>OX596380.1:131270832-132647687 GCA_951394425.1 Tipula unca
CCCGTTTTTTTGTTTTGTTTTTGTGCAAACAAACCAAAAAAGCAAGAGCAAAAATAATTTCCAAACCAGAACGAACTGAAAATTTGACTTTTCCATATATGTACGCTGCTAAATTATGTATGTATGTGTATATGTACACATATATTTATGAAAAAGATAAACAACATTTTATTTGTGTTATACTTATATGTTTCATCTTAAAATTAACAACTAAGCAAAGAGACAGACTGAAAGATAATATTACTCGTATATCGCACAAAATTGTTCACGAAAAATATGAGCAAAATGACAGCAAATTTATGCTGTACACAAAGTGTGTGCGTCACTGAAGACTGAAGATTTAATGGTATAATGATAATTGTATATGAGAACGACATTTCCTGTTTAATCAAATTTATCTCTTTTTTAATATGTCATAATGAATATGTGAATACAAAAATGTTTCAACAATTTATTTATCTTAAATTAAATTTTTATCGATTTTTATACATCCTTAAAAATACATATTGCTGTTATCTGCTAACAGAGAGGCAACAAAATTACATATGAGCATAAATGTATTTTTATTCCCGCAATAAAAATAAATAAAATTGTCAAAAATAATTTGAACAAATCAATATTATACTTATACATTTGATATTTTTAAATTATCCCATAAACATAAATCGAGCAATATTTTAAATTGGGCCAACAATAAAATAAAATGTATTTAACGAAAATCATCTGTTATTATTAGGCTCCGGTTGTTTGGGTTGTAAAAATAAGGAAATATTGTATACGTTAATATACATTTAAAAACACAAGCCATCTTCTTCGGTGACTATCGGTGACCAAAACAAGGACACTGCTTACTGTGCTAACGAGGGCGGATAAAATCTGCTTTCTAATTCAAATAAATAGACAATAAATCCATCCGAGACAGAACAGTCTCTAATTAATGTATATACCAACACATGTAATTAATTTTAAAAAAATAAGGCGAGCTAGAACTACAAATATTTGTAGTTCTTCAAAATTTATTTCAAATGTAGTAAAAATATTCTTCTACAAAATTTATATTTTTTGTTCTCTCTATTCGAACGGGTTAGAAGAGATGATGAGAAAATACCCTTTATCAAATCTGTCAAAATGTTGACGGTGGAACAACATTTGTTTATTGACCTTGGATGACCTTTGTCTTGCCATCACATGCAAAAAGGTGTATTTTTAATGGGTTGGCGTACGTTAAGGGCCCCCGTCGATACTGCTTAATAAACTAAACAACTGTTGTATGAAGAAGTACAACATACATTAGTAAAAATCAGATTAATTTTTTAATGAATTTGATGTTGATTATGATGAATAAGGTGCCCAATGTATGTTTTATTACAAGAAAAAGAATAAAGTATGATGATCTTGCTCTCTACTATCTTTTAATTTTGTATTTTAAGAGAGCAATACGGAATGTAAGAAGTGTTAATTGTTGGGTAATTGTTACTCGGTAGTGCCATGAATAAAATTTTGTGTAGGTGATTGTTTTTCAATATTGTAAATTACATCACGAGTTAAAAAATTTTATTAGTTCTGATTGGATAATTATTTTTGATTAGATATTATTCAATCAATTTAATATTATTTATTTTATGCATATTGCCACTGAGTGTTAAAACGCGTTTTATGAAACTCCTAACAACGTTCAATTTCAGATAATTTAGATGGTTTGAATTCAGAACTCGTTGATGGATATGGGTTTTGAATACCAATTAGTGAAAATATTATTATTATTTTTATTAAGCGTTAAGTCGAAAAAATAAGCATATGAAATTAGCAGTTTTTCATCCCATATAAAACAAAAACGTACATCAGCCAAATTTCTCTGTCCCATCCCAGTTTTTGTCTTATAGAAAATAAAAGTATGAAATTTTTCATAAATGAGTTCATTAAATGATGAAATATTCCAGCCCAGCTTTTGATAAAATAAGTAAATAAATATGTACATATATGTATTATGTATTTAATTTATATATAATATAAATAAATTAGTTAGGAATATTATTATTAACTCCTAATAACTTCCGTTGCCGGAAATAATTCGTTTTGTTTTGAGTTGGCCATAGTAAGGGCAAGCTCTGGTAAAATTCTGTAACGGACGTAACTTTAAATAAAAAAACAATTATTGAACTAATTATAGAATGGCGTAAATAAAACGCAAATATTATTATTGTTTTGCCTGTTGTAAATAAATAAAAAATAAAATCCCTGTATTATAAAACCACTATAATTGTAATTAGTGTTAATATCCCGGTATTGTAAATGGTAAACATTGGGAATTGATGATGATGCCGAATGTTGAAAAATAAAGAAAAGAGATAAAACAATTTTAGGACAACGGGGAGCACGATGGTGACTGTGGAAGCGAGATCATCAAAAATTAAATAATTTAAAAAATATATAAATAATACAAAAATATCAATTAAAATTAAAAATAAAAATAAGAAATTAAGATACGAGTAATAAAAATATTTTAAGTGAGAAAAAAAAATATACAAAAATATACAAAATTATTTTTGAATAAAAGAATAACAATTTAAAGAAAAAAATAATAATAAAAACAATTTAATTTTTTTTCTAAAAATGGACAATTAGTGAAAATTTGATAAAATAATTATAGTTCATGTGTGCCGAACATATATTTTTTTGGAACAAAATAAAAACATAAATATAAATAAATAAAAATGGAAACAAAAAAAAAACATTTAAGTTAAAATTTATATAAGTTAAAGACATATAATACAAGTAAAATTAAAACTAATAATTATAACTTAATTAATAATTATTATACGAACTTATACTAATAAAAAAAATAGATACAACGGATCCGCAACGCTATACATTACGTAAATATAAATAGGAAAATCTTTGTACCTAGTAGTTTATTTTATATTTCATCTTAAGTTAAGATTAGTTTTTTTTGTAAATTATCCATTAGTATAGTCATTTTTTGTTGGTGTTGGGTAATTTTTTTTTATAGTTTAAAAATAAAATAAATCTGTTTTGGTTATCAGTGAAATTTTACTTCTTTTTATCAATTCAATAATTTTATTTATTTTTCTCCTCTTAAATAAATTTTTGTTTGCTTTATAATTTTCTTGTGCTTCGGGTTTTTATCTCAGCATGGGTAAGTAGAGTTTTTGTTGGTTTCACCAGAGGAAAATGGTAGCATATTACTTCCATGGCTGGAACAATGCTAAATTATGCAGCAAAACCAAGCTCTCCTGGGTCCAGAAAGAACCACCCCTCAACCACTGTTGCTAGCCGGTTGAGAAATGCTGCCTGGAACCACCTACAGGAGAGTCTGTGATGGGGCTTTTTATACATTAAATTAATGTGTGAACAAAGTTCTGTTACAATTCCCAAAACCACTCGTATGGTGCAATTTGCATAATCGGCACAATGGCCCCATATAATTTAATTTGACTGAAATTCTAACTCCTAAGAACTTCCAAGGCCGGAAATAATTCTTTATGCTTTGAGTTGGCCATAGTAAGGACAAGGTCTGGTAAAATTCACAAAACCACCCGTATGGTGCAATTTGCACAATCGACACACCATCATGTGGCCCCATATAATTTAGAATTAAAAAAATTCTAACTCCTAAGAACTTCCGAGGCCGGAAATAATTATTTTTGTTTTCAGTTGGCCATAGTAAGGGCAAGCTCTGGTAAAATGCCAAACACCAGCCGTATGGTGCAATTTGCACAATCGGCCAACCATCAAATGGCCCCATATAATTGAATTGGACTGAAATTCTAACTCCTAAGAACTTCCGAGGCCGGAAATAATTCTTTATGTTTTGAGTTGGCCATAGTAAGGACAAGCTCTGGCAAAATTCCCAACACCAGCCGTATGGTGCAATTTGCACAATCGGCCAACCATCATATGCCCCCATATAATTTAATTTGAAAAAAATTCTAACTCCTAAGAACTTTCGAGGCCGGAAATAATTCTTTTTGTTTCTAGTTGGCCATAGTAAGGGCAAGCTCTGGTAAAATTCCCAATATCAGCCGTATAGTGCAATTTGCACATTCGGTCATCCATCAAATGGCCTCATATAATTTAATTTGAAAAAAATTCTAACTCCTAAGAACTTCCGAGGCCGGTAATAATTCTTTATGTTTTGAGTTGACCATAGTATGGGCAAGCTCTGGTAAAATTTCCAACATCAGCCATATGGTGCAATTTGCACCATCGGCTATAACCATCAAGCACTTTGTAAGAATTTATATTATTCGAACCTTGATCACACACTGTGTCTATAATGCGGAATCTGGTTTCATTTATAAATCTGATATTGTCCAGAATTAATTTCACTCAATCTTTCCCTGTTAGTCCTTTTGCAGATGCGTAATAACTTGAAATATATTTCTATTGACAAAAGAGACGTTTAACCATGAAAACTAAAATATATTTTGCAAGTTCCGCGTAACCTTGAATTATACTTTTTTTACCTTTTTTATTATACTTTTATTTCTTCCTGGAGAAAGATTTTTAATCGGCATCCAGTTTAAAATTGAACATTTGGATGGTAAATTAAATTCTAAATTACAAAGCAAAAACTGGTAGCAAGCTGGAAATATAAAATATAAATTTTGAGCGATCTGCACTGAAAAATAGTTGGTGAATTTGAAAAAAAAAAAATAGTTTAATTGAATTAATAAGGGATTGATAATGCTCCAATGCAAACCGGTTATCATTATGAAGTATATTCTACTGTTTGATAGATTTAATTCTCTCAATTAAAATAAAAAATATTATGCGTACACATGTCGCAGGTTAATTTGAAAATGTGCTTTTAATTTAAATATACTGTTCATCCAAATGACGTTTCATTTACTTAAAAAAAACTGAATGATACTCATTTTGCAACTTTTAAAAATAATTTTCTTTAAAATTACTGTTTCTTTCATCAATTAGGATAAATAATTTATAATTGATGTACCGCTATTGAAGATTTTGTTTCAAAACTAGAAACCTGTATTAACAAACGAGAATAAAAAATAATAATATTATTTACTGCCAATTTATGCTCATTGATCATAATTCTCCATTTATCTAGTTACTCTTCCATTTCACTTAACTGTGCTTACAAATTTCTTGAAGTTATTGGGATTTTTATGTGGGATAATATTACATTGATCCTCGTATTTTTTCTTGAAGAATTGTCTTAAGTTCTTGAAAGAAATGTTTTCGAAGAGTTTTGAGAGGGTTGTACCAAGTAGCTTGTAATTACACGATAAATCATTATGATTTGAGAAATTGTCACGAGTTTAAGAAAGTTGCGTTCATTATAGCATTGAAAATATATGTACTTTGATAAATTTTTCCGCAATTTTTTTAAGCATTCTACCGCTTAGATCATGTCAAGATGCGTTTTTGGATTTTGGTTTTCCTTGATAATTTTTTTAACTTTTTCCTATTTATGTATATTTATTTGGCTGGATTTCTGGAGTATCGTTTCATCAGGTAACTATTATTATTTCATCAGGTAACTATTCTGGGCTTCTAATTTACTGATTATATTTACATCTAACTTTACTTAGATGTTGAACAAATATGCAGGCTTTATCTGCAATTGATTGGAGATAAATTTGCAGATGATTTTTGTAATTGACCATTTCCATTATTTTGTTATATATATTTTACTTTGTAATTTCAATAAATAAGTGTAATCTGTGACGATGGGTGTATTTTCCTTGATAAATATTCCAAGACCAATCATTCAGGTTATTTTTCGCAAAATTAATGGTAATGTGCGAAACAACGTTTAATAAATTGTTAATATGGTACGAGTTGAACTTCAACAAGCGGCCACGAAAGTGGTAACAGTGACAATATTACACAAAGCAGTTGGTAATTCAAACGTGACTACTGTTTTCAAAGATATAATCGTTTTGGATGGAGGCTCAATAATGGTTTGGTTTCAATTATATGTTAAAAAAATGTTGCTTCGCAAATTTTGTTTATTCACATGTCTGACCATTTTTTAGCAATTTCTGTTAGCGTGTCTTTACGTGTCTCCCACGTTTTAAACAAGATTTTCTCGTAAATATGTGGAAAAATGTCTCATTTCTGGCATTTTACCTCGTATATTTAAAAATGTCTCTTTTCTGGCATATTACCTCGTTTTTAACAAGATTTTCACCTAATTATATGAAAAAATGTATGATTTCTTGCATTATCCCTCGTTTTAAACAAGATTTTCTCGTAATTATGTGGGAAAATGTCTGTTTTCTGGTACTTCACCTCGTTTATTTAAAAATGTCTCTTTTCTGGCATATTACCTCGTTTTTAACAAGATTTTCCCCTAATTATATTGAAAAATTTATCTTTTCTGGCATTATTCCTCGTTTTTTACAAGATTTTCTCGTAATTATGTAGAAAAATGTCTCTTTTCTGGAATATTACCTCGTTTTTAACAAGATTTACTTCTAGTTATATGAAAAAATGTATCTTTTCTGGCATTATCCCTCGTTTTTAACAAGATTTTCCCGTAATTATGTGGAAAAATGTCTCTTTTCTGGCATTTTACCTCGTATATTTAAAAATGTCTCTATTCTGGCATATTACCTCGTTTTTAACAAGATTTTCCCGTAATTATATGGAAAAATGTATCTTTTTTGGCATTATCCCTCGTTTTTAACAAGATTTTCCCGTAATTATGTGGAAAAATGTCTCTTTTCTGGCATTTTACCTCGTATATTTAAAAATGTCTCTTTTCTGGCATATTACCTCGTTTTTAACAAGATTTTGCCGTAATTATATGGAAAAATTTATCTTTTCTGGCATTATTCCTCGTTTTTTACAAGATTTTCTCGTAATTATGTAGAAAAATGTTTCTTTTCTGGCATATTACCTCGTTTTTAATAAGATTTTCTCCTAATTATATGGAAAAATGTATCTTTTCTGGCATTATCCCTCGTTTTTAACAAGAATTTCTCGTTATTATTTGGAAAATTTTCTCTTTTCTTGAATTTTACCTCGTATATTTAAAAATGTCTCTTTTCTGGCATACTACCTCGTTTTTTACAAGATTTTCTCATAATTATGTAGAAAAATGTCTCTTTTCTGGCATATTATCTCGTATATTTAAAAATGTCTCTTTTCTGGCATACTACCTCGTTTTTAACAAGATTTTTCCCTAATTATTTGGAAAAATTTATCTTTTCTGGCATTATTCCTCGTTTTTTACAAGATTCTCTCGTAATTATGTAGAAAAATGTCTCTTTTCTGGCATATTACCTCGTTTTTAACAAGATTTTCTAGTAATTATATGGAAAAATGTATCTTTTCTTGCATTATCCCATGTTTTAAACAAGATTATCTCGTAAATATGTGGAAAAATGTCTCTTTTCTGGCATTTTACCTCGTATATTTAAAAATGTCTCTTTTCTGGCATATTACCTCGTTTTTAATAAGATTTTCCCGTAATTATATGGTAAAATTTATCTTTTCTGGCATTATTCCTCGTTTTTTACAAGATTTTCTCGTAATTATGTAGAAAAATGTCTCTTTTCTGGCATATTACCTCGTTTTTAACAAGATTTTTTAGTAATTTTTTTAACAAGATTTTTTAGTACCTGTATTAACAGGGTTGGTTTTCCTTGATAATTTTTTTAACTTTTTCCTATTTATGTATATTTATTTGGCTGGATTTCTGGAGTATCGTTTCATCAGGTAACTATTATTATTTCATCAGGTAACTATTCTGGGCTTCTAATTTACTGATTATATTTACATCTAACTTTACTTAGATGTTGAACAAATATGCAGGCTTTATCTGCAATTGATTGGAGATAAATTTGCAGATGATTTTTGTAATTGACCTTTTCCATTATTTTGTTATATATATTTTACTTTGTAATTTCAATAAATAAGTGTAATCTGTGACGATGGGTGTATTTTCCTTGATAAATATTCCAAGACCAATCATTCAGGTTATTTTTCGCAAAATTAATGGTAATGTGCGAAACAACGTTTAATAAATTGTTAATATGGTACGAGTTGAACTTCAACAAGCGGCCACGAAAGTGGTAACAGTGACAATATTACACAAAGCAGTTGGTAATTCAAACGTGACTACTGTTTTCAAAGATATAATCGTTTTGGATGGAGGCTCAATAATGGTTTGGTTTCAATTATATGTTAAAAAAATGTTGCTTCGCAAATTTTGTTTATTCACATGTCTGACCATTTTTTAGCAATTTCTGTTAGCGTGTCTTTACGTGTCTCCCACGTTTTAAACAAGATTTTCTCGTAAATATGTGGAAAAATGTCTCATTTCTGGCATTTTACCTCGTATATTTAAAAATGTCTCTTTTCTGGCATATTACCTCGTTTTTAACAAGATTTTCACCTAATTATATGAAAAAATGTATGATTTCTTGCATTATCCCTCGTTTTAAACAAGATTTTCTCGTAATTATGTGGGAAAATGTCTGTTTTCTGGTACTTCACCTCGTTTATTTAAAAATGTCTCTTTTCTGGCATATTACCTCGTTTTTAACAAGATTTTCCCCTAATTATATTGAAAAATTTATCTTTTCTGGCATTATTCCTCGTTTTTTACAAGATTTTCTCGTAATTATGTAGAAAAATGTCTCTTTTCTGGAATATTACCTCGTTTTTAACAAGATTTACTTCTAGTTATATGAAAAAATGTATCTTTTCTGGCATTATCCCTCGTTTTTAACAAGATTTTCCCGTAATTATGTGGAAAAATGTCTCTTTTCTGGCATTTTACCTCGTATATTTAAAAATGTCTCTATTCTGGCATATTACCTCGTTTTTAACAAGATTTTCCCGTAATTATATGGAAAAATGTATCTTTTTTGGCATTATCCCTCGTTTTTAACAAGATTTTCCCGTAATTATGTGGAAAAATGTCTCTTTTCTGGCATTTTACCTCGTATATTTAAAAATGTCTCTTTTCTGGCATATTACCTCGTTTTTAACAAGATTTTGCCGTAATTATATGGAAAAATTTATCTTTTCTGGCATTATTCCTCGTTTTTTACAAGATTTTCTCGTAATTATGTAGAAAAATGTTTCTTTTCTGGCATATTACCTCGTTTTTAATAAGATTTTCTCCTAATTATATGGAAAAATGTATCTTTTCTGGCATTATCCCTCGTTTTTAACAAGAATTTCTCGTTATTATTTGGAAAATTTTCTCTTTTCTTGAATTTTACCTCGTATATTTAAAAATGTCTCTTTTCTGGCATACTACCTCGTTTTTTACAAGATTTTCTCATAATTATGTAGAAAAATGTCTCTTTTCTGGCATATTATCTCGTATATTTAAAAATGTCTCTTTTCTGGCATACTACCTCGTTTTTAACAAGATTTTTCCCTAATTATTTGGAAAAATTTATCTTTTCTGGCATTATTCCTCGTTTTTTACAAGATTCTCTCGTAATTATGTAGAAAAATGTCTCTTTTCTGGCATATTACCTCGTTTTTAACAAGATTTTCTAGTAATTATATGGAAAAATGTATCTTTTCTTGCATTATCCCATGTTTTAAACAAGATTATCTCGTAAATATGTGGAAAAATGTCTCTTTTCTGGCATTTTACCTCGTATATTTAAAAATGTCTCTTTTCTGGCATATTACCTCGTTTTTAATAAGATTTTCCCGTAATTATATGGTAAAATTTATCTTTTCTGGCATTATTCCTCGTTTTTTACAAGATTTTCTCGTAATTATGTAGAAAAATGTCTCTTTTCTGGCATATTACCTCGTTTTTAACAAGATTTTTTAGTAATTTTTAGTCAAAGAAAATTTTAACTCAACCAAAAAAAAAATCGATTTATTTTTGTACATCACTCATCTTGGCATTGCAATTTTGGTAGAAATCTATCTAAAAAAACTGGAGATACTTGCATATAATGTGGGTGATGTGATATGAAATGAAAGGTTATTTTCACAATAGATTCAGTGGCATACAATTATGTGAATTATTAGTGAAAAATTAACTTCCCATAAATAAGCCTTTATAGTTATGCTTTTGATACAGATAAATTAATTTAAGTATCTCTCAACCATAGAGCACAATGTTTTAAATTTTCCATTTTCTTAAAAAACTATGTCAGACTTGAATTCTGATTTTTATTATCGTGGACATAGGCATAAATAAACCAAACTAAATAAACCAATGTGCTATTCTATTGTTCTACTAATAAGTATTTTAAGTTCTCTCTAAAGATGTCGAGCTAGGTTGTCGTTAAAAATTAATTCTATCCCATCTAGATTGCAATATAAAATGCTAACTTTATATCAATCTGGATTTAGGCATTTTTTAAATTCTAAAAATAACAAAATTCTATTTAATAAGCTTATACCTCATCCTAAATCAATTTATTGTTCACTTCAAATTTATTTTTAACATTTTTTCTTGCGATCCTTACGGTTCAGAACTGGGTTCTCCATTGTTTTCTTAATAGATTAATCAGATAGAATAATTAGGCAACTCTTTTCGGTTTTATTTAAGATGTCTAGGTTGAAATGGTTGCTTAGATTTTATGGGCTACCATTTAAGTAACTCTTAAAGGAGATTAAATCACAATATACAAGATATATTTAGAGACTTCTCTTTTTCCAATGTTTTTGCTATAACTCGTTAATTATATTTTGAAATGCTGTCTGAAATTAAAGATCACAAAATCAAATGATTTTGCCGCAGGAGAGTGTTGCCCAAATATGATGTCAATGTTTGTTTTATTTTTGGTATAAAAAAATTCGATCCCTTTTCTTTTATTACATTATACATTAGTATTGACCTAATTTATTTTACATTAAATTAATTTTGTTGCACAGAAGAATAAGTTAAATCTTAAATGTTATAAATACTTATAAACAACCTATCCGAAGCTTCCTTGAATAAATTAAAACGTAATAATTTCCAAAACATTAACTGAAATAATGAAATTCGCATTTTGATTCCGTGGAATAAAGTTCAGTCAATACATTTTTGTGTGTTTACCACACTACGTAAACGCTAGTTTTTCATTAGCTGATGGTGGCTTTTTTATATAGAAATTTTATCCCGTTTCTTTTATATGTATGTACATACATAAATACAGTTTATATGTACATATATAATGTTAAGCACATTAAATTCTAATCAATAGAAATTATTTAGTTCATAAAACGCAGAACACATTTTCTTGCCTTCATCCGCTTTTACGAATTTTTTTTTTTTTTTAGTACATATTCCATTTCACAGATCATTAAGTTATATTTATCAAGGAAGAAAATTATAAATAATATTTTTCCATTTATTTATCATCAAAGAATCATTATAATCAATATCATACCATTTTTTTGATGTTCATTTCAATTAAACATTAACTAAACCATATTGTCTTGTAAAATTTTTATCTATCTGTCACTCCGTATTCATCTTGCATCCCCCCATATCCCGTATCATTATGTGTTGTCTAAATATTACGATTAACAAAAAAGTTATGAGAAATTATGAGGTTTATTATCTTAATTGATTAGTTTTATCTAGCGTTATTATTGTATGATAAGAGATAAAAATGTACATATGTATGTATGTACATGTGTATAGGGTTTCCGATACATCAAAAAAAAAAAAGTTTTGACTTGTGTTAAGAATTTTATTGTCCTTTCTTCGTTTATCTGAAGTTCGTTTATCTTTCTTTTCTGTTTACTATCCTAATTAAATTTACGCTTGTATGATATATGTTTCGGTTAATTTGTTCGGAATACTCTCATCTAGGTATTGTTAACGTATTGTTCGATTAAATATTCTAAAACAACATAGAAAAATGAATTAAATTTAATATAAATTGGTTAAACTTCCTAATCATCTTAATACTTATTTTTAAAATATTAACTAAACATAATTCACCAAAGGTGTAAGCGTTGATTCTAAAAATACATTTTATTTTAACTTAATAAAAATTCGCTGAAAACACAAACGATATGAATTGTGTGTTGAAGTTAAATATACTTTTAATCCTCCATACTCATATAACTGGCATTATTTTAAGGAAGTTAATAATTTTATAAAAGTGTGCATTAAATATTTGTGTGTCTTTATACATGACGAGGAGCATGTAATTAAGCTCAATACTTTTTTTAAAAATGAACTTCGGTTAAGTTTTGTAATACTGCCCAGTGTTCTCTGTTCAGAAATAGTACTGTGTGTATAAAACCGTGAATCAATCAGTTAAAAAATATGTTAAAGCAGCGTACATAACATCGGGACAATTTACCATAGTACATTTTTCCCCTATTTTCCAATGTTTGAGCAAAATGATCCGCAGGGTTACCAATTAAAACATATTTATTTTCTAAATGTTTGAATAATGACAAAAAGAGCAACCTAATACGCAGTGTAATATAAATATACTGCAGACTATAGTTTGCTCTTTTTTGACGTCTTTTTGTCCTGATTTGTTTATTTTCGGATAAATTTGTTTATTGTGTGAATCTTTAGTGTGTTTATTATATTAATATTAGATTGTGTTAATATTAATTATATATTGTTTATTAATGTTAATTATATACTGTGTATTAATACATATATATTTATAAATATAAAATATAATAAGGAATAATGAGTACTAGCCGTAAGTATTCAATGTCAATGCAAATTTAATAATTAATAAATTAATATATAATTATATACATAAAAATATGTGTTCACTATTTATTATTTAATTTACATAATCGTTTAAATGTTTTAGGTCCAAATCAAGAAATTGACCTCAAAATTATCGAGGAGGTCAGGAAAGAAGGCCGGGAATTCTTATATGAACTGAAGCATCAGTTCTACCGGAACACATTATTAAAAAAAACCGTTTGGGATGAAATCGGCAAGGCGCTAGGAGTATCGACGGCCGACACCATGAAACGGTGGAAGGCCCTACGCTCGAAATTCGTCCGAATTTCAAAAATGGGTCAAACTGGTAGTGAGGCTGGACCGTCTAATGCCAAACATGAGTGTATTATAAGGGCACTTGATTTTTTAAAATCGCAAATAATAGAGGAGTAAGTTTCTACATTTGGATACATGCATATGTATATTTAATTAAATAGTATATATTATAAATTACTTTTTAATGTTCCAGACCATTTTCGCAATATATATACATATGTTTATATATATGTATATATATATATATATATATATATATATATATATATATATATATATATATACATATATATATTTATATATATATATATATATATATATATATATATATATATATATATATATATATATATATATATATATATAATTCGAAGGCGCTATGAGGTCGCAAAACTTTCTATATGAGGATCATATTCGATTTTGACTAGTATTTAATTTAAATGTAAGTCAGTCAAATTAATGTTTGTTTTATTTATAGACCTACTGTAAGCAGTTTAGAAATAAATCCTGCTTCTAATCATAATGAAACTGGCCTCGATGTCGATTTTATCGAAATTGATTACAGTAATATGATTGAGTATGATCCTATTATTCCCGAAGAAACAGCAACAACTACAACGTCAGGATTAAGTGTACCTTCACAGGGACGAGCACCTGAAATGCCAGGGCCAAGCGGACTTGCTTCTGCCCAACCATTTGGGCGTACACCTGCACGGAAGAGGCCTCGAAATGATGACCGTATAGATCCAAATATACAATATATTTGCGATACTATGCGGCAACACCAGGAGCTGATAACACCAGGGGCTGATAAAACAACTACACAGTGAAAGATGCCTGCTAATGCATTTTGCCGAAAATTGTGCGAAAGATTTCACAAAATGGCCCAGGTCAGAACAATCAAGTTTTTTTAACTCAATAACAGTGCAATTAGAGGAAAAAAATAAACAATTTAATTTATAATTTAAACAATTTTATTAATATTTTATGTACATACATAGATAGCTTAATTTAATGAATTTTATGTGATATATGAATTTAATGTGATGAATTTTTATATTAATGAATTTAAATAAATGTGATGAATTTTTATTTGTATTGTTTTAATGTGTAGTAGTATACTGCCAAGGCAGTGCATCAACCTCGTTAAAATACTTTTTAAATACGTCTCTAATTTCTTTTGCGCTGAGGCTGGAGTTATTTGATCCTAATCTTTGGACGTGTTGCATTCCGCTGTTTTGTTCACTACGCCACGTTCCTGGTCGATAGTTTCCATCTTCAAAATTGTCTGCTAAACCGGCATTTATGTATTCTGAGACATTTTTTTCTCTGAGCCAGTTGTGTAATACTACGGTGGCCTTAATTATAGCTAACACCGTGGGCTTACTTGCCAAAACAGGGCGTCGGTATATCCACCATCTACTGGAAAGAATACCGAATGCATTTTCTACCACTCTTCTGGCTCGAGATAATCTATAATCAAATGGGAATGCCTCATCTCCAATAAATGCATATGGGTATTCATTATAACCAATTTTTCGGGAGGCGGCAAATTTAAATTTTCCCCGCCACAAATTAACTGTATGACCGCATACGTCCATTTTCCTTTTCTATTACGAACTCTTAATTAGTTACTTCTGCTAGAATATAACTTATTAACAAAATAAATATTAAAATCGATTTTTAAAGTAGTGAAAAAATGTAATTTTCTGTTTTATTACATCCAATTTACTTAAATAAAGCTTAATTTCATTAAAATATTCAAAAATAAGTACATTTTGGATTAATATATATAACCATAGTTTACATAGTGTACATTTACATGTATCTATATACTCGTACATTGCTTAACAATAAAATTATAAAATAAATTCAGTAAATTAACAAAATAACAATAAAACTAATCGCAAAACTTAAAGTTGGCGTTTAGGAAAATAATTTTTTCTAAATTTTTAGATGTAATCCGGTTTCTTCTTTCGGTTAGAATTGAACCGGGCTTTGAAATAATCCTCTCCGAGGAAACCGATGAAGCTGGAATTGCCATAGTTCGTTTTGCAATAACGGCGGGATAGATTAAACTACGCGTCTGCCACCATTTTAGTAGTTCCTCCTTTCTTGGGATTAGAGCTTCTTCGGTGTATTGCCTGAGTTCAATTATTGCCAAAGCAGTAGGCGAATTTGTCGCTCTAGTGCGGAATGATTTGTATCGAAGAACCACCAAAATGAATTTGGTGTTTCTTCAGCGATCTCTTCTTCTGGGATAGTCACTAAGCTCTTATTCCTTCGTTGAATTAATTCGGTAATTAATTTTATTAATCGGTCCTTCACCTGTTTTGTTTTAAGGCAGATTCGGCAAATACCCTATGTATGTCGATACCTGCAGAATAAAATTTTGTTCTGCATTTTGGAATCTTTCCATCACTTTGGTAGTGACAATCCGCGCCATTGCTTGACACCTTCCATAATAACTAGTATTTATTTTCGAGATTGTGACGTTATTTTCCGCGCTTAGTTCCGATTAAGCCCGTCAAAAGACTTCAAAATTTCACAGACTTCTTTTAATTCCACCATTTCGGCATTAGTTAGAGTTTCTAAATGTTCTACGTGAAGTACTACTAATGTAGCCTCAATTGGCTCGCGCAATTGGTAAAATCTGTAAGACCGTATACCAAATTAGACTCCCAATTAATAAATATTATAGTAGCCGTACCTTTCAAACGTGTGGAATGTTGAATTCCATCGAGATATAACAAAATTTATTAGTTTAAGAGTATTTTCCGATCCATGCATTTGTTTTGAACCTGCTTAAATTTTATAGTTAAACAGCAAAAATAATTTAAAGGGAAAGTCGTTCAAGGAATTGTATGTTGTAAGAGGAATAATTCGTATCACTTACCGATTATAAAAGAAATTGAAACGAAAAATAAAATATACAGGGTGGCTCAGACCAAATGTTACTAACTTCACTCTGCTGTCATTTGTGTAGTTGTCATTTTCGCGCGTCAATTTTTTGACAGATTGAAGTTTGGTTAGTTGTTTATATGTGATCAATAAATAATTGTTCTAAATTAATATCTTAATAAAAAAATCGTAATGGAATTCAAACGTAATAGTGTAATTGCACTGTATTTGGGTGGAAATTCACAAACAGCAATAGTTCGTCAGCTCCAGCATTTGAATGTGAATGAAATGTTTGTGTATCGAACCATAACTCGATACAACGAAACTGGTAGCATCGCTAAACGCAACAGAGGCGATCCTAAAAAGGCAGCAACATCAAAAGAAATGATACGAAAGGTGAAGAAACGAATCCAACGAAATCCTCGTCAAAGTGCCAATCAATTAGCCGCACGTCTACATGTTTCACGATACAGCATTCAAACCATATTGAAAAATGAACTACACTTGAAGCCCTACAAGATACAAAAAGTTCAAGATCTTACGGAGGCACAAAAAAAAGTTAGGCTTGAAAGAACACGAGCATTGAAGGCCTTGGCCGAACGTGATGAGATTTCAAAAATTGTCTTTTCTGATGAGAAAATTTTCACCATTCAACAGTATGTGAATAAACAAAATGATCGTGTTTGGTTAGAGCACAAGTCCAACGATAATTTGGACACAAGAGTTGCCATGCGCAAGCAATCACCAGCTTATGTTATGGTTTGGGCTGCAGTTACTGCAGATGGACGCACTCCTCTGGTTTTCATCGAACATGGAGTCAAGGTAAACCAAGAGATGTACCGCCAAAAGATCCTATACGATGCTTTGCTACCTTGGGCACGTAAACACTTTGGTACGAACCGTTGGACATTCCAACAGGACTCGGCACCGTCACACAAAGCTCGAGCGACACAGCAATTTTTACAAAATTGCGTTCCGCGGCTGATTTCATCGAAAGAATGGCCACCATATTCACCAGACTTGAATCCCATGGATTTCTCCATATTTTCCATTTTGGAGAGTAAGGTGTCCACTAAAAAATACGAAAGTGTTGATGCATTGAAGTCAGCTCTTGTTCGAGAATGGAATAAAATTCCGCAAGCCCACGTTCGGTCAGCATGCAATGCTTTCTATGGAAGACTGAATCAAATAATCAGAGCCAAAGGAGGTTATATCGAGCAGTAACATGTTTTTCATAAAATGTAATATATTTTCAACATATTCCACGAAATTTCAATAAAAAATTATCAAAATTAAAAAAATTACAGCGTTTTCATTTGGTAACACTTGGTCTCAGCCACCCTAAAACTATGTTGGTTTTATATATGATGGAGAACTTTAATCCCAACATAGTTATTAATAGTCATAACTCCAGTTATTTTACACCACTGACTTTACAAGTCTATATAAATATATTTAATTTGTATGATAGTGATGCGCACTTGCGGAAACCTCAGAGGAAAAGAATGTTTTTACTAACATACTATATATACATATACATAATATAATGATCACCCATACTGCGAGTTATTATTTATTGTTTGTTTAACTCGTCCAGTAATTAATAATGAAAATATGTATTGGTATATATAAGTTATATATACATGATATAAACACTTTAGTCACTGTACCAAAAAAATATATTATATATTATCATTGTGCTACTCATTTATATACTAAGAGATATACTATGTACACATTTTTAGAGTTGATTGACCCATATTTTAGATAAAATAAATAGACGTACTCAGGAATTCCCAAAAAAAAATCAGCTGATACAATTCACAAAAATCCAATTTCTATACAGTCGTAACAGTAGCATGGATTTATTTTTTCCTGACGAAGAGAATTTTGTCAATATCGCAAAGATTAGAAAATCTTTATAACTCTAATCCATTTGAATTACCTGACGCCAAGTGAGGTCGTAGTATTTTAAACCATTATTGATGATTAAAATACATATCGTAATATATTAAGTTTATCAGCAATATCAGGATAAACAAACGAGGATTGCAATATTTACTTGACGAGCTTTGTGATAAATTTAATCAAGTTTTTAGATCATCATTTATATTATAAAAGTAAAAAAAAAATGATCGCCCCAACTAAACCGATAAGTATCCAGTGTAATATTTGACAGAAAACAACCTGTAAAATTAGAGCAAATGTTTGCCAAGTTTGTTCAATTATTAGTGTTATCGCAGATATATTTTATGTCACAGTCGCTTCCACTTCAATCGATATCAATATCAATTTTTAAGGGACGTGACACGACTATAGTCATGTCACTTGAAGTTACACGACTACGGTAAATCGGGTGTGTAAGTGAGCACATTTGACATACAGTGCACTTACGGCGACTACCATAATACTATTATTAGAAAATGGCGAGTCAAACGAGGAGCATAAACCTCTTCGTTAAGCGGGGTTTACCATAATACCTAACATTTTCTAATTAGTTGAAAAACTATTCTAAAGTCGATCACATTTCGAGTATGCCTACGTCAAAATGTCGTATTTATAGGTTTTGGTAAGGAATCACCCAAAAGATGTATTTATCATACATGTTCATAAAGCTGGGATCTATCAACAACAAAAAGGAAAAGTTTATGCTAACGATTCCACGATTTTTATAATACGAATTATTTCATACTCGCCACTTCAATCAATTTTTAGTCATTTTATCACACAAGCAGTAACAAACACCGATTTCCACCAGAAAAAAAAATTAATTCTGAACAGAATAGTGAAAATTAAAATCAATTATGTCAAATAGTTTTTGAGACACGGCTGTGAAAAATTTCTTAACTTATTCCTAAGTTTAAAAAACTGTGAATGTATTTGTGTACATATATTTAAATTAATGCAGAGTATGTAAACATTTAGGCGAATACATGCTTTGATATAATTAAATCGATCGTTCTACTAGTAATAGAAATTACCAAAGATAAAACAATGAACTCATAAAAAATTAAAAATTCTAGTTTTAAAGTTTCATGCCGATATTTCATTATGTTAAAATTATGAATTAGATATTATTAAAATTTATGAGTTTTAATTTATTATAAAATTTAGATTTAACAATAGTCCAGAATTTGCGAGGTAGACATCGGTGCCTTTATGTTTAACTATTAGTTCTATTAATTATCGATACTCAGGAATTTTTTTAGATTTTTGTCATTGTTTTGGATTGGCCAAACTTGGCCGCGAAACACATGGTTATTGTTTTGTTTGATTTTCTCACTTCAACTGAATACTAATCCAGAGTTTGCGAGGTAGACATCTGTAACGATGTGCTGGCAGTTATGTGCAGTTGGGCGTAACAAAATCTAATGTTAAACGTCAAACAGACCATGTTAATGCAACGTTAACAGATTTCCAAGTGGATTGCATCGGTGGAGCAGCACATTGCCTGGCTAGGTGACAATCAGATGGGGGGGATCTTTCCACCATCCACTTTGGAGCTAGAAAATCTAAATTGAAAACACAAATTATATATCACTTGTACAGCTATAGGTCAACGGACGATTCGACAATAGACCTCTAACGGCCTATCTCAGACTAATAAATAAAAATAAAACTGTTGGTACATATCACAAATTAACAAAAAAATTTAAAAATTCTAGAAAAATAGTAAATATTTATCGTTCAAGCAGAAACAATATGTATGACACATACGTATATATAAATATTACGTATATATAAATATTAAATTAATTTTTATAATAAATAATATGCAACCAATATAAATTTTCTTATTCTAACTAATTAAATTTTAAATAAACATATGTTAAAATAACCATCATACTTAATTGTTGTAGTATATAAATATATGAAATTGCTATAAGTACTATAGTATATGCGTACGCACCTAATTTAACCATATGTATTGTAATTAATTAATATAATTAATAAATTTATAATAATTTGTCTTAAACAATAACTTAATAATAACGTAATAATATTCGTTTTACTTGTTAAATTTTAATATGCTATATGTTAATACAATAATTCAAAAATTGTATATTCCCAAAGTTGCAAACAAAATAAATTTGGCTGATTTGTGCACTTTTCATATGCTGAATGATGTTGAATATAATTTTTAGTAAACCGGAAAAATTCCGAAGTTTTGACCAAGGAGAACCGCGATTTTACTTTTTTGAATTCGCTGGAGCATGCGAAAGAATACATATTTTATTAACAGATTTAACACTTACAGGTTTTTTATTCACAGTTATCCGTGCGAGTGGCTATCGGGTAACGATCCGCGGGTTCTCCTATAAATCACCAAAAAAAATTGCACAAAAAAAATCACAAATTAATATGGATGATGAGCTCATGATAAGAAATTATAAAAAAATTATTTAAACTTAGCTCTACCTTGGTTTTTTAATTTTAATTGATAGAACTAATAGTGAAACATAGTAGCACCGATGTCTACCTCGCAAATTCTGGATTAGTATTCAGATGAAGTGAGAAAATAAAACAAAACAATAACTATGTGTTTCGCAGCCAAGTTTGACCAATCCAGAACAATGAAAAAAATTTCCTGGATATCGACAATTGATAGAACTAACAATGAAACATAGTGGCACCGATGTCTACCTCGCAAATTCTGGATTAGTAATAGTCAAACATAGGGGCACCGATGTCTACCTCGCAAATTCTGAACTATTGTGCAATCTAAATTTTATAATTAATTAACACTCAAAAATGTTAATAAAATGTAATTCATAATTTTAACATAATAAATTATCGGCATGAAACTTTAAAACTAGAATTTTTAATTTTTTATTAGATCATTGTTTTATCTTTGGTAATTTATATTACTAGTAGAACGATCAATTTAATTATATCAAAGAATATATTCGCCGAAATGTTTATATAGTCTGCATTAATTTAAATATTCACAAATACATACCCAGTTTTTTTTTCTAAGGAATAATTTAGGTTTTTCACAGCCCTGCGCAGGCGTGTGCAATTTTTCCTAAACCAATCCTAAACGTTGTTTTTGTACCTAGGATTGATTTAGGAAATATTTTACGCGCATTTTGAGACAATCTTATTATTGTATAATTCGTTATAACGACTTAACGGTAACGAAATTGAAAGTTTCTTAGAATTTAGCTCAGTTAATTAAAATATCAGTAATTAGAAACATATCAGTAATTATACATTATATCATAATTATACATTTTTTCCACGAGCTTAGAATTTCTCAACTCCCACAATTATCGTGGTGCCGAATTTTTCTGCACCAGACTTTGTTTTGTAGTATTATAGTATCACATACCCATATTGACTTTAAATATATGACGCGTAGTGTATTAATAAACACATTATTCAAAATTCCTTCCAAGATTATTCAAGATTCCTATAAATTGTATTACCTTCATATTCCTATATGTCTACATATACTCAATAAACATTTTTGATCGATTATTTTCATTAATTATTAATAAGATTTTCAAACCAAAATAAATTGTCAATTATGAGATTAAAAAACTTAGATTATAATATTATGTACCTATCCTATACATGTATATATACATAGTTATGTATTTTAACTATTTATATACGTAGGTAAACAAATAGGGTGATGTGAAACTAAATCAATACTATAAGCTTTTGGTAAATTAACACGCGTTGATTAAAATTATATTAACAGAATGGGAAGGAAGTCGACGGAACATGTAAATCGAAAATTGTATTTCAATTATTAAGGACTTTAGAATTTTTTCTTTCATGAACAAGAAATAATCGATCTATTTTCATATGGGAATTGTCAAATATTTACTTTGAGGCTCCAGATTTCATCTAATATTTGTTATGGTAAAGTGAGTTTATAAATTATATATATATATATGTATATATATTTAAATATGTGCAAACCCATGTCAACAGTTTATCTAAGTGGTACTTTACGTCCAACAGTTGCCAAACATGGCATCCTTCTCAGAGATCTGTGCAACTTTCTGATCATGATTTAGCCGTCATCGTCATTAAACTGTCATATCTGCAAAGCACAATCACAGAGCATACATTACTATGTTGTACTGGACTGAATGATTTTGAAAATGAATTAAAGTGTAATTATAAAACATCCAGATAGAAAACCTCATGGCAGCCCACTTTTTAAAAATAAGTGAAGCTACATATTTCTAAATTGCTCGAACCCTTTCACAAATTGAATGAAACATTCTTTGAAATCGAATTATTTTTGATAATTTATATAGATTGCCTTTGCCATGTTTATAAATTATTAGAAAGTAATTACAAATTGAATTTTGCAATTAGAATAACACCTTTTTCGGAATGAATATAACTTTTTTCACCAAAAATTATTCATTTTTGTAAATGAAGTGCTCATTTTTAGACACAATGCGAATGTAGAAAGAGTTTCTTCGCTTATAACTAGCCACTAGCGGCTATAATATATATACCTCCTTCGTACCATAAAACTATTTTTTGAGCTGATTTATAAACTTTTCGTTATCACTGTTTTGGACCCCAAATAGAAAAGAAAAAGAACTTTTCAAAATATAAAAATATACATTTTTTCTTTAATTAAAGAAGTCAATGATTACAAATATTAAAACTTTAATATCCAGCTCAAAGGATAATTGTGAAACTATTTTTCAAAAAGCTCATCTTTTCATAAATGACTTTTAAGTGAAATCAAATCAAATATCCACACATGATATTTAATTAAAAAAGTCAATGATTACAAATATCAAAATTATAATTTCCTATTGGAAAAACAAATAAATGTTTTCACAAAGCTCTGTTTGTCATAAAAGAAGTTTTATATCAGATCAGAAGCAAATATTGGGTTTTTAATTATAAACACATTACAGATAATTACAAAAATCAAGAATTTAATATCCAATTCGAATGACAATATTGTGAAGATTATTCTGAAAAAGCTCAACTTTTCATAAAATAGCTTTTAAAGGAAATCAGGGGTAAATAAAATATTTTGACTTCTGTTTACCGTTATGCTTTAATTAAAATTTATAATTGGACTGTGAAACCTATATTCTTAAAAAGGTTAGATTTACATAAAAAAAACTTTTATGTCGAATTGGAATGAATTAAAATAATATAAATACACTTATCATTTAATTTCGAGAAACAGATAATTACAAAATTGAAACACTGCAAAATATTTCTTTAAAGTGTTTTTTTCAGAAAGGAGCTTTTATGTTGGATCGTAATTGAATAAAATACGTACACGTGTTATTTAATTACAAAAGGAGATGATCAACAATTATTAACTTATTAATTTCCAATTAAGACAATTGTGAAACTTTTTAACAAAAAGCTCATCTTTTATAAATGAAGTTTTTGTTGGATTGTAGTCAATTGGAATATTAACACTGTGTGCTTTAACTAAGTAATTCGATGGTCGTAAGTTTCAAATAAACATTTTCGAAGTGGAAGGGCCACTTTTTATCAAAAAGCCCTGCTTTTAATAAATATTTTTTATGTTGCAGCGGAATCAATTAATCTTTAATTTAGAAGCAAATCATTTTGATTATTAAACATTTTATTTTCAATTTGAAGGGCAGACATGAAGCTTTTTTCAAAAAGCTCATTGGCCAACAGATAATTGAAAAATATGAAAGTTGATTTCCAATTCGAAGAACAATAATGTGAAACTTATTTTTAAAAGTAAACTAAACCTGGCACTGAAAGTGCGGAATGAGCAACACTCGCAGCATACAAATATACAGCGAAAAACATAATCAAACCTCATTAATAAGAAACTAACATCTCAACGATATATGAATCGTATCTAGCGAAACTGATAAAAATCGTGTAAGCAGGTATGCAGTATACCACATCATGACAACACTTTGTATTTCCACGTTGTTGCATCAACCTGTTGTTACCATATAGATCGATTATGAATCACTCGGATTACGATAACTAATTCATAAAATCGTGATTGCGACATAGTGCGATTACGTAAGCAAGTACGATAAACAACTTTTTCGATAAAACGTGTTGCCAGTTAGGGTCTGTTTCGGCCCAAAAGTTTGTTGTTGTTTTTATTTTGTTACAAATATTTTATTATATGTACAGAGGATTCCGGTTAATTGGGACACATATACATACTTATATGTACACATACATACATTTTGTAATAATAATAGAAAATTTACCATTTATTACTGAGCAACTCACTAAGGTGCTTTAATAAATTTTGACATGGATTATAAAACACAGTTACACTTTTCAGTTTATTGCATATTACATGAAGTAACTTCACATATCACCTATCAATTATTCTGTAAAAACTTATCAAGTGTCCCGTGACGAATTGCTTTTCGTAATTGCAAATACACAAAATCGGCACAAGTGTCTTAATGAAGAAATAGGACTACATTTATTGCGTATCGTTCGTCGATCTCATAACTTCTTATTGAAGCAGCAGGTACATGAAATGCCCTGGCACCCACGTCAAGTGAATGTTGAACTGATCATCCATCTCGTTTATAGATTAGGTACAATTTTGGACTATCTTTGATGTAAAGAAGTGTGATTGTAGGGTTTTAATGGAGCCTGACTGTCTGTAAAAATACGAATATCCTTTGCAGATATTAAGTTCAGTCTGAAAGACTATGCAAAAGTCGGGAAAACAACAGGTTTATATTCAGTAATTCTCTCATTCATTTCTAAACCATCCGTGAAGAAGCACCATAAACTGCCTCACTCACCCACTCTTCTGTGGTGGGAATCTCACATAGAAATTTTACCTTGAATGAAGGTGATGGTACAGCGTAGTTGGTAGTATCAGGGATATCCCTGTTGCGCATAATTAAGGAGTGCCCTAGAACTTGTTGCAGGTTCACATGAAGATTGATTTGAGGTTTTCGGTAGTGCATGCTGCCAGTTGTTTGGCTGCAAGATCCAAGAGGGCTGAAATGAAAGAGAATCTCCAAAGCTTGAGTAGATGTGTGCTCCACTTATACACAGGTAGGTCGTTCTTTGAAATTTTATTAAAAGTTTCAGGTTGACTATAACTTTTAAACCTGTTCACTAGATATACATTGTAGTACTCATACAGTAGTATGGGTCTGACTAATGAAACATAGAGCCAGTATACAATGTGAGGATCCAATCCCCACCTCTTTCTAAGGGTATTTTTACAGAAGTAAACCGCTATGGTAGCTTTGTTTACCGTTTCTAAAATATGTGAATTCCAGCTTAGTGTGCTGTCTAAAACTAGCCCGAGGGTTTGTCTGTATACCTCAAGCTGGTACTATTTAATTGTTGATGGGTGAATCTGAAAAATTCTATGCCTCCTAATAAAGAGAAAACATTCGCTCAGCGTATAGGGGTAAACTTCAAACACTGCAATTGCAAAATTATCCGCGTAAGCCTTGTTCCTCCAGGTTTAGTACAGGACATTTATGGCCAAATTCCAAAAAAGGGGGACAAGATGTAGTCCCTATGTGATTGCCTTAATAAATATTTTTTATGTTGCAGCGGAATCAATTAATCTTTAATTTAGAAGCAAATCATTTTGATTATTAAACATTTTATTTTCAATTTGAAGGGCAGACATGAAGCTTTTTTCAAAAAGCTCATTGGCCAACAGATAATTGAAAAATATGAAAGTTGATTTCCAATTCGAAGAACAATAATGTGAAACTTATTTTTAAAAGTAAACTAAACCTGGCACTGAAAGTGCGGAATGAGCAACACTCGCAGCATACAAATATACAGCGAAAAACATAATCAAACCTCATTAATAAGAAACTAACATCTCAACGATATATGAATCGTATCTAGCGAAACTGATAAAAATCGTGTAAGCAGGTATGCAGTATACCACATCATGACAACACTTTGTATTTCCACGTTGTTGCATCAACCTGTTGTTACCATATAGATCGATTATGAATCACTCGGATTACGATAACTAATTCATAAAATCGTGATTGCGACATAGTGCGATTACGTAAGCAAGTACGATAAACAACTTTTTCGATAAAACGTGTTGCCAGTTAGGGTCTGTTTCGGCCCAAAAGTTTGTTGTTGTTTTTTTTTTTTATACAAATATTTTATTATATGTACAGAGGATTCCGGTTAATTGGGACACATATACATACTTATATGTACACATACATACATTTTGTAATAATAATAGAAAATTTACCATTTATTACTGAGCAACTCACTAAGGTGCTTTAATAAATTTTGACATGGATTATAAAACACAGTTACACTTTTCAGTTTATTGCATATTACATGAAGTAACTTCACATATCACCTCTCAATTATTCTGTAAAAACTTATCAAGTGTCCCGTGACGAATTGCTTTTCGTAATTGCAAATGCACAAAATCGGCACAAGTGTCTTAATGAAGAAATAGGACTACATTTATTGCGTATCGTTCGTCGATCTCATAACTTCTTATTGAAGCAGCAGGTACATGAAATGCCCTGGCACCCACGTCAAGTGAATGTTGAACTGATCATCCATCTCGTTTATAGATTAGGTACAATTTTGGACTATCTTTGATGTAAAGAAGTGTGATTGTAGGGTTTTAATGGAGCCTGACTGTCTGTAAAAATACGAATATCCTTTGCAGATATTAAGTTCAGTCTGAAAGACTATGCAAAAGTCGGGAAAACAACAGGTTTATATTCAGTAATTCTCTCATTCATTTCTAAACCATCCGTGAAGAAGCACCATAAACTGCCTCACTCACCCACTCTTCTGTGGTGGGAATCTCACATAGAAATTTTACCTTGAATGAAGGTGATGGTACAGCGTAGTTGGTAGTATCAGGGATATCCCTGTTGCGCATAATTAAGGAGTGCCCTAGAACTTGTTGCAGGTTCACATGAAGATTGATTTGAGGTTTGCGGTAGTGCATGCTGCCAGTTGTTTGGCTGCAAGATCCAAGAGGGCTGAAATGAAAGAGAATCTCCAAAGCTTGAGTAGATGTGTGCTCCACTTATACACAGGTAGGTCGTTCTTTGAAATTTTATTAAAAGTTTCAGGTTGACTATAACTTTTAAACCTGTTCACTAGATATACATTGTAGTACTCATACAGTAGTATGGGTCTGACTAATGAAACATAGAGCCAGTATACAATGTGAGGATCCAATCCCCACCTCTTTCTAAGGGTATTTTTACAGAAGTAAACCGCTATGGTAGCTTTGTTTACCGTTTCTAAAATATGTGAATTCCAGCTTAGTGTGCTGTCTAAAACTAGCCCGAGGGTTTGTCTGTATACCTCAAGCTGGTACTATTTAATTGTTGATGGGTGAATCTGAAAAATTCTATGCCTCCTAATAAAGAGAAAACATTCGCTCAGCGTATAGGGGTAAACTTCAAACACTGCAATTGCAAAATTATCCGCGTAAGCCTTGTTCCTCCAGGTTTAGTACAGGACATTTATGGCCAAATTCCAAAAAAGGGGGACAAGATGTAGTCCCTATGTGATTGCCTCAGCCTGCGTTGCTGAAGCCCCTCTCTATATCCAGCAAAGCTACCATTCCTTGTAATCAAGAGATTTCTCAATATCACAGGATTATAGGAGTGGATAGCTATTTTCACCGATCATCCCTTCCAGTACGCTTGTTGAGGTCGCGATATTTCATGTGGCTTGATTGAGCCTCTAAGGCGAGATTCTAAGGATAAGCTTAAAGGCCTAACCTCTTTGGGACTGCAGTGAAAGCTTTTCCCGCCTTAAGTGTAATGTGTAATCGTTAATATTATTTTTACTTTAGTCCATTTACCAGGAATGTGACAAAGGCTACCTTTGCAGAGAACCTCAAACCAGAGTAGAGTTCTGGATCTTCGCACTAATAATATGCCATTTGGTCCTGTCGACTTATATAGCTTAAAATTGTTTACTGCCCAAAGGATTCTCCTCTTATTTATTATATAACTTGCGGGATATTTTATTCCATTTATTTTAGGCCGAGCACCCAGAAAAGTACTTTTCTAATAGTAGCTCCAGAGATTATCAACCACTGAAAGAACTCGAGGATAGTACTTTACGTAGCGTAGCTGCCTCTTAGGGGTCCTGTATTTTACATACATATTTTACACGGTAGAGCCTCCAAGCTCTTATTTTGACATTTCTTCCTTGTCTCCCATTATGTATTGTTCAATATATGCAATATACATTTTGCGTGTATAATTGCAAAGCTTACAATAAAAAATAGAAAAGTTTCATTTTAATCAAGTGAAGCTTATGATTTGTACTGCGTTTTTATTTAGATTTTAATTTAAATTACACAAAAGATTATTATTATTCCCCTGGATCGTAAACTAATTTGCAAACTTGTCCATTAAATCTTATGAAATTAGTAAAAAATCTTAACTTTTTGAATTAAGTATTAGAAATGATTAAAAGTTCTTGAAGGTTTTATAATCATTGTAGGAGATACAAAGTTTAACGCCATTTAAAAAAGCTTACAATTTGTCCCAAGCTTTTTAGTATTATAGCACATTTGGAAAAATTTTGAAAAACTCAGTGCATGGAAGCTTATGAATTTAAATAAAATTTTTTACTTTTTAAATTATTAGAAGCGATTAAAAACGGTTATTCTAATTTTTTATTTTAAATAAAAAACTTTTATTTTTGATTTTATAGTTTAATTCTTCCTTATTGTGACAATTTTTATTTTTGATTTTTTCGGTAAATCGATTTCGACTTGCGTCTTCCTCAGTACCTTGTTAACTATTCTTAGTTTTTTATTTAAAATAAGTTATATAGTGACAAAAGATTACACAAAAACATAAAATGAACAACATTCATTTAAACTCTAATTTTTTATCAATATTGTAGGAAACAGAAAGTTTGGCACTGTTTGGAAAAACTTTCAATTTATGGCAAGTTTTTTTTAAAATGTAAGCACATTTGTTATAAAACATATAAAATAATTATTGGGGAGCCTTTTACACCAAAATATTAAATATAACGTTTTGATTAACATTGTAAAAACTTGTTATCAAAAGCTCAGCGAGATTTACAAAAATCCGTTAAAAGCGTATTAAATAATCATTGGGAACATTTTTTAAGGTGGAATATTGATAGAAGATATCGAGAAACCTCATGTAAAGCTTAAACAATTTTATGGTTGCTTGTGGAAAAACTTTACAAACCAGCATTTTATTTATACACTTTTTCATTACCATTTTTATAAAATTATTGTTAAATCGATTTTAAAAGCTCATTTTGAAATTTGTCCAGCTTAATCATACGCTTATTTTAAAATCGTCAATCTTAATAATTTATGTTTATGAACTTAAAGCTCATAATGTTTCCTATTTATAAAAATCTTGGAAAAGCTCTTTCACGTAGACATTAGACTTTTTAATTACCTTGATATTTTAGTTTTATTAGAATAGAACATTGGTGTGTTCATTTCATTTTCTGAGCAGGTCAAAAAACTGTACAAGGCAAAAACAAAAAAACATTTAAAAATGAAAACTATACGATTTATCATAGTCGCGAAATTCAAAAGCTTTAATTATTTGCTTAATATTATAATCGTGAACTAATTTGCTATACCTGGTTGTGTATGGAAGCTTATGAATTTAAGTAAAAAGCTTAATTTTTTAAATTATTAGAAGTGATTAAAAGCTCGTGTACATATTTTCAATAGGGAGATAGAAAGATTATCGCGATTTGGGAAAGCTTTAAATTTGTGGAAAGCTTTGTTAGAATCTAAGCACATTTGATTATGAAACTTATAAAATACTTATTGGGAAGCTTTTTTACACCTAAATATTAAATACAACGCTTTGATTTACATTGTAAATTAACAAAAGCTCAGTTGACGTTTAAACAAATTTGTTTAAAGCATTTTAAATAGTCATTGGAGAGTTTTCTCCTTAAAGTAGAACATTTATAGAATAAACTAGCAAGCTAATGTAAAGCTTTAACAAGGTTGCTTATGGCCAAATTTTTGAAACCAACACAGTTCTCCAGTTAGTTAGAAAGCGGAATCGTCCGCTTATTTTTGTGAACTTAAAGCAAAAATCATCATGTTTGCAAAAAAATCTTGGAAAAACTCTTTCTTGTAGACACAAGAAATATTTTTTAATTACCTTGACATTTTCGTTTTATTAAATTGTATACACCGAACTATAATAATGTTGTCAAATGTTTTATAAGAATAGAGCATTGAATTAGCTTTTTCAGGGCTGGTTATAAAACTATACATGACATGTTTTGCAAGCCTTAACTCTGAATATCATGACTTATGTCTAACATTTTATTGCTTCGCATAAAATTCGAATTCAAATGACCAAAATATTTTTTAGTAAAGGCGAAAAATTAAGCACCAAGTTCAAGATCTCATGGTTAGTACACAATAATAAATCTAAATTTTGACATCTCTAAGACTATTGCACTTAAAGAATTAAGTAAATATAGTTTTTTTTCGGATTGATATACACGTCGCTAAAATATTTATAAAAATAAAAATGACTTCATTAGATTTCTAGAAAATTTCTAAATTTGTTTGATTTATGATTGTGTGGGAAATCTCTTATTTTGAAGAATCATAGGAACCATACGTTTAGTATATATTTTGATGCGGAAATGTTTACCTTACTGTATACCTATAATAATCAACGCAATTTTAAGCAAATCAATAAACAAGTAATTTAGAAATTACTAATATTTTTGCATGAAATAGGGTCGCAATTCAGCAATACATTTTCTGGCTTCCTGGATTAGTCACCAGGGTAGACTCAAGTATTTCTTCTTCATCGAATTCTACATCCTTTTGGGAACTTAACTGCTTTGACACAATCTGTTCAACAATTGTATCCTCACATGGTTCATTATCATCAAAACTTTGAAGATTATTGTCAATGTTAATGAATTCCTCATAATCACTTACGTGTTGAAGTTCCAAAAATGTATTGTCATTTTCTAGCGTCGTAACATCAAGCACCTGCTGTTCTACACTCTTAAACCCGCAATGAGCAAAACAGTTTTGAACTGTTCTGCTGCTTATTGCATGCCAACTATCTGCGAGAAAGTATATTTGTTTGTAAAATAGTAATGTTTGCGCTGATTTCTCTGGCCATTACCGCTGATGGTATAAACTCATCTTCAATTGTTTCGAGAATAAAATGTACTAATCTTCCGCGGTACAATGTTTTTAAATTTTTGATAATTCCCTTGCCTAGTGGTTGTATTAGTGATGTTGTGTTTGGTGGAAGAAACTCAAGTTGAATATTTTTCAAGCAATCCAAATGAGGGTGTGCCGCACAATTATCTAGAACCAGAAGAACCTTCTTGGAATTTCGTTGTAGTTCTGCATCCACCTCTTCAACCATTCTTGAAAAATAACTGAAGTCATCCACGCATTTTGGTAGTCTGTTCAATCCAAGGCCTTTGAAACATCTAGGCTTAGCACGTTTCCCGATAACCAGCAAACTTTGTTTATCACTACCAGACATATTAAAGCAGCAAAGCACTGAAAAGCGATACATGGTGTTTTTTGAACCTGACAATGTTACAGATTTATACACTAGGGAACCATCAAGTGTAGCACGGTATAGTATACCAGTTTTGTCAGCATTATAAATTTCATCAGTACTAAACTTGAGCAGCAGTTCAGGTAATCTTTATTTTTCAATTCCTCTACGCCCGCAGTATTAGCACTATCCTTTTCGCCATGAGCTATTTTAAATTGTATGGTATGTCTGGCTTTCCAACGCGATAACCAACAATAAAGTCTTATGGTTGATTGTGGTACACCAATAATGCTTTCAAGTTACCAATGGACTAGTGTTATACAGTTGTTTTTTTATTTTATCCAATATGGTTATCTTGTCCTTTAACATTAAATCTTTCCTCGGCATTTTTACAAGGACCACAACAACAATCAAAAATTGTAAAAAGTTAAGTTCTTTTTCGTTAAAAAAATAATAAAAGTTCTTTACTATCACACAAAAAAATGAGATATGTGCCAAACGAATTACGAAAAAATAAAGGAAAAACCGAAAAAATGATTTGCTACTCGTACTCTGTATAATTTACATTTTCTTTTTGGTAGCTGCTGCGCTATCTCTTTTTGGTCGCCGTAAATATTTTCGTTACACTGTTGAAATTGCCCCAATAAAACGGCGTAGTGGACGAATTAAGCGATGTAAGTTAGGTCTTAATTCTCAATTTGATTCCATTTAAGGGGTTTTGTAAAAATAAAATTGGCGATCAACAAAATTGTTTGTGCTTTTAATCAAAATTATTTGTTTTAAAGAAAAATACTTAATCTTAAATAAGATAAACAAAAATAAAATTATTTTGTGTATAAAAATTCATTTGAAAGTAAGTAGTGTTTTAGAGTTCTAATATATTTTTAACCAGGCTAATTTTGAATATAATAATTCTATTTACAGAAAAACATTGTAAATTGAATCCAGTTATTTAATTTATTTTTACGATTGTTGCTAATTAATTAAATGAGGATGCTATAATAGCACAGCAAAAGCAGGAAATTAGAGAAAAATGAATTATTTAAATGTCAGACACACAGTAAGCTCATGGAAAAATGTTTGATTGTTCAATTTGGGTAATTTAAATGTCAATATTTTATTTTTATGTGTAGATTCAGGGATACATTCAGGATTTCGTAGGAAATGTGAAATTCGGTATGTAGTGACATAAACATACTAGACTCTAGATCAATAAGAAATACATCTGTTGTATGTACTGAGGTTATTGACTAAAGGTCAGGGTGTTTCAAAAATCTTAATGCCAATAATTTCAAGGCACCATTAGAGAAGAATTTTATAGGAAACATAGATATCATGCTGTGATGGGTGTAATTGAAGGAACTCATGTACGATTCTCAGCTCTAGAAAAAGACGAACTTTTATACGTAAATCGCCGAGCGAAATATTCATTAAATGTGATGATAATATGTGATCACAATTTAAAAATTATAAGTGTAAATGCACCTCATCCAAGGGTTACGCATGGTAGTTCAATCTGGAATCAATCTAAGTCGAGTAAAAATGGAGGACATTTACAGAGAGGAAATGCTGAATTTCCTTTGGAACCATGGCTGATAGTTCCTTCCAAAAATACGTTACAAAATTCCGTAGAACTTCATACAACAACAAACATTCCAAAATCAAAGAGACGATCTAACATTGCATTCGGGTGTTAAAAACTGGATGAAAAGAAATTTAACTTGCTGAAAGAAACTTGAAATATCAGCCATTAAACTATATACAAATTGTAAGGTTTGCGCTGCTTTACAGAATATGTGTAAATAGTTCAATCTTCCAGACGAGGAATATGATGATCTTGTGTAATTTGTGGACATATTAATTGAAAATGAAGTTTCAGTAAATTCATAGAGAATTAAAATATATGAAAAAATGAAAATACAATATTAAATTAAATTCTACGATTTTTTGCCGAATTGCCAGATTATTCAACAAGTTCGTTAATTAAATTTCATCATTTTCCAAGTGAACACAAATTTAAAAAAAATGGATCATAAGTTTCAGAACTGAGAAGACGCCATCAAACTGATCTCAAGTTTGTAGCCCTCATTTTAAAGAAGTTGATTATCAAATATACAGTTTAGGTCAGTCGGCTGAGTTTGATTTGTCAAGAGTAAAATAACAGAGAGATGCCAATTTCAATAGGTGCATTTAAAATTATCAAGGCTGGATCAATACCATCCCAAAATATTCCACTACGTAACTTTGGCATAACAAGAATTAACAATGTAAGCAGATTACAATATTTTACCGGATATGACTCAAATCGATTTAATTTATTATTAAGTTTGATGGTAAAAGATCAAAGAGTATTAATTCATCTTGAAATCGATATTAAAGATCAATGTAATTTTTGGAATGTTTGCAGGAATATTCAGAATGAATTAACAACAACACTCGAAATGTGTAGATATAATTGAGCCATCCAAATGTATCCTGGCACGGTATTTACACGCTCCGAGACCTTTTAATAGAGGTATATACAATCGTAATCGGATTTCTATTACAGATTTTGGATTTTTGGTCAAAATTCCTGGTGATTAGTTCAAGTGATTTTGAATAAATTTCGTTTATATATAAAAAAAGTTCTGTTAAAATTATTATATGTATTTCTGTATTCAAATTGTAAGTATTAAAGATGAGTGTAGCAAAATAAAACAGTATGGGGCGGTGGTAAAGTGGTTAGAGTGATGGATTTTGCATTCGTGGACCTCAGTTCAAATCTCGGTCTGGGCGAAAAGTTTTTTGATTTAATTTCTTCCTTCAAAATAAAATTTTCTAATTTCTTCATTCAAATGTTAAGTATTAAAGAACGATATAACCAGGAGTCGTATATACGGCGATGGTGTAGTGGTTAGAGTGATCAGCTGTGGTTTCGTAGAGACAAGTTCAAGTCAAAATTTTTTAATTTCTTCTTCCAAATTAGTTCATTTCATATTCTGTTAAAATTTTCATATTTTTCTATTCAAATTGTAAGTATAAAGGTTGGATATAGCATAGTTCAGTGGATAGAGTTATGAACTGAAAATATAATTTTCTAATTTCTCCTTTCTGTTAAGTTTTAAAGAACGATTTAACCTGGATTAGTATATACGGCGGTGGTGTAGAGCTTAGATTGGTGAAATATAGTTTCGTAGACTTAAGTTCAAGTCTCGGTTGGGGCAAAACTTTTTAAATTAATTATTTTTCCAAATTTGGACTTAGTTTCTGTTAAAATGTTCAAATGCAAGTCCTTAATACAAAAAAAATTGATACATGTAGCAATTGAATGACGGTGGTCAAGAAATAGATTCATTGACTAATGTCGTCGGCCTGAGCCAAACCTCGGTTAAGGGCCAAATATTTATTTAATTCAATTTCTTCTTATAAATTGGTTCAACACAGCTATTGTTACCATTTTCAATTTTCTCTATTCAAATGGTATGTATGAGAGATATACATATATATCTTGTATACCAATCTTTCTATGTGTACCGGTGGTTATTTGGTTGGAGTGTGATGGACTATGGTTTCATGGATCTAAGTTCGAATCTCGTTTCGGAACCACAATTTTTTTTTCTTTTTTCCGAAAATTCATTCGCTTCTGTAAAAATTTTCATATTGAACGAGAAACACAAAAATTTTATTTCAAGCTGAAAAGTTGAACAACAATTGATAGACATTTTTGTAAAATTGAAATCTTCTTTTTGCACAGAATCAAGGATCGAACCTTGGCACACGATTTTAATTTGAAAAACAGTTTAAATAAAAATGGGTTTTACCCGCCTGTGGCCCTATTCTGGTTTTCCCCGGGAATTGGGAATTGGGAAAAAATATTTCAAAAATTCCCAACTACAATAATTCCCAACTTTTTATTCCATTTTTCCTCAAAGTGTATTCTGCCAAATTGGGAAAAATTTCAGCAGTACAAATGCTTACCATTAAATTACAATTGCTGTTAATTTATTATTATAAATAAATAAAAAATTTGAAAAACAGAAAAATTGAATAAAATGTATTTAATGTATCAAGATTAATATACGCATTAGGCATAATTATTTGCGGGATACATCAAACCCCTTCGAGATGCACGAAGCAAGGTTTATTAATAAATATAGGATGCCCTAGCATTTGGTTTTGGCATTAAAAGAGGTATTGATTCTTTTATGCAGGTGTCAACTATACCAAAAGAAATTCGCGTTCTAGTTACGCTGAGTTTCTTGACCCAAGGTTAACTGCTATACACGTTTCATGGACGTTATTTACACACAAACTAATTTAGCTTTGTTTCTGTATGTACATATATTGTCAGGTACTTTCCAAAAGTGGGTACTTTCATACCCACTCTGTATGAATTACCTAAATTGCGTATCGCAGAGTGTGGTAACTCAATAAATAATCGAATTTTTTATAATTGTCGATAAAAATTTAATGCCGATTTACATGAAATTTCCACAATCGCCAACGAAAATTAATAAAGTCAAAAACAGTAAGTGTCTGTTTTAACTTTTCCATTTCAAATTCTATGAAAAGTTCAATCTTGACGGCGTAATCGGTTGTATCGATTGTACCCACGTCTCGCGGTTCAGACGAGCAACTATAGAGTCGAAAATGTATACCATAATCGGCATTCCTATCATTCAAAGAATGTCCAATTCGTAAGAACACAGGTTACATTACGTAAATTATTTGTTATATACGAGTTTTCAAGATTCAAATTATTTATAGATTTTCGATTCTAATTACAAATTTTAAATATTAATGTTTCATATCATCTTCAAATCATTGAAATTACTTTTTATTTCGATTTTGAAAAATAAACGTCAAAACCGCAGTAATATGGAATTATTATTTCCCCATTGAAAAAAATTCCCAATCGCCAGAATTCACTTTGGGAAAAAATAATTCCAAACTACTAGAAAAAATTCAAAAATTCCCAATTCCCAATTCCCGGGGAAAACCAGAATAGGACCACTGGGGGGCTATTATGAAATTTTTACGATTTCGGAAAATACGAAATCGTAAAATACGATCCGCGGCGGATATTCCTATTATGAAACTATATTTTTGTTCGTAAAATTTAAGACAATGAAGTTCGCTATTTTGTTTTATTTTTTCTAGAAAATAAAAATCTTAACAAACTTCATTCCTATTAGTTTTGTGTTTACTGTCAATTGTCAAAGTAAAAACAAGCGTCATTTTCTAATTATATATTGTGTTTATTCTTTGTTTATTCTTGTGTTTATTCTCGTGTTTATTAAATTTGTTATATATATAAATAAATTAAATTTGTAAGGTGGAATTTCTTGATCGAGGTGCATAAAAACTTTTATAATATGATGGACACAGTTGGGTTTTTTGTTCACTCAAGCGACAGTGATTCCTCTGATGAGCAAGTGACGCCGAGTTATATTCAAAGGAAACGCCTGCGTATGATCTCCAATCCAATCGACATGCCGAATAAAAGGTAGCAAATAATATAATGATCACAGTTTTTCTGTTATATTAGTTTTTTTAAATACATATTATTTAATAAATTTACATATGATTATTGTAGGTTTATTAAATTGTTTCGAGTATAAGAAGTCTTCAATATTATTTTGAGGGAAATTGAACCACATTTTAAACCTACTAAAAATAAGGATGCCATTACACCAATATTAAAGTTAGCAAACACCCTTCGATTTCTAGCAGAAGGTTCTTACCAGCAGGCAGTGGGACAAGATTATTTAATTGGAATGGCTCAACCTACGGTATCGGTGGCAATGAATGAAACCTTAAACAATGTGCGATAAATATATAAACTTTGATTTATCAGAGGATGAAAAATGTAAATCAAAGCAATATTTTTTCAATAAAACGGGGTTTCCAGGAGTTATAGGATGTGTTGATGGCACACATATTAATATAATAAGGCCAACGAAAAATGAGCATCACTTTTTTAATAGAAAAGGTGCTCACAGCTTAAACGTAATGATGGTAAGAGATCATTTCATAAAATAAAATTTAATAATTTGATTATATATGTATGTTTAATTTGTTTTTTTATGTAGACTTGCAACTACAAAATGGAAATCACATCAGTTGATTGTCGGTACGGAGGATGTTCCCACGACTCACCTATATGGAACTTAAGCAGTAATAGGATTATTATGGAACAAAATTGGAGAGCAGGAGATAAAATGTCTTGGTTACTAGGTAATACCTCTATGGTGATATGTATATATAAATTAAATTCTAATAGATAATAAATTATTTAGGTGATTCCGGGTATACACTAGAACCGTGGATGATGACACCATACCGCAAAACCACTGAAGGCTCCAGTGAAGCTCATTTCAACCAGGTTCATTCAACAGCTCGCTCTAGTATAGAGCGTGTTTTTGGTATTTTGAAGGGGCGTTGGCGATGTTTGCTACATTCCAGAGAACTGCATTATACGCCTGAGAAAACCGCACAAATTGTTAATGTATGCTGCCTGCTTCACAACTTGTGTATTAAGTATAAAGTTCCAATAGACGAAACTGCAATTATTAAAGAGGATAATATTGATATGTATCCCCAACAAGAAGTGATGTCAGAAAATTTATCAGAAGATGCCAAAAGAATTCGGGATTCAATAAAAAACAGTTTATAACTTTTAAATTTATAGTTTATATTGTAATAATTAAAATTAAATAAATAAGAAATATGTTTTGAAATTTATGTTTTTCAATTCATTATAAAAAATTTAGTACATTAAAAAAATAATATTAATGGCATTTAATTCTTGTTCCTTAAGTTCAAGTTCTATTTTTTTTAATCTTAGCTTCTCGACTTTAGGTTTATTTTGTTCTAATAATATCTTTTGTGTGGCTCTCCACTTGTCCTTTTTAAAATTTCTTATTTCTTTCATTATTTTTATAACTGCTTTTTGATGTTTTTCGGTATTATCCATAAAGTTTTTGAAGTTTTCGGAATGTTTCTCTTGAATGTCGACTTGGTGTTTTAAGATCATTTTGGCTGTTTGTTTCGGTTTTCCCTTTGTTCGGCTAGAAATATTAACGTTTGTGGAATGTGTCGTGGTTTTGTTGGTGGCATGAATATGGCTATGGCTTGTTGATGCTACTGGTTCTATGGCTGTTGTTGTGTCTTTTGAGGGTGCAGGAATTTGAATAGATTCGTCGTAATCTAGTTCATTTAAAACTTTTGCTTCAAATTCTTCCGTAGACATTATTGTTGTCAATTCGTTATTACTGAAGCTTTCAAATGTTGTAGGGATTTTACAACCAAACGTTTTTATTTTAATTCCTTCAACTTCTCCGGTTAAATCGAGTAGCTTATCAACCCTCTCCTCTAAATGGCTAAACTTTTTAATGTTGTATGGACCCTCTCCAGTGCCGGTTAATCGTTTTTTATTCATTCTTAATTTGTTTTTAACTGCATACTTAAAATCTTTCCAAACCTATAAGATAAATAACATTAAATTTATGGGAACACATATTCACACACAACCTCACTTTTTTCCAACCCTCAATTGTTTTTTCGGGTGGACCCGCTGAATTTAATTCTTTAATTAATTCATCCCATAAGTGATGGGTGGTTTCTTTAAACTGCAGGCCGTTTAAAAATTTTTTTGCTATGCCAGGATTTCTCTCCATAAAGGAAATCAAGAGTTCAAACTGCTGACCGTTAGTTGACCTAAACACAAAACAATAAAAAAATTTAATTAAATAAAATAACATAATAATAATAAAGTTTTATTGAAATTGTAATTTAATCAATTTGTTTAAAATAATTATAGAACTTACATTTTAAAAATAATTAAATAATGTTTCACTAAAAATTTTTAATATACTATTTTGTAAATACGATATACGTCACCTACAGAGCTGTCGTATTTTGACATAAGGTTTTCGTAAAATACGATTTCGTTTTTTCCATTTTGTTTCATAATATGGCGGAATTTACGATCTTCGTATTTTACGAACAAAAAAAAATTTCATAATAGGAATATCCGCGGCGGATCGGAAAATACGAAATCGTAAAAATTTCATAATAGCCCCGCTGTATTCGAACTTGAGTCCACATCACCAAGGTCCATCACTCTAACCACTCGACCACCGCCGCATGTTTTTTTCTCTTATATTAGCAATTTGATTGGGAGAAATTAAATTAAAAATATTTGGATCCAACCGAGATTTGAACTTGGGTCTATAAAGAAACCAACGTCCATCACATCACACTAACCACCGGCCGGCCGCATGTTTTTTTCGTTGCTACATTCGTCTTTTATATTAACAATTTGAATAGAGAAATTAAATTAAAAATAATTGGATCGAACCGAGATTTGAACTTGGGTCTACGAAACCAATAGCCATCACTCTAACCACTCGACAACCGCCTGCATGTTTTTTTCGTTGCTACATTCGTCTCTTATATTAGCAATTTGAATAAAGAAATTAAATTAAAAAGATTTGAATCGAACCGAGATTTGAACTTGGGTTTACGAAACCAACGTCCATCACTCTAACCACTCAACCACCGCCGAATGATTTTTCGTTGCTACATTCGCCTCTTATATTTGAATAGAGAAAATAAATTATAAAGATTTGGATCGAACCGAGACGTGAACTTGGATCTACGAAACGAACGTCCATCGCTCTAACCACTAAACCAATACGATTCTGAAATTTTGCGTCAAAATTCCTGATGATTAGTTCAGGCGATTTTGTATAAATTACGTTTTTGTATAAAATGTGTAGAAATAATTTAGCCATCCAGATGCATCCTGGCACAGTAATTAGACCAGGCGCTTCAACGAGGTGCTTAAGGGGCACCTCATGATGGCAGTTGAGCCCTGTCAACGTCAAGAAGATGGGAACATTACAGCCCTTAACTGGAGGAAGGTGGAGAAGGCCTTAGCCGCCACCTTCCTAAACATCATGAGGAAGAATCCTGGACCTTCTAGATATGCCATTAATTGGTTTGGGTCAATCATCTATGGGGTGTCTGTTGTTTTTCTCGGTTCAATATTTAGGTGTAACTTTTTAGATTGAAGCCTAGTTACTTCTTTTCCTGTAGAGGGATTTGGAGTGACATTCGATATTTTATTAGCTAAAGCGGCAACACACAATCTGGGCAGGACCATGATAAGTGCTTACAATTTGCTAAGGCATTTTTAAATGTTGAAACAGATTTGCCAGCACAGGAATAATGTGCCACACTGTTACACATAATTCCCTTACATATGAAAAATTCCCTTACATTCCCTTACATTACAGTATCCTCTTACATGAAAAAGATTGTCAATTACGCCTTCCGTATTGCATATGCAACAGCATTTTTCACCTAAATTAATGACTAAAAATTATAAATATGTCTAAAGGCAATCAACTGCTGATTTCCGCGACGTTGTTGCTAAACTACATATTGAAGGCCAATCGTTAGCAGAAATAGGCCAAATTGTTAATAGAAGCAAACCAACGTTGCAACATATGGTAACTTCATTCAAATAAAATGGAAGCGTAGAACATGTAAGAAGATCACTGAGGTTTCGGATCTTGGATAAAGATGAACGAGCTATTATGCAAATGATTACAAAAAATTGGAGTACAAATAGTGCATCTATTCAAAAAATCATTGCACATGACTGCAGAAACACAGTTAGTTCTCCAAGAATACAACGTGTACTACACAGGCAGAGTTGTCCCTTAAAACCCGCTCGTAAAAAGCCGTTCATTAACTGTGTAAATAGAATCAAAAGATTAGAGTTTGCCAAACAATATAAAAATCATGCAAATTCCTTCTCGAAAACGATGTTATTCACAGATGAGAGCACGTATAACATCTTTGGGCATGACGGGTCATCGAAAGTGTGGCGAAAAAAACCCTCTTAATATCCAAAATTGCCGGAGACAATAACCATTAATAGTGTGTGTGGCTGTATGTCTTCTGCTGGTGTCGGAAACTGGATATTCATAGGAGGAAATATTATATTATAATATAATAACTATTATTGGGTATTCCAAATTGACAATAACCATAAACATGGCGCAAAATAATACCGTAACATCACAAAACACATTAGTGCAAGCAATAAAAATTAAATGGTATAAAGTTCCATCACAATGAAAAAAATGATTGCATTCCACAAAAGGTGGTCCAACAAGGTACTAACGGCTAATGCCTTACATATTTTATAAAATCCTCAAGCGTAAAATATGACGGCAAGCAAGCACAAGAATATGCTGAATTATAATCATTGCTTCATTTTAGTTGAAATTTGCTATTATTCAAAATTCAAATATGTACTATAAAAATCGCTTGTTCAAACTAAATGAAAATATATTATAATTTAAAATACAGGTCGAGCTGCTTCCTATTGTGTAGCTGAAAACATTCATTTAATTAAAAATCTGTATTCATTTCGTAATCCTAAGAAAAATAATCAAATCTATTCTTCTTCATTTAAGGACGTATTGTATTAAATTAAGCTCATGGCAATAAATATAAATAATATACGTTATAAGATTGCAGACCAACAATAGTAACAATAATATACAACACAAATAATAAAAAAGCATTTCGTTTTTATTTTGTGGAAGCTTTCAATAACATTTTTTTTTTTCAACCGTGGTCTTGTCAACCTAAAAGCATAATAAAAAAATTCAGCTTGTAATTTAATACGAGATGCTTTTGTTGTTTTTTGTCCAGTTATCTCTGGTCATATTGCTTTCAGTTGTGTAATTCTCAATTTTGTTGTTTTCTGCATATCTAAGGCAGAGAGTTTTTTTTTCAAAATCCAAAAGAATTTTCCAAAAACATCAACCGGCAGAGAATATTTTGGTGTCCTCTTCACATTTATGATGTAATAAAAATAAAAATTTTAATGGGGTTTTGGGTTTATTAATTTTTTTTTTGTTGCCTTGTTTTTGTGAATAGCACAGCAATTTTGCCTTTTATATTAAATAAAGTATTGTCTGGATTCACAAGTATCTAAAAAAAAAAAATAATTTTAATGAGTTTAATGGGTAATTTTGATTAAAATAGACAGAAATAATAATCATAAAAATGTGGAAACGAAGAAAAATTATTTGAGCAATAATAATACAAAGAAATGCTTTTCTTTTTAATAAAATAAATATAACATAATAAAGAGTGCCTCCAATAAAGCATTAAGGAAGGCTTTCCACCCAGGTTAACAATTATTTTTTGTTGGATTTTAAAAAGTATAACGATAAGAACAAATTAAATTAGTCTTGTGTACTCAACTAGAAAACCCTTCTTAACCTTAAATAATATACAATATTTTCTGTTGTGTAGCTACACATATTCCATAAAATAATTGTAAGACAAATTTTTTTCATAAATACATACTCATAAAATAACTGGATATGTGTAATATGTATGAACTTAATGGGCATTCAAATTGATATATACATCAAACAACAAAAACAATGAGTACAAATTTTACTTATTTGCTTTACAACATTTTCTACGAAGAGACACAATGTATCCGTAATAAAATTTCCGTTTCCTTTTTAATGGGTTTTTATTGATGACTTGGGAGATAAACATTTAAGAAAAATATAAAAAAGGTTAAATTTGATTAAATAATTTTTTGATAATAAAAAACACAAAAAAAATTTGTCAATAAAAAGATTAATAAAAATGAATTTTTTATACATTTTTGTTGATTTACGATTGGAAGAAATGATTTGTGTATTTTCCAGCTTGATTTACAATATAAAATATTTGTAATACTTTTGGTTCCGACACAGACATTGATTATGAAATGAAAGGTGATATTGTTTGCTCTGGTATTCAAATGTTTCAATAATATTTATTTGTCTGCTGAATTTTATTGTTTTATCAGGATTTTTTTTATTAAAACGAAGGTACGAGTATCGATTTTATTCTGGTTTTACTAAATTTCAATTGTAATAACTAATATAATAAAAGAGGTCAGCGACTATAAAAATACATATATTTTTTTAGCTTCGCGTTAGATTGCCAATTTGTATTATATAACATAAAATGGGAATTATTTAACGATGCTGATATATTCTCAACCATCCTACCATAGGGCTCTACTTTAAAATGCAGGTTCATAATTGTTCGTATTTTCAAGTGAACTGTAGAATATACAAGCGTAAATGGTTAAAGCATTTGTCTAAGGGGATGAATTTAAAAAACCACTAACAATGTTTATTGAAAAAGAGCAACACTAAACAAAGTGAGCATTTCTTATGCTGTATCAACACAGTAACTAATGTTATTGACATTTTTATCGTTAGCATTAGTTCATTTAATCAATTTAAAAAAGAAATTTAGTTTTGACTAGTTAATTTTATTAAAGGCCTCTAACAACTTTTTGTGATTTTATGAAAGACAAACGAAAAAAAAACAAAAGTTTAAAATTTATTTTTATTTTTTCCAAGTTTAATATACGATACGGAGTCGGGACTCTGGCAGCCGTTCACTGAGCTATCGCCGGATCTCACCAATATATATTTTTATTTATTTATAAGGATCAGTCAGCGAAGTTGTATATTTGAAGTTGTATATTCGATATTTTTAGTAGCAATAAGCAAAATTCACACCCCAGTAGCCTAATTCTATAACGAATAAGATAACGTGAAAACGCGAAAACGAGTACTTTACACGTTTTCATACCAAAATGGTATTCTATAACTTTACACCAAGATAAATTAAAAAATCGGTAAGATATTAAACGTCAATAAACTACACATACAATTTATCTTGTGTAGTTCGTTTTCACGGATAAAACTTTAAAATTTAAAACTAAAATTTCACGAAGAAGGCGGGCTAGTGCCGAACAAAAAAACCATGTTTGTCCTTGTTACTCTTTATATTATATTATGAAATGAAACACTAACAAAACGTCAAAGTGGTTTTAGACACGATCAAATTATTCAGCAAGAAAAAATTTACACGCTGACTACTTTGTTTTATAGAATACCATTTAACCTAAATAAGATAGAAATTGTGTAAATTTTTTTTGTGTAAACTTTTTCAATGTTTCGTTTTTTCACATTATCTTGTTTTTACAGAATTAGACCACTGTTCTCTTAGTCGTGTCACTACACTCGAAGTGACAATTCTCGTCTCACTTCAACTATAAATTAGTATTCTCTTAGTTGTGCGAAGTGATGTGACGCGACAAATGTCATTAACTATGTTTATCTGGCAATACTAATTTCCTTATATTTAACATGAAATTCTCATTTACGATTTAAATAAAAAATTAATTGATTGCTTAAAGTTAAATAAATTCAAGTTAAACATAAAATGATTGTGGTTGAATTCTTTTATAGTGATAGTTATGAGGAGGAGAATGATGTTTATAATATGGTGGTTAGGCGCAGAGAGCTTAGGGATACAACAAATCCATTGGAATTACCGAATAACTTGTAAATTAAGCCAAGACTTTCCAAAAAATAAGTTTCAGATCTCGACTCGGACCAAATATATTGAAAAAATGGTAACTTCCAAAAATGACCATATATGGGTATATGACGTCATCACCGATTATCTCGGAGGTTCACGATCTCAAGACTTTCCAAAAAAATGTTTCACCCGGACCAAATATATTGAAAAAATGCTAAGTTCCAAAAATGACCATATATGGGCATATGACGTCATCACCGATTATCTCGAAGGTTCATGATCTCAAAACTTTCCAAAAAAAAATTTCAGATCTCAACTCGGACCAAATATATTGAAAAAATGGTAACTTCCAAAAATGACCATATATGGGTATATGACATCACCGATTATCTCGGAGGTTCATGATCTCAAGACTTTCCAAAAAAAAAAGTTTCAGATCTAGACTCGGACCAAATATATTGAAAAAATGCTAAGTTCCAAAAATGACCATATATGGGCATATGACGTCATCACAGATTATCTCGAAGGTTCATAATCTCAAAACTTTCCAAAAAAAAGTTTCAGATCTCAACTCGGACCAAATATATTGAAAAAATGCTAAGTTCCAAAAATGACCATATATGGGCATATGACGTCATCACCGATTATCTCGGAGGTTCAAGATGTCAAGACTTTCCAAAAAAAAAAGTTTGAAATCTCGACTCGAACCAAATATATTGAAAAAATGCTAAGTTCCAAAAATGACCATTTATGGGCATATGACGTCATTACCGATTATCTCGGAGGTTCATGATCTCAAGACTTTCCAAAAAAAAAGTTTCAGAGCTCGACGAGTGTACACCAAATTGGGATACTGTTCAGCTTTCAAAGTACAATAAATCCACTAGCCGAACAGTCTCTAATTAATGTATGTATGATTTAAAAAAATCAACATTAGTAGCACTTATGCTGGGTTGCACAAAAAACAAACTAATCACTGGTTAGTAAACTGAGTGTTACGTCTAATCTTCAGTTAAAAAGTCACTTCGTTTCACAACACAATTTCCGTGGCTAGTTTACTAATTTTCGATTTTGAATATTTTAGTCCATCATTTACGAACGGTACCAACAAATAAAAATAAAAATTTGGCAAAATCAAATTATTCTGGAGAGATAGTTATTTTGAGTGTTTCGACGTTTTATATTTAATTTATCATCGTGGTATTCGAAGAGTAACTGTACTGAAATTATATTTTTAATGAACTATGATTTTTCTATAAATGTACTTACTACCAGTTTGTGTTCGGGCTTTAGGCGTATTATTATTAATTAGAATTGTGGTTTCGTCCGAGTTTTCTTGATACAATTTTGAAGATTTATGAAGTAAAAATAATTTTATTACTGATTGTAATTTCTAATATATTGGTTTGAAGGTTGTAACCAATCAAGGATCTAATCGATACAATCAATTTCAAAAGACAAACAATATACAAGTTTTCAAAAGAAACTCAAAATATTATGTCGTCCATATACGACATTATCTTCTCAAATTTCTGTGGTTTTATGGTGGCTGCGTAGATTCAATCTATGGGGATTTATAGTTCCCTAAGGCCCCATAGCTGTTTTAATTTGGTTATCAGTTCTGCACTTATTCTGTGTTAATACACACCAACTTAACTAACGTTAAACTCTTTTTGAAAATAAATGCCCCACGAGCAAAAAATTAAATAAAAATTGAAAATATACTAAAATCTAATCTCATGGGCACCACCTGAAAAGCCAATATACGAGGATACGTTAGTTTAGTTAGTGTAGTCGATTAAGGCACGCAGGATTACTTCCAAATCTGAAATTCAATTTGTTTATAATAATATAAAACGATTAGATTACATTATAGGAACATACTCAATTCGTTGGCAATTTTTTTCCACAACATTAACATAATCACGAGATTATGGCAATCTCTGCCAACTATATTACAACTCGCTAGATGGTTAGGCACGATTTCGTTTAAAGCTTAGACAAGTCATTCCCATTTTGAATCTCAGTTGATTTAAATATTAGCATGCTTTTGGTATAGATATATGAATATATAATTTTTTACTATATGTGAATATTTCAATTAAAAATTAAAATTAAAGTATGCTAATACTACTACATAATTCTGAGATAATTATTTCTTATGTTCTAGCAGAAAGAAGCATATCGCCATATCATAATCTTGTCCTAGATAAAGTTGATCGTTCTTGGTACTGAGTGTTTTTCATTTGTTATTTTTTCACAAAATGAAACTTTTTCTAGATTTGGCTTTAATAATTTTACAATGTTGTATCTCAAATTTATACAGCCGTTACGAAACCAATTATTTAAATTTGGATTTTAAAGATTTATAAGAAATTTGATGGAATATTATTTAAAAAAAAAGATCAGGTTAGAGTGCAAAACTCATTGGACCTATTCATTATCAGATCGCGAGACAGAGGTTATGGAAATATATTATTTGCCAGTACATTTTTCTACTTCTGCTTTAAATATTTAAAATTAAATTAAATTTTTTATAAGGATTTATTTTGTACAAATTTTATATAAAATTGAAAGCCGTAATAAAGATATATTGAATTATTAGTATTTCATTCATTAGTATTTGTGATCACGCAATTTAACTTAAATAATTTAACAATTTCAATTCAAATGTTTTAAAAAATACTTTAACTTTTACTATTAGGTACTTCAATAAATCTTAATTAAATCTTAATAAGTCTGACCTTCTTAACCCTAATAACTGCCTTGGAATACAACCGTAAGTTGCGGATGAACTCTACCAAGGATTTGCTGAAAATTTAATATTAATAGTTTTCATTCTACAATTCATGATTTATAAATACCAACTTTATCAGAAGATTTATTGTTTACATATGTCCAAACATTTTTGATAATTTCAGAGGTTTCTGGCGCAAAATCAAGGCGATTTTAGATCCAGACCATCTTAAAATGCAGTAGCAATTTTGTCATATATGATGGGGTGTTGTCCTGTTGCAGAATGAAATAGGATCCAATCATTGAATTACCAACCAACAGAATATTCATATCATTGCTACATAGTAGTTCCAATCCATTTAGAGGCAAAAATAAGATGATCCCTTACGGCTTTTGCTTTAGAATAAAACAATTGTTTACCCCAACTGCCATTTAAAAATAAAATGAAGGCTTATCTGTAAATAGAACATTGCGTCAGAATACTAAGAGCTTATCGGATTGTTTGGCAAAATTATTACGTTTCATTTAATTTCGTGTTGTGAAGTACTGTTTTTAGCACATACATTAACTTTTACTCCGGCTTCTTTGAGGCGGCAATTAACAGACGGTTAATAAATGTTTATATTTTCATAACTTGCCGTTGTTGTAACATTTGGCAGACATTTTTAACTATATCATGTAATTTTTTTTTGCAGATTTGATAAGTTATATTATTCACATGATATTTATACCTCCCTCGTGTTATTTTAAGTGGCGTATCATGATTGCGACCAGTTATCATAGCCGATATTTTTTCTAGGATGATACCGCGGGTTTTGAATATGTTGATATTTCTTTGACGAAATTTAAATGAATATTACAACAGCATAGCATTCAAATATTAAAACAAAGGAACAAAACAATCGAAAATCTGTCATTAAGAATAGATATGTGCATTTTTATATCAATTTAATCTACAATAAAACCATACTTTTGAATTTATTTTATATACACTCCCGGCCAAAATTATTGGGTCGATGGTGAACATCAAATCCGGTCGGTCAAATGAGTGACGACGAGGAACCATTTTCTTTCCATAGGCGCTCTAATCAGAAAAAATCCCAAGATACGTTGAGGAATTGTAATACACGAATGAGTGAAGCAGAAATGGATAATATCGATCCTTTCCAAAAGAGTCAGGTTCTACCGAGGTCTCCTACGAGAGCCTGTAGCACGTTCACCACGAAGATTAACAAAATAATACCCACAGAACTTGTGGAGCTACCGAGAAATGCTTTTCCAGAGGACAATAATTGTTCTAAAAAATAGGAAATGCTGTATCAGGAATTGCGTAAGGCCAATGCTGCATTGGTTGAATCTTATAATTTAAATAAGCAATTAAATGATACAATTGCTTGTATGTAAGAACATATAAGGATTCTTGACAATGAAGTTAAAGCCTTTATAGCAAAGGAAAACGTTGATTCTCCTCCTACCCAAAATGTAATGGAACAAGAATACCATACGGATAAAGAAGAATTAGCTCACGAAACTGAGTGGATTAGAGTCAAAAGCCAGAGGAAAAAAAAGGAGAAGGAATGATACACCTACTAGGAATGATACACCTAAGGAATGATACACCTACTCCTCAACTAAAAGAGACAATTCCTAAAATAATCTCGAAATCCAAAAAAATTACCACCACCACCCCCAATAGTTATAGATGGAGTTAAAAACTATGATCTACTGTATGAGAAAATTAAAACAATAACTAAAACAGATAAGTTTAATACAAAATTGATGAGTGGAAACCATATCAAAATAAACTAAAAAGACTAACTAACTTTCTAAACTTTAGAAAAACCTGATTCCAAATCATCAGTTCGGTTTTCGCAGCCAACACTCAACATTAGAACAAGTACACAGAATAACTAATATTATTGAAAGAGCATTAGAGGAGAAAAAAGTCTGCTCAACGATATTCTTAGACGTTGCACAAGCCTTTGATAAAGTTTGGGACGAAGGACTTAACTATAAGTTAAGAATTGTACTACCAATGGAATTCACTACAATATTAGAATTATACTTGAAAGATAGATTCTTTAGAGTAAAATTAGGTGATTCCTATTCTGAATTGAAAGAAATCAAGGCAGGAGTACCGCAGGGCAGTGTATTAGGTCCTGTCCTATACCTATTATACACTAATCATCTCCCTGTATTAGAAAACAACACTGTGGCGACATATGCTGATGACACGGAAATCTTAGCTGTTGGAGATAGCAACGAAGAATCAACTCAGAGTTTACAGTTAGCTATTACTCAAATACATAACTGGACCAAAAGATGGCAAATTAAACTTAACGAAACTAAATCAGTTCACATTAATTTTACAAACAAACGACCCGAACATATTCCGGTTACAATTAATCAAGAAATAATACCGTATGCCAACACGGCTAAGTATGTTGGAATGACACTAGATGCAAAACTACGATGGAAAACACACGTCAAAAAGAAAATTGAAAAGAACTGGGGCTTAAATATAGAAAGATGTATTGGCTGATAGGAAGGAGCTCCGCTCTATCAACATACAACAAACTTCTATAATGTAAACAAATATTAAAACCGGTTTGGGCTTATGGTATCCAACTTTGGAGTTGTACCAAACAGAGCAACGTAGAAATCATCCAAAGATTTCAAAACAAAGTATTAAGGAACATCGTTGATGCACCATGGTATCTTAGAAACAGAGACCTCCATATGAACCTTAAAGTGGACACTGTTTCAAAGGAAATCCAAAAAAATCCAGTGAGACATAGGCAAAGGCTCGAACAACATGTTAACACTGAGGCAACTAAGCTGTTAAACAACACAGATATTGTACGCAGGCTCAAACGAACTAAACCTTTTGAGCTGGTGTAAACAGCGTAATGCGGTTCTAACATTCACAATAACGATGTGGTTTCAATTTATCAGACAATATGGAACACCAGTGGAAAGAAGCCATAGATTAATACAACATAGTAAATTAAGTTAGAATAAAATTGCTCATTAGTCCAGGTGAGTAGATTGTAATAATTGTTTATTTAAAATATTTAAATAAAATTGAAAAAAAAAACAAAACTTTATTTAAAATTGAATTAATTAAAAAGAAAATTATTTAAAAAAATTATTTTTTGTTCAGTTTTTATGATAATAAACAGAAATGGAACCCCAAATTTTTCCCATCAAATACAAATACTTTTGAATCGGGTAGTAGATCATGTAATTTTGTAAGATCAGAGACATACCATTATACTTATGTAGGTTTGTATTGTAAAAAAATAATCTCTACTAGGTATGAAATTTGAAATCCTTACTTGTTTATATTTCAATGCAGGTAAATAAAGCCAAACAATATACAGTTTTCTTATGTCAATTTGGAATTAAAACAAACCACGTATTAAAAAAACTAATCTAAGAAAGTATACTTTGGCTAAACACACGATGACGAAGAAAATGAAATAATTCAAATTATCCGAATCGAAAACTTATTTTTACCACAAAAAAAAAAAACATTAAGCAAACACCCAGAAAAAAGAACACAAAATTAGCCACAAAAATGAGGAAACATACAATAGTGGGGCACTGGCATAGTAGTTTAATCTGTAGGAAAACATGTCAATTTAACAAAATTAATAGTTTTCTTCTACAATTTATTATTATTATTACATTTTACCAGATGAATAATACCCAGAAAGAATAACGGAAAAATAGAAAACTTCACCCAAATACACAACAATATAAAAATACACCAAGTTGAAGTCGGATGGTTGCAATAAAAAAAAAATGCTATCCACAAAACAATAAGTTGAGAATGTTGTATATGTTCGGTTATTTTTATTGCTAGTGTGTCACACAGGCGAGAGATGTAACAAACAGAAATGAAAGGATCACGTTTTAAATTTTTTTCTGATTGTGGATTTTGTTTTTGTCGTTTGTGTCCTTAACATTGGTTGGTTTATTTTTCGTCGTATGGTTTTTATATCGGTTGCTTCTCTTTAATAAGTCATGTCCTTATTTTTCCTGTTATTACATCGTTAAAATAGAAAAGTTTCTGTGATTACTTACTCGTCTACAATTTTTTTATATTTTTGTTGTGCTTTTTTTTCTTTTGTTTTACTCGAACACATTTTGATATTTGATAATGGTCTCGAGTATATGATGGATTTTATATTGTGTGTTCGGATATTAACATTTATGATCTTATATTCATTCTTATATGTTTAATATGTAAGTATACAGATATTATATAAAAATGTGGGATACACATATAACTGCTACTTACAATATTTGGATTAATACTTAAAAATTATGGATATAACACAACATTTTTTTATGGACTTTGAGCTGAGTAGTAAAAACATATTCCGTGAAATAGTATTGTGTTTCAATGTTTTATTGCTTATTAGTATTACTATTAGAAGACAAAATAGCACAATTATATGTTTCATTAACGGTATCGTGCGTTATTATAAACTTAAATCGACCACATGCCCAATTCCAGCAATTTTGTTTATTTCTACAAGACTTAAATTAAAAATTAGGGCTGGAACCTATAAATTTAAAGTTATATCACAGAGTACTTAATTACTCTACTTAGTAATTAAGTACTCTGTGGTTATATCCTATATTATGAATAACGCAACTATACACAAGACAGGGTAGAGAACTGTGCATTTCGTATAGAAAAGTTGCACGTTGTGAACAAATAATATTTTTCATAGGACAATGAACAACCCATGCAATATAAAAAGAAATATAAAAGCGGGAGTATGGGAAGGCAATTGGCTTCAAAATGTAATCAATCGGAATTTTTAATTTAATCGGTTTAATTTAATTTTCGGGTCATTATTAAGTCAGACTTAAACCTGTCCGAAATGCAAAGAACTTAAAAATTGAAAACACCGTATCGTATGTTGCGCAAACAATCCGGTCTGTTGATAATCCCAACTAGTATCGGAAGCAGCTCAATTCAGCTGTATGATGTACTGCATCTAACACAATTAACCGTTCTTTCAAGGCGCCTTCACGAAACTGTTCTGCGGGCCAACATAACAGAGTTAAATTTTTTTCATCTTTCAAAATTGTACAGCGGCATACCAAAAAAACCAAAATTATTTAATCACAAAAACTTATTAATTAATAAATCATGAAGGTACTTAATAATTAAACGAATAATTTTTATATTAAACGAATAATGAATAAAATTCAACTCTGTTATGTTCGCTGTTAATAGAACAAGCGTAGCACATCGATTACAAACCAAAGTAGCTAAACCTCAAACAAGAATTACACCATCCACAGTTGGATTATCTTATGCGCAAAATCAGCCAATGAATTAAACCAAAACAACAAACATTGAGATCATTAAAATGCTCAGTCAAATTCAACAGACACTTGGTCACTTAGCAGAAAGGGTGGCAAAACTAGAAATTAACTTCTATCCGCCAAGTAAGCATAGTAAGCAAAGTCAGCATACACAAAAATGATTAACTGGTTCCTACGCGTTGTAACTTGAAACGCCAATGGGCTCAACCAACGAGCCCAGGAACAGGAAGTATTTCTCAATACAAACAATATAGATATTTCGCTAATTTCAGAAACGCACTTTTCTAGCAAAAGAGTAATTTTTATCAGAATAAAGGGATTCAGCTAGAGGTGGTTCAGCTGTATTAATTAAAAATAATATCAAACATTATCAACAAGAGGATATTCGGGAAAGCTATATGCAAGCAACGGTTATCGCAATCCAATATAATGGCGCAGATCTAAATATTGCGGCAGCATACTGCCCTCCACGGCATACACCAATGAAGTTACAATTTAATAACGTCTTCAATAAACTAGGTCCAACATTTATCATTGGAGGAAACTACAATATAAAACATACAACTTGGGGTTCCAGGATAATTTCTCCTCGAAAAGGAAATGCTCTGTTCAATGCCATTCATGAAAACAAATGTGGATATCTGTCTCCAGGAGGGCTAACGTATTGGCCAACGGATGCAGGTAAAATACCAGATCTACTTGATTTCTTTATCATAAAGGGTATTTCATCCAGTTACACTACAGCCGAAAGGATTGACGACTTAACACCTGATCACATTCCTGTACTGTTGTCAGTAAGCGCTATAGTAACCAAAAAACAAAAAAAGCAAAACCTTACTAATAAATTTACGGATTGGAATCTCTTCAGAGAAAAGTTACAAGAGCTAGTTGAATTAAAAGTGAGTATCAAAAGTAATGAGGAATTGTAACATCAAACAAAGAATTTAATTGAACACACCTAGTAGCCTCGCAACTCCAGAGTTAAAGGAAAAAGCGAACATGGAAGTCATATACACTGCTGAGATCAGCGAACAAATCGAGGAACGAAGAAAGGCAAGGAGAATATGGTATCTCACCAGAAATCCCATCGACAAAACAGTGTTCAATCGGATAAGTAACAAAGTCAATAGGCTAATCAAAAACATTAAACAAGATTGCTTCGACAACTACTTAAGTGGGCTAGGTTAGAATTGGATAAAGACTACACGTTATGGAAACCCACCAGAAAATTTAAATGATCTGTAGCTCGGATACCACCCGTAAGAAATGCTCAAGGTAGTTGGGTTCGACAAGACAAATAAAAAGCGAAACTCTTTACTCAACACCTAGCAACAGTATTTCAACGCCATGACATTCAATCCAACATCGACGTAACACATGTTTATCAACCAAATTAGGATTATAAAAGGGTCACGGTAATGGAAATTGCCGAAGAAATCGACAAAAATCTTAACCAAAAAAAGGCACCAGGAATTGATGAAATATCACCGGGTCTATTCAAGGAACTACCACGTAAAGCAATCATCTTGATCACATACTTATTTAATGCCTGTATGAGGTTGAAATATGTACCCAAATGCTTCAAAACGGCCTAAATAATTATGCTAAAGAAACCAGGCAAACCAGATGAAAAAGTAACATCGTACATACCAATCTCACTGCTCCCGACCTTAACAAACAAAGCTGTTTGAAAAACTACTTCTGCAATGTCTCAAGCCAATGGTAAACGTTCCTGATTTTCAATTTGGATTTAGGATTAACCACTCCACAATAGATCAAGTCCATAGAAACACTACGGTGATAGAGCATTATCTCTCTTTTTATATTGTTGTTAAAAAAACTTTTCTTGAATTTCTTTTCTGGTATATTAAATAGAGTTGTAAACATTTTTGAATTTGAAATTTTTTTTTTTTTTTTTTATTGGTTTTTTTTTTGGTTCTAAATTTCGCTCGCTCATTGTGAATTTTTTTTTGTGATTCTTTGTGCAATGAGAAGCTAAAAGCTTTGAGTTGGAGGTGATGTGAAGTAAGTATATGTCATGGAGAGTTTATATTCTGTCTTTCCCGTCCCCTACTCTCTTCCTATTTTCCCTTCCCGCGGTCTAGCAAGGTTCACAAATGCTTTGGAAAAACCCACCCCATTACCCTGAGCTCTAGCCAACCTAAGTTGACCGCTCCAGAGTTTATTTGTGAATATAGTATTCTGATAATGGTTGGTGATTATCGATTCCATTTTTTTTGACTAAAACTATATTGGACAAAAATACAAAAACGATTCCCCAGTGGCAAACCGTTACAACTGCTTTCAGGAAGATGATGACTGCCTTCACTTCGTGAGCAGTTGTCCTGCTTTCATTTCTATACGAGTTCAGGTATTCAACTGTAGATCTTTAAATTTAGATCAGTTGTCCTCTCTGCCTTGGTCTAAACTTGTTCAGCTTGCTAAGGCAGCAGTGCGCGTTTGCGAATGGGGATATAATCCTGGGTTTGCTCCATGGGCCTTTGTGGCATTGATTGCGGAATCTTCGTGGGTTCCAGCCAATTTTAATAATAATAAAAATAGCCGATAGAAAAACGTAACCCAAATAAACAAACTGTTTGTTAAATGTCAACATTTTAACCAATTTTAGTTTAAGTATACTGTGTTAAATACGGTTACTTTTGAAAAATTCGAGCAAAAAATGACAATCGAGGCGTTTAATTTAAAATTTCGTAGTGTTATCTTGCGCTCTTACGCTTGCGATCGGATCAAAGATATATTTTGGTGGTTTTTTGTTTATAAATTTTTTTTCATGAAATTTTGAACCTACCGTACACAATTTTTAATAGCGGGCCTTGCCAATTTAATTTGATTTTTAGCTCCGTCTAACGCATATTTGATTTATTTGTATATTATTCAGCATTTAAATGGTCTTTGGCAATAGCATTATTATTCACCATGAACTCTAATCTAAAATGGTTAATTATTTCTCCACCCTTTTTAATAATTTTGTATGACTTGTTTGTAATAACAAATAATTATTATTCATAACTACACACGCCAGTATATTTAGTGAAACAGAAAAATGTTTTATAAAATAAAATATAAGAGGTTAACAAAATATAAGACATTTAAAATAATATACAGAAATGAAAAAAACTTCAATAATTTTATTAAAAGATCACTGTTTTTGAAAGGGTTACCTATGATTTCTTCAGTAACGAGTGTGATCTCCACGTGCTTTCGCAACTGATTCCGTTCGTCTTACAATGCTTCATTATCACTGTCAATTATTTCTTTAAAAGCCATCTATACGGATTATTTATTTACATCGAATCTACAATACGTTAGATTAACTGTTGTGAGAGTACATTCAGTTTTTTTTATTACATATTGGAAACTTTAGATCGAAAGTGAACTACATACAAAATTCTACATTGCAAATATGCGTCAATGTTGAATTATTTTTAGTCCCTATTTTCTTCAAAATAATTGATGAAATTTAATGATCGGCACTTTTTGCCACAGATTTACGTACGTGCCTTTCGAAACATAAAAATTTTAGTTTTGACACCTTTTTTTGTATCACAGAAAAACTACATTTTGGTTTCAAAAGTTTATAAATGATTTGTTGCTCTTTGATCAACTCAACGCCATGTATGTAACTAAAATTAGAAAAAAACAAAATGTAACATCGTTAAATTTAAATCGAGTACTAGATGAAAAAATTTAAACTTTGATGTATATATGGAAATGATGGCATACTTCGAGAAAATTTAATTTAAATACATATCTACGTTCAATTTTCTAAGTATGCACTATCTGTATGATAAATTTAAAATTGATTTATTCAAGAGAACACATTACATAATATGTCATATTGTCTCGTAAAAAATTGAAAATTTATAATGAACTTGTATTTGTGCGATTTTATTCTCTATGGCATAAACTTCCTACGGGAGTAAGGGATTTAGATAATGTATTCAAAATTTAAAAAGATGTTACCGTTTTTAATAAAATATTAATTTTTTATATCTTATTTGAATAATTCCACCTCTTTATCCATTCTTTTAAACAATTTTGTATAACATACGAGTAGCATGTAATGTACAGTGGATGATCAAATTATTACATTAAAAATAGTATTTTTAGGATGTAGTGCCAAAATATTTGAAATACTATTTTGATGATTCATATTATTTTCTCTCCAATCGCATTTCCAGTTGTCTTCAATAATTTTTTTCAATTTTCTTTTCTGCGGTATAGTAGATTGTATAACGAGCACGGAATGGTACTCATTTATTACGAGTATTAAAGTATAGCAAATGACCATTCCGGTCGAGTTTTACAAAAGAGGACCAATATTAAGTATTCCCAAAATATCAAGATCAACTGGTTTGAAAATGGCGGAGGCTGTTTTCCGATGCTGATGGCGTTGCTTCGGTTTACTTCGATACAATATATTGAAATTCCGGAAGATTGAATGGTGTAGCTATCACTTTAGAGCAGAAACTGCAACCAAAATTATTATATCGTCATTGTCGACAGCACATCTGTGAAATTACATTGCGCACCGCATTGAATCAAAAATGGGCAGTGCATCTGGAGTAAATGTTACATTATTTGTGGGAATATAGAATGCTTTAAATTCATTGAATAAAAATAATTTCGTACTTTTTATCCATTTTTTTTTTAAAATCATCCATATTCGTTGCTGCCTTGTGGGTCTTGCTCAATTTAGTTTTCATTATTGCCCAATATCGTTCGATTGGACAAAGTTCAGGACAGTTGGGCCGATTGACAAATTTGGGAACAACACACACGTTGTTAGATTCGTACCATTCTAATGTTTTTTTAGAGTAATGACATGACGCTAGATCTGGCAAAAACAAAGTACCAACTTGGTGCCTACGTAAAAAAAGCAGGAGTCGCTTTTGGAGGCACGTCTTAATGTAATTTTCCGAAGATATTGTCCATTGCGTCATGTACGTTCAAATAGCCTGCCAAACCAAGTATTTTTCGCACATGATTTGTGTTATTTTTTTTCGCTAAATCCCTCAGAGATAGGTTTGGATTGTTTTTCAGAGCGCGCACCACTTTAGTTTCCAATTTTTTATCAATATGGCTCGATATGCCTGTTCCATATTTTCTATTGACGCTCTGAGTCTCCATAAACCGAATTATAGTCCATCTAACGGTAGAATATGTAGAATTAGCTTTTTTTGCGATGGATTTGTATGTGAGACTTTCATTTTCCAAATAAAATTACACAATTTGTTTGCGAACTATCTCTTGATTTGATGACATTTTGCTAACGACTGATTTAAAACAAATCAATATTACACATCCTGCTTTGTAACTTACCGGCAAATTACAGTTCATGTTGTTTTTTTTTTATTTAATTTGGTGCGTTCGTCAAAAAAAAGGGACATTGTGTGCAAATTTTACTGTACCACGTCTTAATCAAAGTACCATAAAGTTGGTATATAAATATTAGCGAGACCCACACCTGATGCTTTACTTTGTTCTACCTAAAATGAAAATATGTACCATTTTAATTATTTTATGAATAAAAATATATTTAAAATAAAAATTGTGATTACTTTTTTCAGGTCCCTTTTGTATGCGGTCCTCATGTTGTCCAATATTCGTTTGACAGTGACTATCGTAGCATCTTTTTTCTCTCTAAATTTTTCTAATAAAGTTTCTAGCACCTTACTTCGTGCGTCCCTATTACAATATAAATTGGTTGTTATATCCCATAGGCATGGATAGTCTTTATAGATTTATATTTTTACCGCCATTTTAATTTATTAATTTAATATGTATCACACTAAGCTACACTAACAAAAAAGCACGTGTTTAACAAATGGATTTATTTATTTTTGACCTTTTTTCTTGTAAACACACAACGAATAATTGTTTTTTCTCTGTTGTTTATTCTCTGAAATTTCACACACAACTAACTTAAACTCGTCCGACAACAATACACACCATCCGATTTATTTGGTTGGCCGGCGGTCGGATGGTACTTCAATCCGACACATCCAACTTAATTTTATCAAACCGACATTCATACACACTATCCAATTTTACATCCTATCCAACCAAAACGGTCCGACCGCCCGACCAAATCGGATCGTCTGTAGCGCTTTTTAGTTTCACAAAATTAGTTTCAATTTTGAAGTTTTAATTTCAAAATTTGTACTTACTCATATAATTAGTTTACAATGAGCTTTTCTTCGTTCGAGAAATAATAGTATGTGTTATTCGGATTAAAAGTCACTTTGTTTGACTCGCAATCTTTGCTTCTGCTCGGCTACTCTGCGCTTCACCTCGCATGCAAATATCATTGCTCGTCAAACAAAGTATCACTTTTAATCCTAATGACACAATGTATGTATGCAAATGTTCCTCAGGAATCAAATTAAGGCAAATATTATTTCTTGATCAAACATCATAAAGTATTCCTCAAACAAACAGAGGGGGAATAATACCAAATTTATCAGTTAAAAAAAATCTTTTCATTAAACAAACACGAAAACCGATAATAGAAAAAATATATAAATAATAAAGATAACGTTAGATAAAAAACCGGAAACAAGCACAAAATTTAAAATGTAAAAACTATATCTATTGTTAAACGATATATGTTACTATGTACATATATAGCGAATGCATATAGATATGCTTTTTTCGTCTACCAAAAAAAAATACACTACAAAATTTTCGTTTAATATTCTTCGAAAAATTGTAAAAAGAAAACTTCCAGGAAAACAAAAGGATAGAGAAGATGATTTTCATTTTATGTTGTGTAATTTTATTTTTACTCGTACATACGTAGGTACATAGATATATTCATATGAATTCTAAAAAAAAAAATTGTGCATCACGTTTTAAGTTTGGTTGTGTTTGCTTTCTTTATTATATAACAAACGAACACAATAACTAACTAACAATTCGCTATAAGATACATACTTATATACTATAAATAGATACATACATGGTTGTATATTTGTATTTGAAAATTATGCACATTATGTTGTGCCCCAGTTACTTTGTGTCTAGTTGTTATTTTGCATCATCACTATGGATAAAAAAATCATTCATCACTATTATACTAAGCGTTTTACAAATAAAATTATTCTTGTTGTTATAAGAAGATTATCATTAAGAGCTGTATATCCACGATTTCACAAATCCTACACCGCCTTTTTAGTATTAGGGTATTCACTAATAAATAGTATTGACAAGCACAACTCTATTTTGAATGTTTCAAAACCATCATGTCAATTTTAAAATTTAATGTTAAAGCACACACTAAATTCTAGGCAATGCGAATGTTCTTAAATGTTGCTAAAATTAATACAAAATTTATAATTTATAGAATATTATGATTATATGTTTAATCCACTTATCTGGAATTTCATTTTTACTGATATTGATCCGAAATATGATTTCGCGTAAGAATTAACTAAAATTTAATGCAAGTCAATAAAATGTTGAAACATAAAATTATGATTCGAAATTTACCATTTACTTACTATTTTATTATAGTTGATCTCCACTCCATACTGCACTGATTAAAACTCACAACTACAGTACTCTGCATATGATTTCGATTTTTTTTCACACAAACAACATTTTACTAAGCACAGTGTAGATCTCAATAATAATGAATGCACAGTTTTAAAAATAGAAAACTGTTTAAAAATTACTCATCAAAGTTTTCCATAACCAAAACTAGGTAGACGCTGTAGACCTCAGACGTCCAAAGCAGCTGTTTATCAATAAGTTCTTAAAAAACAAATATATAGGTTTGCCAAGTATGAGGATTGCCTATTGTCTATCTAGAGTTGGCGCGATTTGAACATTGAGAACTTTTTCGCAATAGCTGCAGACGTATCTCTTTTAAACTGGCCATTGAACAAGGGTCGGCTGCAGTAGGGTCCTGAACTACACCATATGTTGTAGATATTGAAAGCAGTTATGCAAAAGATTTACGGCAGATGGATTTTAGTTTAGAAAAATCCAATAGATGGAATTACAAAAGTTGAGGTTATGTTGTTATTTTATGTATTATATTGTCATATTTAACCAAAAATATTTTTGTTTATTTGTGGAGTTACAATAAAGCTATTTGCATATCGAAATAATTTAATTTTTATTTAATATTTTTATAACTTCGTGGTTCCTTTTGCACCGAATCATTTATCAAATCGTTAAAAGATGATGTAGTGCAAATATATTATAAACTAATCAAATTGCTACCATAAAAAAAATTGAGGTGATCCAGGAAGTATACACAATGCCCGGTTGTTGCGAAAGTCAGCAAATTCCTGCCTTATTAATGAAGACCCATCATTAATTATAACAAGCGGTGTGTTATTCCGCGATTCAGCATACGCGAAATGCAGTTACCTGGTTGCGCCACCATTCAAGGAATTTAGAATTTAAAAGCTAAACAGCATGAATTTTAATACCATCACTCAGCAACTAGAATAGTTGTTGAAAATACCTTTAGTTGGTTGACGCTTTAATATTTTTTCAGCAATCCCTTCTTCTTTTTCTTATATTCTATTTTCCTCTCGTAGTATTTTTAACAGAATCCTTAGATTTCCCAGTTTTGATTGTTTTCGAGCCGCTAGACTCTGTGACTGCTTCCAGCCCGCTTACATTTTCAGAGCGCAAAATGGCTGGTTCTACTTTAGTGGAAACAAAACCTGATGAGCTCATAACTGTAATACTATGGAAAATATCTTGCATGTAGATGAATTTGGTTGACGTGGATCCTGACCCTCTATCTTTCGCTTTTTTATAGGCACAATGAAGGCTGCGCAATTTCAGTTCGACGTTTTCAATGGTTATCGGTGAAACATATAAAAAATTAAACACAGAAAATTTAATTAACCAAAACCATAACGTAAATGTTTGTTAACTTTAAAAAATTCTATTCCATTGAGCATCTAGTAATGTCCAATGGAATGTAGTGGTGAATAGACATCAAAGCAGGCTATTTTGACATTCAATTTAGTTTCGTTTGGTGTAAGTTGATGAACAGATAGCGACTTTTATTCTAGTGATATCTATTTTAATGTTGTATTAATTAACTCGTCTTACTTTAGTTTAGTTAATTTAGTCGATTAAGTCACATATCATAAAACGTCGATTTTTCTAACTGTCCCTTCAATCATTCGTAGATAACACTGGTATCAATAAAATAAACTATGATTCTATTTATATGAATCTAATTTTCAAAGTATTTAAGCATTCCAATTGTTGTTGTTCTACTCAAATAAAATGATAACTAAAACGAGGAGGCTAAATTAATTAGCCAATTGGTAGCCGCCTGACGGTCAGAATAGCAATATTCTTATTCAAAAGGTATTACGAATTAAGATATTTTTTTTTGGAAAATTTTGTTTTTTGGCCCCAATTTATCAATTCTAATGATACTAAACGTCTAATCGAACAAATAAGTTGGTTTGAATCATGTTAAACTTGAACATCACAATCGTATACATTCGTTTTGTTTTTTTAATGTGTTACCGTCAATTTAATATTTGTTCTTTTAATTAATTTTGATGGTTTTATTTTTAATTTCGAGACAAAAAACCACTGAGATAATGACAAAAGAACGTCATTAATCTGGTGTAGATTTCTTGTCCGCTAGATTTATATAGAGTTTTTAATCAATTCAAGATAGTGAAATGTGAAAAAATATATAAATATAAATTGCTTTTGATGTAGACAAATAAAACAATTTATTATTGACGATGTGATCTTTAAATTCAATATATAAAAGTTATATGTTGTGTATGTACAACTGTACATATGTACATATGAAGCTGTTTGTGTAACACAATATCCTCCAAATGGATAACAATAATAAATAAAGCAGTGTTTAAAGGCCATTACTGACCCCTTACTGTGTTAACAATCTGACTCCAACAGACTGTCACTGTCTCTGACTCTGTCTTAGACAACCTGAAGAAACCAAGTCACTCTCTACACCGTGGAGCCCTCGTATGGTGCAACAACCTCCGCGCCCCTCCAAATGGATGTCCTAGCTTTATTTATTTAAAGAAATCGATTAAGTTAAGATATACATTTATGATTTTAATCGAGATTGAGAAAAACAAAACTTGGTAATACATATTTGATCACAAAAAGATGAGGAAATGTATTAAATAACAAAATAAAATAAAAAGAAAGCCAAGTAAAAAATGTGTTGGTGTTAAAAATTGATATTCTAGTTCGTTTTGAATCTGTCATTTTACGGAATTTTAAGGTCCAAACATCAATATTTTCGCAGAGTATTTCCAGATGCATAAATTGAAATTATAGGCGCCCAAAAGGTTTGTTATAAGGAAGCTCTATTGTAGAAGAAGTAGCTGAAAGATACAGAACCAGAGTGAGTGTAAACTACAGAAGTTAATGAAACTACCAGGTGATTTATTGTCCTATGAAAGCTGAACAATAACCATATTTTGTATACGGCTACAGGTCCGTCTTTTAATTGGCCATCTGTGCACTGCATAGCTCCATGGTAGCCTGTACTAACCTGAACGATGGATCGGCTCATGAGTTCTACATTCCATCAGAGAGTCATAAATGTTTTCAAGGTAATCACTGATCGTCATCGGGAAATGAAAAATTCAAATAAGTCTAAATAAGACATTAGTCAACGCACTAACATAGCTAGAAATACGTTCAACATGCTTCAAAAAATCTGCAATTATTCCGTCTAATGAACAAATACATAGCTATGAATGTTTAATGCATTCGTAAAAACAATACTCCTGTACGAATGTGAAACAAGGAAACGTTCGCAGAAGATCACAAGCTGACCAGATATTTGTGAACAAACACTATCACAAATGAAGAACTTCTGTGACAAACGAGACAAATAAACATTTAGACCGCGAAACTAGAATGCTCAAGAGGAGGTGGATTGAGCATAGAATGAATCAGGCCTGGAATCGAGTGTTTCAGATAAACGCAATATTGAAAAGTAAGTCTATTTAATGGTAGCCAATTTGTATACTTTTTGTATTTCCGTTATAAATAGAGGTAATCGGGTTACCTATTCGTACAATTTTTTAGTTTTGAATTCCGATTAATATGGAAGACCACCTCTCTTAAACCGCGCTAACGGCGTTTTGAAGTAAAATTGATGCTCAGAAAGTGATAATAATAGAATCTGTTACAAACTTCAATTTTAAGAATTTTGACATTTATGATCTAACTTTACTTTATAGTATATCACTATCAGAAGAACAGATCGAGAGATAATAATTGTTGGACGAATTTTTGAAACGTGGATATACAATTTTGTAGACAGCAAAATAAAGCATGTTTGCTAAAACGCAAAAATCTATTCGGATCTATCAGAAGATGTAGTTCAGCCTATCCATACTTGATATGTGTCGGGTAGATAAACCATGCCACGAAGAAAAAGTGTTTTTCTGGAAAGGGGCCATTAATATGACATGGTTCTATACAACGAATTTTTTGGGCTGTTTAGTTGCTGGATTTGAATCGAATGGCCAATAGCATAATAATGAATGGCAAATACACAGATAAATCTACCAAAAATCTTCGATTTTTTTCAAGCAGCGACTGCTTGCCTAATATTTGCAATTAGACCTAGATGGTAATGAAAAATCAGTACCAATAAATTTTTAGAGACATTAATTGATATAAACTGCGGGGGACATTATTCCTTGTGCGATGTGTGGAGCATCTGTTCTGGACTCACATTGACAGTAGGTTTGTCATATCAAGAAGATTTTAGAAAAAACTTTTACGTTCGATAATTTTAAAGTTCGTACCGATAATATCCTTTATTCTATCGAGAATTATACTGCGATTACATAATAGCAATGTCTAATCGACTTTCACGTATTTTTAATTTGAGGCATCACACTGTGATTCTAAACATTTTGATTCGAAGCATTTGGCCATGATTATAAGTTTTTGATTTTTGATTCTAAATTATGATGGAAGTTCAAATAACTTACTTGCCTTGTAAATCAACTAGATCAGTTCTAGGTCTAAGTAACAACCAAGGTAAGTTACAAAAGTAACAACAAACAATAAAATTATTTCCAATACAGAGTTATTCATAAAAATCTATATCATTATATCATATTCATGTTCCAAGTTATTTTTCGTCTTAACTTAATTTCAATTTCTAAATTAAATTATACATCTTTAAAACCCCAGACATTCAATAAAATCAATAACGAAATATTCAGGTATGAAGAATATTACATAAAAAATGAATGGCGAATAAAAATCTTCTATTCAACAAAATATCTTGTAAATTGAGAATTTAAACCGTTGACCTACATCCATCTAACAGACACAAAAATAAACCAAAACCAACACAAAAATTCAAGTGGTGAACATTTCTATGTTACGAGTATGTATGTTTTCACTTTTGGCAACCGATCTGGAAATAACTTAAATTTTGGGATACGAATGTATTTGTGTGTGTGTGTGTGTGTGTGTTTGTAAGTCTCTATAACTAGACTAGGCAAGAAAAACATACATTGAAGAAAAAAATCGCTTTAATGAATTTTGTCTACACTCAATTGCCATAAAACGTAGGTATGTGTATGTAGATATATAGTTACAGTATAGGATATATACTTGTATGAATGTATATGTGTATGTGTTATATACTATATATGTACATTCATATACATATATGAAAAGAGTGAAAAATTATTTTCCTTTTATGGCATTCACAATTTCGAAAGAAGAAAAGGATGCATTTTATTACAATTGTTTGTTTTAGTATAGTTTTTGCCTTCATATTCCACAAAAGCTTTAACATTTCTCCATATTATGTGTATATACAGAGCTTTTTTTATTTTTATTTTATTTTTAAATTCAAATAATAAAAACAACAATTATTTTTCCGTATACAAAATAAAAATTCTATGAGAAAATGTAATTTTGCATTTTTGATTTGTTTTTCTCTAAATTTTTTATTTTCTATTTGCTAGTTTTTAGATTAGAAGGATGCAGGATATGTTCTATGAATTATGGTTTTGCTACAAGAATTGTATTTTTTTATATAATACATACAACATAAAATTTGTTTTATTATTTTATTGTTTAGATTTAATAAATGAGTTTTATGGTTGTAATGATCGTGTTTCTACTTCGGTTTGCCGCACATTATATTTATATACGAGTATGTATATGGCACAGGTGGAATTATTATTATTTTTCCTTTGTGGCTATTTTAAGATACATAAAAAAAAATGCATATAAATTTAGGAAAATCTATATATTATGTATAAACTTACGAATGAATTGTATATAAGTTGTATAATCCATTATCTTTTTCAGTATTAATAAATTAAATAAAAATTGTGTCAGTTGTATGTATTGGAACGGGATTTAAAATGTATAACAAATCGCTTTTGGATTGCTGGCTTTCAGATGGGCTTGAATAAACAATTGCATTACAGTATTTTAGGAAATTTTAAATTTTGGGTTTACAAAATAATTTTACCATTTTAAAGGTAATTGAATTATTTTCAAGAAATTTGTGTATAATTTAACGTTAATAACACGTGGCAATTTAGATTGAAATTTGATGAGGTTGCATCTGAGACACGACCACAGAATGAAAGCCTACGTTTTACAGGAAACTCTTGGTACTGCCATATAAACATAAACAATTGTAGGCAAACCAGAAACTATATACAAATTGGAAACAACATTTTAGGATTCCATTTACATTCAACATACCAAAATTTCATCTGAGTTGATTAAGATTTAAACCAGTTTAGAACTTCAGTTACTTGCTATATGCCTGCGCAGGTATCAAGTTAAATGTGTGTTCTGTGCCCACACACGCAAGTAAACCTGATATAATTTTACTGTCCTTATCATAGAGAAGTGCTGTTTTATCGGATGTCAGCTTATTAATTGTAGGAAATCTAATTTTACCCGACTTTGGAGCTACCCGAAACCGTTTCCTAATAATGAAAATAATTAAAACCGACGAATATTTTTTCCGGGCTATAAAATTAAAATTCACGAATTATGGTAAATGAAAGGGACACGTAAATGAAATCCATAACTGATTATTCAATAATATTGCGGTTAGCTTGAGAATAGTACACTTGCTTTACTTGAAGAAGGGAAACTGTCTCACTCAGAAAATGAATAAACCAGTTTCATTGAAGGGGTGCATAATTTCTAATAAGTGATAATAAAAGACTTCAAATTCATTCGATAGTTCATTTGATAGAGGTTAAATTTTATCGGTATTAATATTTATATCTTACCACCAATTCACATTGCTCTCAACCTCTTATATTCGATATTCAACAACGGTTTGCGGCATTTTATGGAGATGAATGATGCTTGAAAGCCAGAGTTGATTAACGTTCTGAAGAGAATACGCCTCCCCTCGCTTGTTGTTAACATTGTTGCTTGTTGTTATCATCCATATTCGTTAATTTTATGTCCATTTATGCAGTAGAAACCGAGGCTGATGTTGTTAAAAAGTTTCGTTTATTTATATTTGATCCTAGTTATGTTAATTGTGTCACAATTGGCCGCTTACGATTTGAATCTAACTAACTTCTAATTTTATAAATTGCGTTTTAGATTGAGCGGTCATGTTTCATTGTCCAGTTTTTTAGTCAAAGTAAAGATTATTATTGAATTCCGTGGTTCAATGTTTACCTCTGCATTCCGAATCGCGTATAGACATTTAGTTGTGATATCGTGAAGATTTTTCAATGTTGCGGCAGATTCGATATTTATTTTCGTTTGACCGAACAACGTTTTTAAGTATATTGAAATCAGGAGTCTCTTGTTGTTGTATCTGTTGTTAAGGATTTCGATTCATCCTTTTTTTCCGTTTCGAAGAAGTGTCGGTGTTATTGGCCTGTGGCTTGCAGAGTGGCAATCAATTCGTTGTATATTTTCCCTTTATTTTTCTATTGAGAAGTATGGATGAGTTACGTTTTCATCCTATTCTATCTGCAGATCAGTCCGCTGAAACTTTATCTACGCTTCTTTCAGTTTCTGGCTTCGGGTCGTTAGATATTTTTACTTTTTCTATCGTTGCTATTTATATAAATTACTATATAAAAAACTTGGGATTAAGAGGAGCCGCAAGCTCCTCTAACTAAATTCAAACGTTTCCACTTTTATTGTTTTAATGTTTGTCAATTATTATCATTTTGGCCTGTTTAATAGTTTATTCTTTGAAAGTTTCAAAGGAGCTCCATCCACACGAAAGTATAAAACTTATTGTTGCACTTATACTTGCTTATGTAGACCTAACCAACGCCTTTAGCCAGTTGTTGGTTGGCTGGAACTACCACTGTTAAATTCAGCCTCAGCTTTAAACTAATTTTCTTTTATTTTACTAAACTATGAGCTATCCGCTGGTAAGGACTAATACCAGAATGAAATGAAATAACGTTGAGTATCATTTAAGCCATACTCAACGTTATTTCAGGTTACTTTGGTATTAGCCTCCACCTGGTAAGCTCAGAGTTTAATGAAATTAAAGAAAAACAGATTCAAGCTGAGGCTAAATCTAACAGCTGTAATTGAATGGATGCTACACACTCAGGTTGGCCTGCGCAAGTAATGTGCTCCGGTCGCCTGCACAGGTCAAAATAACTGCACAGTTTTATCATACACACGCGTAGGTATATCTGCAACAGGTACTTACATAAGAGTCTCGTCTAACATATATCATACCCCACAATAGATTCGGTGGTGGACAGTTCCACCTTTTTGACATTTTAAGATCTCGATGCTCTTATAGTTATAATAATTTTAATTGAGTTTACTAGAGCCGTGCCCGATTTTTGTCATAATTATTTTTACGGTAATAATTAGGACAGAATTTGATATGCAACCATATAATTACAGCAGCTAGTTATAATAATTTTGACACTGTCGAAATAATTTTTTTGAAACGAAACGCACGTGCACATGTCTGATTCCAGATTCTTTGTGCTAAGCGTCGGAATAGTTTGAAAGATAATTCACCAGTGCCACGGTAAACCTCTTTGTAAATATTATACATATATATTCAATAATAATTTTCCGCCAAACAACATTTCCAGTCGCCAAAGCTAAATTTTACGATTTCATACTGTTCATGTTACATTTTATGTAAATAATGTAAAAGCTATTATTGTCAAAATTATTACAGATTTCGGACAATTCGGAACTTATCGCAAAAAATGGATTGCAAATTATTTCACTTTCGTCATAATTATTCCAAAAAATGTTATTATTATGGAAATCGGACACGTCCTTTGAACGTTATACTTGCAGTGTTGAAAAAACCTATCAAAAATAAAAATCGGAATATATTTTCAAGTTGTTTAAATTTTGTAAGAATTTCGGGTTGTTAATTAAATTGCATCTAAAACATTAAGCTTAGACACATCCTGAAAAGGTTTTTTTTCGGATGAAAGCGTTTTTTCGAGCCATCTTCAAATACATAATTTTGTTTAGCTTTTGAATTGTCTTGTAAGAAACCACCTTTTTTGTATTATAAAATTCATTCAATTTTAAGTTTTTGAAGCAATTAGAATTTTATTCATAATAATCGAATCTCCAAACATTTTAATTTATAAATTTTAAATTTTTATTGAATTTTGAACGTTTCCTAGGTCATCTAAAACGTTCAAAATTAATATTAAAATTATCGAATTTTGAAGTTCAATTTGAATTGAAAATAATTTTTTTTTCTTTCTATTTATTAAATTTCAATAATAGTTTATATAGGTAGTAAATGAAATGTGAGTTTGTCAAACATTGAAAATAAAATTTTAGCTCGAATTTCTAAATATCAATTAAAATTTTGAATATTGCACATATATAATGTACATAGACACATATGTCCTTTTAATATTGTACGATAATTAAAAAATTAGATTTTAACGTTATTTAACATGGTTCTTGAACATTTTCAAATACCAATAATTTTCAATATAAAATTGAGTTTTGCATCTTATATATAAAATTAAAAACAATGTTTTGAAATTTTGAATTGCGTAAATTTTATAATTCTGAATTTAATGTTATAAATTCAACATCGTTCAACTTATTAAACTTCTTAAATTTTGATGTAATTTGAAAATAATTTTTAAATATTTATCGAATTTTGAAACCGAATTTTACTTAATTCTAGAATCGATTTTAACGTTTTAATAGACGTTTTAATCGTTAAATCACTTAATTAATTATTAAAATTATTTAACTGCCAAGTATTGCTGTATTTAACCGAAAAATTACTGATTTTTTGTGGAAAAATACATGAAAATGAAATTAAATTTAAAATAATTGTTTTATTTATTGAATATTTGTATAATATTGTTTTTCCAATCCAGCCAAATTTAACCGATCATCCAACCAAGTTCATAATTTATTATAATAAGAATTATCATTGGAATTTATATTTATTAGAAACACGTGCAACGTGATGTTATAGTTCTTCTGTTAAAAAATCAAATGGGACTTATTAAAAAATATCCCTGACTTCTAGTGAATAATACGGAAATATGTTAGATCAGTGGCGTTTATATCATATGACCTAATTTAGGTCAGTCCAAACAAAAATGGGACCTGTCCTTAGCTGGGTAACTACTGTTTATATCATCATGCTACCTATGAACTTCAGGTCGGATAAAGGGTATAGGTCGCAGACTAAATATGATGGTGTAAACCTTGTTTCTTCAAAAAATTATGCTTTTGAAAGTAAATAAAAGAAAATGAAAATTTTGAAATAAAAGTGCCCATGTCAATCAATTTATAACAATTTTTTATTTAAATAATTTAAGACCAATCGAATATTTAATTTTAATTAAATTGTTAAAATTATTATTTATTCTATGTATTGAAAGTGATATTTTTGAAAGTAATTATTTTGCTATTTCCATTGATTTTTATTAGATTTCTATATAATTGATTATTGAATTACATAATTTATTGTTTTATTGTTCATTTTAAGTTTTATTAAATGATTTTATCGTTTATTTCAAGATTTTGCAGATAATATAAAGGACGTAAAACACATTTAACTATAACTACCTATTCACTGTATGGTATTTTACACTACATTGTATTGGCTAAAACACAAAATGGCTTTATACAAGCAATTTTTCGTTCAACGTGCATGCTGATGATAGCTCGGTCAATTGGATTCGGATTGGACGCTACAGTGCGAATAGAGATGAATAGCTTAATATTAACTTTTTCATTTTCAACATCTATATGGAGGAACAAGAGATACTTCTGAAAAATGAAGTTTATTTTCGCTTATAACACTTTCGGCTTTTTCTTTCAACATTCCAGTCACCAATTTTTCAAAAACATTTCAAATGCATATTCCGCGGTAATTCATTGCCAAATTTTGATCTCTTTATCTCGTTTAGTAGTGACATAGACAAAACAGTTAATAGATTCCTCATATTTCTATTTGCACTGGGTATGACGAGAAAATTTTTTTTCAATATCATCGTTGTGTTGTTGATATTCCATAGTGTACACAGTGTATACAATAGAATGCACCAACACAACGATGGCATAGGAAAAATCAGAACTGTTTTTGTACAAATGAGAAATCTAGTATGATTGTCTATGGTAGTATGGACCACTCTAATTTCCTTCCAGTCATGCCGCGGTATTTTATTACCTATACTCTGCCCTGTTGCGCAGATTCAGTACGGAACAACTTTATTCCATAGCTTGCTGTGTTGTTTCTTGAAGTAGGGGATTTTACACCATCCAGCACACTCTCAGGAACCCGTCTCATTCTACAGTTTCACACGATTATTTATTCATATATATTTAATTTTCCATATATAATCTCTTGCAAATTATCATTATCATACACATATCATACACATTCAAAATCAAGTTCTCTCGACCATTTCTCTCGAATTTCATGCATTAAGTTTGAAAAGATTTTCCCCTCACTCTGTATTCACTTGCTCTCATGTCAATTCGATGTTTTATTTTTCTACCATGCATTTCCTTTAGTTTGTTTCTTACCGACGGTGAGGTGCACAGCTATAATATACATTATTCGGTTGGCTCACACTCAGTTCCCTCATTTCGACAATTTCATTTACATATTTCCTCCATTCATTCTTTTTGATTTATTATATCACGCCTCATCTCATAAACTGTATTATCATAGAAGATTAGTTTTATCATGAAATAGTCGTTTCTCAAATTAATTTTCGTCTTCTACGTGTGACTTGATCAGCCAGCTCAGGATATATCAGAGATATATAGCCGGAATCGCTGCATCTGATTTAAAATTACACATTACAATTTTAAAAAACAATAAGGATACATGATGTACCATCAGAAAATAATTTTCTAATATAACCGATCATGGTGATTTTGCTTCAATATCTGAGTCACTAACTGGCTGAATGTAATTTACTCAGCTTATCGCGGTCAGAGATAATTATAGGCCAGCAGCTGGCAAAATTTAGGATTTTATAAAATTTCGAGCAAAGAATGTGCTTATTATTTTAATAAAGCATAACCTTATGTATGAACTATATAAACCAACATTCCAAATTATAAATCATTATTTTTAAATTTATGATACAGAGCTTTAGAAAATGACTGTTTTTATTACACTCATACGAAAATACAATGTTCCCAAAAAATTTTTTTTTAAATTTAACACACATTATGTATGTATAGTATATAGGGTGTCCATGACTGACGGTATTATATAAGGGGGTGAAAGAGCATAAAAACATTAATAAAATCGGCTAATCGAAATTAGTTACATTTAAAAAGATATAAACCGTATAAAATTTTAAAATTCATGAAACCTACAAAAAAAATGTAGTGTTGTACTGATTGTTGTACAAATTAAATAAATGTGAACACAACTTTGTCTTATTTGTGCCGTAGTTTTCATTTTCATAAACTAAATTTTACTTTATCATTCAAATCAAATACCAACTAATCGTTTATTAGAAAGTGGACATAGTATCTAATCGAAGGCGGCCAAAATTCGATCAATACCGCATTTTTAATTTAGGATTTGATACTCTTTCACCCCCTTCACTATAATACCGTCAGTCGCGGACACCCTGTATATGTTACCAATGCCACATATACGTATGTTAATATTGTATATACGAATATAAATCGTAAGCCAGCGTTTCTCTTTGATTTTATTATTCAAATTAAACCATTTTTTCCACACTGACAGCTTTTCACACGAAAAACAGGCGCAACAACAACAAAAATGCTCGAATTCTTTGTTTTTATTAAAACAAATGCTTCAAAATTACAATATCACTTAATTTCTTCGAGTTTCTTACATAGATATTTTTTTTTCTTTTGCTTTATTCTTATCATTTCATTGTTTTAATATTTCATATTCAATTCTCATATGAGATGAAATTCAAATGATAAAAACCAAAAAACCAGAACAGACAACATGAGAAAATCAAATCTTATGTTTGTTTAGATTTTTCTTTTTAGATTTTTTACACTCTTGAACTTTTTGTGTGCGTGTGTGTGTTTTGTTTCGAACTTTTTGTTTTTTCTTTCTAGTGTATGAATAAATATAATATGTATGTGTATGTATATCATTTTCTTGTTTTGTTTTTGTTTTACATCAAAACAAGAAAGAAACGCTTGCTTCATAGAAAATTATCTTGGGAAAATTTAAAAGTATGAAAACGAAAAAATTAAAGCGGAAAGAATTAAAGATGTTTTTTTCTATTCGCATTTTCTTCAGTTGTATAGTAATGATTACTAATTAAAAAAAAAATTGTTTACGTATTATCGACAAGGGACTAACGATAATATAATTGAAAAGATTTTTTTCCTTATATTACTCTAGCTAAAAAGAGGGAAACAAAATTATGAATATTGAAAAAGCCCGACAGCGATTAAGAATAAATAAGCTCATTTTGTTGAATAGAGAATTACGTCGTAATCATTGTTATTACTATTACTATTAGTTAGCTGTCTCTTCGTAATAATATATACAATGTGTGGTTAGTGAACAAAGCAGAGGTGTTTTATTTATAATTAAAAGAGCTTGGCACAATGGTTCAAATTAAATAGCGGGAACATTCTTTTAAACGAACGATGCAGCTAATAATTCTTTAAATGATGTTGGACCGCGTCGTGTGGAACGTCATCCATTCTGGTTCGAGTTATTAAACTATTATTAATTTGTTTTAATTAATTACACCTATAAATTAATAATTTTATTTTAGCGTCTATCTCTCTCTCCTTCATACATTATTAGCATTATTTATGTTAGCAATTGTTATTAGTTTTTCGTTGACTTCATTTGTTTGAAACTTTTTCTTTGGTTTTGATTATAATACTGACTACTAAGTGCCTCGATAATAGGATGCTGAGCGGATTACGAGTATTTGCGTTTATTCGAAGGCAATTTCCTAATTATTTTATCCTTTGCGATAAAAAGCTTTGGATCTTCAAGTAATTACTCTGGGTTTTACCTAGCTTCAACATATCGCATCCAAAGCCACTGCCTGAAATTTCTGTTGACGGGGTCTCTAAAATGATTTTAAGTCCAATGACGATACCCCCTCTAATTGATTTTTGAGTTACCATCTAGCTTGAGCAGCCCAGGCCGATACAGTGGAGACCAACCAATCTAATACTACAACATCGTATATTAAATTTCAATTTTTTCAACTATTACATTTCGCACTTTTGTTTATCAATTTGATTTTTTTTTTTTGCATATTCATTCATGTTGGTTTCCGGCCTCGTTACCGTTACTTCATACACCATGAGTAAGTATGCAAATTGTACATTTATTGAAAATTTTTGCTTGGGTGGGGACGCTGAAAACTTGTATAGATATATTTCCTGTTAGTTTACTACAAACAACGTACGTCTAATATTAAACTAAATCTTGTCTTGTGGCAAGTGTAATTATTAAAAATGTAATTTTATAAAGAGTTATAATTAAAGCGTTAGGCAAATTAAGTATGAGTGTTGTGTCTATTACTGCAGCCCATTTCGAAAATACTCATCGTTTGCGAATTTCGAGGAAGAGATTAAGGAATTCTATGAATCCTTTTGACAATCCACAAAATAGGTAAAACTATTTTTCTATATGATATTTTCCATAACATTTTTAGATTTAAAGATCGAAATGACAAAAGATTTTATCGAGGTAGACAAAGAAACCGGTAATATAAGTGACACTTAACAAAAAATGTCTATTCATTTAGAAAAATTAAAATCATTTTTAGTCATAATTTTCTGAAAATTATGTGATTTTTTATTTACTTTTAGCCATTGTTGGCCGGTCTCTGTTAAAAGACCAATGCCATTTAACATATCAGCTATGGAATTCCCTACAGCTTTCTTATCATTTGCCCCTTTAGATGGGCGTGCTTACCTATAAGTAAATAGTGAATACAAATTATCAAATTATATTGAGAAATATATTTATTTACCTTGAATAAACTCGAAACTTTCCTCTACCAAATTCGATTAATGCAATTTTTGGTGGTTGCAGAGAACAGCCGCCAAATTTTATAAACGTAAATACAATTTTTGTGTAAGAACATACTATCAATTATTCATTTCATTAAACCAACCAATTGTAACTTCCTTATTTTTGGTCTTATACATACATTTTATGGCGATTATGCCCAACGTTAAACTCAATCACATTGGTATCGTCGTCTGTGTCATGGTGAGAGTCGCAGATACAGAGCATGGTGTAGTAACGATGGTTTAATCCTCAACTGGGCCATTGTAGTTTTTATAATGGATAGGTTTCAGTAAAACACCACCATGTTCGAGAAGCAAGGCGTGGACAACAACCATAGAGGACAAATAAGCAAACACGCAGCAAGACAGAGAGAATGCAAATTATGTGCATATTGCGATAATTACATCACAGAATTCTCTCGAATAAATACACGCACACTTGTACAATTTTCATGCAACTACGCAATATGTTCGAGAGTTGCATTGAACGGGTATATAAACGCGGAATAAAATCAGTTTAAATTCAACCAAATGATCAGTGAACAAGTGATATAAGTGAAACTAGAATAGCAAAGTGCTCCAAAGTGAACCAGCGAGATTGTAAAGAGGCGAAAGTGCTGAAAACAAGTGGTGCTAATTTATTCTCGAATGATTGTTATTAATAAATAAGTCGAGTGTTTTATTGCAAAATCTATTATGAATCCGGAAGAACCCAAAATTCGTAACAATGCGTTTAAAATAGCCATGGATTAATAAGTCTTACTTGTCGCTGGTACACACTACACTGCAAAATCTGAAAAATGATTGATCTAGGTTACAAATATTTTCTAAAGAATCAGTTGCTGTTGCATCTTCTGTCGAACTAAATAAAAGAGCCAACAGATTAAAATAACACTTATAGCAGTGCTGTGAACGGATTTCAATAAATATTTCGCTTTGAAATTGTAACTACAAATCATAAAATTGTTCTCATTTTTAAAGAAATTTTCCATTGCTAAAAAATTCTGAAGGCACCTTTGGAATTCTTTTTCTATAATTATTACATTGTATATGCAATGAGCTATCACAATTTTTTGGTGATTTTGATTTTGTGTAGTCATGGTTTCATTACATCAGATTCACTTTACTTAAAATGTCCAAATTATTTGTAATTGTCAACCAGCACCTTAACAAATACATTCAAATACATGATCATTTCTGTTGAATCTTTTTATGGTTTTGTAATTTTCACATTAGGTTTCACGAATATTAAATGGCATATAATATCTAATTAATTGTGAAACTTGTTTTTATATAAAAATAAAATAACTCTTATTGCACCTCTAGTTAAAGTGTTATTTTTTAAATAGCTTTTTTTTATATTCCCTAACTAATTGTTTTCAAAAATTCTAATTTGTGACAATATACTGACCGTATTGAAAACAACCTTCAAAATTTTTCCAAATAGGCCATTTTGAATAAGCTGTCGTTTCAAATAGCAAACCAAAACAAATCGGGCATGTGACCAAAATCTTATTTTGGATTTATGACTTGTGGGAAACTGTGACAAATTTGTGGTACATATCTCACAGATGGGTTTGGTTGCGCTACCTGGTTGATATATATTAGTCTGATTAATCAATATCCAAGTATTATGTGTCAATATAGGCCAATAACTGTGTACGTACATGCGATATACACGTTTCAGTACGTGGCTCAACGAAATAAATAATAACAAATATGCTAAAGATAAAATCTATACTTACACGTATACATTTGTGTATCATAAATAAATCAATTGAGTATAATTTAATAAGTTATTGTACGAGTATATATGTATGTATTGTATGTATAATATACCCATACATTTTTATTTCAATTGAAAATAATTTAATTTATTTTTTTTTCTTTTGAATTTTTGAAAACATATGTACATACATTCAGTTATGATATACGAAGAAATAAAAATATTTACATTTTCTTATCAATAAGTTGATACAATTTCAATTTAGAGCTGTATATCACTAATTTTCTAAAATATGTATCAATATGTAATGTAAATTTATATATGTAAGTATATGCACACGTACATATGTATATAAGAAATACTTACTTCAAATTGGTTTCCATCTAAATGTCATGAAATAAATAATATATTGTAAAGCATTGATGAATCAATAAAAATAATTTATATTATTTGTATCGTATATAATATGTATACTGTATAATGCCGGAAATCCTGAGTCGAAACAAAATTATGCGGAATTAAAATGCAAGAAGTTTTGATTTGCCGTACATGTCTCATCTTTTATATTATATATGTGTAGAGATAGCACATAACGATGTAACTTTTCAGCGATCGTTATTCGCAAATCCATCGTTATTATTCATGGACTTTGGTCTATTAATTATTAATTTCCGGACGATAAATCCAAATTACACAAACTATGTATATATACATAATATGACAAAACACCAATTTATACTCCCTAGAAACCCCAAACGAAACGTGAATAAAATTTTGTTTTTCCTTTTCTGTAATTCATATTCGTATTATACTAAAAACTTTTCAATCAAATTCCAATCAATTTTCATTATATCTCATAAATGTCTTTAGCATTAAAATAAAATAACAATAATAAAAACTTAAAGAAACTTTTCAACTATTTTCTATTCAACATTTATAACAATAAAGCTTTTTTTTTGTCAAGTTTTTTTTTTTCGTTCCATGAAACAAAGTTAAATTTATCCCATAAACATACATATACGTATATACTACATCCATACACACGGAGAGGAAAAGCTCTATATTCTATACCGTAAACAGTAAATAACACAAAAGGTTAAATTAAAGTACGAATAGGAAAAAAAACATTGTATATTTCCCATTGTTCATCGAAAGTCGTCACAGAGTTCATTTTCATCGTTTGGTTGTCGTTAGTATCGTACTTTTGTTACTTAAACAGTAAAGCTATTTTAAACAGCAGGTGAATTATTATAGTTTTCATATTATTATGAAAATATAACTAAAGTATATGTGTTTATACAACGAGAGAGAGGTAATAGACAATAAAGTAGAGTACATATGTAGTGACAAAATGTTAGATTCGAATACAAAACGAAGAAAAACTAATAATCTTAATATAAAAGAAAAGATAAACTGATGTACCATCTGGGGGAATGTGTTTTTATTTTATTTTATTCAATAAAAATATAAATCAAGTGAAATGAAAATATAATTCTGAAAATATCATCTCTATATTCTAATAATCTTGAGAATATATTATTTTTAGTGTTTAAAGATAAATCCGGTATCACCTGGTATATATAATATCGCTTGTTGATAAACAAAATTGATGGCGAATAAAGAAAATATTATCACGGATATTCAATTATTAATCCATAATTTTCTGTTGTTTGCGACAAGTGGTTGTTTCTTTAATTATGTGTTAGTGACACAGATTCTGATTACAATATATCACTATAAAATAATTTAACTTGCAAATTAGCACGGATGCAGTTCTATTTATGTAGTGCAGTTCAGGAAATATTACAGGAGTACGCGTTTGGTTCACTTATATGTGTGGGACTTATATCAGTACTTATTTCAGCCTTATATCAGCCTTATTTGCGTGCGGCCTAAAAAGAAATTCAGCTCCAAGATTTCGGAGGTCATCCCCACTGTAGAACAGCCCTGGGCCAAACGGTTTTTAGGCCAGTGAGTTTCTCGAAGTCAAAATGTGACAAATGTTTTCAAATTACTAACATTTTATTTTCGAGAGTACAGCTTTCGATTAATAATGGAATACTATTTCATTCAATTCACCGATTCGGCTGAATCTGCCGTACCCTATTCTGCCGACCGAATTTTTCAGTACATTTTCAATCGTGTAGCCTCTATTTCACCAAAAGTAACTTTAATTGCGTCTTTCATAAGCCTCAAGCGTATCTGGATGTTACCCCACAAATAATAGTTCAACGGTGACATCGCCATTTCGGCTGATAATGCGATTTTCGAAGATAGAGCGCAATACGTTGATTGGATCGTTGACTGTTTGGGTAGTGGTGCTGTCCTGTTAAAATTAAATATCGGCCAAGTCTCCTTCTTTAATAGTGACGAATAAAAAGTCAGCATGGCACGACAATGGTTGCCATTGACTGTTAATGCTCCTTGCTCATTTTCGAACAAGAATTGCCTTATATTATGCCTTTGGACCATATTCCACACCAAGCAGTAAGTCGGTTTGGGTATATTTGCTTATAAATAAATTGTTACGTGTTGATTTTCTGTGCCCCACATACCATTGATTGTTCACATAACCGCCGAAGGGAAAACGAGCTTCGTCAAATATATGTTTTTTTGGTAGCAGCTTTGGAAATAAGTTTAAAATATTTCTCAACATCGAGCGTATATCGACTCAATACGGTCACCGGGAATATAATACTGAATTTCTGTTCCTTCACAGATGACATTAGAGCTATGAGCGGTGGAAAAACTTCTAGTTCGAAAACCAACCAAAAGTTGCCCCACCTTTACAACAAATGAAAGGTAAATTAATTTACAATTACCGCTCTCGTTGGCAGAGTAAGTAGCGTCCTTGCTTTGTTTTTCGAGGGTCTCGGTTTTTTTTAAAATTTTTTTTTTCATTTTTATGTTTTAATCTCTACTTTTTATGGGGCTTAATGCTCACCCGGCTCTTTCGTAGTTAGCTTATTTGCGTCCTTGCCTTACGCCGTTGCCAGCCAAATCGAGGACCCATGGCCACAGGTCCGATTTGTTTAACCATCTACACAATGCCATGGATTCTGCACTCTCAACAGAGCGTCATAGATGTGGGGTCTCGGGTTCGATTCCCGGTGGTGACCAAAAATCACGGTTGGGTGTTTTTAATGTGTAACTATATGTGTTTGTCTGGGTATTGCACCGTGGGCCCATTAGTACTTCGCCCAACTTTATTATTTTTATTTTTTATTTAATTTACAATTAGAAGATATTTATTATATCTCAGCAAACCGGAGTATGTATAAACAACAACCGCTGAAGAATTACAATTTACACGAAATCTTATAAATGATTATAAATAAAAATTATATTAATTGATATTTAAAATTATAAAATAAAATAAAAAGCTAAATTAACAATTTTAAAGCATATTATAGTGCCAAAATACAATTGTAGTCTGTGAAAAATTGAGAATAGCTTAATAGATTAGATTTTCTGAATAGTTTTAGATTTCCAAGCAGTCAATAACTGATTGTGTAAGTTTTGCTTGCTGTTAGCCAACCTGTCGATAATTTTTGTACAATCGCCAACAGAAGTCAGCTAGCCCCAAGATAAAGCCTCATTTAACATGGACTTGGACAATGTGATGGGATCTATCCGGATCCCGAACACGATGTTAGAATGGTAATTGGGGAATTTAATGCTAGAGCTGGTCGAAATCAGTCCGACTTGTGTGAAAAAATAAGTCCGTACTCAAAAAGGGAGACCGCTTGAAGTGTGAGAATTATCGCGGTAGAGCTCTGCTTTGCACAGCATTCAAGTTACTCTCCTACATTTTTTGGCTAGAATTACCCCTCTAGCAGAAAGCCTGGTGGGTGGCTATCAAGGAGAATTTCGTCTGAATGGTTCAGTCACTGATCAAGCCTTTTCGCTGATGATGATTTTATCGAAATACTATGAGACGTCCATCTCTATACCTTATGTGTTCCTCGATTGGCCTGTGACTCGATCAATCGAGAGAGTTCATGTAACCGATACTCTTTAATCTCATATTACAGTACATCTTTCGTAAAATTGAAACACCTCAGTGCAATATCTTATATCGCCAGGCCTATCAGGTGCTTGCATATGCAGATGACATATGCGTGATTGGACTAAATAGCAACGGAGTGAAGAAAATACTTAATCTGCTTGTAAAGTTTCCAGCTGTTGTTGGACTCCAAATCAATGAGTCCAAAACAAAATGCATCTCTGGTTATAGGGATAATGGCACACCAGATTTTAGTAGTGGCCATTACACGTTAGAGGTAGTGAGGACGTTCGAATATTTGGGCTCTCTTATCCCTCACGATAACAGTGTGGGTGAGGATATCAAAATGCGGCTGGCAGCTGGCAGTCGGGCGTTGTATCTTCTAAAGCCAGTGCTAAGATCTAAACATTTATCAAGTGTTATGAAGCTGAGCTAAAGTTTCCAGCTGTTGTTGGACTCCAAATCAATGAGTCCAAAACAAAATGCATCTCTGGTTATAGGGATAATGGCACACCAGATTTTAGTAGTGGCCATTACACGTTTGAGGTAGTGAGGAGGTTCGAATATTTGGGCTCTCTTATCCCTCATGATAACAGTGTGGGTGAGGATATCAAAATGCGGCTGGCAGCTGGCAGTCGTGCATTGTATCTTCTAAAGCCAGTGCTAAGATCTAAACATTTATCAAGTGTTATGAAGCTGAGCTGAAACTTTGCAAACCATGGATCTGGCCTGTGAAGATATCAGCGAGTACGCTGGCTCGGTCAAGTTCTGCATGCTGATCCGGAACGAATTGCGCAGCGATCTCTGAAAGGAGAGCATTCATATGGTTTTAAAATCGTTTATTTGAAATTTGAATGCTGAGAAAAAACCTAGTCAGATTTTGAAAATATTTTGCTATATATTTTGACATTTCCTCCCGTTTGTGCGATAATTTTCTCCCCATTAAACAACCGATAAATTTAACGATTAATTACGATCAATTAACGATAATGACGAAGACATGATCATAAATTTCTCTTGCAACGATTTATAGTAACGACAATTTTGTTTTTATATTTTTGGAACGATTGTTGCCAATCACAAATAACGTGGTTTTCATGGATAAAATTATTAATGAAGTAAAACTACATACGCATCTACACAAGTAAAGTATATCTATTTATGTTTTTATTAAAGCTTTGGTTGGTTTATTTTTTATAGCAAAATCAAAAAAAAACCGAAGTGAAAAGAATATGTGTTCTCTAAAAAAAATATTTTGTTTGTAATATTTATACAATAATTTTATTTGGGCAAACAAAAACCTATTTTTGTTTTATATGTTTGTATATATTTTCGAATTGGATTAATTTTATTTTTGTTTATATTTTTTGTATTGTTACTGTCGGAAAGAATTTAGGTGGATTTTTAAAAAAAAAAAATAAAATCGGATTTATTTTCATTTAAATTTGTATTTTTTATAATGTTTTTTTAAATCCATTTAAATATTGTTTTAAACCCGGTTTGATGGTTTAAATAATCAATATAAATTGTGAAATATAATGAAGTATTCTAAAGCAATAGTTTTAATGTTTGCTTTGGAACAAAACATTCCAAATTTTTGATTTATTTTAATTTGATTGTTCGAAATTCACAACAAAATAATCGATAAAAAATAATTTTATCGAAATCAAAGTTATTTTAGAACAATTAAAACTTACCTCAGAGGCCCTATTATTAAATTTTCGATAGCGTTTTTTCTCAATCATATCGAGTGTTTCGATAGCGTCAAAAATATCTATTATGGAATAATCAATATCGAAAATAACCTCAATTTAAATGTGACATCATAGATATATATATATATATATATATATATATATATATATATATATATATATATATATATATATATATATAAATATATCAAATGTCATGTGCAGCGGGTTAGGTGAAGAATTAATATAATACTTTAATTATCAATTAAGTTTTGATGATTATGGAATCAAGTATCGAACTATACATTATACTATTGATGGTGACTCAGACGACGAAGTAATAATAATCAGTTTTAAAAGCCATTACTGGCCCTTTACTGAGTCAACAATCTGGCTCCAACGGTTTCGATCCTGAGCCTGGTCTTCATACTGTCTAAGACAATCTGAAGAGGCCAAGTCGTTTTCTACATCGTGGAGCCATCGTCGCCTGCAACGACCTCAGACAACGAGGTAGCGCCGGTATATATCAATTAACGAGTCCGTAAGGAATTCGAATAAAAAAACAACTTTATCTATTGAATCCAAACTAAAAACTAACTTATTCTAAAAATTACATGATTTTATATCTAAAAAATTATACTTAATTTGCAAAAATAATAATATAAAAATTCTTATTCTTGGAAAGGAGTCTTAAATTACAATATGTTTTACCACAAGTCAGCATATTTGCTAATAGCGTGTCTTGATAGTCACGTTGTGCTGATGACATTATCGTTGATGTTATCTATGCACGTTGTGCTTATGCAGCATTACTCGTTGTGCTGATGACATATGATCATTGATGTTATATGTGCACGTTGTGCTTATGCAGCATTACTGGTGGTGTTAACTTATCCAAAGAAAACGGCTACGTGATAATTCGTACGTGCTTGATATGACAAACAAAAGTTAAAACCATAGTCATCCACATTGCTTATATTTTTCTAATAAAATTAAACACTTTCAGTTTTATTAAACTATTTCGAATATCGAACTAATTATCCACTGACGTTCTCAGTGAAATTGAACATTATTTTCCGGAATCAAAACGTATATGTAGATGCCATACCCCCTATTTTAAAGCTCGAAACGACATTACGGTTTGTAGCAGAAGGGTCATACCAACGGCGAGTAGGACAGGATTTGTTGATCGCTATTGTGCAATCCACCGTATCCTTAGTACTGGCGGAAACTTTAGAAATTTTAGAGTAGTAAATACATAAATTTCCATCTATCTGACTCCGAAAAAGTGAAATTAAAGAAATATCTTTTAAATAAATATGGGATTCCATTTGTCATAGGCTGAGTGGATGGTACACATTTAAATGTCATAAAGTCCCAAAAGAATGAACACCATTTCTTTAATAAAAAAATTTCTCATAGTTTGAACGTGATGATCTTAAGTTGAAAGTCGTAGCTTTTAAAAGTAAATTTCATCTTAGATAATATTCCGTTTTTTATTTCTTTATAGACCTATGATTACAAACATCAAATAACATCGGTCTCTTCACGTTTCGGTGGTTGTTCACGCGACTCTGTGATTTGGGGTATGAGTGACGACCGAACAATTTAGAACAAGAATTGGAGACAAGGGCATATGTATTTTAATTATAAATTATTCGTAACATTATTATATCTTTAGGCGATTCCGCTTATGCTTTGGAGCCTTGGTTGATGACTCCCTATAGAAAATTAACAGTTGTTCAGTGGAATCTCGCTACAACAACACTGGGTATGCTAATGCCCGCGCAATAATTGAGCGGGTGTTTGGGATCCTAAAAGGAAGCTGGTGATGTTTGGTATACACGAGAGAGCTGCACTATCAACCAGAGAAAGTTGCACAAATAGTAAATGTGTGTTGCTTACTCCACAATGTGTGTACCAGGTATATTCCACTCGACAAGAATAAAGTTGCAACATATGAAAATGCGTGATATGAAGTGAAATCACGCAAGAAGCTAAATCAATAAAAAATAATATACGAGTAAGAGACAACTTATGAATTGTTTATTTAAAAATTAGAAATAAATTTATTTTAAACAATTATATTTGTTTCATGATTTCAATTATTCAAATTCAATTTATATAAAGGGTGGTTAAGGGCCGATGTTGAATGTGAACCACACCTAAACGTGAAGTTTTTTTCTGCATTTCATTTGACATTTTTCAATTTCAGATTAATTTAATTTGAACCATGGAAAGATACACAATCGAGCAACGCGTTAAAGTTATTCAGGCTTATTATGAAAATGGGCGTTAAAATCAAAATGCATATCGTGCATTACGTGATTTTTTCGGTCAATTTAATCGTCCAAATGTGCGTACAATCGGAAAAATACGTGGACAACCACATGCATGAGATTAGTTGACATGCTAATTAAACGATTAATGGCTTTCAAATACGATTTAGTTGGATTATTCTATAGTTTACGTTTTTAAGCAATATTTTCAAGTAAAAACCACAGTTACTCATATTTACACATGCTATGTACTTAGCCAAACAAAAAAAATTCAATATACCACCATCATATTATAGTCAAATTGTATAATATTCGATTTATATGATGTCCCAAAAAATATGTAAAAACCATTTGATCGAAAAATAATAAGATAAAAAAAAATTCTGTCAATTTTATTTTCTCGTTATTAAATTTTCCACTCAATATTTTATTAATATTTTATTTTATCATGGTTTCCCAAAAAGACATTAACATTTAATAAAATTATGCAAAAGAAATATTTTTTTTTGTTCTTATCCTGCTTTTATGTTTTATAGTGTAATTACATAGAAAAAGGACCATTGAAGTGTGTTACAATATTATTTTTTAATGGTTCGATATGAAATAAATTTGATAAATTGTGTATGTTTCTAATCTGTAAATAATTGATGCTGCATGCTGTAGATTTATCTGTATGTACGTAAATCGAGACCGGTTTTTAATGAACATTATAGAATCATTTTAAACTGGCATAAATGTGCTTTAAAGTTTTTAAATAGCTTTTTCAAACCTTATACGATCAAAGAATATTTCGACTTTTTACAACTTTAAACTTTGCATGTGTACATCATATTGCGACAACAATGCACTCAAATATAAATGTTACAAGAAAAAAATATGGAGCATGAAATCTATATTGTTGTTCTTTCAATTATCTTTAAAATGTAAAAACTTTACCATTTTATCTTTATATTTACAATATTGTTCTCAGATATATACATTTAAATCTACTCATGTGCAATAGACATGATATTTTTTGTTTACTAACAGCATGTAAATATATATCTCTAAACAATCTAACACAACATCACAAACTAATTTTCACTTTGATGTTTATTTTGTGTAATAAACATGTTGGTACATAATGGTAGCAAGAGAAGTATAGATACTATTAATTTCTCTTCATGAAAGGAATTGTTAAATGTTTATAGATCATTAAATTCAATGTGTGTTTGTTTAACTTGAATATGAGTGTTAAGGAAGTTTTATAGGTTGTGGCACGTACGAGATTAGTTTTTCAATTAAGTTGGAATGGAATAAGTCTTAAACGTAGAATAAACTGGATAAATAAATGTCCTCCACATATAAATCTTCAACATTTTAATTTTTTTTTTTATATCAATTCATGCATCCTATCAGATGGTCGTAAATATTTTCCAATTAGCCAAAATTTATTACATTTCACTGTAGAAATAAATTTCATCGCATGTTCTGGAGTTTTCATGCATTTTAATTTTTTTAATTCAAATATTTCATTTTTTGTTTAAAGCGAAAATTTATTAGAGTATATTGTTGGTCTCCACCCCGCGTACATATTTTTCCCAACGTGTTATTTCTTTAAAAAAGACGTGTGCTTTTTACACAATAACTGTCTAAATCATAAATCCATAAATAAATTCCAAATGTTGTGAAAATATAAAAACAAAAAAAAAATCTTTGACAAGCTTATTTTCTTCAAATAAAAATTGGAAATCCTGTTATGTAAGTATAAATTTCTCCGACAGCTGTTAATTGAAATTAATTTTGATTTTTCTTGTTTTCCATTTTTTTTTGTTGTGCTTTTTAATTTTCAGAATTTCCAATTTAGATTTGATTTATGTCTTAATTTTAATTTCGATTTTTCTGTTTGTTGCAAAAAATAAAAATTAATTTCTTATCAAGCATCCAATAATTAATTATAGCCTGTTTTTTTCTGTGTATATGTGTGTGTGTGTGTTTTGTTTTGCTTCTTCGATACGAATGAAAGACGAACAGAAAAGTCAATAAGTTAAAGCGATAAGAAATTATAAGTTAGGATGATAATTAGGGTAGATCTTAAATTGGATTATGTGAAGCGTTAAAATGTCGGAATGATATAAGAATAAAAAAAATGTTGAATAATAAAAGGATAAAATATTTGAACGTAATTAATAAATTAAATTTATGTTAAATGATTGGCCCATCATTTCACACCACTTTACTCATTATCATTCAAATTCATATTTAGAAAATTTAATTTAGAAAATATAAATTAAAATATATAATTGTTTGTAGTAATAGCAGAACTATTATATTTGTAAATTAACTTTGAAAGAAAATATTTTTGAAACAAAGCGAATAATATAAAAAAGGGATAAACGATGAACACCAAATTACACAAATGCATATTTGGAAAAGTATTAATATATACGGTTAATGTTCATAGAATTTGTAGTACCATAAGAAGAATAAATAATTCTAGACTGAAAAAAGTTGCTCCGCTAGAAAAATAATTTCTGTATGAAATAACCAACCAGGATCGTGTATTTTTTGCAAACACTGATGCTTACATTTAAAGACGGTCTCATCTCATTAGTTGTAATAAGTTCAAAACAAATCAAACAGTTTAATTTTACATATTCCGAACTATTTACTATTAATTCTTGTAAGTTGATAATAATAAACAGTGCTTAAAGGCCATTACTGGCCCCTTACTTTGTCAACAATCTGGCTCCAACGGTTTCGATCCTGGGCTTGGTCTTCATATTGTCCTGGACAACCAGAAGAAGCCAAGTCATGCTCTACACCGTGGAGTAATCGTCACCTGCAACGACCTCTGCGCCTGCCATATGGTGGCTCTCCTTTCAGAGATCGCCGCACAATTCGTTCCGGATTAGCACGCAGAACGTAACCGAGCCAGCGTACTCGCTGATATCTTATTTCATGCACAACATCGGAGATCATCATCACATCTCTGATCTCGATATTGTACAGAGCTCGGTATGTGCCATCTATTTCGCGTTTTGGGCCGTAAATCACACGCAATGACTCTTCTCTCAAATGTAAGGAGCCATCTGTTGTACTCATCCGTCAGCGCCCAACTTTCACATCCAAACATAACAACGAGCCTGATCAACGCTTTGTAAAGCTTCAGCTTAACGGCACTTGCTAGGTGTTTAGATTTTAGCAGTGGCTTGTAAGTTGATGCGAAGCGAATTAATGCTTTTGAAATGCCCGTTATCATTTTCTTAATGAATGTTTACATGGCGGTTGCTATATGTTAAATAAATATCATATAAAATTAGCGGTCCGCAATTATAACCATCTGTTTGATTAGGATGATGGCTCTGTACAAAAACATTCATTTTCTGTATTCCAAGACGCCTTTAAATCGTTCACGAAATGCTGTGCTTTTATAATTAAAGAAATTAATTTTCTTTCTAGTAATTTCCGCCAAGTAATTGACTTGTTTTCTAAATTAGTTATAAGCAACACAAAATGATTATTTTCACAATGAGGTATGTAAATGCTGAGTTTATGTTTGCAAATTGCTATTTCCGGATGATTTTTTCTCCATGCACTTATAAACTTTTATTTAATTGCATAACATGATAAGCTAAGTAGGTTTTATTAATATGCTAGCATGAAAACAAATCAAATCAGTAGTTAAATACTTTGTACCAATACTTTATTTTAAATAAAACTTGCATATAAATTATAATAATTAAGATATGTCAAAGATTTTGATATTATGAAGTTGTTAAGAGCTACCTTGCCAGAATATTTATTTTCCTGATGTTATTTTTTCTCCCAACTTTCCTGAATATAAGGATCAGACACCAACAGAGCGCCATCTTTTTTTGAGCTGCTGTTAGGTTTATAGGTGAAATCGCCAATTTAATGGAATGCTTGCGTTTTCTTGAAACCAAATGAGGAGCCTATTCTTTAGAATAATTCTTAATAAGCGTCGATTATCCCTTCCAATTTTTCATGAGCGTCTTTAATTAAATTATTTTTGAAATGGAGATATATCGTGCTTCAAAATAGAAGATATGTAAAATCCTCCAGAATTCAATAAAACTGTTAACAATAATGATTATTTAGAAGGGATTATCTGATATATCCGGTTTTTTTTAATTAACTTCTAATATTATTAATAATACTGCCATTTCAAACACTCACTAAAGAACCTTCGTCACTGATTAATCAGAATCACTTATTTATTTACACGTTTATTAATATTAAGTTTAAAGCACTTATATTTTTATAAACCATCTTTTCAAATACTCAAAAAACACAAATAGTTTATTATGTTGTAAATCACACTCAGTATCTCATACACTCATAGTATGTGGAAAATTATTTTTACTTGTTTTAATCGTTTCAAGATTTTAAATATGATAAATACTATAATTAAAATCGAAAATATGTATATCTTAAAACACTGAAGTTAAAGCACCTTAACAATCTGCAAGAGAAAGAAAGGTTAAGACTAAAGATAATATAAGACGTGTCCATTGGACTTAAAAAGTATAAAATCATATGTTTAACAAGTTATTGTAAAATGATTCAGAGAAACCGGAAAACATTAGCTGATCCTTAGTCAGTATCATTACAATTTCTTTGAAATTTTTCATCTAGTAACAACAAATGGTTCACACAATTTTAAAAAGTAGGTCTTTATTATCTAAAGTTTTAGAATCTACAATTTAAAAATATGAGATCAATATCTTTATTGAAGAAGCAGATGATATAAAGGTGTTAGTTACGAACTGTTATTGCCAAAATTATTTTTTAAAATGTATGGTTACTAATGAATGTCCTTTAAAATGAAAAATAATTATTAAATATTTCCTATTTTCTTCACGCAATTACCGATTTCATTTAAATTAGGCACCGGATATCTTCAAATATTTCATTGTGGAGTTTTTCTCTCTTGGTACGTATATTATGTAACACTGCACACGAATATATTATAGTTGCTGCCCGATAAATATAGGTTGCCCGATGTTTTTTTAGTTCTAACATTGTCGTGCACCTTTAAACAATTTTCTGGACCACAAATACAAATTTAATGTCGTCAGATGTAGTTTTTTAATTGGAAACGGAGATCCGAAATCCGATACCCATTACCAGTAAGAATGAGGTGAAACGGATCTTTAGGAAGCAAGGGAACATAATTAATTTTGGGACAGATTACATAAAAAATTTAGTTTCGTTTAGCCACAGTGTTTAAAACAAAGAATATCGCACAATATTAATCGTAATAAATTATTGATTTAAAATAAATGTTGTCGGGGTATTTTTGAAACACTTTTATGAGAGTTTTACGATTTATTAGAAAATTGTTAAATTAGGTTAAACTTAAAGTAGGTTGGAACCAAATATCACAAGTGGGAAACAATAAATAATATTATAAATAATGCTAACCTTTATTGTTTGTATTGGCTTAAGTTATCTAAGATGATGGTTTTGTTGCTCTGAAAAATAATAGTTTTACTTTCGGATATTTTTTAATTTCGTTTTAAGTTTCGTTTCTTTGAAAAGAAGGTTAATAAAATATGTACCAATGCTTCCGAAGCCGTTTACTTCACCAGATTAAAAATGTTCGAATTTTTATACGGCTCCACGCCTTTCTATAAGCACTAAAGATAAAGACAAAACCACACTGAAATATATAAGACATATATGCCTACTATGCCTAAACTTTAAGACATGCCTACATTTTGAAACACATATTTTACTTATAGTAAGTGTTTTTTTATAGTTTTCCCCGGTGTGCAGAGATTTACCATTTAGACTTTGTCGTTTTAATTTGGTTATCATAGAAGCAGAGACACGAATGCAAATGTCGTGTATTGATAGTTATGTGTTCCGCAAGGAGAAGCTCTCTTCCTGGTACTCGTTAATAGCTCTCTTCCCGATACTCTTTAATGTATCTCTTGCATATGCAGAAACTGAATAGCAACGGAGTAAAGAAAATCCTAGATCCGCTTGTAGAGTTTTCAGCTTCTGTTGGACTCCAGATCAATAAGTTCATACCAAAATACATGATCTCTGGTTAGACAATGGCACACCAGATTACAATATTGGTGACTACACGTTTGGCAGAGTGGTTGAAATAGTTAGGCTCGGGTATCGCTCACGATATGTGTGGGTGAGGATATTAAAGTGGGGCTGGCAGCTGGCAGTGGTGCTTGTATCCTCTAGGGCCAATCCTAAAATCGAAATACCTATCAAGTGCTGTGAAACTGAAGCTTTATAAATCGTTGATCTGGCTCGTTATTATCAATAAAAGTTGTCCGCTAATGGACGAGTACGAAAGATGGCTCCTTACATTTGAGAGAAGAATCATGCGTGTGATTTACGGCCAAAAAAACGAAGTAGACTGTGTTCTGTACAATATGAAGATCTGATGATGATCCCCAATATTGTACATGAAATACGATTTCAGCGAGTACGCTGGCCCGGTCACGTTCTGCGTGCGGATCCGGACGATATGTCAAGCGATTTTTGAAAGGAGAGTAGGCGCAGAGATCGTTGCAGAATACGATAGCTCCACGGTGTAGAAAACGACTTAGCTTTAAAACCAATCACAGAACTGAAAGCGGTGGAACCTTATTGTTGACACAGTAAGTGAGGCCAGTAATCGCCTTTAAAATCTGTCTTATTTTATATATATTGATAGGTATAGAATATAGGTTATACCTTCAAAATAAAATAACTGTCAATTGTTCATATTGTTATACAGTGATTCAACAGACAGACAACTAATGCAGAATGTCTCTTACAAGCGAACGATACATTTGTAAGCAACATGCAAATATCAAAACAAATTTGAATGTATGTTTTGCCTCGAACATACAATTTTAAATCATTTGCATATTTAGATTTTTGAAAAAAAATTATTGAATATGCATAACTCAATAGTAAATGTAGTTTATCTTATCAAAATTTGCTCGCTTAAACTGCATAGTTCTTTATTATCTACATATAGGGTCATATAAAAAGTCTCCGTGGTTTTTTGGTACATTTTTGAACAAAAATTTCTTTATTGAAAATAAATTTTAATGTAGTACATATTGACCATCATTACCTATGACCTTAAGCCTTTAATTCCATCGGTTTAGAACTTCTGTGGCTTATCAACAAAAAACTTGGCCAAAACATTTTCAGCGGCGCCTCGGTCTGTCAATTTTTTACCATCAAGAGAATTTTGCAGACACCGAAACAAATGGTCGTCAGACGGTGCAAGGTCCGGGCTATACGGTGGATGCATGAAAACTTCCCACCCAAGTTTCGTCAATTTGTTCCGAGTCATCAAAAATGTGTGTGGCCGCGCATTGGCTTGATGGAACACAACTACCTTTATGTTGGCCATTTCTGGTCGCTCTTTCTGGATTGTTTCGTTTAAACGGTCGAGTTGTGCACAGTACAGAACCGAATTGATGGTTTCGCCACGTTGCACCAGCATAATGGACAATTCCCTTCCAACCCCACCAATTACTCAACATAACCTTGTAACAATTTTCTTTGAGTGTGACTAAAAAAAAAGCTAAGTTCATCTTACACCATTGTGACCGAATTTAAATTTATCGAAGGAAGTTTCAGCGCGGTCTTCTTTGGTCGGCTAAGCTCAGGGTAATTGGGAGTGGGGTTTACCGAGACCGCACTTTGATCTTGTCAGATCGCTCACTATCGAGAACGTTAAAAATAATTACTGACTGGTGGAGAATTTTACGAAACGAAATTACAAAAATAAACGATAAATGAGATTTTTTAGTGTTATTTATTAACGATATAATATCAACGACTAACGAAAAAGTAATGAGTCTAAAAAACAAAGAACTATTATATATGTATATATACTTAAAATTATCCCCTACTCCTTATAATATAAAAACAAAAGATTTCTTATGTACTATAATATTTAACTATGACTACCTGGTCTATATAATATACATCTTAAACTAATTAAGCTTAAACCTAACAATATCAATTTTATTGCTACTATTAAATTTAGGGCAGAAAAATTTATTTTAAATTGTTGGGAATTTCCAAATTATTGGTAATTTTACAGAGACTAATTTGACCATCTGGTCATGGGTTTCTCCATTCTCCTCCCTTTGAAGTACTATAACTTCAATGAAATACATTTATTATAAGTAAATTTTAAATTCTAAATTACATGTACTTAATTCTTATATTTTATTTTAATTAAAACATTTATTTAAAACTATTCTAGAATAGGCAGTTTACAAATCTTGCTGATGGGGCGTTTTATTACCCCAGTCTTAATTTTTATGTTAAATACGCGATTTACTCCATCTGACCCCGAGATAACTTCAACTATTTTACCCATTAACCATTGTGTTGTAGGAAGATGTTCATCAACAATCAGTACAATATCATTTTTTTTAAAGTTTTCACGTTGGTCTTTCCATTTTTTCCTCTGTTGCAGCGTATGTAAATATTCCACTGAAAATCTTTTCCAAAATAACTGAATCATTTTATTGACATTTTGGAATCTGGATAGTTTATTCGATGGTATATCAATGACATTATCTTCAGGTAAATTATTGATTAAACCACCGGTCAAAAAATGTGCTGGGGTTAATGGTGTTGGATCATTTGGATCTGTCGAGAGCATTGTAAGTGGTCTGGAATTCATCACTCCTTCAATCTGGATTAAAGAGTATTCAATTCCTCGTATGTCATTATTGAATTGGATGTTACTCGTTTTATGTGTGACTTCAAAATTTTTATTGAGGATTCCCATAATCCTCCGAAGTTTGGAGCTCGTGGTGGTATGAATTTCCATTGTATTTCTGAGAAGTTACAAAAATTAATTATTTCATTCGCATGGTTTTTGTTGTGAAATAATTCGTATAATTGTTTAAGTTCACGATTTGCGCCTACGAAATTTGTGCCATTATCCGACCAAATAGTAACTGGAGTACCTCGACGAAATATAAATCGTTTAAGGCTTGCAATAAACGATTCCGTTGTCATGTCTGATACGATTTCCAGATGTACACCTTTAGTTGCAAAACAAATGAATAAGCAAATGTACACCTTGTGATTCGATCCTCCTCGTTGATTTTTATTTTTTGTAAAAAACGGTCCACAAAAATCAATCCCAGTTACTGCAAAAGGTCTAGCAGGAGTTAACCGACTTTCGGGCAAATTTCCCATGATCTGGTTAATTGTGTATGGTTTTGATTTGAAGCATTTTATACAGTAACGAGTTATTTTTTTTGCCAGAATTCTGCCACCAACTCGTAGCATATCTAGTTCATCGATGAAAGGATTTAGATCCTTAAGTTTGCTTGAGTGTGATACGTTTTTTCCATATTTTAGTGCTTGAATCTCATCACTGAAGTATTCCTTTTGAATTTCTTTTATTAAATATTTCAGGCTATTTTTAATTTCAGCAGTCGTCAGGTATCCTTTCAGTTTTTGTTTATGCTTGTTGATGTTGTTGACAAACCGTAATATATAACTTACCACACGGACAAGTTTCCGAAATGACCTGATTTTTTCAATTAGCATTGTAATATCTGGATTTATTATTATTGTTAATGCTAATGTGGTTTCGGGTTTAGTTTCTGCGGCCACTTGTTGAAATGCATCAATTGGTGTGGTTTTAGGCCAATTTTCTTGATGTTCTTGTCGAAATAGTGGTCCGTTCCATCTAGTTTGTGATTCTACTAAATTTTCAATACTGGTGCCTCTTGAAATGAGATCAGCTATATTGTTTTGACTATTTACATGTTGCCAAGTGCAATTTCCGGTTAAGTTTTGAATTTCGGCTACCCTATTTGCTACATATGTTTTTAAACGTACTGGGTGCATTTTGAGCCAACTAAGAACGATGGTTGAGTCAACCCAAAGAAAAATTCTTTTAAAATCAGTATTGAAAGCTTGAACTACCTTGGTTGTTAATCTTGATAATAGTAGTGCCGCATTTAATTCGAGTCTGGGTATTGTTACCTTCTTTAAAGGAGCTACACGAGATTTGCTAACTATTAATTTTGTAGTATAACCACCCATTGGATTCCTACTGCGAACATATAAACAAGCACCGAACGCTTTTTCAGAGGAATCGGCGAATCCATGTAGTTCTATCGTTTCATCAGCGAACGGCGACAAGTATCTATCTAGGCGACAATTTTCAATTAATGAGATAGAGTTTCTGAACTCTAACCATTCCTTTTCGTAGTAGTTTGGAATATGTTCATCCCAACCAACATTCATTTGCCAAAGACCTTGTAGAAGTATTTTGCCTTTAATAAGAATTGGAGAGAGGAAACCTAAAGGATCGAAGATTTGGGCAATATCTGCTAAAATTGTTCGTTTTGTGATTTTGTTATTCACGGATAATTTTGGAACAATAATTTGTAGATTATCAGAAGTGGGATTCCAAGCTATTCCTAGTGTCTTTATAGTTTTATTATCAGATTGTTCTAGGTCCGAAATTGGAATTGCTTTTAAACATTCCTTTGTATTAGATGACCATTTTTGAAGGTGCATTCCAGATTCTTTTAAAATGCTGATTAATTCGTCTCTAATATAATTCAATTCGTCCAGATTATCACAACCAGTTAAGCAATCATCTACATAAAAATCTTCTTTTAAAACTTTGGAGGCCATAGGATGATTTATTGAATTGACGACACCGATTTCGTTAAGAACTCTGGTAGCTAAATATGGGGCAGAAGTCGTGCCATAGGTGACTGTCTGTAGTTCGAAAGTTTGTATATCATTAGAATTGTACCATAATATTGTCTGAAGATGTGTTTGATTAGGATTAACAAGTATTTGCCTATACATCTTTTCAATATCCGCCGTAAATACATACTTGTGGCGACGAAAACGTAATATTATATCAAACAATTCCGATTGAACCTTTGGTCCAGTCAATAAAATATCATTGAGGGATATATTATTGTCTGTTTTACTAGAAGCATCAAACACAACTCTCAATTTCGTTGTGCTACTAGTCGGTTTTAAAATTGGATGATGTGGTAAAATGTAGCTGAGATTACTATTTTTAGTTGATAATTTCATATGACCTAAATTCAAATATTCTTCCATGAACTTATTATAACCAACCTTTAAATTAGGGTCCCGAATCAATCTTCTCTCTAAATACGAAAACCGTTTTTTTGCCACTGAAAGCGAATCACCAAGACAGTTTGGATTGAGTTTTAAAGGTAAACTCACAACGTAACGCCTTTCTTTATTTCTATAAGTGGGTGATTTAAAGATTTCTTTGCATAATTTTTCTTCCGAAGTTTCGACAAGGGAATTTTCGCATGCCTCACTGTGAAACCACTGTTCTAATTTCTTATTCAATTCCCTATCTTCATTTTCATCGTGTAAATGTAAAGTCACGGGATCTATTTCGACCTTTCCTCCTAATACCCAACCGAGTTTTGATTTAAATAGAGTTGGTGCGGAATTCCAGTTAAGCTGAATCTTATCTTTCAAAAGAATATCGAAAAAGATTTCAGCACCTAGTAACAAATCGATCTTATTTGGAATATTAAAATTAGGATCAGCTAGAATTATATTTTTTGGTAAACTCCATTTAGAAATGACTAATTCAAATTGAGGTAATAAGTTTGTTATAGTTGGAACTATTGCAAATTCTAACTGGGCTTTATGGTCAGAACATTGTGAATGGATAGTTGTGGACAATTTTCCAAATATATTGGTTTTCTGTTTATTTAAATCAGATATTACTAGTTTACTAGTTTGTGATTTGAAACGAAGTTTTTCGAACAGATCTGTGGTAGTAAAATTAGATTGTGAAGCAGAATCTAAAAGAGCACGACATGAAATAAAATTACCATCTGAATTTTGAATTAGAATTGTTGCTGTTGATAACAACACTTGGCTATGAGACATATTATTTGAATGATGTGTTACACTATTTTCAGAGTTTGTAATATTTTGAATAGTTTTAGTTTTAGGTTGCTCAATTATGGTTGCTTCTTTAATTGGTTCTATTTGGTTTCTATGTAAAAGTGTATGATGTTTTTGCGAACAACGTTTACAACTAGTATTGGTACACTGTGAAACTATATGATTAGGTTTGAGGCAGTTTATGCATAATTTTAGTTCTTTAACTTTAGTAAATCTATCTAATGGTGACAGCTTAATGAATTCTGGACACAAATGTGTAAGCTGCGCCATTTGCTGAATTCACCATTGAATTCTGGTAATTGTAGTTCTGGTAACTTAGTTTGACCAACTTTCTGTTCGATAGCACGTTTGTCTACCTCGATATTAAGTGTTTCTTTAGCACTTTGGACTAACATTTCAAATTTAGCACATTCATTGTCACATTCACGAAACAACTCATCTGTACACTTATCACTGTCAATAATTTCATTTTGAAAATGTTTATACTCGGCTTCATATTCACTTATATATTTCACTTGATCTTTAAGTGTACATTGTGCCGTTTTACTACTATCCTGGTTTTTAATCACTTCATGTAAATGCACAAACTTTTTATAAACGGCGTCTTTTCTTCTAATTAACCGATCCATATTTATTTAAGAGTTTATTTATTTCACTTTAACTGTTTTTATTAATGGACTGTATTATTTAATTATTTTTAACTATGGCGAGCACTATTTGACAAACTATTCGATGAACGATACAAATTCTATTGTGATTAACTATCCGGTTTGATGGACCAAAAATATGGTGGAGAATTTTACGAAACGAAATTACAAAAATAAACGATAAATGAGATTTTTTAGTGTTATTTATTAACGATATAATATCAACGACTAACGAAAAAGTAATGAGTCTAAAAAACACAAAACTATTATATATGTATATATACTTAAAATTATCCCCTAATAATAAACAGTATTAAAGGCCATTACTGGCCCCTTACTGAGTCAACAACCTGGCTCCAACGGTTTCGATCCTGAGCATGGTCTTCATACTGTCTAAGACAATCTGAAGAGGCCAAGTCGTTCTCTACATCGTGGAGCCATCGTCGCCGGCAACGACCTCTGCGCCTACCATATGGTGGCTCTCCTTTCAGTGATCGCTGCACAATTCGTTCCGGATCAGCACGCAGAACGTGACCGAGCCAGCGTACTCGCTGAGATCTTATTTCATGTACAATATCGGGGATCTTCATCAGATCTCTGATCTCGATATTGTACAGAGCTCGGTAGGTACCATCTATTTCGCGTTTTGGGCCGTAGATCAAACGCATGACTCTTCTCTCAAATGTTAGGAGCCATCTCTCGTATTCATCCGTCAGCGCCCAACTTTCACATCCAAACATAACAACGGGCCTGATCAACGCTTTGTAAAGCTTCAGCTTCACGGCACTTGATAAGTGTTTAGATTTTAGCAGTGGCCTTAGAGGATACAAAGAACGGCTGCCAGCTGCCACCCGCACTTTAATATCCTCACCCACACTATTATCGTGAGTGATAAGAGAACCCAAATATTTGAACCTCCTCACTCCCTCAAACGTGTCGTGGCCACTACTAAAATCTGGTGTGCCACTGTCCCTAAAACCAGAGATCAGGTATTTCGTTTTGGACTCATTGATCTGAAGTCCAACTGAAGCTGAAAACTCTACAAGCGGATCAAGTATTTCTTTCACTCCGTTGCTATTCAGTTCAATCACGCATATGTCATCTGCATATGCAAGCACCTGATTGGACTGGCGATATAAGATGTTACGCTGCGGTGTTTCAGTTTTACGAAAGATGTACTCCAACATGAGATTAAAGAGTATCGGGGACAGAGCATCTCCCTGCCGAACACCCGAGTTAACTACAAAACTTGTCGATAGCCTGTTCTCAACTTTAACACAGCATTGAGACTGCGTCACTGTCATCCTACATAGTCGTACCAGTTTTGTTGGCATTCCTAGGTATTCCAGGGCAGACCATAAACTCTCTCGATTGATCGAGTCATAGGCCTGCCGGAAATCCAGGAACACCTGATGTACGGGGATGGATGTCTTTTAATATTTAGATAGAATCATCCGCAGCGAAAAGACCTGATCGGTGACTGATCGATTCGGGCGAAATCCTCCTTGATAGTCACCAACCAAGCCCTCTGCTAGAGGAGTGATTCTATCCAATACAATGTATGACAGTAACTTGTAAGCTGTGCAAAGGAGAGCTATACCGCGATAATTCTCACACTTCAAGCGGTCTCCCTTCTTGAAGATGGGGCATATCGCGGCCACTTTCCATTCGTCAGGCATAACTTCGGTTCGCCATACTAATCGAATAAGGTCGAAAAGACAGTTCAACAAAGTATCCCCTCCGAATATCAAGAGCTCCGAATTAATGCAGTCCACTCCAGGTGCACGGTTTCGTTTCAATCTCTGCATGGCTTTAGTGAATTCCTCATGGGATGGGTCCTCAGTGCAAATCTCCGCAGTCTGTATTAGAGGTGGCTCAACAACAGTCTGTGACGCATGATGGACATCAAGCAGGTCAGTAAAGTGTCCACTCCATGCGTCAAGTACTGCGTCGATGTTGACACAGAGGTTTCCATCCCGGTCCCGAATGGCGGTTGACGTAGGCCTGAAAGTATGGTTCAGTCCAGTAATTCCTTTAAAGAAATTACGCGAACTGCGCTCATTACTGAGTTGTTGTACTTTCAGAACCTCGGCCTTCCACCATTCTCGCTTCTTCCGTCTACAAATCCGCTTAGCTGCCCTTCTTGCAAGAACAGCCTTGTTTTTCTTCGCGATTGTGAGACGTTGTTGCACTTCATTATGGGCTATATTTTGTTGCTCAACTGCAAGACGACACTCGTCATCAAACCAATCATTCTTGGGTCTGACTTTCACTATATCTAAAGTCTGTTGAGCAGCACTGACAACCGAAGTTTTCAGTACCCCCCAGACAGAGTTCACGCAGTCAGACTGGTAATTAGCTTCATTAATGTTGTCGCTGACAAGATCCTGATATCGTTTCTTTTGATTTTCATTTATCAGACCTTCACAGTCGAAACGTACCATGCGTTTCGCTGTGTTCCCAGACTTGTACGAAAACTTCCATCGTAGCTTTGCAGCGACCAAATGATGATCGCTGCCTACGTATTTGGTTGCTGACCGATAAGTTCTCACATCCTGCACAACCTGAGCCCGTCCTTTAGAAACTAACACGTGGTCAATTTGGCTGCGGGAAGTTCCGCGAGGATGTGTCCATGTCTCAAGATGTATGTGTTTGTGAGGGAAGAATGTGCTTGCTACTCTAAGATCATGAGCAACCGCAAAGTACATCATTCTCTCACCATTATCGGTCGCAGTTTCGTGTCGGGAGTACGGACCTATGTTTTCACACAAGTCGGCCTGATTTCTGCCAGCTCTAGCATTAAAGTCCCCAATTACCATTCTAACATCGTGTTCGGGTATAGATCCCATCAGATCGTCCAAGTCATTGTAAAATGAGTCTTTATCTTGGGGCTGGCTGACTTCTGTGGGCGCATGTACACAAATTATCGACAGGTTAGCTAACTTCATGCGCAAGCGAAGCTTACAAAATTATCCCCTACTCCTTATAATATAAAAACAAAAGATTTCTTATGTACTATAATATTTAACTATGACTACCTGGTCTATATAATATACATCTTAAACTAATTAAGCTTAAACCTAACAATATCAATTTTATTGCTACTATTAAATTTAGGGCAGAAAAATTTATTTTAAATTGTTGGGAATTTCCAAAATATTGGTAATTTTACAGAGACTAATTTGACCATCTGGTCAAGGGTTTCTCCACTGACAATTAATCAAATCTTACAGATAAATAATAAAAAAAAATCATTAACTTAAAATTAATAACTAGAACATTATTTAATTAAATTTAATATAAAAACCCATCACCACTTATCTAATCCTTACTCTATAAAAAAATTATATAATACATACTTTAATAACACTTAGCTAAACGTTGGGTGCCAATGAATATGATCGATAGATTCGATGACGTATTAATATTTATTTCATTTAATTATTTATTTCATTTTATTTAAATATTAATTTTTAAATTAGATAGGATTTTATTTTATTTTTATTTATTTATTTTCACTTTAATTTTATTTAATTTGTTGTTAAATTTCACTATTAGTGTTCAGCAAATTTTTTTTTGTTTTATAGAAACACTAATTCACAAATAAAAAGTTTATAATTTGTTTGGCATTAAATGTCCACCAAGTTTTTATGTGCCAGATTAAATTATCACATGATTTTTGTTTTATATTATTCAAAACATTAATTATTTTTATTTAGTTCAATTTAGATTATCATTAAAAATTTTTTATTTATTAATCCTTTGATATAAAAAAAAAATCAATTATATTCAATAAAATTATGAATATCTTTAGCAAAAATTAATTTAACTAATTTTTTGTGTTTTAAGTCTTTTTGTATTCAGTTTTAATTATTTTTTCAACTTCTTTTTCATTTTTTCAACTTCACAATTTTTATATTTTTTGTTTTTTTCTGATGGCTAGTTTTGTCCATCTCATTTTAAACACCGACTCCCCATCTCCCAACATTTATTTTTTTTCTGGTTTTTAACTTATTTGTCATCACCGTTAATAATTGATCTCCTCTGATCTCCTCTGATATACTCGGGTAATACGGTAATTATTCGTTTAAAAATTATAAAATTATGTACAAAAATATTATTACACTTTATACAGTTAAGCTCCTATCATTACAACTCAATCAAAAAAACAAAAATATATGAACCTTGTTGTTTATATCAAAGAAAATCAAATAAATTTGCATACCTCGTACATTTGGTATTTTATTTCAAAACAAAAAAACAATCATGGGACGAACCGCAAGAGTTTCATAACAACCTTGCTTGTCGTCAATCCAGGCTTTGAAGTCGTTTGTGGAGAGTCACCAGCCGTAGTCACCAGCCTCAAAATGAGCGCTTACGTTTGATATTCTCGTGTTTCACCGCTTTATTATCGCCCGTAATGATTCGCTTCAAAAATGGTTCGATTTCCGTTGCATTTCAGCAGCATTTCACTGTTGTCAATTTGGTTCATTAAATTTGTTTGCGTTAATTCATGTGGCACCCAAACATCGAGCTTCTTTTTGTAGCCTGCTCTTTTCCAATGATTCCAAACTGTCATGTGGTTGATGTTTAATGGCTCCGCTATTTCTTGACAACTTTTGTGCCAGTCTAGCTCCACCAGTTGCAAAATTTCATCGACTTTTTCAGTGACTGGCAAACAGCGGAGACTTTTAGAATGACCAATTTTATAAAACTATTGTACAGTAAATTTTTAAAGTTGTAGAATGTGTTACGAGCGGTGACTTAATAGTCTTATTTTCGTAGACAGATTTCATCCCGGAGTCATCACCTGCAGCATTTTTACCGGCTATGATACAGTTTGGGGTGTGGAGGGTTTGGTGATGCCCATCCAGGACTTTTTTTAAGCTGCCTTATTCACACATTGATCTTGCTCACACACGCGTGATCACTTCCTGAAAACTTAATAATTAATAACACATTACCAACGAATTTTGTTCTTGTTTACAACCATTTAATTGTTTTATTTTAACATAATATGTTAAGAAAAGTTATATAAGGAAATTATACAATACAATTTTGTTTTGTTTTAATATGAAAGCTTATAACCTATATATATTTATATATATATACAACTCCGTTTACCCCAATATACTCGCCAGCTGATGAGTTCGCAGAGCTCTCCGCACTCGCAACTGCTCGATCTGCAAACAAAAATATAAAAAAAAAATTCCTACGCGCTTTGTAGGAAGAATTATTAATATATATATATATACATACATACAAATATCCTTTCAACAATTAATAATGAGTGATAATAAAAAATAACAAAAATAAAACAACAATATGTTTACATATACAAGTTATTTGCCCATCCGTTATAAAGTTGACCGGTACTCCGCACCATGCGGTTCTGTGATCCAAACTTGAAATCCACTCTGCTGCTGGCTGATATTCGGCACCATGCGGTTCTTCTATTTTCCTTTACTTTGCGGTCCTACGCTTGGACCAAGTTGCGGACACTTCCGCTGCAAACAATTTTTGTTTATTTTTTTTTGTTTTAACTGTGGTACAACCACAAAGGTCGTTTCACCCAAACTGGATTATAAATAATGTTTATCGTGATAATATGCCATCTATGATTTCAGCAACCAACCAATAACATAACCAGATTGCGTGATTATTAATTCAATGTGGCACTACTAAATAAAAACTGCATATTTTGTGTATACAGTCTGCATAGTGCGTAACGATCCGATCGTTACAAATGTTAAAATAATTTTTTACATGACAGGTTATCACCCGCAAGCATACTAAATCATTCAATTTGCATTATTTAATCCAAAAATTGGGCTTTAATTGCATTTGGTTAAACTAAATTTTACTTAAATTGAACAGTTTACATTAGAACAATTAAAAAAACACGACAATTATAAAATAATGTCAGATGAATCCAAAATCAGAGTAGCCCAGCTTATGAAACCGTCAATTTCCTCTAATAGTTAGTTACATATACTGTACATTGCCGATTGCCGATAATTATATTTTGATCATTTTTAAATTCTAGTTATTTATTTATTTAAACAACGCGTCAAACCATAGCCAAATGTCTCGTTAAAGACATTAAATAAAATAAATCTAGTAGGCGGATTAATTTATTACTATTTAAACATCCATATCCATCACAAAATTTTACTTAAAAAGAGACAAATTTCAAATGTTAAAGTGTTCTTAAAAGTACTTGATTCATGTTTTCACATAAATACAAAAAACTAAAGTTTTTTCTAATATAACTTTGAAATAAAATTTTAAATAATAATATTAAGTGTTTAAGATAAGATTTGTATTTACTTTTTCGTATTCTTATCTAAGAATTTAAAAAAAAAGCAGAAAAGTTTAATAAAAAAAACATCCTCGCTCAATTTCCTATTTTTTTATTTTAACTTATGTAATTGTTTTTCGTTCAAATTTTTTATTTTATATTGTTTTTACCTGTGCATGAAAAATTAAATGCTTTGGCTTTTCCTTAGTTGATTTTCAAAATAACGAATGTACGAATAAAAGCTGCATTTTTATCAAACAACATAAACGAATACAATAGCAAAAGTATAAAGAAATGATATGAGTAAGATTATATTTCTGTTAAATTCTCACGAATATAAATGGTTTTCTGACATGCAATTTATTTATAAAACTAAAAAAAAAAAAAGAAACAAGAATAATTTATATATACAGTTACTAATCAACACCATCGATTTAATAATAATTATAATAAATAGCAACAATAATAACCGTTGTGGTTATTTATAACAGGCTTCTAAATGTCCCATTTAATTTATGTAATTGTTTTACCGTATTCATTAATTGGATGATGTGTTTTTGTAATTTATTTTTAAATTGTTGTTTTCGTGTGAAAGACAACGCTATATACTTGCGCGTCATAGTGTTTACTGTATACGACTAAAACACTATAACCGCATTATGTTTTTTTTCTTCTGTTTTTTAACGAAATGTTGCTTGAACCGATAAGATATATCTTCGTCAGAAAATAATATAATAAAATCATACCAAAAGTCCAAAAGTTAGAGCAAGAAAAAAAAGCTCACTAATAAATCAAAGTAAGTAATAAATCTTTTTTGAATCAAATAAATAACATTGCTTTTGTTTTATTATTTTTTAAAAGCTTTTTGTGGTTTGTAGAAGAAAAAAAAACGAATTAATTTTAAGGAAGAAGATATTGGCCATGGTTTCTAAAATTATATACATACATAGTTTTAAATTTCAAAAAACTTTAATTTATACGAGTATTTGGAAAAGTTTTTAACAAAATTACAGCGTAAAAATCTACCAATACAATATATTACGTACATAACAATGTTGATTCTTTCCTTGTAGACTATTACGGAATGGTAAATGCTGCTCAAATGGATATAATGGATAAGCTGAATTTTACTTGTAGCTAGAATGATTATCTGTATTCTGATTTTAATGGGATGTCCAAAAATTGAAATCAAAAATTTTATTTTATTTTTAAAATAGACCAATATTAAGATGATTACCGAGCGTTACAATTAGTTTTAAAATAAATTAGATCCTAGGGACATAAATAATTTAAAAGTAAATATTGAAGTTAAATGATTTGAGTGATTGGCATTAACAGAATTGAACATAGAAATAAAATGTTAAAGTTCAATTATTCACGACATAAAAAGTACAACGGCTATAAATGTGAAAACCAATTATGCGACTTGTTCGACAGCAAAATTATTGTGATAATTGATGTTGTTACTAGATGACTTTTGATAAGTTTCAACGTGTTAAATTTTAATATGTATCATAAATTCATGACAAATCGGTATAAATTCACGGGTGTGAAAAATTTCCTAAAACCATCCTAAAATTGAGACGAGTGCATGGATTAGTAAACAATTCAATGAATGCCTCATTGAAACACACAGACGAAAAATTGAAAATAGAATAAGACAAGATATTTTATAATGTTACACACCAACAATTTAATTTAAAACATTATTATTATTGAAATATATTAATACACAACTAACCACTCCAATTGAACAAGGAATATTATGTAATTAAAAAGTAAAATGCCACAAAACAAAAATATAAAAAACCTATCCGGATGTTGAATGGTTAGTATACAATGTTTGCATTTACTAAACCTCTTTTAATGCTTTGACCAAACTTTGGACCATGATTTTTAGTAAGATTAGGGTCCATTCAAGGCTCATGCATTTTTTTGAAAGATTCTCTTGGAGCTAACAGAGTTAGATTTGTATTCAATGTTTGCATTTACTAAACCACTTTTAATGCTTTGGCCAGACTTTGGGTCATGATTTTTAGTTAGATTACGGTCCATTCAAGGCTCATGCATATTTTTGAAATTTTCTCTTGGAGATAACAAGGTTAGATATGACCAAAACCACCCCAACCTAAAATTGAATGGTTTGTATTCAATGTTTGCAATTACTAAACCACTTTTAATGCTTTGGCCAGACTTTGAGCCATGATTTTTAGTTAGATTACGGTCCATTCAAGGCTCATGAATTATTTTAAAATTTTCTCTTGGAGATAACAGAGTTAGATATGACCAAAACCATCCCAACCAAAAACTAAATGGTTTGTATTCAATGTTTACATTTACTAAACATCTTTTAATGCTTTGGCCAGATTTTGGACCATGATTTTTAGTAAGATTAGAGTCCATTCAAGGCTCATGAATTTTTTTGAAATTTTTCTCTTGGAGATTACACGGTTAGATCCGGCCAAAACCACCCCAACCTAAAATTGAATGGTTTGTATTCAATGTTTGCATTTACTAAACCTCTTTTAATGCGTTGGCCAAACTTTGGACCATGATTTTTAGTAAGATTAGGGTTCATTCAAGGCTGATTAATTTTTTTGAAAGATTCTCTTGTAGCTAACAGGGTTAGATATGACCAAAACCACCCCAACCTAAAGTTGAATGTTTTGTATTCAATGTTTGCATTTACTACACCACTTTTAATGCTTTATGACCATCTTTTGGTGATTCCTTTAAATTGGAATTATTAGTTTTTTCGCTATATATTTTGGAGCGCTTACGAGCTATCAAATGAAGAGCCATATTAGCAGCAGTATGAATTAATGACGTTTTTTCTCTTATCACATCTATAAAACGCCCCAATTTCACGTTAGAATCTTTTACTAAATTATTTTTCAGCAAGTTGAAGCAATTTTCAACAATTGCGTTTGATACTCTATGCGTTTTGCCAAAGCAGTTCAAATAAACATTTCCCCATAATGGCAAAACAGTACAAACTCTTTTATGTAAAATTTATTTTTGTCACCTGCAATAATCGACTGTTTTATTTCTTGACTTGTATTTTGTAATTTTGCAAAGAAGCGTTGGTAAAACGGCGACTCTGAGCTAATAATTTCGAAAGAATGCTCATTTGAATATTCATCAGTATAGTTTCAGAGTTATTATCAAATAGTTCATATTGGACACAATAAAGGTTATATCTTCTATTATTTGCAAAAACTCTCCATAAGCACACTGAAACAAATCATTTTTGTGTCGAGATAAACCAACTATACAAAAAATAAAAAATAAAATCATAATAAAATCTGTCAAACTTTTACAGTGATTAGGAAGTTTTGCATTTATTTGTCATATAATAAAGTGCGACCAACAAATAAAACTCCCACTCTATTTGTAGTGATGCCGTAAGATAGCTTTAAATATGCAGAAATACTAATCGTGTTAAATTCCTGAAGTATTGTGTTTATGAAGAGTAAAGACCAGTCAGTTACAAAGTAACTAGAAAGTTGTATTTTGGCCTTAGCATGGAATATATAAAATTTCAAATACTTAAGAAAGCTCCTTATTGCTGCAGCATCATGCCGACAGGATATTACCTCTGCGACTGGAACAATTTGCCCGTTTATTTGTATTACACAGGCGAAGTATAATATCCGGGATTGGTTGGTAATCACAGCAATTAGATTTTCTAATTAATCCGCCGGTTGCGTCTATATGGATGCAAACTTGATCTTTGCATAATATTTGTAAATTTGATTTCTGCATTAAAATGATGTGCAACGGGTTCGAGAAACTATAATGTATTCATCATCAGACTGACTCGTAAGACGGTGATTAGCATCGTCTATTTCACATTTTTTTATAATATCTTTTTACGATAACTTTTCGGTACGTGCTTTTCGCAAGTTGCAAGGCTTTATAATTTTTTTGGTATTTCCAGATATTAATAACGGTTTATTAATTGTATTAAATTGATCGAAATAGACCGTATTGGCAAACTCATACTTCATTATATTTTTAATTGTTTCCCTCTGTTCTCCCCTTAGCTGGGTAAACTCTTTTACACAAATTATTGATCAATTACTAAAAAATCTCGTATCTAACATAAGCTAAGAATTTGATTTTATAATGAACAAATAGACGTGGCAAATTATTATCGTTTTAACTAATAAACTATTAAATTATTGAGATACTAAAAAGTAAAAGAAACAATCGAAATATTAAAAAAGATGCATGGTTTCAAGCCTGCCCAAAGCATTAAAAGTGGTTTAGTCAACGCAAACATTGAATAAAAACTATTCAATTTTAGGTTGGGTTGTTTTTAGTCATATCTAACCCTGTTGGCTTCAAGAGAAAATTTCAAAAAAAAATCATGAGCTTTGAATGGACCCTAATCTTACTATAAATCATGGTCCAAAGTCTAGCCAAAACATTAAAAGTGGCTACCTTTGAAAAATATAATTTTGGTTTATATATTATAGTTCAATTTGATCGGTTTGTGTTCAATGTGCAGTTAATGTTTTTTATAATATACACACTAATACATATACACTTTCTTATTTCTAGCAAAAAATTCTCAGTTCTATATTGTTCCGTGAAGTTTTTTCTAAATGTTTCCTAAAAATTGTTTTTGCTTTTTAGGAATGCTTTATGGAAAAGTTCACGCGCATCTTCAATTCATGTTTACGGTGTAAGACTTATTCCGATTACCTGTATACTGACTGTATTCTCTCAATTAGTAAATAATACATTAATTAAACTTTCGGTGAACCAAATTTTCGGTAAACTTAAAATCTTTTACACTGAGTATTTATTAGATATATATATGCAAAAATCAAGGCAATGTAAATTAATGTAATAAAAGTGATAATAAAAACATTTTTTATACGAAATCCACAACATCAGTGTCTTATAAAACAAGGCAGTTAACTATCTCATTATAAATTTTGAATCATAAAATTTTATGTTACATAAAAAATCTTTAAAAAAAAATAATAATATTCTGACATTACCACTAAAAAAAACTAACAAAAAAAGCTGTAGAATTTTATTATTTTTATAGTCAAGAACTTTTTATCCTTCATTTCGAACAACCCTATATACATACATATATATTATAATTATGTTATCACTTCAAGTATTTAGTTTAATGATAAAAATATAATTATTATGTCATCATCAGCATAGTTTCTATTATACATATACCATACGCTGATATTAATATAAACAAACATAGCATGATGCTGGAAAATATAAAAAAATAAAAATGAAAAACAAATTTTTTTTAATTTTTCTTGTGCCTTGCGTGTATTTTTTCCATGTGGCAGCAGAGAAAAAATACCTATATACACACACATTCATGTTCATAATAAAGTGTAAACCTGAAAAAGCAATTTAAGTTTCTGTGTTAACAGAATTATGTTAATGCAATTATAAGAAGAAAATAAAAATGTGTAATAAGTTAGAATTGGCATTATAAAAACTGGCTGAAGGATTATCTTGTTTTCATATTTACTTTAAAAATAAATAAGAGTTTGTAAATATTATACACTCAAGGTGTTGTATATCTAACTAAATTTAATTTAAGACTACCTAGATTAAGATTTATTACAATATATGTATGTACATATATATGTTATTACATAACACAATCTCCTTGGGAAGCATTGAGTAAAGTTTTTGAACCGATTAAATTATTTGTATCCATTGGTGAAATCCTACATTCGCACATCCTATCAATGATTGCTCTAGTAAACTTATATAGGTTAATATTGAGCCAATACGATGGTTAAAATAATTTTTCACTTGCTACAACAGATGGACAGACGCAAAACGTAATTTTTTTTTATGTATAATACCATGTTTCCATGACAGAGTTAACCCAGGTTTACTCAGGTTTACGTGCATGGAAACGCAGATTAGGTTAGAGTTTCGTTAAACCCAAATTAACTCAACGAAACCAATACGTTTGAGTTAGGTTTGCTTGACATTTCATTTTATTTTGTTGTTGTTTGTTTAGTTGTGATCAAAACTTCAAATAAAAATGGCATCTCGAGTTTTTTGGAATGACGACGATTGTAAAGTGTTATTTTCTGTTTTTGCAGAAAAACAAATATTAAAATTAATGGATGGGAAAAAATACCGAAAAAAGGATATTTTCAAAATTGTGGAAGAGGAGTTCTTAAAACGGGGTATTACAGACAAAAAAGTAGATAATATAGAAAACAAGTGGAAAAACTTAAAAAAAAATTATTTAAATGTTAAAAACAAAACAGTACAAGTGGGGAAACGCGAAACTCTTGCGAATATTTTGATGAGCTCGACCAAATTTTAGGAGAGAGACCTAGCAGCTTACGATTGCAGAATGCCATTGACGTGTTTACGCCAATTTCAAGTAAAATATACATATACGTGTTGAAATATATGGTTTATTTAATAAATGACTTTTTAATGTTTTTTAGATACAGAAAATATTATTGAACAGGAGACAGAAGATGTTGTAGTGGAAACCAGTGAGCCATCCACTTCAAGTTCCTCTTCCAATAACCGACGGAGAAAGCATTTTGTGTGGGAGGAAGTAGCTTCCAAAATCATCAAAGGAAACACCAAAATTCAAGAGGACTTTCTTCAGGAACAAAAAAAACTAATTGATTATGAGTTCAATTTATTCTCTAAAAAAGAAGAGGAGTTGCAAGAAAGATTCCTTGAAAAAACTCAAAAAATATTAGAACAGAATAACAAAATCTTTTTGAAAGATTTGAAAGCAATAATAAGCTCAAATTTATCTGCGCCAGAATATGAAGTGGTATCTAGTAGTTCATCAAAGACGGATTATTTAATAGAGGAACTCAATGATTTTATTGAGTTCGAGAATTAAATTAAATATTTTTCTCATGTACATAGTATATATAAATTTTTAGATTTAAGGCTGTGAAATATTTTGTGACTTTTACAATTTTAGCTTAAGATAATGAAATGAATTTTAGGTTAAGATAGTAAATTTAATTTAAAAACTATTTACGAAATATATTATTTAGTTGAAGTAATGTGATTACCATTTTTAAAACAATGAATTAAAATTAAAATACAGTTTTATATTTTTCTTAAACATATGTTTATTTGTTTTATTTATATTTTCAATGGTTTTTACTTTGTAGAAGTGGATGGGTCTGTGCCATATAATCTTTAATATGATTTCTAATTTCATTTGCTGAAAGTGGCGCCCGTGAGCTATTTACATTTTGAGGTTGAGGATATAATACGTTATTATTTGTCAATTCGACGTTCCAATTTTGCAGAATAGATAATTTTCTACTCTCTGCAATATTATGCAGTACGCAACAAGTTGCTACGATATGTGGTACAAAACTAATATCCGTATCAATTCTTTTTTGAAGAATGCGCCATCTGCTTTTCAGGCGTCCAAAGGCATTTTCAACTACAATGCGAGCTTTGTTTAAATAAACACCAAACGACTCCTCCTCCGGCGTACTTGCTGGTGTATATCCCTTCATTAGCCAATCTTGTAACGGATATGCAGGGTCGCCAACAAAGAAAGCTTTTATTACCTTTCCGTCAATAATTTCAGATGGCTGTAATTAATGAAAAGAAATATATGTTTATAATTAAAATAATGAAAATATTTTGCTATATCATAGAATAATTGTGTATATTTGCATACAATAATGAATCTTTCAATACGGTGGCATCATGCGTGCACCCTGGATGTTTTACCGTGATATCAATAAATCTGAAATTATAAAACAAAACAACCAAAATTGTACATTAAGAATTATTAAACGTTTAATCATTTTAACAAACTTGTAATTTGCATCTACTACTCCTTGAAGTACAACTGATGCCCAACATTTTCTGTTTATAAAATCCCTGTACCCCTCTTCTGGTGGTGTTACAGGAATATGTGTGCCATCAATTGCTGCAAGAACTGGAGATATGCCACTTGTTTCTTTAAATTGCCCAATTATTTCTTTACCTTCTTCTAATATAGGCATTTTAATATGTTTGGGAAGCAACAATTTAATAACTGCTGCGCAAAACTGTTTTAAACATCGATGAACTGATGTTTTATGTACTCCAAACTGATTCCCAACTACTCTATATTCCGCACATGAAGCAAGTTTATATAATGCGATGGCTACTTTTGTGTCCACTTGCAATGGCTCACGTACACAAAATGGATCGGGCTGTAATTCATGTCCAATTTCAGAACATAAATACTGGAATGTTTCCCGATCAACACGGAAATTTTCCATCCATTCATCGAAACTATTAGTTTTCACTATATTGTTCCACCAATCACTACTTCGACGTTTCATCCAAACTTTTGGTGGCTTGCGTTTTAGTCGCTGTTGTATTTGTAAGGCATTCGAAATAATATTCTTGGTAAATACTTCAAATGCCATTCTTACATATAAATGCCGGGAGTTAATTTTTTTTAGAAATGCCTTTTTTCTTCTTTGCATACTCAAAACATAATTTTGTAATAACATTTTACATATATTATCAGTATTTCGTACATGATTCGCACACAGTATTTTTATTTTTGTGTTGACATCCATTATTAACAAGTAACAACAGCACTTAAACTAACTTATAAAAAATTAACTAAATTGTTTATCAAAAAAGATATAATATGGTATTGACTAAAAACACTTAATTTAAACTAAAACACTACAAAAAAAATTTTATTTTTCGAAATTATTTGAAAAAATTCAAGAAAATCGCTGTCACTCATTGAAATACAAGAAAACGTAATAGAAAATATATTGAATTGATTTTTATACTAAAACTCATCTGTCAAATTAACTCTACTCTATACTTGTTCATGGAAACGATACGGATTAGCGCCGCCATGTTATTAACTCAACGAAACCTAAACCTAAATTAACTCGGTTCATGGAAACATGGTATATATTTCATGTTGTTTGTTGACTTTTTTTCGTAGTAACAAGATTATAAATTGTACTAAGTTCGAGATGGTGCTTAGCCTAATGAAAAACAATGACCCCTCTAATGATTGGCGATTCGATCAACAATCGACCCGACTATTCATTGTCGTGTCGTTTTTATTTTTGTATTATGTAAGAAAAACTAAACGGCACATTGGTATTGCCATATTATATTTAAATAAAACTTCCATATTGTGAATATTTATGTTAAAATTTGCAATTGTGATTTTCTTTTTATGAAATGTCAGTGTCAATAAAAAATTGAAATCAAATTATTTCAAATAAAATGATTTCCAGGGAATAATTTTTAGATGACGAAGAGGAAGTTAGGGCGAATATGAAATAAGAAGAAATAAGAGAAGATTAAGGGATCAATCGAATCCTTTGGAATTAGATGAAACTTAGTATGTATTTTATGTAATATTTCTTGGTTTGAGATTAGGTTTTTTAAATATTTATTGGGCGACTTAATTCCACATATGTTGAAAATGACGCGGCTTTCATCGGTTCCAAACATTTCAAAATTGGCAGGTTATTTGAGGTTTTTCGCAGAAGGTAGATACCAAACTGGAACCCGCAATGATTACAATATTGGTTTAGCTCAACCAACCATTTCTAAAGTTTCAAAAGAAATGCTTGAAATTTGTGAGGACCTTTTTTGTGGAAAATGGATTAAATTTCACTATTCAGAATTAGAAAATACGAAAGCCAAAACATATTTTTATGGTAGACATGGGATACCAGGCTGTATAGATTGAACGCACATCAGCATTATAAAACCAATGAAAGACTTGCAGCATTTATATTTTGCGACCATGAAATGGAAATACGCTTTATCAACAGTAAATATGCTGCGTCTTTCCACGATTCCTCGGTGAGGAACCTTTTAAGTTTAAGAAGCATTATTCATAGAATATACGAAGCCGGAGATAACTCTCGTTACTTGGTAATTTATAGTAATTTAAACGTTCATTCTGAATCTTAATTTATATATACTTGCACATTAATTACAACAGACGATGCGGAATATCCTCTTCAACCGTACTTAATAACACCATGCCGAGCACCAGCTGCAAATAAGGCTCAGAGTCGATATAACAAAAGGACGCAACATAATGGAAAGAACAATTGGAGATAATTGCATTATACCCCGGAAAAGGCAACACAAATTACCAATTTTGTGCAGCCCTCCACAATATATATGTATATTCGATATAAAGTATCATTTGATGAAGAACTAGCACTAGATGATGAGATGTTGAGTGAAAATATAAATGATGAATTTGAAGAACCAACTGGTTTGTTGGCAAATAAAGAAATTGCAATTCGAAATTGCATAATAAATTTATTCTCATAATTCATTTTTATTTTGCTAATATACAAAAAACTTGTATATAAAATACATAAAATAAATTTAATTTATAATTCATTAAATAAAAAATTCATTTTTATCATATTTAATTAATCACAAAGATTTCGTTTGGCATAATTTAATGGAAGCCCATTTGTTGTACTTCCAATTGTTGTTGTTGAATTTCTAAAATTTTAGCATTTATTCTAAATTTCTCATTTTTCGCTTTTTGTTTATGTTTTAGTTCTTCTTCATACATACAAGAACAGCATCTGCTTTTTAATCTTTTTTAAAAATTCAAATTTTCCTATTTTTAAATAATAAGTTTTTTTTACATAATACAATGTATCTTTTAAGTGTGTTTTTTTAGCTGTTGATGCAACCTTTTTAATACATTTCAGCTTGCATTTTCATTGGGTGTTGTAATAGATTATGAATCTCTGGTAAAGATTGTGATTTATTTGAATTTTTTCGAATCGTTCGGGAATTCTCTTCTAGGACAGGTCGTCCGGTTTCGTAATCCAGTTCAATTTGAAAAACAGATTCAACATTTTCATTTTGAATTGTATGTCCGCATGACTGGTTTATTACCTCTATATTCAAATTCTTGAGTAGCGATGAACTTTGATTATCTGTTGTTTTAGTCATGGCTGTTAGATTTTTGGTGCTATTTTGAAGTCTACAAAGCCACTTCCATGTTCCTGACCCGGAGGATTGAATGCTCGTTGCATTTGAAGCAATTCAATTAGGCTTTCCTCTAATGCAGTGATGAGAAAATTTTGTTAGGGCCACCCCCCGTAGCTTTGATCTCTGACTTATTATGCGCAAGTTTTTTGCGGATTTTAAATTTGAAATCCGTCCAAACCTGAAAAGAATTATTAAAATAAAAATTTACATTTATTGGAAATTTGTAACAAACCTTAAGCCAGCCATCAACGTCTCTTGCAGGAGATCCCAAAATATTAATTTTCCCAGAGAAGCTCTTTCATCTGTTTCTAAGGTCACTTTTAAAATCACTACCTTATTTCATGTACCGACGAGCAATAACAGTATTTTATCCCATTAAGTCGACTAGGCACTCAAATTGTTCCTTTTTTGTAATTTTAACCCTATATGTTATACAATACAAACAAATTTAGATAAAGGATAATTATGAAAAATACAAATAATTTTAAATATAAAAGATGTTATTCAATATGTCATATAAAAAACAATTAAACTTACATTTTTGACAAATAATACAGCGCACATCACCTCTTATCGTGAACAAAAATTTGATCGACAAAAAATGGCGATTTTCCAATAATAGGCGATTCACAATCGTCATTCGTAATACCAATTTTGGCCGTCGATATGATATCGCACAATTGTACATGAGTTTACAAAGATGAATTTAATAATATATGGAACGGCTTCATCTCTCGAATAAATAACATTGGTAAATAATAATATTAATCAAACCAGTTTTTAAATAAAAATACAGTGTTACTTAAATAGAAATTTCACGAGTCAATATATTTTGAGTTAAAATTAAAATAAATCACTAAATAAATAAATCAGTTCACATATTTAATAGGTGTCGAATAGAGCCCTGCATCGGATTAGGATATCCGCGGATAAAATCGGATATATCCGCGAAAAAAACTGGCAGATGCGGATCGACGCGGATTTCGGTTCCTTATCCACTAAACCGGATATATCCGCGCGGATATATGTGAATGCATCCCCATAACAAATGCAAAATAGACATGTTGAAACCAATCAATGTATTTGTGTTAAACTAACGTTGTATATTATAATTGCACTGTGTTGTTAGTGTAGTGTAATGTTATATCTTATACAAAAAGCAAAATACGAATATATTTTGTGTTTGTTTTTACAACTAGATAGTTATTAATGCATATTTTAAATTTTGCAATATGTTAACAAGTAAACCTAAACAAAGTGGAAAATATTATATAAAGGTATGTACGAGTATATTGTATAATGAGTTTAATAAAATTATTATTTAGTTTTACAATGTACTAATCTTTACTCTACAATCAACAACATATTTTTTTTTTGATGGAATTCGATGAAATTCAGTTTTAGTCATGCTAGCCATGCTGCATTCAATTGTTATGTCTTGGGACCACATTAATGATGGCGAAAGAAATGAGTTTGAACAGAACTGTGAAATTGGAAAAACAGGAACTTGAATTGTTAATTTCATTTCTAAAGCCATTTAAACACTTAGTCATATTTTTAAAATTAAGATGGTGGATGACCTGAATGGAATTGGTAACGTCGAAATATGGTTGCGCGAGCCCAAAGAACGATTTTTGGAGTATATATAGTTATTTAAATTGGAAAATGAGGACTACGCATCAGTATTTCTTCATCCACTTTTGAAACACTTGAATATAATTTCTCAATCAGAAAAAGATTCCACGTATCAATGGATCAATCATAAAATGAAAACATATGAAGACGTTGCTGCAAGAGAAGTGGCGTCATTGAATTCGGATTCACAAATCAGTGTTAGTACTGGTAGCTCTTGTAAAAAATTAAAGATAAGTGCCACCCAATTTGATTTTGTTCAAGATGAAGTCGAAGATTTATTGCTACCGGAATTAAATAGATACATCCAGATTAAAATACAAACCAGTTACAATTGTATTCTTTTAAATTGGTGGTAGTAACGGTAAAGTCAATTCCCAAAATTATTTTTATTAGAAAAGCGCGTGCAAGCAATCCAGTTCAGCTTTCCGAAACAATAAATTGGTTAGTCACTAATAAAGTATATTTGTGTGTACCTTCATATTGGTGGTTAATTAAAAAAAAAGCAACACAAAATTAGTTAAAACACCTAGTAATAACATATATGTTTTAATAATTACTTTGAATGTGCTTTGAATATTCTATCAATTTTTGTAAAGTCTATTGAATTACTGCTCTAAATTCCTAAAGAATGCTAGGCGAAAATCGCTTGGCGTAATTTTAGTATTGCTACCTTAGGTTAGGTTAGAGCGGCTGCTTCGGTATACTTAGACGCGTAACTTACTCTCCTGTTACCCCTAGTGGAAACCAATCAAAGTTATTTCTCGTATATATCGCAAGATATCTCGCACTTTGCAGTTGTCGAAATCAGAGAGGGTGTTCATTATGTACCTTCCCATATGTGTACGTTAATGTAAAGGAAATGAACTGAAGTTTCATCCTACTCCTTGTCCACTCAGCTTCTACAGAAATCGTATGCTCTTCAAAAAGGCAGTGTTCTGTGAGTAACCCCATGACCGTTCTTAATTTACGTCTACTTAGGGAGATTAAAGTATTGGTTCCTTCAAATCCAGTGTTGGTTAAACTTGTCTTGCTAAGCGACATACCGAACATACTCGTATCATTTTGAAAAACATTAATAAAACCGTACTTGGGTTGCGGCTACACATTTTAATAAAAATTTAGTTCGCCCATATAAATATAACTATTTATTTAATACAATTCAAACAATAGCATTTATTAAAGATGAATGCACTTGTGATTAATATCAAGCTGAAAAGATAACATACCTATCAATATGAAGTGTTGATGAGAAGTATGAATAATAGAAATTCGCTATACGTACATATATACACAGAAGATAACCGAAACGATAAAAAAATTATTTATTATCGCAAGAACAAAAAATTAAAAATTCATGTGCAATCTTTTTATTCAAATCATCAATTGAACATAATGAATGGTTCACGCTATGTTGAAGCGAATTTTTATATTTTTTGCTTTTCGCTACATACGAGTATAAGAATTTTTCTATTTATCTTTGCCGTTCTTATACCATGATGCATTTATTCTCCTCTAGATATTTTGTTTCTGTTTCTGTTGGCGGAAACATAAAGCTTATACTACCTACATGAAAAGCATATAAATATAAACGATAGAAGATTTTCGTATTCAACAAAAAAAAAATGGAAGTGCATTTATCAGATGAGAATAATATTATTGAAAATAATTTATGTAAGAATGGTAACTGGTTAGTTTTACGTAGATACTTTGTAAAAAAAGTGGAAATCATTAAATTCATAGAACTGTATAAGAACCCATATCAAAAGATACCAGTAGAGTTCTGAAATGTTTGTCCCAGCTTCAATGTATCTAATTTATATGGGTTCGGGTTCAAAAAGTAAGAAAAATATTTTTAATATTTATTGAAAGAAATTCGATTAATTGTACGAATAATACGTTTTTTGATGACTCGTCACATGATGACGAGTATTTGGGGATTTCATTTATTTAAATAAAATAGTTTTATTAAGGTTTCAAGTAGAAGTATATTATATTGAAATAAGAAACTAGCCAAAAAAACCAGCTAAGTACAGTATTTTTTTGGTAAATTTGTAGGTAACAATATGGTGAATCAAAATAAAAATTATTATGCTCATAACGGTATTTTTTAGAACAAATTTATTTTCACAAGAGTTTGAGATTCGTTTTACTATTTTTTTTTTCATTTAAACGGCAATAACCTTAAAATGAAAACAACTATTAATAACGATAATCCTCAAAAAAATATTAATCCTTTGTGCTTACAATAAGCCATTGTTGGTTGATTTTGGTTGAATTGTTTAGAAGTTAGAACTTAATATCTGTTTTAAGGTATTTTTTTGAATGAACTTTTTTGAATACTTTATAGCTCTGTGCATGTTGAAAATTAGCCCTCCTCCCGCCCATACAAGCCCTTTAAAGGAATAACCACCTAATCCGAACCACCCTATATAAATCGGAAATTGTAAATATATATATATACATATATATATATATACATATACATATATATATATATATATATATACATATATATATATATATATATATATTAATGACGGGAGCGCAGCCATCCGACAATTATTATAATCCCGACATGTTTGATGATCCCCGCCCATATGCCCCCCGAAACTTTCTTCATTAGGTGGCGTAGCGACGAGAGCGCAGCGATCCGACAATTATTATAGTTCCGACATGTTTGATGATCCCCGCTTATATGGCCCCGAAACTTTTTTCACTAGGTCGCATAGCGACGGCAGCGCAGCGACCCAACAATTGCTCCTATTGTCTCGACATGTTTGATGATCCCCACCCCTACGCCCCCCGAATTTTTGTTTTTTCATTAGGTCGCGTAGCGACGGAAGCGCAGCGACCCGACAATTATTATTGGCTCCTATAGTCCCGACATATTTTAAATAATCCGAAAATGTTGATATTTACATTCAGAATGTTACATACAAATGTTGATATTTGTGCAGAAGGGACCAATGCTAAGCGGCTTTGAGGAGTTCCCAATTTTAGTATGTGTTTAAATGGTATTAAAATTTGAATTTCAACCGATAATTTGGTACATACGTGTAGATTTTGGGTAGAAGGGACCAATGCTAAGCGGCTTTGAGGAGTTCCCAATTTTAGTATGTGTTTAAATGGTAATAATAATAATTGAATATCAACGGAAAATTTTGATATTTTCTTGAATTTTAATTTAATATTGATATTCACATACCCGCATACATTGCTTGCCAAATGGGCCAAGCTATGGCCGAGGTTGAAATCTATATATTGCCTTAATTTTAAAGAAAATTGCAAGTAATAAAAAAACTCATAGATTAATCGTAAACAAAATTTAATATTTAATCACAAAATTTAATCTACAATAAAACTTACAATAAAAATGTACACAATAAAATTAGTTTATTATACAAATTATTAATTAAGAACCATATATATAATAATTTGACATAATTTGTTTAACTGAGTGAGATGGCAGATAAGTGATGATCCCTCATGTATCTGTCAACAATTCTTTCCAGAGTTTTGTGAAAAGTCGAAGAAAGACTAATAGGGCGAAATGCCTTGGGATCGGTATAATCCGTCTTTCCAGCTTTCGGGATGAACACAACTCTACTCCTGCTCCAGGACTGTGGAACATATCCAAACGCAAAGCATGCTTGGCAGAGTCGAAATAAATGTACCTGAATTAGAGGAAACCCATGCTGTTAATTCAGCAGAAAAAACTCCATCTGGACCACCTTATTTATAAGGTAAGAAGAAAAAAACGCTTCAGCGCAAGGTGTTGAGAGTGACTAGCCTACCGGCTAAGTCCCAGTCAGGTGAATAATCAGTACCATTAGGCTGGGCGTCAGCAACATAGTCATGATTGATAACATTGCACCCAGGGAAATGAACAGAAACTAGTAGTTCGACAATTTCCTTCCTGGAAGAGGTTAATCTGCCATCAGGAAGTCGCAGCACATCGAGTCGGCAGGAATCATTTCTAACCAAGGACCTATTAAGTCTGGCGATCCCAGAGATACTATTAATTTCTTCGCAGAAGCTAATCCAAGAAATCCTACGAGCGGATCTCAGCATTTTCTTATCAATCAACCTGAAGGTCAGATCTTTTGGCTTTGTTTTTCAGTCTCCTAGCAGTTTTCCTCACTTTTTTGAGATCAGAACACCAAAAAGGCTTGTTCTGAGATTTTTGCTTGGTAATAAGAGGACAAGATTTTTCGAAGGCTGAAGTGACTGCATGCGTCAAAGATGAGGCTAGCAATTCAATATCCTCAGTCGAACATATCTCATCCAACGAAACCAGAGGTTGAGGTTCCAACTCAAGAGAGAATAACTCCCAGTTGGTAAGCTTCTTTTTACGATAAGGTTTAAGAGTAGGTCTTCTAAGATTTAAATTAAACGAGAAAGATTTAAATTAAACGAGAGAGCCCGGCTAAAAATTTTTTTAATTAAAGTTGGGCGGATTTTACTCCAGCACTCAATGCCACTAATGGGCCCACGGTGCAATACCCACATTCACACTAATTCATTCAACCCATTCATCCCATTCACACAAGTACAGTATACCACCTGCGCATTGCATAGCTCCATGTCACCCTGTACAGTGACATAGAAGATAGCCCGGCTAAGTCTTCAAAAATATTATTTGGCCCGCGATCATTGGAAAGTTGAAAAGCGCTGCTGTAGTTATTTCTTTTGCAGTAGCGTAACTTTATTTATTACTATTAAAATAAGAACTTAAAACTCAACCTTTGTAATAGTAGGCATTGAAATCAGCATTTATTCTTTTTTATAATGCTATAATTTCAAGTAGGCTCTGAAATATTTGAAAAAAACATCGATTTTGTGTTGCTGAATGCTGGTTCTGTTTCTAAATTGTTTTATTAAATATATAACGTTTTTAGAATTTTCATCGTACGACACAAAATTTAGAACCTATTTGATCGCATTTTTCTCCATTTAATTACTTTCGAAAGTACCTTTAATTTGCATTTCCGTCTAAAGCACTTCGAGCACCACCTGCACTTCTAGCCAAATCAACGGCTCCGAATAGTTCTGGCTCTATCTCCAATGCCCTGGTCCTGAGCATACTACATAGCACTTCATCATTGATATCTGGTGGTACTCCTGACCGGTGCTTATCTCTAAAGAAAATTCACCAAATCAAATTGTGCAAACCACCTTCAGCATGTTCTAGGTGTTACTATACGGCCTCTACAAGCACTTCACAAACGTTTTCTAGGTACTCGTTACTGCCTTTTTGAACCTTCTCTTCGGAGATGGTGACGGATTCAAACGATTATATAACAATTAACCTACCATGGTGCTAATCTATCAAACGGGTCGGGTTCTTTTGAAGCTATGCATTTGATTGTTCTATTGTGTCTTTTCAAACTGTGGGCTTTCAAACTAACGACAATTAAAAACGAAATAGTCAACTATTTCTAAACTTAACCATAATTAATAATATAAAACTTTTCAGTCTCGTTGTAGTATACATACATATGTATGTATACGTGTATGTGTTTATGTACATATTTACTATGTTGCTACTTTATTGTAACATTTAGAACAAAAATAAACTTACAAATTTGTTTTTAATTTATGATTTTTTGAATTAATATATGTAGCTTATAGTTTTTTTTTATTCTAACGTGCACTTAATTATTATGATTTTCGTGTTTAGTTCAAAGTTCCGAAATAAATTAAAGATTTTTATTAGTTTTATGATTATATTTTGTTATTGTTGTAAGTATTTTTAGGGAGCGAGTAAAAATAAAAAATACATTTTTTTCATGCAATAAAATTATAAAAAGAAAATTTGAATTTAATGGTTTTTTATTTTCTTTATAACATTTTTAAAATTTCTTACACGGGAAAAAAAATATTTTTGGGTTGCAACAATTTTTTTATTGTAATTGTAAATTTTTATATTTATGGAAAATTATGTGTTTTACATATCCGTAAATTATAGGTTGTATATGTAGGTACTAGTAGGTAATAAATTTTGTGTAGTATATTATTTTTTTTGTACTATGTGTAATTATTTACAAATTAAATTTAATTAAATTTTACTCAGTTTTATGTGAACATTTAATTGTTTATAAATACAATTTATGCATAACTTTATTTTTCAATTTTCTCGTTTCAATTTATGCGAGTAAATAATAACGTAATTGACAAAGTTTTGTTTGTTATTTATGGATTTGTTGTACCTGGTGTGGTTGTGCAATTTAAAACAGTTTATTATAAAATTAAATAAGTAAATTTATGCTAACTGTTTATTGAAAATTGTATTTCTACTGCATAAGTTCCAAATTTAGGAGGTGTGGTTTTGTATGTTGAAAATACATTGTTACATAATACGTATGTACATATATTTAAAAAACGTTCAGAACATACATATTTTATTTCGATAATTTTGGGGATTATAATAAATTGGATTTCGAATGAACAACAACTTTTGCAACCATCGACTTGGATGAAAATTTTTAAAAATATACATTTGTACTATTTTCAATTTTTTATTAGATATTTGGGTAGCAAATGATCAACTGTAACGAGCCGGCTCGGCTCCAGCACCGTTTCACTAATATGAAATATGGGTCGAGCCACTTACTCATTTTTTTTATCATGAATTCGATTTAATATAAGATAGAATTATTTAAGATTTAAAAAGTTTTTTTTGTTTAAAAAATAATTCTCTTGGAATAAATTCGATTTTTTAACAATTATATTTTTTACTTTTCACCTAAAATTGTCTTACCAAAAATCGTTTTATATTACTAATAAATACGCTATTTTGTTTAAATTTGCAAGTTTTTCGCATTGCATTCTGGGAAAATTCTAGCACATAATCTGCTTTATCTCCGGACGTAATAAGCCACCATAATTAAAATGTTAAATTTCAAGCTTATATTTAAACTTTGAATTTTATAGCGATAACCTCGCACAAATGGATAGCGTCTACGTGCAGCGATTCATAGATGGATGAAATTTCCACTTTCGGGGGAAAACTAATTTAATTTTAAAATTAATTATATAAACATTTGACTATGTATGTATGTATGTATATGTCAATCAAAACATATTCGGAAATGAATACTGGATCAAACTATAGGTTTTGATATTTTCATTTTATCAACAATTTATTACATTGGGAAGTTATTTCCTCAATTTCTATAACTAACTCTGGAATTAATTTTCATTCGCTGATCTTTTTGTGAATTCTCTTTAGTTGAAGAAATTTATCAATATCATCGTATTTTAAATTTTTACCACTAGAGCCCAGTTCTTTTTTATAACCAGTATCGATACGGATAACCTAATGCCGTAGTACAGCTGTAATTTTTTACAATATTCGATAAAATTGAATGCCTTCTACATACTCCAAAATTTGAGTTCCGAGAAAAGAAAAAAATAATTTTAACAATATCATTGGACTGATATTAAGTTACATTTTTGTATTTTGTTTTTTATATATTTCAGATTCATTCTAATTTTTCCATTTTTATTATGAAATAAGCTATATGTACTCTACTCGTATTTATATTTTGTGATAGTTTATTCAATTTTATTTAAAATTAATGTGTTGGTTTTTGAGTCAACTTCACAAAGATTGAAGGTTTTGTTAGCGCATCGTTGTCTCATATTTTTTCAGGTATACGGTTTTCCGAACATCAGTTAATAAATGGAGCTCACATAGCCAAAAGTAGATTGAAAAATGATGTCGAATTTGCCTACAAATATTAAATGAAAACAGTTCTCATTCCATTCGACATGTGGATATACAATTTTAATGATATTTTATTAAAATGATAATGTATAATTTATTTAAAATAATAATGACATGAAAATTATTAACTGAATTAATTGTCAAAGAAAGAAATTAATAAAAAACATTAAATGTTTTTTTTAGAACAACCCACGGCAGTTTTGTCTGGGGTAGCAGTGAGATTTGTATAGAATTCAGGCTAGCACAAGGTCAACATCATGAATGTTAGGTGAAATAAAATAAAATAATTAATCAACCGTAAATTTTGAATTATGATAATTCTAGGAGATAGCGGATATTGATGCTCTAACTAATTTAAGGAATCCGACTACAAAACAAGAAAAACGACTTAGTGGTGCACGTGAGAGAATCCGAGGCAAAGTAGAAAGATGTATTGAATTGCTGAAAAATCGTCTTCGGTACGTTAATTTTTTTATTAAGCCAAATCAACAAAACATCAGTTCTATTTATTTCAGTTTGTTGGGGGAATAGGATCTGCGCTAGGTTCAGAAAATAAGTCCAATATAATTTATCTTGTGTAGTTTCGCTCTCTAATTTTCTAATGCTCCATCAAGTGATATATCTTATAAACTTTTATTTAGGAGAAGACCTGTTGTAGCGAAACAGAAATGTGATTTGTACAAGATGCACAGCAGACGAAGAATATTTACCTAATAATACGGACAGACTATATGCTAACCTCTGTTACGCTACAATGACTACAGGTTTTTTTTAAAAATATTTTCATTGGGTAGGTTAAAGTGGTATATAGGGAGGTTATTTGTCATCGTGGATATTGCGATCTACTAATCCATACGTGTATATACAAAAACCTGAAGATAATATAATTAAGAAAATCAGACTGTTCCACCAAACACATCATCACCTAATAAAAAAAAACACTATTTCATATTAAATGTGTATATAAATATTTTGAATATAGATTCATTTTGTTTTTTTGTTTTAAATTAATAAAAATAGTAACACAACATATTAACTAACAATCAATACTTTAAATAATATTAAAATAAACGAAATCAAAAATAGTTTTCAATATAAATGTATGTATATTGTACATAATAAGTTTAAAGAACGGTTGTGAGAACCTTTTAAATGTATAGCCTTATAGAAAGAATAATTGCATGCATAATTTAGTTTTGAATAATTATAAAATCGCTTACGGTTTAACCAACATAGGTATATCCAGTTAGACTGATGAGCGCTCTTTTAACCAACATTGGTATATCCAGTTAGACTGTTGAGCGCTGAATAATTTTAAAATCGCTTACGGTTTAACCAACATAGGTATATCCAGTTAGACTGATGAGCGCTCTTCAGGTGCTTGGATTTACCGAAATAAAATTCTATTTATTACGAAATTTTCCGCCGACCAAAAAACCGAATGCGAAAATTAACTATTATATCTTTTTTTTAACTATACACCCAATATACACACAATTTATAAATTATTTAACTAAAAATATATAAACACCACTTATCACAAAGTTAAAAAATCTTATTAGGCGAATTAATAATATCACCGCGTTCCAAAATAGCTACAGTTTACTGATACACTATATAATTGTATAATATATAACAAAGAATATATTTTAACATTTTTTTTTAGCTTTAAATTTATAATGATTTAATTTATATTAGTCATATATAGTCATACACAATGATGACGTCAATTCAAGATACTCTTGTTTGTAGACTGATCTCCACTGATAGAAAATTAAAATCCAATATGTAATTTATTGTTGTAATTTTTTATTTCTGGTTTTTTTGTATGAGGCCTCAAAAATAAAACATGAAAGATGCCAATTATGTGAGAAATCCCCTATATAGATAAATCAAATAAGAATTTAGTAGAATAAAATACATGACGAGATTAAAGTAGATTTACCTATTTTTATTGTATAATTATATATACATATTTGGTGCAATGTGAAGGTCGGTTAAAGCCGACGCGGTAATCACTGCTCTTACCGCCAAAAATATAGCACCGCAAAGTCTATGATACCTTGTTATTATTTTAATGTATGTGCTATGTGCATTCAACACTAATATACACTTCAACTATATCTATGTGATTGAATATATTATTTATCACAGATAAATGATTATTAATAATTTACCAATTATTTTATTGTATCACTGATTCACTGCACAACTTTTAAATTTTGCACTATATGTATAATAATAAATAGAGGCGACTTGTAATGAGGCCTCAATTATACTGATGAAACAAATAATTTACATCGAGAAGATAAAAGTCCATGAATTTTAATAAAAAAACTTAAAATTTATATTTTAAGGAAAAATATTCAAAAAAAAATTGAAGTGAACAACCTATTATACCAAACAAAATTCAAATTAATAAAAAGTAATAGGTTAATTCTAATAATAATAAAAATAAATCAATAATACTAATTTAATGATAATTATTAAATTTTATTAATTATTATAAAAGATCATCATTTCCAAAAAAAAGTAAGAACTGTCAATTTGATTACTTTAATTTTTGTCCAACAACGAAACAAACAAAAAAATTATTAACCCATAAACCATAAAATGCATTCATGCAGTATGTATACAAAAAATTATTAATTGATAATAAAAAAAAAATAAAAAAAAATGAAAAACAAAGTAGTGAGCATAAAGCTAAAAATTTGTTAAATTATAAGTTAATAAAAGTTAATATAATTTTGTATAATGTATATATAAAAAAAAAATAATGTTACATATAAATATATAGAAATTATTAAATTGTTAATAAACAAACTAAAGTGAGGAAAAGTTAAGGATTGTTTACTATTTCCCTCCGCCATATAAGATTCAACAAATTTGTTGCTGTTGGTCTTGAATCGTATGATAACATATCATTATGGCTATTTGGAAAATTTTATTTGTGGAACTGTGTTGTGAAACCGAAACTGTGCATATATTGTAATAGTTATATACTATTAAGTGTCTGAAATAATCGAGAATAAAATACACTGCAAATAATATCTACGGAAACCTGAGACAGAGATAATATACAAGGAATAATAAAAGCTGTTAAAAATAAAAAAATTAAAATTGTAATTCAAAATTAAAACGAATTATCACGCCATCATCATCGAAAAAAAAAATTGTGGTACCAAATTGGCATTGAACAAGTGACGTGTTGTTGCGGGGCGGCATAGGACACTATCATATCAACAAAATTTTGGTGACGTACTTTTTGTTATTTATTTATACTACGTAATATTTATTACTATCGCAATTGTTACTGTTAGTGGTAGCAGAATTTTGTTTTTTTTAAATTTTTTATTATTGTTGGGGTTGATTTCCCATTTTTTACAGTCGTGCACATTATAGCAAATTTTATTTAGAGTTGAGTAGATACTAAAAGATGATCGAGTTTTATTTTATGTAAAATATAGAATGATGACGAGATAAATTCTTTTTGTAAAATGGGATGATTGTCGAGCTGATCTACTGCTAATTTAACCTTAACACATTATTAGTCACACTTAATTAATTATTTTGTAATAATGGCTTCCTTCACCATATGTGACGATGAAACCCCCCTAGCCACTGATCGCTACCCGCATCAAGAATTGTGCCATATGGCGTCGGAATGCCCCAAAGCTATAGGTTTCATTTATGCAGGCAATCGTTTTACCGATTATTTAAGATTTTTTTTTCTTTTCGCATTATTTTATTATTGCTGATTTAGATTTATTATTAAGTGTAATTATTAGAAATATTTGTTTCATAATTTACAAAGTTCAATTACTATTATTTGCACCCTGAATTTAGCAATCACTTATATTATTGTATAATAACTATTTATTTAATTTATGTATATGTATTAAAATTTTTAATTATTTATTTTTCTTAATTTATGTATATTTAATTAATTTATATATTAAATTATATTTATAAAACATTATTAATTTATTTATTCGTTATTAAATATTTATTTGTTTGTTTCACAAAAAATGTTTTCTTACAGTTCTGTTTTTCTTGTGGATGGTTCTCGAAAATTCATATGATTTTTGTATACAAATAATGATATTTTGTTTAGAATATTAAATAATAAATAACTTATTTTATACATTTTTTTTCTTTTATAATTAATTTAAGTTATAATAACCAAAGTTTTTATTATATTATTAATCACCATTTCTATAATTTTAACAATTATCAATTAACTAATTTACACAACTATGTAATTAATTAAACACAATTAAAAAAATATATGACTGCATAATTATGATTTTTTTATCAGTCGATCATCACTCAACATTTTTTTTAACTACTCTATCTCACACAAGCATCTACCACACAATAATAATCTCCCGAGCAGTCTCATCTTCGCGCTTTTTATACCCAAACCTAATTCCCACTGCCACGAAAACTGGTTCGGACAAACGCAACAGGCACAACGTTATGAACGCATCCGAAATTTGTAAGCCGATGCGTTGAATGTAACAGCGTTGAATAAACAGATAGTTTTAAATAGATGGTGGATTGTAAAAATTTATGTAATAGCAATCGCAATGAATGAACCACCAGACAGCAATAATTTCCAGTTTAAATCTAAAAATAAATTATGTTTTATTGTTTTAGGTATTATTAACATTTTATTTAAATAAAACTAAATTTGACCGTCATTTTCTATTTCCGTATAGAACTGACTGAAATATTAAGTTTCAATATTCCTTACATTTCAACTCGAGTATTACTTAAATATATTTATCACCTTTTGCTTTTATTCTACAGAACTTATTTAACTAAACTAAAACTGGTTAAATTAATTCCATAAAACAAAACAATAACCATAAAATAGGGAGAGTACCTAACAAAAATAATCGTAATTTCTATAATCTTCAATTAAATTAAAAACAAATTTAATTAATTCATGTTATTTTTTATCCCATAAAATAATAATAAATAATTTTTTTTATTATTATAAGAAATGAAATTCAATTAAAATATCTAAATAGTTATCACTCTCTTGAAAAAATAAAGAATTATTTTATTTTTTCAAATTGTAAATATTTATATATACGAGTATATTATTCTTCGTCTTCTTTTTTTGTATTATGTATAAAATTATTTCCTTGTGTATACATCAGCTATTAGACTATTCTTATCTATTTCGGAGAACAAAACAATTTATTAGCATAAGAATTAAAAGTTAAATTAAAATATGTATATTTTCAAAATATCAATAAATTTAAAAAAAGCGTCTATTCCATTTTTTACTCCAAACACATTTTAATTTATTTAATTAGAAATTTGACTGTTATTATGCTTGATGGTGCAGAGAGGGGTATAATATAATATCATTAAAATATTATAAAATAAAAAGATATCGACTATCTGATGTAATAACATAAAATACTATAAATACGTACATATGCATATATGAAAAAGGTAATTTCACTTAAAATAATTAGTTTATTTTCAATTGCTTCAAACCCATATGTAATATACAATATATAGATGTATCTATGTAATTGACACAGGTGACTTAAAACATAAAAGTGAAACGTTAAGTATTATTGATTTTTTTACGAATTGTAATTTAATTTTAATGAGATATAATAATCATAATAATTAAATGTTACGATATGTTAAATTAAGTAATTAATTTAGTTTGATTTTATTGTACGCAATCCTTGTACTGGAACTAAGATAAGGAACTGTTGATTCGTTGATAGTATAGTAGTGCCATTATTCGAAAATATTCTTTAGAAGATTCTGAGTTGGCGTGATTGTTAGTGGGTATTTTTATTTAACGTAGTTAAATATATATTCGTAAAAACGGCGGTAAAATAATTCTGTTAGAGTAAGTTGGTACAAATGAAGTTAAACAAAAGTTATCACCAATTTGATGTTTGAAGGAAATAAAATTGAATTGAATTTCCAGCCTGCATGTAAACATATGAAATTAATAGACTTTTTTACTCGCATCGCATACATATTAATTAGACTTAAATAATTATTCTTTCTACTACAAACTAAAATTGAGGAACTTAAATAAACTAAACTATCCAAACAACTAAAGATATAAAATTAATAAAACATGCATTTGTATATAAAATATGTTAAATTAATAAAATAATATACAATTATTGGTAAAACAGTCAATAAAAGCACTTTAAAATGCACGTTACGATAACAACTTAAAAACCAAAACTATTCATTAAAATAACCTAAATAACAAAAACTAATCAATTTTAAAACGTATTTACAATTTGAATTTATTAAAAACAAATAAATTCCAAAATGGATAGATCTGAGCATGACGATGGGATCGACAATGAACAATTTTCGCATCTATTTTACTAAATCTATATTTCTTCTAGGCCACTAACATCTTCCCAAATTTTCTGGTAGCCCACGCTCCTCTCTAAAGGGCGAAAACACCTTCGTTTGTACATATTGATTATGCTCGTGGCCCAGTGAGGACGCCAGAGAGTTCGGAACAACCGACTTACTCAGACAACACAACCAACGCTAGCTCTCATCGTGCTACTGGTAAATATACATCTGGAGTTAACTTCACCACTTATCTCATTAGCAGAGGTATCACCATGACCTACCACTTCTATTGAAACAGCGGGAAGTCACCGACCCAGAAACCGTCCCAGTCGTGCGCATAATTCATATCACACATAGCTTTCATAAATCATCCAGAAGAGTTTGAAATCGTTCTCAGCCTCAGCGATTTAAAATTAAAAAACTTTAACAAACTTCAACAGAATTTATTATTTTGTTACATTTTTGGGGAGCGTAACGCAGATTCGTTTCATTGAATGGAATTTATTTGCTATTAAACCTCAAACCAAAATGTATAAATGGGATGAACAGGAAACATAATAAAAATGTCCGTTTGTCGTCCAACGAAATAGTACAACAAAATAAATCCTGCTCTATAATATAATGCCAACGACAAGGGCAATATCAATAATAACAGTACCAAATATATGTAGTCCTCTAAAACAATATTCTTGATAATAATAATATTAATAATTTGAAGACTATTATTACTCCTATTATAATTTTTTTAATAATGATAATAAAATTATTGGAAAAACTTAATGGAACAGAAAATTATATGCAAAAAAAAAATTGAAAAAAAAATGTTTCAGATAAATTTTATATATATTGATTTTATTTTATGTTATGTACGTCTACTCTACATAGGTATCCTAATGGTAAATTGGTAGACAAATTTTCAACATACTAATGTAGTTTCATATGGGAATTTTTGTTATTTAATTTTTATAATTTTTTATTTATGCAAAAAGAAATTAATTTTTAGAGAGTTAGAAAATAATTTTCAAATTGTATTTTGTGAGAATTTTATTTTTATTGATTTTATTTTGCTTTTTTAAGCTACCGACATTTAACTTTAATTATTTAATTTTATTTAATATTCCTGTGAAGAAGTTAGTGCTCTTAAGTTTTATGATTATTATTTTAGTTTGTTGGTTTTTAATTTTGTTAAAAATATAATGTATTGCAGGTAATTTTAAATTCGATTTATTGGTGTCCAGTGTAGTATTTATTAAAATTATTTATGTCGATTTACGAATAGTTACAACATGTAGTTTATTTACTTGTCTTATCTGTTTAGTTTTTCCTCGTTAAACATTTTGATTTGAACTTCGCGATGGTATGCCAAACTGTCTTCCAGATTGCTGTTTTTTTCATTAATAAGCAATTATCGAATAGGTAAAAGAACAGGAATAATGGGTGGTGCTGCGATATGTATATTTGGAATAATTTTAAAGAAATATTGAAATTTCTGCCCAACAGCTAACTACCAAAATGCTCGAGATTTTAATAATTAAACGAGAATTCATTTTTAATTTATGATTTATTGCAGAATTGGTTTTATTAGGTTCAATATGTACATATATTTGTGTTCTGATATCAAAGAAACTCCTATCACAGTCTGGTTATTTTCCGCTGTGAGGTTACATTAGCACTGTGATTAGTCGATTGATATAGTCGACATAAAATGGAAATAGCATAACTAAAAATAGAACTTAAAACTACGTCATAACAGAAGCCGTTGAACTGAAATCTTTAGGAGAAGCTGTAATACCTAAGTTCCAAACTCCGCTATGCTACTCATTTATTTCCCATAAACCAATCACCTACCACAGAGATGGAGTTGAGAGATTGCTCTCATCTTATTGGGACCTATCTGACCTATCTTAACTAGAAGGGCAAGTAACCAAGAGAGTAACCACCGCCAGGTTCTTTATCATCATGCTGCTAAGAGTTACTAAATTCTCGATTAAAATTGAAACAAAACAGAAAATCTATAATATAGAATTACAGAGAGTTTGTGCGATTACTGATTTACGTATCACTTTCATCAAAAACGATAGTTTCAACCGGCACATTGATATTTGTATTGCTAAATCGAACGCTATGCTTCGCTTTGTAAAACGTAAAACGTTGTACTATGAAATTTAACGCTGAGTAAACTTTATTTTCTGTGTTTCACATATATGAGATTTTAAGTGGAATACGCTTATACCGTTACGGTCTGTAGTTTTTACGTGCACCTCAAAAGAATCGAAAGCTTTCCAAAGTCGTTTCTGATAGTCCTGTTGAACAAAAATTATTGGAGTTCTTACAAATACACCGTTTTATGGCGATGTGGGCCGATTCTTCGATCAAACAATTTAAAGATCAACAGTCGATAATTTCACGAATACAATAATTCTTCTATATAATTGCAGAAGATTTAGTTAGGTATATGATGTAGCCAGTTCGGAGAATTATTTCGTTTCCCCTTAGTTGTTTATAACAATATCGAGTTATTTATCGAGTTTCCTTAGTAAAATTTTATAATGAATTTTATTCAAATATTTATAATATTTATATAAAAAACACAATTTTTATTAAACATTAATTTGTTTATAACAAATTATATTATTTATAACACAATCAAGTGATAAAAAATTTTTTTATTTCAATTATTATTTCAATCTAACATTGTTGACTATTTATTTATTTGTTTATAAATATATAAATTTTTTATAACAAATTCTTATCGTCTATAATTTTTTTGGACAATTTTTCTAAACAAATTTAGAGTTTTATTTAATATTTCTTTCAAATTTTTGTAAAATTCCGAAGAATTGTGTTTCTGTAAATTGTGATCACTTGTTTTTCTAGAAATTATGAATCGACCAATTTTCGAGAAGTCGGCTCGATTACCTCCATACACGAGTAAATCGCAGGATTATATTGTTTCCACTCTTAAAAATAGATAACTTCTTTTGGAAGCTGCATTTACTGGTAACATACTTCTTCACCACAAAAACTCAGTTTACGTTTTGGAAAACATCTCAATTCATGTTCCTAGCAGGACATTGCTTAATCATCGATTTTTAACACTAGAACATCATCCGCACGAAATCATTCAACATCGCCGATCATCAATTTTAATTTTACTTTAAGTAAGACTAACTTCAAAAAAAATTAGAAAGTCTTTTTTGAATTTTGAATTTTATAACTTTAAGATAGAATCAAATATTTTAAGATATCCTCGAAGTGTCAAGGGGTTTAACGGACTCCTTTTTAAACTTTTTATTTATTTTTGAATTTTAAAAAACATTCTTGGTTTCATGAGATAATAGTTCTGAATCTAACACAATTCATAAATGTATTAACCAAATGTATTTCTTTAATATAATAATAAAAAAATGAAGAAGAAAGATGAGATACCTCGTAAGGCCGATACAAGAATCATGCTTTAGATTTTGCTACAATTATTATCAAGAATAGTTCCGGAGACATGAAAATTGCCAAGTCATACATAAAGATGAATTAATTTTATGCATTTTAATCTGTCAGAATAACCTGGATTGGCTGAAAAACTGTATATTTAACAAAATTTCAGTAAAAACTGTGCAGCGGCTGAATTTGTGACCGTAGCTATACCCTTACGAGAGAAAGTAAACTTAAACTCTTATAAAAATAAATATTACACGATCTACTAACACAAAATAATGCAACATATTTTTTTAATTTGAATTGAGTTGGAATAAAATAGGATAATTTATACAAAAAATTGTCTAGTCAAATTAATAGTATTAACTACAAATTCAATATTGTGATCGGCCTCTTTATTAATTTTGGCATAGCAGAAACCAAGTTTCTTATAATGGGTGGTTCGATTTTTCTCCAATCCTCCTGAAAAACCTCTTTGAGCTTGTGCTTATTCCAAATGTTGCTTTTTAAAATCCTATATCCCAATTCACCTAATAAGTGTTTAATTGGGTTGATGTCTGTAGACTGCGATACAGCTCAATTAATTTTTAACGTTACAACCAGGTTTAACTATTTCAGCAGTATGCTTGGGATCATTCATTATCTTGCTGGAAAACATATTCGTTATCCAACCCTAAACAACGTACGTCAAACCGTTTTACAAAATATTTAAGTAATTGAACCGGTTCATTGTGTTTTCCATAAAAACTAGATTGACACCACCAAATGTTTCGGGTCCAACTCGTATTTTGTCGTCACTGAACATCACAGGATGATTAATTCATTTTTATATATAAATTTCAACTGTCTGTAACAGAAATTGTATAGTTAGATACAGCTCAAAAATCAAAATTAATTGGAGGATATTTCAATATTCCATCGTTGCTATTATTTCATCGGGTCATGCTCGTCGAAAATCACTAAATACGATAATTAAAAAATCACATACAAAAACTGCGAATGCTATATCTCGTCGATGATCTAACCGTTGCAGTTTTAGTAAATTACTACGGTGATTTAAACAAAAAATGAATGAAACCTTATTTGCGACAATGTACCTGTTGGACGTAGCGTCGAACTACTTTGTTATTACATATCAACAGCTTTGTTGTATAGACGATATTGATGTAAAATAGGTGAGCGTGTCTGTAAACCTGTTGGTAATTGATCAACCACAAAAACTGTGTAAGTCGGAAACGTTAGTACGTTAAACGTTAACTGATATCGTTGTTAAACCATGATAATAACAATGGATCGATATGGCTACCTTGAGGTACGCCGGATGATGAGCAAAATAGCTGGGAAGAATTATCCAAAAATTCAGTGGTCGGGAATAAACAGATAGAATAAATAATAAATTTAGGTCGAATAAATTTAAATTTCATATAAATTTTCTCACGTGGTCGTGAAGCCTTAGCCCAGCCTGTATGAACAATGCCCAGTTGCTACCTATAGTTTCAACTAGTAAATAGATGACCAAAACATGAAACAAGATTAGTAGAGCTACATGTATATCGACTTCGTTTCGTTTCGACCTTTTAGTTGGAATCATATGACAAGCTGAGAACCTATTGTCACAATGTTAAGTTGAGGGACAATACGAACTGAAAGAGATTAAACTTAAATATCAATCCCATAATATGTTAATTGACATTTTTGTGTCGCTCATAGTGTGAGTTCAGTTCATTTATTTAAATTATGAAAATCATTTACAGCATTGAACGAAGTAAAATTTATAGAGCAGGTTAAATAATTGCCTGAACATTAAAGTATATTTATGCCTTTCCCATCTTTCTTCCTAATTTTCTGTTTAATAATAAAGCTGACTACTAAATATTTCGTTCTGTCAAAAAAACGAAACGAAACAAAATCGAAGTGATTGGATTTAAACAAAAACTTAAATAAAACTGAACGGACCGAAACGAAACGAAACCTATGCGAGTGTAGCTTTAGTGTTGACCGACCGGAATAAAATGTATACTGGCTGGAAGATATAAAATTCTTACCGTCTTGACAATATGAAATTGATATTATTATCTGATTACTTGCCCCATATTGAGGTTGGTCTTCAAGCTGTCTTATACAATCTGCAGAAGTCAAGTCGTTCGCTACACCGTGGAGCCGTAATCGCCTGCAACGACCTCTGCGCCTACCATATGTTCGCTCTCTTTTCAGAGATCGCTGCACAATTCGTTCTGGATCCGCACGCACGAACGTTCCCTAGCCAGTGCACTCGCTAAGATCTGACTTCATGTACAAAATCGGGGATTTGCATCAGATTTGTGATCTCGGTATTGTACAGAGCTCTGTATATACCATCTTCTTCTCAAATGTAAGGAGCCATCTCTCGCACTCATCCGGAAATAGATACAGATACATGAAATTTTCAAAGTCTCACGATAAAAACCTTTGCGAGGGTTTCGTTAAATATGAAGATAATCGAGAGGGTCAAACTATACGCACAATTTCTGACTAGAATCGTCGGAATACCAAATAAAATAGCAAATAATTTACATATGACTAGGAGAAGTGAGCTGTTGTAAGTTCTGGACAACGAAAAACCAGCCACTTTTCTCTTACTGTTCATAAAATTCCAGAACTGTTTTTAGAATTTGATGAGACTTCCACCTGGATTCGAACTGTATTGATGGTATAAAAATCGGTTCAAAGAAAGAGCGATGAGTTCAAAATAAACACGTGATTGCTATACCTATTGTGAATCTAATTTAATTTACCAAATATTCCAAACCATACAGCCTATATAACGAATGGAATTTATTACGGCACTAAATCATTATTAACCCCGTCTCTCGAAATTCAGTTTTGATTATTTTAACAAATGAAACGTGCCTTTCAATTCCACCCCTAAGCAAGTTGAACTTCAACACATTGCTGTTTAAATTCGTGTCACGTTATAGAAAGTCTCAATTGGAATTGCCGTGCAAGCCATTCAGGGAAGCGTAGTCAACGTTTCGAAGATGATTATACATAAATTAATCTAGCGATATACGCCGTGTTATATACGCGGTTCTCGGCACGTAAAACGTTACGTAGATTACTTGGCAAGGTATGTTGTCAACGTCAACAATTAAGGCAATGTAAACAACTAAGATAATTTTACGATTTGAAAAAAATGCGATAGATTACAGCTGTTTTTTGTAAAAGGGTAATTCAGTTAAGTCGTATATGAAGAAATTAAAGAATTATTGAAGTTTGGGAATCCACTTAGAGTGTTGAAATACAAACAAACAATATATTTAAATAAAGAATATTTGTTGCACTAAACGTTTGAATTAGTCTAAATTTCAAATTATGTTGTTACGTTTAAAATCATACAAGTGAGTTTATAACTTCAAGTGGTACTTTGGTAGCAATATGATTCCATTTGGAAAGCATATATTTTCAACAACCTTATCGCACCCACCATTCTTCTTCAGCATACTTCTCACTAAATATTTTTAGATAACGCAAAAACCGGTGGGCTTGTAAGTCTTAGCGGGTATTGCTATGCAATTGTTAACTGAATTGATTTCTAATCTTTCTTACATCTGCCTTGAATCATCGAATTAGCTTATGTGGAGCTTCGTAAGGCGATGTCAGCCTAGTAGGAATTTTATCAACCCGGATAAACACGAACTTACATTTATCCAGTATTTTTGGAATAAATATATCGCTTTTCAGAGCATTTGGTGGAACTAGATTGCACATAGTATTTCGTAGATATTTAACAGCCTGATCGGAGACTGTTGGTTGTTCATCTCGCACTTCCATAAAAAATGTACATGGTCATTTTAGTGGATGTTCATAAACTAGTTCCGCCGGGGAACATTTAATATTATCTTTTGGTGTAGCTCTTATGAAAAGAAAAACTATTGACATCTGCGAACTCCAATTTATCGTATCGCCTCTCGCTTTAACATGTGCTTTTAGTTGGTACTCCATTAGATTGCGAGTGATGAGCTTCGTTAATTCTAAGTTAACTTAGATTGAAATTGGCTTCCTTGATCTGTAGTTATGCTTACAGGTACCCAAAATCTTGATATATTGTTTTCCACAAAAGTTTTTGCAACAGTTGCGATGGTAATATCCTTCATAAGGCCATCTAGTGAAACGACCTACGGCAGTTAAATTGTATTCATATATAGTGGTTCTAGTGATCCAACGATCTCCAAATGAATGTGTTCAAAACCACCAAAATCCTGTTTAAATTGTTCTAATTCCGTTTTTGTATGCCTTTGAATTGTAGATTTTTGGCATAAAAGACAGGACTGTGCTCAAATGTTAACGTCTTTGTTCACGTTAAGTAACGATCCATTTTTAATTTTCTATAGTTGTGAGACGAGTGGAGCCAGAAAGTAATTTCAGTAGTTCTTCGTCAGGCTTCTGTAATTCCGAAATAGATATGAAATCTAGTGTTTTTTCGATAGATGCAGTTGCGTTATCGCTTGTGCGTGACAGACTGTCAGCGACAGCATTATCTTTGCAATATATTGAATGTCCGTCGAAAACTGCGAAATAAAATCCAAATGACGAGCTTGTCGCGAACTTATTTCTATTTTGGAGCATATCTAAGATTAGATGTAAATCGTAAATTCACAACCTTCTACAAAATATCGTAAATGTTAAACCGCTAAGTTTATGACGTGTAATTCTCTATCAAATGCTGATGATTGTAATTTTTTGGAGTAAGAGGTTCCTTACATCCATTTTTAAGGAGCTGCAAGACGGGTCCGATTGCGGTATTCAGTAGTATCAGTAGTAATACTGAGCACTGTGCCATATAAAGGATGACCCAATAGTGTTGCATGAGCAAGCGTTCTTTTATTCTAAGCGAATGTTTCCATGAATAAACCATGCCCATAAATTGTTGAACTTGTCGAATGGATGTAGGCATTGGAAATGCTGATATAGCTTGAACCCTTTCTTGTGATGGGAATATTTTCTTAGGGGTAATTTTGTGACTTGGAAAGTTAAAAGCATTAACACCATAAACGCATTTTGAAGTTTTGATATTGATTTGAAAATCGACAACAGAAGCTACAAGAATATCATCAATGTAACCAAATACGAAGTCCAGTCCTCTACCTCGTTCATGAACCTTTGAAATGTCTGAGCAGCGCTGCGTAAACCAAAAGGCATTCGCGTGAATTCGAATAAGCCAAACGGAATGGTAAATGCTGTCTTAGCAATATCTTCTGTAGCAACAGGTATTAAATGATTTGCCCTGACTAGGTCAATTTTAGAGAATATAGTAGAACCGTCGCCATTCCTGACCGTTACCCTATACCCCCAATACAACATTCCTCTATGAACCATATATGGAAACAATAGACACTGGAGAACAAGATGGTTGGCATTTTCCCAATTCCACCATGTATTACAGCTCTGACAACACTGAATATATTAGTTTCGTACCGTAGTTAAAAAAAACACTATTTTTTAAATTAATCGTTGAAAGAATATAAAACAACTGACTATAATGAAGTTTTCAGAATCTGAAGATTTCTACTAAACTTGCATAGAATCGATGTCATTATGACTATTGAGTTCACAACTGCGTATCGCTTGCAAAATCATGATTCTTTAATAAATTTTTACTATTAAAACGATTAACGACGCTTTGCAGACAATGCAGGTTAAAAATAATTTATTTTTTAAAGTGTAGATTAAATAGCATTGAAGGCACAATTCTATAAACTTTAGAATTAATTTATAAAATCAATCTAGGAATTGTCTACATTATCGACGTTATCTGCGAGTTGTCGACACGTCGACGTAGAAAATAATAGATGAAGCGTAAATGTCCATCTCTGATAATTAGTTTTACAAATAACATGAACAAATTTATCATGTTGGAACTTCGTGCGGTCGATGAAAATCTAAATGACGTCATGTGCAAATAGCAAGTCTAGCAATTTATCCGGTCGATGCAACAATACTCCTTCATAAGTAGAAGCAGGTCCATCCATTGAGTTGGTATAAATAAATATAGTCCTCAAGTCTGTGCTCTTAATTTGTTGCATTGAATTGATAGTAGAGGAAAATCGTCATGTGATTCGACAAAAATTTTATTTACGACCAAGTATCTTCACAAAAAGAAGACTGCGGCTGCTAAATCTGATGACAGCCACTAACCTAACCATATTATACATTTCCAAAATGAAATTTATACTTCTGTACGTTTTGTGATAATTTGCCATTATATCTAATCTGGGTATGCAGCCGAATTGTTACCTAGAAAAACAGTTATCGCAAAAGTCTTCAACAGTTTCCCGATTTCTCTACAACCGCTATTGGTTATCTTGGTATTCAAATATTACATACTAAGTTAACCAGATTTCACAACACCCACCCACATGTCAGTAAACTAAATTTAGACCAAAATTCTTTAATAAATATACTTATCCCCTATATGTACATATAACCAAAATAAATGAAACACTTAAGAGTTTGTAAACAAAATATACTTGCTTAAGTGAATATTTTTTTTTCCAGACATATCCTTTTCTTTCATTCTTTTGTGTATGTGGCAAAAATTTCATTTCCATTAATCATCCATTACAAACCGTTTACACACACACACATACACACAAAAAGAAAGCATACAATATTTGACAAATAATTTCCCGTATATTTTCCACTTTTATACATTTGATTTTAGAAATCTATGTTTATGATTTTGACACAGGTAAATTCCACAACAACAACAACAATCAAAATATGATATGTTATGTTTTGCTATGTGTACATATGTATATGAACAAGTTGGAAAAAGGATATAGGTCCTCATACCTATATTCATATCTGCTATATATGCGGTATACACGTTGAATAACATAAAAAATATATTTATTGCAAAAAAAAAAAAACATTTGACACGATTGACTGTAAATGAAATTTTCTTCTCTTCTTACTTATTTTCCAAGTGTAATACAACTCAAGTTTTTCCGTTCTTATCAGCATTTTGCAGAAACATATTTTGTGAAATATGAATTCGCCTGTTTAGGTAAAGCAAAAAAAAAAAAATTATATAAATATTTTCCTCGTTTGTTCACCTGTTCTAAACTGGCAAAAAAAATATACATGGGAAATTCAAATCGCGACTATTTTCTATGGAAATTCTTGGAAAAATCTACAAATCTCGAAATGAATGCCGCAAGGATTTATACTATAAATTATCACCAATTGCGCGAGTGTATACAGCGGTAATGATCCGCATGATTATGAATTAATGGTTATTTGTTTATAGAATAGTTTTCCCAGGTTTTTATTTTTCCACATTACCATAATAAATTTTGTGAAAATATTTTGTTATTTTTAGTTTACAAAAGCCAAACTGAAAATATTTATATACTTATGTAGAAACACAAAAAATGGTCATTCGTTTTTGTTTAGTAGCTGTATGTAACTACATATGTTGAATTTTAGTTTATAATTTTCTACTTGGAAAAACAATTTTCCATAAAACAAACATGAACAACATTGTATGTTAGCATCTCTATACTAAAATAGATACATACATATACACTCGTACACATAACACATAAAAACGAAAAAACGAAAATTAGAGGGCGGAAAAGTTAAAACATTTTATGTGTGTATGTATGGATGTGCTTTTGTAGCCGGGTTTTTTTGTTGTTAATTTTTGAGAGAACCGAATCCATGTATGCAGCATGTTGTTCGTTTCAAATGTATGTATTGGGAAATTATTACACTTGACAACAACAACAACAAACACAACAGTTAAACAGAAAATCCATTACACTTGAAAGATAATACATGAAATATCATTTGGGATTTATAGAGCGAGTGTTATTTAGAGAACACATTTGAATTTGAATTACAAACATACATACATATACGAGTATTTTAGAGTACCACCATTTTTTTTTATTTTTGTTGAAATTTAATTCTCGTTTTTGGTGTTTGTGTGGATATGGATGTGTGTGTTTGAATAATCAGAAAAATGAAAAGTTCTAGTCACAATTGGTATTAAATTAACAACACCTCTCGGTAGATATATGTTTTCGTATATTTTACATTATTTTATTTATGTTATATAATCCAAATTAAGAAGAATATTGAGGTTAAAGTTTCCACACAAGTTTAAAAGATGATGACTTATAGTTTTTCTTCTTCAAAAAACCACAAAAAATATATACTAAGAGCTTTTGAGCTTGTACTTTGCAAAGTATATACACAGTCTATTTATAAATTTTCTTATACTTTTTTTTTTTTGTTTGTGTTTTTCTCATCTGGTTGGAACAATAAAAAGTACTTGAGAAAGTTCTTTTATTTTATGTTTATAATTTTCAGAGTATAAAGAATAAAAATAGTAATAGTGGTAGTAATAATAATAATAATAATGAAAAATACGAGAAAGTATACTTAAAAAATATGTTTTTTCAAAAGTTTTCACTTAAAAATTTTAATTAATTCGATAAATGTCAGATGAACAAAAAAATACAAAGCAGTAAAAAACGAAAACATCAAGGTTATTTATATCTACTATTTGTTAAAATATAAGCTTTTAATAATAATTCAGCGAAATAACACGAGTTAGCAATTTTGTATTTTACTACTGTGACAAATTCTGCTGCAAACGTTATTGTCGACAATGGTGAAAAGATGAAAATAAAAAAAAAATTCAGAAATGGATTTTATTATTTTACTATGGTCAACGTGATGTGTACCTTCATAAATGAGGAACGTGTAAAACTGGTTGTTACTCAGCATACAAATTGGGCGGTAGCTTAATGTAATGGACTATATAAAGAGGAATTAATGCAGAATTATTTCAACAATATGTGTTTTGTGAATATTCTTACATATATAAATTTTAAGCCGACTATTTCGCAAAACTGCAACGAAGCGTTCAGGTTATGTTAATATGGCATCTCTATAATGCAGGCAAAAATATCTTCGATAATTTGGGGCCTGCCAATAAAAAACAAACATAAAGCAAAAAACGAAGTAAAACTTGGAAACTATGTGTGAAAAATGTATAAGCTGGAATCCCAACATATACACTAAACATACACTTTACGCGGAAATCTGTGTGTTTGATTTTGAAACATGGAAAACATAACGAAACGAATATTCGGAAGTGGTGAGTTCGACTATGATAATTATGTTTGTATAGGTTATTAATTGTCTGAGGTTATGATTTTATATTACTTAAATTAATTTTTAAAGAGGAATCGTATCGTCTTGCATTCGAACAAAGAAATATACCCCATAGTGAAGTGCAACAACGTCTCACCAACGCGAGAAAAACAAGGCTGCTCTTGCAAGGAAGGCAGCGAAGCGAATTTGTATAGACGGAAAAAGCGAGAATGGTGGAAGGTTCTGAAAGTACAAGAACTCAGCAATGCGCGATGTTCGCCTAATTTCTTTAAAGGAATTACTGAACAGCACCATACTTTCAGGCCTACGTCGACAGCCATTGGGACCGAGATGGAAACCTCTGTGTCAACATCGACGAAGTACTTGACGCATGGAGTGGACACTTTACTGAGCTGCTTGGTGTTCATCATGCGTCACAGACTGTTGTTGAGCCACCTCTAATACAGACTGCGGAGATTTGCACTGAGGATCCATCCCAAGAGCAATTCACTAGGGCCATGCGAGTTACTATCCTACATTATATTGAATAGAATCACCCCTCTAGCGGAGGGCATGGTTGGAAACTATCAAGGAGGATTTCGACCGAATCAACTATGTAGGAGGATTACTTTGTAATGGCCTGCAAATATCCTCCTACACTTTCATAGTAAAGGGTGTTTCTTATAAAATCGATAAATTAGCGTCTGAAGGTCACGGTAATACAATCCCAACCATAAATAATCTTGAAAGTACACATAATTAGATGGCATACTCAGATTTATCTAGACATCTCTTGGATTATCATTGTTAATTCATATACAAACCAGAAAATGTTTGTGAGCGAATTGAAAATGTATAAATAAATTTTGGAAAATCTTTAAGGGTTGATCGTAAAAGCTTAACGTATTTTATTGTTTGTGATTATTTCCATCTAGCATTTAATTGTAATCAGAAATTACATCATATTAGATTTGCATATATGTATTTTCATTTAACAATAATTATTACCCATTTTGGTATTATGATTCTCGCTTTTATTTGGGTGAGTGACGCACGCAGGCCTATGCTTCATTTATGATATTTTAGTTATTTAATTTAGTTGTTTTGAGAATTTTTGACATTTCGTCAAATTCAAATCTGATCCTTTCACACTACCGGATGACTAGTACTTATTAATTGATATTTAAATATATTTTTTAACAGATTCTAAAGCAAGGTGTTATAAATTTCTTGATTTACAAGCATTTTTCATATAAATGAAGATGGACTTTCGTATCTATTGGACAAACTAGAAGGAAAATTCAAACCATCTTATTACTCATGCAGTATTCAGAAAAATAAATCTTTTTATAACAATAATATTATAATATTATAATGCAACAATTAATATTTTTACATTATTAATTATTGTAATACATTAAAAAATATAAGAACTTACGTTTTTGCCTTCCATTTTGTCTAACGTAAAACATGTATATCAATGTCAAAAATTATTTTCTCGTTAGTTAGTCTCGCCACTTGTAGGTGAGGATATGTGACATTACACTCACTCACGGCGAGAATCATAATACCAAAATTAAAATACGGTGACGTCGCGTCACTCGGTGACGCGTAGGTGAGATTCATAATAGGGGCATATATTTTATTTTTTTAATCGTAATAAATATAATTTACTATGTTCCATTTTTTTGGGAATAGTTAAACTTTTTGTTAAATTGTGTAACTTAACATACTGTTATATTTTAGAGCATTCCCAAATGTTATATTAGAGGGGATGTTCTAATATATGGATATTATATAAATGGTTTTATTATTTATACTTGAGGGGTTTGGAAGTGTGGAGTCTAAATGTGTTAATGTTTATATGTGTGGGTTATTGGTAATGTCGTGTTATACTGTTATTTGCGAATTAGCAATTGTTTGTTTAGAGAAATATCAATGTAATTATGATATTGAGATTAGTAATTGAGAAAGATTTTGGTAGACAACTGTAACTAGGGAAGCTTGAGCGCTGAAACACTCTTCTGTCTTCCCCCATCGCTTTGCCGTACCAGGTTCGTCCGCCGATGTTTACCAAAATCGGTGCCTTTGTGTGTTAGTAGGATGATTTAATTATTGATACTCGCTTACCACGGATGGGGGCTATGACAGTATCAATAATAATTTGTGTTATAGTTATACTTACTTGATTGATGAATGATGAGTATTCTCGATCTTGATTTATAACACTGAGTATTTAAATTTTAGGTTTTTCTAATTTATTTATTTACTACTTAATGACTTGACTTAGACTTTGACTGCGACTGTATTATCTTCAACTACAACTGACTTTAATTAATTTTACCTTAATTATTCTTCAACTATATATACTAAAATATTCTATGTCAAATTAATTTTTCACAATTTGACACATATTAATTTTTTTATACTAATTAATAATTGCCAAATTGCGTTTTGCAATTTTATGTTCAATTATTATTATTTATTTTAACATTCAGGCGTTTTCTTTACTTTATGGTATTCTTTGGAGTGGTCAGCAGTGGTTTCACAACAATACGGTATTTGTTATATTGTGTAGTTACACTTTTGTTATTTGTGGAAAACTTCACACCAATTACAGCACCATTATTGGCATACCCAATACTCAACGTTACATTAATTCTGGAGGCCGGTGCAAGCAATGATGGTATATGAGGAGTGTTGTCACAAGAAATAAATGGTCAAGAAACAGTAATAATTTATTCAATAATGTTAACTAAACCATTGTGTGACTCGTAAGGAATTGTGGCCTATAGTGGAATGTGTTAAACATTTTCATTAGTATATGGCCAAGAATTCCATATACGATTGGACCATGAAGAATTACACTGACTGGAACAATTCAAGAATCTAGGAGGACAAGTAGCACGTTGGATCAAACGTCTATCAATTTACCATTACCAGGTCGAACATCAAAAAGGAAGAGCTCACAGAAATGCCAATGCATTATTAAAGCGATATGCCCTATCAGGACCTTTGTGAAGTTGGCCCAAAATTCTATCCCAAAAATTAAAAATTTTAACGCTGGCAATACCACCTTATTTTCATTAATACTGAATAAACTATCACGATACAAAATTAATAGATAATTAAATAACACGGTAAATACACAAATTTTACATTAATTTACGTTTAAGATAAATTAATATAAACTATGTGACATGTACATATTTTAAATCTTATTTAACAAAATATAATCATGAAGCGAAAAAGGTTAGATTTAGCTTCATTCCATAACAAAAATTAAAATCAAAATGAGTTTGTAAACTGTAACCACAAAATACATAAATTTGGATTTCGGTTAGATTCTATAAAAGTTTTCGCTTAAAACAGTGATATTTAATCCAATAGGTATGCTAAATTCCATCAGCTTAATCAAAGAAAACATTTTCTAAAAATTATCAAATTCTTTACTGTTTGCAAAAGACTATTTCAGATATTCATTTCCGGTGTTCAAAAAAATTATGACTGGGGTTCAATAACATCGCATATTGTGTAAAATAAGTTCTGATACACTATACCAATTAATACTTATTTCAGAGATTTACAAATAATTGATAAACACTTTTTCCTTGTTTTATTTCATACAACGGACATTGATTTCCGCGTGGTTATTTTTATCATCAGCACAAAAAAGCTTGTGCCCCAAATGATGGGGGATCTTATTATTTGTAATCAGGTTTGTATATTTGTGTATATTCGATATTTGTGGTGTATCTCGGTAACAAATACATATAACAAAAAATAATAATAAATATTTTGATAATTAACCAGTGTAGTGCAGTGAAAGTGGTTTTCTGCTCCGAAAGGTTGACCTGGTAGTTTAATCACTTTAATACGGTTGTGAAAGAATAACTAAATTCAGTGTATATCCAGTATTACATACCGCTTTGTACAATACCCGCAAATAAATCACGTGTTGCTTCTATGATGCCTCCTGATGTAGATGTTCGTCGCTCCAAGCAGTTTATCGAAAATTTCCTTGAAAAATTGGAGCGTTATGAAAAGTATGTGGCGGACAACCTTGCAACAGCAAAGACCAAACACATTCAACATCGATTGACAGATTTCCAAGAGGCGTGGCTGGTGTACAAACGAATGCTACCTCCCTATGAAGTTATAGATACGGAACTGCTCACTGAACATATTCGTACCTCAATTGAAAAATCGTATTTTTCTCTCGTAACCGAATTCAAGGAAAGGTTAGAAGAAATGCGAAACGCAAAGTTCTCATCGGAAACGAAAGGCCAAGCAATCAGGATGCCTTTCCACCTACTTTTAGCGCCAAACTTCCCAAACGTGGAGCTTCCGTCGTTTAGCGGTGATTACTTTGAATGGAGTAATTTCATCGGCACCTTTGATGGGCTCATTCATGAAAATCGTTTGAATGAACGAACAAAATTTCAATATCTGAAATTATCATTAACTGCTGTTGCCGCCAGTGCTATAGCTGCGATTGAATTATCTGATGAGAATTATGAGGTCGCACGAAAAATTCTCCATGATAGGTTTGACAAACCGAATTTTATCAGTTATTCTCATTTAAATCAATCGATCGACCAGATCCAAAGAGATTGCTGAATCTACATGACCATTTTCGATCGCATCTTCATTCGCTTGAAGCTCTTAAGAGACTTGTAAAATACTGGGATGTTCTTATAGTGTACACAATGGTATCAAAATTGGATCCGGTAACTAAAGCTAAATGGAATGATGCGGCTACGACAACTCACCTTCCTACAGTGGATGACCTGTGTCAGTTTATTAGTTCCCGAGCTCACAGACGTGAAAGTCAAACGAGACCAGTACCAACAGAGTACACAAAATCGACATTAAAAAATGTTCAGCGCCATAACCGGTCGCCTTATACCGCACTTATTACCACCAAATCAACTTACCACTGTGTCCATTGCAAGGCTAATCGACATACAATAATACAATAATAAAGTTGATGAACGTCACAAATTTCTAACCGAATCCAAATTATGTTACAATTGTCTTCGCCTCGACCATGTTGTGGCTGTATGTCCAGTGACAGATCACTGCCGACATTGCAGCTCATCACATCATTCGCTGCTATACATCACCAAAATAAGTTCACCAACTGCATCTTCAAAGGCTGAGCAACCCATTCCGAAAGTTATGAGTACATCCGTTAACACAAACTACAAGCCGACCGCCAGTAATTCAGTCCTTGCATCATCATCATCGCTTGCTGCTGCCAAATCTAAGACGACATTACCATCATTCGTCTATTTGAGCACTGCAGTAGTTCAAGTTATCAACCATTTGGGACATCCGGTAATTGGGCCAGCTCTATTAGATTCCGGTTCTCAATTGAGTTTCATGACCGAGTCTTTTTGTTTTTTACTGAAACTCCCTCGTCGCAACAGTACTACAAAAATTCATGGAGTTGAATTCAATGTCATTGCATGTTCCAGCTGTTCGACAATTACCCTAAAATCAAATACCACCAACTATTCTATCATTTTGGACGTTCAAGTGCTTCTAAAAATCACCAGTTACCAACCAACCGTATCAATTAAGAATATTACGTCTTGGGACATACCAGCAAATATTCAACTTGCTGATTCAGAGTTTTTCAAATTCCAAGACATCGATTTGCTACTAGGTGCCGAAATCTACCACGAGTTACTCTCTGTTGGGCAAATCAAACTATCAGAGCACCTGCCAATGCTCGTCGTTGCTGGAAAAATGACATCTCACCTAAACAACAAACACTTTTGCCATTCTGTCGTTGAAAATACGCCTGACTTAAGCGATCAAATTGAGAGGTTCTGGACCATAGAAAATCTTTCTCATTCCACCAAGGCACAATCCTCTGAAGAAGCGGAGTGTGAACGGCATTTCACAAAATTTACTACACGTGACAATGATGGACGATTTATTGTCAAATTTCTATTTATGGCGGACCCATCGACACTAGGCAACTCGAAAGATAATGGTACGCGTCGATTCTACAATTTAGAGAGACGTCTACACAAATCGACAGAATTACTCACCAATTACTCAAAGTTCATCGATGAGTACAAGATGTTAGGTCACATGGAAAAAGTTAATACAAATTTTATTGCAGCACCAAATTTCTATTTTCCGCATCATTGTGTAATTAAGCCAGATAGCTCATCAACCAAACTGCGAGTGGTTTTTGAAGGATCTGCCAAAACTTCGACTGGAAAATCACTCAATTCGGTAATGATGGTTCAATTCGATAATGATGGTCGATCCAGTGGTACAAAGTGACCTATTTTAAATACCGCTCAGGTTCCGATCACATGCTTACGCGTTTAGCGCCGATATTGTTTAAAGGTACCGGCAAATTCGAGTGCAGCACGAAGATCAAAGGTTTGAACTTATCTTGCGGCGAAACTCACCATCTGAGCAACTATCAACATTTAAGTTAAAAACGGTGACGTATGGGACCACTTCAGCGCCATTCCTTGCTACTAGATGTTTTAAACAACTAGCACTTGATCACTACAGCATTTCACCTACTGCCGGCAATGCAATCGAGAAAGATATCTACGTCGACGATTTATTGACAGGAACTAATTCAATTGAAACTGCATTAGAGTTGAAAAATGATGTCACCAAGGTTTTGCAATCCGCTGGAATTAAGAAAGTGGTGTGCCAATTCACCTGAACTCAAAGCTATACCACCGGAATTCATCCAAACGAAACTTAAAATTGATGAAAATAATACAATCAAAACAATCGGTGTGTTTTGGTGTCCATCATTCGACAAGTTAAAATTCTTCGTTAAATTCAACGAGAGCTCTACGGTTTCAAAGAGAGTGATATTTTCGCAGATCGCTCGAATATACGATCCCCTCGGTCTATTGGGACCCGTGATTATTTTGGGAAAATTATTGATCCAGTCGTTATGGCGCAGTTGAATCTGAATTGGGATCAGTCACTCCCGCAGCATTTGCACACCTACTGGGAAACATTTCGAGAAAGTCTCATCGTGCTCAACAAATGTACAATTGGTCGTCATGTGTTCAACTCCAACCAACCACTTAGCATCCAAATAAATGGATTTGCCGATGCCAGCGAGCGCGCATATGGCGTCGTACTGTATGTTCGCAGTGTAACAATCGATGGAGGTGTCTCCGTTAAACTACTATGCTTGAAATCTCGGGTATCACCACTTCAAAAGACAACTTTGCCTATAGGCTAGAATTGTGGCAGCAGTATTACTCGCCCGACTAACAAACAAAATCCACGAGAACCTACATTTCAACATCGAGCAAACATTCTATTGGTCTGACTCAACAATCACACTTCATTGGATAAAATCCTGTTTTCCAGATGGAAAACATTTGTATTCTACAAAGATTTTAGAAAACATAGAAGAATTGTCGCTTACATGTTGCGCTTCAAGCTGGTACCGAACTTCAAATTTAGCGGACCGCTTAAAATCGAAGAATTGGATCGGGCTGTCAATACCATCGTTCGAGTGGCGCAAAGTTCATATTTTCCTGTCGAGTACAAGGGATTGGAAAATAATAATTTCGTCGTAAAACATCCATCGCTTCGTTCATTATCATTGTTCTTAGATGAAAATCGAGTTGGTGGCCTTCTTCAACATACCATATGGTAATCTCGAAACACCCTATTCTCCTATCCAACTTACATCATTTAACAATCACGATAATTATTTTCAACCACAGCAAACTACTACATGTTGGCCCCCCGAGCATTGTTGGCCGCCGTTCGTCAGTTCTATTGGCCGCTGTATGGGACCACAGTATGCAAAAAGGTGTTTCGTGAATGCAAGGAGTGCTTTCGTGTTCGACCGATTCCAATGACGCAACAGATGGGACACTTACCAACTGAGAGGGTTGTCGCTGCGCCACCTTTCTACACCGTCGGAGTAGATTTTGCGGGACCATTTTATATTCATTATCGTATTCGTGGTAAGGCACCAACAAAGACATACCTGTGTCTATTCATCTGCTTTGTTACGAAGGTAATCCATCTAGAATTGGCTTCTGATCTCAGTGAACAAGCATTCATGGGATGTTTCAAACGTTTTGTGGCAACTCGAGGGCTCCGCAAGCGTGTATTTTCCGACAATGACACGAAATTTGTTGGGGCCAATTCAGAGTTGCGCGAACTCTATGGGCTGCTCTCATCTCAGCAATTAAAGGATCAACTACAACCGATGTACGAAGATAACAATGTTGAATGGAAATTCACGCCGCCTGCCACACCAAATGTTGGTGGTCTTTACGAATCGGGGGTGAAACTAGCCAAATTCCATTTACAATGGGTTTGGCTAAGTTCACATATGAACAATTGATGACGCTTATTAAACAAATTGAGGCAGTTCTTAATTCAAGGCCGCTTGGACCACTAACCACCAGTATTGATGACTTCGATTGCCTTACGCCGGGGCATTTTTTCATTGGACGACCCCTCACTGCTTTGCCAACGCCTAATCTACCTGAACGACTAATGTTAGACACCTGGAAGCAGATCGAATTTTTCCATCAAAAATTTTGGAATCGATGGTCAACGGAATACTTGCGATCTCTCCAACAAAGACATAAATGGACCAAACCGATCAAAAATGTCAGTCGGTGACTTAGTAGTGCTCCTCGAAGAAAACCAACCCCCATTAAAATGGGTGACCGAAGTCTACAAGGGAGATGATGAGTTAGTTCGGGTAGCCAACGGAAAAACCGCGCATGGAATCTATAATCGTGGTATATCAAAAATTTGTCGTCTTCCAGAGAATAATATTGAAATAAATTAATTTATTCTATTACCTTTTTTCAATTTATGGTTATCGTCGATGATTTTCGTCCCTTTTCATCTCAACTTTGGAGTGAGCAACATCATTGTACAACAAATAACAACAAACCTAATTACAAATAATTGATAAACACTTTTTCTTTGTTTTATTTCATACTACGGATATTGATTTCCGCGTGGTTATTTTTATCATCAGCACAAAAAAGCTTGTGCCCCATCACTATCCGTATCGGTGCTGATTATTCTATAAAAAAGAACTGGGCTATAGTGACAAATTTTCGAAATTTACCAATATCTACGAATATGGTATAGAAACGTCACTAGAGCCCAGTTCTTTTTTATAGGATAATCAATGCCGACATGAATATCCTTATGCTCCATATTTTCCTTTATTGTTGTAGCTGTAAAAGCAAATCTTTGAGATTTGTATTTTATTTGGTACCGTTTAGAATCGCATATCAAACCAAGAATGACTAAATAGGATAGTAATTCGAGTTATTCCTATCATAATGGCTTAAAACTTTTCACGTGTATAGGTTAATATGAGGCTTTGCAGAAAAATCATAGTGAGATTAGAATGTTGATGGTAATTATTTTAATATAGTAATTCTTTGAAATGTCGTAGGCTGTAAATAGTGTCGTGATATTGTTTTTTTTTGGGCTGACACTTAAATATAATGAATATATTTATTTTAGTGTTGCCATAGTTTTTTTGGGTTAGAATTTGGGCCATCTTCACATACATCTATCAAGTAGAATGCAAGCACTAAATTAATAATATCTTCTCTAAGCAAATAGAGGATTACGTGATTTTGTAACCTCTATATAATGTCCTCACAGAACTTTGTACAGAAAAATTTAGATGTATTTATGTATGAACTTCGAACCTCATAAACTTTGCCGAAAACTGTACTAAACTGCTCGTATTAAATTCAAATGGACATAATAAAATATTTTCTATGTAAGTAGAAATAAAATACTATGCATCCAGGAAATGATTATCTCAATAGTTTTTTCCTCTTTAGATTACTTTTTCTAAGATACGGAGATAATACACTAAAAACGTGTAAACTAAATAAAGCAAATATAACAATTTTTTTCTTAACTTAATCCCGATCCATTCAATTACATTTTCCAATTCAATTTTCATTATTACGTACTATTTTTTTTTTTTTTACTTCTTTTTCAATTTCAATTATATCGAAGATTTTTTCTTGGAAATTTTAATTTACAATTGATTGGTTTCATATAAAAGAAAATTAAATGTAATACTTATTAGCGAAAATTATAGAAATTGTTTTTGAAAAAAATACTTCCATTCAGCGTTTTATTCCGATGGAATAATGAAACAAACTTAAAAAAAAAATCTCGTTAATGGCACTCAATCGTTGGTAAATAGGTAAAATGTTTCAACTATTCGAAAACGATTTTGTTAATAGTCGGTAATTATAACCGTCTTTTCGTGTTTTTTATTCTAACCTTACACAATGATTTATCGCATACTATACAAATTGAAGCACAAATCTTTTCTATATTACACCGCACACCGCACTAAATTTTGTTTAGAGTCTTTTTGAATTTACACTTCAATGAATTTAACACGAAGAAAACGATAATTTGGGTTTCTTGAAATAAATTGGAAAACTGTATACATATTGTGTGTCATTTGAGATTTCAACCTAAATCCATGGAAGAAAAGAAAATCATATCAGCTAGATGATGATTGAAATAAACAGGATAATAATAGAATCTTATATTCAATGTGAATTCTTTTGATGAAATGGAGAAAATCCACCACCAACAAAAAAATAGAAAATGAAATGGATTTTTTTTGCTTTCGATTAACTATTTTGAGATTTATAAAATGGTTTTTACAGTGAAATTTTTATGAATTTCTTTTTGGATATAATATAATCACCTTAATTTTGAGATTTGGTTTTCTTTAGTACAATTACATCGAGGTTTTGTATCACGTATCGATGTACATATGTACGGAGTAGGGCGAATAGCGTAACAAACAAAACTCATTTGTTGGATACATTTTCACCTTCAACCAAAACAAATTTATTTTACTAATCTTATTCTGCTGTGGATAATATAATAGAAACAAAAAAATAATTTGTGATTATATTAAAACACCAAACAATATCAGCATACAGAAATTATTATTATTTTTTTGTGTGTAGTTTGTTTACTTCAAAAGGTTATCATCAATTTGTTTCCTTCCAGTTTTAACCTATAGTACAAAAAATATCAACAAATTGTTGGTATGAAACTATTTCATTATGCTGTAGATAATAAAGACAAAAGAGAAAAACGTCGGAAAATTGAATTAAATCTGATAAGAAATTTAAAGCTTCATCTGGTTTTATAAAGAATACCACAAGTTTAAAATACAGATTAGATATGATTGGTTGTGAAATGTAGGCGTGAAATGGTATGTAAGTAGGTGTGTCGGCGGTTTGGCGTGGGAAAATTTGTAATTTGACACCTGACCTTGAAATTTGATACCCTGACCTAGAAATTTGATACCTGTTGGAAAAAAAAAAAAAAAAAAAAAGGGAAATTTGATACTGCGGAAATAAAAAAAAAAAAAAAAAAAAAAAATTGAAATTCCATGAAAGTCAGTGACCCTAAAAATTTACACAAGGTCATTGACTTTCTTGGAATTTCAATATTTTTATTTCCGCAGTATCAAATTTCACTTCCAAGAATTGTGACGTCATAGCATTGTGGGAAAAAATCTGATGATGTGTGAAAATATTTAAATTCTAAGAAAAAAATTAAAAAATTAAAAAAAATTAAAATATATCGATAAAAAAAAATAGGTACGAACTCGGTGCGGAGCGGCGGTATTATGAGGGTTGTACTTTTAGAATGTAGTAAAGGTTTTTTAAAAATAAAAAATAAAAAATTGAAATTTAACACTATTGATATCTGAATAATATGATTTGTCGTTGTTGTTTCGTATGAACACGATCAAACATGAATTTTTGTTTCTGTAAAATATTAATGTATTCATCATAACAACAACAACGAATCTGTTGGATGAAAATTGAACTAATATAATATATAATATAGATATAGCATAAACAAAAAAAAAATTTACATGTTTTCGGTATTGTATTGATGCGATTGAAATTCTATAAGTAGAAAAGATAAAGAATAATTTTTTTTTAATAGCGAGATGATGTCTGTATCAGACTACAACCTTGATTTTATTAATGAAATTTCACAATAGTAAAAGTTTAAAATGAAAAAAGTGAAATTTAACACTATAGATAACAGAATATGACTTATTATTTTTTTTTTGTATGAACACGATCAAACATGAATTTATTTTTTTGTTGTAATTTCATTTTTATTTCTGGAAAATAAAATATTACTATACACATTATAACAACAACAAATCTGTTGAATGAAAATTGAAGTAATATAACAGAGATAACACCGACACAAACAAAAAATAAAAAGAAAACGTAATCAAATGAATGATCGTAATCGAAAATGTGCGTTCATACAAAACAACAACAAATCATATTCTGATATCTATAGTGTTAAATTTCACTTTTTTTTTTTTTTTATTTTTAAACCTTTACTATCGTTAAATTTCAATAATAATAAAATCAAGGTTGTAGTCAGATACAGACATCATATCGCAATTAAAAAAAAAAAAATAAATCTTTATCTTTTCTACTTATAGAATTAAATAACTAAATTACTTTGCATAGGTGATATCTACAAGTGCGTTTTTTTATTAACAGAACTTCAAGTTCTATAAGAACATCGGGAATAATACTGGGAATTTTTTTTTAGTTTAACCAATATATTTAATTTAAGTTCTATTTATTTGAATAAATTTCAACTTCTAACTATATTTTTTGACGTCTATTGTGAAATAATACAAGTATCAAGCATAAAACAATGAAAAATATTTGTTTAAAATATTTCCTTTTAAAATTTCCCTTTTTTTTCGAGTTCGTGTACTATGAATTTATCGCGAACTTGAAAAAACCAATGTTTTATCCAGAACATTGAAAAATAAAGTTAAATTTGATTTTATTTCGATAATAGTGAATTAAAATGTGTAGTTTAACATTAAATGTATCTTATTTATTGATAAAATATTAAATTCATTTGGATTTTAACTGAAAAAATGAGAAAATTCTATCCAGAACTTCATTCCAATAAGAAAATTTTTTGAATTAAAAAACACGACTTACATATATTATATATTAAATCAATTCAATTTTCATTCAACAGATTTTTTGTTGTTGTTATGATGTATACATTAATATTTTCCAGAAACAAAATTCATGTTTGATCGTGTTCATACAAAATAATAAGTAATATTCTCTTATCTACCGGGTGTTTTTTTTAAACTGAGACGATCAAATATCTCGAAAAATAGCCACTCTACGGAAAAAATGTCCATAATCAAAATTTAATCATACCGCGGGGGAAATACATTAGTGCAAAAAAAAAAGTCCCCCCACCCCCGCTTTGTAGGTGGGGCGGGGGTAACTTTTAAACTAAGATAGGAAGCAATATTTTTTATTGCAGATACGGATTCGTCGACTAAAAGTACGCATGATTTGAATAAAATATTTTGTTCGGTTCATGATAGATGGCGTTGCAATCGACGAAATTCAATTTTTTCAATTTTTCCTTCTTAGAACACACGCATTCGATTCTGCAATACGTTTGAAATAAAAAACATCACGTTTTCATTGGAAATACTCGAAATTCGTCATCAAAACAATTTATTCAGTTTTGTAAATCTAAATAAGTGTTCAAAATTAATTTCAAGTTTTATTATTAAATTTCAAAAATACAAAATTCAGGCCATCATTTTGAACACTTATTTAGATTTACAAAACTGAATAAATTGTTTTGATGACGAATTTCGAGTATTTCCAATGAAAACGTGATGTTTTTTATTTCAAACGTATTGCAGAATCGAATGCGTGTGTTCTAAGAAGGAGAAATTGAAAAAATTGAATTTCGTCGATTGCAACGCCATCTATCATGAACCGAACAAAATATTTTATTCAAATCATACGTACTTTTAGTCGTAGAATCCGTATCTGCAATAAAAAATATAGCTTCCTATCTTAGTTTAAAAGTTACCCCCGCCCCACCTACAAAGCGGGGGTGGGGGGACTTTTTTTTTTGCACTAATGTATTTCCCCCGCGGTATGATTAAATTTTGATTATGGACATTTTTTCCGTAGAGTGGCTATTTTTCGAGATATTTGATCGTCTCAGTTTAAAAAAAACACCCGGTATATTATATTAGTTCAATTTTCATCCAACAGATTCGTTGTTGTTGTTATGATGAATACATTAATATTTTACAGAAACAAAAATTCATGTTTGATCGTGTTCATACGAAACAACAACGACAAATCACATTATTCAGATATCAATAGTATTAAATTTCAATTTTTTATTTTTAAAAAACCTTTACTACATTCTAAAAGTACAACCCTCATAATACCGCCGCTCCGCACCGAGTTCGTACCTATTTTTTTTTATCGATATATTTTAATTTTTTAATTTTTTTCTTAGAATTTAAATATTTTCACACATCATCAGATTTTTTCCCACAATGCTATGACGTCACAATTCTTGGAAGTGAAATTTGATACTGCGGAAATAAAAATATTGAAATTCCAAGAAAGTCAATGACCTTGTGTAAATTTTTAGGGTCACTGACTTTCATGGAATTTCAATTTTTTTTTTTTTTTTTTTTTTTTTTTTATTTCCGCAGTATCAAATTTCACTTTTTTTTTTTTTTTTTTTCCCACAGGTATCAAATTTCTAGGTCAGGGTATCAAATTTCAAGGTCAGGTGTCAAATTACAAATTTTCCCACGCCAAACCGCCGACACACCTACTTATGTACACGTAATCCTTTATTTTTTGAAACCAGAAATCAAACTGAAGTTTATAAATTTGAGGTTTTTATGAAAATTAATTAGTCGTTTTTAATTGATTACGTTCGTGGAATTTTGATGGTGTAACGTATAGAATTAATATAAAAACGACGTGCTGTTTGGATTTTGAATCCATTATGTTGCAATCGAATAATTTTCTGAAATTTACCAAAAAAACTCAATAAATTGTATTTAACAACTATTTTATAGTTTTAGTTTGTAAACACCATACTATTGCTGTGAACTGGTGCTCGATACTAAAATTCTCGACCAAATTACAGATTTTCCATTTCAAAATTACATTAAAATAATTGAATAATAGTATTACGCTTATAAATAATGTAAATATATAATTATACAAATATATTTTTTTGGTACATACAGCTTGATATTTTGATGTTACATCAGTAAAAATGAAACCATAAAGCTAAGCGGAGAGAAACAGAGGGTTTAGTTATCCCAAAATTCTAAACCGATTAATTCAAAATCGAAGTATTCATGAGTTTTATTTTGTTAATCCCGAAGAGCGACTATACTTAGACTGAGCCTTTTATATTGTACTAAATCTGAGCTAATCAACCCATCTCGTTTTATTGGAAAATCTAGGGAAACAGTGGCCAAATTTATTAGTACCAATTAATTCAAAATTGCAATGTTCATGATATTTGTTATTTCAGAAAAAACCAACTGCATTTTTACAGCGTAAAGATTACAATTATTAACTGCTTCTAACTAAAGACTGTATGCATTTTACAGTAAAAATTTTGAACTAATATGTATATACTAATGTTTCCGCTGAGTTTATTATTTAATTTTGGGTTAATTGAACTTAAAATTATTGTAACAGTCGAGGGAAATTTCTGGATCTTGTATTCACAACCGACCAGAGGTCCTCAGAAGTTTTGCCATGCGAGGATTTTACCGGCTGCTCGAGCATCTACCACATCTCCATTAATGATAAATATATTTCACGAATAATGCTTCATTCCTACCAGTAATAATTGTTTTTTGATTTTAGAAATGCTGACTACGCAGTTCTGAATGAATATTTCTGCAGTTCGGATTGGAATTTTCTTCAATCTGGTTAAGATTTGAATGACATAGTTTCACAATTCAATGAACGACTCAAGACAGGTATGACTCAAACGACTCAAACCATGGTATAATGTTAAGTTGACACGCCCTGAGAATCGTCGTAGTAAGCTCCACACGCTATACAGGTTGCATGGATGACAGTATTATTCTGCTTTCACTAAAGCTCGTAAGGAATTCAAAATTTTAAACAGGGTATTATATCATAATTACGTTCTGCAGATTGAAGTGGAGTTGTCTTCCAACCCACGAGGTTTTTGGCAGTTCATCAACACTAGAAGAAAGGTTGTCGGAGTCCCTTCTGCTATGACCTTTCAGAGCTGCTCTGCTAGGCTTCCCGTTGATATGTGCCAATTATTTGCTAATTTCTTCGAATCAGTCTTTAAACCGTATCAGATGCCATATGTCAAACCTTTTGATCTTGAAATTAATCAGAAATTCATTCAACTATCGTTTACCTCAGAAGAAGTCTTTGATTGTATATCCAACAATGACATCAATAACTGCACCCTTATTGATGGTCATGATGGTTTTCCTCCCATCTTGATAAAAAATTGCGCGGAGAGCCTGTGTTATCATATTACTGTTATCTTTAACGAAAGCTTTCGAACGCAAGTTTTTCCAGATCCGTGGAAAATATTCTTCATACGTCCCATATTCAAATCGGGTAAACGAAGCGATATCATATACTATCGCGGGACTGCCGTACTTTCTATCATTCCAAAGCTCTATGAATCATTGGTTCATTGATTTTTGTTTTTCCATACAAAAAGGTATATTTCGCCTGTGCAATATGTTTTTTTTGCGGAAAGGTCGACATTCACAAACCTAGTGTCTTTCAGCGGCAATCTTCACAGTACGGTTGATTCCAGAATACAGCTGAACGTGGTCTATACTGATGTTTCAAAGCCTTTTGATAAAATGAATCACGCAACACTGATCGGCAAACTAATGAAAGTAAACTAAAACTTCAACCCAATCAGATGGTTGCACTCTTACCTGTCAGATCGTTGGCAATTTGTTAAGTTATACGATTCCCGTTCTCGTTCCTCAAGGCGGCCACTTGGATCCATTGTTGTTTTCACTCTTCGTAAACGACGTGGTGAACTGTTTCAAATTTGCAAGATGTCTGCTATACGCTGATGACCTCCAATTTTCAATTTATCTGACTGTATAATGTTGCAAAGTGATTTAAACAAATTTTGTTGTTCTTATTAGCAACCACTTACGGTTAAGTGTAAGCAAATGTAAGACTCTTTCGTTTTATAGAATCCGGTATCCATTATTTCATCAGTATTTCTTATTTGATATGCCAATTGATCGAGTCGAATTTATGCCTGATCTTGGAGTGACGTTCTCTTCGGATCTAACATTTACCAGGCACATTGACTTTGCTATTTCTAAAGCTTACCTAATGCTGGGTTTTATCAAGCGAAATTGTTACGAATTTACTGATCCGTTAACATTAAAATCTTTGTATGGATAATTTGTTCGTCCGGTTCTGGAATACGACACTCGCCCAGGATCGAGTCCATTCAAAAGCAGCTTGTCCTGTTTATCCTCTGATGTCTACCATCCACATGTACTAACGAATACAAACTCCCACCATATCGCCATCCCTGCAATTTATTGGGATTGTCACAACTCAATCATCGACGAGAAGAAGCTGCAGCGTTCTTCGTACGTGATCAATTAATGTCGCGGATTGATTGCTCCGAGTAACTTGCTCGTGTAAATTTGTATGCTCTCGAACGCCGTTTGCGTCCTCGTGAAACATATTTATACATCGATGTGCATCTCAGTTAATCGGAACCTGTCTTGAACACGTCGCGTTGTTTCAATTGCGCTTTTGATTATTTTGATTTTAATATATCTAGGAATTCATTCAGTGTCGTGTTTCATAAATTTTTTAAACCTACTTGACTTGCGTCTTGATTTATTTTATATTTTTGTGTATTTTTTATTTTTATATTGTATCTTTTATATTTTAGATGTCAGTTTTTTCTTCTTTTTTTTTATTACCGATTGTATCTATGTGTACTGCAGGTACTAATAATAATAATAATAATAAATAAATAAACGATAATTTGTCTGACTGTTTTCACCCAAACGTGTATCCACCGTGACTAAATTTCTACCTGATCAATGATTCATCGGTATTCGGTTCCTCAATTTTGGTAACTTGAGAGCGTGCATATTATAAAAATGCATTCTTATGTTTACATTTTTAGGAGTAACAATGGTAATTTTATAATTAATTACGTAGCCATGCAAATCCGCTTTATATATTCTGAGTTCTCTGAACTGTTGATTACAAAGGTATCTCAAAGCCTTCGTTTATGAATTTTTGGCACTGATAATTTTGGATCACATGATGGTTCTTATCAAAAATAAATTGTTAATATTTCTATAAAAGTTCTTGTTCTTTCTTTCTATTCCAAAGTGTAATATTTGATTTAACCCATTTTGGTGAACTATTTCAAATTCTTTTAAGTAGTCTCAAATAAAAGCAATAAAAAAATGTAATAAAAGCAGCTGTAAATTCACTATAAAAATGAAAATAAATATAAAATCTTGTAATTACTTACCAGACACTTGATTATGAAATGTTGAAAATTAATGTATTGGTAAAAATAAAAATGACACTGCAATATAATTTTAATAATCACATTTTTATGACTTAAGAATAACTAACATTGAAATGAACATTAATATTTCGCGATGTCATTTTGCAAATCATGTTCGAACATGGTTGGGGAAACAATCAATAACTCGTGTCAATTTTAGTTCATAGTGTTAGAAGAAGTACGACCAGTTTACCAATTTGTGACATCCATTGTACACCCATTATATTTAAAACTGACGCGCAAATGAACAGACAAACGCAGATGACCGAAGACGGGGATATAAACATTGTAACTAAAAAAACCGCAGAAGTCTAATAAAAAATGTAAAATAAAACAAAATACAGATTGTTTAATTTTCATGGGTTACTACGTCTTATCGTTGTTCTGCATAGCGCGCGATTTTTTTTAATTTTCTTTGTTTTTTAGACTAAAGGTTTGAGCTGGGCAACACAACTAATCAATTGCCTACAACTATTCCATAAACGTGCTTCATTTGATCATATATTTTCTAGTGAACGGATGGACAATGATAGTCACAGTTATTTCATAGTTTTATGATAGTCATAGTTATTTTATAGACGGTTCTGGAATTTTTTATTTTAAATGCCTTTATATCAAATTTAAATAACAATTACCGAGCAAAAAGCGCTGTGGTTAAAGCTGCGACGTTTGGATCAGGAGGTACCGGGTTCGAATCCCAATAGAGGCGGGATGCAAAAGAGATTTTTCATCTTCCGAATACGATCGGTGATTAAATTGAAAAACAACTATGACCCTCTGTTGGAATGTTGAACTCATGGGCCGGTCCATTTTCAATGTCACTCTCCAGGGTGAAATGGAGCTACGCAATGCGCAGATGGTATACTGTACTTGTGTGAATGTGATGACTATTAGTGTGAGTGTGGGTATGGCACCGTGGGCCCATTAGTGGCATTGAGTGCTGGAGTAAACCCGCCCAATTTTGATTTTTCTTTTTTAAATAACAATTAAAGAGATTACATATTTAAATATTATTGCCTATAACGAAAATCTGCTTTTAACCGAATGTGTCAAATAAATTAAATAGGTAGGTTTCCCTTTGGTAGCCCTTTCCCGTATTTTACTCAGGATGGAGGACGAAGTTGCAAATCTTACACTTTTTTGAAAATTTATTTAAGAAAATGTATTTATTTATTTTATACAGAGCAGATGGTCGTTTGCAGGTTTGCTGGGACAATATTTTCGCGTTTCAAGGAGCTGAATACTGTGCCGTTATTATTTGGAATTGATTTTTTTGTAACTAAGTGTCTGTGTCAATTGATTACAAATATGTTTGTTAAAAATTTGGTGAAATCAAATTGCCGTGGTGAAATTATTCAACTCCAAAAATCAAATTTGCTGTGTCAATTAGTTAAAATTTTGACAGCTGTAAAAAATCAATTAACATTGAATCGCATCGTGAAAAAATATTTTCCAATTATGTTATTGATTATTATTATTATACATACAAAAAGTATAATATATCGAATAATGCTGTACTCCGAAAATGCAGCAGAAAAATAAGAGAAGTACACATTATTATATCCTGTTATTACAAAGTACCATGTATGTATGTATATAATATTATTTTTTCGTTAAAACCATTAGAATACTGCAGGTTGAGAACTATATCAGAGGAAGTCCAATTCATTTTAAATGATGATAGCATAAAAACGCGGGAGCATCTACGTCTGAATAATACAATAATACAACTAATGCCAGACAAACACCACGAATGTGTAACGAAATGCTCATTAACAGCGCGTTGGACGCTGCTGTAATGAAACGCTTGTTAACAGAATCTCCATATGACTTTATGGTGGCTGCAGCACGTTTGCCAACTAGGTATCAGCGGATTGGGGAGGTTCTTTGCCACCAGTCACAAGGAGCTTGAAAGTGCTGCTGATCGTTGAAATATCGCGGCCAAAGCAAGGATCAAAAATTAATTATACGAAGTACGGTATGATTTGAATAGTACGGAACATAATTAAACAGGACGGCACTGAATAAATTAATAAATAACAGATGTTTAATCACAGCTCACTAATGCATACGCATATACATACCTGGGTACGTGTGTGTGTGTGGTTTTCGATGGTATAACCACGGCATCCCACCCTACCGTTGCATACCCCATACGACATTATGGGTATGTCCCTAACTTGGGCTCGTGCTGAGTATCACTGCATCACTAATTCACTTAGATCATCACTATACACATTTTTACTCAATTAATAAAATGAATTTATAAGAACACTGAATTTCATTGATTAATATTAAACAACTCGGAATCTAAACGAATCAACCAACTTCGGATCGACAACATTGAAATTCAACGGATACTAAAAATTTTTCTTGAAACATTCACAAACTGTTATCACAATGTGTATCTATATTTTTTTTGTACCGGTAATAAATTTAAATTAACTATACATAAATCACTTAATTAAATAGTTTAATAAATATATAGAACACATGCAGAACCGGTTCGCTTCCCTTAATGATAATTTTTTTTTATATATAATATCTAATGAAATTATTAATAATTAAGAAACCTAGTATGTAATAAAATAATATAGTTTAAGAAATCATAATTTAAGTATAGAAATAAATAATAGTATTTAAATAAATAATATAAGTAAAAATAATTTAGTATATGTATTAAAACATAATTTAGTATATGTATATAAACATAATTTAGTATATGTATATAAACATAATTTCGTGTAAAAAGTTAATCACTTAGCTTAATAATTTTTATAGATGCAAAATGCTGCAGATTTGATCCATAAGCGTGACGTATAATCATAATAATGCATAAATGGTCCTCAAAAACCGTTGCAAGCAATAACAGTTGTAAATCCAAAACGATCTTGTAATTTGTTTTTGTTTCCGCGGCGTCTAAATTTAAGCTTAGATTCCACGAAAATCGCGGAAAAGCCGTGTGGCGACTAGCTATGCTTATTTATTTTATTCGATCGTCCAACACACTTATATGGCAGCAGATTATGGATTTATCCTTTTTAAAGACAATCAAAGATTGTTATAAAGATGTGATGAAATTCCGTGATTTCGTATAAAATTTATGTTTTATTTTATGTTTTTAATTTATGTTTTTCGTCGCCACACTTTTTATCGACACTGTTTCAATGCGAATGATCATGTCCAAACGCTTAATCAAGAATGATGTGTCGTCAAAAAAAAACAAGTTAATAATTTTTATAATTGTTATTGCTTGCAGAGAAAGAGCGTAGGAGAAAAACCGGAATTAGCATATACAATCAATAAATCAGCATTGTGTACCAATAAACATTATACTTTACAGGTTGTGTAGAGTTCAAAGAAAATTCAAATTAGGTAAAGTTACCGTCACACAGCACAAAAATATTTATAAATGTTTAAAACTGTTTCAATGAAATTCATATAGAGCGATATTTCCTTATGATTTAAGTCTAATGGATAATCAGTAACAATCCAATTGTTACAAATGGGCAAAGGAAGTACGAGCTCATCGTTTTTTTTATACTGGATGCCTGCGGGATGTAGCTATCGAGTAACTGGTGGTTTTATTGGTATAAGTCGGTAAGTACATGCAAAGATTGTGTGTTAATTAATGCAAAATTGTATACATAAATAATCAACATTAACAATAAGTAGCGTGTTATCCTTTGTAAATTTCATAATATGTTTCACAGTTAAAAGAATTGTCCATAAGTTGTTGGAATATTTGACCGTACACATCCGGCATTTGATCAAACCACCTAGAGAAAAGAACCGTGAGAAAATATCTTAAATTTTGGAGTAGAGCAAAAACTGGAATTTTTACGAAAGCCTTGGGTGCTATTGATGGGTGTCATGTACGGATAAAATGCCTCATAAATAAACACGATGAGTACATTAATTACAAAACCTTGTAGAAAAATGCTAACGAGCAGCAGAGAAGGTTTAATACGGCACACAGCCGAGCCCGAAATATTGTAGAGTGCGCATTTGGCCCCTTAAAAATGAGATGGCGGAATATTTTTAACAAATCATTGGAGTTAAAAATCGAAAATAGTATTAAAACCATTTCTGCAGCGTGCGTGCTCCACAGTATTTGTGTGTCTGGTGGGGATTTTGGGGATAAAATGAAGTGAATCAAAATATTGATATCATTCAAATATTGAGTCCTTTTTAGAAATATGCTTATGGAGCAATTGTAAAACAGTTTGTATTTTATGTTAAAAAAAATAAATTATAGTTCATTCAAAATCAATCACATATGATAAGCGTAGTTCATTTCATTGTATTATGTACGTACCTAATATATACATATGTTATAGTTCATTCCATGTATGTATATTCATACAGGTATGTATGCATATATATACAGTGAAATTCGCTTAAAACGACATTGAAAATGTCAGTAGAATCCGTCGACCGAACGTCGCAATAAACGAAATTAGTTAAACCCATGATTTTGCTAAGATAATATAATTATTTAAAGAGGAATCGTATTGAAATTCAATTTTTATTTTTATTCAAAACAGTCAATCAGGTAATTGAATTCGTAGAGTACGATATCACACACAATAACTTATGTTCATAAAGCCATTAGAAATTATAAACACAACTATTCACGTAAAATATTCAGGCATAGTTGATTGCTTCATATATTTATTCTGTATATGTTCCAATTTTCATTCGATAAAAAGTGTTTCAATAATTGAGTGAGGAATAAACTCTGTACTATTATCAGCGTCATCATCATTTTTCTTGTCAGTGTCATTGATGGACGTTTGAATCACCTCGCCTACAACATCTTCTAATGTTCCTCCCTCATCGGTTTATACTAAATTATCTACGGTTGGTAAATCATCCCATTTTTTTTTTATCTTGGTCATATGCTGCTATGAAAGGGGACAATTGTGTTAGTTCACTAAGTGGAATTTCATCATCTTCGTCGTATAAATTAGACGCGGTGTCAAGATCACTCTCTAAAAATAATCCGGCATGTTTAAAGCAGTTAGCTACTGTTTGGCTACTGACCCGATTCCATGCTGCAGAAGTCATTTCAACCGCATCTATCAATGCTACGACCGACTGTATTTTAACCGCTATCTAAATTTCTGATCAATTTTAATAAGACATTACTTCTGTAATGACCTTTAAGGCTCTTTTTGACATCTTCATTCATCGGCTGTAAAACAGATGATGTGTTTGGTGGCAATGCTAATTTAATTGCTTTTAAATTGTTTATGTGAGGGTGTGAAGGACAATTGTCGACTAGTAATAAAATCTTGTTTTTCTTTTTAATCGGCCCGGCGTCCCATTTCCGTAAATAGCGCTCGAAAATTTCGGACGCCTTTCTATTACCTGTATATTCGACAGGCAAAGATTTAATGTTTTTAAAGCACCTGGGTGATTTACTTTGTGCTATAACAAGTAATTTTTTTGTCACCCCCATCCATTTTAGCCTCTATACTAACAAAGTTATTCTCTTATTAGACATTTTGCCGCCTACAAACTTTTCACCGCTGAGCTTTATTCATTGTTTTGTCTGGTATCATTTTATAAAATAAACCCGTTTCGTCTATGTTGTTAATTTTACTTGCTGTGTATCCCACTCGAGTTTTGGGCACACAGATGCTATCCACTTATCAAGTGCACCTTGCTGAACTTCTGCGGACTCGCCAGAAATTTTGCCCAAAACAAACCCAAAAATCCAACTTTCTATAGATTGAAATTCCTTATTCAATCTTTCTATTTCTTCTGCTTTGGATTTAGGATTGTACCAATATCTGGGTACATTTTTATTTCCCTGTTGTATAAAGCATTTTAATAATGATTCTTCAATTGCGCAATTTTTCGAATACCGAAATTATTTTGTTTTTATTTTTTGCGTTTCAAATGGTTTTGAATTAAACTTATTATTTCAAATTGTACTAATCGTTGAATGTGACACTTTATACTCTTTGGCTAGGCTTGAATTTGTACTGCCACTTTCAAATTTATTAATTATGGTAGGCATTGCTTCGATAGAAAATGATTTTCGCTTTTTGGTGCTTGAAGATTTCATATTTTATGTGGGCACAAACTAGAAATTAGATTATGTATAAATTTTATTAAATCTATTTCATTCACCCATATAGTAAATTTTTACCTGGTTACACGATAAATTAAAGTACGATGTTCAACACAATGACTGTCATTTACAAATGAAATCGTTATCTTATAAAATCCTTTTTAGTCATAATAAACGAATAATGCTGATAATTTGTAGTGCAATATAGGTCGTTATATCCGAATTGTCGTAATAACCACCGAAGTCGTTTTAAGCGAATGTTCTTAAACAGTAAAACTGAACAAATCAATCATTACTTTGAATTTTCGACGTTATAAACGAATTGTCGTTATAACCGAAATCGTTATAAGCGAAAACTACTGTATATACATAGAATGAACTACAGACTTGTATATATTAGGTACATATATAATAAATTAATCCGAAGTATCAAATCCTGATGAAATTAATAAACTGTCCACGTTGATATTCGGCCACTGATCCCTTTTCTCCCTAACTTTTAAGTAATTATCACTTTTTTTAATGCGCCAATTCGATACCGGGCTTTCGTTGCTCGATGTAAATAATTGCTGTGCACTGGAACTCGAGTTGTCGCACTCGACAATCGGTTATACAATTTGTTCGATACAGACCTTATATTTGCGCATCAAACTCATCCACTGCTGTTTACAATTAATGTAAGCTTGAAAAATCAATTGTGTTAAAACATTTCATTCCACAAAATTACAAATTATATATTAGCGCCATCCAGTACTCATATTGTCATTTTTGAACGTAAATAAATTATTGTGCTTTATTCTATTATTTATTAATATCAGACGATCGTCGTATGTCCCTAAAAATAAATAAAATATCTTTTATTACATTTCTTATTATATATGAATTTATATTTTATTTTACTTACAAGTGGTGTATGGCTTATCAACAATTCTCTTTTTCATTTTAAATTGTGATATATTTGGTATATGTATATAAATATATTTTTGATAAATTATGATGTATTTGATAAAGATATGTCTATTCACATGAAACGTTTTTGTGTTATGTTTTATTTCAATTTTAGTTGTCAAAACTTTCATGCGGTCCACAACTACTTAAATTTCTTTTTTTTGTGGTGAATAAAAAAAAATTATATTTTTGCTGTCAAAATTTTAATTTTTAACCGATTGGCACAGACACTTAGACAAATTTAGAAATGAAATTAACTTTTTCGGACTGAAAGTTATCCTGGCCGGAATAAACGATTATTTTATCAATTAGCCAAATTCTCCGAGGCGGAGTCTAACTTTGGAGGAGGTTTTGAATGTATGTTTGATACGAGTAGCATCATTCACATTTATCTCTCTTCCGTATTAACTTCATGACGATGTTTCGTATTTACATTCCGCGTTCCAGAGTCTAAGCGAAGAATCTTCGGTTGAAAAATTGGTTTATTTTCAGTAAGGAGCATGCGCTAAATCTTTTCAAATTAATGCATCTACATATACATACATATTATCTATATGATCAATATTTTGAGATTTAATTTTATTTTCAAATATAGCATGTCTGGTTTTCGTTTAAAAATTTTTTGGTAACCCTAAGTAAAACAGTGGAAACATACAACAATTAAAACGAAGCATTGTTCTTTGGGAAGAAAATGAATTCTTCTTGAAAATTCAATCAAATATGAAAATCATTATCAGATACCGCATAAAGTTATTTATATTTTGCTTTTACAAAATATGCATTAAAGAAGGTTCAGTTCAACGGAAGGGTAAAACATGTTCTAATACAAACAGTGCCAATACATCACATACTCTCTCTTATGATGATGAAATATTGAAAATAAAGACAAAATTATTAGTTCAGATGGGTTTAAAAATAAGCTGAAACTTTTTCAAATTCTCTCCAGTACCTGAGTGATAAATTTAAAGAAATAACTAAACAAGGAAAACGAATAAAAAAAAATACATGAAGCGAAAAATACTTTATATTAAATAAATTCAACCACATTATGCTAATCGTTATTTTAATGACGAGATCTTATCAGGTATTTACCAAAAGGCATTTGATCTATTATGTATATCAAACCATGTACTACTGTAAATTTTTTCAAATACTTCGATTGAAAAGAGCTGATAATTTGTGTGCTGAATCTGCTGAACTATTATTAATGATTGTCGATAGCCTGGTTTGTAAAAACTATCGAAGCATTTAATAAATTTTTATTTTTATTATTGTTATTGTTGTGTCCTTGTATGTGTTTAATAAAACTCTGTCTTGTTTATTTAATATTTATTTCAATGACTTATTCACAAGACCGGTGAACATCAACTGTTGTCTTATAATTATGTATATAGAGTACGTGTGATTAGGTGAGAGTGAAGATACAGTAATACAGCGCGATGGTTAATAGATGTATAGGATTTTTTTTTACTTTTTATGTATGATTTAGTGAATTTTGATTATGATGTTCATATTATAAAATTGTATATGTATGCATTACTGAACCCAACTTGATTTGCATTCTACATATGTACATATGCAGAGTTATTTTTTTGTTCACGATATACTCACTATTGAATATTCGTATCTATACATGTTTTAGAGAAGAGAAAAATTCTAATTCCGTTCCAAACAAAAGTGATAAGGACGATTTATTGATGGTAATATGTGTTTTGAATGGCAATAGATTTTAAGTTAAAATTTAAATTGTATATGCATGTAAACTGTATGTACAGTGGCTAGCAAAAATGGATACATTATTAAAACTTTTGTAGTTTTTAATTTGTTTAATTGAAATTTTATGATTTAAGAAAAAAAGTTCTCTTAGATTATAAGTCAAATTTCTCAAATAATTGATTTGATTAGCTAATTCTACAAATATAATAAAATTAATTGTATAAGTCACATGTATCCAAATATGGAGGTTTATTAAATTTGCAATTATATTTTAAATAATTCACCATTTCAAATATATCTATTTCCGTTAGGTGAGGTTAGGTTAGTTTGAGTGGCTGCTACAGCACACTTAGACCGGCGACGGTCCGTTCTGATACCACAGGATCTACTTCACTATTACCCTTATGAGAACCAATTTGAGCTACTTATGTAGCGTGATAAGTCTCGCACCTTACAGTTTTCGAGATCAGAGAGGCAGTCCATTAAAAATTTACCCAAATATTCATGTCTTCTGTGTACCAAAGCCTGGCGTGAGCATAGGAGGTGGACTACCGTCTTTTCTTCCTCCTCGTTCATACAGCTTCTGCAAAAGTCATTTGTTTCTCGACCTAGCCCGCTTGCATGTTCTCCAAGTAGGCAGTGTCCTGTGAGTATCCCCACGATCGTTTTTAGTTCACGTCTTCGTAGGGAGATCAGTGTCTTTGAGCGTTTCAAGCCCAACTATGGCCAGACTTACCTTGCTAAACTACATGAGAGGTTCGTCCACCTTTTATTCATCTATTTCCGTTACTTTAACATATTTTTATAAACATTGTTAAATTTGTAAATTGTTGGTGTCATCTAAAGACACTCCTGCAATAGGGAGATTTTTGAAAGTAAACAAGATAGATCACAATGACTAACTAATTAATACACCTCACTAGGCTGCCAAAGTTCTTATGGGAAAGAACTTTAGCGAGCGGACAGCTAGACGAGCATTGCACAAAATTGGCTTGAACTCGTATTCGAAGAAAAAATGTCGGATGAAACCAAAATTAATCGGTTTCTGTCGAATGCATAGCATACTTTTGGAAATGGCCACATGAAAAACTAAAGAGACATCATGTTACAGAAACCGTGAAGCATGATGGTGGATCTTTAAGGGTATGGTCATGCTTCACCTTATAATTGTTGGATTGGTGGACTAGTAGCAAGGATCAAGGGCATTACGCGGAAAGATGATTATCCTTCAAGAAAATCTAGTGGAGTTTGTGGATGAATGTGGTTTTCCTGAATAACAAACCATTTTGTAATAGGATGGAGACCTTGAGCACACAGATAAAATTATACAAAAATGGCTAAATGATAAAAAAAAATTCAGACAATAAAATGGCATTGATTAACTCAATCGATCAATGAAAACATTAATGAAGTATGGCGACGAATTGGCGCGGAATGGAACTCACACGACAATATCAAGGGGCTTGTCGAAAGAAATTTGTTTTTTTGTGTTAAAGAAATTAAAAACTTCAAATGTTTTAATAATGTATTTTTCCTCACCACTGTATATTTGAATGAGACGATTTTGGCAAAACGAATAATGCAAAAAATAAATGAATTTCGGGAATTGTTGTGCTTTGCTATCGGTATACCTAAAACATGTACATTTTAAATTATGTCGTTTAGAAGTTTACTTTAAGCGTTATCATGAAAAGGTATTGCAGAGTGGCAGTAATTTTTTGTTTTAAATTGGTAAAAATGTAATAAAAGCAAACTTCATATTATATGTATGTCGATGAAAAATCTAAACGAAGGGACAAGTGAAACGTACAAGAATAAAGAACATAGCCTTAGTATTATAGCTTAAACAGGATTTAATCATCCAGATATCTTTGTATAGATATGATGGTAACGATGTAACGTATTTGGTAGTTTTGCATGATATTCTTTTTTTACAACATGTTTTATGGAGTATGGGAACGACGAAGAGGAGAATCCTACCGATTTTTTAAACAATTTGTTCGCCTGTTTTGTACGAGATATTTTATATTTTTCGAACCAGAATATGTGTAAATGATTAAAAATCATTAATTATATTTTGCTACAATATAATTAATAATATTTTTTTAACAGTTCGCTAACACATTAGTAGTTAAGGTTCAAATGAACAATATTGTAATTAATTGAAACGAAATATTATAAATTTGTTTATTAAAATTATAGTCAATACATATTGCTTAAATATTGTTTAATGACCAAGTTTCTCGGTTAATTCTTTTTATTAAAAGCTTTAGCTTATAATAAAAGTATTTAAGATATCCACCATTTTTTCTAGGGCATGTAACGAGAAACAATTTTTCAGATTTGTAATTTATAATTCAAAATTAAAGTATGGATTAAATTTTAATAGTCCAATGTTAAGAAATAAAAAAATGCAAATAACAAAAAATAATTAATCACAACCAAATGAAAACGGTTGAAAAAAATCATATCGTCTTGACTATCGTTTTCGTCTGACGACTGGTGCCAAAGAATGAAAAAATAAATTATTACAAAACATTAAAATGATTGATGATAAAAAATTAAAATAAAATGCTATACATTAAATAAATAAATATAAAACAAGGACGTGTTAACGTACAGAAAAAAGCACAGCAACAAATTTGGAATAGTTTGCAAAAATGTCAACAAACTTTAAATAATTAATCAAAACAATTTTCTTTTTTAAATAATATTTTAATCATCTGCTATTAATGCAAAAAATAAACAAATGAAATTTGTTAAATAGAGTACCTCTAGAAGTATACACATAACTTTTAATGCAGTTTTGATTGTATAAAAAACGAGAATTAAAACCGACCGCATTTAATAATGGTTTAAGACTATTTTAAAATTTCTGTTCCGTTCTGCTGTTGTTATTTTACAACAATTTTTCTAGGGAATTTGTTTTATGGAAATTGTTTTCTATATCTCGTTTTACATTATTTTCTTTAACAATAATTACTCCATTAAGAAAATTGGAAGCGTTTTAACGAACTGTTTTAAAAAAAAAAAATATTTATAGTTCATTGTGTGAATAGTTGGAAATAATAATGTGGTTGAACGTTCCTTGGTGATGTGGTGTTATACTGTTATTGTGTAAAGAGAATGATGTTGTAGAAAAAATAACAAGATATTTTAATGCCCGGTTGCTCAAAAAATGAGTTATCCGGCTGTTAGCTAACCAACCGGTAATCTGATTACATTTCTTTTTATTTAATATGATTTAACCGATATAAGTATATGATTTAATTCGATTATGTATCTGTCGTATTCATAATGACGCAATTGCGGTATAACGCGATTATGTAACCTATGTAAAGTATTACGAGAAAATCATCAACCGAGGCAGCCATTTGAATAAAATTATGTATATCCCATAAATAATCGAAAGGTTTACTCTTTTCAATAATAGCTGATTTACTTTCAAAGTCAATTCTCTAGCAGATGATCTTGTAAAACGATGAGAAACAACATTAAAAAAATGGTGAAAAAACGAAAGAAAACTTGTTGAAAATCATCAGATGAAACCTGCGAAACACACTCTAAAATGATTATACTTTTTTAGCACAAGATGACGATTTTCATCTCTCTGCTAGATAAGATGGGAAAACACACGTTGAAAACTATTTAATATTTTAGCACTTTTTTGGACTTTTGCACTCTTTTGGACGTTTAAATAATGTAGTTAGTTTATTTAATTTTTAAATTCGTATTTTATCTTTTATTACTTAAAAATTATAAAGTATATCCAACCTCAAATATGTTGACCTATATTGTCACTACAATCTGCTATACAATAGTGGAGATATTTATTTTGCCTCGATTGCTTTATAATCAACGTTGATAATTTGGTTGAATCTAAATCAACCTTAGCAACTTTTACCATAAATATTGAACATGTTTAGCTATTCTAAAATGATACTAGCCGTAAGCCCACCTGTTATTTGTACATATATTGATCGAGAAACAACCTTTGTTCGGGTTCCTCATGTAAGGAAAGTAGGAAGCCGGGGATATAATAGGTGATTTTTAATCAAATGCAATCTGTATGGAAATTTTAAGAGCTGCTGCATATAAATATTTTAAAATAAACCAAATGAAACTATGAACCAATGAACTAGGCATACCTGTCATTTTTGTGACTCATATATGGAATAATTTTTATTGGTTTTCTGCTTTAATTACATATGTTTTTATGTCAATATTAAATTAAAATTGGAGCTAAAACCTTCAACTAAATGTTGCGAACATTGGTTTTTTTATAATTTCGATCTTTAATAGCGGTTTGAGAAGCTTATTTTGAAAAAATGGTATTTTGTCACAGTGAATGTTTATAGGAAATCGTTACAGTGATTATTTTTACAGTGGAAAGGACGAATGTTTAAACTAGACATAAACCGTCAACTAAAAATTTCCAGGAGTATCGTGGAAAATCCGGCAAGCAAGGACAACAACAACATCGTAGATAAACCATCGAGTAGTCGTATCGCGGAATATAGCTAAGGATATACACCACCATTGGTGTTAGTACGAGAATTCAGCAGAACAACAGTACGTGACTAGATCAGAAACAAGGCATGCATTTTAATGTGCAAAAAATATGCGAAGCCGTATGAATTTCTATGGAAGAATGATTTAATAGAAAAGAATTGTATTACTAAAGGTAACTGATGCCTTCTATTTAACGAAACTGTTGTTAGGCCTACAGTTCCGTGAATGAATTCAATGTTCATGCAAGATGAAACTGCAGCGTATGTGGGAACATATTCCATAGAATAGTACTAATGATGAAAGAGTGCCATCTCCACGACCACTTACTATCAATAAAGAGGTTAATGGATATGAAAATGTTACCATATTTAAGGTGCTGCAAGAAATTCAACTTTTTAAAACAACCATAAAAAAATAGATAATAGATAGATATAGCTTGCAAATCTATTGAAATAGAATATAAATTAGAGTATTATGAACGAGACCAATAAATGCCTGAATCTCGCATTAAATAGGGACATAACCGACTATGCCTATCGCAAGAGAGCAGTCTAATGTCCTATATGTTAAAATTTACAGTTGTCAAGCGAAACGAATTGTTTAAAATGAGTTTTACTCGTTTGCTTATTCACCATTTTCCGCTAATCAAATTTTATGCCACATCAATAGTTTAGATAATTCTATCTCAGCTGGTATCGATAATATACTCGTACATAAGTAATAAGTATTAATTCGATAATAAAAAAAAATTGTACTGTTTATTGGGTATATGTTCTGCTTCACATCCTCAATCTCACCCTTGAATAGAGCATTGTTTAAAAACGGCTTAATACCATGGTTTAGAAATGGTAATATCCAAGAGCTAACTAACTACTCGAATAGATATATCTCTTACTGTAAATTTTTTTAAAATTTTTCAAAAATATTCAAAATTAGATTATTGTTTTTTCTAAATAAACATTCATTCTTTTATCAATATGGCTTTAGAAAAAGACATAGCACTGGAACGGCCTTAAACAATTTTTTAACTAAAGCTTTCGATACGGTTATCAAGAACCGTTATTATTCATTTAAATTTAATTGTGCCGGTGTTCGAAGTAAAACCAATGATTGGACTCGGTCTTCCCTTCAGAACATAAAGCAGGTTGTTAAAATTGACGGTATTTATAGTAGTTTCAAAACTATAATGGCTGTGGTGTTCCACAGGATTCAGTTTTGGGTCCTGTGTTAAAAAAAAAAGAGATGTATGATCGATTTTGTTGACTATATTACACTAACTTATAGAGGATCTTCTAATGATCTAATTTCAGGACAAATGAATTAAAATGAATCCTTTCATTTTGAGAATATGGTTAGACCTACATTTTATAATTTTAAGTCCAAAATCAAAGGTAAAGTTTTTTAAATTACAAGGTCCTATAGTGACAAATTTGGAAATTATTCGCCATTCTACCAATCGTTTGAATTATCCAACTACTCTACAAGTTGCAACGGTATTGATATTGTGGATAATTTTAAATATTTGGGCATTACGTTAGATTCTAAACATGGTTTTAAGAAACATATTGAAAATCTTGAACTATACATACATATGAGTACATTTATGTATGCAGTAACAGAAAATTATATTGTATATTATTCCCACGCTTCTAAATCACGCTTCCCTAACACATTCTGACGCGATGTATGCTCATTGTGGTTCTCTTAACTTATACAATGTACCACAAATGTGTCCAACGGCAATCTGCCTTTTATTATCTCCAGTACGAATCTCGCAAGTTTCATTATCGAACCTGACCGTGTGTCCTTTTTCTGTTAATTTCTTCACTGAAATTAAGTTTCCATCGATTCCAGGCATAAACGCCACATTTTCCAACCTCACAGACGTTTTTGTACCAGCTGCACTCAGAAAAGCTACCCGAACAGAACCTTTTCCTTCAAAGACAATTTCTTGGCCATTTGCAAAGCGCACTTTTTCACGATGCAATAAATCCAATTCGATGAATAATTCCATCTTGCCGGCGATATGGCATGTTGCTCCGGAATCCAGTGTACAACCATCGCATTTTCCTATTGTAAACAGAAATTCGTCGTCTGATTCTTTGTTGCTTTATTGAATAAAGCTAATTTCTTTCTCTTTACAAAAGTAACACTCAGTCTCGGATTTCGCCTTCATTAACACTTTCAATGCAACTTCTTTCAATTTGTCAACCGATTCATTCTTCGCTTATACTCTCGATGATCATTGATCGAACCAAACTCGAACCTAGTTCCTCCTCCGATCGCGCTTCTAATGTGGTCATTAGCCCATCATAACTCTTCGGCAGCGATCCTAACAGTGTTTAATGATGAAAAATTCGGGTTTAATTTTATCTCCCAGCGACAACAACTTTTGGAACAATTCGTTCATTTTGTTCAAATGCTCCTCCACACTACCTTCTTCTTCTAATCGCGGACTCATCATTGTTCGTAGAACAAACACACGATTACCCGTCCATGCAACTTTCACTGATTTACAATTTGGAATATGTTGTATTTGGCTGTTTTCTACCGAGAGTATGTGTTGTATTTAGCTGTTTTCTACCGAGAGCATTATACTCGAGGTAGAAAACGCTTCCCTCTTCTATTTCGTTTCTCTTGTAATTTTACTGAAGCTTAATACCTACAGTCTATGCTGCAATATGAGATATCTGTATGGAGGGGGTGTCTTAATCAGTAATCAAAATCAAATTAGAATTATTATCTTCAACATTTTTTGATTAAAATTTCAGTTTAATACTGATTTTTCGTTGTTCGTGTTATTTTTGAATGAAATTTAGATTTTGAAAGAAATCGACCGAGATTTTGTGGTGTTTGAAACATGTAGGGCCTTAGTAAATCCTCATTTTTACTTCTCTCGTTATCTTTTCGATTTTTATTAAAGTCAATACAAACATAATTTTTAGTATGCGCAGCTCAGCATAATCAATCGGCAAATTAGCTAATAAAATTACCCAGTTGAGAGGAATTATCATATGATATAAACAAAATATGTCAGAATTATATAATATTAAGTTATGTACAGGGTGCGAAAGACTAACTAATCGCACTGAATAGTACTATAGTACACACATTTTTATTACACCATAGTTAAATGAGTTTGTTTTTCATTAGTCATCCAAAGAATTTAATTTAAAGTTGTGACTTTCAGACTTCCCGACAATCCAGTCTATAACAAGAGCCGCCATGGTCTGGGTTTCCGTGACGTATGAAATCCTCTCGTTTTTATTGACCAAATTGTCAAAAATAACTTGACTGTGTACCGTGAAAAAGTTTTAAAATAATCGTTAATACCGTGTTGTGAAACAACTACTGACTGCTGTATATTGTGCACCCCTGATTATAAAGTAATATATTAACACCCATTAAAAACATAAATTTAATAAAGTTACCACCTATAAAAATCCACATTTAGGCGAAAACAACTAAAGCACAATTAAATGTCACTTTGTAAAGTAACATGAATAGCCAAAATTACAAAAATGCAAAAAAATATTAACCCAAATAAAAATACGCAGAAAATGAATCGAAGTAAAACACTAACGATACAAAACACAAATAAGAATTTTGTAATAGCTATCCAGTTTACAAAAATCAAAATACACACAAAGTTAAAATAATTGTAAGACCTAATTTTTAAGTTCAATTTACTAAAAATATTAGTATATATAGTCCAAAAATTGTAACCATAATATCAGTTCATCAAATCAGTTCGAGTTTACAACAATTCAAATTCACAATTATAAGAGTGAAAACCTGTAAATTAAAACAAAATAAAGTAATTCAAACATGTCAATATCAAACTACAAATTCAGTGTTGTCATCAAAATTCATCAAGAGTAATCATCGAGACAAGTAAGTAGATCTTAATCAAACATAAAACAATACCGTCATAGCCCCCTCCAGAGGTAAGCGGGTATTGGTACATTAACATAACATATGTGTTAGTATAAGGGCACCGTTCTTTACAACATTGGTGAACGAACCTCGTACGGCAAAACGAGGTGATGAAAATCAAAATTTTTAAATGAGAACATTCCAAGATTTAATTTGGCGTAAAAGTGCCATAACATTCCCCTTATTCACGACCTGCCACTACGATGGATTTCTCGATTTAGAGGAAACGGTGTTCTTTACAAAACTTCAACGTGTGGATATACTCAGAGCAAATTTTCACCAAGAATGGCAGCGAATTTCACAGTCCAAATTCGTACAGCGTGCAATGCATTCATCAAAAGAATCAACGCTATCATCAAAGCTTAAGGTGGTTACATCGAATAATGGTTTTTTGTTGAGATAAAATAGTTTTTCGTAAAATTTTAACGAACAGAATTAAAGTGATTTTTATTAGCAAGAGTTGGTGCCTTACATCTCGAAAAAACGTGTTCTGTGAATACATTTTTAAGGCCAAAGTTGGTGATTAGATAAAGAGTTAGAAACAGAATATTGAATTCAATACACAAATTTTGGTCGCAATTAGAGTTAATGAGTCAAAAATAATCGGAAAAAAATTTTATTGATAAATGTACATAAGAGTGCGTGTTTATTTTTGCGGACTATTTTGAAATAGAAGAGATAATTCTATGCACTTACTTTTTAAATAATTTATGCAAATAAATCAAATGTATGTTTGTTTTTTATTTCAAAAAAATGTTGGTTAACCTGTATAAATAAATAAATAAATCAAGCTAAAGAAAGAAAGCTTACTATAATAAAAATAATACTAATTTTATTTCAAAAATAAATATGTAGGAACTCATTTCATAAGTTATAAACAAACTAAAAAATTATAATTAAAAACAAGTCTATCAAACAATCTATCAATATTAAATCACATTTTAAATCAGTTTTAATGTTTGGTATATTTATTCACTTATTTTGTCTGATATCAGGTTCCTTCAAAATGTAGTTATAAAACTCGTCGCACTTCATTTCCATATTATTAATAGTAAATAAAATTCCTTTAATCGAATCTATCTGTACTCTTAACTCTATAGTTTATTTATTTCTTTTGTCTACTGAGTGTTTGTTAATGAAAAAACTCTCTCAACATTTGTATTGTGACCAACTATACAAAGCGTAAATTGCACAATTAAAAATATAAATTTAATATTAATTTAAAAATTAATTCAATAAATTTCTAGATTAAAAGCATAAAAAAAATTATAATAAACTAAATAATTTATTTGTTTACCATTTTGCTTGAATTAAATGACAAAACAAAATTGAAAACACGCTGAGTCAAAACAGGACCGTAAGCATGAAAAATTGTAACCGATTCAACCGGATTTAATTATTTGTCATGCTTATCATCGCAAAAACATTTTACTTTTTGCTTTTGCCTTAAGAATTTTTTTAGCTCGCACAATGAAACAAAAAATTAAACTGAAGCCAACTTCATCATTATTAAGAATTGTTTACAAAAATTGTGACATTTAATTATCTAACTATTTCTGATATAGTTAATACGATTTTTGTTGACCACGTATTTCTTAAAAAAAATTAATTTTATAATAAAAAATTGTAGTACAATTAAATATAATAGTGTACAGTGTAAATAGAAAATTATAAACAGAAATCGAAATAAACATTGTTTTTAGATACCCTGCAGCTGGTAACTCAATGATGAGCTTGTGATACGAGTACCGAGTTGGCTCATCGACGGAGTCATTAATTGTACACGAGGTATGCGAAGCAATTTGGTCAGCGTTAAAGTTATGCTACTTGAAACCGCCATGTAATGCTGAATGGTGCAAAATTCTGACGAAGTGGGACTTCCAAAATTGTTTGGGATGTATAGATGGAAAGCATGTTGTATTACAATGTCCCAATAAATCAGGAACATTGTATTATAATTACAAAAAACAATTAGCATCGTTTTAATGGCTGTGTGACGCAAATCTTCGATTTATTTTTGTGCATGTTGGAGCGTATGGTTCGAATCACGACGGTGGTATATTCGCCAATCAGGGAATTTGGGGATTTTTTTTTTTTTATGAATTAAATTTTCTATGTGATCAACCCTTTCCGAAAACCAGAGATGGCAAGATATTTCTGTTCTTTTTTATTAGAGATGCTGCATTCCAATTGCACAGGAGAATGGAAGAAACTGCATCGAAAGGGCTTTTGGAGTTTTAATTTCACGCTTTAATATTTTGTTTTCCAAAATAAGGGCTTCTTCGAAAACAGTAGATAGCATAATAAAAGCCACCGTATAATTGCACAACTTTATCATAGAGAAACGGGAGAAAACAACACCAGCAATTGCGGGACAGCGAAAGTGCACCCTAGTGTTAGATAAATGTACCGGGCTGCAAAGGAAGAATTCAATAAGATTTGGAGCAAGAAATTCAACTCGGGAGAATTTGGCTATGCCTGACGAAATTAAAGATTATTTCGTGAATGATGATATTCTTAACTGGCAAGTGAACAGCGTAAATATTGGAAGAGCCAACATTTAAATTTATTAAATATTTTATAATTAAAAAATATATGCACATTTTTTTATGAAAACTAAATAAATTTTTTTATTTCAAACATATCATATAATATCACAAAAATTCAATCTTCAATATATATAGAAAAAAATAATATCATAAAAATTCAGTTTAAAATCGATTCACATAAGATAATATAAAATAATAATAAAATAAAATAATTATTGTAGTTTGGGCATAAATAAAATATTAGTCCGAGCACTCTTCGTACAGGACGGTCGTTAATTTTAATATTGTGCCGAGCCACTTTTTTTTTTAATGCTCTGCACACAACGCCGAAGAACATATATTCGCGAAGTGCTCTACTTCCGAATATTTTTCTACTTCCAAATTTCTTTTCTTAATTAATCTATTACTTCGACCAGTTTACTTTCTAACATATTTTGATGTTTTTTATTTATGTTTTTGCTTGAAGGCTCAGTCTTGTGGGACGATCCACTCCAATCGGTTTCTCCTGATTGGCGATCCTTCTTTTTCCATAGTCATCAGGACATATTTAAACAACCCTTCATCACTGTTTATCATTTCTTCGTCCGCTAATTTGTAGTTTGAGCTATATCCCACGTCGTACGTCGTTTTATTTAAAATAAATTTTGAATAAAATAATCAAAAAACTTACTGTCTTTTTTTAATATATGGCCTTTGGGAAGCCCATTTCTTCCGCAAACTTAAACGGTTTTTTTGCGTGTTATCCTGACCCACTGGGAATACTTTTCTCCGTTTGAACAGCTTTGCCAGGTTTTGCACTCTTCCGCTGGCAGCTTTAAAGTTAGGGTAATATCTGCCCACGCGTTTGCTACGGTGATTCAATTTTTAAATATTTTACACTTTTTCTCGTACAAAAATATGTACGCATTAACTTAGCCTCCATAACAAATATTCTTAGTTTTAATTAAAAATTAAAAACAAAATAAATAAACAAAGGTTGTACCGTCTCTCCACTACTAAGGTTTAATGTTTACTGTGGGATTATGTTATGCTGTCATTTATCGAAAAATAATTTTTGACACCTATTTTAAACGTTGCGAACTTCATTCGTTTCAATTCTTAAGGTAAAAGTTAGGAGTTTGTTAACTTTTTTTAAAAAAATTTCACCAACATAACAACAAAAAATTTTTTTTTCTCAAAATGAAATTCATACAAACTTGTAAGTAAAAATTATTTCCATTGTGAGAGCACTGTTACATTACGAAATTCATAATTCACAATTACAAAATTTATAATATACTTTTGATATACGCATGAGTTAAGGTCAAATTGCGACCAAAATTCGACTGTTGAATTTATAAATGTTTGAAATTGTTGGTGTTTTCCATATGCATAATAAGACCTTAGAGACATAAAGCCAGAGTCAAAATTCAACAGTACATTTCTATTAAACCTATATGTAGGCGATTATTATATTTTTTCTATAATATATCATGGTGTTGGGGAACTATCGATAGATTTTCACTATCGAAACTCTCGGTTGTTTGCCTTGATTATTAATTGGCCTACGACCTACATAACCATATACGCATAAAAATATTAACTTGGAAACGTTTTTTGAAATAATTTCTTTGTATTTATTGAGTTTCGTTTTGTGCTTCTTAGGTGTTTCTATAATTTATTGAGCAATTGAATAACCATTTTTAAAATTTATATTCTTTAATAAACGATATAGTATCAATAGTTTTGATTTTAATCCAATAGGTTACTATTGGTAGCTTTTGTATTAAATTTCGTAACTATAGATAGATAGTTCTCCAACACTAATATATGGATAACAGGGGTACATTTAATACGCTACATTAAAAAAATTAATACACAAATTTCCATTTAGTTGGAACTTTTATTTGAAAATTACATAAATTAATGGAAATTTAATTATTCGATAAAATAAATAAATTAATTAATATTTGGAAATTATAATATTTTATTTACTATTTCAACATTATAAAATAATAAATGATCAATTTTTTATATTATATTTATAAATAAAGAGCTACATATATAAAAAATAAAATAAAATAAAAAGCAAATAACACAATAGTAAATAAAATTATTTGTTTGTTAATTTATTTATTGAATTTAATCGTAAAATGGATAATTAATTTATGAAAAATTACGAACAGCATATATGTATGTGTATACAATTATATGTTTTATTATATTAAACTCAATATATTAATATTAAATAAAATAAATAAAAAATTATTATGCATTATTGCATAAATGAAAATTAAAATGGGGAAAAATTTGCGTGCGCGTGTGTGTTTACAGGAAATGGCAAAATATAGGACATATTTAATGAACATTGTACTGTACTCATCTTCTAATTTATAATTTTACCATTTTATTGTGTTTCCTTGACCCAAAAATTGAATCTCTAGTTATTATTTTGTATATGATTCATTTTAATTAAAATCATTTTCCATGTCAAGTTTCTAATTAAAACCAATTTGTTCGTTCGCTTATATACATATATTCGAAATCATGCAAGGAAAAATAATTGCTACACTATACACAATCTTTGGATATCTTCATGCTGCTTGTGTTGTATGTATGTATATCGTTGTAAATGTGGTTTTTTTATTCCAGAGGGTAGTTAATTAAAATCCATTTCGACGGCCTTAAAAACGCCTTTAAATATTTTATTCATGTATACATTCTATAATACAGCTGGCAAAAAGTCATAAATAATTTTCGAAAATATAAAAGCAATCACCACTTCACCACGTATAAAAGGCAGTAAACAACGTGTGTAGATATGAAAGAACACCGCAGAATAAAAGTTTCTCGTGAAAGCTCTTTAAACCATTAAAAATAATTTCGACTATAACATAACAGTGATAATAAAAAAAAACTTTTCTTGATGCTCTTCTTGTTCTTTGTTTTCGCGGTTGGATTTTTCTGCTGTTGACTCGATATGGCGTGACCAAAACAATTAATATTTGTTTATTTTTATTTTTGTTAGTTTTGACCATCATCATAAACATAATACAAAAAAAACAACAATGACGGTTTCTGTTTTGAGTCATTTTTAGTGTTATAGTTTTTTATTGTGTTTTAGTGATAGTTTTGTGAAATAAATTTGTTTTTTTTTATCTAATTTTAATAGTTTTATTATATGTGATAGCTCTAATATAAATCGTGAATGCCGTTTTTACAATCCTAAACAAAAAAACTAACGAAAGTCATAAAAATATATTAATCATTTTCACACTTTAATTGCCATTAATGTCAATAATATAGTTTTAGGTTTTTTATATTTTTATATTCCATAAATATATTATGTAGAATTATGTTTTTATTTATTTTTGATGGGGTGTCACGAACAAAATATGGGTAAAAACATGTAAATGGGGCAATTAATAGTTTTGTAGCGGGTAAAACATTTGGTTTGAATGCACTTAAAGATTTTTCAAAATAATGCACATTTAAAAGCGTGATTCAATTCGCTGAATCAAAGCCAGCTGAATATATAAAGCCTCCATGTTGAGTCATATTTTCAAACGAGCTTTTTTTATATAAAAAGAAGTCTATGAATCTAATAGTGAGAGCTTTCAATATCTTATTACATAAAGTAATATAGATAAAGAATTGAATTAAGTTGTGGTCAGCATTATTTTTCGAAATTACATTATTTAATCATAGTTTTTAATTAATGACAATTTTATGATAATAAATTGTCATTAATTAAATTTAATTGCGCTTTTAAATTTGTATATACAAATATATATCTGTGGCCCTATTCTGGTTTTCCCTGGGAATTGGGAATTGGAAAAAAATATTGCTATAATTCCCAACTGCAATAATTCCAAATTTTTTATTCCCTATTTCCCAAAAGTGTATTCTGGTAGCATTGGGAATAGTTTCCATAGAAATGGTTTCCAGTTCAAATGCTTACCACTAGAAGTACCAATATCAAAAAGGAGCTGTCATTTTTTATCAAAACAAACCAAAAATATTTGCATGCTAAGACGTTTTGTGTCAATTGAAATAAAAATAAAAAATAAAATATTAAAAATAATATCGTGTGTTTTTGTGTGCTATATTAAATTATATAGTAGAAGTGATTTTCGTTCTTATTTCGTCAAAATTATTACAATATGGCGCGACGTTTAATACGCTATGTGGATGATGACGAAGAGGAAAGGCGATACAATTTAAGGGTTCGGCGCCTGGTTAAAGCTGCGACGTTTGGATCGGGAGGTACCGGGTTCGAATCCCAACAGAGGCGGGATGCAAAAGGGATTTTTCATCTCCCGAATACGATCGGTGATTAAATTGAAAACATCTATGACCCTCTGTTGGAATGTAGAACTCATGGGCCCACCCATCTTTCATGTCACTGTACAGGGTGACATGGAGCTATGCAATGCGCAGATGGTATACTGTACTTGTGTGAATGGGATGAATGAATGGATCGAATGAATGTTGTGTGAATGTAAGGTAAGGCTATGGACCAAAAGAGTGTCTATGCCAAGACCTTTTTGAAAAAAAAAAAAAAAAAAAGGGTTCGGCGAATAGTACTACGCGATTCGTCAAACCCGTTTGCTATTCCGGAACCAGAGTTCATCAGCATATACCGAATGCCGCAATCGTTGGCTATCAGTTTGAGCGAAGAAATAGTACCTCATATGTCTGATTCATCTATTCCAAAAGAAATTAGAATGCTAATTGTTCTCAGTTTTTTGGCTGAAGGTATGAAAATGAAATTAATTATATTTAAAACATGTCAAAAACTAAACTTTTAATATCAGGTACATTCCAAAAGAAAATTGGGCTGAGCTATCTAAAATGCGTCTCACAAAGTGTGGTCTGTAGATGCATAGAAGAAGTGTGTACAATTGTTGAAAACAAATTGATGTCGGTGTATATCAAATTCCCTCAAACAACGGTGGAAATGAGTAACATCAAGAGACAGTAGGATGTTTTAGCAACCTCTTTTTCATTATTGAATGTGAATAATTTAATTTACTGCATTACAGATTCTACGAGAAATACAATATTCCTGGAATAATAGGATGCATAGACCGTACACATGTATCCATGTTTAGATCAGCGGCAAGGATTGAGCATATATACCTTAACCGGCATCATTACCATTCCAAGAATGTTCAACTAGTAAGTAAAAAATAATTATGTTTGGTTCATTCTCTTTAAAATAAAGTATCATTTATAGATTTGTGACAATAACCTCAGGATTTTAAACATAAACGCAAAATATGGGGGATCTAACCACGATGCAACCATATGGAGGAAATCTCTGGCGAAAGCGTTTTTACATAATGAGTATGACGCTGGTGCATTGCACAACACATTTCTGTTAGGTAATTCATTTTTTTTATTATTATAAACAAAACAATTTCAATAATTTTATTTAGTATCACAAAATTCATTCAATATATAATATAATAATAATAACAGTGTTAAAGGCCATTACTGGCCCCTTACTGAATCAACAATCTGGCTCCAACGGTTTCGATCCTGAGCTTGGTCTTCATACTGTCTTAGACAATCTGAAGAGGCCAAGTCGTTCTCTACATCGTGGAGCCATCGTCGCCTGCAACGACCTCTGCGCCTACCATATGGTGGCTCTCCTTTCAGAGATCGCTGCACAATTCGTTCCGGATCAGCACGCAGAACGTGACCGAGCCAGCGTACTCGCTGAGATCTAACTTCATGTACAATATCGGGGATCTTCATCAGATCTCTGATCTCGAAATTGTACAGAGCTCGGTATGTACCATCTATTTCGCGTTTAGGGCCGTAAATCACACGCATTATTCTTCTCTCAAATGTAAGGAGCCATCTCTCGTACTCATCCGTCAGCGCCCAACTTTCACATCCAAACATAACAACGGGCCTGATCAACGCTTTGTAAAGCTTCAGCTTCACGGCACTTGATAAGTGTTTAGATTTTAGCAGTGGCCTTAGAGGATACAAAGAACGACTGCCAGCTGCCAGCCGCACTTTAATATCTGGAGTCCAACAGAAGCTGAAAACTCTACAAGCGGATCAAGTATTTCTTTCACTCCGTTGTTATTCAGTCCAATCACGCATATGTCATCTGCATATGCAAGCACTTGATTGGACTGGCGATATAAGATGTTACGCTGAGGTGTTTCAGTTTTACGAAAGATGTACTCCAACATGAGATTAAAGAGTATCGGGGACAGAGCATCTCCCTGCCGAACACCCGAGTTAACTGCAAAAATTGTCGATAGCCTGTTCTCAACTTTAACACAGCATTGAGACTGCGTCACTGTCATCCTACACAGTCGTACCAATTTTGTTGGCATTCCTAGGTATTCCAGGGCAGACCACAAACTCTCTCGATTGATCGAGTCGTAGGCCTGCCGGAAATCCAGGAAAACCTGATGTACGGGGATAGATGTCTCATAATATTTAGATAGAATCATCCGCAGCGAAAAGACCTGATCAGTGACTGATCGATTCGGACGAAATCCTCCCTGATAGTCACCAACCTAGCCTTCCGCCAGAGGAGTGATTCTATCCAATAAAATGTATGACAGTAACTTGTATGCTGTGCAAAGGAGAGCTATACCGCGATAATTCTCACACTTCAAGCGGTCTCCCTTCTTGAAGATGGGGCATATCGCGGCCACTTTCCATTCATCAGGCCTAACTTCGGTTCGCCATACTAATCGAATAAGGTCGAAAAGACAGTTCCACAAAGTATCCCCTCCGAATATCAAGAGCTCCGAATTAATGCAGTCCACTCCAGGTGAGCGGTTTCGTTTCATTCTCTGCATGGCCTTAGTGAATTCCTCATGGGATGGCTCCTCAATGCAAATCTCCGCAGACTGTTCTAGAGGTGGCTCAACAACAGTCTGTGATGCATGATGAACATCAAGCAGCTCAGTAAAGTGTCCACTCCATGCGTCAAGTACTGCGTCGATGTTGACACAGAGGTTTCCATCCCGGTCCCGAATGGCGGTTGACGAAGGCCTGAAAGTATGGTGCAATCCAGTAATTCCTTTAAAGAAATTACGTGAACTACGCTCATTGCTGAGTTGTTGTACTTTCAGAACCTCGGCCTTCCACCATTCTCGCTTCTTCCGTCTACAAATCCGCTTAGCTGCCCTTCTTGCAAGAGCTGCCTTGTTTTTTCTTGCGATTGTGAGACGTTGTTGCACTTCATTATGGGCTATATTTTGTTGCTCAACTGCAAGACGACACTCGTCATCAAACCAATCATTCTTGGGTCTGACTTTCACTATACCTAAAGTCTGTTGAGCAGCACTGACAACCGAAGTTTTCAGTACCTCCCAGACAGAGTTCACGCAGTCAGACTGGTAAATAGCTCCTTCAATGTTGTCACTGACAAGATCCTGATATCGTTTCTTTTGATCTTCATTTATCAGACCTTCACAGTCGAAACGTTCCATCCGTTTCGCTGTGTTCCCCGACCTGTACGAAAACTTCCACCGTAGCTTTGCAGCGACCAAATAATGATCGCTGCCTACGTATTTGGTTGCTGACCGATAAGTTCTCACATCCTGCACAACCCGAGCTCGCCCTTTTGAAATTAACACGTGGTCAATTTGGCTCCGGGATGTTTTGCGAGGATGTGTCCATGTCTCTAGGTGTATCTGTTTGTGAGGGAAGAATGTGCTTGCTACTCTAAGATCATGAGCAATTGCAAAGTACATCATTCTCTCACCATTATCGGTCGCAGTTTCGTGTCGGGAGTACGGACCTATGTTTTCACACAAGTCGGCCTGATTTCTGCCAGCTCTAGCATTAAAGTCCCCAATTACCATTCTAACATCGTGTTCGGGTATAGATCCCATCAGATCGTCCAAGTCATTGTAAAATGAGTCTTTATCTTGGGGCTGGCTTACTTCTGTGGGCGCATGTACACAAATTATCGACAGGTTGGCTAACTTCATGCGCAGGCGAAGCATACACAATCGGTTATTGACTGCTTGAAAATCCAAAACAGCCTTCTTTACCTGCGGCCCAAGAAGAAATCCAGCTCCAAGATTTCCGAGGTCATCTCCACTGTAGAACAACGTATAGCCCTGGGACACATGGTCTCCACTTTGAGGCCAGCGAGTTTCTTGAAGAGCAACGAGTTCCAGCCGATACTCTTTCATGCACGTGATTAGACCCTCCAACGCTCCTGGTTTTCTAAGTGATTGCACGTTCCACGTGCCGATCCTAAATCTCGTATCCGGGTACTTGAGCGGGGGTCCGGTGTTGTTTTGGCGGTATCCATTTTTCTTTTTGTTGATTTTATAAACAGTTGATTTTTTTACGGATGCGGGTCGTCAGCCCAGCGATCCAACCGTTTAGTCGCCTCCTACGACAAACAATATATAATATATACATAGATATTATATACGTAATTGCACTTAAGAAAATAAAAATAGTTTTAATATTTATGTACACAAACTCTATTCACACTCGTACTTCAATCGTCTGTTAAATTTAAATATTCTTCATTTTGTGCCATTGAATTTTCATTGTAACTACAAAAAATAAACAAATATATTATGTTATAAGTTATGTAATATAAAGGTAATAAAAGTTATGTCATAATTTATTTCAGGTGATAGTGGCTACCCACTCTAACCTTGGCTGATGACCCCTATTTTAAGCCCATCTAATGAGAGTGAGAATAGATACAATGCTAAGCACCGATCAATTCGAAATTGTATTGAGAGATTAAATGGTGTATTGAAATCGCGGTTTAGATGTTTGGCAAAAGACCGTTGCATTAAATATTCCCCATTTATGATGGGGCTTATAATAAATACGTGTGCCACTTTGCACAATTTTATAAAAGAAAGGAATTATCACGATGACCATGATGATGCTCAGGGTGATGAAGGAGACATCCAAAACGAAGTTGAGGATGAAATAATTCAAAACGTCACTGATGATAGGCTGTTGATATTGGGTCGGGAAACTAGATCTTTACTTGTTCAAAATTATTTCACAAATTAAATATATGTATAACAATACTTTAAGTAGTAAAAAAACTTTAAATTTGTTTAATACTTACTTGCCAGACAAGTAGACTCGTTCTAGAATACTGTTTCTGTTTTCTAACGCCGCTGCCATTCTTTCTTTTATCAGTAAACCCTTTTCTTTTATCTTCACATACTCCTCCATGGTAGAGGCTAATTTATTAATGGCATTAGCTTTCTCTCTTTCCTCTTTGTTGGACTCTTTTAAAATTGAGTCTCGTGTGAAAGCAGATCCTATTTTCGGTAATTTTCAAAATACTATGTTACTTACTGTATATATGAATATATGTATGTATATTTATGTATATATATATATATATATATATATATATATATATATATATATATATATATACATATATATATATATATATATATATATATATATATATATATATATGTATGTATATATATATATATATATATATATATATGTATATATATATATATTATATATATATATATATATGTGTTTTATACCTCTAATCCGTTTAGTACGAGTAGGCCTAACCAAATAGGAGTTTTCTAATGACCTTCGCCGTATGCCTTGTTGGGGTGAAGTTATACGAGGTGGGCTAACCATATCTACTATAGTAGAAAGTGCCGAAACTGGTGTTGCCGACGTATTATTTGTGGAGCAAATTCTCTGTAATTGAAAATAAAATAATATTTAGTTCAAACGTAACGAAAATAAACACAATTTTAAGTTTACTTGGGGATGTGGTGTGCTAGGTAATGGTGTAATACCTCCTTCTAAATTGACACTGCCAACACAAGACTCTAAATTGATTATGTCAAGTATTTGTTGGTCAAGCGAGCTCAATTGACACGGTCTTCTGGAAGTCCCCTCGACCCCTAGGCCTGTACGATTATCGTATTCTTTAAGAGCTGTCCACTGACTTCGACTATATTGTCTAAAATTAAATAAGAATAAATAAATAGTTCACATTTAATAAAAAAGTGTATTTGACTACATACTTCATATCATTCCACACTCTTTTCCGTTTTTCTGCATCTTTATGCACCCCTCCGATACAATTTAACTGTGTAGCTAACTCTTCCCATTTTTTGCGGTTTTGATTCTTGCCATCAATTCCACTAAATCTGCAGATTAAAAAACAAAATGTTAAGTATAGCATGGCATTAAACTACTGCATGTGATAAATACCTATCATTTGCTAACTCAATATCACCATCCATTAGCTCAACCAACCGCTCCTTTTGGTCCCGAGTAATATTTCTTCCCTAAAAATTATTATATAAAATAATGTTACATTGTATACATAAAATATGTTTTATTTATTTCAAGGTTTATATTATATGCTTACTCTGTTTACACCGGCCATGTTGAAAAAAAATTAAATATATTTAATCTATTATAACAATAAAATTCAAATTTTAAATGGTTTAACACTTTTGGAATAACAATTCCCAATAAAAATCACGGGGAAAATTAAACGTCAAAACTGCTATAAAATGGATTTTTTTTTCCCTGTACACAAAATTTCCCAATCGCCAGAATACACTTTGGGAAAAAAAAATTCCCGACTGCTAGAAAAACGTCAAAAATTCCAAATTCCCAATTCCCAGGGAAAACCAGAATAGGGCCACTGGTATATTTTAATACTCTCTTTCAATATAAAAATAGTTCAAAATCCTAAAACAATTCAAAATCTAAACATGGAAAAATATGTATACAAATTATGATAACTACGATAATTTAAAATTTAGGAGATTAATTGGGTAAACGCTGGGAAATTTCTCATTAAACCAAAACAAAAATACAGATAGTAACGATCAAATGATAAAATGTTTTGCTTTGTTTTGAAGGTTACATAATTTATATACAATTATGTCAACTAGGATTAGGAGAGGGATAATTTGATCACGCTCTCAACATTATTTTTATGCAATAACTTTTTGCATCAATAATTTCTTTAACTCGTTGAACTCTATCTCAAAACCAGCATCCAAATATCTCGTAAATGTATTGTGCTTTTTACATTTCCATAAAAAACCGTTCCCGTATATTGATGTTAATTACTGCATGAATAGAACATCTTTTGAATTAACATAAACATTTATTGTCGAACGATAATTTTTTACCACCGAGTTATCCAATATGATGTAATCGTATATAAGTATAACGAAACTAAGGTATTGTCTTGTTATGGCAACACAATTCATTTATTTTCTTTTTCACATTAATTAGTAGTAGGCTATGACAATTTTAGTCAAATGTCTTCTAATACTACAAAAATACATTTTCGTAGAATTCAGAATCGTTTCGGTTAACCAACTTTTTCTAGCCCGAATTGGCTGATGTTGATTTGAATAACATATAATTTCAACATGGCGGTGCTACCTACATGCAACTAATGGGACGATAATTTTATCACGATCAACATTTAAAGGCAAACTTCTTTTGCGAAATAGAAATTGGTTAATTTTTTTGCGGTTAAGTGGAAACCTAATATTTATATTGATTTATTTTATAATTTGCACGGTGAGGCGCAGTGCGCTGTCAAAACCGTTCACGCATTTTTTATTTATTCGGTGTATATTTGTTCTATGGAGTGAGGAGGTTCAAATATTTGGGCTCTCTTATTATTCACGATAACAGTATGAGTGAGGATATTAAAGTGCGGCTAGCAGCTGGCGGTCGTGCTTTGTATCCTCTAAGGGCACTGCTAAAATCTAAACACCTATCAAGTGCTGTGAAGGTCATGCTTTACAAAGCGTTATGTTTGGGTGTGAAAGTTGGGTGCTGACGAATGAGTACGAGAGATGGTTCCTTACATTTGAGAGAAGAATCATGCGTGTGTTTTACGGCCCAAAACACGAAATGGATGGCACATACCGAGCTCTGTACAATATCGAGATCTGATGAAGATCCCCGATATTGTGCATGAAATAAGATCTCAGCGAGTACGCTGGCTTGGTCACGTTCTGCGTGCTGATCCGGAAGGAATTGTACAGCGATCGCTGAAAGGAGAGCCACCATATGGTAGGCGCAGAGGTCGTTGCAGGCGACGATGGCTCCACGATGTAGAGAACGACTTGGCTTCTTCAGGTTGTCTAAGACAGTATGAAGACCATGTTCAGCATCGAAACCGGTTCCGCTAAGGAGTGAGGAGCAGTTAGAAAAAGAAGTTAACAAGTTCATATGTGACATACAGCAGTCAGCTTGGAAAAACACTCCTTTTTGACCTTGGAAGTTAAAAAGAAAATTAAGGGAAACAACTACTCTAGAGATATTAGAGAGCTCTTGGCAGAAAAAAGAAGGGCAAGGAGAATATAGCAACAAACTAGAGCCCCTCAAGATAAAACTAAGCTAAACAATCTGACTCAGCTACTTAAAAGGGAAATCAAAGATTTGAAAGAAGAATCTATCAGTAACTACCTCAGAAAATTATCTAATGATACTAGTACTAAACTATTATTATTGTTTAAAAAAGAAAAAAACAAGAATGCATTTTAAAATAATGTTTTCCATTCTTGGCGTCTAAAAAACTGTATGTAAAAAATTAAAACAAATTTTATAAATCTATAAACGAGAATGATTTTGATTCGTTCGTTTTTCATTATTTCAATTATTTAAAATATACAATACAAACAAGTTCTTTAAATGAGCGTATCATAGGAAATGCGTATGTATTGTCTATGACATTTTGATTTAAAGAACTTGTTTGTTCATTTTTCCTATTTCAGTGCCAGGATTCTAACATAATCGGCGTGATTTAAAATAAATACGGCTTGATCGTTTAAGTATCCTATGACCCAATTACGATTTTCTTGACCTGCAATAAACAAGAAACCTCTTTCATTATTTGTAGTTCCCATTCCTTCTCCTGTTGAGTTGGTGTATTCTTCATGGCTTACGTTTTTGTTGATTAATATATATTGTGGAGAACTATACAAGACACAATTATATTTGTAGATGTTGCTGGATTGTAGCGCAATTGACGCTCGCCTAAAGTACACCTGAAATAAATATATAAAATAAAGTGTAAGTATATAGACAAACCATAATTTTATACTTGTCATACCGAAATCGGTTTTTCAGCAAACCAATGAAGCGCTCTATTTTCGAACAAATTTTGCAGTGGAACTGGTTATAACGTTCTTCTTCCCAAGCCCTAGAGTTTTTAATATTTGTCAGAAGAAACGGCTGCAATGGATATCTACTATCGCCCATTATTAATACACATATTGTTAGTTTAAAACAATCGAAACAAACGAAATATGCCACATTACCTAATAACCATTCCTGTTGTTCACCTTGCTCGTACCTCAACTCCAAAAATGCGTAACATTGACTGCAAGCCCAAATAAATATTTTCCGGGTAGTTTTTGAGCAATGAGTTGGGTATATTTCCGAACACAATTGGAAACCTTTGGTTGGCTCATGAAAGCTAGAGCATCACTGCCAACTCGTTTCTGATAGCTGCCACCCGCCAAAAAAGACTGCTAAACTCTTAAAGTACATGGACATATATTAAAACTAACATAACAAACACAATTCACACAAATAATAAAATACCTCTAAATGAACTGGAATTTTTTGATGCGGGTCACTTATACAACCGATTTCTTTAAATTCTTTGATGAAATCTTTTGCCACTTGGATCGGGAGTCTGTACATATCTCTAAATCTAAATATGTAATTGAAAATATCGCATCCTTAAATCAAATAGAAAAATAGTCTTACTTATTTTCTGGAAAGTCAAAAGGATTCAAAGAAGCCCTTAATCTCTTCTTCAAAATTCGCATACGATGCGTATTTTCGAAATCCGCTGCGGCAATGGGCCCAACACTCATATTTAGTTTGGAATTCAACACTTATAATTCTATATAAAATATAATTCCATATACAATTTTTTTAAAATACACTTAAATAAATAATTTCACTTTAAAATCCGTCTTATAGCAAAATATATTATACAAAACAACAATAATGTCCAACTGTCACAAAAAGCATGCGAATAGTTAGGTAGACAAACAAACGTTTCTTCTAGCAACTGACAGAAATTATATCGATTTTTTTGTTATCATTCAAATTTGCGCTTAATCCGTATACTGGTCTTTTTTTTTTTTGAAAAAGATATTGTTTATTAGACTATGCCTAACCAGCTGGTCATTAAAATTTCAGTAAAGTTTCGACTAAGTTTCAGTAACAAAGCGACATCTGTAATATGTATGTTAAATGACATTACTAACCAATCTTTTAAGAATTATTCGATGAGTTTGGCTATATTGAATTGTCTTTTAACAAAACTTAACAGAGCGAAAAATTGCGCAAAAACTGAAGGAAATGTCAAATAAATAAATATCAAATAAATTTATAAAAACCATTATCGCGTTACGGTGTTCGCTGACCGAACTGTCAAATTTTCTGTAAGAGAAATTATTCATCAAATTTCGTAAGATTTCTTACTGATTTGTGGCAGAACCGCTGGCTAGTCCTTAATTAAAAGTCTACTGTAATTTTAATCATGGAAAACATATAATTCTACTTATGTCTCACGTTCTAGAAAAAGAGAAAAAGATTGAATTTAAATCAGCCATTACTTTTATCCAATTTTTTTTGGTTTGCGAAACCGACCCTATAGCAATGTAACTATAAATTAAATTTTGGTATAGAATTTAGTAACATTTATATTAAGGTAAAGGTAGATTTATGTTTAGTTAACTATTTATTTTGTTTGTATCATTTATTTATTTATTAATTTTAGTAAATTAATTAGATATAGTAAAATAATTTGTGTAACATTAAATTAATTATTTCTATTTATCATTTAGCCAACAAATATATTGTGCATATATTGTGGTGCAAATATTCTTTTTAGTACAATTTTGTTGATGATCTGCTTTTATTTTGTTTGCCGCTATTGGATTGTTTGTTTTTTTTCTTTCTTCACTTTTAGCGCATCCGACTAATACCGTAATTTTTTTTTTTTTTTGTTAGTAGTCTGATTTTAACCTTTACATATTCTATATTTTTTAAAAAATTTCCGATTGCCTTGCGGTTTCTGGCTCAAAGTTTTACACACTTTTTTTTTTTTTTGTGATTTTCTCTCACCGTTTAAAATTTATTATTATTATTTTTTTTTGTTTTTTTTTTGTTTGTTTTCATGATGTGTTTCAGACTCATCATCTATACATAGTGTTTAGAGTTCATGGATCCGACTGAACTGGCATCCGACTTCGAGTTTGCTGACCACGATAATGTTGGTTGCAACTCGGACATACCGTCGGGTACAGTGAGTCTACTCCTAAACTCGGATGGCTACAGTCTCTTAAGGGAGCTGAGCCATCGCACTCGATCAAGACGTCTAGGCAAACATCGTCGCCAGCGTCTACTAAAAAGACTGCCTGGGCATGCACTAGGCACGAGCACGGAGCAGCCTAGCGGTTCCGCTGGCACTCCCAAACGAGTGCGTACCATAACTGGTACCTCTCCGGAAATGGCGACGATAAAGCCGCGCTCGTATTCGCAAGCCGTCGCTGTATCTACGATTATAAAGTTTTATGTTCGAGAGAACAATCCGATTATATCTCTTGATGAGGTGAATTTGGGTATTTTCCGGCATGAATTTAGTAGTCGAGTTATCCACACGGCCAAATCGTCAGGTTTTCTACCGCAGATGCTTGGGTGCTATCTTTCGGATGGTGTCTTCATTTGCAGGTGCAACAATGACGTGACTTACAAGTGGTTTTGTGAGGTAATCTCCAAAATGAAAGTTGTTTGGAGTGGTTGTCAACTATCGGTTGGCGACTCCCCAAAACCACTTCTTTTGCTAACATGGATTCCTGGTCCGCCTGAGGATTCGTGTGTAGTAACCACCAACATAAAGCTGATGAATCCAGCTATTGCAATTAAGGGATGGAAGGTAGTCCGCTGCAAACGTGACGCAAATTGCCAATCGAGCTTATTTTCCTTCGCATCTTATAAGGCTGGCGGCCCTGATGGTATTTTTCCTGCTGAACTTCAGCAGGGCTTTCCTCTAATTCAGGATCATTTGCTCCACCTTTTTCAAGCGTGTATTGCTTTTAGCACTGTTCCAAGTTCTTGGAGCAGAAGTAGAGTTGTTTTTATCCCGAAAGGTGGTAAGTCCGATTATACGGATCCTAAGTCATTTCGGCCTATTAGTCTATCCTCAACTTTCCTTAAAGCTCTGGAAAGAATTGTCGATAGATTCATTAGAGATCATTTTCTAATCACCTCCCCACTCAGTAACATGCAACATGCTTACAGAGTCGGTAAGTCCTGTGAAACCGCCCTACATGAACTTGTAACCAGGATTGAAAAATCTCTTAATAATAAGGAGTTTCTAGTGGGTACTTTCCTGGATATTGCGGGAGCTTTCGATAGCACTTCGTTTGCTACGATCACTACTGCCTGTACCAATTTTGGTATTGCACGCACCATAATCTTATGGATTGAATCCATGCTCAAGTCTCGCACTGTGGAGGCGGAGCTGGATGGGGTGTTAGTTTCTGTTAAGGTTACCAAAGGCTGTCCTCAGGGAGGTGTGCTCTCACCTCTGCTGTGGCTCTTGGTCATTGACGAGTTACTGGTAAAGCTGCAGCAATCTGGCTACATTGCACAGAGCTACGCTGATGATCTTGTTTTGACAGTCTCAGGCAAACATCTGAGTGTCTTATCCTAACTCAGCATGCCTTAACTATTGTGGAGGCATGGTGTGTTGAAAAGGGTCTTCACGTCAACCCTTCTAAAACTGATTTAATTGTCTTTACAAGGAAGAGGAATACTCTTGAACTATCTGTTCCCTCCCTTTTTGGGAGAACGATCACTAAATGTGACCAGGTCAAGCACCTTGGTGTTGTCCTGGATAGTAAACTTTCCTGGAAGAATCACCTGGATTATAAACTTCAAAAAGCAACTGCCATTTTTTGGCAATGTAGAAGAGCTTTTGGGAAATCGTGGGGTTTAAGCCCTAGGATGCTTTCCTTCATTTATAAATCACTGGTCCTACCGCTACTATCGTACGCTTCTATTGTGTGGTGGCCAGTGGTTGAGCTAAAGGCTTCTGTAGCCAAGCTTATTGGTCTACAAAGTCTGGCTTGCAGAGCCATAACTGGGGCTATGTCATCGAGCCCACTTCTTGCTATGGAATCAATTCTTTCGTTGCCTCGATTATGCACCTTTATTTTAGGCTCAGCTTGTTCTGCAGCATATCGTCTGAGGTGCATTGGGGCATGGAATATTTTCGGTTCTATCGTAGGACATCGACAAATTTTTAAAAATTATTCGTCATGTTTACCAGAAATCGATATGGTTAATGACAGACTACTGCCCGAATTTCATTTCTCAAATCTTTTCTCGGTGGCTTACCCTTCGAGAGATTTGTGGAGTTCGCAGGATTTTATTGATAAATTAGATGAGTCCATAGTCTTTTTTTCTGATGGCTCTCGTTCTAACCTCAGTGCAGGTTTTGGAATCTACTGTGCTTGGACGGATCTGAGACTTTTCGGTAGTCTTGGTTCGCATTGTACTGTTTTTCAGGCGGAACTTATAGCGCTGACACGTAGTGTTATTGAGGCTTTAAATTTTTCTTTTAAAAACAAAAGTATTCTACTTTGTACAGATAGTAAAGCTGTACTTAACTCTTTAAGAAATCCCTTGACTGTTTCTAAACTCGTCAAGGAATGTAAACGTTTCATGAACCTTCTTTGTTCTAACAATAAAGTTACGGTCATGTGGGTACCGGCTCATTGTGAAATCGCAGGCAATGAGATCGCGGATTGTTTAGCCAAAGCTGGCTCCCAATTGACTTTTGTTGGTCCTGAACCAGCGGTTCCTGTTTCTTTCAACTACGGGAAGAAAGTGATGAAGGACTACGCCTTGAAAGACCTAAGGTCTCAGTGGCTTGAGACTTTTAGTTGTCGTAAGGCGAAGTACTTCATTAAGGAGCCCAATTTGAGGTCAACGAAGTATGCTTTATCTTTAAAAAAGAACCAGTTAAGAATCTTGGTAGCGATTCTTACATGACATGGTCGTTTTAAAGATCATTTACATCGTATGCGGTTAGCTCATGATGTTATTTGCGAGGACTGCCTTGAGGAAGATGATGAATGCCTTCACTTCGTCAGCAGTTGTCCTGCTTTCAGTTCTATACGAATTCAGATATTCAACTTTAGGTCTTTAAATTTAGATCAGTTGTCTTCTCTGCCTTGGTCTAAACTTGTTCAGTTTGCGAAGGCAGCAGTGCGCGTTTGCGAATTGGGATAGAATCCTAGGTTTGCACCATGGGCCTTTCTGGCATTGAGTGCGGAATCCTCGTGGGTTCCAGCCAATTTTAATAATAATAATAATAGCCAACAAAAAATTAAATACATACATTTCTTCATAAAAATTTTTTACTCTGAAATTGACATATTTGTCTTTCTCTTAAAAGTGAAAAAAATGAAATTAAAAAGTGCAAAAGCGTTGAGCTGATGCTGTTCAGGTTGAAGTGAGCATTGTGAAATTATGGGTAAGTTTGTTGCATTCCCTCACTTATTTCGTTTATGGGTTTTTGAAAGATCGATTCAGAAATCAACCACCCAAGGCTGAGCGTTGATGGTTTTTGAATTGATAAAATTCTGTTAACAGTTACGTTACCACAATGGAGGCGTTACTCTGCACTTTGAGTGTGCATTGTTGTAACTTATGTTGAATTTTGCGCAGGTAAATCCGATTGATAGTGCAAATGCCGTTAACTGAGAACTAGGTCTATATTAAAAAAGTTAACTATGTATTGGTCAGAGTGCAACTATATCAAATAGTTAGATTTTCTGAAAACAAATGGTTTGAACTATTTTTATTAAAGTTAAGTCTGGTAGAATACTTGTAAAAACAAAAAAATTATTACAAAAAATTCGAAACATAAAAGTTTTTTGACAAGGTATGAGAATAAAATAAAACCATCTACATATATTATGTATGTTGCTTATTATTTGTTATTTATTGCAAACCACTTATTTTTAATTTAAATAACGAACAAACAACCATACCAAACATCCGCCACTTTATAACAGAAACACTTAATATGTTAATTATTTTTGTCCAAATACTACATCCAAAATCACCGTCGTAATAAAAAAAAACTGATTACTGCATTCATTGAAAAATTATCAGAACAAAAAGAAGCGAAATTGGGTAATCCCAACCCGAACCTTCAAAAATTTCCTCAAAAGAGGTATTGTCTGTAAGAAAACTAAAGAGGAGCACTTGACAGATGACTATAATTCATTATTAATCGTGGAATTTGTACTTTGAATTAAAATTTAAAATATCAGCATTTTTAAAAACAAAAAAACACGAATTTAGTTTATCATTTTATTTAAACCCTACTGACTGAGTGAAGAATATATCTGTAAATTATATACATATAGATGGAAGTCTTGACTTAAGCTCTGATCACTCCCCAATACTTTTGACATTAAGTGAAAGGATCACTCCAAAAGAAAGCTATCCTTGTTTAGTAAATAAGCACACAAATTGGGAATACTTTAGACGTGTCTCTAGAAAGAAAAATTAATATAATGGTTCCGCTAAGGAGTGAGGAGCAATTAAAAAAAGAATTTAACAAGTTTATATGTGACATACAGCAGGCAGCTTGGGAAAACACCCCTGAAATTAAAAAGAAAATTAAGGGAAACAACTACTCTAGAGAAATTAGAGAGCTCTAGGCAGAGAAAAGAAGGGCAAGGAGAATATGGCAACAAACTTGAGCCACTCAAGATAAGACTAAGCTAAACAATCTGACTCAGCTACTTAAAAGGAAAATCAAGGATCTGAAAGACGAATCTATCAGTAACTACCTCAGAAAATTATCTAGTGATATAAGTACTGATTATTCTCTCTGGAGAGCAACCAGAAGAATTAAAAGGCCAATAATGCAGATTCGTCCAATCAGAACAGAAGATAACAAATGAGCCAGAAACAAAGAAGATAAAGCACGAATTTTTGCTGAATACCTCAAAAAAATATTTGAACCACATGATGACCAATCATTGGAAGCCGAAATAATAACTGGAGAGGTTGTACAGAAAAGTGAAGAAATCCTACGAGCAACACCAAAAGAAGTCATGTATGAGATAAATATGAATCCGAGAAAAGCGCCGGGTTATGACCTTAACACAGCAGAAATTGTAAAAGAACTACCAAGGAAAGCATTATTAAAGATCACCAATATTATAAATGCCGCCTTTCGATTGAAATATGTACCCAGGCTCTGGAAAATTGCAGAAGTAATTATGATTCCTAAACCTGGGAAACCACCACACAAAACTGGATCTTACAGGCCAATATCGTGATTACCAGTTATGTCTAAACTCTTTGAGAAGTTATTAGTAAAAATGCTAAATCCGATAATTGAGAGGAAAAACCTGATTCCAAATCATCAGTTCGGTTTTCGCAACCAACACTCAACATTAGATCAAGTACACAGAATAACTAATATTATTGAAAGAGCATTAGAGGAGAAAATAGTCTGCTCTACGATATTCTTAGACGTTGCACAGGCCTTTGATACAGTTTGGTAGGAAGGACTTAACTTTAAGTTAACAACTGTAATACACAATATTAGAATCATACTTAAAAGATAAATTCTTTAGAGTAAAATTAGACGATTCCTATTCTGAATTGAAAGAAACCAAGGCAGGAGTACCGCAGGGCAGTGTTTTAGGTCCGGTCCTATACCTAGTGTACACTAATGATCTCCCTGTATTAAAAAACAACACTGTGGCGACCTTTGCTGATGACACGGCAATCTTAGCTGTTGGAGATAGCAACGAAGAATCAACTCAGAATTTACAATTAGCTATTACTCAAATACATAAATGAACCAAAAGATTGCGAATTAAACTTAACGAAACTAAATCAGTTCACATTTATTTTACAAAGAAACGACTCGAACATATTCCGGTTACAATTATTCAAAAAAAATTCAATATTTTATGAAATTTGCTGAATTTTTGTGTATAGTCTGATAGTTTGGGGTTAAAGTTTCTTTTGTTTTTGGTATGACGTCATTACAGTAGGTTATTAAGATTACATATTATATAGAATATAATTACTTCTCTATTGTTTTTCTCTGTTTTTTTCACGTATTTTTTTTTTGTTGAATAAATTTTTTCTAAATTAAAATTTTTCTCTTATATTTTCATTAACTTTTCATATCTAAATTCCTCATGATTTATATTATGGCTTTTCGCCTCATCTTTTTCAGTAAGAGAAGCTAATAGCTTTTAGAATAGAATGAAAAGTTATGTGTGATCGCATAGTCTTTGAGGTAAGTTGATCCGTTGCCTTGGTCCTTCCTTCTATTTGTTCTTTTTGTAACCTAGTTTTCCTTCCTATTGTGGTCAAGCAAGCATTTTTTGTAACTTTTGCAAACCACTCCCCAATCCCTGAGCCTTAGCCGCCAATAAAGACCACGCTGAAGCTCTCCATGAATAATGAATATTCAATTTCGGTAACGAATGACATTTTTGTTCGAGAACCGAGTTTAACTTGTTAACCCGTCATGCCGTCCAAATTCGTTACATATGTCTACGTTACATCTACATATGTACGTTCTCCAAGATCCAAATTCTAAATTACATTGTTATTCAAATTCTCATTTTAAATATTTGAACTACACTTTGTTTTTCAATTTTGAAATCAGTTTTGAAATCAGGAGCACTAAGGAAAATCTATTACTAGGATCTAGTAATTTAAAAAATTATTTAAATCATGAGTTGCATATATTTTAATTTGAATAGTATGCATGTATATCATTTTCAAAATATTCATTTTTATTTCAACAAAAAAGAAACTATTGACAAATAAACTTTATCTGCCTTGGTCAATCGTTATAAAAACAATATATAAAATTCAATCCGTTAATTCCTTTAAAAAAATTACGCTAATTGCGCTCATTGATTGCCGCAATATAATAAAGAATGAATCTTTCTTCCCAGCGTTCCTTCTTTTATTTGACATTATTATATAAAACATAAAATTTAGTTTTATAAAAATTTATACGTTCATCACAATCAAGGTTCTTTTCACATGAATTATAAAAATCGTTGTATTCTTAGAAAAAAAAAATTAAATTAAAATTCTCGGTTATGAAACTTTCTACAAAAAAAAAAACAAATTTAAACAATGTTCCATCGTCTCAGTATTTTAAACTAAATCTAAAGTACATAACCCAGTAAAAAAGTAAATTAAAAAGAAAGCTCCCACATTATTAAGATTTCAATGGATTTTTGCTAGAAAACGAAATTTTATTACGTTAAGTCATTTCACAACAATAAGTAGTTTTTCCCCTCTCTCTGTGTTTCTTTCAATGGATCCCTTAAATAAATAATTATTATTTATTTTTTTTAAAACCTTACAAGAAATAATTCCATTTATATATTTTCACTTCACAGACAATCTATCTATTGATGATTTTGCATTTTATTGATGATGATATTTTAAATAATTTCCACAACCAATAGCTGAAAGCAACCGAGAACAATAGCAATGGAAAAGCTACCAAAAATATAAACAATATCTGTATGTACACAAACTGCGTCTTTCGTCAAATATGTTATACATTTTGTTGTTTGTGGCGTGGTATTTTTGGTATTATTTTCGCTTGCAAATACTTCCAGTGGCTTACATTATGCAATAAAAAAGTTTAAAAATTTTAGTTTTTAAAAAAGTGATCTATTGTCCACAAATTTATGATCTACGAGTAAAACAAGATACACAGTCATATTATCTCTAAATCGTATCGGACCTTGACCCGAAAATAAAATGTAAAATGTATGCAGTCGTAAATTGAATTTTTTGTAAACTTGGATTTTTTTCCCAAAATCAATTAGTTTGTAATTGCAAATTGGATGAAAGTCAGTTACTTTCAATAAATCAATAAAATGGTGCGAATTCAAAGTCATCAAAGGCTAATAGGAGGTGGCTAGAATGATAACTATGATACACGAGGCGACAAATTCACGTTTTGTAGCGAAATTAATTGTTTTGCACGTAACGTTTCGTTAAATCTGGGTCGGATAGTATAAGCAACATAACTTCAAATGAAGATTGACGTAAAAATCTGACTTTTCTGAAATCTGTCTGGCAACCGACAGCCAAATCGATTCAAAATGATTGCGCACTCTACTAATATCGGGCGGTATTACATCAATATATGCGTGATCACCTCAAAACAGCAACGATAACCTTAAGAAGATGTACTTATGTCTCAGTTTACTCTTTAGATATCGTGCAGCAAGACTGAAATTTTGTGAAAATCATAGGTGTTGGCAATTGCAACATTACTCTTCACAAATGAATTGCGATTTGCTTTAAAAACCGCAGTCATAAACGAATCAGGTCTATTGGAGAGCGATTTAAGTTAAATTTTGGTTTGGGGTGGATGGCATCATAGTGATTGATGCTGACGGGTGAAAGTTTTTTTATAATAGTTTTGTATGGTACAAGTGTTAAAAGTAACTTTCTATTTTGTAATAAGGATAGTTTCGAACAAAATAAAATCACTTTTAATACAAGAGTCATACAATGATTTTTCGTTAATTATAGTTAATGGTATTAAAAGTGCGAAATTAGTATAAAATCAAATTAATTCGCGAGTTGCTTATGTGAATTCATTTTTATTGTCGATTTGGTCATAAAATACATCGACATTTTTGTTTAACATACATGGCAAGCGTTGCTTAGTAGTTGTCATTTACATAAGCTTGACACAGATAAGTGATAATTTTCAAAAAGTCATAAAATTCCGCCTGAAATTCTGGGCATTGTAATCGCCGACCATCCTATTAGCAGATGCTGATGCTGACGTAACATAGAAGACTCCATTGTAAATAAAAATAACATTGCAAATCAAATTTTTCCTACCACTTCGACAATTATCCTTGGTACTGACTCTGTTATCTGTGTCACAAAAGTTGCCAATAAAACCACTTTGCGTGAAAATCCTCAACGATTTGATATTCCAAATTGTTCCTTTTGCACAATAAACTATAATATTAATAACAAATAAAATTGAAGTTTAACTATTTTGGCATTATTTATTCAAACCTAATCCTTGCTTTGCTAAAAGTGATCACTTTTAGCACTGGTGCCATAAATTACTTTTAACACTAGTGTCATAAAACAATATTTTTAGCCAATGTAAACAATCGCAGAAAAGTATACTTTAAATGAATTTGTAGAAAAAATAAGTTATCTTCCTGAATATTTGCGAGGGCAAGCCCCATATAAACAGCAACACCATTTTTAGCACGTTTAAGATGGGCCATATCACAATCAAATCGTTCTTTTGGCTTCACAATTATTGAAATATCCGCGCACTAACACTTTATCACTATATTTAGCACAAAACACAACTGACCAATACAACAACAGCAGCAAACAGCAATCGAATTAGAGGTCAGCAGTTACACAGCAAATTCAGCAACAGCAAATGCAGTAAATTAAACTTTGAAGAATTCAATATAGTAATGTTATAATTTGAGGGCTAAAGATCCCACTTCTGACACCATGAATAATTGCGATGGCAAGCGTTTTTGCCTCGACCGCTGAAGAAGTGAAGAATTATTTCAATTTCCAATCGATGAACACTCCAAATGAAACACGTGGCAGAAGTTAGTTTATAATTTTAATTTATTTATTGTAATTGATCTGCCTTCATCGATAGTTGCAGCAGAAGAGACCGATTTATTAATTTTTAATTACACAAAAAACAGTAATAAATAGAATAAATACATAAGTTAATAAATAACAAATACTATGACAATTTAAAAGGACAGGAATTAACTTATATACATTAAAATGAAAAGTATAGCAATACATAATAATTATAGGGGAATACGGAGTACGGTTGATATGCGTGTTCACATCCATTATACCTTCGGCAAATATTGTATGTAACCATTGTATAATAATTGTTATGATTTTAGTTAACAATTTTCTTAGTATTTCTTTTAGTTATTGGTATAAAAAAGAAATATCATGATCTCTATTTTAGATATTGATATCGTGTAATGAAAAATACTACTAAGAGCAGTCGAGTTTCCTTCATTGCGTATAGAAGTAATGGACGGAAATAATTCATTTACAATCATACAAAGTTAATTCGGGAAATTAGCTGATATTTTATTATTAAAAATTAAATAATTGCATTTTTCTAGTTTTATCGACAATTCATTTGGTTTATGAAAGTAGATTTGTCATACCGCATAATTCGTTTCAATATAGAAAGATTCTTCAAATTGTGTACCCTGTATAAAATTAAGCATTCCTTCATCATCGTTAGTTCATACAAATAATAATGTACAAACGTTTAGTGTATTTACTAAAAAGTTAAATGAAGTTTCAGCGTGGCTTCCTGAAACGACACGTGAGAAAGAGAATATGCTTTAAAGTAAGCCAACACATGGATTACATCTCCTTTTGACAAAATCAACTGAACGGATATCTGACTGGTCTATTTATTATTTATAAAATCAGTTTTTACAGAGATATGCTCCAATCCACATAAAAGACACATTAATAAAGATCAAAGGAAATTTAAGAAGAATCTTTCACAGATTAACTCAATTAAAATATTTCACACCCACATAATTTTCCTATAACGGTTACAAAAATTCAAGAGAGTTGCAAATATTTTAATCAATAAAATTTCATTGCTTAACTTTCATATACGCACACAACACTGAATACAGTAATATATACTAATGGCTGATTTGCCCTTATTTTCTTAAGTCGTCTATTTTTCGGTTTCTTTACGGAAAATCCAATTTTTCCAGAGATTTAACAAATCCAGCTTGTTGAATTAAATAACCAGAAAAGATCGTTTTTGTTTCTATATTTCCGTATTAAATTAAAGATTAAAGCTGGAAAATAAAAAAAAAATATTTTCTACATTTGAAATAAAAATAACAAAATAAAATGTAATAACAATTAAAAAAGCTTTTTCTATGAACTTTTATTTGAAAAATACCGTATAAGGAAAAAGGCAGAACAAAAGGCAGTTAAAAATACGTGCCAAAATTAAAATAATTTCGATTTAAAGTTTTAAACAACAACCATCTCCAAAAAAAAAACTAAATGGCTACATGCAAAAATGTTTAAACAAAATTAAGACGATTTAATTAATTTCACTTTCTACATTCAAAAAACAAATAGAACAATTTTGAAATGAAAACGAACAACACCAAAAAAAATCATTTCCTGAATTTTCCATTCCACAAAGTGAAAGAAATTTTAAAGAAGGAGCACACAAAAAAATTGAGAAATTTAAAACAATTAAACTGTTCCCACCTTGTCTCATACCCCGCATCCTACACAATATACGAGCGTATACGTATGTATACAGTTACGCTGAACTTTAAATTTTTCAACATTAGAAGAAAATTATTGTTATTATTTTTTTTGATTTTTCATTTTTTTTTGTGTTATATTACTGTTATCATGATTTCTGATTTTGTTTTTTTTTCGTTTTTGTTTTTGTTTGTAAGACAATGAAAAGTACAATTAATTTTATGATTCTTACAAAAAAGTTGAAAAGAAAATTTATATTTATTTCCTTTATAATTTTGTTGAGCGCAAAAAAAACATTTTTTTTTTGATAATCTCTAGTATCATATAGATAAAAATTCTAGATTAAATAACACGTTTCATGACAGATTGCGAAGTCATTACGTTATTCGAAGACATTAATCAACCACCTAGAGAGGTAATTAAAATTTCATTTGGAGACAATCATATTTAAAAAAAAAATTATATCAGTTTGAACAGGTTTGAACAAATTTAGTCATTTGAAGGATATGGAAGTTCTTTGAAAACTGACCTACGATGTGAGCGTCCAGTCGTGTGGATCTGGAAAATGTTGCGTCGCTCTTGGGCTATTTTTGTAAAGTTATGTATGTAATTGTTTGACTGACTAGCAATAGTTTTAAATATTTTTTTAAAAGGACATCCGTTTTATTATTTTTGTAAAATAAATTTATTCGTCTATTACTAATTCAATAAACTGCTCATGTCATAAAAATATTGACTCTGCTTTGGTTGACATCTGGTAAAAAAAAGTTGCAAGTTTTGGTACAGAATGCTTTTCAAATATCATCTTAATCGTAACAATAGAATGTTAGATGTTGCTGTAAATGTTTGGTATTTAAAATCTAATCAGATGCAAATTCAGCAGCACTTTAAAACGTTAATAGCCAATCAATCTTGCGAGAGATTTGGCCTCAGGATCTGATAGTGCATGAAAAATAGTTCAATAAATCCCTCGTCGAACTAGTCCAAAAAGCCATTATTCCGAGAATTTTTTTTGTAGAAAGTACGATTTTGGCCGAAATTTATAAATTACTATTAACACCCGTTGCCACAGACTTGGACTCATGTTCTGATAGTACATGAAATAGCTTATTAAATTCCTCATCCAACTAGTTCAAAATTATTTCATTAACCCGAGAAATATATTGGTCTGGTTATTTCAAAGTTGGTTATACACAGAGAAAAAACTTGTTTTTTCAAACAAGCAGCCCACTAAAATAATGAATAATGTCCGATTTAGATGTAGAAAAATATTTGGCATGCAAAAAAAGAAGACACTGGTTTATTACAATTTATGTGTGAATGTCAAGAACAGCAATATAAACATGCAAAATTTTGAATGGGTTTTTGTCTTTTTTTTGAGCAAATGTTACTATAATAATGAAAATGTTACCATAAAAAATATTCAACCCGAGTATATTTTATGGTAACATATTGAAAAAATATATATTCAACCAATCAGCGAATAGACGTCAAATTCTTATAGTTTAATTAAAATAATAACAGAAATGGCTTGTAAGTAAATACATATTTAGTTTTTATTTTCTAATTTAAATATTAATTAATAATCTTATTTTAGTAAACAACAAAATCATTATATTGAAGGACGAGCGAGTAAATAATTATCCAGTTCCACCGATTGTGTATGGTAACAAAATAATTAAAATGTAATTGAGGTTATGTTTTTTTATTTTGACTGTAATTTATTTTTTGCAGAGACTGAATATTTCTTGCCGGAAGAAGATCTAAATAATATTGAACAATTCTCCACACCGATTGACTACGGTAATATATATATATATATATATATATATATATATATATATATATATCGATGGAAATTCCAACGTTCTTTAAATCCATTCGGCACTGCAAAATAATTTCCCTCATTTATTTTTATGAACACTTTTGACTATTATGGCGTGCGTCGCTTCAAGGATTATAAAATGCATGCTACCTGGTTAGCATTTGTAGGCAGTTGGTAGACTTTTCTGCGATTCACCAGAAGCTAAATATCTAAAAAAGAATATATTATGTAATTAACTAAACGATATGTACAGAAAATAAATTCTTATTCTCACCTTAGCGTAATAGCCAATCTTGCACTTGGTTCAATACTTTTTCGGGTTAAATTTTGTTTAGTGATTGCAGGTCCGACTAAATTTAACAGTTCGTCAAACTGAGAAGACATTCCCATATAATTATAAAACAGCTCTGGGTCAGTTAATTTCAAACGAAGGAATACCGTTTGAAATGCTCCCGATTGTTCCCGCAAAAATTTTGCATGGCAAAAATTTTGAATGTTTCATCATCTAAATCGGACTTTATTTTGTATTGAAAAAAACCTAAACACATAAAAGTATTATCATTGTAGTGTAGAAAATATTTTCGAAATATTTCGCTAATTTATTTTATTCAATTAGAATAGTTAAAAAATAGTTAAATATGTACTGATGAAGACGCAATGTTGAAATCGATTTACCAGAAAAATAAAAATTGTTACTAAAGGGTGATTTTTTAAGAGCTTGAAAACTTTTTTTTAAAAAAAAACGCATAAAATTTGCAAAATCTCATCGGTTCTTTATTTGAAACGTTAGATTGGTCCATGACATTTACTTTTTGAAGATAATTTCATTTAAATGTTGACCACGGCTGCGTCTTAGGTGGTCCATTCGGAAAGTCCAATTTTGGGCAACTTTTTCGAGCATTTCGGCCGGAATAGCCCGAATTTCTTCGGAAACGTTGTCCGTTATAAGCTAAGCAAAGAGTATAGAAAGTAGAAGAGAACCGAAAGAGAACAAAAAATTTCATCAAACGATTTGCATGTATTGTAACAAAATAAACTGTATGAGTAGAATTATGAGTATATCAACGAACCAACATAAATTCACTTCCATTAACTTCTACACCACGCACTAACAGATAATTTACGAAAATATTTCAAATATCTTTTTAACTACTCACACATTATGAAAGCAACCGAAATAAATATTGCCAGGACAAAAACAAAATATGTAAGCAATAACAACAATTAACAATAAAAATTTTCAATGTGTGGTTGCATGACCCCATATGATTGCATCTCCCCAACAGTTTTTGATGAAATTTTTTGTTCTGCTTTGTTTCTCTTCTACTTTTAATACTCTTTGCTATAAGGAAGAATAACTATAAATATATAAATTTCCAAAAACTAAAACATAAAGTTTTATTTAAAATAATAAATAATTGTTTCATAAATGAGCCCAGTAGTGCCAAATATTCCCGCCTGTTCATGTGTTGTGAAATTTCACATAACTTACCGACGCCACCTGCACTTATCCATACCCACACTCCACAGGATATTTGGCCACTTATTCATGTCCTTTGGATATATTTTTCATTATATTTCATTTTGTTTAGGTGATACATGAGCAGCTAGCATGATGATCGGATCTAAAAACTTTTTCGTCCGTGAAAATAACTTTTTCCCAGTCCGTGTTTAAATTATCTTCTGGAAAAGGTACTCGCGTTGCTCTATGTGGGTTTGTTAAAATTTGTTTTTGAGCTTTGTTTCCAGCGCCCTTTAATGTTCGCGAAATAGTTACTGCAGAGATGTTATATGCCGGCGCAGTTGCAGCTGCAGTCATAACTGGATTCAGAGTAACCCCCTTTACAATATTTTCTCGTTGAATTTTATTTAATAATTTTGGTCTACCGTTCTGAGGCAACCGATCAATGGTTCTTGCTTCTGAAAATCTCCTTATCCGTTTCATTACAGTAGTTTTCTAACGACAAAAAATATATAATTTACCATTTTACGATACAAATTTATGCAACTTACTGAAAAGCAAAGGTTTCGTGAAATGTATCCGATGGATTTATTTTCTTTATGTAGGGTAATTATAGGCCATTTTTATGCAACATTCAGTTGCTTGTGAATTGAAGCACATTCCATTCTGTATAGTTAGATTGCAAAACAAAATAAAACCGAATAAAAGACTAAATCTTTTTTTCTGTATGCATTGTTGCGAATGTCAGATATCAGATCACCCAATTTTTTTTTATCATAATTATATTTACAAATGTTTATATAAAAAAGTCAATTGTTGCTGCCATCAAAATCGTGAAAACTAAGTAGTTTTATGTTTTAGTGTACAATCAATTTTTGAAGCAAATATTACATGAAATAGCTCATTGAATTTCTTGTCCAACTTGCCAAAAGGAATTCATTATCCCAAGAAATAAATTTGATTCGATTTATTTTCTGGTTTTTTAGGTTGAGGTAAATAGCCAGTAACATGTTTTTAACTTTGATGTTCGTAACTAACTGTAACGTACGGTTGAACAATGGAAAAGTTTAAATAAATACATACATTGTACATATTTGTATAATGTTTTGAATATTTCTTTCTTTTTAACTTTTATTTTTCTCGTGCCTTCCCGTGGAGCGGATAAATACTAATAAACAGCACAAATACGATTATTTATATAACCAGTTACAAATACACTAATAATGCACCAACATTTGTTTTAGTTGTTTGCGTTAGGTATAGTTTATTAGAATATCAGAAATAATAAATAGAAAAGGAAGCGAGTTCCTTTTGGTTTCTCCGACAATCCACAATGTATTCGTAAAATGAAAAAGAAATGAATAATGCATTCCTCAGACTATGTATTCGTCATTTTATTAGAGTATTCGCTCTGTAATATAGAATACTGGATAGGAAAAAAAATTGAAATACGAGTAGTACGAATTTAAATCCTTTTTGTGTATTTTAGTTATGAACGAACACATTAATTAATTATTAACAAATAAATTATAAATCAATTATTTCATAAAATTATATTTGAGTAAGAATTTTTTTAGTGTATTAGAAGGATTAACTGGGTATAGAGAGAGGGCTATACGAATCCATGATTCGATTAGTGTATACATATTAAATAGACTGATAGAACTGAAAATATGGAATAGATCAGATCCTCAGGATGTACTAGATGAGCTGGTTGGTAATCAACTAGTTCACTGAATGTGTTTGACCTCCATATGGAGATTATGGACTGAATAGGATGAATAAACAATCGAATTTGCTGAATAAAATTTGTTGACGGATTGAGTAATAGAATGAATCGGATGATGAGTTAAATAGTCGATATGATGATAGATAGCATTATGGATGGTATAAGATAAAGGATGATATGGATTGGACAATGGATTGGATGATGGACTTTATGATCCAATGTACAATGGATTCGATAATGGGTTAAACAATGATTTGAATAAAGGGAGGAATTTTGTTGATGGATTAGAAGGCGGATGCAACGTGCAGTGGCATACTCATTCCAGGCATCAAAAGAGGAAACACAAATTTCAGGCAACAATATATTTTTATTATATATTAACGGTAGTTCCGTAGACATTACTATTTTAATTTAGTAGTCGTGACTGTTTTGCTGGTTCGACTAAAACGAAGTCAACAGTGTTACCAACTATTATTTATATTTATTATATTTCCATTGATAAATGAAACATGTTTGCTTTTATAAAGATTAGTAAGACCAATGGAGGAGAATATGGTTGGTGCCTCTTCATAATCGTCCTCCCCTCAATATGCCACGGTTGGGTGATGGTTTAAATGAATTAGATTTCTGGAATGGCTTGTGGATTCGATGAGGAATTGTGTAACGATGCGTCTTTGTCGAGAGGATTAAGTTTATCAAAATAATTGTTTAATAGAATAATATTTCGATCAACTAATTTGATGTGATCGTTTTCGGTGGATGGGGAGGCATAAATTGTTGTGTAAGACTACAAATTTTAGCAACAACATTTTTCTGAGTTGATTTCAAAAATCCAAAGAGGTAAACTCGGTACAAATATAGTTCTTTTTTTTTGAATAAATATGTTGTTCGGAAAGTGAACAAAATAAATCACATATATACTATTACTCTTTAGTACTTCGCTGAGTTTGGAAATAATACTAGACACCAATATGTTACAGTACTCTAATACATTCAATAATAAATAAGTTTTCTTTCTTATACTTGGTTTCCCGTTAACGGTAAATATAAAAAAAATTATGCGTATTTAAACAATAGTGTGAAATGAAGAGAAGTTTTGACAAAAAAATACTTATGTAATAGTAAAAAAAATTTACAAGAGCAACGACATATAGCTAAAACCTTTAAATTAATTTGTTCAAGTTTTTATCAATAAATAAAATTTTAAAATAATATTATTTTTCTTTTGTTTAAACTGTAACATTGTACTTGAATTTAAAAATTCGAATGACTATACATTTGACGTAAATTTGTCAATGGTGCGTAATCTTAGAGAATCAACGCAAAAGTGAGTAGTATGTCATACTGTTGTATACCCATCAATGATTATTTATGCCAACCGTCATTTTAACGCGACCCTCATGGAAAGAGTTCTCAATTGTTCATCAAAAACTCCTTTATGATTTAGTAGGGATTAGAGAAACCAAAATATATACATAGTAATAATAATAATAATAATAATAAGACAAGGTCATAAAACAAAACAATCTCAGTCATATGTACATATATTCCTTTGAATGAATAAAAAAAAGGAAGTGAAATTTTGGGTAAAGTTCTTTAATAAATATGGCCTGAACCGGTACTAGGGTATTTCTGTACCGATTATGACGCAATTTGACGTGTAATATTCTTTGTATGTTTAATTTCAAACAAGTTATATATAGTTATATAGATTGCATATTAAATTTTATTGTAAAATAAATTAAAAACGAGTAAAGAGTAAAATCCGGTGTAATTTTATCAATCCTCAATTTCTAGGTACCGGACAATTTCATCAATATGGTTTAGGTTATGATTCACGACCATTAAATCATTTACTAAACTTGCACTTAGCTGTGATCGTTTTTCGGTAATTAAATTTCTTGCACGGGAAAATACACGTTCGGATGGCGCACTGCTTGCCGATATAGCAAATATACGTTTGCTTAGGTTATATAGCAAAGAAAATTGCTGCTTATTTACTTCCCACCAGTTCAAAACATCGAATTCGTCAGATAATGGGATGACTAAGTTCTCGTAAACCATAATTTCGCTCTCAACGCGATCAAACATGGTTGAAACTGGTTGATTTATAAAATTTTCAAATAGTTCAGATAATTCTAATGATACTGTTGGGATATCATTTATTAAATTTTGCTCTGAAGAAACGTTTATTAGTTGATTGCATTTTTCTTTAATTTCGATTCGTTTTATCAAACTAAAATATTTTAATTTATTTGTCGGTGGAAATAGAAATGTAGCTACTTCGTGTAAGTGTGAAATATTTTTACTCCAAATTAGGTTGATGTAGTTAGTTACTTTTAATTTCAAATCACATACAATTTCTGAATCTTGATCATTCCTGGAACAGCATTTTTTTAAAAATTCAATACTTGGTATTATAAAATGTATGGTTGGATATGATGAACCTTCTATTTTTGTTGATATTTTCTCAAAATTTTTTAAAAAAGTCACAATTTCGTTAATTATATTATAATTTGAATTTAAAAAAGTAATTCTGTTAATTTCGTTTTTTTGTTGTAAAATGTTGTTAATTTCACTAAAATTTTTTAATATCGATTCTAACATATAGTACACTGTATTCCATCTGGTTGAACATAAACTTTTTAATGTGGTTTGTAACTGATGGTTAATACTCGCTTTTTTAAAATATTTCACCAAATTTTTGCTCTCTTCAATAATTTTCTGAATTGCAGGAACATCTTTGAACGATTTTTCTATTACGTTATGTAATAGGTGATTTGAACAGCGAACATGATTGTGGTGTTCAAATGCCTTAATCATGTTACTTCCTCTATCAGTTACCACTGTAACATTTTCGGACAAAGTCAGCTTGTATTCCGCAAGAATTTGAATTGATTTATTTTCTATTATATCAGCTGTACTTCTTTCATTATCCATAGATTTTAAGCCCAACAGTAATTCATTTAATTTGCCGTTCTGTACAAAATGGCTTGTCACTGATATGTATGTTCTTCTTATAAAATTGTCTGTCCACAAATCTGTTGTAATAGCAAATCCCTCTTTATTCATATAATCCAAATTTGGTATTAAACTATTCATTAAATTTAATTTAATTTTCGATACATTTCTAGAAATTGTGGTCGAATGAGGTAAGACATCGTTTACATCAACATTCCCATATCTGTTTGCTATTTCTATTAAATGTTTTGCAAATGTTTTAAATCCACTTCCGTCAATTGTCTGGAAGGGTCGACAATCTTCCACTATTCACATTGTCGCTTTTGAAATTGTTTCAGTTTTTAATTTTTTCGTCACAGGTACAATTTACTGAGCTTCATTTCGCATATTATTTAATAAGTAGCATTTATGCTTTAATAAATTGGATGTACTTTTTGAATTATATTTGTACACGTTTTCACATTTTGTACAAACAACGTAATTATTTACAATTGTACCATCATCTTTTTGTATTTGCCCAAATACTTCCCAAACCTTGCTAAAAGTTCGTCCTTTTTTATTTACACTGCTATATACACCATTTTTTATTTTTTGAGAAAGATCTGTAACAATATCTCCATCCACGTTAGCATCAACATTTTGACCATTATTTTCTATCATTTTTATAATAACATAAAGTTTAATGTAAAGCAAAATCAAGTATTACACAACGAGTATACTAATTAATCAATTGATAATTTGACATACTATTTTTTTTATTTGTTTATACGTAACAAGTATTCTATATTGAGAGAGAGTATTTGCTTATGCATAGGAAATACTGCTTTCAAATAATGCGGTATTCGTTAGTGCAAATACATAGAAAAGTAAATCGAATAGAAACAATGCATTCAGTCTAAAAATAATTGTATTTGCTACAACTCTCTTTTTCCGCTCATACAAAACTAGGTATCTAGTTTGTTTACGATTTCGCATTGTTTGCTTTGACTTAATTTGATATTTATACGATTGATAATAAATATACTTGCGCAGGTTATTAATAAATACCAGCTTAAGGTGGAAAAAGGTATTTAAAAAGAACTTATTATTCGAATGGTTCTGAACCATCACCAATCCGATATTTGGGCGCCACTTTGTAACTAAGGCTGGATATTACTCCGGCCCCAGCTACATAGAAGTTGTCCTAGACGTTGAGCACCGCGGCATTAACCTGTAGCTCAGGTCGGTAGGGGTATATTGGTTGTGGGTTTTGGTGTCAACGTATAAGACCTAGATTAACCGCGTGTGTATGGCCAAAGCATACAAAGGGGAACAGGTTTAAGAGGAAAATTTCGGACCCACAAATACTTTGTGGAGCCCATGGCGTGATCGACCATTGTCGTTCAATAGCGGCTTAGTGCCAATCCATTACCATGATGGGTAATGGAGGAGAAAAAAAAAGGAAGAGAAAACAGGTTTGTGTGAGTGGTAGACGCTACGTCTGCCCACTCAGTGGTTAGTAAATATATATATATTGGTAACGCGTTGCCAGCAGAAGGGAAGACGATGCTTACGCTATACTTTCTTCCGTCCTGTTAGGGACCACTGGCAGACCCGTCACCAATTGGGCCGTTTTAAGTTAGTAGTTGAAACGGCTTTGAATCCTATACTTACCGAAATTCTGCTTGTTTTACTCCAAAGAAAAAAAACTTATGTTTCGTTTTTTTAATTTTTAATTTACTATTTATTTTTAAGTTTCTTTTTTACTTAATTACCCGCCTAATTACAGACCCAAAAGTCAACTCTCTAATCTGTATCTGTTCCGTACCACGGCCAAAACCGGATGGTTCTGACCCGTAGCACGGACAAAATTCAACTCCTCTCTTCAAGTAAGAATATTTTTGGTATTTATACTAATTTGGTGGGTTGATAGAGTGAGAGGAAAAACAAAAAGAAAACGCATAAAAATGCACTCTATCAAAAACCATTTGACATCATTTACTTGTGTTTAAAAAAAAAATTAATTTTTACAAACGTTGCAAAAACGTTGTAAAAGAAATATATTGGTTACAATAATAAATGTATAACGTAAAGTTATGTTGTAATTGTGACCGATTTTGCTGGGTGTACATATTTATAATAACACACTATAAATTAGCGTAATTCTATAGGTGAATAACACACTATGAATTTTTATTTACACAATATTTTGTCAACAAGGTAAAGTGGAGGGATTGGCCTCAAAATTGTGTTTGTAGTTTAGGTTGAATTGGACAGGGTGGTAACGGTTGTTGACAGGCGACCGTTACAGTATATAAACGGTCAATCGAAGGGGAATTGGGTACCGCGGGAGAAACAATCGATTCAGTAGGTTCGACATCTTCTGCAGCTCTGGATGCCACATTATACAATCCCACGGCTTCTACATCTCAGGATTCCTCTTCATCTCCGACTTTCAGTTCGGTGATTTATATATCTCGGGATTCCTCTTCATCTCCGACTTTCAGTTCGGTGATTTTTATAACTCGGAATTCCTCTTCATCCCCTACATTCAGTTCCACGCCTTCTATATCTCGGGATATTGAATTTCTTAACAGTTCGAGACATGCTGCATCACGCAATAAAACAACAATAAGTAACCAAGAAAAATACTTCCGTAAACGAGAGCGGCGAAAAAAAAGAAAAGTGTATTGCGGAAATTAATTCGCTCCTCGCTCTGTACATTAGTTTCATTCATAATTGCATTTACTTTGGTTGTCGGCCCGATATCACCACCGTCACACGTATGTTATGAAGAACACATGCTACAAATACAGTTTTTATGCTGTTCTCAATTTTTATCTCAAGCGATCGAAATTGTTTTTTAGGCTGCACTTATCGTAGCACCATCGGCCCAAACTCCTTCCACCCTACCTCAAACAACAACGGGACGCGCACCACAGAGCCAGCACATATTTCCCACATAAACGTATCCATAAGGCCAAATGGAAATCTAACGACGTGACAACTGACAGCGGTCAACCGAATCGACCACATCCTCTTGCCCAAAAGGCATTTTTCTAGCCTCAATGACATCAGAACCAAACGTGGAGCTAATATTGACTTGGACCACTTCCTGGTTGTTCCTTAATTAAAATTTGGCCTCTCCACCACGTACAATCATCGTTTTCAGCATATCACTCGTTGGAATACACTTTTATCCGCGTAGCAGCATTATTCACAATGAATCCGATGAATTATTGATGGACACTAAAACCGTCCTCGAAGTGTGGCGGTGGTATTTTTCCTCACTTCTAAACAAACAGGCTCCACCTTCCGACCAACAACCTCTGTTACTTTAATGCGATATTAACGTCGAGATGATTCCACCGCACCTCCAACATATGACGAAGTGCGGAACGTGATATCGCAGATGAAAAATTACAAGAGACCTTGTGAGAATGGTATCTGCAACGAAATGCTCAAATATGGCGGCGATTATTTGTTTTACCGCATGTTTGATCTCATATCAATAATTTAGGCTACAGAAGACATCCCAGAAGAGTGGATGACAGCTCTTATCTGTCCGATTCATAAAAAGGGAGACCTGTTAAACTGCAACAACTACCGCGGTAGTTGCTGATTACAGTTTACAAGGTTTTAGCCAAAGTAGTCGCGGCACAGCTATTAGCATACTCCGAGAGGATCTTCGGTGATTATCAATGCGGTTTTCGGTCGAATTGTGTCAGGTTTTAATGGATGGCTCAATATGTAAGGTGCAAATGGAAGGTAACATTTCGGATGACTTCGAAATAAAATCTGGAGTGCGGCAAGGAGTCACGATAGTTCCGATTCTCTTCAACTTATCATTAGAATATGACATTCGTCATCTTAATATAATGCAGCCCAGCTGCCTATATTACAAATCATCTCAGTTATTAGCGTACGCTGATGATATTTGCATTCTTTGTCGCAGCATCATCTCCCTGAAAGTAGTCCTCCTTCCGTTGGAAATGACAGCCCAACAAATTGGCCTTCAGATCAATGAAGCGAAGACCAAATACATGGTGATTACAAGAAGTTGGGATTATATTTCTGGAGACACACAGTTAGCAAAAATTGAAGAGTTCAAATATTTAGGATCCACGATCAGTGAGCAAAACTCCGTTTCAGTCGACATCGCATCGAAGATTGCACCAGGCTATTTGGTTGCGAGTCTTGGACACTTACTACAGCGGAAAACATCAAAAAACTTGTTGTTACGGAGCGTAAAATAATAGGCAAGGATAGCCACTATCTCCAAGCAAATACGAGTTATTATTTGTATAGCCTTTGGCAAGCTCGTATAAGCGGCTGTTTTTAAAAACTCGTGTGTCGTGTACCGATCCAGGAAAAACAACGAATACATTATTAAAAATGCAGCTTCTGTCAACTACAGCTTGCAATTAAATGGAATAGAAACTTTTATAGTTGATATGTTTGTCATGTTTCTTCTCCGGACATTTTTTTCGAATGTGACACCCGTCAATGTCGCTTATAGGGTCTTTCATCGCATGTGTTGTGCAAAATATTCCAGCATTGTGTGAATTATTGATATAACGGTGTATCTATGAAGCTGCCATCCAGTATAAAAATACCATAAGGTCATACTCTGTTTTCCAGCCCCACTTTTGTGGGGCATAAATTCTAAGATTTTTTTAAAACTATGTGATGTTGCTCGTGGTCCCGTTTTTTTAAATATCCATATTTAAAATAGACTACAGAAAATACTTCTGAAATACGAGTATATTAATGGGACATTAAAATACGTACCTCTCTTGATTTTGTAATACATTTTCTTAAATTAGTTGTTCGTAATCGATCTTGTTCGAGAACAAAAAGAACTATCATAATAATTGAAAAGTAAATTTCTAAATTTTGATCCAGATTTGATTGTGTCAAAATTTTAACTAATTCACACAGCAATATTATTCACCATGTTAAAAAAAAATCACCTTCAAAAATTTTGTTCACCAATTTTTTAATTCATATTTTTAACATATTAACACTCGACCTCAGGCAGTATTTATATTATATTCGTTACCGCCAAGTAGGCGGTCAGTATTTATATGATACGGCAGGTTTTCCTGCAAAATTTTCGCAGTAATGTGCATATTATCCAATCCTTGAAAAATAATCAAAATTCTCTGATAAAAAATTATTGGTTTAAATGCAAATTGTTAATTTAGACAGCCGTACTGTAACTTTCGTTTACTGCATAGCTAATTTGTTTTTGTTGAATTTGTTATAGAAAAAATTACAAGATGTCCTGTTTCTATAATAAAAATAAAGAACAGCTAAAGCTTTTTCTATCATATATATGTTTATTATGCTACGAGTAACGAATAGAAGAAAATATGTATACATATCTACAAAAATCAAAACACCGGATAAAATTACACAATTGTTCATCAACCACCAGTACATATTGACTGGTTAATGTAAAATCAATTTCATCTATCATATCAAAAAAATGTATTACCCATTTTAAAATTTGTTGCTGATGATGAAAACTCCAGAACAGTTTTACCTGTTGATCTGAATTTATTTTAAACTTGCCTACTTATAGAGACAACATCAATTTAATCATTCACTTTTCCTTGCTGTTTATATTATTTATTATTTGTGTCTAAGACTGTTACACAAAAAAAGTGCTTGGGAGTAACACGAAATTAATAGTCATATCAATTTTCCGCTTATTGTTGTTGCTTTGTTTCGCTACCGCAAAATACTAAAACCGCAAAAACAATAAAAATGAATGTACGAGTATCTCCTTTTATTGTGTTAAATAAAAATAATGATGCCTCAATTTTAGATTTTTAGTACACATAAATTTCTATTATTTTTGTTGTTGTTTCATAACCATGTACGTGTGTGTGTGTGTGTGTGTATCTTGGAAGTATTATATTTAAAGACACGTCAAATAATCCTGTAAATTATTGCGACTTGTGTGCGATGTTCGGGAAGTACCAATAAATGTTTATTTATTTTATTGTAGCTCTATGGATGTATGTAGTATGTATCTTTATTTATTGTACAGAATATAAATTCTCAAAAGGGTATTCGATTCAAAAGAGATTTTTTATTAAGCTGAAGGAATTATTAATGCTTATGTAGGTAAAATGTGAAGATAACATAATAATAGTCCTTATCATTGCAGTATAGAAAAGAATTTTTGGAGTGAGTGCTAGACACGACAAAAATTAAACGTTTTGAAAATGAAATAATAATTTTAAAATACTGGTTTATTTATTTATTTGACATGTATCCTTGATTTTTATAAAATTTTGAACCATTTTAAACGGGATTTTCTTGATCCTCATTTTTAATTTTCACTTCAGATAGCATCACAAGAAATGATAGCGTTACAGCGAAAAAGATATGGAATTTGCAAATGTAAGTGTTAAAAATTGATTTTTTCAATAGCCTTATGGTAACCACTGGGGTGTATAATTGTTTCAAATAATGGATTGAATGAGATGGTTTCGTATAGTAATAATGTTCCAGAATGTCAAGAAATCCTTAGATTGAATTTTAAGAAAGTTGTTCATTCAATCATAAATGAAAGCATTCAAGGTTGCCTTTTGTCCCAAATAAATGGTCCTTCAAGCCGGATTGGCTAAGTATACTTTATTATAATTATATTTTAAGATATTAGTATACGAAATCAAATCTATAAACCTAAAATATCTAATCATAACTAAATTCACTTCTATATAATTTACAAAATCGCTCAAACGAAAGAAGAATACCTAAGAACTGTGAACTTTAAGTGTAACAAAGTATTGAAATTATTATTTGATTTATTGACTTTATTACAATAAATAGTTCGTTACTACATGTAAATTATCTGTCAAACCTCGTAGAAGTGAACATTTTCCACTCGCCCTATTTTATGTAAACGTTGAAAACACTTTGTATTTGAACAATTAGGGTGCACCAATTACTTAAAAATAAACAATTTTGATTTAAGTTAAACTGATCATAAAGTGTTGTGCATTTAGACATATGGATACATAACATACATAAAGGGTTTTCTAATAAAAACATTTGAGATAAAGGGTTTGTCAATAAGGACATTTAAGATATCTCGAAAATTTTATTATTGGCTTGAAGTACAATCAAAACACTTATGTATGGAATTCGACATCGTTCATATGTCCACTACGGGCACGTTTGTAGATGTCGATTCCTTGAACCCAATTGTCGATTCGGCCACACATTTCGACGGAAACGGCCGCTATCTGTCGTTCAATATTGGCTCTGAGCTTCCCCAACGACGTTGGCTTGTTGGCATAGACCAATGATTTAACGTAGCCCCATAAAAAAAAGTCTAGAGGTGTTAAATCACACGATCTATGCGGCCAAACAACAGGACCGTTTCTGTATATAACACGTTCATCGAATATAGATTTCAATAAGCCGATTGTTAGACCCGCTGTATGGCATATCGCACCGTCTTGTTGAAACCACATATCATTAATTTCTAGCTTGTGCAATTCACCAAAGAAATAACGTTGCAACATGTCTCCTCTGTAGCGATCTCCATTGACTGTAACGTGACGGTCATTTTCATCAACGAAAAAAATGGTCCAATGACACCGCCAGCATGAAAAGCACACCATACAATTATTTTTTGTGGATGAATTGGTGATTTTTGAAGCACATGAGGGTTTTAACATGGTCAAGAACGCATATTCTGGGACAATAATTACATCAACAATTGGAATTAACGCTCTTGAAGTTGCAGTGTACTTCACCATGACGGAAATGTTGTCTTTAATGAATGTTTTGACACTGACAGTTTGGTTATTTGTTTAAGGGTGCGTTCACAGTGAAAGTTCAAAGTTGTCAAGTTTCAAATTAAAAACCCGATACATTTTTAAACTAAATTAATCCATTTCAATGGTGAGTTAAGAATATTATTTGTATCTTTTCAAAATGGTGGGCAGCCTCAAGATTCTTCTTGAATGAAGATTCAATAGAGAAAGAAACTGGCACGTGCAGAGAAGATAATGGAAAAGTTCACATTAATAGAAAATACAAATTTTAAAAGGGATCCCGATATGGAATACGAACAGAACTATTACAAGGAGATATCCGGATTGCCGATTTTGATGCGGAAGTTAGGATTAAACTTAGCTTTGCAAAGTAGATCTTTTGAGAATTTGGCCAACCTTACTCAACAAGGAAGCGTATCAGTTCATTTACAAAATCTTAATATTCACCATTTTCCGGAGATCACAATGATTGGCAATCGATCTGACTTATATGTTGCAGCAATACCTGATTCATCTGCATTATAGCCAGTACAGAAATTCTAGATGCTGAGATGTGGAATTGCTGGTTTATTGATACATCTATATCCAGTACTGACGTTAATTACATTGAGGGTACATTGAGGGACAAACAGGGTCAATATCAAAAGGTATGATGGTGATTTAAAGGATTCTTGGCTAATTTACATATTAGTGAATAAATTGTAGATCTATACTACCGTTAAATCTTGGTGAATAATGAAAATCGTTTGAAGAAATCATCCTTCTAAACCAAATTGACCAACCACCCAAGAATTAAAGGGTTTTGCAAACTAGCACGATAAATCCAAAGGTAACGAAGGGAATTATTGAGGACTTTTGCTTTCAACGGTTTTATTTGAAGAAATGGATATCCAATTATTATGAAAGTTTGATTATAAAACAGACATCCTGAAAGTTTTGAGATTACATTGGAACACAATAGAAAATACATTTTACTTTCAAGCGAACGATCACAAAAGGAAAGGTTTGATCTAATGCCAGCAAAATTTTAGATCCCTTAGTTTTGCTGGCACCCATTCTTATACAGGTAAAAATCATTATTCAAAATTTTTGGGTTTCTATGTAAGATATGTTGCAAACTGTTAAAGTATGAACTATTGATACGTTGGAGAATTTGTCAGAACGGAACAAACGGTCCAGGAATTAAGTATATCTCAGTTCATAGGGAGTACAAAGATTCTAGGGTTGAACAACATATTTTAATGATGCGAGTGAGCGAGTATTCGCTTTTTGTTTAGTTTAGAATATAGTTACACAGTGGATAATTTGTTGGAAATCTAATTAATAGTAAAACCAAGGTGTCGCTAATAAAACATTTCTCGAGTGCAGTGAGATATTTTGCATAATAGAATTAATCAATTTGGTGAGTAACACATCGCCACATAATTCTAAACGAAAAAATCAATAATAATTTATGGAACACCAACCATTTTCGTAGACGTTCATAATCCCCTGTAACTGTTTGTACTGCTTCTGGAAAAGTTGGTATCGAAGCAGTTTTGTTTATAACAAAAAAATAGCAGTAACTGCTATTTATTTATTTGACTTTTCCAGTTGTCCAACATTAAGTTTATTGCTGTTTGACACAAACGAAATTCTCTAAATCCTTGTCGATCAACTGATATAATAGTTAGGATTGGAACAATTATTGATTCTTCCATATAGCCGCTCCTTTAGGATTCGGATAAATAGATCTGCAAATATTTCAAAGAGGATTATTTAACTTTGCTCCGGTGAATTATTCACACTCAGCTGTTCTCTTCTATTCGCTATTGGGAATCATGCGATTTGAATTCTTTATCCAGTTGAATTTTATATGGAAACATTTTAAGATTCAGTTATAAAATACGTCGCAATAATGTTTTTGAGATGTATAATTGGCTAACACGTTTACGAGTAGAAACAGATACATTTTCGTTAACACTCTCCTGAACCGCCTCAACCAACAGCGATATTAAATCTATGTACATTGCCGTTATTGTTTTATTACTTCATTGCAACGTCACCCACAAAAATTTTCGTTGCGATCGTACAACAACGTTATAAATCATTATTAAAATTATGAATTAAGATTTTTTTTTTAAATTATTAAATAAATTTGATTAACCAAATTTATAATAAAAGTATTGTGACTAACCATGAAAATAAATAAATTATTTTTCGATATAAAAAAAAATTGAAAATTGGGAATTTTTTTCTAAATGACATTTGACACTTGGAAATAAATGGATTTAATTAATAAAGAAATAGAGACTGATGACTCATCTGAGGCAATTATATTGCTGGAATATGCTCCTGCGGTTGCAGCTGTTATGTTATGTGCTGCTGCTTGTTTATTTGTAGCAGCTGCAATAGAAGATGAAGAACCACGTCGCAAAAGGAGTTGTTGGGTTAAAGATTACCGAAAAACTCGAGAGGTAATCGGCAACACACAAAGTTTGATGAAACAGCTAAAACCGAATTTGGCAGACTACAGAAACTTTTTAAGAATGGATGAAGATTCCTTCAATTTTATTTTAAGTATAGTTAGAAATGATATCCAGAAATAAAACAACCATTTGAGAGAAGCAATTACTATTGAGGAAAAGTTAGCAGTTGTCTTACGAATCCTAGCAACAGGTGAAAGCTTTATGGACCTGGACTACAATTCGAAATTATCGAAGTCATTTCTCTCTGAAGCAATATTAAATGTTCGTGATATCATTTACAAACATTTGAAAAGCAATTTTTAAAGGTAATTTTTTGAAAATATTAATTAAAATTAATTAACACTAATAACTAAAGAATTAATATTCCTTACTTATTTTTCTCAATTTCTATTGCAGTTTCCGACCACAAGAGAAGAATGGATAACGATTACCGCCTAAAATACCAATTCCCAAACTGTATAGATGCTGTAGACGGTAAGTATATAAATTTCCGACCGCCAAAAAAAATGCGCCGCTTTATTATAATTATAAAGGCTCACAGCGTGGTATTATGGTACTATGGCAAATTTATTTTTATAAACGTCGGGTGTAATGGGCGAGTAAGCGATGGTGGTGTGTTGCAGCGACCTAATTTAAATTATATTTTACAACAAGCGGATAGGTTCTTACTCTTACCAGACAAAAAATTTGTTGGAAATCAACGGTTACTAGCGCATGTGTTCGTAGCAGATAATGCGTTTCCATTATCATCTAATATGATCACACCATACCCTTTCACCACGACCGGTGAAAATAAAAAATATTTTAATAAACGTTTGAGTCGAGCTCGCCAGAGTATAGAACGGGCTTTTGGCATATTGAGTAACCGATTTCTGATCTTCCAAAAACCAATAAATTTGCGTGAACACAAAGTTATAAAAATCGTACAGTGTTGTTGCGCATTGCACAATTTTTTAATTATGAGAAGCGCATGGTATAATGAAATTAATTTTACTGAAGAAAATGAGGCTCAACAAAAAGGCAATGTATCGCGCTCAAATACAACCAATGCAAAAAGTGGGGAAACCGTTAGAAAATAATTCGCCGAATATTTCAATAATGAGGGCAAAATATAATTTATTTTCATATCTATATGTTTACATATTCTAATAAATAAAGCAACACTTATATTAAAACAAAAATTAAAATCTTGTTTTTTATTTTAATTTAATTTTCGATTTTAAAAATGACTTATTTTATAGTTGTGTTTTTTAATATACTTACTATACTTACCGTACTTGGCGTTAACTACTAAACGGAATAGTGTTTGTTGTTGCTTTAATGAAGCTTGGTGTGCAGTCATCAACCCAGAATTAATTTAAACCAAAGACGAAATGTTTTGTATAGTAAAAAAAAATATTTATTAACAGAAGAGTTCATCTCTTAGAATAAATAAAATAAAATAAAGAAAACAATTACACATTAATTATTTTAATTCAGTCTTTCTCCATCTTCAAAATTATCTTTAAATATACTCTCCATTGATAATTGTAGGATGTCTTTGGAAGGTTTTGAAATATTAGGCGGTTTTATGGTTCTGAATTCTATTATTTCAAGGTGTTTTTTTTTTGTTGGATTTTGTTCGAACTCTGGTGGAGAAATTGAGTAATACTCGTATGGGTAAAATGTTTCAGGAAATTGGGTAAATGATGACGAACTAGGGGTTGGGGTTGATGTACGTTGCGGAAATTGGGTAAATGATGACGAACCAGATTTTGGGGTTGAAGGACGTTGACGAAATTGGGAAAATGATGACGATTCACAGGTTGGGGTTGGAGTACGAGTTGGTGTTATTATATAATTGAATTGCTGGTTTTTTTCTAGAATCTCCCGTTTCTCCTGTTGAATTTTATGCTGCACTAACTGTAAAATTTCCATTTTTAATATCGTGAATGTGTGGTCAAATTTTATTTCCTTCAACTCGCTGCATAAATAGCGCAAAATTCTTCCTCATTTGACACAAATTCCTTTATTTTTGGCGCACGCATGTACTCTTTCGCATCATTTAATGCTTTTATTGCATGGGTTTCTAGTGAATCTTGTGGTCTGTTGCTTGGTTTTCTGAAAAGATTAATAAATACTGCTTAACATAGGCAAAAAATATAAAATATGCAAAACAAATAATTTATGGATATCCGAGACCGAGGTATGAAATGAGATAGTAAAATATTTTTTATTATTTTGACTAAATACAATAAATTTGAAATGAAAAACATTTAAATAATTACTTACTTTTCTACGAAACCCAGAACTTCTTTAGCATCTTCAATATCTTGTATTCCAATCTGAAAATAAAATTAAAACCAAACATAACATTTAAACTTAAATTCTATCAAAAGAACATGAGTAACTTACATAGGAAAGGTTCAAGTTAGAAGAGGTCGGTGTAGAATCGTTACTATGCATTAAAAATTGCAATTCAGCATAGCACCATAATTTTGGCTCGTATAAACGAAGAAAAAAGCTGATGCAAGAATATTAGTCTAAACAGGGCCAATACATATACAAATTTCATGACAACACTGATAGCCTACTGATAGATAAATGTTAATTTTTTCATCAGTATAATTGTATCGATAAATTCAGCTATAATAGTTTTTGTATCACAAGATTACATTTTTCCAAGATGGTTAAAAGATATATGTTACGACGTCGTAGAAGACGACGTCTATTTGGACATTTTTTCCATTATGCCTCAACAACCAGCTTCTATTCTTCCAGTCGATGTGGATATCGAATCAAAGTAAACCAAGAATTTGTTGGTTGAAGCCAACAGATGCATCCTGGTGGGACAACATTGTTCTGAAATCATTTAACAATAATGATTGAATTAAAACTTGCCGGGTAAATAAATCGAGTTTCGCGGAGATTTGTGAAATGGTGAGTGCCGATTTGTAACCAAAACCGAATCCATTGAATTCCCGACAAACAATTCCAGTGAAAAAGCAGATTGCGGAAGCTTTATATTAGTTTGTCTCTTGTGCTGAGATGAGAATTATTGGCAATAACATGATGGTTAATAAACTTTTAAAATCTTCAGTGCTAATTGTATGTTAATTTGATTTTGTTTAATTTAATTTTAGATTAGTACATGCAGTGTACATAAATGTATACGCAGATTCACCGATGCAATGTTGAAATACGCCACACAATACATATGCATGCCAATAAACGAAGAAGCTAAGGTACTATCACCAAAATTCTTAAGTAAAGATGGTCATGGCGATTTTATTAATCGTAAGGGGTGGACATGCTACAATGTGCAAATAGTTGCTGACTTTAACTACTTGTAAAATTTTATTTTCTAATATTGTACACAAATACCTATAAATATATAAAATTATTTTATTACAGAATAGGAGATGTTACCTGCGATTGGTTCTTCTCAGGTTCTTCACACGATGCGTACATTTTCAAAAATGTTGGTTTGTTTGAAAGCGGGGGAGATATTTTGCCATAAGTAAGTTCAAATATCCCTTGGTACGATGTATTTTTTATTTCAGACAGAAATTTAATTTCCTACATATTTCAGAATCCAAAAATTATAAACAATGTAAAAACTGTTTACCTCAAACTTGGAGACCGGGCCTATCCGTTAATGAGTTGGCTGATGAAGGAATATCCAGGTATTTTGACGGAGCAGGAGGAATCATTTAATGCCTATTTCAACTCAGCTCGTATCGTTATCGAACAGACGATAGGTAAATAGAAAAGCATCCTGAGCTTACCAAGAAGCGTTTAAAATCCCGGATCTCGATCTTACTAAGATCCGTGAGGTCGTTCAAAGGGGAAGTTCCCATACATTTTGTTCTGCTGTACGCTAGACTAGGACAGGTACAGAGCAGATGGAGCACTTTTCCTCCTCCTACTCATCACTACAGCTGCGGCAGAAATCGTGGGCTGGGACACCCAGTCTGCTCGCATGTATCCCAATGAGACAATGTCCCGTTATAGCTCCCACGACCATACCAATATGATGCCGTCGAAGCGATATCAGTTGGCCTGATCTGGACCGGTGAAGTCCAGGCCAGATCTGCCTGGTTATTACCCACGAACTAGCGTTAGAATGGATTATACTTACGTGCCTAAAAATTAACAGCAATTTTCCGTTTTCATTATACGATTGTCTAAGTATATTATTTACACATAATTATCAAATTATTTTGTTTTAACTAGAACACTATAAAAAGTACTTTATTAAAAATGTAAAATATAATACCTATAATACCTATTATATTTTTGATAGCTATTATACTGAAATATTATAATTTGCTCTTATACTATCGAACTTCGGTTTTACACCGGATAGTATAATAGTCTGTTATACTTTTTTGCTATTATACTATCTACGGTGGAAAACCAGTATAAAATGTCCAACCAAACACACATTTTTGTTTTTTATTTTATAATAGGCCGATAACGGAAAAATTCGACTCGAATGAATTTCAAAATAAGCTCCAAGGTCATATTTATGATGAGACACATTGTGTCATATAATGTGATACCGATTAGTGGTGACCCCTTGGTGGCAAACCTGAAAGCTCCCATTTCATTCAGAAATGGTTGCAAAATAGTGTGAATAGTAAACATTTATAAATATAGCGGCAAAATAACGCCTAATCGAACCAATATATTGGGGTTTAAAATCAATAAAGCCTACATGCACCGATAGTGAGCGAGCTTTTTCAATTGTCGATAATTTCCTCACTAAGAAGCGGGCACTAACGGGAGGATTTAAGATAAAAGAGTGTTTGAAAATTCGAAGTTTTTAGAAAGATTACAAATTAAAATTTACATCTGCTGAATCCTGCCGCACATTTTACTTCTCGGATATCTTTTATCAAAGAATATTTTATTTAATTAAATATTCTTTGCTTTTATCCTTTTAACACTTAATTACTGTCAACGCGATATTTATTTAACCCAAATACTTTTATAAATTACGCACTAATTTGCTTTAGTATAAATAGTGCTAATGACTAATTTCGTTTGAATTTGGTATTTGGTAATTAAACATGTTGTTCAACCTGCAGCTCCACTCACAATCAATCAATATGCCTTGATTTCCTTGCAATATGTTCTACAACCTTTAAATCGATCTTCCAACTGCCATACACACGGAACAACTTGATATTTTTTACACACGAACACAAATACAAAAAAATGTGTGATTCGAACAAATTTGTACTTCTCTAGTCAATACGAAATGAAACTGTATTTACTCATACATAGATGAGTGAAAACAATTCATTCTCAACTGATCTACCACAAAAAATAAGAAACTTGTTTCGTTTAATATAACGAATAATAGGTCCGGCAATAAGCGAACAGTTATGGCGAAACTCAAATAAAATCTATTACGTAGCAGAAAATAAAATCGAATAAAGTGGTATAGCACAAATCCTGGCCTTTATAAAGTAAATCGCCAAACCATGTTTCCAATTCAATACAAAATATTACAGATGAAAGTCCACGTGCCCATCCGTGGCCATCATCTCTTTATTTGTCCCACCAGTTATGTACAACACTAGTGCTATGGCGTTTACTCCCTTTCTTGCTATGGAGTCTATTTTTTGCTTGCCCGAATAGCAGTCTTACATTCTTGGTATACTGCGTGCTCTCCTGTGTTTCGAATTAGGTGCATTGGGACATGGAATGCCTTCGGGACTTGGACGGGCCATAGAGAGATTCTAAATAAGTTTAAGTCACATATTCCGGAAGTTGAAATGGTGAATTGCCCGAATTTAACTTCACCAATTTCATTCTCCGTCGTTTTCCCTTCGAGAGAACTGTGGCTCTTTCAGGATTACTATAGACAGTTGTCCGAATCGATAGTTTTCTGTGGATAGCTCTCGTTCAGAAGTCATTGCAGGGTTTGGATTCTATTGTCCAAAGTATGGGCTCAGATTCTCGGGTAATCTGGGTAAACGCTGCACGGTTTTTCAAGCTGAATTAATTGCACTTACCCATAGTGCGATTGAGGCGTTTTAGTTTAATGATTTAGGGAAGGATATTATTATCTTTATGGATAGTAAACCCGTGCTCAATACCCTTAAAAACTCTAAACTGGGCAAACATTGCAAATACTACATTAATCTCCTTTGCTCTAATACGAGAGTAAGGATTATGTGGGTGTCTACTCATTGTGGCGTTGTGGGAAATGAGGTTGCTGACTTTTTAGCGAAAGCTGGATCGCATAGCAAATTTGTTGGTCCCGGGCCAGCAATTCCTCTATCCTTAAATGGTGGTAAAGACGCTTTACTGGAACTGGGACTACTCCTAGCTGTTGAAAGGCGAAATGATTCATCATTGAACACAACGTGAGGTTCACTAAATATGTGTTATCCTTAAAAAAGAGCCAACTCAGAATTCTGGTTCCACTTATTACGGACCATGCACATTTCAAGTTTCATCTACAATGCATGGGGCTTGCTCAGGATGATCTTTGTGACGACTGTCTGGAGTAATTGGATGACTGTTTATACTACCTTTGCAGCTATCCGGCCTTTGTCGAAGCTAGATCCCAAGTATTCTCTTACGGATCTTTCAATGTAAATCAGTTATTATTCATTTCATGGTTTAAACTGTTACAGTTTGCTAAAGCTGCAGTGCGCTTCGGCGAGTTACGGTTGGATCCTCTAGGTTTGCATCATGCGCCCATTGTGGCATTGAGTGCGGAACCTCTGTAGGTTACAACCGTTTTAATAAAAAAATAATAAAGGCACTAATAAAATGAAAGTGAACTTAAAACTAAATAAATTACACTGTCAAATTTTGATATTTTTTCAATTAGACTTAGACCAACTACTAGATCTTGATATCCGTGAGAATTAAATTATTATGGACTATTACATTTTCACGGAATTTGGAAGTTTCGTGACTTTGAAAGAAGGCACTCATGTGCATTATCGAATAATTTAGTCAAGCTAAATTTGGCGGACTCTAGATATCTGTGAAGTTAGCCCGAAAAGGCTTTTCTTTATTATGGTGTGTTTCCTTGATAAATTCAATTCTCCGCCCCATAAAATAAAATAAATGAAAACAATATCAATTTCATCCAGAAAATTGTCTCCCAACCCGAAAAAATTGTAAAAAAATTACGTAATTCATCCAGAATAATTACTTATATTTTACCTACTTATTTATAAAATTATTTATTTCGTTTTATTTTCATATTCGATAAATTACGCATTATTTCTTTTTAATTTGCAATTCTAATAAATAATCATATTAATCCACAAACAAGTATTATTACTATAAATTAGATTGAAAGATGACATGACTATTAAACAATTCAATTAAGTTTCACGCTGATCTCAGAGATGTTTAAGATGTTTACGTCAAATGGTTAGTAGTCTCAGGCTCATAAAACATTTGGTTATTAAACAGATAAGTCGTCTTACGATATCACGGAGATAAATGATAGAAACAAATAATTGAGCCCTTCTACCATTTACATATAACTATTACAAATATATGTAATTTAGGATTTTTCTAGCGATATCAAAATCGCTGAAATGTCCACCACTGAATCTCAGCTCACAGGGATTGATAGTACCAACTCAGGGGTGTCCAGTATGCCGGAATAAAATGAATCCTCAAAATAAAACCTACCATTCAATAATATCCATTTATACTGAATACCATACAGAGAGCAGCCAGAAAATCAAAATTAGTCATATCGAGCTCTGTACAATATCGAGATCAGAGATCCCCGATATTGTACAAGAAGTAAGATATCAGCGAGTACGCTGGCTCAGGCACGTTCTGCGTGCTGATCCGGAACGAAATGTGCAGCGATCTCTGAAAGGAGTGCCAACTTATGGTAGGCGCAGAAATCGTTGCAGGCGACGATGGCTCCATGATCGACTTGGCATCTTCAGATTGTTTTAGACAATATGAAGACCATGCTCGGGATCGATACCGTTGGAGCCAAATTGTTGATTCAGTAAGGGGCCAGTAATGGCCGTTAAAACTGTTTATTATTATTAGTCATATTGAATCGACTTTAATATTTGACGATGTCCGTTATAATTTAATTAGACTTTGTAATGAAAACAATAACAGTAATTATTCGAAAGATGTAACAAATTTCAAATAGATCAAATTATAGGTTGCACTGCCCTGTTTTGGGAAACAAATGATATGCTAAATAGGTAGAGCCACTATATTAGTATGTATATTGTAAACGCATAAAAAAGGCGGGAAAACAAGAAAAAACACTGCAAAATATAGTAAAACGGGAAATGCTGGGGATATATAAGTAGAAAAAAAATGTGCATAGAGGGTCAGTCAGTAAAAAAACAAAGAACTAAATTTTTGCTAAAAAGTAAAAAGATCATTATAATAGATAAATTAATGGATCACGGTGATCGATAATAAATAAAATAAAATAAAAAATAAAAATTCATAGTGAAAAACATATAAAAGAAAAAGAAATATGTGAAAATTGTAATTTGTATTCATAATTTGTAAGAATGTTATAAAAAAATTAAAAATAAAAAGTTTTGTATAAGAGTTTCTTATCTATCTATTATGTATGTATAATAAACAATAATAAATAAATATTTTTGGTGTTGATTGTGTGAGTGATCAACCTCTTATTAATTATCGTTAAAATTGTGTAAAACAAAAAGAAAATTTTTTTTAATAAAAACAAGAATATACATATAAACATATAGTTTTATTATAAACTGCTAAAGTGGACAGAAATTGTTAAAAATATAGTGTTTCATTCCGGTGCATCCTCTTTCCTTGTATGAGGATGGTGACTGGGTAAAAAGCTGTGCCAATAAAGATTACTAGCCGCTATATGGACTAAAGTTTATATTTATCAACTATACAAAAATAAAAAAATAAAATAACAAGTGACGTCAGCGGATATACATAATTAGCCGATTGAATATATATGAATATCAGCAAATGAATAGAGGAACGGACACCATCATCATCATCATCATCAACCAATTATTTGTTCGGTGACGTATTAGAAAAATTTATAATTTTTATATCTGTTAAATATTTTTTGTGTCATTGGAAATCTAGCAAAATTTTTTATTAGTATTAGTACACTTGTTAGTATATAAGAAACATTTTTTTTTTGAAAGATTTTTGTGAATGGATTTGTTTTTTTTTATATATAAATTAAATATATATTTTTTGTCATGCGTTTACGGGTGTGGACTCCAACTATCGCGAGAACAAAATTTAATTCTCGGTTATTCCTCGCTCATATGCACATGTTTTATTTCTAATAACAATAAAATCGAATGTAATGGGAAATTAGTGGTATACACATATAATGGGGTGACGGATTGTACTAGTGAGGCGGTAATACTTCCATATAATGCATTTTGATTTTAGTATGCCTTTGTCTTTTAATTATGTCCAGTTTAACAAACTTTTTTTTTTTTTTTTTTTTTAAATGCTGCCAATGGCTTTATTCTTGAATCTTTCTACAAAAGAAACTAACAAGAAGTATTCAAATCTTAAGCTAAAATTATTACATATTTTTTTTAACCAATGTTAATACTTGTTATTGTGCATGTAAAACCTAAACGTTTAATATATTTACAGGTTCATCAGTCCAAGTGGATCTGCTCTGTTAAGTCGCCTAAATCGCGGCTGTTTTAATATATCCCTGGCCAATTCATTGGGATGTGTCTCTAGTTTTGAGTAATATTTCGAACTGAATTCTTTATTGGTTTCTTTAATAGTTTTAATTCCAAGATCATCGTGTATATTACTATGTACCACGGAGCATTGGAAATACTACGAAGTATTTTCGCTTGGCTTCGTTGCAGGAGTTCTCTGTTTGACGCGCTGGTGGATCCCCATAACTGAATACCATATGTCCATATGGGTTTGATTATCACTTTGTACAATAAAACTTTATTGGCTAATGACAGTCGAGATTTTCTTCCCATCAACCAATACATTTTGGAAAATTTTATTTTTATTTGTTTGCGCTTTGCTTCGATATGATTTTTCCACGTTAGCTTTCTATCCAGGTGCATGCCTAAGTATTTGACCTTGGTTTGTTGAGGAATATTTATATTGTTTAATTCCACTGGTGGGCAAGTGCGTTTGTTTAGCGTGAATGTAACGTGAGTTGATTTGTTTTCGTTCACTTTTATGCGCCATGTCTTCAGCCAGTTCTCGATTTTGTTTAGATGATTCTGTAATTCCTTTGAAGCAGTTTCGGGATTACCGTGTGACACCAGGACGGCCGTATCATCGGCAAAGGTTGATATGACTACCTTGTTGGTTACAGGTAAGTCAGCTGTGTACAGCAGGTATAATATTGGGCCTAGAACGCTGCCTTGTGGAACACCTGCGTTTATATCATTTAAACAAGTAGTTGCATTATTTTGTTTAACCATGTACTGCCTTAGAAGGAGATAGTTTCCCAGAACTGAGTGAAATTTCTTCGGTAGAAGTCCTTTAATTTTGTATATTAGCCCATCACGCCAAACTTTATCAAAGGCTTGTGCAATGTCCAAGAAGGCAGCAGAACAATATTTATTTTCCTCATAGGTGTTGTTGATTGCATATACAATCCTGTGTACTAGTTCTGTGGTACCATGTTGGTTTTGGAACCCAAATTGATGGTCCGAAATCATATGCCGTTCTTCTAATACTGGTTTCAATTTCGTTAGTAGCATTTTTTCAAATAAATCTGTGTTTCATTTTTTCCAGCTTTATGTATCATTGTGATCAAAGATATCATCCATTTTTGAAGAATATAACCAATGATTGCGTTGAATATTAATGTTATTAGTTTTATGCATTTATCTGGCAATTACCTTATCATTTTTCCAATAATAAGATCATGCCCTAGTGCCTTTTTTGGACTTATACAATTTTTAATTGTATTCTTAACTTTCTTCCACTTATATTGTATGGGTTTGAAGAACAAACCATCATCCATTTAATCGGGTAACACGAAGTTATTAGTTTCTTCGTGTGGTGCGAATACTGTTGTTAGATGAGCAGCAAAAGCATTAGCTTTTTCTTCATCGGCTCTCGCCGAATTTCCAGTTGATAGACTAATCGAGTGATTCTAGTTTATTGGCCTTTTTAACTTTTTTGTTGCCTTCCGCAAAGAATAATCTGTCCTCTCGGTTACCGAGAGTTCATTTATGTAATTCTGGACGCTCTGGTTTTCTTCTTCCCGCAATGCAAATCTTAGAGTCTTAATAGCTCGATTTAATTTCCATTTTAACAACGGTGATTTTGTTTCTTGCCATCGGCGGCGAATTTCCCGCTTTTCCTGGATTAGTTCCTGTATATTTTGTGACAGTTTATTAACTTTTTCTGTACTATTTAAGATGGATGTGGCCTTTTCAGCTGATAATGACAAGACATCTTTTAAATTTGCTTCCGCCGCATCAATATCTGCTGGTGTGTTAAGAGGGATATTCAGTACACAATTTTGTTCGACTAGCCTCTTATGTGATGTTATGATATGATACTTCTGGTCGTACTTTTGGTGCTCTGCTCGCTGCCTTCGATTGATTCTATTTTTCAATTCTAGGTAAATTGGCATTTGAGTTATGGAGTTCACCACAGATAACACTAACATCGCTTAAAGTGCAATATGCTTTAGTGTGTCCATACTCTTGGCACTTAACACACTGTACCGGTCCAGTTCTTTTTCTGGGTTCCTCTACGATAATTCTTCTATGCAGTAGATATTTTAAATCAAATATTGCATGTTTCTCTTTGATTTTTTTATTATCTGGTTCTAATTCCATACGTAACAATGGCTGAGGCAACTTCTCACGGTTAAGAAATGGTGCGGTTCCACTTAATCTCGGCAGATTGTTGGATTTCATGCATGGGTATTTTTATTTTACTGTCAAATTTAAATATAACAAATATAACCATCCTTATGTACCTGACAATTTTTTTGCCTGGACTGTGGAAAACCAGCGTATTTTGAAGATGATAGTCACCGCATCAACGACGAAGTAATGAAGGGGGAGGAAATGTCTGATATGTACCATAAGCTATGGACTCAATATTACTACGAGATGCTTTCAAACAGCTCAAATATTCCTATACCAATCACTTCGTACAACATCCGTCGTACGACTCTTTGTAATACTTCTAATTAAAATGTATTTTTATGGAATTTGCATAATAAACATAATAATAATTAAACTCCATGAGACGTGTGATATATCGAACCCAACCACTTGACTTTTACCTTATTCCCCTTTCGTTGTAATATCTTCTCTACTAAGTAAACGTCCTGATTTTTGACTTTCTGCGATTCATATTCATAAAATCTTCCTGCAATTGGTTGTCCCTGATAATCCTTGATCAGGTATGTGACAGGATATTTGTTGAAAACATGTGATATTTTAAATATTTCCGATGACCAGTTCGGCGTGTAACCTTTCTCGAATTTTTTTTTGAACCTACTGAGGCTTTAAGAAAACTGTACGAAGAGTAATGATTAATATTGTGTTCCTTCATAATATTTTGAAACGAAATGTTGCAAAATTCTTTCCCAAGATCAGTTTGAATATTTTTCGGTATAAGCCCGCTACTCTGAAAAATCTGATTTATCACATCCGATACCTCTTTTGCTGTTATGTTTTTTATAGGTTTCACCCAGGCATATTTCAAAAAAGCGACAATAACTGTTAGCAAATATTTAAAACTTTTATTGATTTTAGCGTAAGTTTGCATCTAAATCCATCTGCCACAGATCATCGATACCTTTAATTTTAACTTTCGTTCGAGCAAAATTTTTTCATACCCTTTTATGGAATTCGTTTACGGCCTGTTGACGGCTCATTATAAATAACAAGAATGTAGAAAAGGAGAAATAATTTATAGATTTCAAAATATATTTTTTTTTCACCTTATTCGTAAATAAATAAAAAACTATAGATTTTAGGTTTTAAATTTTGTTATATTATTTTAAATGTTGATAAAATATTCATAATTTGAATAATAGTTATTAATTATTTGTTGTTTACATAAAACAGGGATCTCATTAAATAATCGTGCGTAGTTAAAAAAAATTGTGTCCGGTTACAGGTGGTATAAAAAAGTAAATCGCATCTAATGTAAATGAATTCAGGTCACTACAATTCATCATGTAAATATTGTAATATACTGCCATATTATTATTAAAGTTTGGGCCCATGGTGCAAACCGAGGATTCTATCATAAATCGCAAATGCGCTCGGCTGCTCTGGCAAACTGTTACAGCTTAAACCATGGCAGGGATGACAATTGACCTACATTTAAAGATCTATAATTAAGAAATCGGGACCTAACTATCTCGAAAGCGGGACAGCCGCAGACAAAGTGAATGCTGCCATCGTCATCTTCAAGACAGTTGTCACACAAGGAATCTTGGACAAGTCCCATTCTTTTTAAATGGAGTTTAAAACGACCATGGCCGGTCAGAATAGCGACCAGAACTCTCAGTTGGTCTTTCTTCAAGGATAGAGCAAACTTTGTGAGTCTCAGATTAGGTTCACAAATGAAGTACTTAGCCACTCGGCAAATAGTAGAAGCTAGCCAATTACGTTTAGCCTGCAAAAACATATAGTTTTTAATAGCTTCCTTACCACAATTAAAGGTCAGGGGCACTGCCGGTTCAGGTCCAATGAATTTCATCCTTGAACCTGTTTTAGCTAACACATCAGCTATCTGATTACCTTCAATGCCACAATGAGCCGGAACCCACATAACTCTGACACGATTATTAGAACAAAGGACGTTAATAAAATGTTTACAGTCCTTGACCAGTTTGGAAGTGATCATAGGATTTCGTAATGAATTGAGCACAGGTTTACTATCACTGCATAGAATAATGTCTTTTCCGGGAACAGCGAGGTTAGAAGCGTCAATCGCACAACGTGTGAGTGCAATCAGCTCCGCTTGGAATACAGTGCAGTTCCGGCCTAGACTCCCACATGATTGTAGGTCATGTTCAGGACAATAGGTTCCAAAACCAGCACCAAAATTAGAGTGAGACCCGTCAGCAAAAAAAAAATAGCGACTGAGCCACCCAGTCCTTGAATTTTTGAGATGACCACGAGTTCCTCGTTGGATAAACCACCGAGAAAGAGATATCAAAGCAGAATTCTGTAATCATTTTGTCATTAACCATATTAATTTCTGGTATATATGAGCTGAATAAATTGTAGATTAGTCTATGCCCCGTGATCAGGCCGAGAGCATTCCACGCACCAATACACCGCAGGCGAAAGGCAGCAGAGCAAGCCGAGCCTAGGATGACCGACTGTAGTGGGGCAGAAATAAAATTGCCTGCAAAGCAAGTATAGAGGAAGAGGAAATAGCACCCGTAATAGCTCGACAAGCCATACCTTGTATGCTATTAATCTTCGCAATGACAGATACTGACTGAACCACAGGCCACCAAACAACAGACGCGTAAGATAGCGTAGGTAAAGCTAGAGATTTGTAAATAAACATCAGCATTTTGGGGGTCAGACCCCAGGACTTCCCAAATGCTCTTCTACACTGCCAGAAAATGGAAGTGACCTTTTGCAGTTTTGTTTCAATATGAGATTTCCAGGAGAGTTTACAGTCCAGAATGACACCCAGATGCTTTACTGTGTCGGATCTAGCGATCGTTTCTCCAAAAAGAGAAGGAGCAAACAGCTCTCCGGTATTCCTACGTCTGGTGAAGACTATCAGACTAGTTTTCGATGCATTAACGTACAGCCACTTCTCCAGACACCACATTTCTACAACTTGGAGAGCGCGTTGCGTTAAGTCTGATAGTACATTAAGGTATTTACCCTGAACCAGAACGACTAAGTCATCAGCATAACTCTGAGCAGTGAAGCCGAATTGCTGTAGTTTAACAAGTAATTCGTCGATAACTAAAAGCCACAGGAGAGGTGACAGAACACCTCCCTGGGGGCAACCTTTAGTAACTTTGACCGAAATGGACAGGGAGTACAGCTCGGCCACGGCAATGCGCGACCGCAGCAAAGATCCAATCCAAGTAACAATGGTTTGGTCAATTCCAATATATCCGTCAATAATTCTTTCCAGAGTTTTGAGAAAAGTTGAAGAAAGACTAATAGGGCGAAATGCCTTGGGATCGGTATAATCCATCTTTCCAGCTTTCGGAATGAACACAACTCTACTCCTGCTCCAGGACTGCGGTGTAACGAATCATCGCTACAATTACAAACGGTTGGTCATCCCTGGACCAAAAATATTAATTATGCACACGTTTTTTGTTATGATAGATTTTTCTGGATGACTAGCGGTATAAAATAAATTCGGGTTTATCGACGATGAGAATGGGATGAGAAAGAGAAAAGTTATAACGGGCGTTGTGGGGTATAAAAGAAAAATGTTGTTACCATGCAAAAAGATTATTATTTTTGATCGCGTGATTTGCGGATCAAGAAAAAGTTTTGTGTTTCACGATGGAAACGAAAACTATTTGTAAACTTTATATTTAATTTTGATAACAAAAATTATTGCCATTATTATATTTTTTTAATTTATATTACCTGTTTTCTTGCAAATTGTTAAATTGTGTTAGAGTAATTATAAAATTCGTTAATTTTCATACCATATTACATCTAAAAAAAATAATAATCAAACATATTAAAACCAATCATAAAAATATCTCTATAATAATAATATAATTACTAAATAATAATAAATAATTAATAAATAAATAAATTAATATTAATGATTCGTGCAATCAAGTTTATAAAATGTATATCTATTATATAGTGTATTTCATAATTCAAACATAAAGTTAAACGTGCAAAAGTGAACAATATAAAACTATGTATAGTGAAAATATTTTGTAAAACGATAGAACTTGTGAAAAACTGATGTGAAAAATTGTGAAAATCATACTTCAGAATATATTCTTGAATATGTATACTGTTATTTGGCAAAATTAATCGCCATACGTGTGCTCTATTTATTTTATAAACTATAAATCATACTTACATATATAAATTTACAAACAATAAATAATAATTAATAAATAATCATATTAATAAATATATAAACAATTAAATAAATAGATATATTGATAAATATAATAAATAATATAGATAGTTCCTAATAATCATATAAAAATATAAATGTATGTGCATATAAAAACCCGTGTTACTTAGTTAAAATATCGGTACGGTGAAATGCACCAAAGTGCGAATGAACAAAAATACAAATAAACAATCAGTGAATGGAAAATGACGTGGATTTAAATAACATTGTATAGTGACAGACAAATGAAAATCAAATTTTAATCCAGGTATGAGATTAGTACAATACATTTTACATTGAGTTAATACAGTTAATAAATAAATAACATAATATTAATAAACGCTTGATTAGCGTGGTTTACGTCGAAAATAAAATTAATGTGGTGTATATCACCTGATCGTCAATTAATCTTTAAAGCAGTGACGCTAACTACGGACATTTAAAAATCTTCGCATCGATTCGCGTAATGTTAAGTTTAATTTTTTTTGTATATGGTTTCATTTAGTATTAATGATTAGATAGTTTCATTAATATTCTAAATAATTATAAAATTTAGATTAAGTAGTAAATATTGTTTAGCTTTTATGAACTAATTAACTAACCTAAATTATATATATTATATGTTAGCAATTTCTTTTGTTTTTCTAAATTAATTATTTGTTTGATCGCTATTTTTTTTGATACTAATAAATTTACAATATTATAAATGTTTCTACAATGAAGAATATTTGTTTAGATTTTATTGGGTTCTTTTCTCAATTCACTATAGTCGTAACTTTTCTCTTTCGAAAGTGTTCATTTTCAGGATGAGATAAATTCCGCATAAAATGAGGATGAAGTACTAGTAGGGTGAGTAAGTGAGTAGGTAGGTAAACTGACTGTCAGCTGGTTCCAATAGTGTCTCACCTTTATGATTATTTTAATTTTAATATGGTCATTCTAGATCGCTTCATGTTCCGAAAACCCCACCCCTATCTCCTGAGCCTAGCCAGTGCAATCGACCATGAGTTCGGAACCTCTGAAGTGGTATTATTATTTTTCTGATTAACAATTCCCAAAGAATTGTTACAGCGGAACATATCCAAACGCAAAGCACGCTTGGCAGAGTCGAAGTAAATGTTCCTGAATTAAGGGAAACCCATGCTGTAATTCAGCAGGAAAAACTCCATCTGGACCACCTGATTTATAAGGTAAAAAGGAGAAAACGCTCCAGCGCCAGGTGTTGAGAGTGACTAGCCTGCAGGCTAAGTCCCAGTCAGGTGAATAATCAGTACCATTAGGCTGGGCGTCAGCAACATAGTCATGATTGATAACATTGCACCCAGGGAAATGAACAGAAAGTAGTAGTTCGACAATTTCCTTCCTGGAAGAGGTTAAACTGCCATCAGGAAGTCGCAGCACATCGAGTCGGCAGGAACCATTTCTAACCAAGGACCTATTAAGTCTGGCGATCCCAGAGATACTATTAATTTCTTCGCAGAAGCTAATCCAAGAAGTCCTACGAGCGGATCTCAGCATTTTCTTATATTCTTTTTGAGCTGTCAGAAAGTTATTCCAATCAACCTGAAGGTCAGATCTTTTGGCTTTGTTTTTGAGTCTCCTAGCAGTTTTCCTCAGTTTTTTGAGATCAGAACACCAAAAAGGCTTATTCTGAGATTTTTGCTTGGTAACAAGAGGACAAGAGTTTTCGAAGGCTGAAGTGACTGCATGCGTCAAAGATGAGGCTAGCATTTCAATATCCTCAGTCGAACATATCTCACCCAACGAAACCATTCGAGGTTCCAACTCAAGAGAGAATAACTCCCAATTGGTAAGCTTCTTATTACGATAAGGTTTAAGAGTAGGTCTTCTCAGATTTAAATTAAACGAGATGCATCTATGGTCGGAGGTGAGAATGTCATTGGTTACCCTCCAATTACAGATCAAATCGATAATCGACATGGAGCACAAACTAATGTCAATCACTTCCCTCCTTACTGAATTAATAAAGGTAGGCTCACAGCCTTTGTTAAGGATTTAAAACTCAGATGTGCTCAGGTAATTAAGTAGAGATAAACCCCTATCATTAATATTCGTGCTGCCACATAACGTGTGATGAGCATTAGCATCGCATCCTACCACTAAAGGTAAATGATTTGTCTTGCTCCACGAAACAAGGTTGCTAAACTCCTCCGAGGGAGGAGGTGACACCGAATCGTAAAGCAGATACACTGATGCTACCACCAGTGATCCGACTGAGTTCGACGATTTGAGAGAGACGAGCACAGCTGCAACGTCCGCTGAACAATATTCATGTATTAGTGTAGCACTAAGATTGTTAGAAATAAACACGCAGGCTCTTACCTTATCATTGGACCCTCTGTAGAGGATTCTACCACCTACAGGATCCAAACCAGAAACCTCACCGTCAAGCAGATAAGGTTCCTGAATTAAGCAGATGTCTACCTGCAAATTAGCGAGCAGCAACTTAAGCTCAAACGATGCAGCTTTGCTATGGTGTAAGTTGATCTGTTTCAGCACAAGCATAGAAGTCATAATAATGATTACAAGCTAAAGAAACAATCGAGGGTAGGAACCAAACCAACGTTCCCGATACAACCTAGACGAAGGTCGTAGCTGGAAGCAAGTTTGCTGTTCAACATCGGAATCACACAAGCTAGACCCGAAACAAGACACGAGGTAGACCCAACGACATTGTTCATATCGAAGATCATTGACTCGCGTTCGGTTACTGGAGGATTCTAACAAGGTGAGCGTGAATTCCAGAACTGGTTTTCTACATAGCAAAATACAGTGCTTATTGTAGTTCTCTGTAAAGTAAAAAGTAACAGACTTCAGTCCAGAACCTACACCATCAAGAAGGTAAAGATCCTGAATCACATAAAAACTTGTTTGCAATACTGCACGCACTTTCCTTAGAATAAAAGAAACTGACTTGCAGCATGGACATCATAAAGAAACCAGCAAAGAAGAAGCGAATAGTCTACGGTCCAGAGATAATCTTAAAGATAATTCTGTCCAGTACGTACTGCAAAGAATATCTGGAACCAGTGATGGTCTCAAAAGATTTTAGGTCCACCCGAAATACAATAGCTTGACGCTTAGCCTCGCGCTTGTATCGGACAACCTTCCATCCATTTGTCGACACTGACGGGTTCAATAAACCAATATTGCTCAATACAACTTTGGGATCCTCCGGAGGACCGGGAACCCAAGTGTAAATTAGCAAAGGTTTAGGAAGATCACCAACGGAGAGTAGACAACCACTCAAGATATCTTTGGTCCCCGAGACCACCTCACACAACCACTTGTATGTGTCGTCGTTGGCGCATTTACAGACAATGTAGCCATCAGTTAGGTAGCACCCCAGCAATTGTGGAATAAAATTAGCCGTTTGAGCTGTGGCTAGTACCTTTCGGTGGAGCTCCAAACGAAAGATGTCGAATTTTGTCTCATCCAGAATGATATCCGGATTGTTCTCACGTATCGCGGCTTTCCTTAGGGTGGACTCAGCAACAACATTATCCAGCGTCCGTGGCTTTCTAGCCTCCATTTCTGGAGTGATGCTGGAATGGACGCGGGTACGTTTCGGTGTTGCCACAAAAGAGGAAGTGCCAGGCACCTCGCTTATCGGGTCAAGTAAACTACGTTCCATTTTGTTACGTAGGCGCATGCGGTTCCTTTTGCTCTTACGCCTAGTTCCGCGTTGGGATGGGGTTACCCCAAAGGTCACCTCAGCATCCGAATTAAGCAGGGGTTCCTCAGAACCCGACGTTAGTCCGGAGTTGAAACCACAGACACTTAAAGTGTCGAGGTTTTCAAGCTCCACGTCGGACACAGCGGTGCCCATAAGTTTGAACTTAACTGGCAGACAAGTTCAAAACCACCTGTGAAATTTTTTTTTTCTGTTTAATATAGCGAGGGTGAAAAAATACAAGCAATACTAGTAGACTCATGGGTGTATTTCTTGTTAAGCGCCAAATGAATTTCGAGACTAAACAACATTCAAAAACATGCAGCTGTTAAATGCAAAATTAGCGGGATACTCGTAACAGACAATTATTGTTGTAATTGATTATCTGCTACGTAGAAAACAAAACAATGAAATTTAATTTTAGATATTATGGATTACAGTATAGATATAACGGATTGCAGTAAAAAAAAAAAAAAAAACAATAAAGATAAAAAAAAAAATGAAAACCGTTCACTTAGCTGTGTCAGCTCGTTGCAGAGTTTGACCTTCAGTTATCCAAAATTATAGACGCCCGATGCACGCGATACAAGTACCGTTATATAAAATAAAATAAAAATGCACGTGGTTTATGCAAAATCGCACGATAAAGAGCACTGGACACTATATACCGAAACAAAACTAGACACTTTCACACATGCACTTAACACTACGAAAAACAGGCATCACACAGCCCGGCGTATACGCCAACATAAAAAAAAAAACTGCCATATGGTTTCCGTTAATGAAATATTATTTTCACCAGTAAAGTGGGTTTTTATGGTATGCAAATTATTGTAGATCATTGTTGTCCATGTTTCTTCGCACATACTATGAAATACTGTGTTTTTTAATAAAGCTATGGTGGGTTTAAACGATTCAGTATCAAACCCAACACTTAAATAACTTGTATGTTGATCATTTAAAAAATACGTGTGAGACCAATAAATCTGGTACAAACACTTTTTTTCTGATAATTTTTTAACTTTTTTTAATTTCGAAAGATTTTCCATTTTTAATATTACCCGTGATATTCAAAATTAGACTAAAAATTTTAATTAATGGTCACGGTATTTATACTTTTATATGTGAACACATATACAGAATTCTTATTGAATATTTTTTTTATTTTTGCATCATTTTCGAGACGTTTACTTTTATAAAAATAATTTTAAAAATTTGTCCATGATCTATTTCTAACATGGCATCATATTCCAGATATATTAAACATGTTATTGTTAGTGGAATAGCCCCACCAAATCTGGCTTCTATTCTTAGATTTCCTTGATTCATTAGAGAGTTGCATAACACACTACTTGACATATCAAATGTTAAATCAAACGCTAACATGAAAAATCCATTTTTGAACATCACCATTATATCTATCAATCCCTGTGAGCTGGGATTCAGTAGTTGACTTTTCACGATTTTGATATCTTAAGTCATATATGGATGAAGCTCTATAAAACACCCTTATCACCCTTCTCAAATTTGTATTTATCATTATGCTGGTCTAATTTACATAACCCATATTTTCAATCAATTTTTAATTTCAAAATAGGTAGTCTTCAAGTTCAAACTCTTTTATACTTTCTAAGATAAATTTGGTTTATTGATGAACTGTTACTTTATTTTTCTTAAATTTTTTGGAATTGGTTATAAAATACACATTTTTCAATTAAAATTAAAAATTAAGTTTAAAGTTGTTTTTTTTGAAAAAAAATTCGGGATAAAATTTTGGTTACATACTATTTATTATTTTCGTGCTGTTAATTGATACACTTTTATTTATTAGATTTTCGGGCCAACTTCACATCCGTGGACTCTAGCACGTTTCTACAGAATTTAGAAGATACATAATTTTGACCTGTTTTGAAAATTATGTACTACCGATCCTAGAGATGTACGTACTCGTCCACACTTTTGGATAATTCAGATCAGTGGTGGCCAACTTCGAAAACTAATTTCTGAAAAAAGAAAATTATGTACTATTACTAAATTTATATATATTTCAAATTTTTGAAGTGTACGTGTCGTTTAAAGTGGTTGTACTTTGTTATTTACGTTTTGTTATAAAATCATGTGCATTAATCTCAAAAAACATTGACTTCCTCATTTCCAGGCTTTTTACAAATCAATTTCATCAATTTTTTTGATTGATTTGTGGTTGTTTAATTATAATTTTTTTTAAAACATAAATAAACAAAAATATAAAAAAAACATTGGATTGTATTAGGCAAAAATAAAGCCAGAATTGATTTTGTGATTTTATATTCAATTAATGGTTTTCTGCCAAGTTTACATATCCGATTTTTATATCAGTTATTAAACTCTGATTTATTCATGAGGTTTCGAATAAGGTTTAAAGTCAAAATGTCAGTTGGTACATTTGAAATAGTAGTTTGAGTTAAACTATTTTAGAGTTGCACTGGTGATGAGAGGTGTAAATGATTTGAATACGCAGCTACAATATTAATTGTAGATAGTACTATAAGTACTCTCTGTGCCAATATTCTATAAGCTGTAAGTGTATAGGTACAATATATAATTTGATTTTCAGAAGTTCCTTAGAACCTTTACTCTACAAACTAATACGTTTGATTTCAGGTTTTATTTTTAATAAATTTTTGAGTAAATTTCTGTCATTATTAACTAGACCTCTCCAAGACATTGCCTTGAAGAAGACGCGGCCATCTCCAGAAGTCTTGTTGATTTAAAGCTTGGTCGAAATTTGCGAAAATGGAGTTTAATATTTAACATTCAGTTCTGGCAAATCAGTAAAACATATAGGCAATACTTGCTGCAACAGTTAATATGCCTGCTGCTTTAGAATTTATGAACACAAAACCTGTAAATATTCAAATATGTATTTAATTAATTTTTAGATCTAGCCTTAAACCGACATACTTCATTTATCAAATATACAAAATTCTGCAAATTATACAAGAACTATTGAAAATATATAAATTTTGAACTGCCATCAGGCAAATATTATCTTTCGAATGTAAATTAAACTGTATATCTCATACTGAAATTAATTTATGTTTTAAAAACAGACACAATCATCGATATGTATTAAAGTTAATAATAAGTTCGGAATAGAGTAGAAAAATAAATTAAAATTGAATAAAAGTAAAGAAGTTAGTAAAGTTAAAATAAAAATTCCAATTTTTGGGTTAAAATAGCATAACAGAATTATAAATGCTTCTACCACATCATGTACTGCTTGTATTATTGATGTATAAACAACACATACTAATAAATGTTTGGTTAGGGTATATATTTTCGGAATGACAGGAATTTAAAAAAATTCGGCTTCTATAACACGTAGGAGTGTGTCATTAACACCCTTATTGAAAATAACTTTTGTAACAATTAAAATGAGAAACGATAGAAGAATAGATGAAAACTTTAACATCAACCAGAATGTCTTCATTTATAATAATTTTATTGTCCTTTAAAATCTTTTTGTGTCTGTTGTCTTCTTATTTATTTGAAATATTAGATGTTGATGTACATACATATACACGAAGTGTACGTAGATATATTCTTATACACAGAAATATATATGGGTACGTTCATACATACATATATATTTATGGATGATTGTGTCTTTTATGGAATGTTCTTTTCTCTGAAAAAAAAAAGTTAAGAATGATGACAAAAAGATTAGAATGATTACACAATTTAATGTCACAATATTATATAAGGACGAATTATGTGTTTATAACACAATTGTTTTTTGCTATTTTCATAATAATATATTATTTATATAAAAGCGTTGTCATTTTAATCATAATCACTGTTACTATTAACATTATTACTCATTCTGGCAGCCAAAATGGTAGAATATTTAATGGGAGTGTTTCTCTGAGTGTGATATGTACAATGTATTGCGAATGGAAATCAATTATGTGAATTACTAAAGTTAGGAACAGTATACATATTATAGGCAATAATGACTCGTTCTATCAATGTTATATATAAATTTCTCTATAATGCCCATATCAGTGATCTAGGTCAATTCATCTGGTCGTTTATTTATTGACGTAAAAAGATAAATTAAAATGTATCGTAATAAGGCGTAAATGAAAAGGGATTATAAAAATGATGTTCCTAAAATAGTAATTTCGCTGTCAATGAAGCCAGTGAACCGGGATATACAAAGAATAAATTATAGGTAATTTAGAATTATCAAGAGAGGTTTACAAAAAAATCTTCTTGACAGTTTTGAACAGCTTCGAAAATGTGTTGGCCCTTACAAATAAAAACAGCCCTGTATATACATAATTCCAAGTTCAAACTATAATTGTTTCGATTGTACGTTAGATTTTCAGTTTGCAAGCAAACGGAGTTCTTTAAAGAAAAAGTGTTGAGCTTTGTATACAATTAAAATCATAAGCTTTACAAAAATAAATTGATTTAAAAACTACAATAGTTTAAATAATTTTAGAAACTATTTTATTGAATTTTAGACCACCATTGATTGATATGCCAATTTCCTGGCAACACCGCCGACACAAAAAAGTTCAAGGTCGAATCATTTGGGCGGTGTTCCAATTGGTTAAACAGGTTCATTCATTCGTCAACTTTTAAACTGCTCGGACGTGTGTGCTAAAAATAAAAGAAAAAAATAATTAAAATAAAATATATTTATCCAAAATTGGTAGTTGAAGTAAAATTTAATTGGATTAATTAAATAACTTAGTAGTTATTTAAACATATTAGTTATAAATTATTAGTCGTGCTATTATAGTATAATTGTGATAAGTCAAGTGACGCCCTGGTTTCGCGCTAATTTTTTGTGATTTTTCAAACAAAATGCCATTCTATGAAAATGCAGAGTGCTACCCAAATTACCAGCCAAATTTGATATGTTCTGCGCCATCATGTGCTAAGGGTATAACGCAAAAGCAATCTGTTGTTGCATGCGGTTTTTGTCAAAAGATGTACCACCCACCATGCAAAGGTGTAATTGGAGGAGCTAAAATTAAAAAAGCGATGGAAAGAAATTGGGTGTGCTCACCTGATTGTGGTATAGCAGCTAGCTCCAACACTGTGCCTTCACCCTCACAGTCACCAGTAACGGGGCGTACAACTGATAATTTAACTGCAATAAACAGCCTGATGTCACGCATGGATGCTCAATTCGCTGAAATTAAATCGATGATTTTTGATATCCAGAAATCCCAAGAGTTTATCTGCAAAGAATTTGATAAAATAATAATCGAAACCAAGAAAATTGCTTTAGATAACTTAGCTCTATCAAAGCAATATGAAGCATTAAAACAAAGTTACCTGAAACAAGATGAACGTATTAACACCATGGAGGCATTACTGGATATTCCACTACAGAAGGAAATTTCGAGGAACATTGTAATTTGTGGTGTACCAGCTGACGTACAGGACTCATCGAACTTCATTGCGGAAACAATTATTAGAGTGAATGGAGAAGCTATCATAACTGAAATTAAAAAAATGTATCAACATCCGAAATCATCATTAAAAAATAGCTTCATTGTCACCTTAAATTCTGTAGAGATGAAAAATGATGTTTTGGCCAAATTAAAAAAGCATCATCGGAAGTCGTCCCCATCTGCAAACCCAGCTGGATGCTATTTCATGCATCATTTTACAAAATTCCAGTCAAGGCTGTACAATGAAGCTAAAAAACTACAAAGCGCCCAAAGATACAAATATCTGTGGATTAAGGATGGTAAAATATTCCTACGCAAGTCAGCTGATTCGGTAGTACATCATATTTTCTGCATGACCGATATTTTTCGTTTGGACCAATGTCCCACACCTCAACAAGCTCATGATAGTGAAATTGTTGATACATCCGATGATTTATTTTAGTAATATGGACGTACTAGTCCTAACCACATCTAAATTCACTAAATTTACACTACAAAAAATACGACAACAAAAGACAACAATAACTACACTACATAAAAAATTAACAATATTTATTAATAATTCATCACAACATATATGGTCAACAATTATTGCTCAACATCAGAAACTTCCGATTTCATTAAAATCACAGCACTTTACTTTGTATACCACATCCAAATTCACTAAATTTACACAACACAAAATACAACAACAAAAGACAACAATAACTACACTACATAAAAAATTTACAACATTTATTAATAATACATCACAACATATATGGTCAACAATAATTGCTCACCATCAGGAACTTCCGAATTCATCAAAATCACAGGTACACAACACACTAATGACGAATGTTAGTTTTTACATTAATTTTTTAAAGCACTTCACTATTTTTGTTATTATTTTTAAGTTATTAATTTTGTTCACCACTATGTTTATATACACAAACAAATATTTGTCCTTGTCGTTTTTTCAAGGTTTTGTTTTCAAGTTCAAGGTGTTATTACTCTCTATTACATACATAAACAAATATTTGTTTGCAGTAACACTAGTTATCACTAACTTAATTTTTTGTTTACATTTTTTCATTTTTTGTTTTTATTTACATTTTAAATTGACATTTAGAAATACTGTCAATTTTTGTGGTAGGGCTGAACTTATTGTTATACCAGTTTTTTTAATTAGATATATTGTTAAGACTGATCATGTATTTTGCGTTAGTCTAGATTCACACCATATTAAAGTGGTATATTTTTTTATAGCTCTTTTTAGCCTTACGCTTATATACTTAACTATGTACATTTGGTTATTCTACATTTATTTTTTGTTAATTAGCATAGTGAAGATTGTGATTATAAAGAGCGTGCACTATTTAAGCAACTTATGTTTTAATTTTATATATAATTACACACAAACATATACAACATGGTTTAATGTTTTTGGCTTAGATGCATATTTCTACTTATTCATAGTGTAATGGCGGTACAAACTTGCAATAATTTTAATTTTATTTTACAGAACTTTCGAAGCCTACGTAAAAATTTTGACACTCTTCTAACAAATATAAATGCGATTAATTTAGACTTTGACTGTTTATTTTTCACTGAAACATGGATCTCAAGTTCTGAAATCTCAGATTACAGCCTAGATGGGTTTTCCTTCTATGCTAATTGTAATGATAATTATCGAGCTGGTGGCGTAGCTGCGTTTGTGAAATCGGATTTGGATCATCAGGTATTCATGCTTAAGTTCTCTTCTGCTGATGTTATGAAAATTGTTATTCAACTTGGTAGTATTAAAGTGTGCTTTGTGTTAATTTACAGATTCAACTTTTGTACGTTTGAGTCGTTTTTAAATGAATTAAAGAATTTCTTTGATACTGATAGAGCCAATCATAAGATCCTGCTTGGAGATATAAACTTGGATTTGCTGAAGGAATCGCAGGCAAAGGATGATTATCTGGTTGTATGCTCATCGGCCGGTTTGGAATCCCGTTTGAATTGTGTAACTAGACCATCCTCTAGTTCCTGTATTGACCATATTTTCTCTGAAACCGTTTCTCAGAATTTCATTGAGATCCAAAATTTGCAGCTATTTGTTACTGATCATAATACCATCCACTTATGTATTAAAATTAGAAGAGATTCAAAACAAGGGAGTAAATACGAACCAGTGTATCTGACTAAATTTAATTTCTCGGATCTATCAGAGGCACTCAGTTTATGTAGTTGGAGTGAAGTATTTTCTTCGGATAATTCTAATTTAGCCTATACAAGTTTTATTAATAAACTAAGTAAAATTATTCGTAAACATAAATCTATTGTTAAGGTTAAACGACGTAATTTTAGGCTAAAGCCCTGGATGTCCGACTCCCTACTTAAATTGATAAATCGCAGAAACAGTTTTTTGAAAAAACTATCTAATGATCCCAATAATAATGTTTTTAAAGAGAGTCTTAACATGCTGAATTCCCAAATTAAAATTCTGATACCGGTCACAAAAGAGCAGTATTTTAAAATCAAGTTAAGTGAAGCTATTGATTTGAAATCTAGGTGGAAAATTGTAAATAAAGTTTTGAATAATAGTTGCACCCCAAATAATGTTACATCGATTGTTATTGGTGACAATTTGGTTAGTTCTGACTCGTTTGAAATTGCAAATGCGTTTAATGACCATTTCTGTCGAATACCTCACGCAATCATTACTGAGAATTATGAAAATGTGATTTTGGATGATACTGTTAGATGTGATTTGGTACTGTCGAGGTATTCTAGTTCAAATTTATTCTTTTTGCCAGTTAGTGAAGCGGAAATAATGGCTGCTGTTAATGCCTTAAAATCTAGCAACTCCTGTGGTATTGATGGGATATCAAGCAAATTGGTTAAACATATTATTTCTAATATTTGCCATATTCTGGTATTTATTTTTAATATGTGTTTTTCAGAGGGGGTTTTCCCTGATAAATTAAAATTCGGCATTGTCAAGCCTCTCTTTAAGAAAGATTCACGAAATGACCCGAATAATTATCGTCCGATCACATTACTAAACACATTTTCGAAGATCTTTGAGAAAATTATCAAATATAGATTGTTGAATTACCTTGATAAAATACATTTCCTTGACAAGAGGCAGTTTGGTTTTGTAGAAAATTCGTCAACTGAGAAAGCCCTAACATCTTTTTTAACACCGCTGCTGAAAGGCCTTAATAATAACTGCAAAGTTTCTGCTGTTTTCATTGACTTCACTAAAGCTTTTGATACAGTAAATCATGAGGTATTATTGGCTAAGTTATCGTATGTCGGTGTCAGAGGCGTTGCACTTTCTCTTTTTAGATCATATCTTCAAAATCGGGTACAAAGTGTAATTATTAATAATACATATAGTGATGAAAAAATTGTGAACGTCGGGGTTCCACAAGGGTCTGTTTTGGGCCCGCTGTTGTTTATTATCTACTGTAACTCGATTTTTGATCTTAGAGTAAATGGTGATATCATCGCGTTTGCGGATGATATGGCGTTTCTGTACACTACGAATAATGATGTGGCTACGTTGGAAGAGAAAATTAATGAGGATATGTGCTTGCTGAAAAAATGGTGTTATGTGCATGAGATGATTCTCAGCGCTAAGTCCAAATTGATGTCTTTCAGTGTTGGAGGTACTATCCGAGATTCTCAACCATTGGTTTATCATTCTCTGGTTTGTAATCGGTCTGGGTGTAATGATCTTTGCGTGCGTATTGAAACTGTGGAGTCCTTTAAATACTTAGGAGTGATGCTTGATGCACAACTAAATTTTAAAGAACATGTGAGCATTTTAAAAAAGAAACTGTGCCATGTATTAAGATCCTTTTATTTTTTGCGTAAAATATGTAGCCGGGATCTTTTGAAATGTCTTTATTTTGCAATATTTAATTCCCACCTCCAATATGGTTTAATATGTTGGGGTGGAATTTTTTTGACCAATATCAAACCTTTGATGATCATCCAAAAAGCTGTTTTGAGGTCCATAAATTATTTACCCAGGACTTCACCATCGTTTCCCATTTTTGTAAATAATAAGATTTTGCCTCTGCGTCATCTGTATGTTTACAAAGTACTTAAAATGCATTATATTAGGAGCGGAAATCGTTTTCGTGGTGTGGATATTAGTGGACCATATATGTTACGGAACAAATCTAGGATCTGGGTGCCTCGTCCCAACAAAGAACATTTCAAAAGAAATTTTTTGTACATCACACCGAAGCTAGTTAATCAATTACCAATGGGCATTTTAAACGCAGTTACGCTGACTGAATTTTGTAGGCTGTTAAAAGAATGGCTCTTTACAGTCATTGATGTTGAGAGTCTGTTTAAAACGATTATGTAGTTTGTCAAAATTTTTTTATTATTTTCTTTTTTTATTTTTATTTTAGTAATTATATGCTTAATTGAGCTTTTTACTCAATTTCTATCATGTTGTGGTATGTTGTGTGTAATTCATATTTACTTTTATATGATTTTTATTTTTATTTTTATAGTTATTTTTTATTTTATTTTATTTTTTATTTTATTTAATGTGGTTATATTTTGATTTTTGATTTTATTTTTATTTTGTCTAATTCTATTTTTATTTTTATTTTTAGTCTTATTTCTATTTTTGTAACTTTATATGTATGAATCGTGGCTCCGTGACATTTTTTTAAAAAATTAGGAGTTCACTAATAAAAAAAAAAAAAAAAAAAAAAAAAAAAAAAAAAAAAAAGGTAAATATTTTAACACCTACGTGACACCTACTGGGGACATAATACTGTTGGTTGCTTTTTCCTTTCTCCTCGTCCTCGAAGAAGAAAATAAAAAATGTATACTAAAGCTTGACGTGAAAACCCGGCGAAACTGGTTGGTGTCCATGATTGCTACAATTGACTATACAATACTATTGTTGTATTCAAAATCACCATATAAAATATACATACATTGTGTTATTCATAAATATAGCCTCATACTGTTTGTACCTCATCATTCCTGTACGGAATAAGCAGTGTCATTCATATATGAATGGCATGACACACAATTGAGATATATATTTGCAAAACCGAAATTCAAATGTCACAAATTGAAGATGATTTCAAATATTGATCCGAAGAAACAGTAATTGTTTACTTTATTCTGAGGTTACTTTATTTCGAGGTTTGTTATCACTGATTTTACAATAATCCGTACGAGCTGTAAGTTGAGTCATGGTTCATTAATTTCTTTCAATTGCTGTGAGGTGCCAACCATTTTATGAAAGATTTACGAAAATAATTTGTAATTATTATTAGAATATGAATAATAATTTTTTTAGTTTCAAGAATGTGTGGAAGTTCTTTTATGGAAGTAAATTTTACCAAATATTTATCATACCAAACATCTCTCGTCATTGATTTGATTGGTAAACAAAAAAGTTTGGAGGTTAGTTGCTAGTCGCTGCCCGTGTAAATTCGGTTTCATATATTTATACCGGACGTTTTAACTGGTTAAGTTTACTGTGCCCGAAGACGGAGTATTTTGTTTATACCGGATAATAATATATTGGTATCAAATGAACCCTTATTAGTGAGTAGAGTTATATTCAATAATTTTGGACAGGGTCAAAGCCATGATTCCCCTTTAGAATTTTTGTCTCCTCTTAATCAATGATATTTAACTAATTAGTACCACAATCGAACATTGTAGACAATTTTGACAAAGACGGGGTTCCAGGTGAGGCACCCTCTTGAAAATATATTTTTTCAATAGCAATATGGATATCAAATCAAAGGTATTAGTGAATATACAGTTCAAATTTGAGGGTAGGAAGGACTAATGTTTGGGGTATGTTTGAAATTGCTAATGAAAATTAGGCTATTTTATCACAAATTTTTGTTTAATACCTAAAATTTCTATTTTCAGAACAATATTGAATGCTGATCTACAAAACATAAAAGATATGTTAAATATGTTGTTACACAAGTAAAAAGAGACATCAAAAGATATTATTGAAGTAAAAATGACTCAAAATTCTTTGCTAGAAGCAATTGTTAAATTGCTCCTGCCAAATAAAAATTCTATTGTTAATCCCAATTTCATCGCGGCAAAGAACCTTTCCAGTTTACAACAACTAGATGAAACTGAGAAAAGATTGGGAAACGATCTACCTCCCTACATACCTCCCTACAACACGCGAAGAAAGAAATCAATGGAAAAGTAAAAATCATTTTAGTTACATTAATAAACCAACAAACCCTACTACAATTTGGTTGGATAGCATACGAAGGTAATATTATTAACTATATTAATTAGAGCTAGTTTTTGTTTTGTTTTTTACTCAAAGAATTAAAATTTTAAAAAAAATCTGAGGCATCTTTCTATATAATAATAGACTACTTTAGTTGGTAACGCATATGAAGTTTTTTTCGTTTTGACATGATATTTTTGTAGTGGAATTCTAATATTTGTCCCTTTATAATTTTGGCAAACAAAAAAAATACGATTACAATGCCGTGTGAAAAAAGTTTTGTGAACCGCCCATTTTGGATATTCTTGTATATTATTATTGATATTATTGAAAATTATTGGAGATTGAAATATTTTATTTAAGCGGTCCAAAGTTTTCTTTTAAACTTAAAAAATCGGAATAAAATTCGGAAATATCAATTATTAAGTACGAATTAATTTATAAACTAAAAAAAAAAAAAAAAAAACTCTATATTTGTCTTGTTCATTCTGCCCCATAGAGTAACTCATTTAACAAAACAATTCCTAAACTAACAATTCTGCTAAAGCTTTTCACATGAAATTTTATAGCCAATATTCCTGCAATTTATCTATAACGAATCATAAAGGATAGTTGTAAAAATTGGAAAATCTTCCCCTACTATCAAATAAAAATGCAGATAAATTGTTAATTAAATCTTTGTTTTTCAGATCTAGCTACATTGGGAAAACTGGATATTGGATGTAATAAATGCATCGAATAATGCAAATTTCACAAACATCGAGCAAGTCCGTGTAGCAGTTCATGACTTTTTTAGAAGACTCCACGAAAAAAAAATAATTAGAGAAAGCCATGGTGATGAGAGCGAAATATGTTTTTAAATTAAATTTATAATTACAGCTTAAGAAACAATAATACGTTAACTTGAAAATGAAAAAAATTTACTTAATGGATTGATTTTTATTTAAATATGTTATTTAAATATACATATATGCAAATGAAAGCAAATGAATTGAAATTCCGTAAATGTTTATTTTATTTTCACGTATCCGCCAAGCATCACCCGCCATATCCGCCAAATGTCATCCGCCATGTCTGTCAAATCACATCCGCCATATCTGCCAAATGTCAACTCTCGTGTATGCAATATGGCACACATACGGAGTGCCAAATGGGATACAATCGGCATACCAAAGGCAGCCGGTTTTATCTGCCTACAGCAGCCGTGAATTGCCAAAAACCTGCCCGAAAATGTACTTTGCGTGTACCGGGAGTGCAACAACAACGTCTTTCTCGAATGACGATAAAGGCTGAAAATGATGACGATCGCGATAATTATACAAAAACCATACAACAGTAAAAAAAAATATAAATCTAAAGAGACCAAAGAAATTTCAAGAAGTTTGGCTAAGTGATGCGATATTCGAATACTGCGGCCCTACTAAGACTTTCAACTACTATTTTCGACGACGGTTGTCATGGACTGGTTGAAGTATAATGTAATATCTGCGAGGGATATTCGCATTTTTACGGACAGCTTGGCTGCTATTAAAACGCTACAATCATACTCCCTGTCGTCGAAGGTAGCCCAGAACTGTCTGGCATCTTTAAATAAGATGGCTGATCAGTTCAACATCCGCTTGACGTGGGTGCCAGGGCACTTCAATATCGCAGGGAATGAAATGGCAGATGAGTTGGCAATGAGTGTTTAACCAAATTTTCATCATTTTTGGACTGTTTTTGCAGAAAAGAATAAAAATATTTGTAAAACTGGCCTTTTTCGAGCATATTTGCTTGTCTTTAACAAGATTTTCATCATTTTTGGACTGTTTTTTCAGAAAAGCACAAAAATATGTGTAAAACTGGCCTTTTTCGAGCATATTTCCTCGTTTTTAACAAGATTTTCCTAATTTTTGATTTTCATCATTTTTGGACTGTTTTTGCAGAAAAGCACTAAAATATGTGTAAAACTGGCCTTTTTCGAGCTTAATTCGTCGTTTTTAACAAGATTTTCATCATTTTTGGACTGTTTTTTGCAGAAAAGCACAAAAATATGTGTAACGAAGGAAAAGCACAAAAGCACAAAAATATGTGTAAAACTGGCCTTTTTCGAGCATATTTGCTCGTTTTTAACAAGATTTTCTTCAGTTTTGAACTGTTTTAGCAGAAAAGCACAAAAATATGTGTAAAACACGTTTGCTCGTTTTTAACAAGATTTTCATCATTTTTGGACTGTTTTTCCTGAAAAGCACAAAAATATGTGTAAAACTGGCCTTTTTCGAGCATAGTTGCTCGTTTTTAACAAGACTTTCATCATTTTTCATCAGGCCCGCAAGGGTACAGCACGCCTAATAACCCAAAGCAGGCGGGATATAAAGATACCGCTTATTGCTTCATACAAACTGCTGCTTCAGGAAGAAGCCATAAAAGAAACGACCGTCAGATGGTCTAAAGCCAGTTCGTGTGTAACAACCAGGCAGATCTGGCCTGGACTTGACTGGTCCAGATCAGGCCTGGACTTGACTGGTCCAGATCAGGCCAACTGATATCGCCTCGACGGCAACATATTGGTATGGTCGTGGGAGCTATAACGGGACATTGTCTCATTGGGATACATGCGAGCAGACTGGGTGTCTCAGCCCATGATTTCTGCCGCAGCTGTGGTGATGAGGAGGAGGAGGAAAATGTGCTCCATCAGCTCTGCACCTGTCCTAGTCTAGCGTACAGCAGAACAAAATTTATGGGAACTTCCCCTTTGAACGACCTCTCGGATCTTAGTAAAATCGAGACTTAAACGCTTCTTGGTAAGCTCAGGATGGTTTAGCGAGTGAAGAGGAGGAAACTCGAATGTGGAATAGCTACAGACCAATTTTTGTGCCTATGCTAGTCCTTTAGGACGGCCACCCTTACCTAACCTAACCTAACCTAAGCATTAAGCACATGCCCTCAATTAAAATTAATGCTTCATTGTGAATGTCTTCGTTCATTTGCAAATCTGCATTCGATGTTCTAAGACGCATCTGATGCAATATATCTTCGGCCATGTGATGTTTATATTTGTCCCACAAATCAATCTGTGTTGATGGGAAGTATGTATAGGCAAAATTATACCAAATAATGTTCGTATTTGTTTAGCATTCGACGGAATCATAGCATCTTCGAGAGTATGGTCCTAATGAGTGTCATTCTCTAGCACTCCCATACGTTTACAGGCTTCTCTATATGTACCGCACAATACACCATTAACAGTTCGTAAATGTTGCAATGATGATGGGCCACGAACATTGGACTGTTGTAAAGACGTCCTAGTGCATCGGTGGAAACTACTTGTGGGTAACCTGGAACTGGCGGGCCTTGTTTCCGTCGTTGAAATTTCTGTGATGATTGATTCCAGGTATAATGTCTTGGCATTTCGGAGTAAAGGAGCGTTCGGGCAAAGTAATCATTCTGGCACATTTCAAAGAAGCATGTCTATGGCGGCCTGTCAACTCGTTGTAATACGTTCTTTGCTGTAAAATCGACTCTTTCACCATTTTCCAAATGTACGGCCATGTGAACAACAGTGGGTTGTCTTTTATGAATAGCGATTGAAAAAATACGCCACATCTATTCGTTACTGCTAACATAGCGGCCCATTTGAAATTGAGTTATTTCATCTTTTGAATTTTCGGCAGCAACTCCGAACACAGCGATGTCACTTCCTTTGTTCTTGGAGAGTAATGTATGTCCTGTTGAGTCACTTTGACTATTGTTAACCTTCCATTGTTATCAGTGGGTCGGCAGCGATAAAGTGGATAACCATAATTTCCAGTAATAGCTTGTGTTACTAATTGCCATGGATAGCGTTTCGTCTCGCTGAACACCCGATACTTAGCAATAAAACCCACGGGTGATTTTAATTTTTTTTTAACACTCTTGCGGTGATGTCATGGCGATCAATGGGTGATTGGTCAGGAAATAATTTTTGTAAAATTTCTATCCACTGTGGGTTGCACGTGAACGTGATAAACAAATCTGGTGTGGCATAATGATGTACGTACGACATAGAACCTTGAGCGTATTCATGCATATGTTGCGGTCTTTCGACGTTTGTATGTCTGGTTCAACCTGATAAATGTCAATCGCTCAGTTTCAAATTTGACGTTTATATCCACAGCATATTGGTGAAATAGACGTCGACATTTGAAGATGTGATTGTCCTCATTTTCTCGAACCATCAGCCTATTTGAATAATAATTCATTGAACTAATTTTTTTGTTAGTTTCGGGGCGTTGTAAAGTAACGTTGTGAGTATGGTAGCAAAAGTAGATTGGTTATTTACCTGTAACTAGATTTATCATCTTGATTGAAAAATGATACCCATGTTCACCTGGCCAAAATAAGATATAGGTTATTGCAACGCATCGTATGATCGATGTCTTTCGGACACACGCTGCAGTTGATCGTTCCGCCGATGTAAAACAATGTCTCGGTTTTCCAAATGTTCACCCACGACGACAATAGCGACTTCATTAATTGTTGGCGCATTAAAACGTCTTTTGTGTTATCCTGCAGGCGTTTTATCGGCACTGTTGACAATTTTGTGGTTATGAGATGGCATGAATAATGCAACCAATTCGTTATGTTGATGGAAAAATGTTTAAGTTGTTCCACAATTATCTTGCTGAATACTCTTTGCAGCAGTCACGCAATTTCACCTTTTCTAGCATGAAAGTTTTCATCTTGTGCTAGAAAAGATAATATTTTTTGGGTGTGTTTATCTGGTTTCAACTGTTGATTTTCAACAAGATGAGGTTCTATTTCGTTTTTTCTTGACGTTGAATATAAATCAGCCATAACTAATGCTAGCCCCATTTAATAGAACAGGTTTCAAGAAAAAACCTTTGAATACTAAACGCTTTCTGAAATCTATCGTTTCATATATTGGGTAGAATTATGACACTATTGGGATGAAAATGTATCCCCTTTTTTCAGGTACTTGCCGGCTTATCTCTATAGTATCGTTGTTTACCATTCAACGACGTGCACAACTAATGGATAACATAATTACAAGTACAGGATTATTTCAATTACACCTAAACTTTTTAATTCTCTTAAATTCCTTATCAAAGTGATTTATGTTTTTTTTATATATTTTTTGTTTTCATTAAATTGTCTTTGTTCCGTTGTTGAAAAATAAAAAGTATTCTACCTTAAAATCCCTCGCCTGTGAATCCTTGAACTTTTTATATATGTATGTATACAAAATAGGATAGATATGTCAGATGGAATTCTTTTCTTTCTATCATTAAACTAATTTAAACTTTTCTATTTTAATTATAAAAATTTATCTTTTTAATAGTTAATCTCCTTCTTCTTTAGTTTTTTTTTGTGTATGTTAAAAGTTCTCCGTAATGGAAAACTTTTTCTTTTGTCCGGTTCAAATTAGCAATATTAAAAATAAAAAAAAATCTATAATTTTACATGTGACTAATTATTAATTATTTTAGTAAGTTTTATAAAGGTCATATAAGGTTTTTAAAGTTAAAGAAAATGGTAGAGAATAGAGATGGATGGTGTGTCGCATGAACAATGGGAAAATATTGATTATACATAATGTTTATACTTTTATAGAATTAGGTAATGGATTAAAATGGGTACTTTAACTTTTTTCTCTGCAAAAAAAACTAATTTCCCCCGCTAATCATTTAAAATATTATAATCATAATGGCAAAAATTTAATTCAATTTAAATTGATTTTGTGCGGTTATATTGTTTTTGTTGTGGTTGTGTATAATAACATAACATACAAAAATATCTTTCTACTGTAATAATTGGAAAAATTCCAATCTCAAACACACACCTTCCCGAAAATTTTCCATTCTATTATTATTTGTCAACAATTTTTATTTTTCATTATTATTTTTGCTAAAATAAATTTAATTTTTTGTTTTTTCTAAAAGAAAGAACAATAATAATAATACCAACAACAATAATAATAGTAATAATAATCGTGATCGTACAGCTACATATAGCAATGATTTAGAAAACACATTTTAAAGTAAAAATGCTCAGGAAACTTTTGGGAGCAATAAACTAACAGCCAACACTAACCATACTGTAATTTTTTTTTATCTTGTACATGAAACATACATAACAGCAGCAACAACAAAAACTGTGTAAACCTTAAAAACCAACTGAATGTAATAAAAATAGATTTTTATGCTTGTTGTGTTTTCCATTTCGCTGAAAAACGAAATTCAAAAACAGGAAAATGCTATTTTAGGTTTTGGTGTGGTGTTTTTCATGACAATTTTATTCTTCTTATTTGAATATTGAGGACTATTAGAACAATTTTGTTTTGGTTGTTTTCATTGTTTTGGATTTTTAAAGTACGAGTATTATGCTTATCTTAAATCGTTCGAAATGGACGTCTATGTTGAGGGGGAAGTTTAATACAAGGGGGGATGATAAATAATATGCGATTATATCTATATTATTGTGATGACAAGTAATAATATTCAGCATTGTTGTCATTTTCGTTATGAATTATCGGGCATTCGAGTTTATTACTTTATTTTATTAGTAAAATTCGTACAGTCGTTCTTTACGACTAATTGATTTGCACGTATATACAGGTACAAAAGAATTGTAATATTTTGTAAACACGTACATATTTATTGTCATTATTAATTGCAAATTTGGGATGGGAATTAATTTCTAAACAGCTCAAATATCAAACCTTACCTGCACGCGGTGCACCCTGATAGGTAACTAACGAGGCTCGGGCGACCGAGATACGGCGGTATAACCGACTATCGAGAATTTAGTAAGTGATGTTCTCAAACCAGACCAACTACCAACTCGTACTGGTCAGCAGGGATGGGCGTTTACGCGTCATCTATTATTTTCTACATTGACGTGTCGACAACCCGTAGATAACGTCAACAAACGTAGACAACGTCGATGATGGTAGACAATTCGTAGAGTGGTTTTGTCAATTAGTTCTAAACTAAAGGGTGACTATTTTTAAAAAGAGCGGAATTTAAAACTAAAAAACTAATCGTGCTCAAATACCATGAATCTACTTCAGCGTCATGTTTATTCATTACAAAATTATTAAATTGACCCAAAACAATGAACGCGTTATATAGAGGGGAGCCCTGTTTATAACGGTGGAACGGTATAGAACAGTTAGCAGAAAAAACGGAAAAAATGGTTCACAAAAAATCGTATGGAATCTTTATTATCATTTGAAAGAACATTTCTTGCCATTTATTTTTTAAATATTACTTCTTTCAAATGATGGCCGGAACTGCGATGGCCCTTTCTCAAAGTCCAATTTTTTATGACACGTTCGAGAATATCGAATGGTATTTGATTGGCGAATGACACGAATAATGTTCTATATATGAATAATGTTGGCTCAATAATGTTAGCAAATAAACTCAGTGCAATGAACATGAATAACGACATTAATTTAATTAGTGAGATAGGTCACTTAAATAAAGAAAATTTGATGCAAACCGGAATGGACAGATATATAACTGTTCAGACCAAAAGCAAAAGAAGCCCAAAATTAGCGTAATTAGCTGGTAAAACTAAAGCGTCTAGATTAGAACATGGCGCTTATCAAATACTTCTCGGTAATAGATTTTCTAGCTTGAAAGAGAATGGCGCCGATGAAACAATAGCTAAAAATACCGAAAAGCCGCCACCAATTTATTTAAGAGAGGTGTCAAATAATGAACTCGTTAATACAATCGACAAGTTAACTGAGTCAAAATTTTATATTGCCCCGCTTAAAAGGGGCAATATCAAAGAAACGAAAATCCAACCTATGGAAATTGATGGTTTCAGAAAGGGAGCGCTTGTAAACAATTTCGATCAAACCGGAAAGCGATATTACACTTACCAGCTGAAAAATCAAAAAGGGTTGACAGTTGTTTCATAAGCAATGGAGAGCAGCGTAGAGGGTCCGATTCATGCGGCTTTCGCCGCGCAAGGCTTCCATGCCATATCTATTGCAATCCTTTTAAATCGGGAGAAGGTTCTTCAACTGATGTTTCGCATAGAATTAGAGCCAGATGAGAAAAACACAGGAAGCCAAAATCACTGTAGAAGAACCCAAAAAGTGAATCGAACCAGTACAATGCATCAAGTGCCAAGAATACGGCCTTTTGTGTGGCTTATTGCACGTTGAGTGAATTTTGCGTTATCTGTGGCGAACTTCATGATCCAAAAAATTCGATAAGACGAGAAATGATCCATCAGTAAAACGCTGTAGTATTTGCGGTGAAAATCACACAGCAAACTACAGAGGTTACCCAGTATATCTGGATTTGAAGCGAAAGACCAATCCAAAGTTGCGATCCGAGCAACGAATGCTTAAGTAACGTTACAATCAAAGAGATATAACTCCAAGAAGTACAATTGCCCAACAAAAGTTTATTCCAACGAAGAAGAATTCAATATTCAAGCAACCGTAAACAAACTGACCGAAATGATCCAAAGTTTCATGATGATTATGATGGAGAGACAAATTAGCATGATGATGCAAAATATGAACACACTAATGCAAATTATCGTCAAAACCCAAAAATGACGCTGCTAAAGATATGGAATGCGAACGGTCTTTCACAGCACAAAGCTGAGGTTCAAACCTTTCTTGTCGATCAAAATAACGACATCATGTTAATATCAGAAACACACTTTACAAAAAATAGCTTTTTTCAAATCAACAGATCAACAGATACTCAGTTTATGACACTAAACATCCAGATGAAAGAGCACACGGCGGCACTGCGGTCTTCATCAAACGAAGAATAAAGAATTATGAACTCAACAAATATGATCAAGATCACATCCAAGCAACTAATATGTGCCAATCAAAAAGCAGCAAATTTATCGATTATTTTAATCAGCTGGGCATTAAATTTCTCGCAGGGGGCGACTAAAATGCTAGACATCTGCAATGGGGTTCGAGATTAACAACACCTAAAGGAAAGCAACTATATGAAGCAATGAACGAACAAAATCTAGATTATTTATCTTCTGGATACCCAACTTACTGGCCATCAGATAGAAATAAAGTACCTGATTTAATAGATTTCCGTATAACAATAGGAATTGCACGCACTAATGCTCAGGTAGAAGATTGCTATGACTTATCATCCGATCACTCACCAATAATATTAACTCTGAGTAACGGAGCTTTAAAAATAGAACTACCTCAACGTCTAACAAATCAACTATTGAAATGGACTCTATATAGAAATATAGTCCAACAAAATTGCCAATTGGATATCTATCTTTGCACCCCGCAACATATTGATGCGTAGGCGAATGATTTAAAACATAATATGTTTTCCAAGATATTATATTGTAATTAGCAGCAAAAGAGGTACCCATCATATTAACAACTCTGAAAAGTTAAAAGTTTCATTACTAAAAGAGAAATTGAATAAGGCTATTAAAACCCTAAAACAAGCATTGAGAGAAGAAGAAAACTAAGGAATCCAAAGTTACCTTACTGAACTATCGGCGACTGAGAAGAGATGTTATTCACTATGGAAGGCAAGCAAAAAACGAAAGAGGACAACATTATCGAATTAGGCAACCAAATGGACATTGGGCCAGAAGTGACGTAGAAAAGGCTACTGCTTTGTCTAACCACTTGAAAAACGTATTCACACCAAACGAAAAAACTAACAACAGTGAACTACCAAAGTTTACGGAGGACCCTTTGAAACCAATTCCTTTAAAATTTAAGTGGAAAAAAGTGAAAAATACCATTAAAAAATGTATAAACCCAAAGAAAGTTCCAGGACACGGTTTTATTATCAGAAAAATGATTAGAGAATTATCTGATAAAAGCATAAAACTCATAACTTATATCTATAATGCGATTATGAGATGTAGCTATTTCCCTAAAAAATGGAAAATATCGCAAATTACCATGATTCCAAAGCCTGGAAAATCCGAAACACAAGTCGCATCGTACATGCCAATATGTATACTTCCGATGTCCTTCCAATTTCGAAACTTTTTGAAAAAATTGTACCACAAAAATTAAAACCAACATTATCTGAAGGACAGCTTATACCAGAGCACCAATTTGGGTTTCGAGACCAACATGGCACTGTAGAGCAGGTGCACAGAGAGTGACAATACAGGTGCACAGAGTTGCACAGTGAAATTTGCATTAGAAGAAAAGAAATATTGTTCGGCAGTTTTCCTAGACATTGTGCAAGCTTTCGACAAAGTATGGCATGAGGGCTATATATATATATATATAAAATTAAAACTCGTCTGCCAAAAAAATTGCATGCAATCCTTAAAAGCAACTTGTTTCAAAGAAAAAAACAGGTAAACCTAATTCAACCATTTTTGAACTACATGACAAAAACGCAGGAGTTCCACAAGGCATCGTACTGGGGCCAGTATTGTATTTGCTGTATACTGCCGATCTACCAACAATTGATAAGGTTGTCACATCAACATTTGCAGATAACACTGCTATCATGTTTCGCACAAAAATTCTCAAACTGCATTAAGAGAATTGCAAGATCACTTATACAAAATTGAGAATTGGCAAAGAACGTGGCAGATCAAAGCGAATGAAAACAAATCAAAACACATAATATTTACGTTAAATAAGCTTACATGTCCAGCGGTTAAATTAAATAATGTCACCATCCCTCAACAAACAAATGTCAAATACTTGGGTCTTCATCTTGATAGAAGATTGACATGGAGAAAACACATTGAATTAAAGCGCAACCAAATAAAAATAAAATTCTCATAAATGAATTGGCTGATTGGAAGGAAATCTACACTTTCCTAGAATGCAAGGTTCTACTATACAAAATGATCCTAATTTATATATGGATATATGGAATTCAACTATGGGGCTGTACAAGCGCATCAAATATAGATCTTTTACAACGAACACAATCAAAAATACTTCTTCATTGTATTACAAATGCTCCGTGGTATATCCGAAATTAAAAAAAAAAAAGGCGGTCAGAGACATGATACAAGTACACAGTTTGAAGACCTTTCGAAACTGGAAACTTACCCCAATGAATTAGCAAGGTAACCGAAATATAGACGGCTTCGCAGAGTAGATCAACTCGATCTAATTAATGTATTGATAAATTATTTTTAACTACATATTTAAACTAACACACATTTAAATTAATTAACGTATTATTCATGAATACTAATAATAAGTATTTAACATAGGTTGAGGACTTAGATAATAAATTTGTTAGATTGTAAGTTTTGCATACTTCTGTTCAGTTTCGTATAAAGAAAGATTCAAGAATAAAGCCATTGGCAGTTAAGTGTTAAGAAAAAAAGTGTTTGTACATATTCCTCTTCGCTTTCCTTCCATAACTAATGCGTTTTATGTCCTTTTTAAGTTAACCATTATTTATTACAAAATAAATAATTTAAGTAAATAATTAAATTATTATTATTATTATTAAATAATTAAAAGTTTAAATTATTTTAAAATAATCGGATATTATCGGAATTTTGGTATCAGGCAACTTATTGTAAAAATGAAAACCAACTAATTCAAAAGATCTTTGACCATATTCACTATTAATTACAATGTAGTTCAAACTATGCGCATGTCTGGTTCGATAAGTATATGAAAATGTCTGTGACAATTTAGTGTTGTCAGGCATTGATTATTATATTATATATCTACATATATTTTTTGTATAAGTATATGTATACATGTTTCAATTATAGTAAGAATAATTGAAAACATATTGTTATAATAAAATTTCCAGACATGACAGAAATTTTATTAAACTACGAAACAAATAATCCAAAAGTCTCCATTTTCACTGTATCCATTAACGAAATTATAATTTGTTTTTCCCATTGGATGGCCTGTCTACCTAATTCAAAATAAGATATTATACAGCAAAACCGAAAAATAGCAGCAACAATAACGTAGCAAAACCGAAACACCAACAAAATTGCCAACCACCAATTTAATAGGAGTTGGTAAGAATTATGGTTTGGCATAACCATGGCTAGTATAAATCAAATTGTATCTTCTTAATTGTATCTATATCGTATATACTCTCTCAGTCATTCGACTCGGTTTACAGACTTTTCTATAATTTTATGTTTTGTTTGCTGTTGTTTTTAACTAAAATTGTAATAAATTAGTTTCCTGTCATCAAATCAAACTACATATATACATACATACGTATATATGTCTATGTATACGACTATTCTGGTATACGTATTTAACATTATGGTAAAGTAGGTTGAAGTTGAAGACAAGTTGGTATTATTTTCTCAAATAACCTTTTCGATACAGAATGGATATACACGTATATTCTGTAGTATTAGGTAGTATACTGAAGTACATAGATATATATTGAGTAACTATATACATAGATATACATTCCACTACTTGGCAAATTTATGTCGTCTTACAATCTTACATAAATAAAATTATATGCTATGCCTATATGTATGTATATAATCATACATACATATATAATATATGTTTATCTCAGCAAAAATAACGAAAAACGGTTACATTTTATTGTTCTTTGAAAATTAGTTTTTTGTCACGCACAAAATTGATTCAATTGAATTCTTAACCGTTTTATGTTGTATATAATGCGGCAAGTTTCTTCTCTTCATTGCTAATGAAAATTGTGTCATGATTTATATTACATAACACACATACATTTATACGAGTTTCATATACATATATACATACATAGAAAAAATAATGTTGAAAATAAACTAAAAAAGATTTTCTCAAGTTATTGTCCTTAGAGTGAGAGATTTATATAATATGTAATGCTATTAATTTAGTTCCAATTAATTAAGAAAATTGAGTGATAAGGATTTCATCGAAATGGGAAGTTACTTCACCTAACTAATTTGTTTTATTCTAATTCTAAATGAACTGTGTTGATGGATCACAATTTATGATTAATTTAGCTGCAAACCTTATTTATATATAATGTACATGTTAAATAAACATAAATCCTCTTTACGTTATATGGTTTACGTGCACCAAACGTAAACCAAAGTAAAAATTTGTAATATAAGACTACTTAAAACAGCAACAAAATTCTTAAAGAGCTTAGCAACACAAAGCTTTTATGTATATGTATGTGTGTACATAAAAAATATTAATTGTATTTTAAATTGAAATTAAGCGCTCATGTTCGTAGGTGTGTTATAGCAGAAATTGTTGTCTAATAATGTAAACTAGAAACAATCATCGCCATTTTATATAAGATGTAAATTATAAAAGAAATGATTAAATGGAATGAATAAAAATAAGCTAGAAACGGCCATGGAAATTTTTTTTTTTATTAATACTGCCAATTCTTGAATCTTTCTGTAAATGAAACTAACAAGAAGTATCCAATTCTGACAAACTAAAATTACTACAATTTTTTAAGTCTTAGCATGTGTTAGTACTTATTATTAGTATAACTTAAATAATAACTTAGAATTTAGATCATATGTGTACATATATGCTATTTAATAAAATCAAACGTGGTAAGTTAGTTTTGATAAATTTTTAAATTACCCGGCATTTTGAGTATAAATTTTATGAACCCGGTATAATTTCTGATATTGCTTGTTCAGCTTTCCCAATAAAGTATCACCATGATCCAGCAATTATAGAGGCTGTGCCACGGTCTTCAGCATCTATGGTAGATATTCAATTAACGATATAGTTTAAAGACAATTATGTAAGAAACTGCCAATGGCATTTTCTACGACTCTGCGCGACGTGCAGCTCAAATATACGATTCACCGATATTTCGATCCAAATATAAACCTATTTGAATTAAGCGTTCACTAACCCCATGACACATCCAATAGCCGAACCAACACCTATAAAACACTGTGCCATCTGACTAACATTATTCGAACTAATACTCTTCAATGATGCAACACCAATGCAATTCCATTGCACTCAAAATATGTGCAATGTCGACCGCCGCCGGTCATCTGTTCCCTCTTCAAAATACGACACGTATTTTGGACACGAAGGGTACGTCACAAAACAAAAAGTCGGCCATTTCAATTTTTACTTTCTTTCAAGTAAACTTTGCGTTCTCTCGTAGCATATAAAAAAATAAAATAAAACGTGCATTGTGGTGAAAACTCATAAATCAAATTATATTAAAATTTAATAAATTCAATTCATATAGAATGTAATAATAATAAAATAATTATAAAAATAAATTCAATCAAATCTAGTGTTGTGTAATAAAATCATTGGGAAACCCCAAAGTGGTGACACCGACAACCGTTTTTACCCCAGAATACAGACACACACACACACACACACACCAAAAGCATCAAGTGAAATACCATAGAGGTGAATCCGACGAGGGATTTCTACACGAAAAAATTTAACAGCGATAGCTGTTGCAAGATTTTACAACGCTGTTCAGCCGCCATCATTAAAAATATATATTTTTTTACATACACGCATATATACCAAGAAAGTCTGGTACGTAGACCGTACTCGCATGAATTTCTTTCTTATTGATTATCTATCTTCTGCGTCGAATCTCATCGTGTCCTCCCGCCATCACCGCCGTGAGTCATAAACAAAAAGAATAATATAAAGGTTTTTCTAAAGACCATAAAAGATACACGACACGTGATAATATATTCGCTGTTACAATAATATTCCGCTCGTAATTAATGGTTTTTCCTTTTATTCACTTTAAAAATTTTCAAATTATCAACGAGAAATTTTAAGAAAATGTTAAGTCTTTGGCGTGAAATACGCCATAAACAAAAACGCCCATTTAGATCCTCTAATGCGTAAAAACTAGATCCTTTGCATTCTGTTATACGGATCGTTTGCATTCTGTTATTTCGGAGCCAGCTTAGCACTAAATTTATTACTAGTATCTGACTGCGCGAAATTTTTCTTCCACACCATATCTCCTTTTGAGAAATTGTGTTGTGTCCGCGGTCTTAAATTGTATAGACTTGATTTTTTTTTGTAAGATTCGGTAAGTTTAGTTTAAATGTACTCATGGATAGCCTTTAAATGGGACGCTATTGTTGATGGATCATATGTATGCGTGTTTATATTATCCTTCGTGAGGCCATGATTGCCGCTAAGTGCCATATTTAACTTTAACTTAAAATCTATGTATTTATATGTTTCCTTCAACAAATACTGGATTTCAATGTATGTACATATACGTTTTAGGAAGAAATCGTTTTACTTTATTCATACCTTGTCGCACTTATTCACAAGAAATGACTACCAACTAAATATTTTTAAGTAATAATTGCTCCAACACCTACCCATCAACCGTAAGTGCAAGCAATTCTAATTGCAGATTTGTTTCATAAAATTTGTACATTTTATGAGCTCTGAGACTTTGTACACAAGGCGAGAAGAGAGTTTACGTCGGGGTTTCACTGTTTGCAAACATTTGTTTGCTTATTCGAATTTGACTCTCTTTTATTGTGAACTCAGCTTGCTACACTGAAATGTCACTCTATTTCAATTTGTATTTGTCTGTATCACTCGCCACTATTGTACGTTGTGAGTTAGAGCACAAATTAAATAACTATACAGGTGGAAACCTATGAATAAAATTCATTTTGCGTCATTTCAAGATGCTTACAAACTCCCATCGCATTAAATCCAAGTGAACTAAAATTCGTAAAATAAATTTAAATTCTACAGAGCAAATAGCACTGTGGTTAAAGCTGCGACGTTTGGATCGGGAGGTACTGGGTTCGAATCCCAATAGAGGCGGGATGCAAAAGGGATTCTTCATCCTTGATTTCGATCGGGATGATGATGAACACAGCTTTGACCCTCTGTTGAGAGTGCAGAATCCATAGGCTGCGCCATCATTCATGTCAGTGCAGGCTGGCATGGAGCTATACAAGGTGTAGATGGTTAAACAAATCGGACCTGTGGCCGTGCGTCCTAGATTTGGCTGGCAACGGCGTAAAGCAAGGATGCAAATAAACCAACCGCGAAAGAGCCGGGAGAGCCTTGAGCCCCATAACAAGTAGAGAATAAAACTAAAAAAATAAAAAATAAAAATTTAAATTCTCTTTTCCGATCTCTTGGAAAATTTTCACAGAAAATCAGCTTGGTATTGACGATTGTAAAAGTAGGCTAAGCTCCTCTCGCGGAAAACATGATTATTTAAAAGAACGATCCATTTGAAGTTTGTGTTGTTGTTTTAGTATTCGATATTAGGTGGCTGTGTCTTTTTAAACGTCAATGGATGGATGGTTTTATTTTAAACGTCAATGGATAGATAGTTTTATTTCAGAGAAATTCCGCTATGTGGAATCCGGGATGCTCCAATCGCCAATATTGATCGAACAATACAATACATTCAAACGTATTTTTGTGAAATAAAAATATAAATTTTGTTGATACTTGATGTGCATACAATTTTTATTTCCATTCATAGTATTCGTACGATTCTTTTAAATTTTTGGTTTCTAAATTTCAAATCTTCTTGTTTTAAAGTTGGTTATGATAATGTTAGAGGTCAGAGAGTGAAGAGGCGGGAGGAGGAAACGGTATATTTTAACACTTGGCATTTTTTATGAATAAATAATAATAATAATAATAACAATAATAATATTTATTTATTAACTATATTATATTTACAAGAAAACAATAAATTATTTTTATTGATTTATTATTGAGAATTTTTCTTTAGTGTTATTTTTTTAATCACCCATTTACAATATTTTCTAAGTAAAACCAATATCATATGATCTAAACATCATATGATCATATGATCGTAACAAGAAATATTTGTATCTATAAAATTATTTTGAATAACTCCCCATATGATATTCCGCCTATTTGCTATATGACTTACGGGGTCTCCACTCAGGGAAATGCGTTTCTAGTATTAACTCCAGCGATCGCTACACGTAACCCATGAACCATCCGGTCGTTGTAAATAGCTCGGGATGGAAGGACTAGAACATTGTACTTCGCGTAGCCTGGCCGTCTCCAGGGACTCCTAAGGTGTCATAAAAATGTATAAATTTACTTATGGTTCAGACTCGTGGTTGCTCTCGAACCATGACAAGTTGTTTATAAAAATAATATTGCTTTTGTAAATATTAACATCTTATCACATTCTGAAAATTGTACGAGATGGAAATTCTAAACAATTCTAAATTTAGTCTGGGTTTTGTACAACCAAAATTTTTAAAATTTCTTAATTTAATTTTAAAATATGAACAATTTCGAAACTTAACTTCACGCTTCGGATTCCGACGATAAAATTTAAAAATAAAATAAAATTTAAGTTTTTCGATATTTGATTTTAAAATTCGACAACTCTCGTAACCGAACCACACGTATTCTGATACTAGAATTTAAAATTAAAATTGTTAAATTTTTAAAATTTGACGAAAAAAGCCTTTGACAGAACAAGTAAAAAACCAATTCAAGAAAAAATTGGCCAAAGTATCCATTAGACGGCACTGAGTACAATCATAACTAGGTTGCACGACCTCGGAGCGGTTGAGAACTGTTTCATTTTTCGTTCGTGATTAGCTAAAATTAAGGTTTGCAGTTATCCCAGTTTTTCATGACAGAAATATGATACTATTGCTATTCCAGATTTTTTTACGTTTATAAAAGTTAAATTTCGTTATAACAAAGCTGTTACAATCGTATTCTAAATCTGTTTCGCTGTTCTAAAATTTCGTTATGATTATTTGGGTTTTAATTCAAAGTTTAGTTTACTTCATTATTGAAAGATAGATTTAAATAATATAGAAATTACAGGTACGGTCATTTTGATTTAAGAAATCAACAGTTCAAAGAGTTCCACTACTAGACAGTCGTTAATTAACAAAACATTCGTTATAAAGCGACTAGTATTCTTTATGTTATTAATCGGTCATAGTGGCAAACTTTCTTAATCATATGGCCTCATTAATATGAAAAATGTACATACGTATGTATATCACCTAAAAAGTCGATTGGTTAACATTTGCAATTGAATTTATCAGAAACTGCTGAAAAACCGATGATAATTGTTAGTCGATCGGTAACTTATCTTCAATTTAATAATCAAAACTCAATAAGATATTTGATTGTGATAAACATTCGATAGTGAATTTATGATTTGGTTAAAAATTATTTATTTATTTTATATATTTACTATTGATTTGAAAAAAACATCAAAGTAGCTTTTGAGCGATACAAATATACATTTCACAGAAACAATTGAACTCTCGATTCTGTGCGCATGAGCAACACTCGTATTTAAATGGTATGTTTTTATTTGTATTTATTTAAGTAGAGAATTTTCGTTTGCGGAGATAAATTGTGGATGGGTGTTGGGAAATTTTTTAGTAGAATCATTTTTAAAAATACGTCATATATTTTTATACAACTTTTGCAATGTAGTAGTAGTAAGTAATGCAATGTAGTAAATGCGAAACACAAAAACAAATCAACTACATATAGTTTATTTGATTCGGGGAACTTATTAAATTATGAAGGATGTTGAAATTGTTGACGAAATACATTAACCCTCAGTATATACTTAACAGTCCTCCGGGTGGTTCAATATAAAAACCCTATACGTTTTGAAGGAACACGCTGAGTTAGAAGTTTGAAACTCCATTCCCAAGTAACATTTTGAGGTCTAAATAGAAGTTAAGAGCGCTGTTATAGCTAATTAATAAAGCCATCAGCTTCTATTTTAGATTTAAGAGCGCACTTAGAATGATTTTAAAACCATTTTACAGCAAAATTAACGGTCTTAGAGCATGACATTTATATTTTCTCTCCTTTAAAATAGAATCTTTTTTCTCCGTTTTAACAAGGTTAGTTCTATAAAGTACTGTAATGAGAGTATCCAACAACTTCCATTAAAAAGCGCGTAGTTCTATATACCATAAATTTTGCATCTAATTTTTGATATTTTAAAGCTTATAAATCTTTAATAGAAATTTTTTAGTATAAATAATACCCCCTGTGGTCGGGGGGCACTCACATGTCTCGTAAATCTAAATTGCACGAACATGTTTCCTAAGAATACCACCACAGTATCCTTTGCTTGTCGTAGGAGGCGACTAAACGGTTGGATCGCTGGGCTGACGACCCGCATCCGTAAAAAAAATCAACTGTTTATAAAATCAACAAAAAGAAAAATGGATACCGCCAAAACAACACCGGACCCCCGCTCAAGTACCCGGATACGAGATTTAGGATCGGCACGTGGAACGTGCAATCACTTAGAAAACCAGGAGCGTTGGAGGGTCTAATCACGTGCATGAAAGAGTATCGGCTGGAACTCGTTGCTCTTCAAGAAACTCGCTGGCCTCAAAGTGGAGACCATGTGTCCCAGGGCTATACGTTGTTCTACAGTGGATATGACCTCGGAAATCTTGGAGCTGGATTTCTTCTTGGGCCGCAGGTAAAGAAGGCTGTTTTGGATTTTCAAGCAGTCAATAACCGATTGTGTATGCTTCGCCTGCGCATGAAGTTAGCGAACCTGTCGATAATTTGTGTACATGCGCCCACAGAAGTCAGCCAGCCCCAAGATAAAGACTCATTTTACAATGACTTGGACGATCTGATGGGATCTATACCCGAACACGATGTTAGAATTTTAATTGGGGACTTTAATGCTAGAGCTGGCAGAAATCAGGCCGACTTGTGTGAAAACATAGGTCCGTACTCCCGACACGAAACTGCGACCGATAATGGTGGGAGAATGATGTACTTTGCAATTGCTCATGATCTTAGAGTAGCAAGCACATCCTTCCCTCACAAACAGATACACCTAGAGACATGGACACATCCTCGCAAAACATCCCGGAGCCAAATTGACCACGTGTTAATTTCAAAAGGGCGAGCTCGGGTTGTGCAGGATGTGAGAACTTATCGGTCAGCAACCAAATACGTAGGCAGCGATCATTATTTGGTCGCTGCAAAGCTACGGTGGAAGTTTTCGTACAGGTCGGGGAACACAGCGAAACGGATGGAACGTTTCGACTGTGAAGGTCTGATAAATGAAGATCAAAAGAAACGATATCAGGATCTTGTCAGCGACAACATTGAGGGAGCTAATTACCAGTCTGACTGCGTGAACTCTGTCTGGGAGGTACTGAAAACTTCGGTTGTCAGTGCTGCTCAACAGACTTTAGGTATAGTGAAAGTCAGACCCAAGAATGATTGGTTTGATGACGAGTGTCGTCTTGCAGAAGGGCAGCTAAGCGGATTTGTAGACGGAAGAAGCGAGAATGGTGGAAGGCCGAGGTTCTGAAAGTACAACAACTCAGCAATGAGCGTAGTTCACGTAATTTCTTTAAAGGAATTACTGGATTGCACCATACTTTCAGGCCTTCGTCAACCGCCATTCGGGACCGGGATGGAAACCTCTGTGTCAACATCGACGCAGTACTTGACGTATGGAGTGGACACTTTACTGAGCTGCTTGATGTACATCATGCGTCACAGACTGTTGTTGAGCCACCTCTAAAACAGTCTGCGGAGATTTGCACTGAGGAGCCATCCCATGAGGAATTCACTAAGGCCATGCAGAGAATGAAACGAAACCGCTCACCTGGAGTGGACTGCATTAATTCGGAGCTCTTGATATTCGGAGGGGATACTTTGTGGAACTGTCTTTTCGACCTTATTCGATTAGTATGGCGAACCGAAGTTATGCCTGATGAATGGAAAGTGGCCGCGATATGCCCCATCTTCAAGAAGGGAGGCCGCTTGAAGTGTGAGAATTATCGCGGTATAGCTCTCCTTTGCACAGCATACAAGTTACTGTCATGCATTTTATTGGATAGAATCACTCCTCTGGCGGAGGGCTTGGTTGGTGACTACCAGGGAGGATTTCGTCCGAATCGATCAGTCACTGATCAGGTCTTTTCGCTGCGGATGATTCTATCTAAATATTATGAGACATCCATCTCCGTACATCAGGTTTTCCTGGATTTCCGGCAGGCCTACGACTCGATCAATCGAGAGAGTTTGTGGTCTGCCCTGGAATACCTAGGAATGCCAACAAAATTGGTACGACTGTGTAGGATGACAGTGACGCAGTCTCAATGCTGTGTTAAAGTTGAGAACAGGCCATCGACAATTTTTGCAGTTAGCTCGGGTGTTCGGCAGGGAGATGCTCTGTCCCCGATACTCTTTAATCTCATGTTGGAGTACATCTTTCGTAAAACTGAAACACCTCAGCGCAACATCTTATATCGCCAGTCCAATCAAGTGCTTGCATATGCAGATGACATATGCGTGATTGGACTGAATAGCAACGGAGTGAAACGGAGAAATACTTGATCCGCTTGTAGAGTTTTCAGCTTCTGTTGGACTCCAGATCAATGAGTCCAAAACGAAATACCTGATCTCTGGTTTTAGAGACAATGGCACACCAGATTTTAGTAGTGGCCACCACACGTTTGAGGGAGTGAGGAGGTTCAAATATTTGGGCTCTCTTATCACTCACCATAACAGTGTGGGATATTAAAGTGCGGCTGGCAGCTGGCAGTCGTTCTTTATATCCTCTAAGGCCACTGCTAAAATCTAAACACTTATCAAGTGCCGTGAAGCGGAAGCTTTACAAAGCGTTGATCAGGCCCGTTGTTATGTTTGGATGTGAAAGTTGGGCGCTGACGGATGAGTACGAGAGATGGCTCCTTACATTTGAGAGAAGAATCATGCGTGTGATTTACGGCCCTAAACGCGAAATAGATGGTACATACCGAGCTCTGTACAATTTCGAGATCAGAGATCTGATGAAGATCCCCGATATTGTACATGAAGTTAGATCTCAGCGAGTACGCTGGCTCGGTCACGTTCTGCGTGCTGATCCGGAACGAATTGTGCAGCGATCTCTGAAAGGAGAGCCACCATATGGTAGGCGCAGAGGTCGTTGCAGGCGACGATGGCTCCACGATGTAGAGAACGACTTGGCTTCTTCAGATTGTCTAAGACAGTATGAAGACCAAGCTCAGGATCGAAACCGTTGGAGCCAGATTGTTGATTCAGTAAGGAGCCAGTAATGGCCTTTAACACTGTTATTATTATTATTATCTTTTTAGGGCCGAGGTTTTCTATTGTAAATAATAATATGCCTTTCGTTAAAAACGAATGATTCCGAATTATTATATGAATATGTTTACTTTTTATAATAATAATTAGTTAAGATAAATAATTTTATGTGAAATTATATAATTGCGTTAATTGAATTTGTGGTAGAAAAATTCTTATGCAAACTAAGTTTTATCGTGAAATAGCATATTAAATTTTCAAATTATAAAGGGGCTTCATAAACAATGTAAATTTAATGTTTAAATGTGTATTTTTTGGAAATTCGCAATTTTTTTTATTTGACATAAAAAACTAATTTATTGTGTTTTTAACATTTGTAAGCGTTTCTGTATTTGTTTTTTTAATAAAAATTGATTTACAATTAAAAAAGTCAATTAATAATCGATATTCTTTTAAATATTTAAAAAAAAGCGTAAAAATGGAGCCCAATTTTGTTCTTTTTTAAATGGAAAAAAATGGAGGACTTCAATATGTTTTGCACATTGCATTTTAAATTTTACTGCATTTCTGTAGAGCTGTTTAAATTATTTTACTACATTTTAAAACTCGTATAGAGCCATAAACATTATAATTTATTTGTTCACTTTGAATTAGAGCTAGTTGCTTTAAAGTACGCAACAATTGTTATGAAGTTTTGCTATTAGCTCTATAATAGAGTATTGTTTTCTAACGGAATCTCTTGATAATATAAAATAGCTAGCAGCTCTATAATAATATTTCACGTGTTTTAAATTATAAAAAAAAACATTCAGCTTGCGGTCACCATTGTGGTAAGTACACAACTTTTGTTTAGTTTTTAATTTTATCTTACTCTAGCAACTATTTTTTCTAAATAGTGTGCAATAGAAAAAAATGTAATTTAAAGTTGTTCAAGAGGTGCAGAAAAGAGGATTGTTCTTATTATAATCCCCGATTCATTAGAGGAAAATGGAGTTTTCTGGTATCCACCGCCCAGTTGGAGTACAAAAAAGCGGCACAACATAATTAAAAATGCATACGCTCAACCGGATAAGACTACATGGACTGCTAGGCCCTGGTTAGTTAAGAAAAGAAATCTAACATCGTTTGAACTAGCAGAACAGTATGAGGAAGAGCTCTTGGCCAAAAACGTCACTACGGCGACTGAAAATGAAGATAATGAAAGCGACGGCGAACAGGAACCTACAAGAAAACGAAGATTTAAAAATCCTTATGCGACCAGGTCGCCACAACAAAATTTCGAAGATATTGTGGTTGAGTGTATTGACCAGTTTAATTATTGTACACCATCCGAGACAAATCAGCAAGTTTTGACCATAGTTTTTTAAGTAACAATTTTCCAATAAGGTTCTAGGGTCTCGGGGAATGCTTTGTTCGGGTAAAATTCTCACTAACAAACACAATAGCTTCTGAAGGGCTTGTTGTCGTATGTTATACTCTAATGCCCAAACTTTTAGCTCTTCTCGAATATTTATTTCGTCCTCCTCGGATTCAGAATTGGAATTCTCGGCTAGCTCTGTAATCCAGTTGGTACTTAAATGTGCATCCTCCAAATCACGTTCGCGTTGAGGAATGGTATCCTCCATATTATTAATGAGAAGCTGTCTGTGTGTAATGGAGGAACTGTATTCACAAAAATCTTGGCTACTGGGTTGATTTTGTAATTGCACACACTCAGATAAGTTTTTATTTACCGCAGGCTGAAATTTCAGTTTATTCTTCTGTACATGGTTTCTAAAGGTGCTGCTGTATTTATATTTCTCCCAAGACTTAAATTTTGACATTTTTATTTTTGTTTTATTTATTTAAAGTAAAATATTTATATTTTCGACTTATTACAACGCGTACTTGTACTTTTGTAAAACATATATGACATGTCAAACAATTTACAAATGAAAATTGCTTTACAAGGCTCTAAAGTGATTTTTGCTCTCGAAAAAATTGTACACTAATTTAGTTAGCTCTATATTATGATATTGTAATTTTATTAATACCAATGAGAAGTGTTAAACTATGTTATATTAGAGCAAATAAATAAAAAAGCTGTAAGCTCTACATTAGTTTTATTATAGTTTAAATGCAACATAAAATTATGCTAATAGCAACATTTTATTATAAAGTATGACGTGCTCTCTATCACAATCTTGTTTAGCTCTAATTGTGGTTATAGAGCATACTATAAAAGCTTCAAGCTCCATAATTAAATAGAGCTTTAAGCAGAAAGAAACAATGAATTAGAGCAGCATAAATTTTGCTTAGAGCTTAATGCTGCAAATATACACCTTGTAGAACTATTCGGGTTTTATTTTCTGTTTTAGAACAGAATTAGAGCTCGACGTTGCTCATAGTTCTAACAAATGTTACTTGGGTGGCATCTCTACAGTTTAGATGATTTTAAAAGTTTTTCGAACTTTAGATGATTTATCACAAAAGCTCTGTATTTAATTTTTCCCAACTACCTCCTTCTAGACGGCAGAGCTTACCCGTGTGCATAGTATATATTTTCATAATATTTTGAAATAACTGAATAAAAATCTTCAGTTTTTTAATTTTTTTGAAAATTCTAAAAAAAATATTGGAAACTGGCAACATTTTACTATGTGTTTTAATTTAATATTATCTGAATCGATCTCGTATTCGTGGTGCATTGAAGGATCACAATATTGTGCTTTGTGCTGAAATATCTCGAAACTCGTACACAAATGTACCCATGTTATTTCCTTATTTCACATTAATTTCGTAAGTATATTAGTGATTGTCCTTGCGCAATATTCCAATTTCGACCATTGTTTTCATAGTTTCATTAACTGACGAATTACATTCTCGCCCATATTGAGTGCCCTGGAATCGAACGTTTTCACCCCAGATAGATGATGACGCCGGTTTTACCGGTAGGACATGCAACTTACAATTTTTTTGAGATTATCTTTCATCATCAACCACAATTCTGATATAGGTTCAGCGTGACTCGCCTTTTTAGTCGAGTATTTGCATCATCGAATTTTGTTGTTATCAATATCGGTTTGAAACTGTCCCGGCGCATTGAAGTACAATAAATGCAGTTCGCTTGACGTGTCCAAAGCTTAGAAGTAAAATTTAATTTGTGTACACCTATTGGCAATATAGCCAAAAATGAAAATGTTGACACAAGTAAGACTACTTGGAAAAGACACGCAAATCAATGTAATGTATCTATAGAGGAACGAACAATAGTATTGAGGTGAATAATATGTACATAAGTAAATATCTAATTCTCGAAGAATATTGTTTGAGGTTGTTTGAGATGTGTGAAATGGTTGTTTGTTCACTCTATGTCAATTCATTCAAATGTGTGGTCATTTAGTGTGCATTATTAGCAGCGTCAGAATCCTGATCCACATCTGTCTTCACTTCAAAATTCATTCAATACTCTAATTCATCGTTTCTCTAGAGATGTAGCTCTATTTGTTGGTATAGCATATAGAATTATTAGTCAGTTCTACAACCACAATTAGAGCTAAATAATATTCTTTTATAAAGCTCGCTGTGTCTAAGAATAAAATGTTTCTATCAGACTAATTTCATCTTATAAAAGAGCTTTATTAGAGCTTATTTAGAGTCGATTACGGTTTTACTGATTAGCTCTAAAATAAAAGAGTTGTAAGTTACTTTAGAGCTTGTTGATGCTAAACCAAGGCCTAATTCTGTAATATGCAGCTGAATGATTTAATTTATACTCTTTTAAAGCATCAGCATTTTTTTAGATAGTTATAAAGCTACTTTTATATATATGTAGTTATATCAAATTATAGTAAAGGTGGCTGGCAATTTTGCTAAAATTTGATAGGTTGTATGCTGGTTCAGTGTTTTCAATTACTTTGGCCTGTTCGGTTCACCCACTTTTTGTGAGATGCTCAATTTGGGTAAACATTTTTGCAAATCTGTTGTTTATTTTTATTTTCATGTCTTTCAACTCATCCATTATAGTCTGTTGATTTTTGCTGATGTAGACCTGATTTGCGATAAGTTATCCCACTTTGAACTTTTCGAGATAAACCATCGTAACCGCGTAAAACGTATATATCGTTATTGACACCCATCTCGTTGTGACTTAAATCTAGTACGTTGTTATTTGTAAACTCACTTTCTTCGAAACTAACAAGTGTTGGGTAGGTGGTGGGCCCCTTAATTTCTAGGCACTCTGCAGCTAATTGGTCAAAGTTAGGCTGTGGAGATCTTGTAATGTAAGGATTCTTCATTCGTTGACTGGTAGTTCATCTGAATCACTTGCACCGTGTTCATTTTCTGATGCTGTATTAACCGTTTTAGCTAACAGCTCCTCGTCTTGCTTCTCGGCATCTTCATACGATTTTATTCTTTTAGGTTAAACCGCGCATGGCCGAGGAATCCATGAGTTTTTCTTGGGGTTGTTCAAACGCATTTTTGACTATAGCATTGCGCCTCTTTGAACTAGATTTAATGGTAGTAGTTAGTAGTGTACCTTGGCTGACCTAATTTGAAAAGGTCACTTGGGTCGGTGTGACATCTGGGTCGGCCCGTGACCTACTTAGTGTGACACTTGGGTCGGTCCTTGACCTACTTAGCGTGACACTTGGGTCGGTATGACACCTTGGTCCACCTACAACATACAGGCAGACTGTGATACGCTGGTCGGACCATGACATCTTGGTCTGACACATGCGCATACTTGGGACGGGCCTACTTACCGTGACATTTGGGTCGATGTACTTACCTACTTAGCGTAGACGTTTATATTGTTTTTGTGTGACACTAAGTGTCGCACTAAGTAGGTCACGAACCGACCCAGATGCCAAACCGACCCAGGTGACCTTTTGAAATTAGGTCAGCCAAGGTACACTACTAACTACTGATGGTAGATACCAGAAAACATTATTCTCTTCGTATGCTTCTGGTATGATCACGCGGGTGTATCCACGGGTGTGTTACTCCTAAACAATTTTAAACGATATACTTATTAAGTTTAAAAGTAACTAAAAATGAAAATTAAGTTAAAAATAATATATAATCCAACACAAATTAAATCTTTGCAAAATTACAATCATACCGCATACTATACATAGATAAACTATACTATAATAAACCAAATTTAGTTTGTCGCTTATATGCTCTATTACAATAGTAATAAACACCGTTTGGCTTTAAAACAAAGGACCGAAAGAACAACAATTGCTTTTAGCAATTTCAAAAACTGATTTAGAACTAATAGCTGTATTAAATATTATTTTTCCTTTGTAATTCAGTATGTAGCTCTAATGTAGCGAATTATGTAAATTATATTGCTACTAGATTTATATAAACTGTAAGTTAGGGATCAATTATTCTATTTTAGAGCACATAGCTGAACAACAAAATTACGAGTAGCTAGGTGCTCTATAGTAGTATATCTCAACAATAACAATAAGCATCCATTATTTTGTTTTAAAAAAGGATCAATTATCTTCAATGTGTTAAATTTACGTATAATTGTTTATAAAATGTAAATCAATTTAACCGTTGTAACCATCTGTTTCTTTAAAATTATGCTAAAACAACTTAAATAATATTTTTAAATAACATTACATTTAGTTGTCATGGATTTTTTTAAAAATAAATTTATTTATTTGTTTTTACTTATTTTGGTGGCCCTCTTAATATAAAGTAGGTACCATACTTCGCTTCACCATAAATTTGATACGGCATAAATATTTCAGTTCATATACTATCTAAAAACATAAATTAACTATAACTGTATTTAAGAATTATATATCACTGAGAAAAATATTAAATAAAAGTAAAATGTCTAAGTTCAATACAATTTGCTTACCATTTTTTAATATAAAAATATTCCAATTTAGAGCTTCCTTAATTTAAAATTGTTTTAGAGCTGTGCGCTGTATAATAACTAATACAGTTGCTGTAATTAAAGTATTAAATAGAGCATTGCCACGTTATAAGAGCAACAAAAAGTAACCTTAACAAGGAAATAAAACAAAATATTGCTCTAAAACCGCTACTTGTGCTCTAAATAACCTCTATATAAGTTCTTAGAGCGCTTCTAGAGCTAACATTAGAGCAACTGCCTTTATAAAGTAGTGCTAAGAGCGCTTTTAAAGCGTTTTAAGAGCAAAATTGTTACTTGGGAGGTCAATTTAGTATTTCAGTATCAGTCAATTTTATCAAATAAAGAGTAACCATTCAATAATTTCGTCAAGTTTACATAATCGAAGTTTCTTTAAAGTTCATTAAAATTGGAATGAAATATCATTTGAGATAACTCAAAATTAGGCTTTTATTATTACTACCCAACTGCACACTCAAATTAAATGGTTTTTCATTGCACCGACAAAGTGTTTTCAAATTACAGGCAAACGTAGTTCTTGAATAAAATTTAAAATCATTTTACTTTTTTAATTCTGAGTATTTAATTGTTAATAATGGAACAGTAAAATTTAAATTCTCCATACTAGTTGAATGACATTATACCATAATGTCATGAAAATAATAAAATTAATAAAAATTTAATTTCAATATACTCGAAAATTTCAATAAAAAATTTTGCATCGCAATTAAATTTGAATCTGTGCTGGCAAAATCTATATGCATTAAAGTTTAAAAATCTACATTTTCATCAATTATAGATGTAAAAAATTAATTTTGTTGAAATACACCTATCAACACAGGACACTGATAATAATTGTCGAAAAACAAAAATTTTCATTTTGTTCCGAATTATTTTAAACTTTTCACCGATTTTTTTGTTTGTTTTGTTTTGTTCAATTCAGTGACACAACGTAAAATGTAAATTTTCGCCTCATAAAATGTAAGCGCTATGATATAAAATTGAAACAAAACAAAAAATTTTCCTGACAAATATCCTGCAGTTATGTAATGAATGATTGATTTCACTACAACAAAATTCTAATTCCCCACACCTACATATATCCAAATCCACCGATCCCACAAAAAGACGAAACAAAAATTCCGTTTGATAGATGGAAGAAAATTATTACTCCAAACTTTTACTTGAGGGGTTTTTTTAAAAATAATAAAAAGGGTGACTTAAGAAAGCGTACATCTAGCTATCTATCTAAATATAAAGAGACAGAAAGATTATGATAACGAATATCGTATAATATGTATATAGTATATATAGATATATGTATATGTATAGAGAAAGGGTTGATTAGATTTGCGATAATAAAATTAGAATATAATTTATTCCGTTATATTTTCGGGGAGATGGGTAAATGAAACTAGTTTGTTCGATAAAATGTATACACAGAGATAATCCGTGTTAGTGAAATTTGTTGTTTTAATTTTATCTGAGGGAAAATGGGTAAAAATAAAGAAGAAAATGTGATAATATCGATGTGATAGATAACAGTATTTTCAGGATCTTTGCTTATAATCCTATTTAAACATTATTTCTTCGATATGCTTTAAGGGATTTTTGGGTGCAAATTTATATGCGACTTAATTCTAAATTAATCGCAGGTGATACAACTCTTTAATTGTAATACGTATTTAATGGTTTAGAATTTAATTGAAAGTTACGCAACGAAACGATGATTTTGTATTTACGCAAATCTAATTTAATAATTTGATCAAATAGCTGTAGGTATTTGTTAGTTTGAGATAAATGAATAATTATGCATACGAATTTTCCCGGTTAAATATTCCAGTTACCATTTTGTGTTGTTCCTTAAACCAACCATTCTAAAAAGCAATGTAGCAATGTATTTTAATATCGCTGTGTATTTTCTTGGTATACATTTTCTGTATACACTGTTGAAATTTCCTATTGTTGTGTTAATTTCATTTTTTTTTTTACCATTTTCATGATCTTGAGAACTCATGTATATACAATATACATGCTAGTATCTTTTACGTTTTTTCTTCATTATTATTATTTTTTCGTATATACCATCTTTAGCCTGTTCACTTTGGCTCAGTGTATAACACTACAGCATCTATGAATTATTTATGTTTGAAATACATAATATATAAATAAAGTAGATAGACAAAAAAAAAAAAAAAGATTTGCTGTTGGCAATTCTACAGAATACCAGAATAGACGACGAATAAGAAAGTTACAATGAACAGAACTAACGGGAAAAATGTATTTTATATTTTGGATGGAAAACTTTAAGAATCTATTTTATTTCCGTCGGTATGTTAAGACAAAGCAGTTTATCATCTGTTCGCTTGTTATATCATCTACACATTTTAATTTTGTTATTGTGATTCCTATAGCGTCAAACAAAATATTAAAGACGTTTTATAGTGAATTTTATTTGGTGTCTTATTATTTAGTTACACTCGTATGTACTTGTATATATAGCTTTCAAATTTTATTTTGTTGAATAAAGTTTATCATTTGGAAGCGAACATTTTTTGTTTGTTTGTTATTCTCTTATGAATTTTAATAAACTTTGATGTTTAATATAACATCGTGAATGGTTTAAAGGTCACACATATTCATAGTCATAAAACATAAGGGATGTCTCAGTGATATAGCGGGAGTGATTGCTATTCCTAGACATTTTGACGATTTCTGAATAAAATACTCGGTCGTCTGGATATGTGCGACATTTGAGATATTTTACCTAAAGGAAACAGTTATTTAATTGCTGATATTTAATCATAATTTTTTTTGAAATTCGTTTGTTGCAACATTCTACGCAGCTTACCTGACATGTAGTTGATGGATGCATCACAGCTTGATTGTGTGTGGTTAAATAAATACATTTTTGATGGTTAAATTTTGTACTATCCAAATGGCCAGTTGTAAATTATTTTAGTTTCTTTTTTTGTTTTTACCACGTTTTTGAAAAAACTATTTTTTATAAAAAATAAAAGTTTAATTAATTTCCTAAACAGAACATATACATAAAAAAAGTGTAAAAATAGGTTTTAGATTAATTTAACATCAAAAATAGTAAAATGAAATTAGGAAAATTGCAGCGATCTAGGTTTATCGTGAAAAGCTATGCGGATTATCTCGTTTTGGCAGTTTCTGGTAAATACCTGAACGTCTTATCTGAACGCCCTGAATATAGTGGAAGTTTGGTGTCTTGAAAAATTGTGTACGTCAATCTAAACCTGAGCTGGTTGTCTTTACCAGACGTAGAGGCAGTGCTAATATATCTGTTCCCACTCTATTTGGTAGAGCAATTACAAGGACAAAGCACGTCAAGCACATAGGTGTCATTTTAGATAGTAATTTTTCCTCGAAATTTAACCTTGATTATAAGCTGCAAAAGGCCATTGCTGGGGTCTGATCCCCAAAATGATGTCGTTGGTTGTCGTACAGTTGTGAGACTGACGTCTTTTATAGCAAGGCTTGATAGACTGCAGATGACAGACCGTAGGGCTATAACCAGGACTGTGTCGTCTACTCCTCTTCTTGCTATGGAGTCTATTCTATGATTGCCGTCTTACATTCTTGGTACTGCGTGCTCTGCTGCGGTTCAACTGAGGTGAATTAAAGCATGGAATGCCTTCAGGACTTGTACAGGGCATAAACAGTTTCTTAATAAGTTTAAGCCACATTTTATTCTCCGTCGTTTTCACTTCGAGAGAACTGTGGCTCTCTCAGGATTTCTATAGCCCGGTGACTGAATCGATAGTTTTTTTTGCGGATGGATCTCGTTCAGAAGTCATTTCAGGATTTGAATTCTATTGTCCTAAGTATGGGCCCAGATTCTCGGGTAGTCTGGACAAACACTGCACGATTTTTCAAGCTGAATTAATTGCATTTACCCATAGTGCGTTTGAAGCGTGTAAAGTAAACCTGTGCTTAATACTCTTAATAATCCTTTGACTACATCTAAACTGGTCAAAGATAGCAAACACTACTTTAATCTTCTTTGCTCTAATACGAGAATAAGGATCATGTGGTTACCTGCTCTGAATACCAGCTGCATCGCGTAGTAAATATGTTGGTCCCTAGCCAGCAATTCCTCTGTCCCTAAATGGTGGTAAGGACGCTATTAAGAAATTTGCTTTACTTGAATTAGGACGTAAGTGGCGGTTTTCTTCTAGCTGTCGAGAGCGTAACGGTTTATCATTGAATCCAAGTTGAGTTTATGTGGTATCCTTAAAAAAGAGCCAACTCAGAATCCTGCTCTTATTATTGGCCATGGACGTATCAAGGTTCATCTCCATCGCATGGGACTAGCTCAGGAGGGTATTTGTGACGACTGTCTGGAGGAAGTGGACCACTGCCTTCACTACCTTTGAAGCTGTCCGGCTTTTGTCGAAGCTAGATCCCAAGTGTTCTCTTCTAAATCTTTGAACGTAGATCAGTTCTTATCCATTTCTTGGTTCAAACTTTTACAGTTTGCTAATGTTAAATAGCGCTCCTGCGAGTTAACATAGATTCTCTAGTTTGCACTATGGGCCCATTGTGGCATAGAGTGCGAAACCTCTGTAGGTTCCAACCGGTTATCTTAAAAATTCACTAAAATATAAATATTTGTTGACAGCACATCTAGGAACATTTCAACTGCTACAAATAAAACACTCACGGGACACTGCCTACTTTGAGAACATGCGAGGAGAATAGGTCCAGAAGCAAATGACTTTGGCAGAAGCTGTATGGACGAGGAGGAGGAAGAGACGGTAATCCACCTCCAATGCTCATACCCGGGTTTGGCACACAAAAGACATAAATATATGGGTAAATTCTTAATGGACTGCTTCTCTGATCTCGAAAACTGTAAGGCGCGAGATATATAACGCTACATAAGTAGCTCAAACTGGTTATCATAAGGGTAATAGGGAAGTAAAATCCTGTGGTATCACAACGGGCCGTCACCGATCTCAGTGTGCTGTAGCAGCCATTCAACCTAACCAAACCTAACCAATTTCATAATAGCCAACGGCGTATTAAGGATTAAAATAAAGCAGAAAACCCATCATTTTCATCCGATGTGAAGTTTTTACACAAAAAATACAAATTACTGCGAGTGTACATATAAAAAAAATTCACACTTAAATATATTACTCAAGCACATAAACCTAAGACATTATGTCATATACACCCTAGTATTTTAAAATAACGGACACTTGGAGCTTTCCAAATTCGCGTAGGATATAATTATAAAAGTAGTTGGGCTCCGCTGATAAATTTTGAAAATTTCACAAGAATTATGCAAGTTGTATCAATACGTTTTACTCAAGCACAAAAATTTCATAGTTTTTGCCATATGGACACTTACATTTCTGAATAGTGGACAGTTTTTTTTTTTTTTTTTTAAATAAATACCAACACATACATACATTATTTAGAGACTGTTCGGCTAGTGAATTTAATGTCCTTTGAAAGCTGAACAGTATCCCTATTTGTACACGGCTCTAGGTCCGTCTTTTAATTGGCCATCTGCACATTTATACATTCATTTATTGTATTGTATTACTCGTAGTAATTTGTATATTTTGTTTAAAGGTTTATGGACAATTATCGATTTGAAGTTTGGAGTAATATTAAAAATGTTCCATATTAAGAGTTTATTCAAAATTCGAGAAACTACAAATCCAACAGTATTATTTTGTTGAAGGCTCATCACATTTTATTAGTCTGTCCTATGCTTCATGAAATTCTGATAATTACTATTCGAGTTTAAATTTAAATAAATCCAAAAATCTAAGTGCTTTTTCATTTTTTCTACAGGCGATGCTATTCAGATGATAATTTTATTAAAGAAAGGGTTGGCATATATACATAAAATATATGAAATGAATGGGAGTGAGCTGATTATGATGATTAAACATATCTGAAAAATTATATAAATTACATGACAAAGCTTTTGTTTGTTAAACGAAAATGTTTTGTTGTTTTGAGTAATGCATAAAACATTATAAAATGAAGCAACGATGTATAATGTATATTATAGTTGCAATTTTAGTAAATTATATGTAATTTAATTATCACAATACACTCATAAATAACACATTTAAGTATATGTACATATATTTTCCATTTTACAACTATGTATGTATATTCAACATAATAATGTATGTGTGCAAGGTGAATGTATCAACAACACAATTATTTTCAATAAATATTTACCTGTCGCTTAAAATAATTTTACAAGAATTTAATTTTATAAATTTTTTTTTAAATATTCTTATAATATTTACATATCACGTTTTATTATTTATTTTACAACTTTCTTAAGCACAAGAATGTTAAAAATAAAGCTTCTATTTCTACATGGATACGTATGTATGTACATATTTATATATGTACATAGACAGACATTTATATTTATGTATGTGTATGGCTTGGTACACCCTACGTTAAATTTTTGTTGAGTTTGTATGTTGTTACAGACGAACGAAAAAGTTTATTGAAATACAAAAGTTATAAAAAAAAGTTTCATTAGTTTTTATTTTTTTACGTACTTTATTGTTTTTTTTTATATGTATGTACATTCATATAATGTTCTGTTTATGAGTGTACCAAGAAGTCAATAGGACTCAATGAGCATGATAATTTTGAAATATGTAATATAATTATGTCATAAAGTAATGAATAAATTAATTATTTCAATTTTATTTGTTAAGTATATATGATATAGAAATGTGAACGCCTTTTTAAAGCTATAACTAGTAAGTTTTATATACATATGTGTAGTGTATGGTACACACATTATTATGTAAAGGTAAAAAAAACAGGTAGAGGTTTTTATTATTTATAAAATTAACTAAAATAGAATATCGATTTTCAATTGATTTAAGGCACAAACATATTGCTTTTAAATTACTTAATATTAATACTCATAAAATATTTAGAATGACAAAATTTTGATTCAATGACGATCGATAAAGCTGAATTGAAAGTATTTATTTTCGTCCTGATTTTCGTTTTCTGTTGCTTACGGAATAATAAGAATGAATTTGTTCAATTTTTCGAACAACACGATATCATTTGACATAATGTTTTTTCAGAGCAATTAAAATTGTTACCTACACACATTTTTATGACGATAGTGCGGTTGTTCATAGTCATATCATAGAACATGCCACGTTTGTAAGAGTTTACCCGATAAGATTGTAAGAGTATATACGATGAAATGACTTATGGCTGATTTACATTCAACGTAATTTTGCAGATTAGGTCATCTTGAAGCAAGATGGCAAGAATAAAATCATTATGAACCAAAATGAGACACAAAATTTGTCTCGGCTGTTTTATAGTAGATATTCTATCAAATAATTGACGTTTCGAAGTAGCCGCTATTTATTTATTTATCGACATATCGAATACAAAGATATTTTGTAAAAAAAATGCTTGTATTGTGTTTTATTTCAGTGATCGTAAAGTAGTGATTTGATTTCAGTAGTGAAATGAGGTTAACACCAGATGAAATACGAGATTTAGTTGGGGTTATATTTTCAAGTGGTAGCAGCAGTAATGATGACGGAGAGGCGTTTAAAGTCGTTAAAAAAATTATTATTTAACACGGAATGTTCAAACACTATGTGGTGGTTCTGTAGATGACCCCATAATGTTTAAAAAATATTTGAGGATGAGTGCTACCCAGTTCGAGGAACTATTATTAATGGGGGGCCCAACAATATCAAAGCAGACATATCTTAGACAGCCCATTAATAATAGTATGCGGTTAGCAATGACGTTAAGCTAAGCTTCGTTTTAACCGTATTTTGGAGATTACATTGAAAAATAATTATTTTTAGATTCCTGCAACTGGAGAGTCTCAACAAAGTTTACCTATAGGATACAAATATTCGCCAGCATTAGTCCACAACATTGTAACTGAAATAATAGCACCAATAACGACTGCATTAAAAGGCACAGTAATTCCAAAATTAAATAAGAAATATTTTACATTGATTGCCTGTGTATTCGAGGAAAAGTGGAATTTTCCTCATTGCTTTGGCGCAATTGACGGCAAACACATTAGTTTACAGGATTTTTTTTTATTTGAATTAAAATAATTTTTAATTTCCATTACACACATTTGCAATTAATTTTATTTTAGGCTCCAGCGAATTCGGCAGCAGCATTCTTCAATTATAAAAAGTACAATTCAATATTTGTAGGATTCCAGCATGTCACGTTGCACCGGATTTCAAAAATGTTCCGTTCGCGCTTATAGCCGATGATGCGTTTACTTTGGGAATTAATAAGCTGAAACCCTATTCGAAGCAGTAATTAGATATTTCGCTATTTTAATATATAACATTTTAATATATATTAACATTTTAAACGCCAAATGGAGAATATTCAACATTCCAATAAACGCAAAAGTCGAGCTAGTGGAAAGCATAATACAATCATGCGTATCACTACATACTTGGCTTCTATCGGACTCGAGAGAATCCAGCTACATGGTACCAGGCCTTATCGATACATACGATAAAGGTACAATGATTCCTGGCTTGTGGCGAAATGAGACGACCATGTTGCTGGGGCCAAACCGGAATAGCTTAAATTCCACAACAGCAGCAAAAGCTAATTGAGACGCGTTTGCCAATTATTTTCTAAATAGTGGAGCGGTGGATTGGCAAAACGACCAAATTTAATTATTAATTTAATATTAGTAGAATATATGTGTATATATATATAAATTGTATATATATATATGTATATATATATATATATATATATATATATATATATATATATATATATATATATATATATATATATATATATATATATATATATATATATATATATAAATTTGCAATATTTTCTCAGTCAGGGTTTTCCTGTAGTTTTTCCTTGACCATAATCCATTGACCATTTTTATTCGCGCAAAATAAGCTTTTCGTAAACAATTTCTTAAAAATACTTTTGAATGTCAATGTATTAGAGGAATCTGAGAAAATAAATTAAAATCGGCTACAGACGTTATTAAATTCTTCCAGCTTTGAAATTGTTAATAAAGTTTTTAATACAAAATATTTATAAATATAGTCTTTAATTTCAATATTTCAGTATTTCAGGTACATTATTGCTTTAGTATTAAAAAAAAAAAAAAAAAATGTTAATCCGCCAGGAGGACTTGCATAATTTTTAGTTTTTTTATTCTTTGCTTTTCTTCTGACATTTTTTCCAGTTCTGCCGCCACCAAATCTCCAAAAATTTGGTTATTTGTTTTTACAATATTTATGCCCCACTTCAACAGCACTTTTTTTCACCATTAATTTTTCCTCTTTCTAGGTCGTTCTGAAAGTTAAATAATAGGAAATAAACAACCCTCACCAAAACCAATAAAATTTGTTTTAATTAAAAATAATGGATTTATACTTTAGCTGAGCAGGCAGATGTAGATAGGTCGGTTGAAACAGCTGGAAGCGATAAGTATCATCATCTTTGGACGTTTCATCTGCGTCATAGATGTGCTCGTCTTTCACCACATTGCTGTTGCACAATCTTAGTGATCTGAAATGCAAAACTTATCGTTAAAAATTATAATAAGAAATGTATGTTTTGAAGGATATAACCTTCATATCAAATACATATTACTATCGATTCACATCACATTGAGCAGTTTTTTAACAAACTGTGATTTAACGCATAGGATAAGGTGTCTGCCAAAAATGAGAACAACTTCTCATAACGATGAGGCTTCATATTCCCACCACCGGAACCACTGGTGGGGACTTAATGTTCGGGATAAATGACGTCCGAATCGTGTCTCAACGTTTTTTTAATTTTTTGTATATTATATTTCAAAATCTGAAAAAATAAATATGTAAATAATGAATTCCAATATCGATTCATCAGTGGAAAAATGATTCGATATCGCTGAGCGAGAGAATGAAACGCTTTAACAGGTGATGTTACTTACATTATTCAATTATGGCATTACTTAACTCTTTTGTGATAAACTCCCACATTCAGACTCTAATCACCCTATTTTTATAGCACTGGTCAAATTGATTCCATATTGACGGCCTGGCATGCACTGCTTCAATTAAGGCTTCTATAAAGAAATTTGAGAAACTACTTTTAAGTACATATAAGTATATTGATGACCGATAGATATTTATCGTTAGAAATTTGAATTTCGGTTTCCTCATCAACTGTAATTAAAATTGCACAAACTATTAATATGTAGGTATTATCTACAGTCGACTTTTATTTGTCATACAATTTTGTTCTGCAACAACAGTTCAACTTTCGGATGCCACACTGGCATTAACAATTGACCAAATTAATATTCGATAATAGAACTGTTGATGTAAATCGACTTCGCTAAAAATTCTAAAGATATAATATTGTCTTGTGCTATAAAATACACCATAATTTTGGGATTGTTTCTCTGTTTTCGTCTATTGATTTTCATAAAGATGAAGTTCTGTCTCGTTTTTTCTTGAATGCTTTTTCAATGTTGTTTCTCATTTTTTTACAAGATGACTTCATCTGTTAAATTTCGTTCAATGTAAATCAGCCATTAGCTGTTAGGGATAGTACCTAGAATTCTCCACTCTAACAAAATCTTATCGATGTATTTTTGATTATCATTACTGATCGGATTCAGTTGCTCTCTTATTGGGATTCAAACTCGGTACTTATATTTAAAATAAAGCCTATTTTTCTACCGACATGAAAATCAACTTGAAAACTAAATGTACATTCATTTTTAACAATGCTCAATTCTCGTAAATATATGTAAATCGGTACAAAAATTTAATGTAAAATATTAATAAACATAAACAATTAATTATGTAAATTTTCCATGAAACATCAAATAATAAAGAAACGAAACCTCGAGGCCACTCAAATTTAAATGAGCGGAATTCTTGCAAATTTATTCGAGCGTGGCAAAAATTTAAAGCATTTCTATATGTTTACAAATAATGTAGATTTTGCGTGAATAATTATTTCTTGGAAAATGTGGCGTCTATAACATCGCAAGAAAATACCGTGGTCAGTCTTGTTTCAACACGAATTTGGATCTGTTAATTTAATCACAATATTAAATTTTGCATAAATAATTCTACTAGACAGGCATTGTTGGGTTCATGATGTACTTTTAAATTTCGCGCACTGGATTATATGTATAAAATTATACATCGCGCACTAAATTATATGTATATTAAAATGTACCGATTGTGCGTTGCACGCTGTAATAGTATCTAAAATACTAAATAAGAATACAGTGTTATTCACTTATAACGCCTTCGGATTTAACGACATTTCTCTTATAACGTCAACAAATCGAAAATCTATCCGAAAGGCTTTTGAGTCACAAGCAATAAAAAAAAACGACCACGTTATTCAAATCATTGTGACGTCGAAGTAGCATTATTGAAATGGTTCATCCAACAACGAAACAAGAACGTAACGATGTCTGGTCCAATTTTATAGACGAAAGCCGATCTAATTGGTAAACTTTTTGATTAAAACTTCAAATGCTCAGAATGAATTTTTCGTTTTCGTACAAGGCACAACATTGTGTTGCCAGTGTTGGGATTGGTGAATGTAGTGAGTGGATAGCTACTGTGTGGCCAAAACTGCGGGAAGGATTTTCGGCTAATGAAATTTACAATGTTCATGAAACAGGTCTGTTTTTTTGGAATGACACCTGATAAAACTTTTAAGTTCAGAAAAGAAAAATGTATTGGCGGTAACATGTCAAAAGCAGAATTAAAATGCTTGTAGGAGCAAATACGGATGGCTCCGATAAAGAAAATTGCTCGTAGTACGTAAAAGCAAGTCGCCAATGTGCTTTAAGCACATAAAAGCCTGTAGATTATACAGGTAACAAGAAATCCTGAATGACATCAGAAGTTTTCGAGAGAGACTTAAGCAAATGGAATGTAGAATTAAAAACAAAAACAAAATATTGTTGCTACTCGGTAATTGTCCTGTGCATCCACATGTAAAAATTTAAAATCAAGCAACTTGTATTTTTACCGCCAAACACTTCATCAATTTTACAACCGATAGACCATGTTGTATTAAAAGCCGTAAAGGCCACTATAGACGAAATAAGCTATTAAAGATTGCGAGAAATGTTGACACCAACACAAATACGATTATAACTTTTTTGGAAGCAAACAATTATTCCGCTCATAAATTTGGTAAGGTACGGGACAAATTTCACAACTAGCGAAGATTGGGAAGAATTTATTACGGTCGGCAATCTAGTTTTGACCGATGACTTTGCAAGATGTAGTGGACGACTAAAAATGAAACAACTAACACTGATGCTGAGAATGACAACAGTGAAGAATTTTTACTTAAATAGATTTTACACAATGTATATCACACAAATTTAGCTGTAATGGTTATTTTGGTGTTATTTTTATAACAATTGCACTGATTAATTCTTTAGCAGCATTTAATAACTCTAAAATAATTTTAGAGTTATTTAATTATGCTTCAATTTTTATTTATGATAACAAATACCTAACGCCACGGATATATTGTTGTATTTCGATGATAAAATGACAAAATTACATGTCAGAGAGTTTGGTTGTAAAGTTTTCGAATTGTCGGGCTTTTAATCTTTTAATTGATTTGAAAATCTTAATGATAAATACATAATACATAATTTATAATAAGTAACTTTTTCGTATTCACACATAAAATAAAAAATAACTCCAAAAATTAATTCTTGGCCATTTTGTTGGGAAAAAATAACTCCAAACTGATTAGAAGTAAAATGTTTAAAAAAAAATTTTAAAGCGTCATTTTCTTTCACTTCTTTAACATGGAAATAATGGATAAAATGTAATATATAAGTAATATTAAAAAATTTCAAAAATAACCTAAATTTGAGTATCATCCACTAATAATGATCTGAACTATCAGTGTATAATGTCGAGGTTATTACAGATGTGGCAGATATTGATACAAATTTACCAAAATGCGCTAAAACTCTTTTGAAATCACCAGTCCATTCTATCAGTATTATCAATATAAGCCCAGGAGTATATTACCATTTCGGCATATAAAATTATGTTAGAAACCAAACAACAAAATGGTGCACCTCTTGAATACTCATTCTCCGTCCAGGAATATAAAAATACATTACTATTCGTTAGGGTTGATTCCAACGACGATTCCAAAAATGGACATATACAATTGACTGCGCTGTAATAGTCGCCTGATCTGCTACCTTAGGCAAAACCAAATTTTTTAGCAGTCCTAAGATAATCATAGTGACTTAGATAATCATTTTCTTCCTTCAATAGCTGATAAAAAACTGTATCACGTCTCTTATGCACGATCTGTTCCACTATGACGGATTGCTTTTTGCACGGATCCTTTACAAATTTTATTTGTTTTGTCAATCGAACACATTTTGAACAAAGGTTTTAAATCCAATGTTAAATCTAGGAATAAAAACTTTTCGGAACATACTTTGAGTAACCGTGACTAGCTCTGAATACTGGGTCCCTATTTCTGAATACGATATGTATCGTATATTGTCATAATAGCATTTCTATCAGTGCATCCATCGCCTAAAAAAACCAAATGTACAAAACAAAAAACGGATACGTTTAGTTCAGATGGCAATGGCGGCCAAAATAAAAATACAATAATGGTGGGAATGAGTGTTTATTATCACGGGAAACAGGCCCCAGCCAATATTACCTCATTTGAATTCAACTGTACATTATTTTGCCTATGATTTTATTTTGAATACTATTTCTATGTAGGCAACAGACAATCTATAATTAAACCCGAAGATTACCACGAATATATAGATCCCACGGTACTGTTATGAGCCTCGGAAACGATTATTCCATTGCAGATTGGAAAACGCAGGCAACAAATATTATACCACCCCTCACCCCCCCCCTCTCCAGGGAAATGTCATTTTCGATTCAATGAATCCAAGAAATTTATTTTGAGGAAATCAAATGGCAGGATAATAATGCGTGGTGAAGCAAATTATAAATCAGATCTTGGGGCAAATCGATCTATAGCCAAAAAGCACTGCATATGTATAACTGCAGCAATAGTAAAACTCGGGGTCCAGATATCTAATGCAAAAATAAGCGACGTTCTATATTTATTCAAATATCACACTTCGGTGAAAATTCGGCTGAAATGGATGATCTTATTTTTTATAAAAAGTAATCAACAATAACGTTGAAGAGGATGATCCGATTTGCGTAGCGTATGATGAACACATTGGTGATCGAATTTAATTAGAACATACTTCAATGTTCGTTATTTTTTTATATCTTATTAAGAGACGTGATATATTACTTTTACCTTTATATGCTTTTTAAAGCAACGATAATGGCAGTTTTGAAAACGATAGTGGCAGTTTTTATTTTCAATGTTTTCTATTTTTTTTCAGAATAACTTGCAAAACTCGCTATAATTTTGTTTTTTTTTTAAGCTCAGTACATACCGGCGGGAGTGAGTCGAAAAAATTGTGAGTAACAAAATTTTCAACCCGAGTGTGACGATTTTTCGACTCAGTCCCGCAGTTATGTATTGACTTTCAAGGCTAGCTATTTTCAAAATTGAAAACTTTCTCATTTGACCAATTATTAAAAAATTTTCATCTCGATAATTCTTTCAATCGTCGAAATAAGTTCACACTAAAAAAATATTCAATTATTGCTTACATATATAAAGAATAATAAGTTTTTTGCAAATTGTGAAAATTTGCTTATGATGTAATTAGCGAACGTTGCGTTTTAAGACCACATGTGTACTACTGTCGGAAAGGTGGATATTTCAAAAATGTTCAAATAATAAGTTTGATTATTGAATACTGTAGATGTAGATGTTGTTATTTAATTAATAATTTGATTTATTACAGATTTGTCAGCCCGATTTGGAAATTATTGGTATCAACGCACGATTTGAAGGAAATGCCCATGATTCCTACATTTGACATTTTACCGAGCAAGTAGCGCACTGTGTTTTATAACAGCCTCAAATATTATATCAGTATAATAAACAAATATGATGCTGTCAAAAATGTATTCCTTATATTCTAATTTTTTATTTTATTAAATAAGGTTTTCCAATAAGTGTTTCATTTTGAATAGCCTGCTATTTGGGCAGCTGTTAATTTTGAAGCTGTACGATACACGCTTGTTAAAAATCATCATCATGATAAAATTCACTACAAAAATGGTGAACATTTTGCAGTCACAGTTCGTAAAACTAAAGCACTTTTTGGTCGTCGTGAAGCACATTTTCGGCCGGCAATAGTGAAACTGGTGGAAAAATTTGTGCTGTTGGGACGATGTTAGAGATGTGAAGAATCGATACCGTGTGCGTCGCTCAAGAACAACTGAGTATATTAGTGCTGTACACGTAGCCTGCAGTGTTGAAGAAAACCCAGGAAAACAAACGACATTACACCGTATTTTGCATAAAGACTTAGGTCTTAAGGCTTTAAAAGCAAGAGTCAGTTCAGTTAAGTTAACACAAGAACTCAAGCCGGTCGATCCACCATAAACGATGTATCTTCGCTGATTGGGTCCTTCAAATGCATCAAAATGATCCGGATTTTCATCGAAAAATAATCTTGAGTGATGAGGTCCATGTTCATCTCGGAGGCTACGTTAATAAGCAGAATTGGGGCTCAGAAAATCCAAGAATGATTGTTGAAAAGCCTCGCCATCCACAATATGTCACTGTTTGATGCGGTTTTTGAGCGGGCGGTGTGTTGGACCTTACTTTTTCGAAAATGAGGCTGGTGCAACTGTTACGGTGAATGGATTGCGATACCGCCGGAATTTATGGCCGGAATTGATATTGATGTGGACGATGTTTATTTTCAGTAAGTCGGTGCTACGTGCAACACATGCGATTCATTCCTGACCGTGTTATTTCTCGAAGAGGTGATCATAATTGGCCACCGAGATCTTGTGATTTAACACCTTTAGACTTTTTTCTTTGGGGCGTGTGTGAAAGAAAAGGTTTATGCCAATGCTCCACAATCGATTCAAGACCTTAAAGATGGAATTCGTGAAGTTATCGAAGACATACGGCCGCAAATATGCGAATTGGACATGGAAAATTTCATGAAAAGGATATGGTGTTGCATGCGTAGCCGTGGCTGTCATTTGCCTGATATCGTTTTCAAATTTCTCTTTACAATGAAATAAACATTCATTGATTTCTCTTAAAAAATACTCGTTTTTTTAAATATCAAAATGAAACCTTTTATTGGAAACCCCTTTACTATGTCGTTCGGATTATTCTGACGTTATCGGTATTCTATCCCTTCTATTCTTTGTACGGAAAGCATTAAAAAATACACGCGGTATTTACTCGTTGTTGGCTTATAATTTAGATGATAGTGCATTGGCTTTCAGTTTTTCTTACATTTTTTAAAATTTATATGTTATTCGGTTACCAAATGTTAAATTATACAGAAAACTTCCATCTATTGAGCATTAGCATACAAAAAATAAAATCCTGTTAAGCGCTTAAAAGATTTCATTGTTTGTATATATGAACATACTTTTGTATAAGAAGGTCTAGTTTTGACAACACAGGATACCTTTTTTAACTTTACTTTAATTCAATTGTCTCAACTATTTAACTTCCTAACTTTATTGAATTTAAGTAAAAAAAAAAACTAGGCGACAATATTTACAATAACATTCATAGTGACCAAAAATAACCTCGAGTCATCCGTAATAACAAACAGCATATATTGTAACATTTTCTAAACATAACAAAATGAAGGCCCCGAGTTCAAACAAATAAATATTATAAACAAAAATTCGAGTAGAAATTTACAAATAAATCTTTCGCAAATATTTAATTGAAATCCATTTTATTATTATTAATATTTGTTAAATAATATTTTTGGTATAAAAGTTACAAAAACAACCAAGAGCAAAAAAAAAAAAATCCCGATATTTTCAGTTGTTACTTTTGTTGCTGTAGTATTTTTTAGTTATTAAAGTGAAATATTTCATCGTTGTAACAATAAGGAACGAAAAAATGTATACTAGCTACTCGTATATGTGTGTTGTGCTGTTTTCCGGGTATAGATATAAATATTGTACATACATAGCTACTTGCCATGAAAAATTGTCAAAATATTTTATTTTTTTATTATTTTTCTATGTTTTTCAAAATAAAAACAGCAACAAATAATAATAATAAAAAATTGGAAATTTTTATTGAAAATACTGTATACAACATACGAATGAATAAAAATAATAATAATCGTAATAATAAAATCGTTTACTATAATAAAAATATTGAATAGAATAATTCTTGTATTCACTTTAGGGTGTATTTATGTTACAATCATGATGGTTTTATTAGTCCTTCCTTCCATATATCTTCTTTTTTTTTATATACAATACATTATGTGTATGTCATATACGGTTATCTATATATACTTATGTATGTACATACTTAAATTATATGCTTTATTGTGTTACTATTATTGCACTTTTGAGACTATTCAGTTTTGCTCCTTTTTGTTGTTTGTGATTTCAATTGAAAAATGTATGGTATTTGACATGACTGGCGATGATGCTATAAAATCAGGTAAATGGAAAATTAAATGCTCTAAAATGAATTCTTTTATTTTATTGGTATTGATGGTGCTTGGAATTTGTTTGGGATTAGGATATGTTTTTAGAATATAATTTACATAAGTGTTCTCGTGAAAATAATTTTTTTTGATTTACGTTTAGACCGGGTGAAAATTTCGAAAGATTTTATTTGACTATATAAATACAGTGGGGTCACAAAAACATTTATAAGTTCGTGGCCTAGTTCAAAGAAAATTGAACAAAACAGAAAATTGATTTTTTTTTGCTTATCAAAATGAAATTAAAAATGTGAATAAATAAAAAATAACTCTTTTAAAAGACATGCCTAGACATTTGGCAGTAGTTGCATAAGGAATTTGCTATGTATTAATTAGGTTTGATAACCAGTTCACTTTTTGATAGGTAAAATTTAAATGTTGTCGTTGAGCTTAATCCGCCCTCTGCAGTTTGGACGTCGTCTCATTTATGATGTTACCAATTACTAAAACTATATTTGTTTTTGGCAGATCTTTGGTAGATAAAGTAAATACATATATAGAATTGGTCCCAGAACCTTCCCATGTGGTATTCCTGCCGGTATTTTCGTTAACTCAGAGTGGTGCGATAATTGACTCGTACTTTGGTAAGCGTCTTTATTTCTATTTTGATATCGTTTTGATGTTTTTTTTTTTCAAATTCAAAAAAAATTTGAATTTGTTTCATAAAAAATCTAAATAATTTAATATAAATAAATTTAGTTAAACCAAACATTCTGCTAATCCTAAATTTTTATTACTGTGAGTCGAACAGGTTGTACTTCTTCAAATTATTACACCACTGACTTATCAGCTGTCTACTTGCGGTTGCACGATATATTTAGGCAAATATTATTAGCCCTTCTTTATTTGGGATGAAATTGGTTCGTGCGATTAATAGGGTAACTCGATCACACGAATACGTAAATAGATATGAACGAGACGACACCGGATGCACAGCCTTCACCCCCAAATATGTATAATATTTTTTTTTGCTAAGTTTGCTTTAGATGTAATTTGGTTTTGCACGACAGATTATATTGACTAGTGTAAGTCACGAACTTTTGACTTTTAAAAAATTTCACAATTTTTGTGTCCCAAATGAAGACAAAAAAAACATCAATTTTTGTCGATGTGTTGGTGATTTATTTTTGTTCATACGATTCAAAATGGCGAAATTTTGAAATAACAATTTTTATTGACACAGCATTTGCAAAAATCTTCAAAATTCAATTTTCGTGTACAATAAAATAAAAATACAATACTTTGTGGTTTTAATAAAGATGCTAATAATGTAGTGATGCTCGAAGACGGACTTGTATTATTTTAAAATACAAATAGTAAAGTATATATGAAAAATAAAATAAATAAAATTTCGAATATAAAATTTTTGCAGGAGGCATAATCTTGAAAGCAAATGACACAGAAGTTGCGGAATTTTACAATTCAGTTTGAAATTTTACAGTAACATCGAAGAGACAACGAATCTGCCAGTATCGTCTGCCAATCCCATACCTAAAGTTTCCCCCGAACCGTGGTTCCCGATATCCGCAGTAAATTAACAAGCAGTTCCACAAATTGGAGAAAGTGTGTACATCTCTATATATACATACATATATACATACATACATATATTTTTTTTACCATTTACGTTTTGTTTGTTGTGTGGGTTGATGATATCTTTTATGATTTGTTATATTTTCATCATTTATGTATTGTTTAATTTTTAAAAAAGTGCCAAATGGACTATCAAAATATATGCTAAACATATATAACGATAATTTCGATAAAGTCGATCCGCTAGAAGTTTCGAAACAGGAAAACTATGTGCAATAATATCGCGAAACACGGTATATCTCAAAATAAGTGGGGATACTTTTTTGGAGAGTGGCTACGAAGAATAAGTGAGTTATTTAGAGCATTGGAGGACTCAATTCTTCCAGTATTTTTTTTTGGATCCGGACCGTTATACTCGAAAGGTAAATCTACAGTAAACATCCAACTCCATGACGATCAACACCAGTACCATCAATTTCAGGGACACCAACGCCTGGGATCAAGAAAGCGAGGCTGGACGAAATAATTTGACTGCAAAAACAATAATTTTTTTTGTTCATTTTTTTAAAATATTTATTAATATTTTTTAATAAATATTAATTAATGTTTTTATTTATTTTTAAATGTTTATAATTTAAAATCTTAGAAATATTAATTTTTTTATAATTAAACAAAATTGTATGTATTTGTTAAATTTAATCAAAAATTGACGCCACTAAATTTCCTTTTAATTCTCCTAAATGTTTCAGGACAGCAGCTGCAATAGTTTCTGTGGGGTCTGTATGTTGTGTGCCCGAGGGTCTGCAATGGCGCTTGACATATGTTGATCTTACTCTATTGACGGGCTTTCGGATGTAAATATAGCATCCATCTATGCAGCCAACCACATTTGGAATCCCGGCTAGCTGAAATTATACGATACACATTTTCTTTCCAAGCAAACAAATAATTCTATCGTAATACCTGTGTAAATGCGTTGAATTTCTCAGAATCAGTAGCTGGAAATTTGATATGTTCTGTCTAAATTTTATAAAGAAATACTAAAAAATGTGTCATGTGCTTGAGGGCCGCCGATATTGTCACATTGAATAAATTAGACACTTCTGAATAGGTCCCTTTAATTCCTTTAAAAATTTTTAAGTTATAGTTATTAAAATATAAAATATATTTTATGGAAATTATTTATTACCATAGAAAAGCTAAACTTTGAGATTCTGCAGTTATAGCTTTTCTTTCACCATTTATTTTCGTTTTGTAGTGACACGAATTTTTGTACCTATAGATCAAGGCATTGTCCGTGCTTTGGCACTCTTTGGCACTCTTTGGAAATTTCAACGAAACTGTAAATATAAATAGTTAATAAAATTTCAATATACAAAAATATGGCAACATTACTGTTTTAACTTACCTAGTTTTTCGTCTAATTATTAACCACGTCCTTAATAAAGTTTTTAACTTGGCTATTTGTTTCCCGTTAGAACCAAACGGAGATAAATTCACAACGCAAGAAAAATTCTTAAATGATATGCCAGTAAAGTCAGATTGACATTTATCATTTATTGGTGTTAGTAGTTTATAGTAAAATAGATTACTCAACAATTGAGACATAAAATAATAGCTCATTTCGTTTGGATTTGTATACAAAGAAATCAGCAGCTAGTGCATTCACAATAAGCACTGATTTTTTGTAACGGCGCATCACCAACACGCCTAATTCAAATCCAACCGCCAAAAAAACAAACAGAATTTGTTCTTTCAATGTTCACCAACATAACTATTTTATAACAATAAATGTCGTTTTCAAATAATTATATCATTTTAATTTCAATATTTTACTTATAGATTACAAATAAATTTTTAAGTTTTATAATTTAACCCCAATTTTTTTTTTTTTTCATTTATCTTCTCGTCAAATCGAATACCAAAATATCAACCAGCTGTTTGTTTTTCGCAACGTACCAAATTTTTTATCCCTCTCGATTGTTTCTCTCTCTCTGCGTTCAATGCAGAAATCACCTCGTTCATGCAGGTATAGATTTTTATTTTTACTTACCGTCTCTGATTTATCGGCGTGTGACTGTTGCGCCGTCTAACCGTTTTGTTGAAACCACAGCTCTTCCACATTATTTGGGGAACAAAAAAGTCAGTTTTCATGGCTCTGTTAACTGTAACGTTCTGCTTGGCACCATTTTTGAAAAATATGAAACAATGGTTCTATCAGGTCATAAGCGCACCAAACAGTGACATTTTGTGAATGTAACTTCGTCTCAATAATGGCTTGCGGTTTTTTTCACTCCAAACACGGCAATTTTGCTTGTTGACGTAGCTAACCAAAAATGAGCCTCACCGCTGAATAAAATATGAAAAAGTTCTGCTAATTAAACCACGATTATCGATATAAATTTACTATACTTGATAAACAAACCGCTTTAAAAAGAGCTTTACCAACACAACCATAGTGAAGAATTTACCAACGCAACAGAATCTTTTTGTCAACAGCACGAAATATTGATTTAAGAAATTATAACGATCATCGTTACAACAACTTCAAGTAGCAATTTCATTAGTGTTCAAATATTTGAAAAATTTCAATTTTTCGTTATTAAAATAAAACCTACTTTTAATTTGATTGCATATTTCAGTATACAAATGAACTAGTTCATGTTTGAGTGTTTTCAGTTTTTCGTTCCTCAACGTAGACATTCCGACTACTCAAAATTACATCGGAATCTAAACCAATCTGTTTAATGATATATTCAAAACGTTTTTGTGCTATATAATCAGCTAGTTCAGCTAGTGCCCCTCCTCCTCCCTCTCACTGATGAACATACATCAAAAGAACGCACGACAATTACAAGACATTTAGCTTTATAAACATCTGTGTTTTGTCCAACATTAACGAACAATTAGATTCTCATAGTTTTAATGAATTTTTGTTTCGAGTAAGCCTCGATTAAACATTGCCATTGGTGGTCACCAGCAACTTTTTTAAGGTCCGAATGGAAAACCTCGTATTCCTTTTTATACTTCAGCTTAGACTGTTTTCGTTGAGATAATTGATAATCTAGAATAATTAACAAATTTCGTAATTTAATTAATTTCAGTGTTATACGATCCAACCGTATTAAGTCGAAAGTGATTTGAATATACTAATGCAGTAATTGCATTAAAATTGTCTAAAACGATCGATGTTGATTATTTTCATTCATCGTACAAAAATCGTATTAATTTGTCATCTATTTATATAAAAACGATGGCGCCAAACTCTATGGTCGTGCTTTGTTCTACCGCTGTAAATTTTTTGAGTTATTATAATAAAAATAAATTTGTACATATTTATGAGTGTAATTAATTATTAAGTGTTACATATTTTTGTTATAAAACGCTTTTCGTTTGTTTAGAAAAAACACTAAATCAAAAAATTGTTCTTTCGGTAATTAGTAATTAGAGCAATAAATCAATATAAGAGACAAATAAACTAAAAATATTTAAATTACTACATCGAAATTTGATTACAAATTGTTTTATGGTTGTTAACGTTTTATTGGATTTGAACAGTGTGTATCAGACATGCGAAAACATTTAAAGCACCCTTAATTGGATTAAGGCTTAAAATAATTTACGAAAGTTAAAGTTAAATGTAATTATTTTACTGCAAACCAACGAGATCGATGGAGAATGCAAATATAGGACAAAATTACAACACTGCAATTGCATTCGCATCAACAACCATTTTCATAGAAAATGCAACATAATATTATGGGCGACTTAAACTGAAGAGAATATAAACATAAACTGTAATTGGTACAGTATAGGTGGTATGTTTGATGTGATTCAGTAATTGTTGAAACATCTTTTTTCTGCATTTGTTACAGATTGTCAAAAGACCAATCCACAAATTTTCTGATTGGTAACAAAATTTCATCTAAATTATTTAGACTGTATCCGAAAACTGTAGTAATTATTTATTTGTCAGACTGTTTGACATTTATACGGATAAGACTCACTCATCCCAAATTACTATACTTCTTGTCTGTTAAATATTTTGACAGACACAAGAAATATAAATTTCATAATTGTTATTCAAGTACTCAATAAAATGACCAACAATAAAAATAATTGCTAAAATAAATTAAATTAACAACAAAAATAATAAAAATAAAATATATACGGGGTCCCCTTAAATTAAGACAAGTAAATACTCGTATCTCAAAAATGACTTGGTATCAGCGAAAGTGCAGGTATTCAAAATTACAACAATATATACAAATGGGACAAGATTTGATAGTTAACAAACGATGCTTGTGAAGTTTTTCACAAATTCACAGATTTTATATATGTGTTAGTATCACACTGTTAAGTTGAATTCCAATAAGAAAAAAATATGATTCCTATTGAAATGTTTAGTACTAAAATATAAAATATAAGACCAACTTAGACAAAACAAATGAATTTAAAAGATTTTTATAGGGTAAAACATATCTTACAAGCTGGTTAGGCAAGGAATCAAATAAAATGTTTCAAGTACAACTAGAACTAGAATAAACATAACTGGACAGATGTGTTACTGGCTATTTACCTCAACCAAAGCAAAAACTTTCAGAAAAAAATTCTTCATAAATTTATTTCTTCAAATAATTGATTCCTTATAAGCAAGTTAAACAAAAAACTAAATGAACTGTTCCAAATACTATCGAAACTAGAGTCCAAATCTCTGGCAAAGGGTGTTAATGGCCATTTATCATATTCGGCTAAACTCGAACTTTTCAGAAAAAAATTCGTGGCCAATTTATTTCTCGGGATAATGGATTCTTTTAAGTCTTGTTAAACGAGGAATTTAATGAGCTATTCCATGTACTATCGGAACTTGAGTCCAAATCTCTGGCAAAGGGTGTTAATGGCAAATTTTTAATAAATTATTAAATAAAGCCTTACTTCAGATAAAAAAATTCGTGGCCAATTTATTTCTCTGGATAATGGATTCCTTTAAGTCTTGTTGAACGAGGAATTTAACGAGCTATTCCATGTGCTATCGGAACTTGAGTCCAAATCTCTGGCAAAGGGTGTTAATGGCCATTTATCATTTTCGGCCAAACTCGAACTTTTCAGAAAAAAATTCGTGGCCAATTTATTTCTCGGGATAATGGATTCCTTTAAGTCTTGTTAAACGAGGAATTTATTGAGCTATTCCATGTACTATCGGAACTTGAGTCCAAATCTCTGGCAAAGGGTGTTAATGGCCATTTTTCATTTTCGACCAAACTTGAACTATTCAGAAAAAAATTCGTGGCCAATTTATTTCTCGGGATAATGGATACCTTTAAGTCTTGTTGAACGAGGAATTTAATGAGCTATTCCATGTACTATCGGAACTTGAGTCCAAATCTCTGGCAAAGGGTATTAATGGCCATTTATCATTTTCGACCAAACTCGAACTTTTCAGAAAAAAATTCGTGGCCAATTCATTTCTCGGGATAATGGATTCTTTTAAGTCTTGTTGAACGAGGAATTTATTGAGCTATTCCATGTACTATCAAAACCTGAGTCCAAATCTCTGGCAAAGGGTGTTAATGGCCATTTATCATTTTCGGCCAAACTCGAACTTTTCAGAATAAAATTCGGGGCCATTGTATTTCTCGGGATAATGGATTCCTTTAAGTCTTGTTGAACGAGGAATTTATTGAGCTATTCCATGTACTATCGGAACTTGAGTCCAAATCTCTGGCAAAGGGTGTTAATGGCAAATTTTTAATAAATTATTAAATAAAGCCTTACTTCAGATAAAAAAATTCGTGGCCAATTTATTTCTCTGGATAATGGATTCCTTTAAGTCTTGTTGAACGAGGAATTTAACGAGCTATTCCATGTACTATCGGAACTTGAGTCCAAATCTCTGGCAAAGGGTGTTAATGGCCATTTATCATTTTCGGCCAAACTCGAACTTTTCAGAAAAAAATTCGTGGCCAATTTATTTCTCGGGATAATGGATTCCTTTAAGTCTTGTTAAACGAGGAATTTAATGAGCTATTTCATGTACTATCGGAACTTGAGTCCAAATCTCTGGCAAAGGGTGTTAATGGCAAATTTTTAATAAATTATTAAATAAAGCCTTACTTCAGATAAAAAAATTCGTGGCCAATTTATTTCTCTGGATAATGGATTCCTTTAAGTCTTGTTGAACGAGGAATTTAACGAGCTATTCCATGTACTATCGGAACTTGAGTCCAAATCTCTGGCAAAGGGTGTTAATGGCCATTTATCATTTTCGACCAAACTCGAACTTTTCAGAAAAAAATTCGTGGCCAATTTGTTTCTCGGGATAATGGATTCCTTTAAGTCTTGTTAAACGAGGAATTTATTGAGCTATTCCATGTACTATCGGAACTTGAGTCCAAATCTCTGGCAAAGGGTGTTAATGGCCATTTATCATTTTCGACCAAACTTGAACTTTTCAGAAAAAAATTCGTGGCCAATTTATTTCTCTGGATAATGGATACCTTTAAGTATTGTTGAACGAGGAATTTAATGAGCTATTCCATGTACTATCGGAACTTGAGTCCAAATCTTTGGCAAAGGGTATTAATGGCCATTTATCATTTTCGACCAAACTCGAACTTTTCAGAAAAAAATTCGTGGCCAATTTATTTCTCGGGATAATGGATTCCTTTAAGTCTTGTTGAACGAGGAATTTATTGAGCTATTCCATGTACTATCAAAACCTGAGTCCAAATCTCTGGCAAATGGTGTTAATGGCCATTTATCATTTTCGGCCAAACTCGAACTTTTCAGAATAAAATTCGGGGCCATTGTATTTCTCGGGATAATGGATTTATTTAAGTCTTGTTGAACGAGGAATTTAAAGAGCTATTCCATGTACTATCGGAACTTGAGTCCAAATCTCTGGCAAAGGGTGTTAATGGCAAATTTTTAATAAATTATTAAATAAAGCCTTACTTCAGATAAAAAAATTCGTGGCCAATTTATTTCTCTGGATAATGGATTCCTTTAAGTCTTGTTGAACGAGGCATTTAATGAGCTATTCCATGTACTATCGGAACTTGAGTCCAAATCTCTGGCAAAGGGTGTTAATGGCCATTTATCATTTTCGGCCAAACTCGAACTTTTCAGAAAAAAAATCGTGGCCAATTTATTTCTCGGGATAATGGATTCCTTTAAGTCTTGTTAAACGAGGAATTTAATGAGCTATTCCATGTACTATCGGAACTTGAGTCCAAATCTCTGGCAAAGGGTGTTAATGGCCATTTATCATTTTCGACCAATCTCGTACTTTTCTGAATAAAATTCGGGGCCATTGTATTTCTCGGGATAATAGATTCCTTTAAGTCTTGTTGAACGAGGAATTTAACGAGCTATTCCATGTACTATCGGAACTTGAGTCCAAATCTCTGACAAAGGGTGTTAATGGCCATTTATCATTTTCGGCCAAACTCGAACTTTTCAGAAAAAAATTCGTGGCCAATTTATTTCTCGGGATAATGGATTCCTTTAAGTCTTGTTGAACGAGGAATTTAAAGAGCTATTCTATGTACTATTGGAACTTGAGTCCAAATCTGTGGCAAAGGGTGTTAATGGCAAATTTTTAATAAATTATTAAAAAAAGCCTTACTTCAGATAAAAAAATTCGTGGCCAATTTATTTCTCTGGATAATGGATTCCTTTAAGTCTTGTTGAACGAGGAATTTAACGAGCTATTCCATGTACTATCGGAACTTGAGTCCAAATCTCTGGCAAAGGGTGTTAATGGCCATTTATCATTTTCGACCAAACTTTAACTTTTCAGGAAAAAATTAGTGCCCAATTTATTTCTCGGGATAATGGATTCCTTTAAGTCTTGTTGAACGAGAAATTTAATGAGCTATTCCATGTACTATCGGAACTTGAGTCCAAATCTCTGGCAAAGGGTATTAATGGCCATTTATCATTTTCGGCCAAACTCGAACTTTTCAGAAAAAAATTCGTGGCCAATTTATTTCTCTGGATAATGGATTCCTTTAAGTCTTGTTGAACGATGAATTTAAAGAGCTATTCCATGTACTATCGGAACTTGAGTCCAAATCTCTGGAAAAGGGTGTTAATGGCAAATTTTTAATAAATTATTAAATAAAGCCTTACTTCAGATAAAAAAATTCGTGGCCAATTTATTTCTCGGGATAATGGATTCCTTTAAGTCTTGTTGAACGAGGAATTTAATGAGCTATTCCATGTACTATCGGAACTTGAGTCCAAATCTCTGGCAAAGTGTGTTAATGGCCATTTATCATTTTCGACCAAACTCGAACTTTTCAGAAATAAATTCGTAGCCAATTTATTTTTTGGGATAATGGATTCCTTTAAACCTTGTTGAACGAGCAATTTAATGAGCTATTCCATGTACTATCGGAACTTGAGTCCAAATCTCTGGCAAAGGGTGTTAATGGTCATTTATCATTTTCTGTCAAACTCGAACTTTCCAGAAAAAAATTCGGCGCTAATGCATTTCTCGGGTTAATTGATTTTTTGTGGGCTTATCGGACGAAGAATTTAATATACTAATTCATGTTATATCATAATCTGAGTCCAAATCACCGGTTAGAGGTGTTAATTGGCTTTTAACGTTTTAGGATTTTGCTTAGTTTGCATCTAATTTGATTTCAAATAATTAGCATAAGCACATTCTTATTAGAATAATAAGTATCAAATACACAAACCGACTGAAGATTTTTAGTACCAAGCAAAGATATTTTATTTTATCAGTTTTTACAGCGTTATCTAATATTCTCTTGTTACGACTAACATGATATTTGGAAAGCATTCTACTTTGACCGTTTTTTTACTAGATGTCAACCAAAGCAAATGTTTTCAATGTTTTATTTAAATATGTTTTTTTTATATTTCGGAATTCATAAAAAGAGCCCAATTATATTTTAGATAAATTAAATGAAAATTGCACAATACGCGCTTTAAAGCAACATTATTAATTTATTAAAGATAAAATAAATTTATTTTGCACAATAAATAAGACGTATCTCCTTTTGGTATGGGTTAAAATAACAATTAAAACTATTACTTAATCAGTTAATTTATTATTTAGAAAATTATGCTTGTTAATTTATTTAAAGTTTTTACATTAAAATGTAATTTCGCAATAATTGAAATATTTCTATGAAAATTATAAAATATTAGAATGTTTTAATAATTTTACTCAAACTATGATTTAAATTCATTCATTAGCATTTTTGTATATTAACGAATATTTTATTTTGTGGCCCGTTGCTGCCGCTTGGTGTGTCCTTTAAGGATTACCTATTTACTTATTATGAAAGATATACATATGTATAATTCTGTTATATTATAATAAATTCTAAAACTGTAAATTACGAATCGTGGTAATTTTCATACAGTTTTATTATAGATGTTTGATCAAACTCCATATAAAAAAATGTATAGAAACCAATTTGACTTTGCTTAGATTGCCATCTGATGGCGAACATCATATCAATAATTATATGGATGAAGTTTTTTTAAGGTATGTAGGTATTCGTTTTGTCGTTTTGAATAAACATATATAGGGTGTGGACCAATTGCAAAAATAAATATATGATTAATAAATGCATATTTTCTGGAAGTAAATTAAAATATAATAAATTTGTATTCTGACAACAAATAAATGTAAAAAATCAAAGTGCACATAATAAAACTGTGCATTTTAATTAAAATGGATATTTCGTATCCAACCTTCCCTAAGGAGAAAATGAAGACTATTTAACCAAATTTATTTACATTACCAAATGAATGATTTTTCCGAAAAATAGCAATAAGTATTATCAATGTTAAAGTACTATCAAATATTGTTCTAAAATGCTTACTCAATTTTATTATAAAAAATACTCATATAGGTTTATATAAATTTATTTTACTAAGCAAAATGATTTTACGCAGAAATTTACGAAGCATTCTTTAACAAAAAAAAATAAAAGAAATTATAAATCAGATTGGGCAAAAGTATTTTATTCGTATGCACATTTTTATACCGTGAACTATGTTTTTATGAATATTGACGAAGTAAACAAATCGACAAAAATTTGAGGCGTGAATCAAAAAGTATTTGTAAAATTACATAAAGGAATGGAAAGAATATTAACTACTATATTAAACATTTTATTGTATCACAAAACTAGATGAATGTTTCTGATTTTGTATAGAAATAGGTATACTAAATTTTTTCGAAAAATAATAAAAATTTATGTGTGCGAGATCTGTCAGAATTACCATGGTTAAAACGTTTATAAGTTTCTTTAAAATAAGCCGTTTAAGATGCATTAGATATTTATTATATTGTGCGGGAATATAAAACGGCTTTTAAATAAAACTGGATGATTTCTGATCAATAATAATTATTTTGGATATAGTAATGAGCATATGTAGTTTATGGCTACATTTTCAATTTCATTTAAGTAATCTTCGACCATCATCGAAAAAATATGATAGAATTTTATATATTACGTGACCGAGCAAATAGCGCAGTGGTTAAAGCTGCGACGTTTGAATCGGGAGGTGCCGGGTTCGAATCCCAACAAAGACGGGGATGTGTTTTAAGGGATTTTTCATCTCGCTGACGAACGGGGGGATGACTAATCGAAACTATACATCTAAACCGCAGTTGGAATTTAGAACCCAAGGGCCGACCCATCTTCCATGTCACTGTACAGGGTGACATGGAGCTATGCATTGCGCAGGTGGTACACTGTAAAAAATGTGTGAATGAGGGTGAATGAGTTGAATGAATGAATGAGTTGAATGAATGTGTGTGTGTGAATGGAGGTGGTATCACAACGGACCAACACTGGTGCCGTAAAAAAGCGACCACGTCAACTTTTAACTTAACTTAACTTATATATTACGTTTACACTTGGTGCGTTTTTTTATTAACAGAACTTCAAGTTCTATAAGAACATCGGGAATAATACTGGGAAATTTTATTTAGTTTAACCAATATATTTAATTTAAGTTCTATTTATTTGAATAAATTTTAACTTCTAACTATATTTTTTGACGGCTATTGTGAAATAATATAGGTATCAAACATAAAACAATGAAAAATATTTGTTTAAAAGATTTCCTTTTAAAATTTCCCTTTTTTTCGAGTTCGTGTACTATGAATTTATCGCGAACTTGAAAAAACCAATGTTTTATCCAGAACATTGAAAAATAAAGTTAAATTTTATTTTATTTCGATAATAGTGAATTAAAATGTGTAGTTTAACCATAGATATAATAGATATTTATATATATATATATATATATCTATTTCACATTAGACTATTAATTATAATATGATGTAAAAGGAGATCGATAGACAGGAGATATTATTTTGGCATGAAAATATAACAACCACACACACACAATTCAGATTGAATAATGAAAGGAATATAAATAATAGACAATATGATGACGTAGGTGAATATACATAATAAAAGTATTTCGAAATGACGATTTTTAAAATAATTTTTTTTTCTTGCTTCATATATGTATATGTATTTGGTTTAGATATATTTGTGTATATTGCAGATCGATGCATATCATATACCTGTTACATATCAGAATATGATTTAACCAATGTGTAATTGGAGACAAACTGCTAATTTGTTTTGATAAAGAACAAAAATATATAGCGTAGATAATATGTATGTATATTGTGTATGTAAATAATTTATATGATTTATCTCTTTTCATCGTTTGCGTTTATATGATCGATAAAAATAGAGATCATGGAAAGAGATAAAGGATAAAATATATAGACCTTTCGTTGAATCTCCCAGCATGCTTTTCAAAAATTATAATATTTTAGTTCTTGCGTAACAGGCTAGTAAGGCAGTTGTTCATCTTTACTAGTTTATCTATGGTTTAACATTAAATGTATCTTATTTATTGATAAAAAATTAAATTCATTTGGATTTTACTGAAAAAATGAGAAAATTCTTATCCAGAACTTCATTCCAATAAGAAAATTTTTGAATTAAAAAACACGACTACTATAACCAATATCATAACCTCCAATTTATTACGCTTAGTGGAACATGACAATTTACTGAATTAATTGAAAGATTTTAACTTGCTGCGTTCAAGTTGACATATTTATTGTACCTTATTTTGTTGCCCCTTTGGCAGCTGGTTGATGAAACAGGTTATGGAATAGATAAGATTTATTATTCAAAGTAAGATAATTACAGCCGATGAAAACTGGATCGTCATTATTTATGCTTATAATCTCAAAGATGTACATACACATGGCAAAATAATTATATTCAATTGTAGTTTATTATCGTATCTACATTCCTAAATTTAAAAATATGGGCGTTAGCGAAAATTGGGTGTTTGGGAATTTCCACTTTTTAAATTAGAACAATTCTTTTGAGCCTTTCTGTTTAATGTAGGGCGTCAATTTAAATTCAAAATAGAAAGATAGTTATATTAACCTCCCTTACCAAAACCGAAGATGTATAAATGCTAAATGCTTAAATAGAATATGGGTTTACGATACAAATTTAATGCAATCGGATTATTCTTATTTTTTTTATATAAAAATATTTATATAAATGTTTATATAACATATAACATATTTATTTAACAAAATTCACCGGCTAAGTTTGCTTTACATTTAGCTGACGGATATTGAGAAATATAATTTAAGCTAACCTGTGGCTAAAACAAATTTAACCAATGGCTAACTTTGCGGTATAGTTTGGTTTAAGAATATGATATTCTTTGCAAATAAACAGAGTGACGTTTTAATTTTATAAATTTTTTATGTTAAATGTTTTAATTTTCACATTATCACTACACATAATATGTACATAAGTATATTTAGCAAACATTTTTTATCAAATGAGTTACAAAAATTTGTTTGTTGGGCAATTCCCTAATTTTTTCTCCCTGGTTTTAAAAAGGGATCTGCCGATCATACGCATTTATTTTTTATTTTTGGTAACAATATTGAATTTTATTTATTCATAATGCGATATGTTGGTTGACCCCTATATATATATATTAAAAACGAATACCTACATACCTTAAAAAAACTTCATCCATATAATTATTGATATGATGTTCGCCATCAGATGGCAATCTAAGCAAAGTCAAATTGGTTTCTATACATTTTTTTATATGGAGTTTGATCAAACATCTATAATAAATTCCTCGTTCAACAAGGTTTAAAGGAATCCATTATCCCGAGAAATAAATTGGCTACGAATTTATTTCTGAAAAGTTCGAGTTTGGTCGAAAATGATAAATGTCCATTAACACACTTTGCCAGAGATTTGGACTCAAGTTCCGATAGTACATGGAATAGCTCATTAAATTCCTCGTTTAACAAGACTTAAAGGAATCCATTATCCCGAGAAATAAATTGGCCACGAATTTTTTTCTGAAAAGTTCGAGTTTGGTCGAAAATGATAAATGTCCATTAACACACTTTGCCAGAGATTTGGACTCAAGTTCCGATAGTACATGGAATAGCTCGTTAAATTCCTCGTTCAACAAGACTTAAAGGAATCCATTATCCAGAGAAATAAATTGGCCACGAATTTTTTTATCTGAAGTAAGGCTTTATTTAATAATTTATTAAAAATTTGCCATTAACACCCTTTGCCAGAGATTTGGACTCAAGTTCCGATAGTACATGGAATAGCTCTTTAAATTCCTCGTTCAACAAGACTTAAAGGAATCCATTATCCCGAGAAATACAATGGCCCCGAATTTTATTCAGAAAAGTTCGAGTTTGGTCGAAAATGATAAATGGCCATTAACACCCTTTCCCAGAGATTTGGACTCAGGTTTTGATAGTACATGGAATAGCTCATTAAATTCCTCGTTTAACAAGACTTAAAGGAATCCATTATCCCGAGAAATAAATTGGCCACGAATTTTTTTCTGAAAAGTTAAATATTGGCCGAAAATGATAAATGACCATTAACACCCTTTGCCAGAGATTTGGACTCAAGTTCCGATAGTACATGGAATAGCTCATTAAATTCCTCGTTTAACAAGACTTAAAGGAATCCATTATCCCGAGAAATAAATTGGCCACGAATTTTTTTCTGAAAAGTTAAAGATTGGCCGAAAATGATAAATGGCCATTAACACACTTTCCCAGAGATTTGGACTCAAGTTCCGATAGTACATGGAATAGCTCATTAAATTCCTCGTTTAACAAGACTTAAAGGAATCCATTATCCCGAGAAATAAATTGGCCACGAATTTTTTTCTGAAAAGTTAAAGATTGGCCGAAAATGATAAATGGCCATTAACACCCTTTCCCAGAGATTTGGACTCAAGTTACGATAGTACATGGAATAGCTCATTAAATTCCTCGTTTAACAAGACTTAAAAGAATCCATTATCCCGAGAAATAAATTGACCACGAATTTTATTCTGAAAAGTTAAAGATTGGTCGAAAATGATAAATGGCCATTAACACCCTTTGCCAGAGATTTGGACTCAAGTTCTGATAGTACATGGAATAGCTCAATAAATTCCTCGTTTAACAAGACTTAAAGGAATCCATTATCCCGAGAAATAAATTGGCCACGAATTTTTTTCTGAAAAGTTCGAGTTTGGCCGAAAATGATAAATGGCCATTAACACCCTTTGCCAGAGATTTGGACTCAAGTTCCGATAGTACATGGAATAGCTCGTTAAATTCCTCGTTCAACAAGACTTAAAGGAATCCATTATCCAGAGAAATAAATTAGCCACGAATTTTTTTATCTGAAGTAAGGCTTTTTTTAATAATTTATTAAAAATTTGCCATTAACACCCTTTGCCAGAGATTTGGACTCAAGTTCCAATAGTACATAGAATAGCTCTTTAAATTCCTCGTTCAACAAGACTTAAAGGAATCCATTATCCCGAGAAATACAATGGCCCCGAATTTTATTCTGAAAAGTTCGAGTTTGGCCGAAAATGATAAATGGCCATTAACACCCTTTGCCAGAGATTTGGACTCAGGTTTTGATAGTACATGGAATAGCTCTTTAAATTCCTCGTTCAACAAGACTTAAAGGAATCCATTATCCCGAGAAATAAATTGGCCACGAATTTTTTTCTGAAAAGTTCGAGTTTGGCCGAAAATGATAAATGGCCATTAACACCCTTTGTCAGAGATTTGGACTCAAGTTCCGATAGTACATGGAATAGCTCTTTAAATTCCTCGTTCAACAAGACTTAAAGGAATCCATTATCCCGAGAAATACAATGGCCCCGAATTTTATTCAGAAAAGTTCGAGTTTGGTCGAAAATGATAAATGGCCATTAACACCCTTTGCCAGAGATTTGGACTCAAGTTCCGATAGTACATGGAATAGCTCTTTAAATTCCTCGTTTAACAAGACTTAAAGGAATCCATTATCCCGAGAAATAAATTGGCCACGATTTTTTTTCTGAAAAGTTCGAGTTTGGCCGAAAATGATAAATGGCCATTAACACCCTTTGCCAGAGATTTGGACTCAAGTTCCGATAGTACATGGAATAGCTCATTAAATTCCTCGTTCAACAAGACTTAAAGGAATCCATTATCCAGAGAAATAAATTGGCCACGAATTTTTTTATCTGAAGTAAGGCTTTATTTAATAATTTATTAAAAATTTGCCATTAACACCCTTTGCCAGAGATTTGGACTCAAGTTCCGATAGTACATGGAATAGCTCTTTAAATTCCTCGTTCAACAAGACTTAAAGGAATCCATTATCCCGAGAAATACAATGGCCCCGAATTTTATTCAGAAAAGTTCGAGTTTGGTCGAAAATGATAAATGGCCATTAACACCCTTTCCCAGAGATTTGGACTCAAGTTCCGATAGTACATGGAATAGCTCATTAAATTCCTCGTTTAACAAGACTTAAAGGAATCCATTATCCCGAGAAATAAATTGGCCACGAATTTTTTTCTGAAAAGTTAAAGATTGGCCGAAAATGATAAATGGCCATTAACACCCTTTGCCAGAGATTTGGACTCAAGTTCCGATAGTACATGGAATAGCTCATTAAATTCCTCGTTTAATAAGACTTAAAGGAATCCATTACCCAGAGAAATAAATTGGCCACGAATTTTTTTTATCTGAAGTAAGGCTTTATTTAATAATTTATTAAAAATTTTCCATTAACACCCTTTGCCAGAGATTTGGACTCAAGTTCCGATAGTACATGGAATAGCTCTTTAAATTCCTCGTTCAACAAGACTTAAAGGAATTCATTATCCCGAGAAATACAATGGCCCCGAATTTTATTCTGAAAAGTTCGAGTTTGGCCGAAAATGATAAATGGCCATTAACACCCTTTGCCAGAGATTTGGACTCAGGTTTTGATAGTACATGGAATAGCTCAATAAATAAAATTCCTCGTTCAACAAGACTTAAAGGAATCCATTGTCCCGAGAAATAAATTGGCCACGAATTTTTTTCTGAAAAGTTCGAGTTTGGTCGAAAATGATAAATGGCCATTAACACCCTTTGCCAGAGATTTGGACTCAAGTTCCGATAGTACATGGAATAGCTCATTAAATTCCTCGTTCAACAAGACTTAAAGGTATCCATTATCCCGAGAAATAAATTAGCCACGAATTTTTTTCTGAAAACTTCAAGTTTGGTCGAAAATGATAAATGGCCATTAACATCCTTTGCCAGAGATTTGGACTCAAGTTTCGATAGTACATGGAATAGCTCAATAAATTCCTCGTTTAACAAGACTTAAAGGAATCCATTATCCCGAGAAATAAATTGGCCACGAATTTTTTTCTGAAAAGTTCGAGTTTGGCCGAAAATGATAAATGGCCATTAACACCGTTTGCCAGAGATTTGGACTCAAGTTCCGATAGTACATGGAATAGCTCGTTAAATTTCTCGTTCAACAAGACTTAAAGGAATCCATTATCCAGAGAAATAAATTGGCCACGAATTTTTTTATCTGAAGTAAGGCTTTATTTAATAATTTATTAAAAATTTGCCATTAACACCCTTTGCCAGAGATTTGGACTCAAGTTCCGATAGTACATGGAATAGCACTTTAAATTTCTTGTTCAACAAGACTTAAAGGAATCCATTATCCCGAGAAATACAATGGCCCCGAATTTTTTTCAGGAAAGTTCGAGTTTGGTCGAAAATGATAAATGGCCATTAACACCCTTTGCCAGAGATTTGGACTCAAGTTCCGATAGTACATGGAATAGCTCTTTAAATTCCTCGTTCAACAAGACTTAAAGGAATCCAGAATCCCGAGAAATACAATGGCCCCGAATTTTATTCTGAAAAGATAGAGTTTGGCCGAAAATGATAAATGGCCATTACCACCCTTTGCCAGAGATTTGGACTCAGGTTCGAATAATACATGGATTAGCTCATTAAATTCCTTGTCCAACTGGTTTTGAAAGAGCCCATTATCCCGAGAAATGTATTGGCCACGAATTTTTTTCTTGAAAGATCGAGTTTGGCCGAAATCAAAAATATCCATTAACACCCCTTAGCAGAGATTTGGACTTAGGTCCTTATAGTAAATGAAATAACTTATTAAATTTCTCGTCAAAACAACGCAATAGGTGTTTTATATCCCGAGAATAATTAAGCGAACGTATTTTTTGGCGTTTTAATGAAATTTAAACGTGAAAAGCTTAAATTCTAATTGGATTAAAGTTGAATTAGTACTAAAATAGGTTGATGTTTTGGCTTAGGTGGTTTGAACATGGGAGTTTAGTACTATGACTTTTGGTTGTGATTTGCGATTTGTTACCATAAAAAAATATAATTTCATAAATTGATTTAATTAAGTTAACTATTTACAAAACTTTTAATATCATTAGGGATACAATATGATACAATGTATGATTATTATTATTTCCAATAAAATGATTAATTATTTTATGCGAGTCTTAGTTTTCAGGTAGCAAACCAATAGCTTAATCATATCTTACATTAAAATGTTGAAAACTAAATTTTAATGCATTGGTTTTTACGCTACTTACACAATGTAATTGTAAAATATTATACTTTTTCAAATGCCTTTATGTTTTTTAATAAATAGCAATATTTATTGATTATATTTCTTTCATAAACAATTTTTTGATTCATGACAGTGTACACTACGCACTAACACTAATGAAATCAATTAGAATTCAATTAGATTTTCAATATTCCAATAGGATTTGTATACGTATATATGTGAAAAAAAGTGTGAAAAACTTCACAGGCATTAACAAACGTTATATACAGGGTGTAAAAAATGTACCGGGACGGTCGAATATTTTAAAAGAAACAATATTTTTGGAAAAAGCTATTCAACTATGTACACTGAACTCAACCCACAGGGGATGGGGCAACTTTGATATCTTAAATGGAAATTCTCATTATTTATTATAAATTACGTAACTTTTGAATGAAATATATTTTTGTATTCGATGCAGATGGCGCTGTAATTGATGTTTGAACAAGTGAGAATTCGAACGACTAATCCTAAAAAAATTGATAGATCAGACAGATACATCATAATTTATTTACTTTTTAAGGTGAGTTCGCGAGCTCGGATATGTATCCTAGCTATAAACCAATAAAATCACCAAAAACGTTCATCCATAACCAAAAAAAAATCCCCACTTTCACGTTAAAATATTTTTATCGTACGGTCGGATGTAAATAACTATGGCAAATATCCGACCTCTCAACGTGTATCCATTGGGGTGCTTGATTAGCGTGAGTTCGCTTGCCACTTAAGTTTTCTTATCCTATCAATACTATTATTTATCGTTTTTCCTTTTTCTCTTGCTTAAGCAAAACTTATTAAATCAAATTTATAGTAGATGTTCAAACTAAAAACTAGAGTTTCTTTAACAAAAAGCCATCCGATTATAAAAATGAGTCACAGCTTGACGGATCATTTCTCTATCAATAAAAGCAGCTTCTTCTAGAATCCGGTTTCGCAGTTCGCCTAAATTTTGTGTTTAATTCGTTTACTCTTTAAATAATCCCAAAGAAAATAGTGAAGAGCCGTTAGATCAGGCGATCTGACGTTTTCTCCCAATCTATCTATCAGGGAATTATATATCCAGAAATGCTCGAACATCCGTAATGTAGTGAAGGTGGAGCTTCGTCTTGCTGAAACCACGTTTCATCAAACGTGAGATAGCCCTCGATGAAAAAAGGACCTCTATTATTGAAGATACCAGCCCAAACATTAACCTTTCTTCGATTGCGTATGACTCGCCAGCATCCAAAAAAGGTTCGGGGCCGACCAATATCTACAATTATGTCCATTTAATTCATCTTTTAAAGTGAAAGCAGCTTCATTGGAAAATACTATGTTGTATGACAAAAAAAGAAGAATTTTCATCGATTCTCGCCATTATTGTTTCACAAAATTCATTCCGACGATCGGGATCATCATCGTACCAAACGAATCTTGAAAGGATGAAATGTTATGCCTTTCAAAACATTTAGCACTGTTTGCTGAGAACCATCATATTCAATACCTACTCTACGTAAAGAAACAAGCGATTTCTCAACAAAAGCTTTTACAAGTTCTAGTTGTTTCTCTTTTCTAGTTGTTTGGGACAGATTTGGGCCGACTAGATTTTTCAATTTTCTTAATAGTTCCATGCATGATCCCTAAAGCGCCGCACGGTTTTTTCAACTGTAGATTCTTATATGGGACTTAAACCTTCTCCATTACGTAAAGTTTTTTTAAATAAAATCCGAACTTGATCATAAGACCGCTCTCAATCTCCCCAACAACGTATTATTAATAAAGATATCGTTTCCCGCTCCGAAAGTTTATCACTCGCTATAATCTTTCAGTAAGATTGAGATAGTAAATAAATCGTGAACGGAAAATAAGGTAAGATAAAAAATACTATTCGTGTATCCTATAACTAAAAATCTAAATATTTTTCCGTACACATAAAGTAAGAAAAAAAATATGTAATAATTATAGCAAGAGTAGAAACAAAAGCAAAAACAAAAATAAAACACAACGCCTACATTTTAATTCGTAATAAAAATATTGGTGTGTTGTGCAAAATCAAAAACCATACAAACGCTATTGTTTCCCGTTTTTTATTGTTTTCCGTTAAAACAAATTTATGAAACATGCAAGAAATTTGTGCACATTGCACATTTTTATTTTATTTTCGAACGGCAATTACAGCGCCCGAACACAAAAAATAATTCAGATTAAAGTTACGCATTTTTTGACGTAAAATCCGAATCTGGGGGTCGTAAGCATTACGAGTTACGAGTTTTTCGAAATTCCGACCAAATGCGATTATGTAAGACATTTAGAATTCTTGTAATTGCGACATGTTGTTGTTATATTACTCACACAAGTTTTGGACAAGCAACTATTAAACATGAATTTAATAGTTTGATTTATTGCTATGTTCATTCCATTTTGAAAAGTGCGACAACCATAGTAGTGTGGCGATTTTGCGAAGAACGATTTAATTGTCAAAAATCGTTTAAGTGTTAATTTTTTTAATAAAAATAATAAAAAAGGATTGACAAATATATTACATGAAATGTAGCTATGTATATACTAATTATAATTTAATATTTTAATTTGTATTTTTAATATAAACAAATAATTAATATAATTTTTATTTTGTAAACTAAAACTATTATTCAGACCAAACCGCACAAATGGACAGCAATTAAATAAAATTATTAGTTTTATGGAAGACCATCCCGATTTTGCTAAGGGTAAAATCATTGAATAATTACATATAGAAGGTGACGCTTCCAAATTAGCAGCGACATATGAGCATGGCGTCAACAATCTTTACTAAATTGTACTATGTAGTGTATACTCAAACCTTTAATTTCAATTTATCTAAGATACCTCTGCTGGCAGCGCTATAACAACGTGTCATTTCTATATGTAATTATTCAATGGTAAAATTAAGGATTCAAATGCAGGAAAAACTGCAAGCCATTTATGGGATTCGCTAACCGAGGAGCTAAACAGTATTGGACCTCCAAATAAAACATGGAAACTCTGGCGTCAAGTAAGAATATATTATTTTAATTTTTTGTATACATATTTGTTTTATTATATTATATATACACATATATACGTACCGCTATAAAGTCATCGGAAGTTACGATTTTTTTTAAATATTTACGTCCCGTTAAACTTGTTTACATAATTTTTTGTTTTTCATGGTAACATGATTGAACATGAATATTTTGATTGAAACAATTGAAAAATATATTGGTTAGTTCAGTTGTTATCACAATTAAAGTAAGACGTACTATTTTATTGCAAGTGGTATCATTTTTAAAACCTGAAATTTCGATTTTTTGTGATATATGTATATATATATATATATATATATTTTTTTAAATTAAATAATTAAACTAAAAGCTAGTGAAATAATGGCAAAACGAAAGGAACACTCGATTGAGATTAAATCGGCGGTTTCAAAATTAATTGAAAATGGTTCTTCACAATCAACAGTGAGTCGACAATTTGGTATTCCACAGTACACGAGTGGTGTACCAACAGCAAGGTTCGTGGGACCATAGAGCGCCAGCCCAGAAGTGGACGACCACGTAAAACGACAAAAAGTAGGATTCAATTATTGTAAGGCAGTCTGTGGCTAATTCGAGACTGTCCGCTCCCGCGATAATGCACGATTTTAAAATGAACCACGGAACAGATGCGGGACTACATGGAAGACGTCCCAGCAAAAAACCTCTGATCTCGAAAAAAATCGAGCCATCCGTATTAAGTTTGCAAAAGACCATGTTAATTGGACGACGGAACAATGCTCCAAAATTTTATGGAGCGATGAAAGTAAGTTCAACTTATTTTCATCCGATGGAATTCGTTATGTTCGTCGTCCAATTAATAAAAGAAGCGACCTAAAATACCAAATTCCGACGGTAAAGCACGGCGGTGGGAGTGTTTTGGTATGGGGATGCTTCTCGCGGAACAGTGTTGGACCGCACACGTCCAAGTACACGTCCAACCATATATCCGAATTTTTACGGAGGAAGAAAATAAATGTATTAAATTGGCCAAGTCAGAGCCCCGACTTGAATCCGATCGAGCACTTGTGGGGAGAGCTCGATAGACGTATACGACCACATAAATGGACAAGATTAGACGCTTTATATCAAATTTTAGAGCAAGAGTGGAAGCAGATACCATCAGAGCGCTTAGCAAAGCTAGTTGACTCAATGCCGTCAAGATGTTCTGCTGTAATTGCCTCTAAAGGTTACGCAACAAAATATTAATGTTTATTAATATATCACAAAGTGAAAATACCGGTCATGTTGAATAATTTTTTACTAAATGTTGCATAAACAACTTTAAGGATTTTTTTTTTTAAAGTTGAATTCATTAATTTTTATTTTATATTTTTTTTTATTACTTTTCTATGATCTGAAATAAAACCATATGACATTTTTTTATATATAATATATTAATGAATTAGTATACAAAAAATAATTTAAAAATGTTTTATTTTAAAAAAATTATAAAGCATAAACCATTTCTCTGGTAACTTTTTAGCGATACTGTATATATATATGTATATATATATATATATATATATATATATATATATATATATATATATATATATATATATACATATATATATATATATATATATATATATATATATATATATATATATATATATATATACATATATATATATATATATATATATATATATATATATATATATATATATATATATATATATATATATATATATATATATAATTATACATAATCCTTAAATGTATTTTATATTTTAGGTTTGGTATGATTTGAAATGAAATGAAAGCCACAAGAAACTAAGAGAAGAAAGAGATTATGTTGGCGGTACTGGAAGTAGTCCAAGAAGTGCGGCAATATCCCACAACCAGGAACGAATTATTACCCTTCTCTATCTTAGGGAATCGATACATGGTTTGGGTGGCCTACGTTTTGGCGTAGCAGAAGACAATTTAGAATCTTCTGAATCAATCAATATTACCGATACAGCAACCACATTTTATCCATCAATAAATATAGACTAAATAACAACACCCACAAATAATAGTAATTTACATCACCCATCCATTGATGCACAGGAACCATCAACATGAATGCAAGCCCGAAGGACGTTGAATAACACCACACAAAATACCTCAAATTCAGTGCCATCAACCAGTACACTTCAAAATAATAGCAATTTACATCACCTATCCAATAATGCATAGGAACCATCAACATCAATGCAAGCCCCAAGTACGACATAAAATACATCAAATTCACTTCCATCAACTAGAACACTTCGAAGAGCCAATAAACCAGATTTTATATCAACAATGACGAAATATACTGAGTCAACCGAAGACAAATTAAATAAAATATTCACCATCGTGGAACAAAATTTATTAATAAATAAAGAAACCTTGGAACTAAACAAATAATATTTGTAAATTCAAGAAAAAAATTTAAAGATTAACGGAAGACAGGCACAAATTAAAGAGGAGCACTTTAAACTGTTAAATGCGTATTATAAAAAAAAATGAACAGGTTTTAGAAATTAAAAAAACATATTTTTAAATTTTTTTAAAATATATTTTAATTTCTTATGAATTTAATGTTAACTATAAACAAAACAAAAAACAAAAACAAAATAATTTAATTAACAGCGTTTATTATTCGAGCCCTATTATTTTCTCCCTGTTGCCGAAGAATTTACTGAAACTTCATTTTCTTCTATTTCACTTAATGTGTTAACAAATTCCACAAGATCGTCGAATTCCTCATCTGTAATTCTGTACCCTAATTCTCAATATGATAATGTGTTAACGCGTAAACGTTAAGTTATCGTGCTGTCTTTGCGTATTCAAATTCTCTAAATATCCATCATGATAAAATGTAAAGTATGAGGATAAATAAACATCAAAAGTTAACACATCTATTTCATCGTGGATAAGAGTGGTGATAACAGTGTTCAATATAAAATATAAATTTGAATAATTTAAAAATGATATTTTTAATTTAACGGTTTATTTCAAATAACACATAAATAACTGTAATAATTGATAATTTAACTATTTTAATAACAATTATTACTATGGAAACTAAGTAAGTAAAAATAGAAAAAGGGGTTAGTTCATTTAATTTAGTAATCTTATTAACATAACCTTTTTTTTTGGAATTAAGCAAAGTAGAGGGAAACGCGGTAGTCGGGAACAAAATAATTCATAGATTCGAAGGTGATTCTAGAGCAATGCTGCAACAGCAGAAATGGCTGGAGCTCGCACATCAATTAAATGCAATTGGCGGTTGCAAGAAAACTACTGAGAAGTGTAAACAGTATTGGCATGATCTTAAGTATGTATTTTATTGCAAATAAGCATTTCTCATAGTTGATAAATCATTTTACAATTTAAGACACCTAGTTAAAGGAAAAGCGGCAGAAGAAAAAAGAAAATTAGAAGAATCTGGTCGTAATGGCCCAGTTATTCCTCACCTAACGAAACTAGATGATTTGGATAAAAGAGTCGTTAGTATAATAACGCCGGATTTAAATAGCGCCAACATCAAAATAAAATATCAATATGTACAAGATACAACAACAACGTACTACAGGTTTTTGATTGTTTCTAATGAGTCTTTTTTATAACCGAGATATTGAATTAAGAATTAAAAAAATGGATAAGTACTATTTATTATAGTTTACTGGTTTTCGCAAAAGTATATGTTTATGGCTGAATCGCTGAATGTGAAGTAAAACGAGTTCAATTGCTCAATACATTCTAAAATAAATTTCATTGTGGAAGGTTTTTAAATTTAAATATTTCGGTTTTTAAATAATTTGGTACAAACGGTGTTTTAACCGAATAGAAAATGTTCACAAATAAAATCCAACTTTATAATTTTAAACTGTAATTCACAGTATTAATAATTTGGATAAAAAGTTGATTGATTTCTTAAGAAAGGTAAGTGCATTACTATTTAAGAAAATATTTCTGAAAGATGCCATTAAAAAAAGAAGCGAAATTTGAACCCATTTTACCGACATCGATGGGAGTAAAACAAAATGTGATCGATGCAATATTATATTTTCGCACCAAGGCGGTGGAAGTTGGAACGACAAATTTATAAGACATTTGGAAATGTATTTCGACGCCAACAAGTAACCATTCGGAAGTATTGCCATCTTCGTATTGCAATACAGTTTCTACGAATTCGCCAACGATATGAACAACTTACTTCAATTCCAGGACCGTCGGCTTCATCACAAGTGTTGCAACAATCAGCATTATCGCGTTATATAACTCGCCCAACATCCATATCGTGACAAAAGCGTCTCAATAATGAGCTATTAAAGTTCATCATATGGGATTTTCAGCCCTTTTCCGTAGTGAATGATGAAGGTTTCAAGAACTTCTGGAGACCGCTTGACCCATCGTATCCACTTCCATCAAGAGCGTTTTAAACTAGATCTCTCTTACCTCAGCATTATGAGGAGTGCCTTAAAAATGTAAGCGATTTTATTAATCAAAATGCAAGTGTTCGGGGGTATTCGGTGACACCGGGCGATTCAATTGAGTCCATTTTCTAAACAATATTGTTAATTAATTGGATTAATATACCTTCTTTCATAAAATTATTGGCATTTACTAGAAATAAAAAAAACTGACGGAGCTTATAAAATAACGAACCACTTTAAAGCAAATATCATGATCGGCTGATTTTGCGTTACTTTTATTTAGAGAGATAATAGATTTCCTCGCCAAAATTTGAAATACTCATGTTTTGTTTTTTAACGATATGATTCTCATTTGAATAGATCTTTTTTGATTGTAAATTTGAATGGAATAGGTTTGTTTTGTTCCTAAAATTATGACGGACAATCGCTTTTGAAACGTAAACGAAAATTGTTACCCAATTTATTCAGGGTCAGATGCATATTGTTAAACTATTATTTTTACTAATATCTTCAGAATCATCTATTTTAATTTTTAATAGATTAATTAAATTAATTCATTAAATTTACAATAATTTACAATGCACCCACTAAATCACACAATTTCGACGTTTCATAATAATATTTATTTTGCTGAATAAAATATATTAATGCTAACAATAACATTATCTTGCGTTAAGTTTTGTTTTTATTTACAGAATCTGATTTTAGCGGACCAAGATAAATGAACACGTGCACAAGTTAAATTTTGTCGCGTTATCACTTTACAATATATCTTGATTTTTAGAGAATCAGGCTACTGGAAAATTCAATTCTTTGCACATATTGTGTACAATTTGTATGTAAAGGCTGATATTTCAAGTTTCGTCCTATTTTTTAACACCCCAATACAACGTTCGACCGTCATTCTGATTTTGGAATGTTTGCTGTTGTATAATGCTTCTGCGGAATTTGGTGATTTATTTTTGAAAGGAACAATCAGCCCATGGTGCCAAAGGAAATCCAGCAACTCCGAGCAACCAGCATTTCCCCTCTTTGTATATGTTCTACGTTTTTATTCGATCATTAGATTGATTTCAAATTGAGCTATCATGCATACTCCATGGATGAATTGCATTTACACTTTTAATTTTTAAATTGTGATCACATATTATCATCACATTTAAGGAAAGTTTTCCTCGGCGATTTACGAATACAAATTCATCTTTTTCTGGAGCAGAAAATTGTACGTGGGTTCCGCCATTTACATTCATCGCAGAAGAGTATCTGTGTTTCCTATAAAACCCTTCTCTAATGGTCTGTCTTCTATTGTGGAGGGCCATTTAATTTATTTTGAACATAGTACTTGCTTCATGATGGAAATTATTAGATTTTGGAAACCGCATTCTGACATAGTCATAGTCCGATTAAAAAATCTTCTCTAACATCTCATCCTTTAGATAATCTCAATAATCTTAAAACACACAATAGGCGAATTTCAAATGGTGTTCTTGTGCATCTAGATCCTTCGTCCATAAATGGGAATATATCATTACACATCGAATTGAACATTTCTTTGGAAATTCTGAAAGTAATTTTGAATCTAAAAATAAAAATAAAATATCAATATTTTAATTAACTAAATTGAACAAACAAACATTTTTCTATTAACTTACTGTGCCTCTGACATATTTAGATGAACTTTTTTTTCTCTAATTTCCCGCCTTTACAGATATTACATCATCCTCGTTTAATTCATTACCAAGCGTCATAAGAATAAATTCAACAACAGGATCCAATACAATGTTTTTCTGTAAATAGAATTATGATATCCCAAATAAGCTTGGTTATAATATTAAAACACCAAAAGATTACTTGCTTTCAAATGAATTTTTATACACAAAATAATTTTATTATTATTTATTTTATTTTACATTTTTTTTTGTTTAAAACACAAATAATTTGGATTTAAAACACAAACCAGTTTGAATAGGTAAACACACAAACAACCAAACAACTCCGTCGAGCGCCAATGTTGTTTTAAAAACAACAACAAAGTATGTGTCCGAAAATAAAGGTATCGGGTAACTCCTTTTTTCGAAAAAAATGTTTCTCGTACTTAGGGATGGGGGTCAAGTTTATTGTAGTTTAATAGCTTTTACAAATAAATATAATAGTAAATAAATCTGTAGGTAAAATATCTTACGTCGAGATTATATGTTCAATTTTCAGGAGAGCCTGAAAACGGTTTAAAAAATTGTATGTTCCTTAATGCACACAAGTTTAACCAAGGAATCCGTAAGATGAAAGTGTTATTTCCGTTATAATTTATTAAATAAATTAAAAAATCTAAGAAAATAGCGAATAGGTTATAAACTAACTATTTATAATTTTTTTATCCTCCTATAGAAATTATCACTTGCAAGTTCATTAATATTTAAATGTTTTCACTTCAATTTTGCTAAAAGATTTTTGTATCAGTACTAAAACACCTCAATCTTCAAGGTCAGTCTCTTCGGTTAAACGTGGATCAAGCAAAGCATCAGTTTTAAATTATTATAAAAATTGTGAAACTCTTTATTAATAAGTGGCAACATATCCAGTAAATCACGTTTCTATTTTTCACTTATTTTTACTGAACCTAGATAACATAATTATTAATGCCTCGGCGAATGTTTAAAGACTTAACCACAGCTTTACGACTTAAAGTTGGTTTGTACGGTACATGCCCGTTTGCGCGTATACCGTAACCATTTCACCTGTTGCCAAACAAAACCCTCACCTACAAAAATAATATTAATTAATGTTTTTGAAGACATCATACCGATCAAGAATTTGCCGTCTGTGAAAAAATAGAACTGTGAAATTTTTTTTTTTAAATCTCTGATGCAAAATAATTTGAATTAGCGGATGGTGAATGGCGAGCGTTGTCTTCCGTGTGGCCTATGATCTATTGCCTGCAATTGAGTCTAAGATTTGACACATTTAGGTGTAAGGAGTTTGTGTGTGGCCAAACACAAGAATCGCTGTACACGACTAAATGTCAAAATTTATCTGTCATATTCAATAAATGCTCAAATAAACAGGATGCATTTTCGTTACCACCTATACTTATGTCCCTCTGCTTCATGCCACCTCATATTATACGCACTATTTTGGTCTGTTCTATTAAGTTCACAATTGCTTTTAATAAAAGCTGACTGGTGTCCGGAAAAAATGGTATGGGTAAGCACTGTTGTAAATTAAAGATATACTTACATATATGTTTTTACGGTTTTATTTTGTTTAGCATACAGTTGATCATCTTGTTTACGATGTAGGCAGAATCGGCTTGTTCAAAATGATCGTTTTTATGGATATTAACTTCAATTTATGTTCCTTACTTTCTGAGCACTTAATTTGCATTTGAAATAAATCGCATTTCTTGCATACTAGCTTCGGTTTTTAAAATTTTAATTTTAAAAATTTCAGAGTATTTTGTAATATATACATGCTTTCATTGTGTTCTAAGTAGAGTTGTATTGTACATGATAGACACATTTAAATTTGACTCTAAATATTTTTGTGGATATGACTTCGAGTCGGATACATTTTCATACACATATGGATTTCGTAATGCGGAAAACAGTTAAGGTGTTCCAACAATTTGTTTTGTTATATATTCCCTCAGAAATTTGATTAGATGAGGGACTTAACCAGTGCTTATCGCTTGAAAATGCTGTTCCAGCATTCTTAATTTCTTTTAGGGTTACGGTCTTGATAAATTGTGTTTCTCATCAAATATACACAACAAATATTTTTGACATATTTGTATGCGATTCGTTCCTATTTCAACAAAGTTATTGTAAGAATATACTCGGTTTCTTTCCTCATTCTCGAAAGAAATGGTTGACGAAGATAATAATTTACTAAATTCCAATCATTTGGCAATACCATTTGTTAGTTCTCTATTGTGATTTTTATTGTACCGAGTGACTTTGTACATCTACCCCATACAACTTATTTTTTAGTAAAGTTTTCGTGTCCTAAATTAGATTTTTTGTTTTTTTTATTTTTATTGTGAGTAGAACATTGTCACAACGTTTTCTCTACTTGACTTGCCATCAAATTGATACTTGAAGTAGGTAAATTAGATGTTTCGCTGTTATTTCCACCATCACTTTGAATGTAATTAGGATAATGATCGCTGTCATTATATACAACTCTTTCCGTATCCTCCTAGTTCTCATTGTCATTTATAGTTGAAGTTTGAAATTAGAATTGCTCATTGACCGTATTTAGTTTGTCAATATCTATATTGTTTTTTAAACCATCATTATAACTGGTAGTTATTTTTTGTAAAACAATTGGAATAAAGAATTGGTTTTACATAGATCGCAATTTAGAATTAAAATCAATTTCTAGCGCCGCATCAAAATAAGTATAAATTTAAAAAAAACTATCACAAAAATGTTAATTTACCTGCTGATTTAAGAGAATATGCAGTCTCTTTTTGACCCCTTTAAAGCCATTACCATTGCATTTATCTTTACACCGATTTCATGATGACATAAACTGAATAATTTCAAAAATATTTTTATTACCTGTACGCAAATTCACTTTGCTAAGCTCCATTTAGATTTTTCGTTAAATAATCACAGTTACAATGTAAATCCGTTAAAATAACCCTGCTGAACTTCAATCAAAAATGCCATTCTACGTCTTATTTTAATTTACCGTTAATTAATAATAACAGTTACACAATTACTTATTATTACTTTTCACACAAAAATTGTCCATTGATGTTACTTTGGTTTACGAGTACAACCAATCAAATATTACAGTAATTAAAGAGTATTTTTATTTTCAGTTTATAAATTCTCTAAACTGTAATAACTTAAAACGACTTTTTATTTTTTTTTATTTTTAAAAAGGACTTGGCATAGACACTTTTACGGTCCATAGCCTTACCTTACGTTCACACAACATTCATTCAATCCATTCATTCATCCCATTCACACAAGTACAGTATACCACCTGCGCATTGCGTAGCTCCATGTCACCCTGTACAGTGACATGGAAGATGGGTCGGCCGATGAGTTCTACATTCCAACAGAGGGTCATAGATGTTTTCAATTTAATCACCGATAGTAATCGGAAGATGAAAAATCCCTTTTGCATCCCGCCTCTCTTGCGCTATTTGCTCGGTCGAAAACGACTTAAAATCATAAAATAAAATTAAAAATTTTAGGCTCCATTGTTGTACGACGGGTATATTATTTATACAGAAATCCCACTTCGAATATAGTTGTGTTGCCCGGATAAATAGAGTAAAAATGAATATCGATCTGTAAAACAAATTGATTTAATCGTCAAAATAATTATAAAGATGAATGAAATATTACCAAATCTGGCATAATCGGGATGATTAAGAATAGGCCAATCATTCAAAATGTTTATGGTAGTTTCGTTGTGAGTGTTGACCAGTTCCTGCATTCGAAGGGACGGCATTGCCTTCCATTTTTCAATAACCAATTCCCTTGGACTTCTCGTTTTAATTATGGGTGTTTCATAGCAATTTTTTCCCCGATTCTGTTTTGATAAAACCAAATCCGTCTATAAACACAAACCGGTACAAATCAATACTGTTAAATGATTTTGTGCAACATTTAATATATGTATACGCCCAAACAACCGATGAATATAATGAAAATAAAATAGAAATGGAAACCAATACTACTCCAAAGTTTAAATATAATTTTTTTAATTCAATTTCCATTGTGGATTCTTTCTAAACTGGTACTAACAAATGGTAGAGGTATCTGCGTATGACCATTTGTTTCTTTTTGTGTTACGTTACACGTGTAAATATGTATTTGGATGTATCGATGTATGTTATTATAAAACAAAACGGAGACTATTGATATACTTACATCCCTCGATGAAGTTTGGTTTCTGCTTTAATTAATATCTCGTTGTTGATATTAATTCCGCAATGAGATTGTGCAGGTGAATGAAAATAGATTTGCATTCACAAGCATATAGTAAGAGTTTTTCTCAATATACATAGTTACTTTATTGAATGTACTAAGAATTAATTACATTATTAATTTAAAATTAGAATAATATTAACATTATAACTAATACATACATAAATAAAATTTATTAACGTTTCAATATGGATACTTAATATGTATGTATGTAAGTATCTAATGTACGCTTACTACATATTCAGTAGGGAAACACTAATTCATCAGCTAAAATTTGTCTTTCTCTTGCTGTTGGTTTACTTTTCTTCTCCTTTAACTAGTAGTCCACTTCAATTGTACATAACAGCATTGTCTCCAAAATATTATTTTCTTTGTAAACTTCTATAATACTCGATTCGCAATCGTTTTTATTAATAATAGATGCAATTGAATAATTAATTTACATACATATGTACATATAACACTTACTATATAAGCCTTTGTAGCAGTTTGCTAGTGACATGAAACTGGTATTGAACTTGACGATGCTGTAAAAGGTGAAGCTAGTATATAATTCACAGTTGGCACTTTTTTTTGCCATGCGGTAAGATGTTATCGAAACTTAATTTTATCCACTTCAAATGGCGTGAATATTTCATTGATACATTCATACTGCATGTGTTGTAATTCTCGTATACTTTTACCAACATCTAAAATAAATTGTATTTTAAGAAATATTGAATTAGGTATACATGTAAGACGATTGTAACATTCATCTTCACCCCATAATTTTAATAAATGTTTTAATTCAAAATCTTCGTCACTGTGTATATTTTCTTTCACTTCCACGTTCGTTACATGTATGGGCTTTATTTCACCTTCATTTGAGATGTTCGCACGTTGAGGATGCATATGCATTGTTTCAAAACCTACCGAAACAATTCCAACACACCACCAACTGTCCTCTATTGGGTGTGGAATTGTGAAGCGCATCTATTATATTGTATTGAGGGCCTTTTCTATGTTATTCATCAACTGGATAGGAGTATAATCATTTCATGGTACATTTACGGAAAAGCGGCGTGTAGAAAAATAAGTACGTGAATCAATACCACTTTGATTCTATAGATCCTGCGTAAAGGATATAGATCTAAATATGCAGTTGGTTTATTACCGTAATTTTTACTATTTTTTGAACCATCAAATATTAAGTTCTTCCATTTAGAAGAGTTATCTTGGGGTGAAAATGAACTGGAATTAATTTCAGGTACATCACTGTTATGAGCTAATGGTACATCTCTAATTCTCTTATGGTAAACGCTATCTGTTACTTTATTTGAAACACCTATAATATTTTCAAATTGTGTTTGTGGCTCAGAATAAACTAGCAGAATTTCTTGGTTGGCAGAGTTGAAGTTGTCCAACCTTCTTCTAAGCTGGTTCAGTAAACTAGCTGTGGTTGGGCTGAACTGCTGTGTTGATAGATAAGTTTGATTCAGAGAGGATTGAGAATTATTAAGTGAGTTAGTAACTAATTGCGGTTTTAAATTGAACTCCGTCTTATTTATCTGATTTTCTGAAATATTATCATCATCTAAGTTAACAGTGAATTCATTTCGATTAGGATTAACTAAAATTTGTAACTGATTTTCAATGTTTCTGCTGGTGGAATTTAAACCAGAATATTCTTCAGTGGGTTGCTCTATTGGATCACTTTGAGATTGTATGGATACTGATGAAGGTATATCAGAAAATGTTTCAACAATTAAAATAAATTAAAACTAAATATTACAAAATAGAATGTGTGTGCGATGGCGCATAAGGAAAAGACAAGACGTGAGCTACGGAAACGTCATAGTAGAAGGCGATCAAATTTGGCCAAACCTCACTAAGAGGAAAACAAGAAAAGCGTCTGTATCAATATGGCAATATAGATGGTCGCATTCAATGGATGACAGAATAACATATAGTTATCTGTCAAACATTGAAGCGAGATTTGAAACAAAGATTCCTCTAAGCTTATGGTTTACCCAAATGTTAACAGGCCATGAAAGAATGGCATCCTATATGCACCGACTGAATCTGGCGAACTCATGTACCTCTGAATATGGACAGGGCTAGTGATTTAGCTCAAGAAGCTAGAGATCAACTTATAACAGATTCAAGAGTTGAGTGGCCAGCAAGTAAACTAACTTTAATGCTGCCAAACAACCTCAACCCTTTCAAGAAATTTTGTGATACCGTCTTCAGCTGTAGGTAGATAAAATAATTAGTACACAAGATTTGTATCTTAAGAAAAATTTTAAAGCTAGTAAATAGTAGACGAGTATGCGGCTCCTCGATGGCAGTGACGGTAACAGGGTAACCTGGCTAAGCATACCGATATAGTAGTAATATTTTAAGAATTGTGTAATTTAGCGTTGGAGATTTTCTGATTAACTGATGGAGATCGAGACCGCTGACATGAACGCGACATAATCGAGAACTTGATCTTTCTCTAAATCTGCTACGATGACCTCTTAAAACTTAGTCGAAATTGTTTGGTTCATGACGTCGATGGCTTATTTCGGTCTGCCGACGAAATTGTATGCGGACTGATGTGCTCATGCATCTTGTCCGCTAACTAAGCTAGAGCTTGGATATCGACATTTTCATCGTGCGAGAGCATTGCTATACGAATTATCGTTGGTAGGTTCCACAACCAGAAAGATCTTAAAACTGTTGAATTTACATTACCTTCAGCTAATGTTTAACCTCTAAATTTTGGCCACTCAATAATTGAGTTAGTTTGCGTTCTTGTGACGGAGCCAAGCGATCTAAAAACGCCTGTTTTAAAGTTTCGTAGCAATTATTTTTAGGCGGATTCACGAGAATGTCTGAAATCTTTTTGGCTTGCTTGAGGGGATATTGCGTTGAGCACCAACAGATATTTGCTCTTATCGCTCGTGATACCTTTTAAATTAAAAATTATCTCAATCATATTGAACCAATCCGCTGGGCCCTCTAACCATAATGGTTGTAACTTTATGCTAGTTTCGGATAGATCAATATTTCCCTGTTGCCCTACAGTTTCCATAATAATGTCCACGGTATGGGCTTGGTCAATTGGCTGATTAGGATCAGTCTTAGGTGGCATTCTGGTTACTCGGCCAAACTTTTTCATATGCAGTACTTCGCCGGACCAGCAAAAAAACCTTCAATACACCAACTGTGTGGGTCTGGTAAAATTTACAGAATATTTGTATTATTAACACTCAAAAAAACTTTACTGGGTTTGATGTGTATAAATGGGAAAAAAAAATTAATCAAATTTTGACTTATTGGTAATTCTGATGTTGATGTAAAAATAAACTTTCGATTTTTTTTGATTTTGTGAAGTAGCAACTAAAGGTAATGTAAACGTATTGCTTCCCAATATGTGAAAATAAGCAAACCCGAAATTGTAGTGATTTCAATACAATTGAGATGGAGGTTATATCGGTCGCTACACTATCGTCTGATAATTCGCCGGTAATCGTAATAGTGAGCACTGTCGCTCTAAATATAGAAAACGTAAAACACCTAACAAAAAAACAAACTAAATAAGATACACATAGAAGTCTAGTAGAATAGAATTACCAATTAAATATTCAATATATAAAAGTTAATAAGCAATTATAAGCCTGAGAGAAGGTGTTTTTAAGGTGTTCTCAGGATGTTCTCATGTACGCCGGTCGTTAAATTTTAATGGACGACTAGATTTACACACAAAAAACAACAACAATGCCCCGTCAAAAGACATTTTAATGTACAAAACACATTGTTGTTTTTATGTATAAATATTTCGTCTGTTAAAGTCTGCTGTCAATAATGTCGGTTTAGAATTTTTTGTTCATGTGACAGTATAAATCTACAATTTCATTAAACTGCTCGGTTTTACATTCGCATATGACACTCGCCTTAATATCTGTACTTTTTTTCAAAGTGAACTCGGCTAATCTATATAGTGTAGTTATTCGCGCCTGCATTTTGCTAGACGAATAAATTAATGTCAACCCATAAATAACCAGCACAAAGCTTTTTAAAAGCTTTTTTGGTTTCCAAAAGCACGTTTCATGACCAAATAATAATTTATTTTAATACCACAGCTTAAAATCTAAATGAAACTATATTTAATAATTTATATTCGTTCGTAAATAAGCAAAACATTAATAAATAAATACAAAATTATTATAGTTTTTTTTTAGTTATTTAATATTTTATTTTATTATATATATATATGTATTATATGTACATATGTATTGTTTAGCCATTAATTTATTGTTTTAATATAAAAATATAATTTTTTTAAATTTTTAATTTTCATATATGCGAGTGCATTTTTAAATTAATGGATAAATTAAAACAAAAAAAAAATGTCATTCAACTAAACATAAATAAACCGACAGATTATATCATTTTTAATCAATATCAATAAATAATTTGCGTGTATGTATGTATGTGTAAATTCCTTAAAAAAATTAAATATAGAATTTTCATTTTCACATACAAAAATTATTAGTTTTATTTTTATACATAATTCAATTAATCAGTAAAAACATAGGCAACAACAAAACAGCAACTAAAAATGTGTCACATTTGGTCAAACATTTATGTATGTATTTGACAGAAAAAATTAGAAACAGTCTTGTGGAAATGTTATCGTTATTGATGTAACCGAATTTTTATGAACATTTTTTTGTTTTGTTTTATTGTTGGTGATAAAATTTCATCATTTATATTATTATATGTCAGACCATACTTAATCACCTATGTCACATCGGAATAAATTTCTAATTAATTATATAAAACAACTATAACATATATATGTATATATGTATACATATTATGTACGTATATATGTATCTGTTTTACTGTTTATATTTGATTGTACATTATAGCACCAGTAATATTGATTTTACAGTGCTTTTTGTGTAGGTCTGAAATATATACATACATACATGTATATTGTGTGTGCTTTTGTGTTGGATTTTAATTTTATGTAATTTAAAGAACATAAAACTTCAAGTCTCCTGAGAGATTTTTTTGTAGCATAAACATACAAATCTCTAGGTTTGCCAGTAAAATTAGATAAAATTATACGCACAGATTTATTAAAGGGAATGAAAATATACACGAATTGGTTGTATTGTGGGTATGTATTCCTATACATTCTATATTTTGTCACATACTGTTTGCATATATATTAGATTTTGTCAAATCCTATGAGTGACATTGCAAGAATAGTATAAACATATAAACGTATATATATAAATATATGTATGTATGTATATTATTGTGTTGGGCAAATGTTTATATCCCATTTTGTTACCGCAAAAATGTTGCGCCTTTTTAGAAACAAAACACATATGCGTACGATTGTTTGGCGGGTTAGTGGTGAAATTTATTAATTATCAAAGTTGGAAACACAGGGATAATAATTTTTACTTCATTTTTTATACTCATACACAAGTTCACCCTAATTACACCAATTTTTACTGAAGCAATCAAGAAATTGATCAATCCGTCAAAATGTCCATGCTTCTTCAATCTAGCTGGTATAACAACAATTTTTCAATCCGTGACCGAGGCAGTTTTTCAAACTATCATCATATATCGATTCTGCCAATACTGAGTAAAATGTATGAACTAGTTTTCCTTCACAGGTAGACTGTCTCTGTTAATTTCAATAATTATGAAGAGCATAAGCGAGAACAACTACAATGTGTCGAACACGGGATGAAATTTCATCTTATAGAGGTATAACATCAATTTCATTAATCCCAAAGTTATTTAAACTGGTAATTTACAACTCATTCCGGATCGTGGTACCTCGATACATATCACTATATCAACACGGTTTTATTCCAAAGAGGTCTACTACAACAACTTTATGGAGTTCACCATGTAACGAAATAGATAACACTCTGGGGTATACTCAGTAAATTTTAGGTGGTCAATTTTTTTGCTAAAATTTCCCTAAATTTTGGTTGAGAGAGGAGAACACATTTTTATGTTAGTTGGTCAGTTCAGCTTTGAATGGCGAGGAAAGACAAATAAAAAAAAAAATTTAAAAAAATTAATAAAAAAGAAATTAATTATCCAAAAGTGGATAAATAAAAGTAATAAAAGTAACAAAAAAAAAACTTTTTTTTGTGTGGTGCATATCTTTAAAAAAAATAAAAAAATAAAATTATTATATAATTGTTAAAATTAAAAATATTTAAAAATAAAATTATGTAAAATACATATAAAGTTTTTAATAAAGATAATAAATATTATATGTAATCATAATAAAACTAAATAAAGACTTAATTAAATACATTAATATATGTATATGTATATGAATATTATATGTGAATTAAAATAAAAAAAAAATGAAAAAAATTGAAATTCGATCGTAATTAATAAATTAATTATTTTATAAACAAATTGAATGTGGTGAATGAATTTGACCATTAAATAATTTATCATAAATTACAACAACAACAAAAAAAATTTTAAATTCATATATTTGTATGGAGTACAAAAAAAAAAGGAAAGACTTGAAAGAAAGCAACCCCGGTTGTTATACAGTACGTAAAGAAGAAGGTTGCAGAAACGGAGTGTGGTCGGGCCAGATCAGGAGGTTCCGTGGCAGAGCATCGGTGACATTATTGTGTTAATTGGAATATCCTCATCGACTACGGAGGGTCGTTAGCTGACATAGGAACCGCATAGGATTACTGAATGTAGATAAGTACAAAATACATTTACTTTAAATTTGTAAAAGCTCCACTAGATAAAAAAAAAAAAAAATTTTTTTAAGTATTTTTTTTTTTTTACAATACGAATGAATTTCCTCGTCATTGGGATGGCTGGCTAATCGTATAAAAATAGGTGGGTGAGTGACTCAACGAACATGGCCTTGTTTATATTTTTTTTTGTTGTTTATGGATCATTAAGTTATAGGGTTAGTTTTATTGAACGGTGTCCAACTGGCGTGGTGGTAAAAGAACCCTCCAGTCCGGGAGATGCTGCCCGCGTGTTTAGAACATCACCACGCGTTGGTGTGTCACGATAAGAAAACCGTTACAACCAGCAGCACGATTAAAGTAATTGAAAATCACAAGTAACTAGATGTTATATACACAGACTTTGCAAAAGCCTTTGACTCCATCAGTCATTGTAAAGCACTAGAAAGCTTGAATAAATTTGGATGCTGCAGCCGTTTTATCGTTTAAATCGTACCTGACCAACCGCGTTCAATATATTGAAATGGGAAACAAAAGATCTTTACCAATTTATGCCACCTCAGGTGTACTTCAAGGTTATATTGACCCATGGATTTTCATTATTTTTATTAAAGGAATCACTGCAGTAGTAATTCACTATTCTAAGGTCCTAATGTTTGCCGATTACCGCAAAATATACAAAACTGTGCAGAATATCGACTATACTTACAAACTCCAGGAAGATGTCGACCACCTAGCGATGTGGTGTGACTTCAATCTGCACAACCTCAACATCAATAAGTGCAAGACCATAACTTTCCATCGGAAAAATAATCCTGTTATTCAACAGTACCAAATAAATGGTACCATTTAAAAAAAGTTTCTGAATTCCAAAACCTAGGGGTTATTTTGGTTGGAAATATGTGTTTTTCTAATCACATTGAGTAATGTATAGCTAGAGCTAACTGAATGTTTGGTTTTATCAATGAATTAATGATGATATTAATGATATAGAGGCAATCAAGTGGAGTATGTAGTTAATGTATGGTGCCCCGTTTACGATGTTTATATTCAAAATCTTGAGACTATTCAAAAGAAGTTTATCCGTTATGTAACATGGAAAGACGATTATTATGTTGATGTGGAACAGCTACCACCATACGTAACTGGCTGCAAAACCTATTAGATGACCACACTTGAAAACAGGCGTGCATTGCTAAACATTGTAGTACATTTATTGGGAACATTTTACTTCATCTCATCGACGCACCATCTATATTGGAATAAATCAAAATAAAGGTGCCTAGCAGAAATCTCCGGGATCATCAATTATTACGTTTAGATGCACATAGGACAAACTATGGTGTGAATAAAAAATAGCAAAAGATTTATCGTGATGAAACACTATTAAGGAATCGACGTCATTCTTACCTCTATTGGGTTTACAGTCACGTCGAAAAAATAAATCGAATCTATTAAATTCATCAATACGGTAATAGAGAAAAAATGTGAATTTTCGATGTTATGCAAAAAAAAATATGTCATGCAAACATATGTGCAAACATTTGGATAAAGAAGCTGCAAAAAACGACTGTTCAATAAAATTACAACAATAGTATAAATACTTTCGAATTGCAGCAGTGTCTGCCCTCGCCATTTCTCCGCACATCTACATTAATATATCGTTCTACAAACGGCATGCTGTGGATGTTTAATTTATCGATCCATGAGTGCTTGTCTAATATTCCATATAACCAGATATGGCATAAAGCAATCGACCACTTTAAACACATCAACGTAGTTACAAACTTCAACATATTAAATCTTTTATAGCGATTCTTGCCCAGGGCAAAATAAGAATAGCTATATGGTAGTTTAAACGTTCACTGTGAATTTTTTCCGCCAAATAAAATAGCTGCAATGGTCGAAGATGCCACTGCTTTTACGATCTTATCTTGAGAACGTATTTTGATAAGAAGCAAGTTTATCATGAATGGTTTTCTAGTCCCACCTGCGACTTTAATTTTGGTTCAATAACTGAAATAAAGTTTTGTAAGTTATTTATATCGCAAGTTTGTGCCATATCACTGGAATCAGTTCTAACAGGTATTGGTAAAGTGAAGTCGCTTATGCATTAGTGAGTTAAAGATGTAATTTTATCTTGTAAAATAATTAGTTTTTTATTGAAAACTCGGCATTTCTCCGTTTAATTAAATGCTGTAAGTTAACGGCATGTCTTTGTTGTAAGTTAAGGGTAATAAAATAAATTCTCAGTCAACTTTCAACATAAAGATGTATTACCGCTGTGTAAATTGATTCGATAAACCTATTCCACGAACCTATAAAAATTCGAAAAACCCCTATACAATGGTGGACCTGATCTAGTAATTGGTGATTTTTACAAAAATTACGAATACTCAAAAAATTCTATTTAATCGTGAAATCTTTAATATCATTCGAAAAAACAATTCTTACCATTTATGTTTTAAATATTATTTCGTTTAGTTGGCTGCAACTGCGAGAAACATGGTCCATTCTGACGGTTCAATTTTCGATTACGCGTTCAACCATTTCGAGTGTAATGTTTAATTCCAATGCCTCAAGTGTTGTTGGTTGATCCACGCAGACTTTAGACTTTACGTAGCTCGAAAGGAAAAAGTCTAGAGGTGTGATATCACACGAACTAGGTGGCCAAGTGCATTGTTTCATGCGCTGTATGGAACCAAATGTCGTTGTTTTTTTGGATGTAATTGCAGATCTTGAAAGTCTTTTAGATGATATTCCGAATAGTGGTATCGACAGGCCGATCATAATTTGGTGTACGCGCACGAAACACATTCATCACAGAACGCTGATTTTCGTAATAAAGCTGAACAATTTGTAGACGCTGCGCCGAGTTCAGTCTTTCTATGACGAATGGCAGTTTGACAGTACTAATCACTACTATAGATGAATCATTCTTTATAATCGATCTGGTAGTTTTCAAGAATAGTATAAACAATTGAAAATAAACAAAGAAACTTATCTCTTTATATAATAGTAGGGATATTGTATATCCAATTTTAATCAAACAGCTAATATTCACTAAACTAATCTTTTTTGACAAGCGAATAATCTGTCAAATTTACGTGTACCCTGTCACGTCGAATGATGTGTTGATCTCATTAGAAGTTTTATTATTTTTCTCTTTCAAGTTCGATTTTATTTTCACTCTATCAAATTAAAAATTTTGAAAATTGTAGTCTGACAAAATTTTCCAAAATTCATAATGTTGCTGCCAAAATCTAAATATATAATCTTTGGCATGCCTCATAATGTCGTCGCCTCTAGGTCCTCGTTCGTTATGAACGGGTGGGCAAAAGTGTCCTAGGTATGGGGCGGGTCATGCTAAATGACGGCAGATGGGCCGGTTTAAGGTGTTTCGCGACCCATGCCAAAAAACTACAAGGCTGAGGGCCAGGATTTAACAAGGGCCAGTCGCTAACGGAGCCCTCTGCATACCTTGCGACCTCCAGTTGTAAGTAGCCTTGCCTGCGTAAACGGATCTCAGTGCAGGTGGACCAATTTGTATCTGATACTCGTGGAACCATACTATATCTAAACTTAAAAAAAATAACAACAAAACCAAGATTGGCTCTCTCCAAAGGCTGGAAGCAACAGAGGAGAACTCAAATCGTAAAGGTGGGGCTCCCCCAACATCACCGGAGGGGGGCGACTCCAGGGTACCAAAGCCAGGGACTAGCGGAACCCAAAGTAAATCTAGCACTGCTGAAGTAGGATCGACTAACGTCACTCCGTCAAAGCAGCTCACGGCCGAGCAAAGATAATCCGTGATATGGGCCAGGAAAACGGTCAACAGCGATAGCTCGGTGGTTCAAGGAACTGGGGACCTACCGAAAGGTGTGTAGGAAAAAAAGCCAAAATTAATAGAGCCAAAAGTACGAGAGAAGCTCAAAATTGGGGCTCCTATAAGGACGACTTAAAAGTAGACAAAAAAAATTGAGAAAGGCACAAAGGAGGTCATAGAGACTCTTCTGTGATAAAATGGAAGAAGTTTCTGAGACCTCTCGTCTAAGGAAGATAGTGTCTACTAGTCCAACCAGTCTTAGTTATTTAATTAAACCGGATGGATCTTGAACTGCTTCTAGTGAGGAATCATTGAAACTTCTCATCGAAAGAGACAGAGACTAGTACTCATCGAGAAACACATTTACTACGCATAGAAGATATCGTAACTACAAGACGGATCCTATGGGTACTTGAAGTTTTCAAACCTTATAAATCAGCTGGTCTTAACCGAATTATACTGGCGGAGATTCAAAACAACTCGTCGACTATTCTCCACTTGCTGGAAGTAATCTTCAAAGGGTGTTTAAAATTGGTCTGTATTACGCGGAGGTGGGCAGAGGTCAGAGTGATTTTTATTTCGAAAGCGGGTAAATGCTCACATGACTACCCAAAGGAGTTTAGACTACTCACTCTATCATCATTTCTATTGAAAACTTTCGAAAGGCTGATGGATATCTATATGCGATCAAAAATAAAGCCTAAAAACTGGGCCCAGTCTCAGCATGCTTACTGTAAAGGGAAATCTGTGGACACAGCTCTGCACACCCAAGTAATTATAATTGAGAAATCAATATTCTCGCAAGAGTTTTGTATGGTGGCGTTCCTTGATATTGAGGGCGCCTTTAACAATGTAAAGACAGAGGCAATTCTGGAGGGATTGTCGCTCCTTGGGGTGGACTACCCTGTAAGTGGATTAATCAATCATATGGTGGGGAGCCGGATGGTTAACTCGGAGCTGGGGGAATCCACCATTAGGAGGTGGGTGGCTAAGGGAACCCCGCAGGGAGATGTCCTGCCACTACTTCTCTGGAACATAGCAATCAATGGGTTGCTGGCTGGAAAAAGAAGAGATCGGAGTGATTGCTTATGCAGATGACGTAGCCATAGCTGTCTCTGGCAAATATTTAAACACGGTGAAGGAGGTAATCCAAAATGCCCTCCTAATCATTACGAGGTGGGCCATCAGAAGTGGACTGGCAATCAGCTCGTTCAAAACAGAACTGGTACTCTTTACTAGGAAATATAAAATCCCGGTATTAGATCAGATCCACCTCTCTTAAGACTAGCTTTTACTGATAAGGCAACATTTCTGGGCGTAATCTTGGACAGTAAGCTTAGTTGGAAGCCCAACATTTTGGAAGGACTAAAACAAGGCTAACATAGCTATGTACTCGTGAAGAAATCCGATCGGAAAGAGATGGCGTCTGAAGCCGGAGATGGTACACTGGTTATTCACCCTCAAGAGAATCTTGGATGAGCGAGTCGGCTTCGGAAACAGAAGCATTGCAGTTCTCTACGGATGGCTCCAAGCTACACGGTTAAGTAGGAGCTGGAGTCTTCTGTGATAAATTGGAATTAGAGATATCAGTTCGTCTCCCTGATCAATGCAGCGTGTACCAAGCAGAGATGATAGCGATTGAGGAGGTCTTGAATTATTTGAGACATAATGTGGTATCCTCGATTGATATCGCAATTTATGTGGACGGTTAGGCGGCAATCAAGTCGCTGGATTCAGTTTCTCTGACATCTAGGGTGGCGTTGGGTTCCCACTTGTCTCTGGATGAGAGCATTTCAACAATCGCAGGGCGTACAAACTAGCAAATTGCAAATTTGGGGAGGCCTTAAGGTTAAGGCACTCAAAGCAGTGCTTAAGAAGGAGGCAGTAATCTATGCGAATGAAAGTTGGACCAACACTCTCTTATGTAGTGTAGCAAGGCAAATTTTCCGAAAACTGGGCTTGAATAGCTCCATACGTAGACGCGAATTAAAAACGATCGTGGGGATACTTACAGGCCACTGCCTACTTGGAAAACATGCGAGGAGGCTAGGTCTAGAAACAAATGATTTTTGCAGAAGCTATATTGCCGAGGAGGAGGAGGAAGAGACGGTAGTCCACCTCCTTTGCTCTTGTCCGGCTTTGGCACACAAAAGACATAAATATATGGGTAGATTCTTAATGGACAGTCCTCTAATCTCGAAAACTGTAAGGTTCGAGATATATCACGCTACATAAGTAGCTCAAACTGGTTCATATAAGGATAATAGGGAAGTAAGATCCTGTGGCATCACAACGGACCATCACCGGTCTAAGTGTGCCGTAGCAGCCTCTCAACCTAACCTAACCTAACCTAATCTTTGGCATGTGTAGTTTTTTAATATCTCCAAGATTTGAAATTGTACATAGTAGCGTCGCGAATGCCGCGTCGATATTCCAAAATTTGTAGCATTTCCTTAAATGTTTTAATATATTCGCTTTGCCAATACCAAGTTCATTAAAAACCTAGTCACAAACAGAAAATAACTGCAATTACATAACATTTTTAAAATACATTATGACTTATAAATAATAATGTCCATTGACCTGCAAGAACCCAGCGCAACTTATCAACATCGCTGAAAGAAGTAAATATAAAATTTATGATTTGAAATTTTAAAATCCATTTTGCCAATGTTTCTTTTCGTTATTGAATTTGAAAAATAACAATAATTTTCGTCTAATTTTATTTTATTTTAATGAAAAACTGAGCTTTTCGTGAATTTTCATAAATGTATTGTTTTTTTTTTGCTTTTTGTACCAGATTTTCATGACTTTGATTTGTGGGATTTTATTTCGTGAACGAACAAAAAAAAACGCCATACATAAATAAATATTTCTTTCATTTTTATCGGAAAACTGTTAAATCGCATACACTTAAATGGCATTTTCTCCGGCTGTGTTATTGTCATAAATAAACTTATGTCGTGAACATCATTTTGTATTATATTGTATAAGATTTAGATTGTGATAATATAAATTTGACGACAGTATATTATATACATATACATATGTACATACATATTTTGCTTTGAATAGCTGGAATATATTTATTTTCATTTGTGTGAAATTCTGTATTATGTATGCGGAGTCGAATTATCGAATACTTGGCGGGTATGTTCAAATTCAACATTTTAGTTAGATACTTTAATTTTCTAATCTGCGGTACAATATCTTGTTACTTATGAAATACTATATTAAATGCGTATAACAACGGCAGTAAAATTGCGTATAAAAGAAATAAATATTATTTAGTTAAAAAAATTTTTTTGGTATTTTATTTTGGTGAAACACTTTAAAAAAATTTTCTTTTGTGTGTGTGTTGCGGCAACGGATAAAAATAATGCCGGCATTTCTTTTTGTTTCTTACAGAATGTGTAAATAATTCTTCCTATAAACTTTGAAAATTCAAAAAGAACGTATACATAAGAAAAGGTTTTTTTGTAACCCTCATTCATTTCAGAGCCTACAATGACAGTATATATACAACACAAACAAAAACGTAAAGTGAAGGAAGAAAATACATTTTAAGTTCAAAGTGAATAAGTGTTTTCACTTTGACACATTTTCATCCCCATAGCTCGGTTTTTTTTTTTAAATAAAATAATTTCCTTTCCTGTTTCCAGTTTTTTTATTCTTTTTTGTTAGGCTGGTTGGTGTACATTTTCTTTTGACAAGAATAATAAGAAAAGGAAAGTATATTATTCTTAGATTAATATCTTCATATAAATACGAATGACATTTCAAGCGTGTTAGCATAGAAAAATATGTGTTCTATATTTATTATAATAATAATAATAATAATGGAGAAGGTGAAAAATTATATGAATTTCAGAATTTTTTTTTTCCTTTTATTCCTCGAAAGATACAGATCTAAGTTTCTTTTTGTGGAACAGAAACACCGAATACATATAAGATAAGAAATGTATACAATAAAAATAAAATAAACACAAAATGAAAATTATGATAATTTTATTAAAAACAGTGTTTTGTTTCATGTATTATTCGTATCAATATGAGTGGAGCAAACACCCTACTGTGTTATGTCTCATTAAAATAAATAAGAAACTACGTTAAGCTATGTTTGCGAATAATATTTGCATGCGAGCTTAATATCCGAGAACATATAATTTAAACGAGATTGTTAAAATATTGCGAGAATTATGCAAAACACTATATGCACCTTTGATACCAATTTAATTTAAAAATTTGATGTTAATTACGTGATAGAAGCTCAGCACTGATTATGGTTACGAAATAATCCTGCAGCTGCGGTACATCCTTATTTTACTTTATTGATTGTTTGATTAGATTAATTAATTATGACATTTAAATCAAGAAATAGAAATCTAATAAATTAAACCTAGAACATATACTGTGCAATTGCGAATGATCCTTAATCTCTGCAAAATATATTTATATATATATATATATGTATATATGTATATATATATATATATATATATATATATATATATATATATTTATATATATATTTGTATATACTATATATAAATATATATACATATATATATATATATATATATATATATATATATATATATAATATATATATATATATATATATATATATATATATATATATACATATATATATATATATATATGTATATATATATATATATGTATATATATATTTGTATATATATATAAATATATGTATATATATATATATATATATATATATATATATATATATATATATATATATATATTTATATATATATATATATATATTATATATATATATATATATATATATATATATATATATATATATATATATATATATTTATATATATATACAAATATATATATACATATATATATATATATATATATATATATATATATATATATATATATATATATTTATATATATATACAAATATATATAAACATATATATATATATATATATATATATAATATATATATATATAATATATATATATATATATATATATATATATATATATATATATATATATAATATATATATATATGTATATATATTTATATATAGTATATACAAATATATATATAAATATATATATATATATATATATATATATATATATATATATATATATATATATACATATATACATATATATATATGGTGAAAAACACGTGAAATCGCAAATTTTTGGAAGTCATGTTTTAATTTTGTGATTTTTATGTCTTGTATGGGTAGTACTAGGTAAAAAAAAATTTTTGTAGAACTGGATTTTTTGTTATTGTTCCTTAAGATACAGAGGGTGAAATATTTGTTAATTTGTTGAAAATGGTGATGCATTTATGCAAATATAAAAAAAAGTATTTATCCGAAAAATACGAAATATAGCTCGTTTTAAAGATAAAGAAACAAGGTGTAAGAAATTATTCATAAATAGTACCATCTTTAAGTTTCTCACATTCATAATGGCCGCCAAAATAGCTTTTCTCACTTTTCCGGAAAACTAATTTTTTTTTTAATTTTATGCGCCATTCAATTTTATAAAACATATTAAAATTTTATTGTAGGTGCTATTTTTCCTTTTCTTGCAAAACACATTTTAATACCACGACCCACTCCATTTCTGAATATAAAAATCAAATTTTAAACTTTATTTAATTTTCAATTTTGTTTTTATCAAAACAAATTTAAATTTTATTAGCACTCCAAAATACCATTATATTGTACTAATACCATTATATTGTACCATTATCTAAATACGACTAAATAAGGCCGTCCACTGGAATAAAATATTTTATTAAAATTTAAGTTACTAATTTAAATAATTTTACATTTTAAATCTAACATAGTCTTCGCTATTAGAATATTTCTTAAAATTTAAATAACCTTCTTCTGAAGGAATAACTGCATGGAAATCGCGAGTTCCGTTTATGGTTTTCAATTTATCGAATTTACTGGCAAGTCGGACTTTTCTGGTGTTAAATTCAATGTCTGAACAAAACTCAAAAGCCATATCAGTTTTTAAAGTTTTCGCCCATTTAAATAATTCTGCTGCATTTGATATGATGCCATCATATTCATCAGTGAGACTGGCTCTGGACGCCATTCTCTTGATAGTACCTCCGACTCCATCGCATGGACCCTTTCCATGAGCTGTGGCATGAAAATGCCATTCACATTCGATTCCGAAATTTTCTTTGTGTTTAATTATATTCATAAAATTATTTTTATTTTTATAATGTTACAGCACCATCAGTTATATAATAAATTTTGGTGATACAAATATTTGAACCTCTTCACTCCCTATAACGTGCGGTGGCCACTACTAAACTCTGGTGTGCCATTGTCCCTAACACCAAAAATCAGGTATTTCGTTTTGGACAATTGATCTGTGAAGTCCAACAAGCTGAAAACTCTACAAGAGGATCAAGTATTTCTTTCAGTCCGTTAGGTTAGGTCAGGTAAGGGTGGCCGTCTTAAAGGACTAGCATAGACACGAAATTGGTCCGTAGCTGTACCACATTCGAGTTTCCCCCACTTCACTCGCTAAACCATCCTGAGCTTACCAAGAAGCGTTTAAAGTCCCGGATCCCGATCTTACTAAGATCCGTGAGGTCGTTCAAAGGGGAAGTTCCCATAAATTTTGTTCTGCTGTACGCTAGACTAGGGCAGGTGCAGAGCAGATGGAGCACATTTTCCTCCTCCTCCTCATAACCAAAGCTGCGGCAGAAATCGCGAGCTGGGACACCCAGTCTGCTCGCATGTATCCCAATGAGACAATGTCCCGTTATAGCTCCCACGACCATACCAATATGCTGCCGTCGAAGCGATATCAGTTGGCCTGATCTGGACCGGTCAAGTCCAGGCCAGATCTGCTTGGTTATTACACACGAACTGGCTTTAGACCATCTGACGTTCGTTTCTTTTATGGCTTCTTCCTGAAGCAGCAGTTTACATGAAGCAAGCGGTATCTTTATATCCCGCCTGCTTTGGGTTATTAGGCGTGCTGTACCCTTGCGGGCCAACTCATCTGCCATTATTCCCTGCGATATTGAAATGCCCTGGCACCCACGTTAAGTGGATACTGAACTGATCAGCCATCTCATTTAGAGATGCCATACAGTTCTGGGCTACTTTTGACGTCAGGGAGTATGGTTGTAGCGTTTCAATAGCAGCCAGGCTGTCCGTAAAAATGCGAATATCCCTCGTAGATATTACATTATACTTCAACCAGTCCATGACTTCCATTATCGCGATCAGTTCAGCTTGAAAAACGCTGCAAAAGTCGGGAATACGAAAAGAGAGGTTAACCCCTAGTGCCTCATAGAATACCCCGCAGCCAACCCCACCATCCCTTTTTGAGCCATCCGTGAAGAAGCTTAGGGCCTTATTGTCCATAACCGTTTCGTTCACCCAGTCCTCTCTGGTGGGAAACTCAGTTTCGAATCTCATCTCAACGAATGGCAAAGGAATAGCGTAGTCGGTATCTGCCGGAATACCCCTGTTGTATAGGATAGATGAGTGCCCTGCATTGTTACAGGTCCACATAGATATAGATTTGAGTCGAATGGCTGTGCAAGATGCAAGCTGCTCGGCCGCAATATCCAAAGGAGTAAGATGAAAAAGAATCTCCAGAGCTTGAGTAGGTGTGCTCCTGAGAGCCCCACTTATACACAAGCAGGCCGTTCTTTGAACTTTCATCAATAGTTTAAGGTTGGCCATACTTTTTAACGCTGGCCACCAGACGACAACCCCATACAGCAGTATAGGTTTAACCACTGAGACGTACAGCCAGTGTACTATGTGGGGCCCCATACTGCATCTCTTTCCAATGGCATTTTTGCAGCAGTAGAGCGCTATAGTAGCTTTCTTTACTCTCTCTACGATGTTTGGTTTCCAGCTTAGCTTGCTATCCAAAAGAAGTCCGAGGTATTTTGCTCTTTCCGTAAAGATCAAGCGAGTACCATTTAATGTTGGCGGGTCACACTGAGGAAGTTTGTTTGCCTACTCAGAGAGGTAGCCAAGCGCGCACTGCATCCGCTCACTCAGCGTACTAGGATATTTACCGAAGATTGCAATAGCAACGTCATCCGCGTAAGCAACCACCTTGAAGCCTTGCCCTTCCAGGTATAGTAACAGGTCATTTATGACCAAGTTCCAAAGAAATGGGATATAACCCCATCTTGAGGTGTCCCTCTGCTCACGTATCTGCTGACAGACGTCCTACCCAGATAAGCTGTCACGATCCTACCTCTAAGCATTAGATCTATCCAGCCACTGAGTGTTCCGTCTACCCCCAGACACGCAAGGGCCCGAGTGATTGCCCCCAGTCTGAGGTTGCTAAATGCTCCCTCTATATCCAAGAAGGTTACCATTGAATATTCCATATATTCAAGTGATTTCTCAATCGGGGCTATAAGGGAGTCGAGAGCTGTTTCCACCGATCGTCCCTTACAGTATGCGTGTTGAGATCCCGACAGCTCACCCGGCTTGATTGAGCCTCTATTTGTCTTTCCAGTGCTTCCAACAGAAAAGAAGATAAGCTTATAGGTCTAAAGTCTTTGGGATAGCCTTGAGAGCTTTTTCCCGCCTTAGGTATAAATATTACTTTTACTTCAGTCCACTTTCTAGGAATGTGACAAAGTTCTAGGCTGCCTTTGAAGATAACTTCCAGCCAGGGTAGGGTTAAGTCAATAGTTCGCTGGACATCCGCAGGGATAATGCCATCAAGTCCTGCCGACTTGTATGGCTTAAAGCTGTTTATTACCAATGGGATATCTCGCCTTTTTTACTATATGACTTACGGAGTCTACACCCCTTTTTATCATGAGTCTCTCCGGAGCTAGTACCGAAAACACTCCGGGAAATGCGTTTCTAGTAATAGCTCCAGAGATTCCTCACTTCATGTAGTCCATGAACCATCCGGTCGTTGTAAATAACTCGGGATGGAAGGACTAGAACATAGTACTTTGTGTAGCCTGGCCGCCTCCGAAGACTCCCGTATATTGCCACAGTAGAGTCTCCATGCCCTCGTCTTGGTTGTTCTCAGCTCGTACTTATAGGTTTTGAGGAATTCCCAACAGTCCCAATCTGCAGCAGCATTTGTGTTCCTCGCTTTCTTGAACAGTCTCCAGCATTTTATACGAGTACCTTGGAGTTCTCTCGACCACAAGGGTGGCTGAGATTTACCCAAGGTCCTTCTGATAGGACATGCATCTAACATGGCCTTGTTAAAAGCATCAGATAGCTTGGTTACTAGAGCATCAAGCTCCTGTGTAGATGCAGGAGGGTTTGAAACCGATATCGGTAATGAGTTACACAGAATGGTTCTGAAACAATCCCAATCAGTTTTCCTCCTATTTCTGAAGGGTGGTTTGCTAGTGGGTTTAGTATCCACTTCATACTGGAGATAACAATGGTCAAAAAAGGAATGGTCTTTGGATGCTTTCCAGTTCAATACCCTCTCCTTAATAAAATCCGAGACAAGTGTGATGTCCAGCACTTCTTGTCTATTTTTAGTAATAAAGGTTGGCTTACACCAGATATTAGATATATTTAGGTTAGCACTTAAAGAATCCCCAGATTGAGTGATGCGCATTAGCATCACTTCCCATGACGACTCCTACCTTTCGTTTTTGAGCCTCCATTATTGCACAGCCCAACCTACCTGGTGGTATATTTTCCTCCTCATACGGTAGGTAGGCCGATATTAGCCAGAGATTTTGCCCATCCATCTTGATGCTAGCCACCACTACACATCAGCGTTGCTGTAAATAAGTAGTATAAAAATATTCATATTATTTCTAGCGAGAATGCAGGAACGTATCTTACCTTCATTCTTCGCATGCAGTATTTTATATTTTGAAGTTCTGAGGCCCAGCACCCGGTCACCATTAACCCAAGGTTCCTGGACCAGAACCACATCAATGGACTCAGATTCCATTTTCAGAAGAAGGGCCGCCAAGGCGGCTTTAGAGTGATGGAGGTTGATCTGAAGGATCTTAAGCATTAGATATTGCTTACCTCCACCACTGTTGAGTCAGATTTCTCTGACGTTGATTCGTCCGTTAGAAGCGCACAGCGTAATCCCAATGATCTCGATATCATCGAGTCCAGGGATAGCGCCTCCTGTGCGTCTTCCGGGATGGTTTGACAATCTGGGTCACCAACAACAGGCGGGACACCACTAGTGGCTTCCCCACCTGCTGCAGATGCCATAGGTCTGTCGGCCTCATCGCGCTTATAGATTTTGAGCGTAATCGCTCCAAATCCATATTTGACCAGGCCTCCAGATTTTGCCAAAGCACCCACGGATTCTCTGTCGATGATAATGACGGCCGATCTGTGATCTGATTCCCCCTTTATCTCTTCTAACCTGGCAATCTTCCAGGTGTCCGTTGGCAGATCTGGATTGGTGATTTTCAACGTTTCCAGGATCTCCCTAGGATCACTTGGCTCCGCAGGGATCCAGGCTCGCGCCCTTGGCCTTCAGGGAATTTCTTCCCTCGTCACCACTTCTAGTTTGCCCCCGGGCAGACTTCACCCAGGCTGCCGATCGCCTTTTTGTTGACGGTCACAGACCTCGCATAGGCACAGGCAGCCAGTTTAACATGACCCCGATGCCACCCTCCGTCTCGGCAGGGCGGAGCAGGTCCTGGGTTCTCCCTCATGACTTTTAGGAAGATGTCAGCTCAGGCCTTCTCCACCTTCCTCCAGTTAAAGGCCGTAATGCTCCCATCTTCTTGAGCTCTGTCAACGACTGCCATGATCAGGTGATCCTTTAGCACCTCGTTGAAGGGCCTGGTAACACACTGTCGATAGTATTTCATGTTCAATTTCTATTTCATGTTCAACTTTAAATATTTTTGTTGTTGTTGTGGTAATGCAGTATTGCAATATATACATAGTATTCGCTTGAGGTTAATGAACTTATTTTTTTATTTTTGCTCGGGAATAGTATTTGGACCAATCTGCGGTGATGATTTATCTCGTGTGATGGTGACATTGGTTGATTTTACTTGTATTGTTTAGATCAGGCGATGGTCATATCGAAATTTTAATTGTCATTGTGTCGATGCCAAAATAAATTATCTCAAAAATATAAAATCAATTTGTTGTGAGAGGCCACCGCGCTTAGTTGTAGAATTTAATTTTTACACAAATTAAAAATCAAAATTAAGAATAATACCAAATTCTTAAACAAATAGTGCCGTGATTCAGAGTTTGTTTTTATTATCAGTATTAGCGGTCATTTTATTGGCTTTAGCAGAAAAGTGTTGCGAGTAGAAACCAGCTGATTTTTTTTTATTATTTTTTTTTAACAAAAAAAAAAAAAAAAAAAGAAGATTAATCAACGGACTATATATAAAATATATATATATATATATAATATTATATATATATATAATATATATATTGTGGAACGGCTGATTAGCGGGGCCTCTGGATTTTTATAAATTATATATTTATACATATATCAAAATATATACATATATGTATATCTCTACATCCTTATATTGCATTATAAAAATACAAAAAAAATTACAGTGTTCAATTTTGTTTTCTGTAGTGTTAAATACATATTTAATTTAAGTGTTAAATTATTAGTATATATGTTTTCATAAAGTGATAATAATTATATAGAAGAACAAGCCTTGACATGAGCGGGGAGAAAATTCCATAGGCGAACACCACGAACAAAAAATGACTTATTAAAACGCTTAATTCTGTTGCGAGGCAATGTAATATTATTCAACCGGTTAGAAGACAAAGGTATTAATTTTTCTGATAAGTACTTCGGTTGTGATGATCTTTAAAATAAAATGAATAGGCTTGAGAATTTGAATTTCAAAAAATTCCTCAAAGAAAAGCTAAAATCAAATTCTTATAGCTGGATAGATGGTCAAACTTCCTCAGATCAATCACACAACGAAGACAAGCATGAAACATGCGAAAAAGTTTCTTGGAAACGAAATCACCCATACTATACAATGTACTGGCACAAAATACGAAGTGAGGAAGCAAATAAGCATTAAACATTTTCTTTCTAAATTTTGAATTCGCAAAAGCGGTGCTGGTCCATAACTTCCGCAACAAAAAGTTAATCCTTTTACAAGTATTGTCTACGTGATATGACCAAGGCAACTGTTCGTCTAAATAGAGCCCTAAATCCTTAACAACACGAGAGAAGTTCAATGCGGTATTACCAATAGATAGTTTCAGAGTTTCAGGGAAGAGTCTCCCCTGCAATCCTAGACCAATAGCTTGCGTCTTTTGAGCATTCAAGAGTAATCCATTATTCGCGCTCCACAAAAAGACATTCTGAAGGTCAGTATTCATAAAATTAAAAACGTTCTTGATATCTGCGTATCTGCCACTAACATAAAGCTGAACGTCGTCGGCATATATGTGATATTCACAGTGCTTAATAGATTTTACAATATCATTGATATATAGAGTAAACAATACTGGCCCGAGCACGGAACCTTGGGGTACACCTGAATTTCGAATAGTTTGACACTGATGGTGGGCCAGCATTCATGCCTTTGCCCTTTGGTTTCGCGGGGCCAGCCTCATTTGGTCTTATGCCCCTAATTGCACTTTGGAGACCGGGCCTCAAGGCCGATGTCTCCGCAGTATTAGATTCCGGTTTTTTAATAGCGCCGGTCTCTTTTTATTCACTATTTTGATTTTCCATGATAGTACCCACGAGTAGCGGAGAAAGGAGGTCCACCTGTGGAGAGATCCGCAATGCACAGGTAAGACTACATGATCCGGAGGGCGCCAAGTATCCTGATACACCCTTAGAGACTAGGCTAGTTTTAAGATTGGGCCCCCAGCCTGGCCGGTTATCAGCACGGTACGGTTATTATGTTTAGCGCCGTGTTTTCGCCTAGTACACCATATGGTGTACTAGTTGCCCGGTGGTCACCACGGGGAGGTAACACACACACTTGTGGAAGCTGCAAGATACGGAGCTGGCAACAAGTACCAACTTGATTCCCCCAGACAGCTTCTTACCAGACCACCTTTCACTCCGTTGCTATTCAGTCCAATCAATAATAAAATTTAAAATATTTAAAAATCAAGAGAGATGATAGTTCAACAGGTATAAACCTGGTGTGATTTTATGAACGAAGCCATAATAGGACACGTTTCGGCAACATTTTTTCATCTATATGTTTTTTGACTGATGAAGAAGTTTCAGCATCTGACGTTGTGTGAAATAATTGGAAACTTAAAATTTGTGAATTAAAAGAAGATGGAAAGTTGAGTAATTCATTGCCAATAGAATTTTGTGTTTCTTACATGCAACCAAAAGAGCCGCAGTTATAAAGCGTATGAATTTGTTTCAATTGAACAGTAAATATTTAGAGCTATAGCTTTTTAGAATTTTACATATTTCCGAAAATTTCGGTACTTAGGATTGAATGGCACTTCGTCATAATCATCACAATGGCTTCTTAGTCACGTCTCAACCTAAAATTAAATTAAAATTAACGTAAGTAAAAGTACTTCTGATTCAACTATCTTAGTCTAGTTTTTTTAAAACATCTAGATTTCTCTTCTGTTTTTTAAACTGCCTTGGGTTTATTCTTGAAGCTTTCTTTATACGAAACTAACAAGAAGTCCGCAAAGCTTACAACCTAACAAATATATTTTCTAAGTCATTAACTTATGTTAAATGCATGAATAATAATTAATTAATTTAAATGTGTGTTAACTTAAAGCTATAGTTAAAATAAATTTAACAATACATTAGATCTAGTAGATCTACTCTACTCTTAATAGTTGCCTTGCTAATTCATTGGGGTGAGTTTCGAAAGGTACTTCAAACTATGTGCTTGTATCATATCTCTGACCGTTTTAATTCCAAGGTCTCTATGGATGTTGCAATTTCGGATATACCACGGAGCATTTGTAATACATCGAAGTATTTTTGATTGTGTTCGTTGTAAAAGATCTATAGTACAAGCACATCAAACCTTGTATAGCTCCATAGCTGAATTCATATATCCATTTAGGAATTAGGATCATTTTGTATAGTAGAACCTTTCATTCTAGGGATAGTTTTGATTTTCTTCCAGCCAGTACATTTATGAGAATTTTATTTTTATTTGGTTGCGCTTTGTTTCAATGTATTTTCTCCATGTCATTCTTCTATCAAGATGGAGACTCAAGTATTTGACATTTGTTTGTTGAGGAATGGTAACATTGTTTAACTTAACCACTGGACATCTACGCTTATTCAACGTAAATGTTATGTGTGTTGATTTGTTTTCATTCGCTTGTATAAATGATCTTGCTAATTCTCTTGATGCAGTTTGACGAGTTTTGTGTAAAAACATGATAGCTGTGTCATCTGCAAATGTTGATGTGACATCCTTATCAGTTGTTGGTAGATCGGCAGTATACAGCAATTACAATACTGGCCTCAGTACGCTGCCTTATGGAACTCTGTTTATGTCATTTAGTTCAGTAATGGCAGAATTGTGTTTAACCTGGTATTTTCTTTGAAACAAATAGCTTTCAACGGCTGCACGAAATTTTTTTGACAGGCGACATTTAATATTATATATAAGAGTGTCGAAAGCTTGTTCAGTGTCTAGGAAAACTGCCGAAAAATATATCTTTTCTTCTAATGCAAATTTAACTGTATTAACAACTATGTGCAGCTGCTCTACCGTACCATGTTGGTCTCGAAACCAAAATTGGTGGTCTAGTATAATCTGTCCTTCAGATAATATTGGTTTTAATTTTGGTTGTACCATTTTTTCAAAAAGATTAGAAATCATCGGAAGTATACTTATTGGCCTGTACGAGGCGATTTGTGTTTCGTTTTTTCCAGGCTTTGGAATCATTGTATTTAGCTATATTTTACTATTTTAGGGAAATACCCACATCTCATAATCGCACTGAAGATATAAGTTTTAAGCATTTATCAGGTAACCGTCTAATCATTTTCCCGGTAATAAAATCGTGTCCTTGAGCTTTCTTTGGGTTTCTACAAATTTTAATGGTATTTTTAACTTTTTTCCTCTTAAATTTTAAAGGAATTGGTTTCAAAGGATCCTCAGTAAACTTTGGTAATTCACAGTTGCCAGTTTTTTCGTTTGGTGTGAATACTTTTTTCAAGTGGTTAGAGAAAGCAGTAGCTTTTTCTACGTCACTTCTGGCCCAATGTCCATCTGGTTGCCTAATTGGTGGATTCGATAATGTTGGCCTCTTTAGTTTTTTTGTTACCTTCCATAGTGAATAATCTGTCTTCTCGGTCGCCGAGAGTTCAGTAAGGTAAGTCTGGATTCCTGTGTCTTCTTCTTCTCTCAATGCTCGTTTAAGGGCTTTAATTTTTAGCCAATTTCCATTTTCGTAATGGAGATTTTTGCTGCTGCCATAGCGTATTGTCCGTTCTTGTATTAACTGCAGTATATTAGGGGAAGGCTTATTAACTTTTTTAGGGTTGTTATTATCAGGCGTGGTATCTTTTGCTGGTATTTCCAATATATGTGTTAAATCATTCGCCGCCGCATCAATATCTTGGGAATTTTGTTCTACTATATTTTTATATAGAGCCCATTTAGTTAATTTATTTGTTAGACGTTGAGTTGGTTCTGCTTTTAAGGCTCTGGTACACAGAGTTATTATTATTGATGAAAGATCGGATGATAAGTCATAGCAATCTTCTACCTGAGCATTGCTGCATGCAATTCCTTTTATTATACATAAATTTATTAAATCAGGTATTTTATTTCTATCTGATGGCCAGTAAGTTGGGTCTACATGTCTATATTTTGATCGATAAGAAAGGTTTGAACCTCAGCTTTGTGCTATAAAAGACCGTTCGCATTCCATGCGGCTGTCTTTAGGAGCGTCATTTTTGGCTGTTGACCATAATTTTCATTAGTGTGTTCATATTTTGCATCATCATGCTCATTTGTCTTTCCATTATCGTCATGAAACTTTGGATCGTTTCAGTCAGTTTGTTTTTAGGGTTACGTAAATAATTAATTCTTCTTCGTTGACATGAACTTTCGTTTTTTGGGGTGGTTGTAGCGGCATAAAATTACTAAAATAAAATAGCATCGGCCGTTGCAAAAATATTTATATCCGCGCCGCTTAGTTTTGAGACATTGCTCAGTTGCTGAATACAAATATTTCGATACGCGAGAATATCGATTATAATCGATTATCGATATTCTCTGCTGTACGCAACCAAGACAATTCAGTTTAATGATCTTTTCGCGATGACTTGCAAATACTCAGTATTATACGAACAATCGGAATACGACAACAACCTAAAATTATCACAGAGTAAATAATATCAATAATAATTATAAATACAAAATTATATATTATAATAAATTAACTATATAGAATGATAAATAAAAACTAACTTATAATATAATAAAATAGTGTTAATTTAATAAAAAATATTACACTATATGGTACTTTTTAGGATGTTGGCATAGGAAACTCCTCCTTTTCATTTTGTGTGGTTGAGTGTAACATTCTCTTTTTCATTTTGTGTGGTTGAGTGTGCATTCGCTTGTTGCGCCATTGTACTTCTTGGAGTCATATCTCTTTGATTGTAACGTAACTTAAGCATTCATTGCTCAGATCTAACTTTGGATTGGTCTTACGCTTCAAATCCAGATATAATGGGCAACCTCTGTAATTTGCTGTGTGATTTTCATTACAATTACTACATCGTTTTACTGATGGATCATTTCTCGTCTTATTTTTTTGAATAATGAAGTTCGCCACAAATAACGCAAACTTCACTCAACGTGCAATAAGCTTTTGTGTGCCCGTATTCTTTGCTCAATTTCCAAAGGTTGGATTTTCGTTTCTTTGGTATTGCCCCTTTTAAGCGGGGCAACAATTTTGAGTCAGTTAACTTGTCGATTATATTGACGAGTTCATTATTTGAATTGGTGGCGGCTTTTCGATTTGTTTAGCTGTTGTGCCATCGGCGCCATTCAGCTCCAAGCTAGAAAATCTGTTGCCGAGCGTAGTTTGATCAACAGCACATTCTAATCTAGACGCTTTAGGTTTACTAGCTAACTGTGCTGATTTTGTGCTTCTTTTTCGTTTGGTCTGAACAGTTGTGTATCTCTTCATTCCGGTTTGCACCAAATTTTCTTTATTTAAGTGATCTATCTCACTAATTAAATTAATATCGTTATTCACGTTTATTGCACTGGGTTCATTTGCTGTTGAAGCATTTATTTTTTCACTTTTATTTATATTAAAAGGTGGTATCACTAAACTTGCGAAATCTGATGTCGAAGAACTTTTTTCTTTTTGCGTAATTATGTTTTTTTTAGGGCTATGTTCAATTTTACCCATTGCGGAGTTATTCGCTGCATTATTCTGAATCAATGTTGGTATACGTCCAAACTGCACGACGGTAAAAAATCAACAACAAAAAATCTAGATAAATTACAAATTCAGCCACAAAATTATTAAGAGGGCGGAAACCATGCCAGTACTTAATTTGGGAAAGCAAAATAAAAATAATGAGAGCCCTATTATTATAAATCAGAGGATGATTGCAGAGGAATAAGACAAAAGTTGGAGGAACAATAATTTTAATGTCAAAGAAACGATCAATAAAACGTAATTAATTATTTGAAATAAAATTGAATCATGAATCCAAATGTTCCGTAACTATTTATTATCGTCGTTATTTTGATTGAGATTATTTTGATTATTTGTTTGGTATTTATTTTTTTTAGACAATTTAATGTTTAAGATAATTATTATAGACAATTATTCTACGACATTAGCCACAATAAAATTATAGGCCGAGAAAATTAGACTCGGAAAATAAGACGGAATCCCAGTATAAATCTGTACACTTATTAACATTCAGTTAAATAAACAGCAGTCGATTTTAATCAAATATTTTAAATAATTTTAAATAAAAATAAAATAGTCAAAAAGTGCCTTTTTAATTATTTTATATATACTCCCGGCCAAAATTATTGGGTCGATGAGTTTTTTTTTTTTTTTTTAAATTAAGGAGGTACTCCAGACTGGCCTCTATGAATTCTGAGGAAGGCCATCTGGTGCATAATCACGGAACACCAAACCCGATCCAAAGATAAGAAGATCACCAGAAAAAAGTAGCAACTCGTTAGTTCTAGGAGATATTAATATGACTTTATCTTCCCCAACAACTAATGTTGAAAGCGAAAAAAGCACACTTCATAACCAATTAAAAAGCCTAGAAGAAGTGGTCTCAAAGCTGAGTAATGAAATTACCCTATTAAAGAGAGAAAATGAAGACCTGAAAAGGATTATCGAATCAGGTAAAGAAAAAAAGTAAGTCTGTAATGATTACTACACAGACGAAGAGGAACTCGGAAGAGAAATAGGAACCAGTTCCCAGTGGATACTAGGATCAAGAAACACAAGAAAAACCGCCACATTCAACACGGCAGTTTCCGATAAAGAGGAAGTGGCAAGGGAATCTGATTGGATCGTCAAAAAAAAACAAGCCCAGAAAGAAACGAAAAGCAGAATCAGCGCCAGAATATGTTGAGCAGGGAAAGCAAACACCAACATCAAGTAAACCAACTACTCAGTGCAACGATGAAATTACTAACACAGTGAAAAAAAACAGCCTCCACCAATAAACATAGCTGGTATTAAAGACTACCCGGCTGTCAAGGCTCTGATGACCTCAATTACGGACAAGGATTTCAAGCTAGTAGCACTAAATAATGATGTTTGAAAGGTAAATGTTCCAGACTCATATTCTTATAGAAATCTCTCTATGAAGCTTAATGCTGAGAAAGTTCAGTGGAATACATATGGGGACAAGCAGGAAAGACCAATTAAGGTTATAGCTAGAGGACTACATCAAACATGCGAGAGTAAAGATATAATTGCCGAGCTGCAGAGTAAAGGATTCGACATTAAGCATGCTGCAAACATCATTAAAAAAGAGAGAAAGGTAGATAAAAAAGACAACAGTGTCGTCACAAAACGAGGGCTACCGCTATTCATGTTAACGTTTGGCAAAGAGGAAAATATTCAAAAAATTCATGATATTCTAGCCATTCAAAATATGAAAGTCAGAATAGAACCAGTGAAGAAAAAGTCTCTGCAGATAGTCCAATGCAAAAAATGTCAGGGCTTCAATCACACTCAGATATACTGTGGACGTATGGCAGGATGCGTTAAATGTGCTGGTAACCACCTTACGAGCACGTGTACACTAGATAGGAACTCAGCTCCAAAATGCATTAATTGCAAACGTCAACATCCAGCTAATTACCGTGGCTGTGAGGTAGCTAAAGAGTTACAAAATATAAGAAATCGAGCTAGAAAGTCTGATCTAAATCGAAGAAACACTACTATTGAAGCCCCGACGACCAATCAACAGACAAATCGGGAATTATATTAAAATTACGAGGAAAAGACTCATATGCACAGGTAACCCAAGGTCAACAGGCAAAAGCGAAGGATAGCAACGATGGCCAAATTTTGATAGATGTCGTGAAATGCATAGATGCTCTAAATAAAAAACTTGATGGGCAGGCTGCGACCAATAAACTCATATTTGAACAGTTGAGAAACTTTTCATCATCCAACACGACTAGAAAAAAAAAATAAATTTACAAATGCTCAGAATAGAATTTTGGAACGCGAATGGGCTGATCCAACACATCCCCGATTTGGAAATATTTCTATTTAAACAAAAAATTGATATTTGTCTAATCTCTGAAACCCATTTTACTAATTCCTCATATACCAGACTACGTGGGTACAGATTTTCCATGCTATCCATCCATCAGAGAGAGCAAGAGGCGGATCTGCCATTCCTATTAAAGAGTATATAAAACAACGAAGAATTAAAAATTGTGAATCTATGCAAGTTACAACAGTCAAAACTCGCACAAAGCACAAAGAAATAAATGTATCAGCAATATACTGTCCACCATGGGAGGTTGAGTTACTACACCAAAAGGGAGAGAGTTGTTTGAAGCAGGAAAAAAAGTAAAATGTGACTTTCAATCTGGTGGCTCACCAACTTACTGGCCAACAGATTTAAACAAAACACTGGATCTAATAGACTTTTATGTGACTAAAGGTATATCAGATAACTATATTCGTTTGGAAAATAATGAAGAGCTTACATCGAACCACTCTCCTGTTATTATGACGGTCAGTGAAACAATAATTGAAAAAAAAATGACAGCGAGACTGTCCAATAAGAATACCAATTGGAAATATTTTAGAGAATTATTAGAACAAAACATCAATCTTCAAGCACCAATAAGGAACATTATACAAGTCGAAGAGGAAGTAGAAAGGCTGATAGAAAACATACAACAAGCTGTGTGGCAAAGTACATCTTTCAAAAACGCAAATAACAACAAATGTAAAAAATATCCACTTGAAGTAAGAGAGCTTGTGGCAAAGAAACGAAAAGCTCGAAAATCTTGGCAAATAAATCGAACCTAGGAAAATAAAACCGTCCTTAATAACCTTTGTAACAAGTTGAAACCTCTGATCAGAACAGTTAAGAATGAATCAATAAGTACATATTTGTCGTCACTTACCAGCCAAAAAGACACCGAATATTCCTTATGGAAAGCAACGAAAGTACTTAAGAGACCAACAAATTCGACGGCACCAATTAGAAGTGAGGATGGAAGCTGGGCTCGAAGCGCGAAACAAATAGCTGACTTGTTTGCGAGACACCTAGCAGAAACGTTTCAACCATTACCCAGACAAACGATCTGATGAGCTTGAAACACAAAGAGTATCTCTACAGGAGCTAAAAGAGGAAATTCAAAATTTAAACTCATAACCGGACAAATCATTAAAGAATTACCAAATAAAGCGATACGTAAACTTCTCCATATAATCAACGCTGTGTTTAGACTAAGATACGTTCCAAGGCAAAGGAAGGTGGCAGAGGTAATCATAATCTTAAAACCTAACAAACAATGTAACGATAAAAAATCTTTCTGATCGATATCCATACTCCCAACCATAGCCAAGATTTTTTAAAAATTGCTCCTGAAGAGAATGAAACCCATAATGGTTGACAGATGAGATTTCATTCCTGACCACCAGTTTGGATTCAAAAAAAACCACTCGACTATAGAACAACTCCATAGAATCACAGATATAATAGAGCGAACACTAGAAACTAAACAAATATGTTCAAGCGTTTTCCTGGATGTAGCGCAAGCATTTGACCGAGTTTGGCACAGAGGATAGGAGTTCAAAATGGAGGATAAAACGGAATGAAACTAAATCTGTGCATTTGAACTTTACTAATAAAAATATTTCTAATAGAATCCCAATTATAATCAACTCTAAACAAGTTGCCTATGCAGATACGGCAAAATATTTAGGTATGACGCTGGATGCCAAGTTGAGGTGGAAAGAACATGTCAAAAAGAAAAAGGAAGAGCTGAACATGAAGTATAGGAAGATGTATTGGCTCTTAGGTAGACATTCTGAACTATCCATACACAATAAATTGCTTTTATACCGGCAAATACTGAAACCGGTATGGACCTATGGTATACAAATTTGGGGCTGTACCAAGAAAACAAACATCAAGATGATACAGACGTTCCAATACAAAGTACTTATTGTATATTGTAAATTCTCCATGGTACATAAGAAATGAAGACCTCCACCGAGATTTTAAGATGGAATACATCGATGAAGTTATTACGTATCATGCTCTCATGCATGATTCACGCCTCCGACAGCAAGAAAACATCGAGATATTTGCAATATGCGGGACAGACCGTTGGCAGTAAGACGTCTCCAAAGGACCAAACCAATTGATCTAGTAAATGGAACATAAAATATTATAGGAAATATTTATATAAATAAATAATTTTAATTTCTGGGACTAGCCGTTGGGCTATATCCCAACACCTGTTAATATAATTATGATAGAAAATAGTTACTAGATGACTTAGAATAAAGTCAGTTGTAATATTATATAAATAAAAAAATTAAAAAAACTTATTAACATATTTCACGAGTGGATCACATTCGATCGCAATGCAATACGGATTTATTTTAATTTCTATTAGATGGTTAACGGCGAGCCTAATTTAACGAAGTTTTGTATGGATCAAATTGAAATTATAAACGTGGTATCAGTATTATGAAATATGAATACCATAAAATTTAAACAAACCATAAATTATAGCTAAAGTGTGTATTTAGGTTGTATCTAAGCAGCTGATATTCCTTTTAATTTCAATTACAAAGCCAAAATGAATGTGCAATTGCGCATAATATAAGGATATACGATTTGTTAATAATTAACTCGCTATAAATATTAAAATGTTCATGCATATTCTGAATTTTATATAACGTAAACAAAAATGTTAACCCTTCGATATACGTCTACATAATATAGTATCGTGTTATATATTTATTAACCCATTCAATATACCCAGATCATAGGGCAAATACCTGTTCAGCATAAGTAGGATACACCAATTCGTTACTGCCAAATGTCGTAACTCGTAAGGTATTTTCATTATCGAACAAAAAAAGTTATATAATACGAACAATTACGTCATAACGAAAATAACTAAGTAGATGTAAAAAAAAAAAAAAATACAATTTTTGATCATTCTTTCTAGAAGTAAGACGGAGCAACAAAAAAAAAATAGAATTTTTTATGTGACTCCTTATTCAAGTTGTTTTTTTACGCCGAATGATTTATCTTTTCTATCAATTTTTATTTCTATCGATATGTACAGCTATATATGTACATACACAATACTCGAATATTTTCGATTTATCTTTTCCGATGGATAACAAAATCTTCCAATATTTATTCTTATTGTTATTTATTTTGTGTGTGTTCCAGTTTGATCTTCGTCATTATTATGTACATATTCACTATAGTACATGTATTCTATGTTCATAATGTATGTACTGTACATATATCTATATTTTATATGTAAGTATCTGTATGTAGGTCTGTGACGTAGTTTATTCCAATCTGGTATATAATATATAAGTTTTGTTTTGCTTCCTAAGACAATTTTATATTTTTATTTGTATGTGCTTTAGTACACAAGAAGATGTCTCTTTATATAAAAAAAATTAATGTTTTCAACAACATCGATATACACTATACATGAGACTATACAATTCCAATTTTTCATTTTTAATGTATGGAGACACTGTCGGAAAAACGAATCTGTAGGTTGTTGGTGTTTTCTATTTTTTTTTTTATTTGCTGCTGTAAAATAAGAAAATTTGATTGAACAAAATTATAGTCAAATTTAAAGAAGGATATCCTCTTGGTGATATTAAAATAATTTAAATTGAAAAACTTATTGAACCTAACGAAGATTTTCCTTTTTTTAAGGGTCATTGTACATAATTGGTACATGTATTTTCTATACATACTACATACACAGATATTTTATTGAAGTGGAGGGTTTTTGTTTTTTAATTATGGATTATTATTATGACCAACGAGTGATGACCGTTTTTGTTTTTATTATAACCATTAACAAAAAGACTTTTTGTAATTTATGAACAGTGATTATGGTGAAATACTTGAGTGGACACTTATAAATCATATAAAAACCAATTTTATTGATTATCGCCATCAGTCATTCGATATTAATCAATTTAACGCTTAATGAAAAATCGTAAATGGAAAATCGAATTTTCCCCATTTACGAAATATCCGATTTCGAGTTATGTTCTGTATTCAGTTGTGACCAATTTTAGTTGATTAATAATTCTCCCTAAATCTTTCACAATATTCATTTAATTTAATGGGATTCAATAAAACAAAAACAAAAATTTCTGTGGAATTTGGTTTATTTTTCTGTTCGGCTTTTCGTTTTGTCGTTGAATTTAGTAATGTGGAAAAAAAAAATTTCGAAAATTATAAAATATAAATTATGAAAGGTTGGGAATAAAATTGACCTTTCAATTATGATTACAATTTTCGAAACAAAATTTTCTTCTTCACAGTGATTAGTGATTACAGCGATAAAGTACGATAATATTTTTTTTACAGTATTTATAATTTCTATATGTAGGTAAAACAAAATGGCGTGAGAATTTATTTTTGATAATTTTGCCAAGTCGCTGACGAAAATCGCTACTGAAAGTAAATAAAATTATAAATGCTATGCGTAATGTGAAATAATTGCTAAATATAAGCAGCGTATAAAACAAACAGTTTTTATAATTGTATTTATTTTATATATTGAGTGATAAAAAATTTTCGGAGTGTAATTTTCAGAGCCAATGTTCCAACTCTATGATGATATTGGCACCCACAAATGTAAATGCAATTGTTTATTAATCAAACATTGTCGAAAAAGTTTTTCGAATGTTTGTGTTCCTTAATCATAAAATTCTGAATTTTTTAGAGAAATTTAAATGGATTCTAACACTATTTTTAATTTTTGACAGCAGTGAGTAAATGTTTGTTCTGTGGTTAGTACACACGAGAAATGTTTTAAAAAAAATTATTGCTATGTTAAGATGGGTATAAACGTACAAATATATATTGCACAATAAAATTGCGCAAAAAAAGTTAAAACAAAATTGCGCATTTTTTATCAAACGATAAATTTTTTTTGCAATATTATTTTTTGTTGTTTGTGCAATTATTTTATTTAAAATTTAGAAGTGCGGTAAAATACAATAAATTTAATTAGTTAAACATGAGTTGAAAACAGTCATTAGCTTTTAGCATGATTGCAATGGTCATGTTACTCAAAAAGAAGAAAAAGGTAAGAAGATTGTGGTTCAAAAGTTGGTATTTAAAAAGATGCAATCACTCAGATATGCAAATTTTAAGAGATCTAAATGTCGATGTCTATTGCGAATAGACTACAAAAATTACATGAGAATGGATGAAAAAACATTTGCAATATTTTTGATAGTGTCTCCAAAAATTAATAAACAAAATACGGTAATGAGACAGGCCATTTCGCCAGCTCAAAGATTAGCTCACAATTGTATTTTTTGCCACTGGTAGAAATTTCAAAGATTGGAGATTTTCAATGAGAATATCATTGAAACATATGAGGTAATAATTTCTAGTTTAAAAGAATATATTCAGGTCAATCTTAGATCAGTATTTTTGTTGCCAAAATAACAAGATAAATAAAATATTTATGAAAAATCGTTATATTCAGTGATAAATGTTTGCACTCACTAGTAGAGACTAGTTCTCCTCTGGAGAAAAAGCGGGAATCGCTATCAAACGCTCAGGCGATTTTATTGTATGCGAATATATTTGTGACGAAGGTGGTAAAGCAAATTCAATTGGCTTTCTAATAATATTTCATGAATTAACTGATCGGCATACCAACGTTGTTGTTTCTCCAAAAATGTTTCTCCATTTTTTTTAATTTGATGGCCTTTGCCATAATCAAATATTCGTCATCTTCTTTGTTTAATTCTCTAACTGCCATTATAAACATTTCTTCCTATGTGTCGGTTTGTATACGACGCTATGGCTTCGGAGTCGGATCAATTTCCTCAATTTTTTCTAACGTGTCCAATTTGGTAGTCTAAAAAAATCAATTTTCTGTATATTTGCTTTTTTTAGCTGCCTAAAAATGAAACGGAATGGAAACGGATCGCTTAGGAAATTTTTGGAATTACCCACACTGTCTAAGCTCAGTTGATGGGAAATATACTGTCACAAGGAAACCACCAGGCACATTTTCGCGATACTATAATTATAAAGGTACTCATAAAGGTGTTATAATAATGATTCAAATTCATTTTAATTTTTAACGAAAACCCAAAGAATCGCACTTAATCGAAACAACAAATGCAACTAACACAATTTCATCGGGCCCTTCATTCGAGAGTTTACATAGAGCAATGTAAATCATAGGTCAGTGCTATTCGCCGCAATCGTACGTCAAAATTTTGTAAATTACTTCAACAACGAGGGAGACCTCTATGTGTGTTCCAAACTCATATTGACACTACTGTTCATGTGACAGAATATGATTCGAACAACGAAAATACAGGGTAAGTATTAAAATTTATACTATAGGCACAAATAATAATCTATACAGATGACCAGAGTTCACTTTGCCAAAATGTGAATAAATAAAAAAAACAAAATTTGTAGGGGAAATGAGTGTATGGCCAGCGAAAGGCTATATATAATCATGGTTGAATTAAATGTCCCTTTTGCTCTTGCAGTATTATAATTACGATAGAAGAATTTTTGGAATTCATTTTTCATGCACAAATTCTATTTATAAACGAAATTGTTACTTGGCTTATATACAAAACATTATATATAGTTTATTATGTACAATACAAAAAAAATAAACAATAGTATTGGTTTTCGTGAATATAAACAGCAACTTTAATTTAGAGGGTTAATGAAAAAGGAATTATTATTTGATTGTAACGATTGCAATAGCGATTTGGAATTTTTTCATGGTCTAGGATTTGAACATTTTTTCTGCAACAATCATTTGATAACTTTGAGTCGATGACATAGAAAGACATAGAAATTTAAAACTCGATACAAGCGAGACAATCAGAGCGGGTAAATAAAATTAAATTCTTATCGAAAAGCTATACATAGCTTTTATCAGTTATTTCAATTAAAGCATTATTTTTTAAAATTATTTATTTCAAATAAGTTTAAGCACCCTATTCAAGATAACATACCATCTGTATAGTAGACATTATCGGAAAGAATTGTTCCTCCTCAATCAATTACAGATTTGAATCTGCGGATACGTAAAACCAAATTTGTTCGTCATAACATCAATTCAATTGTATTATGAAATTTACATTACATAATTATACAAAGCTTAAAATGAAACCGATTCTCTCATAAAATAAAATTATATATGAATTTATTTATATACGTTTGTACATACTCGTATATGCCTGAATTCAGAATTACAGGTAAAGTGATTATCTATAAATTTCTCACATTCTAAAAAGTTTTGAATCTCTAATTATTAAGTAAATCATAATTACTGTACGTGAGTTGTTATTGTAATGTAAGAAATTTAGTCCTTTATAGGATAGTTTTTTGGTATTCCAACGTAGTATTGTGCATACTTTGTTATTCATGTTGGACGGTGAATATTGGACTTACCATCGATTCATTGTTGTAACCCTAGTATTTACTATTCGATGCAGTAGTATTTGTGATAATAAAAATTTACGGCTCCATTTTTTGATTTATTTAATTAAATTATAAAATGTTTTATTTTATATAAATTTGATGTAAAAATTCACAGCAGTAATAAAAATATATTATTATAATTTATATAATTTATATATATTATTATAATTTATATATATAATAATTTATTTAACTATAAGTTTTCTGGAACGTCTCGAATTATCTGTGGATTAAATGACTTAATGACATTAAGTTAATGAGCATGCAAAATCATTCCAATTGTTACGAATGATATATAGAAGTTCAAAAATTATGAGCTTGCCACATACTAGACAGACGGATAACAGAATCGCGCCATAAGGGTTACGTTTTACATTTTATTTACGTAATTCTAAAAAAAGACAAAGAAAACCAAATCACTGTTATCTAAACCATTGAAATATTTAAAAAAAATCTATAATCAAATTAAACTGTTTGTAATTAATTGTTATTTTAAGGGTAGTACGTTAATCACCATCCAACATGAATAACAAAGTGTGCACAATTCTCCGTTGGGATACCCAAAAATTATCCTAATTAACCAAATTTCCTACATTACCATAACAAAAATATTAACATTATAACAAGAATTCATCTGGTAATCATACTCGTAATTTACTTAATAATCAGCGATAAAACCGTTGGAAAATGTTCACATTTATATTTATAGATAATTTATCACTTTTCCCGTAATTCTGAATTCAGACATACACTAATGTATGATAAATAAATTCATATATTAATTTATTTTATGAGAGAATCGATTTTATTTGAATTATTTTAAGTTTTGTATACATATGTAATGTAATTTTTATGGTAAAATTAAGTTAAAGTTATGACGAAAAAATTGTATTGTATGTATGTGCAGATACAAATCTGTAATTGATTGAGGAGGAATAATTCATCTAGTGGACATATTTTAAATAAACAATTAAAAAAAAAAAGCTTTAAGTGAAAAAAGTCATATATGTAACTTTTCGATACTAATTTAATTTTATTTACCAGCTGTAATTCTTTCGCTCATATCTGAGTTTACAATTTTTATGAACCTTGGATAGCAATAAAGAAAAGCGAAGGGATGATAGCGGTGCCCACATCTCCCTTTCTGTAATTACCAACATAATCCCGGTTAGGCAATTTGGTAAAGATTTTTATATGCGAATCTTAATTGTTTCATTTACAACATTCAAAGCTTTCCGTCATAACGTCTAGAGAGACAAGTTTACCATGGAAACGAGACATCAACAAACTATATTTTCAGAAAATAAAAGAAAATACAACATTTAATTCGTTTACAAAATTTACAAATTTGTAGTACATACGTGTAGTAATATGTATGTATGTAATATATGCATAGAGATTATTCATAAGTAACGGTAAATGTGATAAATATGAATTTATACATACATATTATGTAAATATCTTAATTGCCAATATTGAAGGAACTAATGTATAATCGTTGGTCAATAATCATTACGCATATTTTTCGTAACCTCATGTCATCGACTCAAAGTTATCAAATTATTGTTGCAGAAAAAATGTTCAAATCCTAGACCATGAAAAAATTCCAAATCTCTATTGCAATCGTTACAATCAAATAATAATTCCTTTTTCATTTTCCCTCTAAATTAAAGTTGCTGTTTATATTCACGAAAACCAATACTATTGTTTATTTTTTTTTGTATTGTATATAATAAACCATATATACATATAGTGCGTTCGTTTGTGGTGAATTAACTGAATTATCTGAATTAACTAAATTAACTGAAGTGATTGATTGACGAACGGACAGTTCGTTTGGTATACTTCACTTCAGTTAAAAATATTGAGCTACTGATTTATCTGAATAATAATTTTGCTTGGGTAGGTAATTCAAATAATTGTTTTTGTTGTTTTTTTGAAATTATTTTGTTTTATGCATCGAAGCAGCCATCATATTTTAGAGAATTTTAAATTATTTTTCGATTATAATGGATGACGATTTGATCGAATATGTTAGTTTCTCAAACGAAGAATTTGCAAATGAAAATTCAATAGATGTAGAATCACAATGTAAGTATTTGTAATTATATATATATATATATATATATATATATATATATATATATATATATATATATATATTTATACAATCATTATACATATTACTTTTACAAATAAACGTTTATTCATAGCTAAATCGTCAACATGGACTAGATCCGAGACTAATAAGCTGATAGAGGCTTATGAACAGTATAAAGATAGCTTTATTCACGTGAAACAACGTAAATACGCTTGGGAAATGAAAGCCACCCATTTGCAAGCACTTTTGTAATGGTTCGTACAATTATAGTGTTAAGTAAAACATGACGTACATTTGTTAATCTTTTTGCTATTTTTCAGAAATTGGCTAAAGATTGTTCGGTAAAATGGAATAACCTTTCACGAACGTATAAGTCAGCTAAGGATAATAAAAAAAATACCGGACGAAGGCCTATCCGGTTTGTATTTTATGATATGATGGACGCCATTTTGGGAACGAAAGCCAGTAATATTCAAGATGGTATAGGGGTTAGCGTTGGTGCCTCTACAGAAGGGCTCGATTCTATTTCAAGCCCTGACAACATTGTTAGCAGGCCGGTAGTGGGTCGTCAACAGACACAAAAGCCAAGAAAACGACAAATTAGTGCGAAAGAAGAGTACTATAAATTAAAAATTGAAAGGCTTAAAGCAAAATCGACAAACGAAATGGAACTTTTAAGTATTGAGAATCAAAAAGTTGAATTACTGCAAAAATTGATTGAGAAGATGTAATAGGTGTAGCTATTAGTATAATGAAATAAAAAATGAACTGTTATATTTTGTGATAATGAATTAAAAATATATATTTATAAGTATTAAACAGATTGGTTAATTATTATTTATTAAAGATTTGAATTTTAATGTGAATTCGGAAAGAGCTGTAAAAATGCTTGTTGTCGTCTACTGGTATGAGTATTTCGAGAAACGTCCTCTGGCTCAAAATATTGTGGTTGATTGTGAGTTTCAGTTATTATATCGTCTACTTCGTCATCTTCTCTGATACACAAATTATGAAGCACGATAGCCGCCACAGTTGTCCTTATGATAAACTCTCTGTTTACATTCTGGAAATCTCTCAGCCTACGGAATCTTCCTTTTAACATACCAAATGCGTTTTCCACGCATGCTCGTAGTGATGAATGAATGAAATTAATTTGTCGCTCTTCGGATGTTAAAGTGCCATTATCTTTAAACGGGGGCACAAGCCAGTCTTTTGACATATAAGCCGAGTCGCCAAGAAGAAAATAGCCATACATACATGCTGGGCTTTCCTCAATTTTTTTACACAATCCAGACTTTCTCAACAATCTTGAGTCATGCATGGATCCAGGCTCACCGCAATATACATCAATAAATTCTAATTTGAAATTGACGACCCCTTGTAGTAGTATACTCGAAAATCCTTTTCTGTTTATGTTGTCGTTGTCTCCTTCTATATTTAAAATTTCAATATGTGAGCCATCTATACATCCCATAACGTTCTTAAGTCCTCTTTTATTAAAAAACAATCGTTCATTGGCGGCTGCTTCCTCTCTAGTTGGCCGTTTAATGAATTTGGGCGAATGTTTAAAAATTAAACCTACCACATAATTAACTATCATGTGCGGTACTTCGGGATACGTCAAATAAATTAGCAACCTGTCTAAAAAGTCTTGATTCACCAGATAATAAATAGTCATAAGTACTTTCTTATTATCATGAATCTTCCTCAGTCCACCAGCATACAATAAATCTTCTTTGGTCATTAACGGCTCCAAGAACGCCGAATATATATATAAAATATAAATTATAATTTGTATGATAAATAGAAATAACATACTTACTCATAAGAGCATTAAAAGTTCACCTTTGTAGGCGAAAATTTTCCTTGAATTCTACATCACTGTATGCTTGAACCGTCGTTTCATAATATTGTGATATTCGGTGAAGGGAAGCACCACTTTGATTTTCTGTCTCGGAATCGCTCGAGCTTGAACTACTGCTAGTATCGATTATATCCCGCTCACAGGAATCTTGAATTAATTCTTTCTAAGATATGTCAAATAAAATAATGTTAGTAGTGGTAAACACAAACTGTATATTTGAGTATTTAATATTATATATTTACCAATAATATTGTAACTATCTCTTCATTTTTCGACATAGTGAAAATGTAATGTGACACAAAAATAATTGATCCAAGAAAATGGTCGATTAACTTTAAATTTTAATTATTTTGCAACACAAGCCAATTACTTTTTAACAATTTGACACTTATCTGAATTGTAGCAAACGAACGACCAATTCACTTCAGTAGCTTAATTATCTGAATATTAACTCAATTATCGGAATAGTAACTCAATATCAATTCAGTTAATTCACCACAAACGAACGTGCCTATAATGTTTTGTATATAAGCCCAGAAACAATTTCATTTGTTAATAGAATTTGTGCATGAAAAATGAATTTAATTTTCGAGTATTCCAAAAATTTTTCTATCGTAATTATAATACTGCAAGAGCAAAAGGGACATTTATATTCAACCATGATTATATATAGCCTTTCGCTGGCCATACACTCATTTCCCCTACAAATTTTTTTTTTATTTATTTACATTTTGGCAAAGTGAACTCTGGTCATCTGTATAGAATATTATTATTTGTGCTATAGGTATTCGAATTGCATGCCACCCATATCGATGAAATCATGCAATTTATAACACATTTTCATAAGCAAAAACCTGCTTAATTGTTGGATTAAAAGTTAAAAGTACAAATTCTAATTTAAAAAAAAAACTTTAAGGCCATTCGATACTTTCATTAGACGGCCGGTCGTCGCTCATCAAGTTTTATTGTAAGCATTTTTCTCCACCGTTTCTATCGTTTACGAGATAAAAGCATTACATTTTTTTAAAAACTCACTCTGTATAAATTTGCTGTGCAAATCTTTGCCAAATATTTGCTTAACATTAACATAATGAAACGATTTTGTGGAACCAATTTGAAAAGTGTAAGCAAATTACATATTTCATCGAACAAAAATTGCAAAGTAAATTTAAAATTTACAAAGTAAAAACAAATATTATTTATGTGACCAACAACCAAACCATTTCAGACATAAATGTGACCTGTGGAATACTAGGGAACAAATAAATTGGACCACATTTTTATGAAGGAATATTAAATTCAGAGCGATACCTGGAAATTCCAATTATGAACTTAATATTTCAAACTGAATTGCCTATTTCTAAAATATTATACAGCTAACTCCATATTCTTTCCATAATAAGTACATTCTGCTGCGATATCCACGATTTAATAAGCGGTAACGATAGGAAGTTGTCTTGCTGACAATATCAGGGCAAGTGTCCGAAAACACCCTTCAAACTTGAAATCGGTTTCTATCATGCACTGTAATGTGGAACCGGTGACCGGTCATTATACTTGTTGGGCCTTAAATTGACACAGTTTCCAACACCAATCCACATGTTTCCTGGGAACAGATTTAGTATAGCAGACACACAACAAAGCGACGGTGGCGCCACTTCATATACTGCGGATTTTTTGTGAACTAAGTCATATACTGCTGATTTTTTGTAAACTACGGTGGTTGGTGTCTTATATACTTGCTGAATGTAACAATTATGGTTTGAGTCTTGGGTAAAAATATTTGTAATCAAATGAAAATAGGTTCATTCGTCAAAAAATATTTTTTAATTTAAATTTATCGTAATAACTTATGTCGAGTTCTTTCCGACCAAAAAAAGTGATGTACATCAAAAAATTTTGCTATTTTTTCGATTGCACGTTCTTTGCAGCCCAAAAAATAGAAATATGTAGCAAACAATGAAAATGTCGATTTTTGCTATGCGTAAAATTATGCGTCAAATCGAACATATAAACCACACCAAACGCCATTATTCAGTCGTGTTTCTCTTGTTGTTAATAAAGTTTTATTAATATTTATTTTAATACGGATATAATTATTTTTATTAATACAAATTTTGTTATGTTGGGTGTAATATTGTGTTAAATAAATTGTGATAAATAAAACAACAACAACGTGTCCAGTGGATGAAGTTGAACAGAAATGGGAGAATATACGACGATGTTTTCGACAGCGGATAACCCTCATGAAATCTGAACATTTAACCGAATGTAATTGGCCATACGTCCGTTCCTATTATTCCTTGTGAAACTAATCGATGAATCAATGGTTGATAAGATCGAACTTGAAGAGCATTATAGAGAAATGTATGGCGTCGAATCATTTGAAGTTAATAATGTTAATAAAGATATTAATGACATAATATTAAAGCCAAGTTCTTCTAATCAGCCGTGCAACAATCAAATATATGAGGATCCTGTGATTAAAAGCGAACCAAAAATAAGCCTGGATGATAATTTAGAATAGATCGAAGCGACCTATTTGAATGACGTTGCTGACCAGTGTTACCACTTTTTCGTTCGAATAGTGTAGCAAATCTGCTACATTTTTTTAAAACTTTGTAGCAGATCACTACATTTTGAAAATCAAAAGTAGTAGAAAATAAAACAAGTTATTACAAACAAAAATGTACATATTATTTTTTCAATCAATATGAATAGTAATAAAATAAATATTTTTATTCTTAGGAATTCATTAAATCAAATCACAACTTATCACATTAAAAACTAGATCAATTTTCAAATAAGTTGAAAACCGCCGTCTACAAATTTATATTTTGATGCAAATTTCAGTAACGCTTCTTCAGGACAATATATCTCCGTATCGCCAATTTCTCTAGTTAGTGTTCTTGAAAACATTATATTTTCAATTGTTCTGTTTCCGAGTCTATTAGTTTTTTGATTTTCTATTAAATTCAAATGGGAAAACGCTCTTTCTGCGGCTGCACTGCTGTGGGGCAAAGAAAGCAGACGCAGAATATAATCTGCTAATTCAGCAAACATTAAACATCCTAAATTATTTTTTAAATTTCTAATGTTTTTCCAATTCTCAATCGTATTCGAATTGGAAAAATCAATTCTGGTTAGGATTTCTTTATTCCCAATCATAGCACGCCATTGGTTGTTAAGTGTTTCTATTGTAATGGATTTGTTATGAAAAGGGAAACTTAATAATAATGGACGAATAGATGGCATGCCGCCAGAAATTATTTCATCTACATTACAATATTTTAAAACTTCTAACTTTGTATCTTCTAATCTTGGATTTGGATTCTTTTTTTCGTAAGCTTGTTCCGTCGGTTAATTTTTTATTTTCTTAACCCTACAAAATTATTGATAATTATGGTCGTTCATGGAAAAAACAAAATAACACAAAATTATTCTGGCCTACTAATTTTTTTTTTTTTAATATGCGTATGTACATACGTACAAACATACATAATTGTCATTTTAATATAGGACCGATAGAACCGAACGAATTTGTTTCTATTCAAGTGAACTGCAGTGTAGATAGATGGAAAATAATATTTTAATTATTGGAAAGGTGGGAAAAACTATATTATAAAGCATTTCCTTTGTTAGCGGTAATTCTTTATTTAACGCTTTATTACAGTCAAGTGCATATTTTTATCATGAAATAATTTTAATAATTAATTTGGCCTAGTTTAACCAAAAGACTTAAATATGGGAAAGAACGTAGATTTAAAAAATTTCAGTTGTCCAGAAGTTTAGAGGTATACAAAAATTAATGTGTAATGGGTGATTTACATTCAACGTAATTTTGCAGATTAGGTCATCTTGAAGCAAGATGGCAATAATAAAATCATTATGAACCAGAATGAGACACAAAAGTTGTCTCGGCTGTTTTATAGGAGATATTATAGCAAATAATTGATGTTTCGAAGTAGCCACAATTTATTTGTTTACAGACATCGAAAAGACAAAGATATTTTGTGAAAAATTGTTTGAATTGTGTTATTTCAGTGATTGCAAAGATAAGTGATTTAATTTCAGTGAAATGAGTAACACCAGATCAAATACACGATTTAGTCGGGGTTATTTTTTCAAGTGGTAGCAACAGTAGTGATAACGATGAGGCATTTAAAGTAGTTAAAAAAAAAAGACGGTCGTGTTGGGTACGGCCATATTATTTAACACGGAATGAAACAGGGGCTCATCATAACATAGTTCAAACACTATGTGGTGGTTCTGTAGATGACCCCATAATGTTTAAAAAATATTTTAGGATGAGTGCTACCCAGTTCGAGGAACTATTATTAATGGTGGGCCCAACGATATCAAAGCAAACATATATTAGGCAGCCCATTTAATAATAGTATTCGGTTAGCAATAACGTTAAGGTAAGCTTCGTTTTAACCATGTTTTGGGGATTACATTGAAAAATATTTATTTTTAGATTCCTTGCAACTGGAGAGTCTCAACAAAGTTTATCAATAGGATACAAATGTTCGCCAGCATCAGTCCACAACATCGTAACTGAAACGACAGCAGCAATAACGACTGCTTTAAAAGACAAAGTATTTCCAATATTAAATAAGGAATATTTTAAATTGATCGCCTGTGGATTCGAGGAAAAGTGAAATTTTCCTCATTGCATTGGCGCAATTGACGGCAAACACATCAGAATACAGGTATTTTTTTTTGGGATTAAAATAATTTTTCAATTTCCATTACATACATTTACAATTAATTTTATTTTAGGCTCCAGCGAATTCGGGATCAGCATTCTTTAATTATAAAAAGTACAATTCTATTGTACTTATGGCAATTTGCGATCACCAATACAAATTTTTGATGTGTGATGTTGGTGCAGCTGGTCGGCAGAGCGATGGAGGAGTTTTCCGAAACTCCAATTTTGGAAAGAAATTTTATTCGAGTTTAATTGAGTAAGTAAATTTTCAAATAGATAATCATTCATTCATTATATTTATATTGGATTAACATAATATATAATTTATTTGTAGGATTCCAGAATCATGTGACGTTGCACCGGATTTCAAAAATGTTCCGTTCGCACTTGTAGCCGATGACGCGTTTACTTTGGGAATTAACATGATGAAATCCTATTCGAAGCAGCAATTAAATATTCCGCAACGAATATTTAATTATCGCCATATCCGCGCTCGTAGAGTGATTGAAAATTCATTCGGTATTTTAAACGCCAAATGGAGAATATTTAACACTCCAATAAACTCAAAAGTCGAGCTAGTGGAAAGCATAATACAATCATGTGTATGCCTACATAACTGGCTTCGATCGGACCCGAGAGAATCCAGCTACATGGGACCAGGCCTTGGCCGCTATTTCTGAATACGAATTCGTATAAAAATTGTACGAATTCGTACCATTGGTATTTTTGAATACGAATTCGAATAATTCAAATAAGAATTCGTGTCTACTTGATACGTTGTAAAATTTCCCTTATTCCGCAATACGAATTCGAACCAATTTTGTTCGATTATGAACGGATTTTTGTACGTTGATGAATTAGTTGACGACTCCATATAAAAAAATTTTGGAAAGAATTTTTAGTAATTTTTTTTTAATAATTACATAATTTAGTTAATTTAATTAATTGTGTTAAGGAAATAACTAAAAATTTAATTTAATATTTTAATTTTTTTTATTGAATTTGCAAACTTTGTCATACATATTGTTACGAATACAAAATATTTAATTTTCTTATTTATACAACTGTGAAGCTGCCATTGAATCCCATTGGATTTGCAATAGTGCCGTATCGATTGTAATTAATTGTAATTGGTTGTAAGCATCAGTCACGAAATTTGATTCCAATTGAGCTATTTAGGAAGATATGAAGAGAATCTTAATAAAATCTTTCATCTAAAATTAGATGTACAAAAAATGTTGTCAAAAATACTTATCTTATTGAATTTACTGTATCGCAATCCGTTATTGAAGCGATTTATTTTTGTTGGAAACGAAAAAAATGTTTATGTTATGACACAGACAATAAATGAAAACTAAATTATTTTTTCTATTTTCAATGTTTATATTTTTTAAATGTCAAAAATTTGACAACTATTTGGTTTACACTGTCACTTTTCAAGGCTGCTTCACTTAAAAAAAATTTCCCTATGTCTACACTTCAAAAATTAAAATGCTTGGTACGATCGTATTCAGAAATACCAATTCATATTCGTATCGTATATCATTTTCGTATCGAATGAAGATTCGTATCGTATACAGAAATAGGGCCCCTTATCGATACATACGATAAAGGTACAATAATCCCTGGTTCGTGGCGAAATGAGGCAACCATGTTGCTTGGGCTAAACCGGAATAGCTTAAATTCCACAACAGCAGCAAAAGCCAATAGAGACGTGTTTGCCAATTATTTTGTAAATAGTGGAGCGGTGGATTGGCAAAACTACAAAATATAATTAGAGGAATTTGAGAAAATATGTAAATTAAAACTGGCTACAGACGTGAGGAATTAATTCCTCCAGCTTCCAAATTTTAATAAAGTTTTTAATTCAAAATATATATAAATATAGTCTTTTATTTCAATATTTCAGGTACATTATTTATTATTGTTTTAGTATTCAAGAATAGAATAAAGAAATGTTAATCCTCCATGAGGACTTGCATAATTTTTATTTTTTTTGTTTTTTGCTTTTCTTCTGACAATTTTGCCAGTTCTGCCGCCACCAAATCTCCAAAAATTTGGTTATTTGTTTTTTCCTTATTTATGCCCCTTGCTAAAACTTCGACAGCTCTTTTTTTCACCATTAATTTTTCCTCTTTGTACTCATGAAGTGGTCGTTCTGAAAGTTAAATAATAACAACAATTGTTTTAATTAAAAATTAATATTTTTATAACTATAACTTAACTATAGATTTTTACTGTAGCTGAACCGGAAGATGTAGATGAGTCGGTTGAAACAGCTGGAAGCGATGAAGTATCATCATCTTTCGACGTTTCATCTGCGTCGTAGATGTCCTCGTCTTCCACCACATTGCTGTTGCACAAACTTATTGATGTGAAATGCAAAAATTATCGTTAAAATGTATAATAAGAAATGTATGTTGATTTGATTGAGGATATAACCTTCATATCAAATACATATTACTATCGATTCATATCACATCGAGCAGTTTTTTACCCAACTGTGATTTAATGCATAGCATAAAATTATAAAAATGTGCCTACTTCCGTGGTGTAGTGGTGTCTGCCAAAAATGAGAGCAACTTCTCATAACGATGAGGCTTCATATTCCCGCCACCGGAACCACTGGCTGGAGACTTAATATTCCGGATAAATGACGTCCGAATCGTGTCCCAACGTTTTTTTATTTTTTTTATATTTATAGGAATTACCACAAAATCTGAAAAATTAAATATGTAAATAAAGAATTACAATATCGATTCATCAGTGGAAAAATGAATGAATCGCTTTAACAAGTGATGATAATATACATTATCCGTTATGGCATTACTTACCTAATTCTTTTGTGATATCCTCCCACATCCGGACTCTAATCACTCTATTTTTATAGAATTCGTCGAATTGATTCCATATTGACGGCCTGGCATGTACTGCTTCAATTAAGGCTTCTATAAAGAAAATTGAGAACTTAGTTTTAAGTACACAGAAGTATATTGATGACCGATAGATATTTACCATTAGAAATTTGAATTCCGGTTTCCTCATCAACTGTAATTAAAATTGCACAAACTATTAATATGTAGATATTATCTACAGTCGAATTTTATTCGTCATATCAATTTGTTTTGCAACAACAGTGCAACTTTCGAATTTAAAATTTGACCAAATTAATATTCGATAGTGGAAGTGTTGTTGTAAATTGACTTCGGTAAAAATTCTAAACATATAAAAACTATTCTTACCGGCATTTTTTCCTTCCATTTTTGACGTCTTTATATATACATACATATATATGGTTTTCACTATTATGAATTTATTATATTTTATTCATCCACTTTAACTTTATAGATAAGCCACTGAGACCTTAGGTATTTCAAAGCGTAATCCTTTATAACTTTCTTCCCGTCGTTGAAAGATACAGGAGTCGCTGGTTCAGGACCAATTAAAGTTAATTGCGAGCCAGCTTTGGCTAAACAATCCGCGATTTTATTGTCTGCGATGTCACAATGAGCCGGTACCCACATGACCGTAACTTTATTGTTAGAACTAAGAAGGTTCATGAATTTTTTGCATTCCTTGACGAGTTTAGAAACAGTCAAGGAATTTTTAAAAGAGTTAAGTACAGTTTTACTATCTGTACACAGTAGAATTCGTTTGTAGTTAACAGCAAAATTCAAAGCCTCAATAACACTACGTGTCAGCGCTATTAGTTCCACCTGAAAAATAATACAATGCAATCCAAGACTACCGAAAAGTCTCAGATCTGTCCAAGGCCAGTAGATTCCAAACCCCGCACTGAGGTAAGAACAAAAGCCATCAGAATAAAAGTCTATGGACTCATCTAATTTGTTAAGAAAAACCTGCGAACTCCACAAATATCTCGAAGAATAAGCCACCGAGAAAAGATTTGAGAAATGGAATTCGGGTAGTGGTCTGTCATTAACCATATCGATTTCTGGTAAACATGAAGAATCATTTTTAAAAATTTGTCGATGTGCACGATAGAACCGATAACATGCCCCAATAGATTCCATAGCAAGAATTGGAGTCGAGGATATAGCCCCAGTTATGGATCTGCAAGCAAGATTTCGAAGACCATTAAGCTTGGCTACAGAAGCCTTCAGGTCAACCACTGGCCACCACACAATAGGGATGTACGATAGTAGCGGTAGGACCAGTGATTTATAAATGAAAGAAAGCATCCTAGGGCTGAAGCCCCAGGATCTACCAAACGCTCTTCTACATTGCCAAAAAATGGCAGTAGCTTTTGGAAACTTGTAGGCCAGGTGATTCTTCCAGGAAAGTTTACTATCCATGACAACACCAAGGTGCTTGACGTGGTCACATTTAGTGATCAATCTTCCAAAAAGGGAAAAAAGGGAGGGAACAGATAGTTCAAGAGTATTCCTTGTAAAGATAATTAAATCAGTTTTAGAACGGTCGACCTGAAGTTCCTTCTCAACACCGAGTGCCTCCACAATAGTTAAAGCATGCTGAGTTAGGTCGAAAGAGACACTGAGATGTTTGCATGAGACTGTCAAAACAAGATCATCAGTGTAGCTCAGTGCAATGTAGCCAGGTTGCTGCAGCTTTACAAGTAACTCGTCAATGACCAAAAGGCACAGTAGAGGTCAGAGCACACCTCGCTGAGAACAGCCTTTGGTAACCTTAACAGAAACTTACACCCCATCCAGCTCCGCCTCCACAATGCGAGACTTGAGCATGGATTCAATCCATAAGACAATGGTGCGATCAATACCAAAATTGGTACAGGCAGTATTGATCGTAGCAAATGTAGTGCTATCGAATGCTCCTGCAATATCCAGGAAAGTACCCACAAGAAACTCCTTATTATTAAGCGATTTTTCAATCCTGGCTACAAGTTCATGTAGGGCGGTTTCACAGGACTTACCGACTCTATAAGCATGTTGCATGTTACTGAGTGGGGCAAATGATTAGAGAATGATCTCTAATGGATCTATCGACAATTCTTTCCAGAGCTTTAAGAAAAGTTGAGGATAGACTAATACGTTGAAAGGACCTAGTATCCGTATAATCGGACTTACCAGCTTTCGGTTTACAAACAACTCTACTTCTGCTCCAAGAATTTGGAACAGTGCTAAAAGCAATACACGCTTGAAAAAAGTAGAGCAAATGATACTAAATAAGGGGAAAGCCGTGCTGTAGTTCAGCAGGAAAAATACCATCAGGGCCGCCAGCCTTATAAGATGCAAAGGAAAATAGGCTCCATCGCAAGACAGTGAGTGAGCCAAACTCCAATCGGGACTTGCAGCAGCCGTCATAGGGAGCTCGGCAGCAACATCATCTGAGTTGACGATATCACAACCAGGAAAATGAGCCGGTTAATCGGTTAATTTCCGATTGCGGTAAGGCTTAAGAGGCGGTCGTTTAAGGTTGATATTAAATGAGATACACCTGTGATCAGAGGTTAGGATGTAATCCGTCACTCTTCTCCCTAAAATTAAATCAATAATGGACATGGAGTATGGACTAATGTTAATCAGTTCCTGCCGAACAAAGTTGGTAAAAGTAGGCTTGCTTCCAGTATTGAAAAGTTCAAGCTCAGAGGAGCTTATTTAGTTAAACAGGGAAGAACCGCTGTGGTTAATGTTCGTACTACCCCAGATCAAGTGATGAGCATTAGCATCACAGCCAATCACCAAATGGGTATGCTTGTTCTTACACCATGTCAGAAGATTAGTTAGTCAGAGAGAGGAAGTGAAGAAGAGTCATACGGCAAATAAACTGAGGCGTTGACCAGTTTAGTGCAGGAATTAGCGGCTGAGCTACACTCGTGAATAAGAACTGCATTGATATTATTGCCAATAAAAATGCACGCTCGAGCTTTATTGAGAGAATTCTTACAGAAGATCTTGCCATTAAATAAGTTCAATCCAGAGACAGCTTTATCAAGAAGATATGGTTATGGATTATAAAAATATGCATTGCAGAAAGCAACTTCCTCAATTCAAAAGAAGCAGACTTACTGTGTTGCAAGTTGATCTGTTTTATTCTAATCATGAACGACATTGTAGAATCGGGCAAAAATGAGAACAAAAGTTGTCTGCGGACCAGAGATAATCTTGAAAGAGATCCTCTCCAGAACGTACTGAGATTACCTCACGAGATTTGTAGGTCTCGTCATTATTGCACCTGCAAATGAAGACACCATCCGAAAGATAGCACCCAAGCATCTGCGGTACATAACCTGACGATTTAGCCGAGTCAAGAACTCGGCGACTAAGTTCGAGCCGGAAAACACCCAATTTCTCCTCATCAAGAGAGATCCGGATTGTTCAGCGACAGTCTGCGCATACGAGCGTGGCTTTTTCGTCGTCATTTCCGGAGTGGTACCAGTTATGGTACGCACACGTTTGGGAGTGCCAGCAGAACAGCTAGACTGCTACGTCGTCGCCAGCGTATACAAAAAATACTGTCTGGGTTTGCACTAGACGTCTAGATCCATTGCGATGGCTCGGCTCGGCATGTGATGATCAAATCAAAATTAAAAAAAAAATCAATTAAATTTCGATTGCTCGAGTATTTTCTGCTATTTTACTGATCAAGCGACACAACACTAATATTGCTAACCTAAAATTCATTGGAAATTTTTTATAACTATTTAAATAAATGTTTATTAGTTAAAAATGGATTTTCGAGTGAATCGTCATTGTTATTGGGTAACCATATAAATTTTAAGTGGTCACAAACAACGCTCATGTGTTATTATATATAAATCAGGGTTTGACCTAAGCCCCCTATAATACATACATATACAGCAACAACAAAAAATGAAAAAAATTTGTATTATTGTTAAATTTGTTGAAATATAAAAAAATTTCGAAAGAAAAATGAGTTATAAAAGTTATTTCCAACAAAGTTTTAACTTAAGATAAAAGTTTAATAATTTTATTATAATAAAAAAAATATTTTTTTAAGCTTGCTACAATTTTATATTACTTCCTACATTATTTTTATGTGCGCTTTTTTCGTTGTGCTTTTTTTGTAAATTGCATTTTAATAAAATAATCAAGAGTTAAATTTATTCTTTGTTTCCTTGTTCTATTTATTTATTTATTAAATTTATCTGTGGATGCAATCGTTTAATTTACTGTACAATTGTTACTATACAATATATGTACAATGCATGCCCATAACTCAGTATTATTTTAATAATTTTTATTGTATTTCCATTATTGTAGTTCAAGTCAAGGATTTTATCTAGTCTCGATTTAATCTTTTAATAGATTACTTTTGTATTATTATAGTACATAATTGTGCTTTTTTGTGATTTTTATCTTTAAGGCATACATTATCTGCAAGGTGGATTGTTATTATAATACGGTACATTTTTTTTTTAAAGAACAGTGTAATGTCTGTAACTAACAGGCATATCGTTTAATAAAGTGTGTTTTTTATAGAGATACACAAGTTTAAATCATAATAAAACAATGAAATATATTTTTAATATCAACTTTTATGACATTAATGTTTATATATGATTTCGGACATGTGGCCACCACGGGTGGCGCGTACAAGGCGCAATCTGGAACACCAATTTTTACAAACTTTTCGCAGTATTTGCGGCCGTATTTCGCAATCAAAATTGAGTAAATCAATTGTAGCGTGCACTGTGTGGCAGGTAAAGCCAGGTAATCGAGATACGAAAAAATGTCTAATCATGTCCCTATACCGCTCACCATTGACAGTAATACATCATGATCGTTTTTGAAAACATATGGACATATGGAGATTCAATACTGACGGCAGAAATAATAGTTGCCGGCAGAAATAATAATAATCGAGAATATGTATATCGATCACATAAAAATGACTAAATTTATGTATATTATTGTGTAAATAGGTATACACGTAACTGGTAGAGTATTACTTGTGCAATGTGCCTAAGTAGTATATACATAATTCAAACATTTAAAAAGTTAAACCTCTCAAACTTTTCAATTTTTGTTATGAAACTGTTCTTGCGCATTTTCAAATACGTTGGCCTATAATGGATAGGCTATAAACTGGACTGGTCATATCATACTTTAATGGTAAAAGACGAAATTAGAAACACAAATTTTATTGGATTTCAGATGAAAAATGTTTTGATCAACGTCAAATAAATCTATAGGAAATAAAATTTCTTATATTTCAAATACACAAAATGTCCAGTGTTAGATATCTTCTTACGGTATGGCCATGGGGAAGAAGTGCCAGTATGGCACTGTCAAAAATAAGTATCTTTATCAACAAAACCCTAAAATTAATAAAACAACTTTCTCTACGAACTCCCTCCAAAGATCTGTATGACTCACATATTGTGCCACTCAGCAAATTAGTTCATTTTGAAGTTATTTTTTTAATTTACAAGATCATACATGGTTTAATAGTAAGTAATTTTTTTTCGTTTAGAAAAATACCATTCATGTTCATTATTATGTGTAACAGTTTAAATCAGGATATGGATAACAATAGAACTACATGTAAAGATCTACACTCTAAAAAATTTTTGTTGAATTTCACTACAATTAATAGAGGTTATCTGTTTCCAGCATTTATTGTACTAAATTATCATCGTAGTGTGATTTAAAAATAATTACACTAGAGCTGTGTGATTTACTCTAACATACGTATAGTTTTAAACTGGGAAATCGGATATTATTAGTATGAAATAGAAGGTTTAAAGTTAAAATATACTTTAGAAGGATGTAAATTATTTTTTATATTTAGGTAAAATCCAATTTAATTAAGTAAATTACCCATCAATAACGTATGTAATAAATTTATAATAACAGAAAATCACATACGTTAGAATTGATAAATTGACAATAACAGTGCGAAATTGTTGTAAAATTCATGTATTTTACAATTCTTTCCATTTGATGAAAATGTTGAAAATCACACTTCGGGATCATTATTAACAGACGGAAGGGGTTAGGAATTATAATTAAAAGGTGAAAATTTCATTTAAATAATATATAATTTATTTCATTTAGTCGAAATTAAAATAAAAAATTATAATTTTAATACTAAACCAAAATTAAAAAATTAATGTTCAAATATAATAATTACAATCATTTTTTATTTTGTCTAATAATAATTACAAAAAATAAAAAATTTCCCATACTTTAAGAATTTAATTTATTAATTAAAGTAGTAATTTTACTTATATTACTACTTGTTTTTTGGCTCCTCTAACTGCTTCTGGGTAGTATTTTATATAAAATCTTACCAAAAATTCCATGATATGCATCTGCCTTTGGGTCCACGGACTCTATTAGGATTAAAAATAATTGTATTATAGCTTTTATTTATAACAAAAATTTGTTTGGCTGCTTAGCTAACTACAACATTATTTTATTCGTTAAGTCATTTATACAATGTGCCTATGATATTATTGTTGATCGGATTGATATCATACACAAAGCCGCAAAACGTAAATTTAATTTATAGGTTTGAGTACGATCAAATTTCAACTAAAGGATTTTTTATACTATACTTTTCATATTATTCTAAGTATTAGGACTGACATTTTTATATCACACCAGTGCTGGGATGTTCTATCATCACTTCGATTCGCTTCGATAGACATTTGTGTCTCTTTTTTTACAAATAAAATTGTGCTCTATTGCATTTTTTGAATTACGTTTTCTCTATTGCGATCTCAGCCTGTTAGAATAAATTTGCAAACTATCTCTTTTTCCTCTTTTCACTTGCCATCGAAAATAAAAATATTGGCGATATTTTATCGAATGAATTTATAGAAATAGAATCGAGTAGGCTATAATCACAATATAAATTGCGAAATAGAATACAATTTTGTTCGTAAAAAAAGAGACACAAATGTCTATCAAAGTGATGATAGAACATCCCAACACAGAGATTTTCAAATAACGATTGTAAGCCTAAAATTAAAATTGGACTGACATACTAAAAGTTCCGTAACAAAAAACATCCAATTAAATTCTATTACTTTATTATGAATAATTCTTACTTATTGTAGCTGCCTAAGGTGTATTAGTCGGAATTTCGCTCGTTACTTCATATAATGTGGTCCCATGTATAGTTTACAAATAAAACTAAAATATTTTTATACATAAATATGATTTTATATTTTCACCTAATCCAGCCTTATAGAAGTTCTACTTACAGCAAATTCTTTTAGAATATGCTCTATATCTTCCTTAAAATATCTGGATAAATATTTAATAACATCTAGTGCGGTAAACTCGATTTTTTCTGCTCTAAAATAACTGCAATTTTGTACAATTTTGTTTAGCCCCGCATCGAAGTTGCTGCGAAAAATATCTAAGTCAATATTCATTATTTGTTTGAAATGTTGTTTTAAAATAGCGGCGTCGAATAATGCCCTTATTTATGACGCAAAACTTCTGCAATCGCTGGAATTTTTTCCGTATTATTAAGAAATAATACAAATAATTCAATCGTAGAAGCAGAATCGGCCGTTTTGTCATTTTCGCAAGGCTGCCAATTGGTACACGTTTTTAGAACATTAGTTTTCTTTCTATTTTTGATATGAACCGATAAGCCATTTGAGCTGGGCTTAGACTCTCTGTTTGGGGTGTTGTTATGATTTCGCATTTTTTTGGATCAATGCTAATGGCTGATTTAATTTAAAAAGATTTAACCGTTTCCCAAGCTTCGTTTTATTTTTTAGCATCTCACTAATATCATGAGGCATTTTATTCCACGGTATTTGAAAATTTGTAAATATATGATTAAGAAATCGGGGCCTCGAAAGCGGGGACAGCCACAAAAAAAATCACTTCAAGACAGATATCACCCAAGGAATCTTGAACAAGTCCCATTCTTTGTAAATGAATAGGGACCAGAACTCTCATAGGTGACCTTTCTTCAAAGATAGAGCAAATTTTGTGAGCCAAAGATTAGGTTCACAAATGAAGTGCTTAGTGAAAACTAGCCAATTACGCTTAGCCTGCAAAAACATGTAGTTCTTAATAGCTTTCTCACCAAAATTAAAGGTTAGTTGTTGTTAGCTGTTGGTTCAGGTCGAATGAATTTGTTCTGTTGGTTCAGGTCGAATGAATTTTATACTTAAGTTTTAGCCAAAACATCAGCTATCTGATGACCTTCAATGCCACAATGAGCCGGAACCCACATAACTCTGACACGATTATTAGAGCAAAGGACGTTAATAAAAATTTACATTCCTTGACCAGTTTGGAAGTGATAATAAAATTTCTTAATGAATTGAGCACAGATATACTATCACTGCATAGAATACATAATGTTCTTTCCGGAAAAAGCGAGCTTAGAAGCAACAATCGCACAGCGTGTGAGTGCAATCAGCTCCGCTTGGAATACCGTGCAGTTCCGGCCTAGACTCCCACATGGTCGTAGGTCATGTGCAGGACAATAGGTTCCGAAACCTGCACCAAAATTAAAGTGAGACTCGTCAGCGAAAAACACGAGCAACTGAGCCACCCAGTCATTGAATTCTTGAGACAACCACGAATTCCTCGCTTAATAAACCACCTAGAAAGAGATATCGAAGCAGAATTCTGGCAACAATTTGTCATTAACCATATTAATTTCTGGTATATATGAACTGAATAAATTCCGCGTAAAATTGAGAATGTAGCTACTATATAGGTATGAAGCAGAACGACGGTATGTATCATTGCCTGCGTTTTCAATTCATTGCCGTTTCCACATTTTGTTTTATTTTAATTTATGGCGGTAAAACCAAAAATTCGCTAAGGGTTCGTAACACCCACTATATCTGTCAACAATTCTTTCCACAGGTTTTGAGAAAAGTTGAAGAAATACTATTAGGGCAGAATGCCTTGAACACAACTCTACTCCTGCTCCAGGACTGTGGAACATATCCAAACGCAAAGCACAGAGTCGAAGTAAATGTTCCTGAATTAGGGGAAACCCATACTGTAATTCAGCAGGAAAAACTCCATCTGGACCACCTGATTTATAAGGTGAGAAGGAGAAAACGCTCCAGCGCAAGGTGTTAAGAGTGACTACAGGCTAAGTCCCAGTCGGGTGAATAATCAGTACCATTGGGCAGGACGTCAGCAACATAATCATGATTGCACCCAGGGAAATTAACAGAAAGTAGTATTTCGACAAATTCCTTCCTACCGAGTCGGCAGGGATCATTTCTAACCAAGGACGTATTAAGTCTGGCGATCCCAGAGATGCTATTAATTTCTTCGTAGAAGTTACTCCAAGAAGTACTACGAGCGGATCTCAGCATTTTCTTTTATCTTTTTGAGCTGTCAAAAAGTGTTAACGCCGTTGCCGTCTCACTCGTTCAATACATTATGAACAATTGCAAATTCCAGTCAACAAATAAAAATACACAACATTCGTTCAACATATATTTGAATGATCCCGGTGATGCAGATGCCTTGTAATAATTCCAATAATCTTATTGAGTTGATGATGTCCGAGTTGTCTCCTGATGATGTGTACCTGAAAAACATAAAAAGAATTTAATTAAGACGTATAGGCAATAATACAATAGGATACTTATCTTTGTCGTATAACATTGTGTGGTCAAGTCAGTTAAATTCTAAAAGGAAAACCAAATTAGTTGTGTACATATTGTATAGTTTTCATTCTGTCAAATTTGCATATAAATCATTTACCACTGAACCTAAAATAATTGCATGTAGTAAGGTAGATGGCATAATGAATGGAAATTTTATAATTCACGCAGTTGTTAACGATGAACAAATGATAGTTGTTGTTGTTGTTCTCACGATAACGTGTTGATGACAAATCAAATTGAAGAGTAGAAGAAAAGGTCGCTGAAGAATTATGCATCAGTGTAGAAGATAAGTCGTGAAATTCCTTTTTTAATAATAAATCATTTTAATTATTTTTTGTTGGTATATATATGTTTTATTAATTCTTTATTGTGAAAGGAATTTTGGCGTGTTCTACCATCGCAAAAATATATACGGCGTTAATCTATCACTCGTATTCGAAAAGTTATCCCAATCAACCTGAAAGTTAGAACACCGAAAAAGGCTTATTCTGAGATTTTTGCTTGGTAATAAGAGAACAAGATTTTTCGAAGGCTGACGTGACTGCATGCGTCAAAGATGAGGCTGGCAATTCAATGTCCTCAGTCGAACATAACTCACCCAATGAAACCAGCCGACGTTCCAACTCAAGAGAGAATAACTCCTTGTTGGTAAGCTTCTTGTTATACGTTGAGGTTTACGAGTAGGTCTTCTAAAATGTGAATTAAACGAGATGGTCGGAGGTGAGAATGTCATTGGTAACCCTCCAATTAAAGATCAAATTGATAATCGACATGGAGCACAAACTTGATAAAGGTAGGCTCACAGCCTTTGTTAAGGATTTCAAGCTCACATATGTAATTAAGTAGAAAGAAACCCCTGTCATTAATATTCGTGCTATCCCATAACGTGTGATGACCATTAGCATCGCATCTTACCACTAAAGGTAAATGATTTGTCCTGCTCCACGAAACAAGGTTGCGAAACTCCTCCAAGGGAGGAGGTGAAACCGAATCGTAAGGCAGATACACTGATGCTACCACCAGTAATTCAACTGAGTTCGACGATTTGAGAGAGACGAGCATAGCTGCAAAATTAGCTGAGCCACCTACAGGATCCAAACTAGAAACCATACCGTCAAGCAGATAAGGTTTCTGAATTAGGCAAATGTCTACCAAGCAGCAACAAAAGCTCAAACGATGCAGCTTTGCTTTGGGGTAAGTTGATCTGTTTCAGCATTCATTCATGATCATGCGGTACTCGAGAAGCGAGAGTTACGTTTTGACCGAATGAATTGGAATAATTAATATATAAAAAACTAAAGTTGAGTTCAACCACTTAACGTAACAAATTTATGTACTTAGGTTCAACCGTATTCTACAATTTAAGTGTTCACTAATTGAAAGCTAAAACAGTTCTACTGATTTTAGATTTCAATTTATTGTTGAAAGAAAAAAAATATAAATTACAAAAAAATATATATCTTATTACTGTTTCTTAATTTTGCTAATTGACAATTTTATTGTAACAAAATATTTATGTTTATCAAAAAGTTATGTGAATTGCATGTTTACATTTTTATAATTTTTTATTTCGTATGTTGCATTATTGTTGTTGTGATTATGCTGGAGTTATGGTGGGTTGTAACTCGGGCAAAGGCAGCTACTATAAGGATTTCCACAGAACCAATTTCGTGTTTCTTACTAAAAAATAATGAGTAAATGATTTTATTCAACCAAATTGTAAAAAAAATAAAATTCGTTTAATCTTGTCAGTTAGCTCAAATGTTTGACAAATGTATTATAATAATATTTGTTTAATATTATTGTGCAAAGCAGCAAAATATCATTATTAAAAGTACATGCATACATACATATATACATATATACTTATGTGTATTAAACAGTACCAAGAATTATAAAAAAATAATAAAAGAGCTCACTTGACTACCTTATTCAAACAACTTCATAAAATCAATTAAGCTAATGATAGCTTACAGTATTATAATACAACAATAACATATTTAATATTTTTTTTTTGCTTCAGCAAAAACAACGAAAACAAATTGTCAGCATAATTTCAAGAAAATTGAAAATTGCTATTTTGTTGTTATTCAACAACAATAACACAATAAGTTGAAACAATATCTTTAGAAAATAAAATGAAAAAAAACATGAGTAGTTTATAAAGAGAAGATTCTAAAGTAATTCCACACATATACACGTTATATAATATACATGAAATTGTTGCATTATCAACAATTTAAAGTTTTTGAAAAAAGAAATTTCCGAAGTTCCAGTAATTTTTGCAGCTACATTTTCTATATTTAATTCCGCTTTTGTAGTTTTTCTTTTATGTACGTATATGTATGTACGTTCCAACAATCAGTATTAAATTTTTTTTGTATGTAATATGTAGTGCTTTTGTGCTGGTTTTGTTATTATTGAAGGAAAACACAAAATAATAATAAAATGAAAAACAACAAAAACCAAATTAAACAAAAACATTTTGTTGTTGTATATTGAAAGAATTTTCTATTTTACTGACATAAGCAAATATAAATTACATATTTTGTTGTTATTGTTAATGCTTAAGTATCTCCAGATATTCAGCATTTGTTGAATTTTCAATTATATAGTTTGTGGTGTTTTCCTCCGCTTCCTATTTTATTCCCGATACACGTCATGATTGGAAATTGTTTGTTTTTACCAAAGCGAAGATTTAATTTAAATTTTGCGAAAATGACCATTTGTTTGAGAGTGTAATCATTGTACCAGATAGAAATAAACTAAATTCTAGAAACACAATTTTTATACTAATCTACATCATAACCTAGGCCTAGGAATATTTCTGCCTTTTTTCGTGGAAATTGATGAAGTTTGTCTATTAATTATTAATAATAGTAATTTTAATTGAAAATCAGGATTGACATAAATAAAATAATTCGTTTAACTTAATTTACTGATCGTTCTAAAATTGGTATATACTATAAATTTTACAAAAAAATTACACACATTTAAGAAGTAATTTTATTACACGAACAGGAGATTTGCAAAGGGTAAATTGATGGCCAACCCAATTATACAATACTACTAAATCAAATTTTAAAAAGTGATTTATAAACAATTGGAAACTAATTTAATAAACAACAATGTCATCAAATCGACAATTTGGGTTTTTTGCTCACGCTCGAGCAATTTAGCGAGCACTACAACATCTCGACTTATAACAAATATTAAATCTGGTAAAGACTATTTCAATCCCAAGAAATAATACAATACAAACAAACTAATCGGAATTTAATTGCATTCTTCCATGCAATATAAAGTTAGATGCAGACTCTCGATTTGTTGATGACATGCTATATGTATAATTTAAACCAAATTAACACCATTGCTAATAATCTGGAGAGGTTTTTAGTTCTTCTCTTCACGAATGAAATAGATTTGTTTAAACTAACTGAGTCACCTACTGAGTATTTGAGACAAGCGATTGCACGCCTAAACCGAAACACCTCCAACAACAAAAAATACAACTTTAAGATCAAATCACACTGATCTGCAAGTTTATTTAGAAACAGTGAATTGCGACGGGAATGAAGTTTTGAAGTACAAATGTCAAAAAACCTATCAAATCACGAATTGTCTTTTGGAATAAAACCAATTAATTTATACAAATTTAAAATCATAAAACTTAAAAATATTACTCAAACTAATAAAAGAACTAATTAAAAATGAAAATAAATTTAAAACGAATAAATTATTTAAAATAACAGCTGAAGTATTCTAATTAGAACGTCTCATTAAAATTTGTTTTAAAATTATATATCAAGTTTTATGATTTTAAATTTGTATAAATTAATTGGTTTTATTCGAAACTGTTTAATAAATTGTCATGAGACAATTCGACATTTGATAGGTTTTTTGATATTTGTACCATGCCATAAAAACTCCATAGAAACTTCATCCCCCTGAATTGGGATGAAATTCTAAATGCAAAGGATGTGAATGAAAATGTCGACAAATTTGATGAAGTGGTACACCAAAACTTTGAACTCCATGTACCAAAATTATAGCAAAGCACCAAATCTAAAAAATCGTAAGTGTAAGACATATACTAAAATCATGAAATCAAGTCTGGAGACTAAAATCATGAAATCAAGTCTGGAGGTAGACAAGCGGTCGTTTTTACAACACAGCGAGGAATTTGATGTTTATTTCAAATTTAAGTACCAGGCCTATCTGGTCGGCTTTCAAGAAAACATTAGAATAAATTCAAAACAGTTCTGGAAATACTTCAGATCTTAACGTGAAATCGAGATGTACCCTTCCAACATGACTTATAACAATATCAGCACCGCGAACGTCAAGGAAACAACAGACATGTTTGCGGCATTTTTTCAATCTGTTTATCGACCAAACATCAATACTGGGTACATCGATCAATCAAGCAGTAACAACTGTCATATATCTGTCAACCAGCACGGGCTTATGCCTGGCAGATCAACATCTACTAATCTGGTTGAATTCACCAGCAAAGTAATAAATGAGATTGAAAAACATTATTAAGTGGACGTGGCTTAGACGGACTTTAGTAAGGTATTTGATTCTATATGTCATCATAAAGCATTCCAAAGACTATATTCATTCGGATTTTCATTCGATGACATTAAATGGTTTAAGTCGTATTTAACAAACCGTCTTCAATTTGTAATAATTGACAGTAAAAAATCCAACGTTACATTTGGTGTTCCCCAAGGATCACATATTGGACCCTGAATGTTTATTGTTTTTATTGATCGGAAAACCCAGATCATAAAAAACTTAAATGTTCTCATATTTGCTGATGACGTAAAAATGTATCATTCGATTGAAGAAACGTGTGATAGTGACAATCTGCAAGTTGACAATCTGCGAGTGGTGTGATCACCACTCATTGCTCTTAAATATCAAGAAATGCAAAATTATGTCTTTTCATCGCAAAAAGAATCCAATACTTAAAGCGTAAAATTGATGAAAATGAAGTTCCAAGAGAACAAGAGATTACTGATTTGGGAGTCACCTTCGTCGAAAACGTTAGTTTCAACAGGTACGTCGATAACTAAATTGCTAAGGCAAACTCCTAGTTTAGACTTTAGTAAGGTCAAGCGATGGACTGAGGACTTCAATGATATTCAAACTTCATTTACACTATATTTCGCTTATGTAAGCTCTCAAGTGGAATATGCTGCCGGAATCCTTACTACGATGCACATATCAAAAGAAATGCAAGTGCTCAAAAAATGTTTCTGATATTCCTGTTTAAAAAACGGGCTTGGATTATGACCACAATACAGCCATTCCATGCGAAATCAGACAAAAAAAAGACATTGGAGGCAAGGTGTCCAATTATTTTGAAATTAAAGCAAATGGTTAGTCTGGATAAAAAAAAAATTAATTTGAATAAAAACTCGGTGGGGTCAAAATACGGAGTTCCGTTATAATTCGTTTTTGTCGCGGAAACTCAAATGTTGACATCTTTCAATTCATGTATCTTAAGTATTTCTTACCGATTTTCACGTGTAATAGCTCGTTGGAAAGACAATTTTACATTCTTTCAAGTAAGCATATTACTAACTTTGGTGTTAATGTACAATAAATTATCCTTTAAATATCAGTTTTAAATAGTCTTTTACTGAAAAATCGAATTACACCCTCCCCCTTCTACTTTTTTATTTTTATCGTAAATCACTTGCAAATACCTTTCTAATAAGACATCTTACACGATGGAGACTCAACGCGTTCGAGTTTTATAGAACAAAACGTCATAACAAATTAGGGCGACATTCAACATTTCAGTATAGTTACCAATTACAAACTAAAATTTCCCTTTAGTCATTGAATTTTTATGGCTTCGGTCAATATGGTGTTGACCATGTAACAACATAAAACCGGCAGAAGGTTGACTAAAACCCACAACACGAGTCAAAATATTACCTTGGTGCCGAGTACAATGAAAATTTGTAACACCTACCGTCTTAAAATTAAGCAAAGATCAGCCGAAAGAGTAGAAAGATCCGAAAATGTTGACATGGTTAATGTCGGCGCTGCGCAAACAACACATTTGTCGCCTCAAGTATCATCCTCACCATCGTCAATATCAGACAATATCATCAACAACATCATTTGATGTTTTGGAAAAAATTAATTTTATAAATAAATTTAATAAAATTCTTCCACTAATTGGAGTTACACCGATTATCATCCAGAAAATTAAGAAGACAGAGTTGTACTGCCGCAGTGTAATTGACCAAATATCAAAGAAATTGGCACGCAACATTTTAGAAATATCCTTGGACTCCACTGCATCTCAGACTGAAACAACTAGTAGCGAAAATGAGATGGTAAACCAGATAAAAGTTAAATTTGCTGAAGCCACCGATAAACGGTTTAAAATAAAAATTCGGTCAGTTCCTCCACGATCATGGTCAGCGCGAATAATTTGTCAAGGAGTTCAACACCACAATGCATTTAGCGCTGTTCACCAAGATACTTGTGGAGGGAAATGGAATCATATTCAATCCCTCGCAGCGCGTTGGCTCAAATGTCCTTAATCCTGAAGTTATCGAGCTTGTGAACGAATTCTATGTGAGTGACGATATCAGTATGTGTGCTGGAAAAAGATAATATGTGACTGTCGATGAGAATAATGTGAACATTTCAAAACAACGTCGACTAATTATCACGAATATTGCAGAAGCATATGCTCTATTCAAATAACAAATATTGGTCGTAAAATTGCGGCCGGCTGAATGTCTTTTGGCCCTTGACCACTACGGAACACATTCTGTTTGCTGTTATCATCAGAATGCTAAACTGATATTTGAACCAATGAAGAGGATATTCGGTTTTATCGACATCTCTTCAAGATGATGTTGTGTGAATTCCCAAACGCGGATTGTTTTATAAATATTTTCAAAAATTTTCCTGGAATATCAAAAATGAAGAATCGCCTTAGTCACCTTATGGGAGAAAATGATCTAAACATTGTGTCTTACAAACAGTGGATTAATCAACCTGGTAAGAATAAAATTTAATGAAACTTTTTACATTAGTTAATTAAACATTTATATCCAATTTTTAAGGAACGTCAAACTTAGAAAAGTTATCAAAATCATCGGATGTTTTGTGCATGTCTTCATAGCAAAGCAGCAAGCTGAGTATCTAGCTACGTAGAAACAACTATTGCAACAAAATTGCAACAGTTCATTGTAATCTGCAATTTCTCCTTTGTCGTTCAAGTACATATGTATAATTTGCATTTCAATTTTTGTTTTTCCCCAAATTATTACTGTTTTTGTTTTTTTTGTAGGAAGCCGTCCAAGGCTGGCACTGGGCCAATGCACATTCATCCGTTTGCTGTCTATTACAAGGATGAGAATGGTGTATTGCACCACCAAAGGCTTCTAATAATCGCAGAAAGCTTGTGACACAACTACGAAGCTGTGTATCAGTTTCATCAGGAGCTATTTAATATCCTGAAAATAATATTTAGGCAGTACAAAAACAAAAAGAACTTCTACCAACTGTGTCAATTCAAGGCAAGTCATGGTTTTGATACTGAAAGTTAATTCTTTGCAACATCTCATGGTAAAGGTCCTTATGACGGAATTACGGTAGGCTACGCCGTGTAATATAAGTGATATACGCGGTTGTAATATATGCGGTTGTCGACACGTAAAACGTTACGTAGATTACTTGGCAAGGTTTTTTGTCAACGTCAACAATTAAGACAATGTTAACAACTATTTTTGTTGGATTAATTCCATTTTTTGACTGTTTTTTATACTTTTGTCACTTTGAATTATGAATTTTGAAATTAGTAAAAAACCTTCCTTATTGTGACAATTTGTTTTTATTTTTAGAAATATCGATTTCGGATATTATCCTTCTACGGTTTCTTTTTTACAGTTATTATTATCTTAAAATTACTTAAATTTATACAAAAGTTTGGTTCTATAATTAGGCTCCTCCTATTGTTGTTATTTATTGTTTAATATTAGATCGTATATTTTGTTGGTCCTAGTATTGACTTTCTCGTTCATTAAAGTGTTGTTGTCCTTATTCCTTATTATATTATTATAGTTAACAACTATACGATATTTTTACGATTTGAACAAAATCCGGTTGTTTGCAGCTGTTTTTTGTAAAAGGATTATTGAAGTTTTTTATTTGGAATCCACTTAGGGTGTTGAAATACAAACAAACAATATAGATTTAATTAAAGAATATATATTGTACTAAACGTTCGAATAGGTCTAAATTTCAAATTGTGCTATTACGTTTCAAATTATGCAAGTGAGATTCCGCACAACTTAAAGTGATACTTTGGCAGCAATATTAATCCATTTGGAAAGCATAATTTTCAGCAACCTAATAGCATCCGCCATTCTTCTTCAGCATTCTTCTCACTACTACCGAATATTTTTGGATAACTCCAAAACCGATGGGTTTGTAAGTGTTAGCGGGTATTGCTATATGCAATTGTTAACTGAATTGATTTATAATCTTTCTTCAAAAACACAAATTTTTTTGAAGGCCGGTGAATTTTTACAAACCGGATTATTAGGTACATCTGTAATGGTTTTTATTGCTTATCGTGAATAATTCATCGCGGTCTGGGGTTACAACATTGTGGAAATAGACTCCATATTATCCCCCTTCGAGTAAATGTTACGGGAAAAAAATTAATAATTTTTTCTAAACTGAAAACTGGAACACATTTTGGTTTTCCGATATTATTGATCGAGAGTTCAAAAGCTGGTTTAAGTCGATCGATAGATATGGATGTGTTTTTTCCATTGATGTCCACCACAAAATGTTTTCTGAATCGTCCAATTACCTTATGTGGGACTTCATAAGGCGATGTCAGCCTAATACGAATTTTATCAACCCGGATAAAAACGAACTCACATTTATGCAGCGTTTTTGGAATAAATGTATTGCTCCATATTGTGGCGCAGTGGAAACTCGATTGCGCTTAGAATTTCGAAGATATTTAATAACCTAACCGGAGTCTACTGGTTGTTGATGTGGCACTTCCATAAAAAATTCGCCTGGTAATTTTAGTGGTTGTTCATAAACTAGTTCTGCCGGGGAACATTTAATATTATTTTTTGGTGTACCTCTTATGCCACGAAGAACTATTGACATCTGTGAACTCCAACTTATCGTATTGCCTCTCGCTTTTAGAGATGGCGATGAAAGCTTTCATCATTTTTCACAAAAGTTTTTGCAACAGTTGCGATGGACCCTTCTGGACATCTATAGTGAAACGACCTATGTCAGTTAAAATGTATGCATTTAGTAGTCCAAGTGATCCAATGATGTCCAAATGAATGTGTTGACAACGACCAAAAGGCTGTTTAAATTGTCCTAACTTCGATTTCGTGTGCCTAATTGTTCTAATTCCGATTTCATGTTAGGCCAAAAGTAACGATCCGCTTTTAATTTTGTAGTTGTGAGACGAGTGGAACCAGAAAGTATTTTCGTCCTTCGATAGAGGCAGTTGCGTTATCGCTTGTGCGTGGCAGACTGAGAAGCGACAACATTACCGTTGAAAAATGCGAAATAATATCAAATACCCATATAGCTTCAACTCTTTCTTCGGATGGGAATATTCTCTTAGGGGTAATTTTGTATCATAGAAAGCTAAGAGCATTAACACCAACAATGCGTTTTGAAGTTTTGATAATGATCGACAAGCCTTTTAAACAATAGTTGCAATTGCGATTTTTACTCTCCTTTTGATTTCGAAGCTACAATAATATCAACAATTTATCCAAATACAAAATTTAGTCCTCTTACTACCTCGTTTATGAGCCTTTGAAATGTCTGAGCAGTGTTGCGTAAACACAAATGGTAATTACTGTCTTAGCAATATCTTCTGTATTAAATGATATGGCCCGAGCAAGCCAATTTTAGAGAATATAGTATAACCGGTTAAGAACATAGAGAAATGTTGTATGTGAGATATAGGGTAACGGTCACGGTGTTTAATCTCCTATAACCACCACAGGGTCACCATTTTTTTTAAAATTAATCGTTGAAAAATTAAAACAACTGACTATAATGTAGTTTAGTCGATTTCTACTCTAAACTTGCACAGAATCGACGTCATTATGGAGAATGTGATAAAACCGACTCTGTAGTCCACAACTGCGAATCGCTTGCTAAATCATAATTTTTTAATAAATTTTTACTATTTAAACCTATTTTACGATGCTTTGGTGACAATGCAGATTAAAAATGATTTTATTTTAAAGTGTAGATTAAAATGCAATGAAGCAGCAATTCTATAAACTTTAGAATTAATTTATAAAATTTATTTTTAATCAAAAAGTTAATTTATTTTGTAAATAAATTAACTTTTTGAATAAAACTGTATAACTAAGAAGGGAAATATGAATTTCGTAGTTTAGAATTAATAATTGTACTGAAATGTTAAATTCAACCCTAACTTGCTATGACGTTTTATTCTATAAAACTCGAACGCGTTGAGTCTCCATAGTGTTAGATGGCTTGTTGGAAATGTATTTTGAAGTGCTTTACGATAAAAATATAAAAATAAAAAGGGGAGTAGTTCGATTTTTCAACAAAAGACTATTTAAACCTGAAATTTAAAGGATATATTTTACATATATTTTACATTAACACCAAAGTCTAAAGTTTCGCTTACTTGAAAGTATGTAAAATTGTCTTTTCAACGAGCTATAACACGTGAAAATCGCACTAGGAATACTTAAGATACACGAATTTATAGATGTGAACGTTTGAGTTTCCGAAGTTTCCAAAAACCAATTATAACAGAACTCCGCGTATTTTGACCCCACCGAGTTTTTACTCAAATTATATTTTTTTTTATCTAGACTTACCATCTCCCCGAATTTCAAAATAATTGGACACCTTGCCTACGGATGGGTGCCTGATTTCGCGTGGAATGGCCGAATACACAGTACACAAAATAAAAGTAATATATACTGGGCATCTGCCAAAAATTACAAAAACAACAAATTTATAAAATGGCGGAACTTAGAGACCGGTTTATTATTTTCAATAAATAAAAAAAATGTTTAATTCAAAAAAATTTATTTATGTAATTATTTTGTTTAGTTTTCTTTTATTTTGCTTAGTATTTTCTAAATTGTTATTAAGATGTTTAATTCTGAAGTGCATCCTGGATCGGACAAAAATTTCCATTACTTTTTGTTCAAAACATATAAGTAGTTGTAGAAAGATTAATTAAATTTTTTATGTAATCCTTGGAATACACAATTTCATCTCCATTGAGTTGTTTAAAAATGAACTCTAATTGCTGCATGTATTCCATTAGTTGATCCGATGGTTTTTGTAAGCCGCCTTCGGTTAGCTGAATTGTTCAAGTGAATGAACGGTCTTGGGATGTGTTTACCAGTTCTCTATCCACTGTTAAGCATGGATCTTTCACTATATAGCAAATGAATCCTGCCAAATGCTCCAACCCATTATAGTGGAGTGATTCCAGTTCGTCTAGATTTTTATCGGCCACATCTAAATCGGATGTCAACGTAGTTAATACGCCGCCTATTAGATGGTCGACTGCATCCAAGTCGGGTGTATCGTCCACCATAATGTTACTATTCATTGAAATGCTGCCCTCATTTCTACCGAGTAAGTATGATTGCATCCGATACATGAATTTCAGTCTATCTGGATGATCGTGGAGTCCGCCTTTTGAACGGATGACCCCAAAAAATATTTCTAAGACGTTCTGATTGAGCTTGTATGTCTATAGGTACTTCAGTTTATATTGTGCTTTCAAATCGGTATACAGCATTTTGAGCGCATTATTGGTCATTATTAAGCCTGTATAAAATAAAAAAAACATTAGCAATGGCAAAATGTGCACATAATTTAGCGATAGCATGGTCAACTTATTTTTAACCCGCATTGTGAACATCGTATTGACAGAGTGATTCTTAAAGCCTAATGCCCTGAACTCGTTGCCGACAGTCTTGGTATGGCACAATCAAACCAATCATTAACATTAAAAGACAATAAACAAAAATTTAGTTTAAAAAAATTAATTACATAAACTTTACCAATTTAAGAAACTCAGCACATTTAACCCGATTTTCTGAGCTGAGTTCTCCCAAACTACTTGCGCTGAGAATTGCCTTGGAAACGGTATGAGAAAACTGTTTGGTCGCCAATTTAACTTTTTGTCTCGCTGCTCCTCTGACCGTTAAATTCGTTGCCGAGATTTTGAAGACTACACCTAAATCGGATTTATTATTTGTTTTCTCTAGTAACTCTACTATAATTTTTTTATCGATAACTGCTCCATCAATAATAAATCCATTACTATCAATAAAATGGTTTCTTATTAATTTAATTAAAGAAAAGATAAATATTTTTAGATAGATTCGCTGGATTTGTAAATGAAGGTTTTTGGCATGATACATTTAATTCACGTATCAATCCTTGATTTGATCCCTCCAAATCACCCACTATGGCTACCACATGAAACCCATACGATTGTATGCTATTTATTATTTTATATAATATGTCTTTTGTCATTTTCTGATCAAAGTCATAATATATCGGCTGCTTCCAATTTCCGAACAAAACATTGCAACCTGTAACTATTTTGCCGCCTTTAGTTGTTCATCTTTAGATTTATCATACACAATTTTTTCTTTCACTTTCATTTCATCGAATGAAAGAACACAAATTTTTTGCTTGTTTGTCAACTCGGCAGTTTTCATTATATTCATGAAACACTTCATTATCCCGGGATAAACTTGCTGGTAACGGATATTGCTTTTTAAGAAGCAAGCAATATGCTCGTGCTCCTGCTGCGTGTATTGTAATGGCATTGGCAATGTCATCGTTTGTCCATTTCAGACGCTTCTTTGGGCATTCAAGTTTCTTTAATTGTCCTTCGGTGAATATATATGTTTCAAGGAATCAATAATTTTAGAATGTTAGTAAATCTGTTGCTTTAAACCACGAACTTCTGAAGTGGAAGGTATAATTTCTGTTGTTTGTGTACTACAATCCGTACACTTAATAGCGCTGGATTTCGTTGAATAAACGACGGAGGTCCAATTTCTTGAGTTTGTGTACTACAATTTGTACACTCTACCGCGGCTGGATTTGGTTCATTAGATGTAGATTTTTCGATGGAATTTTCATGCAGCTCATCTGACAATCCGCTGCTAATATTCGTTGAATTGATTGTCCAGCAATAACTGATGAACCAACCTCAGTTGCACTGTTTGAAAATAAATGTTCATAATTTACATTATCACTTAATTTGACACTTCCACTTACCTTCATCGCGATGCTTTTTTGTCCATTCTCACTGTACGAGAGGTTACTGTTTTCAGTTTGCCTTTCATTGGCAGTACAATTGACGGAATAACCTTTTTTTTAAATTTACGTTATTATTAGTTTAGGTTGAGTGGCTGCTACAGCACTCTTAGACTGGCGACGGTCCGTTATGATACCACAGGATCTACGTCCCTATTACCCTTATGCGAACCAGTTTAAGCTACTTATGTGGCGTGATAAGTCTCGCACCTTACAGTTTTCGAGATCCGAGAGGCAGTCCATTGAGTATTTACCCAAATATTCATGTCTTTTGTGTGGTAAAGCCGGGCATAGGCATAGGAGGTCGACTACCGTCTCTTCCTCCTCCTCGTCCCCACAGCTTCTGCAAAAGTCATTTGCTTCCAGACCTAGCCTCCTCGCATGTTCTCCAAGTAGGCAGTGGCCTGTGAGTATCCCCACGATCGATTAGAGTTCACGCCTTCGTAGGGAGATGAGTGTCTTAGAGCGTTTCAAGTCCAGCTTTGGCCAGACTTGCCTTGCTACACTACAAGAGAGGCTTCCAACTAAGCTTACTGTCCAAGATTACTCCCAGAAATCCTGCCTTGTCAGTAAAAGCTAGTCTCCTGCCATTTAGGGGAGGTGGATCTACTACCGGGATTTTATATTTCCCAGTAAATAGTACCAGTTTAGTTTTGCCAGCCCACATCAAATGGCCCACTTTGTAGTGATTAAGAGGGCATTTTGGATTACCTCCTTCACCGTGCTTAGATATTTGCCAGAGACAGCTAACGCTACGTCGTCTGCATAAGCAACCACTCCGATCCCCTCTCTCTCCAGCTCCAGCAGCAATCCATTGATTGCTATGTTCCAGAGAAGGGTTGGTTGGTGACTATCAAGAAAGATTTCATCCGAATCGATCAGTCACTGATCAGGTCTTTTCGCTGCGGATGATTCTATCTAAATATTATGAGACTTCCATCTCCATACATCAGGTGTTCCTGGATTTCCGGCAGGCCTATGACTCGATCGTTTCTGGTCTGCCCTGGAATACCTAGGAATGCCAACAAAATTGGTACGACTGTGCAGGACGACAGTGACGCAATCTCAATGCTGTGTTAAAGTTGAGAACAGGCTATCGACAATTATTGCAGTTAACTCGGGTGTTCGGCAGGGAGATGCTCTGTCCCCGATACTCTTTAATCTCATGTTGGAGTACATCTTTCGTAAACCTGAAATACTTCAGCGCAATGTCTTATATCGCCAGTCCAATCAGGTGCTTGTATATGCAGATGACATATGCGTGATTGGACTGAATAGCAACGTAGAGAAAGAAATACTTGATCCGCTTGTAGAGTTTTCAGCTTCAGTTGGACTTCAGAACAATGAGTCTGAAACGAAATACCTGATCTCTGGTTATAGCGACAATGGCACACCAGATTTTAGTAGTAGCCACCACACGTTTGAGGGAGTGAGGAGGTTTAAATATTTGGGTTCTCTTATCACTCACGATAATAGTGTGGGTGAGGATATTAAAGTGGTAGCCGTGCTTTGTATCCTCTAAGGCCACTGCTAAAATCCAAACACTTATCAAGTGCCGTGAGGCTGAAGCTTTACAAAGCGTTAATCAGGCCCGTTGTTATGTTTGGATGTGAAAGTAGGGCGCTGACGGATGAGTACGAGAGATGGCTCCTTACATTTGAGAGAAGAGTCATGCGTGTGATTTACGGCCCAAAACGCGAAATAGATGGTACATACCGAGCTCTGGACAATTTTAGAGATCAGAGATCTGATGAAGAACCCCGATATTGTACATGAAGTAAGATCTCAGCGGTGCGCTGGCTCGGTTACGTTCTGCGTGCTGATCCGGAGCGAATTGTGCAGCGATCACTGAAAGGAGAGCCACCATATGGTATGCGCAGAGGTCGTTGCAGGCGGCGATGGCTCCACGATGTAGAGAACGACTTCTTCAGATTGTCATAGACAGTATGAAGACCATGCTCAGGATCGAAACCGTTGGAGTCAAATTGTTGGCTCAGTAAGGGGCCAGTAATGGCCTTTAATACTGTTTATTATTATTTATTACATGTTGTTTTATCTTTCGGAAAAATATGAAATGAAATTTCACTATTATTGTTTTTATTATTTTCATTGCACTTTTCATTGCCGAAAATAGTACAGCGCATTTTAATTTATTATTATTATTATAATTTACAAGATAATTCACAAGATAATAAACAATCCATTCAGGTCTCAAACATTATTATTCGCTATATTGGAAATTTTTAACAGTTGTGCAAACATGAACGAAAATAGAACCAATGAATATAATACCTTTATTTTGTGTACTGTGGGCTGAATAGACCTTTCTATCAAAATGTTGCTCGCTTACCACCTTTTTCAATAAGGTGCACAGAATATAAAATTTGCACCCTTGAAATTAGAGGTATTCTGCTGGATTTACCGCCTTTATCAAAAACATCTTACTCGGCCACATCGATTCATCTTATGATGTATTAGAAAATATCTCTATAAATGTTCCAGGCAGGACATTACGTAATCATCGAATTTTAGCGCTTGAACACCATTTCACCAACTACGGCAATATCAATAGCGCGAGGATCAATTTGATTTTAATTTATCTAAAAATAATTTAAAAAAAATTTAAAAACTTATTTCTTAACTTTATGATTAATTTTGCTGACAGCTTCAACTTTGAAGAACTCTATTTAACATTTTTAAGATTTGACTCAAATTTTTATGTTCGTAAATTTTGTTGTTTTAATTTGTTTTCAAATTTTAAATTTACGTTTTAACATGTTTAATAATCTATTTGTTGTGGTGATAATTTTTATATGAAATCATAAATGTTACTACAAAATCGATTTCTTTACTTAAATAAATAAATAAACATTACAATACAATTCCAAGGATAAATACAATCAAATAATAAAATCCAGCACACCTCAATATTCACTTATCGGTTGGGGACTACAGATTTTAACACTGTGCAAAGGGTAAATTAATGGCCCACCTAATTAGGAAATAATACGATACTACTAAATCAAATTGTTAACATTACTCCTATTGAACATACAATTAATATGGAAATGAAATACGAAACACCCAATGAGAATAGTTTGCAAATATTCTGTGATAAAGCATTAAAATCTCTGCCATGTGAATTTGGGAATTTGTATAAAATATTTCTTGAATAATAATTAAACATATTAAATAATATGTACAATGCTGATAAAAATGGCGACTCATGTTATTCACGTGAAATTTATCCTAAACCTGTCCTAAAAGCAACAACAACAAATAAATGTGTACATGTGTGAGTATAATGAAAGTCTCGATATAACGAATTTTTAAATTTTTATTGTGAATTATTTAAATTCGGTTTTTTTTTTAAATATCTATACGGATTCACATTTAATCAGAGATTTGCTACTAATGTAACCATAATCAGGAGCCTTCCTCAAAATAACACGTAACGTAAACAAGTAACGAATTCTATTTATATGTACATATGCGTCTGTTTTTGTATTTGAATTTTCTATTTAAAAAAAAAATGATTAAATAAGTAGTAGTTTTTACTAAGATTTAAGCGCTTCTTGTTCCCAATCCAATAAGCCCCTTATTAGACCCACACCTACTCAAACATTTTTCGGCTATGATGGCCCCTTATTAGAAACACTCGAAAAAATTCGGACACTTCGATATATGTATTTCAGTTTTGTTACTATGAACCAAAAGTGTTCAATCCTAAGTACCTGAAAGCCTATATTTGGGAAAACCTGAATGGTTTTCCATTAGACCAGACCCGCACCTACTCAAACATTTTTCGGCTATGATGGCCCCTTATTAGAAACACTCGAAAAAAATCGGATACTTCGATATATGTATTTCAGTTTTGTTACTATGAACCAAAATTGTTCAATCCTAAGTACCTGAAAGCCTATATTTGGGAAAACCTGAATGGTTTTCCATTAGACCAGACCCACACCTACTCAAACATTTTTCGGCTATGATGGCCCCTTATTAGAAACACTCGAAAAAAATCGGACACTTCGATATATGTATTTCAGTTTTGTTACTATGAACCAAAAGTGTTCAATCCTAAGTACCTGAAAGCCTATATTTGGGAAAACCTGAATAGTTTTCCATTAGACCAGACCCGCACCTACTCAAACATTTTTCGGCTATGATGGCCCCTTATTAGAAACACTCGAAAAAAATCGGATACTTCGATATATGTATTTCAGTTTTGTTACTATGAACCAAAATTGTTCAATCCTAAGTACCTGAAAGCCTATATTTTGGAAAACCTGAATGGTTTTCCATTAGACCAGACCCACACCTACTCAAACATTTTTCGGCTATGATGGCCCCTTATTAGAAACACTCGAAAAAATTCGGACACTTCGATATATGTATTTCAGTTTTGTTACTATGAACCAAAATTGTTCAATCCTAAGTACCTGAAAGCCTATATTTTGGAAAACCTGAATGGTTTTCCATTAGACCAGACCCGCACCTACTCAAACATTTTTCGGCTATGATGGCCCCTTATTAGAAACACTCGAAAAAATTCGGACACTTCGATATATGTATTTCAGTTTTGTTACTATTTTTCGAGTGTTTCTAATAAGGGGCCATCATAGCCGAAAAATGTTTGAGTAGGTGCGGGTCTGGTCTAATGGAAAACCATTCAGGTTTTCCCAAATATAGGCTTTCAGGTACTTAGGATTGAACACTTTTGGTTCATAGTAACAAAACTGAAATACATATATCGAAGTGTCCGAATTTTTTCGAGTGTTTCTAATAAGGGGCCATCATAGCCGAAAAATGTTTGAGTAGGTAGGTCTGGTCTAATGGAAAACCATTCAGGTTTTCCAAAATATAGGCTTTCAGGTACTTAGGATTGAACAATTTTGGTTCATAGTAACAAAACTGAAATACATATATCGAAGTATCCGATTTTTTTCGAGTGTTTCTAATAAGGGGCCATCATAGCCGAAAAATGTTTGAGTAGGTGTAGGTCTGGTCTAATGGAAAACCATTCAGGTTTTCCAAAATTTAGGCTTTCAGGTACTTAGGATTGAACACTTTAGGTTCATAGTAACAAAACTGAAATACATATATCGAAGTGTCCGAATTTTTTCGAGTGTTTCTAATAAGGGGCCATCATAGCCGAAAAATGTTTGAGTAGGTGTGGGTCTGGTCTAATGGAAAACTATTCAGGTTTTCCAAAATATAGGCTTTCAGGTACTTAGGATTGAACAATTTTGGTTCATAGTAACAAAACTGAAATACATATATCGAAGTATCCGATTTTTTTCGAGTGTTTCTAATAAGGGGCCATCATAGCCGAAAAATGTTTGAGTAGGTGTGGGTCTGGTCTAACGGAAAACCATTCAGGTTTTCCCAAATATAGGCTTTCAGGTACTTAGGATTGAACACTTTTGGTTCATAGTAACAAAACTGAAATACATATATCGAAGTGTCCGAATTTTTTCGAGTGTTTCTAATAAGGGGCCATCATAGCCGAAAAATGTTTGAGTAGGTGTGGGTCTGGTCTAATGGAAAACCATTCAGGTTTTCCAAAATATAGGCTTTCAGGTACTTAGGATTGAACACTTTAGGTTCATAGTAACAAAACTGAAATACATATATCGAAGTGTCCGAATTTTTTCGAGTGTTTCTAATAAGGGGCCATCATAGCCGAAAAATGTTTGAGTAGGTGTGGGTCTGGTCTAATGGAAAACCGTTCAGGTTTTCCAAAATATAGGCTTTCAGGTACTTAGGATTGAACAATTTTGGTTCATAGTAACAAAACTGAAATACATACGTCGAAGTATCCGAATTTTATGGAGTTTTTCTATTATGTGAACATTTTTAGTGGACACGAACAATCTCTTATTAAAACTTCCTACTTTTTTTTAAGTGTGCCTATTATTTTTAATAAGCTAAAGCTTAATATTTTTTAATTCAAATACTACCGACAATTATAGAATTCCTTATATGTTTGCCATGTTTCGACGTATTCTAATTATTTTGTTTAGATATCAGTAGATCTCTAATATACATTAAATTTAATTTAAAAGTGAATCCGGTAAGCTAGTAATTTGACTAATTTCTATTTATTTAATAATTCACAATAAAAATATAAAAATTCGTTATAACGAAACATTTATTTGATCTTCACACTCACACACATGCATAGTAATTTGTTGTTGTTGCTTTTAGGACAGATTTAGGACAAATTTCACAAACGTACTCATGTTAAGTTTTCTAATTTATAGACAACTGTGGAATAAAATTCAAATCTTTTTAAATTGCAATAAAAAATTTAACTTAACGATCAAACCAAAATGTACAATAAGGACAATTCAGAAATAAAGTATTGGCATATTAGATTTTCATTATTTTTTTATAATAATGTAAAACGAACCAAATTGGAATATGCGTAAACATAATCTTTAAAATATGTAATAACACAGTAAAATTAATTATGTTAGGATATATGTGAATTATAGCATAACAGATTTATCAATAATTATATACAGATTAATTATTTATTAAAATTTACACCATATACGATGTGTAATCAATAATATTTCATTTTATATCAACAAACCTCCATAGGACAGCATTATGTCAACAAAATATAATTTTAATTTTATTAAATAGATCGTAGAATTCCCCAAAACCCACTGTGTAAAACTGAATTTAATTTCTATAATTATTTATTCAACAAAAACCTAATACATTTTTATTAGAGGCTTTTTAATGTAATATGTTGTTTCAACAAAAAAATATATAATTATTGAATACCCAGAACTAGAGCATAGACGTAAAAACAATGTAATGTCCATTGAAATATTAAATTAATTTACGTTGTTGGATTCCAATATCATCTAATTAAAAATGTTACTATTCAACACCACACAACAACAACTAAATACTATCCCAGTATTATACTCGTATGTACCTAAGGAATATTTGAAAATTTAATGATATCACATCATTATGTCTATGTAACGTTGGGAAGATATTTATAATGTATATGAAATTTAATGCATCTATAGAATCGACAAAATCAGATATTGAATTATTTCAGGTTTTAGAAACTATGTATTTAACTATCACACAGTATATAAATCTACGGTAATGATATAAGTATACAAAACATACTCGTTTTGGTATAGCAGATACATTTTTAATTAAATTTTAGAATTAGCATATTTGCATGTGATACTGTTAGATTTGTTATGAAATTCAAAACACAAATTGAAATTATAAAAATATTGTTTTCAGGTTACGTAAATCTGCGAACACGTACATACATATGTATGTATCTACATACTTCAATTATTACATTCTGAAAATTTTATAATACATCTATCGATTTGAACAGAACCTCCTCCAAGAGTTAAACATTTTAGCAGAACCAAGAATTTACAAATCATATCTATTCTGATTTGTAAAATAATTAAATTTCAGTTGTTTGTCAGATTAACTTGGGGCTGTGTTCATTTAAAATTTAATATGTACACACCGCTTCACTTGGTTGCACTTGCAGATATTATTTTTATTTAAAGAATATATCTGTTTTACTTTTCTAAAACGTGTATTGATCAATATTTATTTCCGTCCACGGCATTCTCGCCTACTATAAAAATAATCAATGCTTTTCGTTTCATTTGTTTGGGAACAGAAGAAAATTTATTATTATGTTCTCGAAAGTTAAAGCAGTAAATGTAGTTAGTAAAAAGGTCTACCGAATCCTGGATTGATCCTTTCGTTACTAACGCTATTTGAACTTATATTTTTATTTTATCAAGACTGAACTAAAACAACAATCAACATAAACGATACAAATTTTTTACATTTAAATTCATTTGTAAAAAAAATAGGCTTTTGCACAGAAAATTTAAAATTAGATTCATTGGAAAGCTAAAAGTGCTAATAACTTTTTTCGGTTTAGAATATTTTTTTTCCATTATTTACCGTTCAATTTCGACTACTACTTATTTACCGTTGAACCAGATTCAGTATTTGCGCATACTGGGCACATCAGAATTGAGTGACTACCACAGATAAATTGATTGCACTTGAAGCATACTAATTCTGTTTTACGATGCTTTTTTGCTGGGCATATTTGGCATCGATTAGGTTTGTCAACTTTGATTTTTTTTTTGTGTTGGCCCGCTCATCTGGCATTTCGCAAATTGTTTTTAAGAAAATTTTAAAGGCTTAAGTGAACCTTGAATAAGACTTCGTCAATCAAAAAAGTATTGGAACACTAAGTTTTCTTGAACATATAACCTAGTTTTGAATACATTTTATAAAAATGTAAACAAAAAATGTGCATACCCGTTTTGCATATGTGAGTACAACCTTTCTTTGTCATATTTAATTGTGTATCTCATAATAGGGGACTTCCCCGATCCAAAAGAATTGTATAGGGAAAAATTAACATCAAAAAAGTATTGGCACAGAATTAGTATTACAATTGTTATTGAAGGTTTTAGTTGTGATAAAAAATTTGTTTGTAGACCCTTTTTGTAAACCTGTGCTTGCTTTTTATGAAAAATGAAATTTAATAATAATTAATGATTTTTTGGAAATCTTTTTAAAAATTTACAATTAAAATGGCTAAAGGAACTGAAATATGCTTAGAAACGAAAACTTATTATTAAATTATGCCTAGAGAATAAATCATACCGTGAGATTGGATCCATAATAGGAAGAAGCTATTTCAGTGTAAGAAATATAATTATAAAGTTTGGAAATACACCTAAATTGCACACAGAAAGACTGGTCTGGACTTTGGTCTGGTCGACCAAAAATATTTTCGCCCAAGGAACAGCGGACTATCGTGAATACCATAAAATATCCTAAGTATTCAGCACCTAAAACCTGCCAACAAATGCTTCAATCAACAGGAAAAAAAATAAGATCCTCAAACCGTTAGGAATGTGCTCTGTCAAGCTGGTTATCATGGACGGTCTGCGAAAAAAACAGCTTATTTCAAAAATAAACAATTTACTGAGAGACATGTAAATGAGTCTGATAAATTTCGGAAAAAAGTTGTATTTAGCGATGAAAGCAAATATAATATTTTTGACTCAGCCGGGCATTTCAAAGTGTGGAGAAAAAAAAATACAGAAATTAATAAGGAAAATACTATTCCAACCGTCAAACATGGTGGTGGTCACGTGATGGTGTGGGGGTGTGTACGTGCCTGTAAGTGCAACGGTTGTCAACAAGACAATGACCCAAAACACACATCAAAAATATTCAAAGAATGGTGCCTTAATTTAAATGAATGGTGCTTTAAATTCAAATATAATATTTCCAAGCAGTATGCATACACCACCACAATCTCCATATTTAAACCCCATAGAACACGTTTTGGACTTACTGACGTCTGGAAGCAGTTTTGAACTTAAAAGGAGATCCAACAAAATACTGAATATATTCAATAAAAGTAAAAGTGGCTATAAATTTGATCCGATTAAAAATCAGAAAGAATTATATCAGAAAAAAATTTGCTGTGCCAATACTTTTTTGATATAATTTTAAGAGTCTACGTCTTTTGATTTTATTTTATTTTTATTTTTTTGATATTTTGAAATAACTTTGAGTTTAATGGTGTATCTGAATACATTTCTTAATATTGTATGAAAAAAAATGAAGGTGTACCAATACTTCTTTGATTAACTGTATATGCTAGTTCGTTCAAAAAGAGTTTTCGGCTTTTGTATTTTATTGAAGGATTTTCAATTGACAGTAAAACAATCCGCGCATTTATCCCGGCTATATTCAGCATACTGTCGGGTCTACGCCATCCTTCGTACTGTTGTAAATTTCAATTATTACTGGTAAAGAATTGCTGTTTTCTGAAATTATACCATTCCGGTGCATAGTAGATATCAATAAGTTGCATGTTTCGGATACCCAAATACCCTCTTGCTTTTTTTAATTGTGCCGACCAATGTTTTGTTTTTTTCCAGAAGGACTAAAGCCAGAGGACAGCTGGTGAACCAATCGTTGTACCACCTCCTCTGGCTTATTACATAAGTTATATCGGACTGGTGGCTGTTTTCCGCAATAAACTTCAAGCTTGGAAGTATAAAATGATTCGTAATCAACTGCGGAAACAATTTCTTACTTCGCAGGCTTGGTGGGTATGTATTGCTTGAATCCTCATTTTCCGCTATAAAGATACCACTTGCTTCATGTAAACTGCTGCTTCAGGAAGAAACCATACAAGAAACGAACGTCAGAGGGTCTAACGCCAGTTCGTGTGTAATAACCAGGCAAATCTGGCCTGGACTTGATCGGTCCAGATCAGGCCAACTGATATCGCTTCGACGGCACCATATTGGTATGGTCGTGGGAGCTATAACGGGACATTGTCTCATTGTCGCAGCTTTGGTGATGATGAGGAGGAGGAGGAGGAAAATTTGCTCCATCTGCTCTGCACCTGTCCTAGTCTAGCCTACAGTAGAACAAAATTTATGGGAACTTCCCTTTTGAACGGCCTCTCGGATCTTAGTAAGATCGAGATCCGGGATTTTAAACGCTTCTTGGTAAGCTCAGGATGGTTTAGCGAGTGAAGAGGGGGAAACTAGAATGTGGTATAGCTACAGACCAATTTTGTGTCTATGCTAGTCCTTTAGGACGGCCGCCCTTACCTAACCTAACCTAGACCAAAGGGATTGACGTTAGATTACATTTATTTTTAATTTTTGAATGTTTGGGTAAGTTTCATCCAAGCATTAGTAACGGAGGTTAAAATGAACGAAGATTTGGCAGGCAGCAGTCAATTTGAAACAAAGAAGGATCCCGTAGCTATCAAAATTTTTCTAAGACTTTTAGAGTATCTGTATAAATCTATGGAAAATATGCCACGTAAATAAGCAATGTAATTTTATTAAATTGATTTACCATAAAACCCAAGTTTTTTAAATCGGCCCATTAGATACAATTTCAGCTACTCCCAATTGCATGGAAGAAAAAACGTTTCGGTATTTTCTTAGAACTCGAAATTAACATCCCTGTAAAGAAACAGAATTTTGTAAGAAAGAAAATAATGTGTTGTGTAATGTTATCATAATAAACTTTGCATCCCATGAACACGAACCACAGAAAATGTGAAGCGGAGTGTACGTATCTATATCATATTTATTTGTATATCAATTTCAAAGTTGCCATTACATCGAAATAAATTAAACGCTTGGGGTTACCTATTGCGTTTATTCCAAATTAAAATATTTGTTATTTTTCTCCAATTGTTCTGTTTTTGTTATCAATAATAAATAATACAATTTTTAGTAAATATCAGTAAATTACGTCGAGTTGTTTGGGGTTTTTGGAAAAATCGCGAATTACGTGTACGAAAGAATACTAGGAAAAAATTGATTTATTTTTTGCTGCGTTGGTTGGAAATAGGTATTGGATGAAGATGAATCCTCGCTCTCAGAGTTGCAACAAGTGGTTCGGGATTTATGGAAAGGAGCGATGAAGAAGAAGTGTGCAGCATTGAGAATGACTCTCTGCATTAGATGATTCTCTGCTGTCGGAATTTATGTTCGAACAAGCCAGATAAACCAGAAAAGAATTTGCTTCAAAATTAACTACTTCTACCATCATGATCAGACCACCAACTTAACCAGCACAACAACCTTCCGCTTCTGCTTCAACGAACTCAGTTACAATTTCTGCTGCAAAATCCACATTCAAATTACCTGTATTATATTTCAAACTGAGCGAGCTATGAAAATTTTGCTTGTGTTTTATAATTGAATCTGAGAAATTATAGGCCACGGACACACGAATGGTAAATGTCGGACATGGTTAGTGATTGGTCCAAATAACAGATCATGTCATATGGCAAATGTCAATTTCGTAGTAATGGAAACCATAAAAAAACACTCAAAAATGAGTGAACATTTTATGGCGCGGATGAGTGAGCCTGAAGGAATTGTGACGTGCTATATCCAAAATCTTAAGCTCTCCGTAAATGAATGTGCTAGAAAACTACAATTAGAATTGTGTGTCCAAATTTAAAAATTGGTAGAAAATATGAAAATAACAAATTCCTTATAATTAAAACATAAATTTACAATTAAAAAATTATTTATTATAATGATTATTGCTGCACTAGAAACAAATATTTACTTTAATTTTTTGTGTTTATTTAATTATTTATATTATATACATATACACATGAAATATGAATTAAAATAATTAACTTTTTTACATAAATTATTTATTTACATTGGTTTTAACCTACCTTAATGAACGTACATACATATATTGCAAATAAAATACATTTTATTATGTATAATTATTATTTCAGTGGATTGTGATACGGTAGAACCATACACTTCATTAAAATATTTACTAAATTTTTCTCTAATAATCCTAGTATCTTGGGTTGTTAGAACCTACTCGGCGAATCGGCTTAGTTCCAGAAGTATTGCCATCTGGTCTTACTTCAAAAATACTATAATGAGAATAAGCAATGCTTTTTAACCAAATATGTAGTACAACAGTTGCCTTAATTATTGCTATAATCATTGGCTCACTAGACAAAATACCAAAAGCATTTTCCACAATTCGCTAAACCCGTGACAAACGATAATTGGAGACATGCTGCCACGGTGGTAAATGACGTGTATTTCTACCAGGAAAAAGTCTCAATAAATTAGGTAGAAGAGGAAATGCCTCATCACCGACAAAATCAAACGGTGCAGTTATAGTGCTGCCTGGCAACCTATACACTCTGATGGTAAATTGAGTTGCTGTCCTCCGCTTATGATTGCTTTACCGAAACCACTTTTTCTAAACATAGTGCTATCTCCGTTATGGCCACGTCAACCATAAAGAAACAATATTCGGCATTGCAAAGGGCGAGGATAACACTATTGCTGTTTATGTAATCTTCACAAATCGAACCAGAATCTCCAAAAATCTAAATTAATTTTAACAAAATGCATAAACTCAAGAAAATGAAAAATTGGTTTAAATAATTAACCTGTATAATAACGTGCTTTCCTTCCATAGCTCCCTGAGAAAATTTCAAAGTTCGTGAAACTTTTCCACTGTACTTGTCCACATAATTGTACTAGGTGAGGGGAACACAGTACTTTTCAAACATTCCAACAGGTTCACACAAATCTAGTGTTATTTAAATATCGATAGTATCGATAGCATAATTACTATCGAGCCTATCGATAGTTCAGTTCATCTATCGATCAACAATCATCAGCGCCACAACTTTCCAAAAGTTGAAAAATGAATCGCTTGTTTGTCGGGCAGAAGTTAAAATTAAATAAACTATTTTTTTTTGTTCTTTCCTTCTGATTCTGACAACGGATTCGTATAATCGTTCATTCTTATTATGTTTAGTTTCCATTATGTATCACGACGGTATACCGGGTAAAATGAAACATGTAAATCCTCTTTTGAGGATTATAATCAATTCATTAAGTGTAATATATGTAGCCAAGAATATAAACACTCTGGAAATACAAGCAACTTGGCCGATCATCTACAAACACCACAAATAACGATGAAGACGAAGTGGATGATGATAATGTGGTTATGCTATCATCAAAAAAATCAAGACAATCTCTTAAGAATTACTTAGATAGAGATAAGATGAAAATTCTAAAATTCATGACTTCAAATCATACATGATTTAAAAAGTTTGTTAAGGCTTTAGATGCCAAATACGAATTGATGATATTACTCTTAAACTGAAACTTATACCAGAGTATTTTAATGAGTGTCCAACAGCCCCACCTACACTAACTGCGGAAAATTTGAATGCAATTGAAGAAATATTGAATCTCCTTGAGCCGTTTGAAGTGGCAACAAGCAATATTTCAGGAGAAAAATATGTCACTTCCGCAATGATAATACCACTGACCCTTAAAATGACTGGCTTTAAAGGTAAATTAATAACGGTAGAAGCAAATGAAGTTCGAAAATCTTTAAGAAAGTCTGTCAAGAAACGACTGAAACTCTTTATCACAAGAACCTACACCATTTTTAGTACCTTATAAGACCCAAGATTCAAAAAGAATGGTTTCTGGACTCAACAAGATGCTGATAATGCCATACAAATTTTGCAAAAAGAATATACTGCTTTTATTTCACATTCATCAAAACAAGGGAACACGAATGTTGCTGTAGTAGAACACCCTCAACCTTCTACATCTTCTGGGCAAAACTACATTTGCAAAATTATCGATATTATCGATAGGGTTTGAAAAAAAAATCGATACTGATGGATATTGAAATTCCCTACTATCGATGTTTAAGCAACACTACACAAGTCTCTTGGATAATTGCACTGGTGGTCGATTTTCCCAAACGAGAAGACTATCGCCCAATAGACGCCATACTATTACCACTAGCAGATATCTAAATTCAAAATAAACATGGGTATAAATAAAGTCACGCGCCCCTGATGGCGTATATATCAGAAGTAATGTTTGATTTTTGCGCAATAATTTATGCAACAACACATGTTTTTGTTATGTTATTATCTTTTCCCACTAAGGCGTATAGGCGATCGAAAAATTCTAAAAACAGACGCCATTATTCGATGTGTTGTTCCCACACAATAAACACCTGGAAATGGTTTTATTGTCCTTTTCCGTAATGGAAACGCATCATCCGAAAGAAAGACAAAGACAACTAATTTTTCTCTTCCTGGAATTAGCTGGCTTGGAGGTAACATCATCTATTCACTTTCAATTTCATGAAAAGTGATGCAAACCGAAATTCACCATCGTCGCTTATACTTCCCAGGGTTCCCACATCAGCTTATATAAACTAGTACTATAGGCTGCAAATACATATAAGCTTAAAATTAGAAAAACTACATTTGGCATTGACCTCTTCGGCGATAATTATTCCAGTATCTTTGGAATGTAAATTATATACAATCCAGCTTAATGCATAATACAATACATTTAAATTGTACAAAATTTTTAATTAATTTGATTTAAAAAAGATGTTTTATAACCCTAACTCCTTGCTTCAAAGCATTGTTTTGTCCTAGACACACTTCGGGTATAATATTCGATATCACCTGATGGGGCATTTTGAATAAGTAGGAGAGGCTATGGTATAAGGTATGAGGGCCCAATTTTTTGAATAAGAATAAGGCCTGATCCGCTGTATAAGCATCAAAAGGTACTCAATAAAATGTATAAATAGAAGTATCTACTAAATAAAAAATGTCTGTTTTCAACATTGGCTATACATTCGCTCAATAGGCGGTTTTTAAAAAAAATCAAAGAAAACTACCAACATTGTTGTATTCCCTGATGGCGTGTCAGCCACACGAATTTTCTATTTTATCAATATTTGTAAAATATTTGTCAAATCACATTGGTCGATATTTACTATTCGCATTTAAAATCGATCAAGGCACTAGATATAGTTATTTGGGTACAAATTATTTCCATTTTTCCAAAAAGAATTTATGCTACACACACTCTGTTTACACTACACGCGGGATAGTTTGACACCGCACCAAACTTGGACGGTGTATACGCTGGCTAATTAATGCTGCTCACTTGGGTTAAAATAAAAAACAGGTGATTTATCTGTCGAGAATCTGAAAAAATAATCTGGCCTTCTGGTAACAATTCAGGTGGTAATTCTTCATCCCACAAAATTCATAATAAAACCCATAATAAATTTACACATTTTCTTCTTGATACCTATTTTGACTCCTGTATGTTTCTTTTTAATACATTTTTGTTTGTACTTAAATTACCGTAGTTCTTGTAGGGAGTTAATTAATACGTCCTGAAGGGATAGGCAGCATCCCCCAATATATGGTACTGCTGCTCACACAATGTTGGTATTTTTCTAGAGTAGTAGTACCTGTAGTAGTTTTAAATAATCAGTAAAATAATTTTTTACCAAAGCCTATCTTCAGAAAGCATGAAAAAGAAACTTTGAGCTACGTGTAATTTGATTTCTGATTTACAACTTAAGTAGAATTAGTAGCTAATCCCAGCTAGATACAGCAAACTGAGCATTTGGAAAGACGGGAGGACAAAGCGGTCTGAAAACGCTGTGTTACATTAGACGCTTTCAGCTCCACTAACTGTTGGCAATAATTTGATTAATATCAACATGTTGAGGTCTAAACAAAACCAATACAACAGACATGTTATGACAACATTGATGAGCTAAATATCATTTTTTGGATCGTCGTATTATTTGTTGATGGTTATATAACCTTTAAAATTTAAGTGATCAAAAGACAGTACTACTCTTATTATCGAGGAATATAAAATTCGGAATCGTTTGTTGTTCCTTTGACATTGGTAGTATCGTATCTGACAAATTTTGCACGCCCCTGAACCCGTGCTTATGACTTTGGATTTATAAAATTAGAAACTTTCTTTATCGTTTACGTTTTTTTCCCATGCCTCATGTACACACATTATGTAGTTGTTTAATTGACAAACATATATACTCTTCCGCTCATTTTATCCATCCATTTTCAATTTTTCAAAATTTATATACTATTACAAATCTGACACGTCACCGTTCAAAAATCATAGTTTGCGATTAGCTTCGAAAAAATAAAATATAAATTATAGATAAGAATATTTTATTTAGTCGTTCATAAACTATTTAACAGTTCAGATTAAAAATATTACGAAATAGCTTTGTGCAATTTAAGTATTGAAATCTTTAAATGGGTTTTTTAGTCAAAATTAAACATTGTAACGGTTAATGTAAAATTATGTGTTTAGTGCGCTAAATAAAAAATTATATTTATCAATAAGACTTACTGATAAGGTGTGATTTAACCTTGATAATCTTAGATTGATCATTAAAACATAAATTCAACAAAAATGTCAAATACTCAAATAGATGTAATTTAAAGTGTTATTCGTATGGAAATTAAGAACTGGTTTAAAAAGGTAAGATTTAAAAATTAAAAGAACGGTGAAAGAAAATCAGACGATTTTGAAGTTTATTAATTTTTTATAAACGTGGAACTAGAGTTTCTGGTATTATAGTTATTTATTTACCACATTTAAAATTTAATGTAGATTATTGAAAAATATATGATTAGAAAATTAGGGCGTGATTGAACATACGTATAATAAGTATTATTAGACAGAAATGTGTATATGTACTTATTTTTTTATTATTTAATTTACTTGTTATTTTAAAGTCTTCAAAATAGCATATCAATAAATGTCAATCTTTGCAACCATGTTTCCTTTCATATTTAGTGAAAATTACTCTATTCTGTGAAACAACAGGGTGCCGTTAAAAACGTTATAATATTTACATAGAATTTTTTTGTTTGTTATCGGCACTCGTGCATCAATGTTAAAGGAAAGAGGCCTTAATTATCTCTTAACCCAACAACAGTTAATAATAATCTTAATATGTACATATAACTACTAGGCATTTCAACAATTCCAACATTTGTATTATTTTGCATTTCAATTTAATTAAAGTAATTAAAGAGAAAGGAATTTATAGAACGTCCTCAAAATCAACTTGTAGGTTCGAAAGTACCAAATAATTGATCCGCGTAGCAGACGATTTATGTAAGTAACGGCCAATATCAAAAAGGAATGTTGCACCACATTTTAAAAAATAATTTTAAAAAATTTAAAATTTAAAACACCATATAACTATAAGAAATTTTCTAAAATGTTCGCAGTTGTCCAGCGTGACGAAATAAACTTGCCTACCACAAACTAGTCAATAATATTAATAGTAGGTAAAATATCATCACATTGAAAAATATTGTTGCACCAATATATAATTTTGTTACAAATGTAACTGACTTTTTTAGCAATTTTGTAATGGGTGCTGTTAGATCTGCATAGTTTGGGATGCATCTCCTGTACCGTCCTGCAATTTCTAGTAAGCTTCTGGTTTGTTAAAACGCTGGTAGGAGCCGGAAAGTTGCAGATGGCTTCTACTTTGCTAGGATGCCCATCCTCGCCAACCGGGTATCCAAGGTAGTTGATTTTCCTCATAACAAACTTTCTTTTGCTAAGATTGATTGTCAATCCCGCCTTCGATATTAGTTCGGCAACATTATTCAAAAGTTTGAAGTGCTCTATGGTGGGATAACCATGTCCATTAGACGACACATAGTTTGTGCCGCGTTTTATAAACCAAACTGCATCACGGTGAACTGGTAGAGTGATCTACCATATATAGGCACCGTGAATGCTGTTTTATCCCGTGAAGATGTGGAAGCCACACTTTCCAAAAGGCATCCTTTAGATCAATCGCGGATATGTATTTCGTTTCGTGTAATCTACTCAACAGTTTTTCTATAAGCGGATTTTGCTCTTTTTCATCTCTATTCACCAGTACGACTGGAGAACACCACCCATTCGTGCTCTCTTCCACGACTCCAAGTTCAATCATCCGATCCAATTCGGCATACATAATGTCTTGTATCGCAAGGGAAATGTTATAAAATTTTTGTTTTATGGGCTGAGTGGTTCCTACATCTATCACATGTTCCATGACCGATGTTCTGCCTAGGCCTTTGGCACCGGACATTTTTGTTTTCCTAAATTTAGTTCTTGCTGTTGTTCACTGGTTAATATATGTTGATCACAATCCACCGGCATGTTCGACAACTCACTAATAACTTTAGGGGCTAAATTAAATAGTGACCAAAAATCGATACCCAGGTAAAGTTCACCCTGTAACGTTGGTAACAACCTTATGGTAACCGTCTTATTGTTATACATGAGAGGGGCGTCTACGAAACCGTCTATTTTATTGGTCGTATCACCAGTGGTTTTGATAGCCAAATTAATTTTTTTCAGGGTCAGGTTGCATTGTTCTATTAAATAGGATTGGATGCCCCTCTATCCAACAGTCCTGTTATTGGAATCTCGTTAATTTTAACTATCACATGAGGGCGTGGATAATTTTTTAACCTAATTATGGTAGAGCTGCAAATTTTAAAGAAACATTTTCGTTTCTTCCAATATAGTTTTGCTCCAGTTTTCTTATTAGAAGTTTTTACTAGACATTCTATTTTGGAATATCCTAAATTATTGGATGTGCTTTCCGATGTCAAAGACAAACACGGTTTATTTTGGTGACATAGTTCGGTAGGTTGACATTTGAGTTATTGGATTTGGTTCATTTATGTCCTGGGTGTCCACTAGGGTTCTCTCGAACGAGATCTCCCAGGTTCGGATGGAAGTTAGACGCCGAAAACTTTTGGCAATTATCGCAATTTGGTTTCCTTACGCCAGCTTTTCCTCAACCAAAGCAAAAAAATTCAGTAAACCATTTTAAGCAGTCTTGAGATATATGACAGTTCCAACATATCAGATACTCTGGAGAAGGCTTAATGTGTTTTGGTGTGGAATTCACAGCAGATATTTCTAGGGTATTATGGTCGTCGTCGTTAGTTTTCGGTGAATCAAGCGAGAGGGGTGAATCAAGCGTTGCTCATTTCAGAATAAGCTTGAATTTCATGTACGTTTAGACGACGGCTTTGTGTATCACCACTATTCCCAAAATCGAAACCTGGCTGTACCCAAAGCCTTTCATCTTTCATACAAAAGATGGTCTATTGAATAGATGTCTTTCTGAATTGTCATCGTCTGCCAAGATCGTTAAATGATTCTCTAGTCTTTTGTACACGTCTGTTGAACACTCCGTTTCATGACTTGAGAATCTGAGCAACAGAGCTTTACGCATGTCTTGCCAGGACGCATCTGGATTATCTCTAGTATATATATACCCATAACCACTTCCATGCTGAATCCGAGACGAAACTATGAATGATTGGTAGGTAGTTGGTGCTGTGGGTAACCATCACGTTCAGCAAATAATTCTAGGCGAAACAGAAAGTCGTGAATATCTAGGCTCTGTGTTGCTAGCATCAAATGATATTTTCCACTTTGTTTTCTACAAATTCTCGTTTCTTCTTTCGAGGGTGTTGATCACTCGAGTTTGTCGGTTCAAATTATTTTGAGGCGTATCGCTGAAAACCAGGCGTACGCCATGGGCCTGATGGGATTATTGTCTCTTGAACAAAAGAAGATGATTCATTGGGATTGGCCCCTAAATTCGACCAGTTGTTTGTAGTTACGTCTGCAATCGACGGGAGTTGGAATGGTGAGAAATTATTAAAAGAAGTGACCGACGGTGGAGCGCTGGTTTGGATATTCACTGAGGTTTTTGTTTTAAGAGTATCATCCGGTCTGTTTTCTTGTTCTTGAGTTCTAGGAACAGATTCAATTTGATTCTCTTTATTCAGTTAAGAAGTCCAGTTAGTTATATTTCATCTAGAGCTTCAATAGTTAATTTTTGTGCAGTTAAATATGAGTCAAGAATAACATATACATTACGTGCAGTAATGAAGTATCAAGTTCTTCTTCAGGGAGAGTTAATACATGAGAACTATGATTTATTAGTGGCGGTTCCTTAGACTTGCGTTGCAGGGCTTCACTCATCAAACTTGCAGCATTGCCATCTGAGGGTATACTTCACTAATATCTCATTTTTGTGTACATTTTTAAGATAAGAGTGATACTCATCCATAATGACATATAATGAAGATATTATATTTAGATTCATTTAGATAACAAAAATAATAACCCTTAGCTGGTATCGTATTTTTTTGTATCATAACTGGTATACTTGGGTCAATGGACTCGAATTTTATAAATGAAAAACTCTTAAATTTAATATAAATACATTAAATATAACTTGTTTAGCATTTTATAGGGCATTTTTTATTTGGTTGATTGTTCGTTCGATTGTTTCGATGTTAGCGACCAGGGTAGTTAGCGACTACAAGGGTAGTTTATAATGAGTTGGGTCCTCTGATTTGTGTATAGTTATTTTGGTACAATTATTGTTCGATGCGAGCTTCTAGATTACGAACTTTTCCAGAAATCGATTATCTACAATGTGATGTATCTCTGTGTCATATTTTTAAAGATTTTTGAAATCACATTTTTGTTAATTAAAAATATATTTTGCATGAATAGAAAATCATTGCAGTGTCCATACTTAAAAAGCGTTATTAAAAGTTGTATCTTTAATATCGATTTCAGAATTAATTCACTTTTATCTTTTATCATCAAACTTAATAAATAAATTAAATCGATCTGAGTCCAATCCGGTAAAATATTATAATTGCTCGTTGATGATATTTCAAAACCGAAGAGAAGAAACGGAACTGGAAAGCGTTTGTGTCGTCCTGTTGTTTGTATTAATAGGGGTTTGTGTTGTCTTCTGTGGAAACAATGACTGTTTCATCGTTATCAGTATTGCTAATTTCTACAGTGATTGCTTGAGAAGACTCGTTATGTTCTGGTTCTGAAACAAGCACCACACCATTCTAATTTCTATTCCGATTGCTATATCGTTCGTCCCTTCTGCTTACATTGTTACTTCTCTTTGTGTCAAACTTACGTAGTGGAATATTTTGGAATGGAATTGATTCAGTTGGTATCTCTTTATGTTATTTTACTCTTTACAAATCAAACTCAGCCAGACTTACCTAAACTGCATAATATTTGGTAATCGGCTTCTTTAAAATGAGCTCTACAAACTTGAGACTTGTACATATTTCCAGTTCTCAAACTTATGATCCATTTTTTTTAAATTTGTGTTCACTTGGAAAGTGGCGGAATTTAATTAACGAATATATAGTTTAAATAGCTTTATATCCCAATTTAGTCACACACAATTGAACACGATTGAACAAAACTTATGTTTGCTTAAATTGTTTGTGTTTAAACGTTAAAGTATACCCTTCCTACGCTATTGCCACCTACGAATAAGAATTGAACTAACATAAAAAAAAAGTCGTATAGCATGCCCCATTGACGATTGGAGCATCACGGATTCCACGTAGCGGAATTTTTCTAATATAAAACTATATTCATTGACGTTTAAAAACACACAGCCACCTAATTTCGAATAAAAAAACAACAACACCAACTGGATCGTTCTTTTAAATAATAATTTTTTCCGCGAGCTTAGCCTACTTTTACAAGTCAATTTCAAATGAAAAATTTTCAATGAAGTAAGTGAAAATCATTATAATTTTTCTATGACACTCTGATTTATAGAACTTGTTTTAATTTGTTGTATATGCAGTTTCGAGATTCCCGCCGCATTCATGTCTCGTTTTCTATATAATCGTCGACTCGGCGTGTATACGTAATTATTGGAGAAATTAACTGAAATTCAACTTATTATTGCTATATTTTTCTTTCTTCTTGTCCGTTCCTTTTTAATTTTTCTAAATTTATATTATATTCTATATCTACAAATAAAGCAACGACAATGTACATTACTAAAAAACAAATTGGACAAACAAAAACTGATAGTTTGCGATAAGCTTCGACACCTCATAACAGTACGTATCATTGGTCTGTATTCTTACTTCCGCTAATGGAGTTGAACAAACAATTATACCTACTTAGATAAGAAATATTTTTTTATTTATTTCATATTTGTTGATATTAGAGACCGACGAGTTAGTCATTCGTAAACTGGTTAACAGTTCAGATTAGTTTTGAGAAATTTAGATATTAGAAACTAAGTGATTTTTGTTAAAAGTTAAACATTGAACGAGTTAATTTTAAATTAAATGTTAACTGTTAAGTGCGCTAAATAAAAATGTATATTTATCAATAACAAGGTGTGTTTAAACCTTGATAAACTTAAAAGTCACAAAAACTATATAATCAGATAGATGTAATTGAGTGTATTATTCGTATAGAGATTATGGACTGGTTTAAAAAGGTAAGATTTAGAGAATATTGGTATGGTGAAAAAAACAATTTTGAAGTAAGAAGTGGAGTTTTTACTAAACGCATATTAACTTTTTATTAATAGTGAATGTATTAGTGTAAATAACAAATAAATTACTTAAATTAGATATGAAATATTTTATTTTATATTTAGTTATGTATTTAAAACTTCGGATGTCCAATTAATAAATATAACAAATAAATTTTATATTAAACTGAACTTAAAATTAGATAAAATAATTAAAATTTATTTGGTATGCATATCACTCATCATTGCATGATAAATATTACAAACATCCTCCACTACCTATAATAAGTACCAATTTCGTATGAAGTGGGTAGTTTATGGAATAATTTTTAAAGAAATTAGTGAGACCCTACATATGGTCATATTTTTTTGTTAGGTCATTGTGTTCTCCATTATCTGGTCACACTACAAATTTTTAGCTTGGATGTTTCATATCCAATTATGTAAAAATGTCGCTTTTTATATACGCTGTTGCTCGGCCATTAAATAGCGAACACAAAGGCCTAATAAAAATTATAAACCCACGTTAGGTACAGCCAATTACATTTAAAATTATTCCATAAACTTACCGATTTCTTTCTAAATTTTTACATTTTCAAACATTTTTTTAACGGAAACCCGTTTTTTTTGTTCTGGGTTTATAATTTGTTTGTGAAAGAATACTAATGTTTTAATTGATGGATAAATAATACATTTGAATATCAAATAACCAACCTGATATGTGATATTCAAATTTAATGTTACTTATTTTGTCCATGTAATTTGTCTACCGAGTTTAATATAAATTACATTACTTATTATGACATAATTATTTATTAATTGGAAGAACAGGAGTTTTTAATTTTTAAAATATAAAATAAAATTACTCCGCCCGAATATATGCAATTTATTATTATATATCAACACTAATGCATTTACATAAATTAAAAGTTAAAGCAAAAACTTCCTTCTTCTATGGGCGGGTGAAATTTTTACTAAAAGGCTACTAACTATAAATGACGTAATTAATAGGTGGACCTAGGATTTTCGGTATTTTAAATATTATATTAACGTATATACTGGTTTTCGGTTAAAATATATTCTCCCAAAAAATATAAATAGTTTATTGAAAATTAAAAATAAATTACTTATGATAAAAAAATTAGGGCTTTGTTATTATTTCATAATAACCAATTACATACGTAGAATACTTACCAGACAGTCATAAAACATATTACAATACTTAGAATTGTATACACATACAATTATATACAATAATATGTCGGTTAAGTAAGGGAGGAAAAGAAATACATTTTCTCAATTTCAGGTTTCATTGAAAACAAATTGTTTAGTAAATGTTGCATTACCGATGATGGAGCTGCTCTTTTGCAACCATCGTTTTAATCAAATTAAAAACAAACCGCAGTAATTCATATTTTGTTCGTCTATATTCTTAGTTTGGGTTTGAACCTTGGATGAAAAACAAATCAAATGTAAAGTATATAGTATATATTCACATTTTGTATGAGATTTAACAAAACAGATTAGCGCGTCGGTTTTATTTCATGTTATTGTTTTTTAAAATTTATTAATTTACAAATATTTAAATTCCAATTTAGAATATTCTTCAGATTATTCTTAGTTGTTTTTTTCTTTTTTTATTACAAGTGAGTCTACGATCATCTAGCAATTTATCTTTCAAACACAACATTTATATTTCTCATAAAATTCTCATTTGTTGGAGCTGTGAAATCCAAATTTGGTAAGTTCACTAGGTCAAGTGGCTTCGTTCTTTGGAGTATTCTTTCAACGACAGGGTTATCTATTATATGGCGAATATGGGGGTTTCCATATTCCTGGAGCCTTATGTTGTGTTTGCCGGCATGCATTTTAATTTCATCTTTGATGTATTCCATCCGTAGGTCCCTGTGAAAGTCTTCATTTCTTGTGTACCCACCTAGCATTTGCAATGCTACGAAGAACCTTGTTTGAATCGTCTGTATAATTTTGACATTTTTTTGCTTGGTGTATCCCCATAGTTGGATACCATAGGTCCTTATCAGCTTCATATTTGCCGGTATAGCAACAGCTTGTTGTAAATTGTAAGCTGAGAGCCTCTACTTATGAGCTAATACATTTTTCTTAACTTTATGTTAAGTTCTTCCTTTTTCTTTTTGACATGCTCTCTCCACTTAAGCTTGGCATCGAGGGTTCTGCCAATGTATTTAGCTGTGTTTGCATATGGCGCTTGTCGTGAGTTAATTTCTATCGATAGATGGTAAGCCCTTTCATATGTCAAGTTAATATGCGTGGATTTCGTCTTATTAAGCTTGATTCATCAAATTTTTGTTCAGTTACAGGCATCGGCGACATTAGCTTGTGAATTGACATTATATTTTCATTGGCAGTTTGTCTTGGTAGCGGCTGGAAGGTTTCCTGGAGATACTCCGCTAACCGATCAGCCTTCTCTTTGGGACCTCTTGCCCAGGTCCCATCATCCTTTTTAAGAGAAGGCACTTGCATTTTGTGTCTTTTGAGTCCTTTCGTCGCCATCCACAGTGAGTAATCAGAACTTTTTTCGTCAGTTAGGCTAACTACATATCTGTTGAATGATTCATTTTTAACTTGAGCAGAATATATTAAGCGTTTTCTTATTTTGTAGTTGTTTCAATTCGTCTTCCAACTGGTGAGAATTTCTTATTGTTACCAGGAGATAATAACCTGTTATATTTATAACTGTCATGATAACCGGTGAGTGATCCGCTACTAGAGAATTGCTGTTTTCAATGTGGATTTAGTTCTGAGATATACCTCTTGCTACATAAAAGTCTATTAGGTTGGGAATCTTAGCTTCGTCATTCGGCCAGTATATTGGGTAACCACCAGAGTAAAATTCACATTTTGGTGTCTGCTTTGCTTGAAACAATTTTTTACCCTTTAGCGTCGTAAGTCTAGATCCCCAATAGGTGTTTTTCGCATTAAAGTCACCTCCAATTATAAAATTACGTGTTCGTATCTAACATTTTTTATCGGATTGCGTTGTGGAATTGCATTTTCTTCAGTTGATCAAGTATCATGTTGTTCAGATTACTTTGGTCATCTAGCCGCTTTAGAATAGCTTCAATGCTGTTCATAATATTTTCCATAATTTGGTTATTTTCAGAGCCCATATATTTGGGTGAACTGGAACCTTTCACTATGTGAGCAAATGTTCTTCTTTGCCTTGCGTGCTTAGTTGTGGAATTTGATCCATCTGATTTGATGTTTGAATCCTTTGATTTTCGTGATTTTGCGGTTGATTTCTTGGGTTATCTCTTAATTTTTGTAATTGTTTAGCAACCTCACAGCCTCAATAATTAGCCGGACGGATGTTGACCCTTACAATTTATACACATGGCTGGTATATCTCTTCCTATTGTATATTCCTGGGTAATATGAGCATTTTACAAATCCAGGATCCCGACTGCATTATCTTTGGGTGTGATTAAATCCCTTACATTTTTTGTATTGGGGTATGCGTGTAGTGGTCCTCCTCATTGGTTCAATTTTTACCTTCATGTGAAGAATTTCTTTTGTATCGTAAATGTTTTGAACATCATCTTTGTTATCAAATACCAGCATAAAAAGAGGGAGTCTCTTTTTACTGTAAGTTTGAACTCCTTCCTGGTTTTCTGTTCTTTCTTTTTTAACAATATTCACAGCATCTATAGTATCTTTATTTTGTAAGTAGTCCATTATTACTTTGCTTGAGGAAGTGTGATGTAAACCGTTTTGATGGTTTTTAGGTAAATAGATTTTGACAAGCGTTGGAAATTTGGTTTGGAATATATGTATTTAGCGATACATAAACATACAATTTATGGTTGTGGTTCATTGATATAGTTATAGCCACATACATATTTTGAAATTTACGTAAAATATACTCTTCGATCTTATAGAGGAAATATAGTAAAATACCATGCCTCTATAGATTGCAGTGTGCCAGAGGAATTAGAGAAGTATATTGATGTTTAAATTTGATGTTAAATTTGAGGAGCGGGAAGGTGTCGAATTACAAGAAAATCGGATTGTAAAGAATGCTGGTTTACGATCTATGGCTAAACTAATGTTAAATAGTTTTTGGGGGAAATTCGGGCAGCGTGAAAATCAGTCAAAAACAACTATTGTCAGAACCTGTAAAGAATTGTATGACCTGTTAATGAATGCCTCAATATACATCAATAACGTACAAGAGGTAAACGACGAAGTCCTAATAGTTAATTGGGAGCATAATGAGGAATCTAGCGATACGTTACCAACAGTAAACGTGTGTATTGCAGCATACACTACAGCTCACGCACGATTAAAGCTGTATAGTTATCTGGAGGAGTTAGGTAATCGTGTGCTATGTTATGACACAGATTCCGTAATCTACATTTCATCGGATGGAGAATATGAACCCCCAACAGGTTCATTTTTGGGGGATATGACAGATGAGTTGGAAGGTACATATGGTCCGGGCAGCTATATTACCTTTATATCGGGGGGACCCAAAAACTACGGATTTGAAGTTTTTTCCACGGCAGAAAACAAAAAACTGGGCAAATGTAAAGTTAAAGGGTTCTCCCTAAACTACGATACATCGAGATTGATCAATTTGTCATCAATGAGAGATTCGGTTGTTGGAGAAAATAATCCAATACCTGTTATTTCACGCAACATCAGACGTACAAAACAACACGATGTAATTAGTACAACCGAGGTGAAGAATTACAGGATTACTAGTACAAAGAGAAGATTTTTGGATGATCATGATTCGTTACCGTATGGTCATAAAAAACTACATGGAACAACTCTTTAAAATGTATTTTTATTTAAATTTTTAGTTTCATGTTAAATAAATATATTTGATTATATCAAACCCTAACCATTTTACTTTTACCTTATTTCCCTTTCGCTGTAATATTTTCTCTACTAAGTAAACATCAAGGTTTTTGACTTTCTGCAGTTCCTATTCATAAAATCTATCGGCAATTGGTTGTCCTTGATAATCTTTAATCATATATGTGTCAGGATATTTGTTGTATAAGTGTGTGATATTTTAAATATTTCCGGTTACCAGTTCGGTGTTATAACCTTTGTCGATTTTCTTTTTTTTTGAACTTACTGATTCTAACACAGCGGTTTCCAAACTTTCTGATACTGCGACCCACATAAGAAAAAAAATGAAAAATTGGCCGCCCCCTTACTAGATAAAACAAAAAAATTATATAAGCACATTTAAAAGTTTTACAAAGTAATGTATTCATAGAATAAAACTAAACTGGTACCAGCGTCATTTAAAATTGGAAACATGTCATATATATTCCTTTCTGAACTGAATATCCATAACTCCAATTTTGTAATGAATGCCGTGACTTTGTCTTTTTGAATCAGAGCATGCATTTGTGGACCATGCATTGATTTATTTAAATCGCTTAATTTTTTAAAAATTTCAACTAAATAAGCAAGCTTAATAATGAAGTTATCGTTGCGAAAGGAAGATGCCTCATCTTTGTGATTTTCAGCAAGAAATATCGCAATTTCGTCTTTAAGTTCGAACACTTTTCGAATAAATTTTGAACGAGATAGCCAACGTACTTCACAATATTACTAGAGTGATGTATATTCAGCTCCTATATCCTCACACAACTTTCCAAATAATCTCGCTTTCAAAGGACTGTTTTTGATATAGTTTACAACTTTTGTAACAATATGAAATATGTTATGAAATGCTTCACTCATATTTTTTGAAACAAGGGCTGCTCTATGAAGCATGCAGTGCGTCTATATAAGTTTAGGTGATTTATATTTAACCAATGCTTGAAGACCTGCTTTGCGTCCTGACATTGCTTGTGCACCATTTGCATTAAATAAATTTTTGTAAGTTTTTTATTTATTATATATAAAACAGACCTTGAGAACTTCACGACCCACTTGAGGTTATTACGCGACCCCCCTGTGGGTCGCGACCCACAGTTTGGAAACCGCTGTTCTAACATGTTCTAACATAGTAATCTGCGGTGCATATTTAAACACACTGTAATAATCTTCGTTCAACTCGTTTGTTATTAACATCAATCGAAGCCATTTTAATTGTACTATGCTTAGTGTTGTTATACTCGTTCACAATGTTAACGAGTATTTCGTACCACTTGTACGACCCACGAAAACTGAACATTTTCCACATTTTCTCTTTCAGAGTACGGTTGAATCGTGCGATAATGTAGACTTTAAGAAAACTGTACGAAGACTAATGATTAATATTGTGTTTTTTCATAAAGTTTTTAAACGAAATGTTGTAAAATTCTATCCCAAGATAGGTTTGAAGATTTTTCGGTATCCGCCCGCTACTCTGAAAAATCTGATTTATCGCATCCGATACCTCTGTTGCTGTTTTATTTTTTATAGGTTTCACCCAGTCATATTTCAAGAACGCATCGATAACTGTTAGGAAATATTTAAAACTGCTATTGAATTTAGCGTAAGTCTGCATCTTTACTAAATCCGCTTGCCACAGATCGTCGATACTTTAATTTTATCTTTTCATCGAGCAACATTTTTTCGTACACGTTTATATACATCGTTTACGACTTGTTGACGGCTCATTATAATTATCAAGAAGGAGACATAATTTATAGATTTCAACTTTTTGTTTACCTTATTTGTAAATAAATAAAAAACTTAATTTAAGGTTTTAAATTCCGTTTTATTATTTTAAATATTGATTACAAATATTATAATAATAATTATTAATTATTTGTTGTTTACATAAAACAGGTATCTCATTAAATAATCGAGTGGTTAAAAAAATTGTGTCCGGTTACAGGCGGTATAAAAAAGTCTTTCGCATCTAGTGAAAATGAATGCAGCTGCGACCTGCTGCCATATAGTTTCAATACAATTAATGATTGATTGTAAAAATGATAAAAAATTCTCAATATGTATCCAGTCGTCCTGATTTAAGATGATTTTTTTACACCAATCCGCGAACAAAATACGTTTCTCATTACCTCTAGAGGTTAACCTTACAGTGCAATCACCAGCTGTTGCTGATAATTCGTTAAATGAAATATTTTTTCACCCGTAAAGTGAGATTTTATTGTATGCAAATTATTGTAGATCATTGTGGCCCATGTTGCTGCACACATAGTATGAAATACTGTGTTTTTAAATAAAACTATGGTAGGCTTAAACGATTCAGTATCAAATTCAATACTTAAATAACTTGTGTAGTTGATCATTTAAAAAATAATTATGAGACAGCAAGAAATTTGGCACAAAAACATTTTTTTCTGACAACTTTTTAACTTTATTTAATTTCGAAAGCTTTTCCATTTTTAATTTTTGGCCGTAGTTCTTGGCGTATGATCTGATCCGGATCAGATCATATATGCTTTCCTTTCATTTGTATAGCCGCGTTTCATGAAATTTTTGTGTTGATTTCATGAAACGCGGCAATACAAATGAAAGAAAAGCATATATGATCTGATCCGGATCAGATCATACGCCAAGAACTACGGCTATTATCGGGGCTATTCAAAATTAGACTTAAGGTTTTAATGACAGATCATGGTATTTAAACATTTTTTTCTGTGAACACATACAATAATAACCATATTCGGTGGATACCGAATATGGTTACATCGGTTATTATCCTCGAACACCGAATTCTTTACCGAATGACTTTTTTATTTTTGCATCATTCTTAAGACGATTATCATTATTAAATAATTTTCCATAGATTTTCGTTTACATTTGTTTAATAAAAATACACAACAATATTCACCGCAAACTTCTGTGTATGGGCTTTGCGATTTGTTTTTATTATAAATGATACATTTGCTATTTAGTTTCAGGAACTTTTTAATGGGAGTATATTCATATGGTTTTGAAATTCAGCTCATTCTCTTGTGTAAAATCACTTATTACTAGGGTTAAATCTTCTGTTTGATTTCCTCTACCCATGTTGTATTTTGATAATCAAGCAAAACACGAATGATTATTATTTAAAAAATGATGCATTATATATGTACGTCATAGTATGGAGTGTAATATTTTTTCAAAGGCGTATCTATATACGATAAACGTTGTTTATAAGAATCATAATAGACAACACTAATTTTAATTTATGTAGATCAATTAGTTTATGTTTACATTGTATTAATACAACAAAGTAGTATTAAAAATTTGTTATTTTAATTTTTTATATATAAACAATAATTTTGTTGTATTAAACAAAACCAAGATGGCCGTTATCAGTATTACCGTCTCTCGATAAAAGATGGCGTTGTACTAAAAAATTCAAAATGACACTTATCAAAGGTCAAAGAATGTTGCCAATGTCAACTACAAGGTGAAGATTAAGTCCAAGGTCATGGCGTCAACACTCAAGGTCATTGTGACGTCATATGACCTTGGACTGAGGAGGCCCGTATACTACTACTATAATCGGTCATATAGTATTCAGAATATATCAAATTTTCGGTTTTCTGGAGTAGTTATATGGATCATTTCAGGAAAACCCACTTTTAATCAAGGAATATTAAATATAACTATTCCAGAAAATCCGTAAATTTGATATATTCGGAATACTGTATAGCCGATTCTAGTAAATGAAGAGTATGCACAAACACGATACTGGGCCAAAAATTGTATTATGGTTCGTTTCAATTAGATCCTTGATAAAAGTTTAGTTTTCCGGAAATCAGCCATCCTATTCCAGAAAATAAAAAATTTGATTACATATTCTGAATAATCTATGACCGATTTTAGACAGTGTTGTCTCAATTAGTATATCCATGATAAAAGTTGAGTTTTCCAGAAATCATCCATATAATCTATTCCAAAAAACCGAAAATTTGATATATTCTGGATACTCTGTAACGAAAGAGTGGATCATGATTTACAATAAATCACAAAATAACACGTACTGTTAACACTAACAGGTAATTCTTCATTCAGAGACTTTAGAGTAGTCATGTTTTAGCCGACTAAGCTCACGGATTAAGGTGGGGTTTTCTAAAGTTCGAATGAATCTTGCTAGAGCGCAAAGGAAACAGCCACAAGTTAAAGGAATTTGAATCAAGGATTGGAACAAGGCAGAATTAACTCACCTAGTAACTCAACAGCAGTGAACTATACCAATCTTATCATCGATTTCACGTTATTTATCATATCCTGAAATGCGACAATTCTCAGAACTCAAGAGAAGATAATCCATAAATAAAAAATAATAATAAAAGAGAAATAATTTAAGGTAAATTACTCACAAAATAGTAAATTTGTTAAGAGAAAGTAAAAAAAAATTCAAAAGCGAACTTGATAAAGAATAAATATAAAACGAAAAAGGAAGTTGTTAAAAAGCACCCATAATCACAAAAAAAAATTTAATATGTAATAATAAAAGAAATATTAATGTCAAATTATTCAAAATTATTCATAATACCCCATCATCCACATTGGGAACAAAACTTAATAACAAAAAATGCATACAGTATCTTAAAAAAAAAATAATCTGAATTATAAAAATAATTTGATATAAGAAATAAATTAAAATTAAAATTTTATAATATATAGATATGAGTGATGATATCGAGTTTTAAGTTATGATGAGCTAGGGATTGCTTTTTGGGTTTAAAATAAATAAAAAACGTTATGGATATAACTATAGTTCGGAATTTCGGGTAAATACTTATGTACATACAAACTTATAATTTGTATATACCAATTTATTTAATGATTTTGTTTTCTTTTTAAGTTGTACAGATATTTAACTTGTGCAGAAAAGTTAAATATCTGTAAAACTTAAAATAACTCGATACCAAACATTATTAAACTAATTGAAATATGATTTCAGTTTTTTGAATAATTTTTAATTTTTAGTTAATTTTTTAGGATTTTAGTTTTTCGAATAACACATAGTTTTAGGATATCACAGTATTTATTAGGTTAGGTAAGGGTGGCTGTTCTATATATATTTAAATGTACATTTTAATTTTACATTTATTTGTTGTCAGAATACAAATTTATTATATTTTAATTTACTTCCAGAAAATATGCATTTATTAATCATATATTTATTTTTGCAATTGGTCCACACCCTATATATGTATATTCAAAACGACAAAACAAATACCTACATACCTTAAAAAAACTTTATCCATATAATTATTGATATGATGTTCGCCATCAGATGGCAATCTAAGCAAAGTCAAATTGGTTTCTATAAATTTTTTTATATGGAGTTTGATCAAACATCTATAATAAAACTGTATGAAAATTACCACGATTCGTAATTTACAGTATTAGAATTTATTATAATGTAACAGAATTATACATATGTATATCTTTCATAATAAGTAAATAGGTAATCCTTAAAGGACACACCAAGCGGCAGCAACGGGCCACGAAATAAAATATTCGTTAATATACAAAAATGCTAATGAATGAATTTAAATCATAGTTTGAGTAAAATTATTAAAACATTCAAATATTTTATAATTTTCATAGAAATATTTCAATTATTTAATAAAAATTTTCGCATGCGGTTATTTTACATTTAGTCTTATTTTACATTTAGGTTTAATTGTTATTTTAACCCATACCAAAAGGAGATTCGTCTTTTTTATTGTGCAAAATAAATTTATTTTATCTTTAATAAATAAATAATGTTGCTTTAAAGCGCGTATTGTGCAATTTTCATTTAATTTATCTAAAATATAGTTGGGCTCTTTTTATGAATTCCGAAATATAAAAAAAACATATTTAAAAAAAACATTGAAAACATTTGCTTTGGTTGACATCTAGTAAAAAAACGGTCAAAATAGAATGCTTTCCAAATATCATGTTAGTCGTAACAAAAGAATATTAGATGGCGCTGTAAAAACTGATAAAATAAAATATCTTTGCTTGGTACTAAAAATCTTCAGTCGGTTTGTGTATTTGATACTTATTATTCTAATAAGAAAGTGCTTATGCTTAATATTTGAAATCAAATTAGATGCAAACTAAGCAAAACCCTAAACCGTTAAAAGCCAATTAACACCTCTAACCGGAGATTTGGACTCAGATTATGATATAACATGAAATAGTATATTAAATTTTTCGTCCAATAAGCCCCCAAAAAATCAATTAACCCGAGAAATGCATAAGCCGAATTTTTTTCTGAAAAGTTCGAGTTTGGCCGATAGTGATAAATGGCCATTAACACCTTTTGCCAGAGATTTGGACTCAAGTTCCGATAGTATATGGAACAGTTCATTTAGTTTTTCGTTTAACTTGCTTATAAGGAATCTATTATCTGAAGAAATAAATTTATGAAGAATTGTTTTCTGTAAGTTTTTGTTTTGGTTGAGGTAAATAGCCAGTAACACCCCTGTCCAGTTATGTTTACTCTAGTTCTAGTAGTACTTGAAACATTTTATTTGATTCCTTGCCTAACAAGCTTATAAGATATGTTTTAACCTATAAAAAATCTTTTAAATTCATTTGTTTTGTCTAAGTTGGTCTTATATTTTATATTTTAGTACTAAAAATTTCAATAGGAATCATATTTTTTTCTTATTGGAATTCAACTTAACAGTGTGATACCAAAGCCATCTTAATATATAAAGCCTCCATGTTGAGCGATATTTTCAAACGACCTTTTTTTAGTTAACCAAAAAATGTGTAATTTACAAAGAAGTCTATGCAATCCCATGGCAAAACATACAAACTTATTTTAAATTGTTCAACTATTAATAGTGAGAGCTTTTAATATTTTATTACATAAAGTTACAGATAAAGAATTGAATTAGGTGATGGCCAGGGTTACTTTTCGAAATTTATTAATTAAACATAATTTTTATGATTATAAAATTGTCATTAATTTAATTTATTTGCGCTTTTAAATTTGTATATAACTACAAATATATATCTGATATATTCTAATATTCTCTTTCAATATACTGCATTCACTCCAACACAGAAATAAAATAGTTCGATTCAAAATCTAAACATGGAAAAATATGTATAAAAATTATGATAACTACGATAAATTAAAATTTAGGAGATTAATCGGATAAACGCTGGGAAATTTCTCATTAAACCAAAATAAAAATATTGATCGTATCGATCAAATAAATGATAAAATGTTGTGTTTTGTTTTGAAGGTTACAAAAGGTTACATAATTTATATACAATATGTCAATTAGGATTAGGAGAGGGACAATTTGATCACGCTCTCAATATTATTTTTTATACGATAATTTTTTGTTGTTGCTATGAAATAAAAAATGGTGTTCATATATTTTTTCTCGTTTTTTGCGTTGTTTTATGATCATTATGTTTGTTCCATTTTTTAAAAATTCATTGATGTTTTCTTCTTTTGGTTTATTTGTTTGATGGGAATAAATTATTTTGTTGGTTATGTACACAATGTCCCTTTCTTACAAATTTTTATTCTATTTCTATTTGAGCTTTATTAGAGAATAAAGTATCTTATTTTCCTTTAATTAATACAATAAAATGGAAAACCCCACGGAAAAATCCTTTAAGTCAGGTGAAAACCAATGTTTATAGTTTCAATTGATTTCAAAAAATTATAATTTTGAGTTACTTTTCATTCAAATATTTCTATAAACGAAAATCATGTCTCTCCTTATAAAATGTATGAAGAGAGCGATTATTTTTGTCATTTTAGACTCACTAATAAAAGTTCGTTTTGAACATGGAGGCTTGATTTATTAAGATGGCTTTGGTGATACTAACACATATATAAAATCTGTGAATTTGTGAAAAACTTCACAAGCATCAGTAGCTAACTAACAGATTTATAATTATTTTTGTAGTTATCAATTTTAATTAGTTTTAGTCCACAATGGGATTATATCCCAGTTAACTAAACTACAAAATAATAATACACTAGCCACACGTAACAAAAAAATACGGGATCAAGCGTTTTGGCCGCTTGAGTAGAAAACGGAGCGCAGAAATAAAGCCATTATAAAAAAAAATGTAAAATGCCAAAACTCAAATCAATTCTAGATATAATATACATTTATTATTATTCTTTTACTTTATATAAAAAAAATATAACCTAAATTAAATTATTTTATTACTTCATCCCAGAAACTAACTAAATTATTAAGAAGAAGAACTAAGTATACTAAATATATAGTTACTAAATATACAATAGTAAATAAAAATTGGTACTTAAAACTAAATATGGGCGCGGGCGATGTGCTGATGATTTGATGATTTTATTGAAGAAATGTTATTAGTATTTTTTTGTATATTATTATTAATTAATTATTTATTTTATAGTCAATCTTATTTATTTATTATTAAAATATTATTATTATTTAATTAAGTTATTATTTTTATTTTATGTAATTAATTTTATTTATTTTTTTTTTTCGGTTTGTAATTCAAAAGAATTTGAACGCTTGCAAATAGGTGTATGCGTTTCGGACTATTCTGAATGAAATTATAAATTGCCCTAGCTGTAGCTGCTACGAATTTCGGTAATGCCGCGCAAGCATAATTGGCACAAAGTACGAATGAGTGGCAGACGCATTTAAATATGATTAAGTCGTTTTTCAAAAGTGGCGCCACGGAATGGTTAACCCCTGTCATAACGTTGGCACCATCAGCTGCAAATCCAACCAAAAATGTTTTATAATCGATGCCTCTTGCTAAAAAGAGCTCAACTATTTTTTCATATAACGATTGTGCGTCGCAAAATTCCACTTTGCAAAGAAAAAGTCCCGAATTCGCCCTAAATATTCTGTTCGAACAACTATGCTCAAGAGCTTGACAGTTGCAATATCCGTCGATTCATCAACACAAATGGAGAAAGGCTGAATCTTCATTAGATTAATTAATTCTTGTAGTTGAGCTTCGCCAATGACATTTTTAACAACACACGTAGCTTTAGTGCGAACACATTTGACATGTCGTACAATTGTCGAATCCGGAATAACTGATTGCAGCATCGGGATCATATGATCCATCGCAAGGAACGGAATGTTATGTACTGCACAGAACGCACGAAGTTGAATTTCCGTCATAGCTACATGTTTATTACGGCCCGATAAATTTCGCATATTTCCAAATACTTTTAAAATGGGGCTATTGCTATGTATATTTAATGCATTTGCAGCTTATAAATCGCCGACTCCTCCCACAGGCTTCAATTCGCAATTGCAATATTTACAAAATGCGTTTTTTTTACCGTTCTGGGTTAACCACGGCTTTAAGATATTGTCATGTTCCCAGCTTTTACAATAAACGGACGACAGTTTACGTTTTGCCGGTTTCTAAATTAACATTAAATGGAAATAAAATTAGTTTAAGTATTCAATAATAAATTTGATGCCCAATTGAAATGTACCTTTGATGATGATTCGGCCAAACCATCATTATCTGAATCCGATGAATCCAACTCCAATGATAATATGGGCACTTGTGTACTGTTTGCGATTAGCAGATTTAATAGTGGCGGCAAACTATTTTGTGCCAAACTACGATTATTATTTTTATCTAAAAAATTGATTCATTCGTTATAATAAACTATATTACAAATTTTATATTAAACACACGTACCAAGTTTTTTGAAATAGCGTTCCATTTTGGTTATTATCTTGTTGCTTGTTGATATTAAAACCCGTTTTTTCGAACGAAATAAAAGCATGGAATTCAGAGAAAATTACATTCTACAATGAAATTTGTACGATTTTGACAGCAGCAACAAGGAAATATCCCTTGGCCTTTACGCAGAAATTTTTGAAATTTCCCTATAAACATCACACACAGTTCAACAATTTTATTTTCCTATGTAAAAACTGATTTATTATTATGTTTTTTAAAATAATTCTATAAAAACTGATTATTTGGAATTCAATAAAAAAAAACTTAATTTTTTTGAAAAAAACTTAAAAACTTTTTGGCTACAAAAAAACTTGCAAATTAAGTTTTAACTTACAATATGGTAACACTGAATTTTACACGTGGTCACATTTTTTTTATATCAATTAATTTTTTCTTTTCAAAGGACAATCTCTTCTTTTTTTTGTAATCAATTTGCAACACTACTCAATATTCGCGTTCGCGATATTTTACTCAAATTTTTAGGTATAATATAGTTTAAAAAAATATATAATTTGCTACTTTTCAGCAAAAGTAAACTAAATATGTAACACGGAATATTCACACAATTAAATTTATTTCGCCAACAACACAACGTTCTTAAAACGACTCAATCAAATGTTTTTCCTACTCTTACATTGCTAACGGGCCAAACCAGTATCATTTCTCCTAATCAATATATCATTTTTTTAAATCATTTCCCGCGCTTTTGCATTTGCATACCCATTTGCAAAAAAAATCAGAGGTACTAAACCTTGGAGCATTGTACCTAGATCATCGTTGCAACTTAGCACTAATAATTCTATTTTTTAACTTATTATTATAATTTTTTAGGTATTTTTATTTGCTTATAATTATCACTTAAATTTACCAAAAATATTCCCCTTCCAAATCAGAAACGTTTACTTTTTATAGCCATTGAAAAACAAAATCATCATCCCACCAAATAATCTGAAGCGGGACAATTTAGTACGCGTTCTCCTATAACCGGATTTTCCCGCGATTTTATTATTTACTATGAGTATTAATAAAAAAAATATCAACTCTATGGCCGGATTCTAGCCCGTGTAGAGTATGCAAACGCGATACTGAGCCAAAATATGATTATATTTGTTTTAATTAGTTCCTTGATAAATGTTGGGTCTTCCAGAAATCATCCATACAACCTATTCTAAAAAACCGAAATTTGATATATTCTGGATACTCTATATAGCCGATTCTAACCCGTGTACTCAAGTAACATTTCGAAGCAAATCAATCTCAGATTTTTCACTGAATGATTTGCTAATAGGCACAGTTTGCTAAAGTATTAGTACTCTTTTATAACAATTCAAAAGAAATTCAGAACTAAGTGAAGGTAAAATCGCTTCTGAATTGCTTCTGAAAAACAGCAAATGAGTGCTCCAGCAAACTAGTTTGCTAGTGCTATAAATTGCATAATTTCTAAATTAAAGAAAAATTTGCCTAATTTTTTCGCTGAATAAGTGCTGAATAGAGATAAATGATCTCAAAAGTTTGCTTATTTTTTCATTATTTATTAACATTAAAAAAAAATTATATTTCGGCGGCCGAAAGTGTTGCCATATCATTTTAACCGAAAACCTGTCGATTTAGTAAAAAAAATCTTGTATTTTGAGTAAAAAAACGGTCGATTTTAGATTTTAAAAAAAAATTCACAAAATGTGTAAGAAAACCACTCATGTAGAAACGTATTCTCTACATATGGTTGAAAATTTAGTATATGGTTGATTTTAGAAACTCATTATTAAGGCCACATTAGTTAGTATTGTGCTACATAAATCGATGTAAAAATGAAACCAAGATCTTCAAGTAAAGCCGAAACTTCGGCTTTCGCTCCTAAATAAATATTATTTAAATTTTTAATAAATGGATTTGTTTTTGAGATGGGCAACACAATTTTTTACAAATTCATGTTCAATAAAACAGGTGAAAATTGTAAAATACATCGAGATATTTGCATAATATGAACTTGTGGTTCCTCGCTTTGAAATAATCGATTTAATTTATTAATCAGGCCTAAAATATGTTTTAAAAATTCAAAAACAGTTTAAATTGGGGATTATTTAAAGTGCATAATTTTTTGCGATAAATGCTGCTTCTGGATATCTTGGTGTATAAAGAATAACTTAAGAACATCTAATTGACTCAACAGTTGGTTCACTGTTACTTTTAATGGAAGTTCAAAATAGCTTAAAACTGTGCAAATAAATCAATTCCTTTTGGACTATTTTGAATAACTGAATAATATACAAAATCATTTCACGGACTACATAGGCTTAACAAAATGAACATTTCATCATCATTTCATTTCATTCCTGTACAAAATTCCATTTTATAATTCCGAAAATGGTTTAAAGTAACCCAACATAACTTAAATGAAACATACATTTAAAAACTGATGCAGTTCCGAAAAAACTGGAATTTCAACAAAATAACTGGAAAACTCTGATCATCATCACAAAAAACTGTGATTTAAAGGTAAAACTGTCGATATGGCAACACTTCGAACGGCAACAATATTTCTTTTTTAGTCTGTAAATGTTAATTTTTATTAATTTCCGATTCATTGAAATATTATTAAATGTACTTACTTTTATGTGTTCCTTAACCGGACTCGAACCTAGGATCTCCTGCAAATGAAAACAATTAATAGTATTCTTATATTTTAGCAAACAGTTCAAAACTTTTTTGCACATAAGCACGTTTTAGTAGCACAGTGCCTGAATTTTTGAAAAGTATGCTATTGTTTTTCCACAAAACCTAATTGTTAATGTACTTTGGACAGGTACAGATTGTTTATTTGGTTCGGCATAAAAGAATTGAAAACATTATGCAAGGCTTGAATAAAACAAATCGAAAGTATAATGGAAATAAATGTAAAAGCCATTGAGCAATTTGAAATGTTTAAAAATAGAAGGACTTATTCGAGAAGACTTACAAAAAAAATCCTTTAACTTTTCATTCAACGTCAACAAATCAAGCGAATACTAAAAAAAGCATGCATTATTTGCTCATTAAACTTACTCCAAAATAAAATTAATCGATGGGTTTTGTTTGTGAAATGATATGGCTATCAAATGGTTTCTTACCAAATAAAATGAAATCGTTACGCAAAATATTTCCAACAAAATTCATATTTATGGTTCAAGGTTAAAAAATATTGATATTTGTTTTGATAACCCATTCAAATCAGCGCTTTACATATTAATTCTTCATTCTGTGCTCCAGAGCTATACGCTATTTGTGAAATTAAATGTAAAATATAGGCTCGTCTTCATTTATTTAGCAGTAGTTAATGTTTACTAATATGGACATGCCTATGGACATTATAAACTTAAGTTTATTTTAATTCATTCTGCATGTGGTGCTGCTGTAGAGTGTATATCCTTTAAACATGATTTCTACGTCTGCTTTTAGACCCATCGATCACACCATAAAATATTTGCATGTGCATCTTTGTTATTAATGGTTCCACCAACTTAAGCCAATTTCAACTAATGATGCACCAAATTCTTCATTAACCAATGTTCGATTCTCCAGCTCTTCGACGGATTTTTAATCTCAGTTTCATAATATTCCGTACATAGTTTTGTTTTATTTCGTCATCTTCAGAATCGGATACTAGTTATGCCATTCTCAGAAATGCGTGCATTATTCTCCTTGTTTTGTTTCATAAAATCGTCGATTTTGTTCTCGATTCATTCTCAACTTAGTCCAAGCGTTGGAATCACAAAACTCATATCAATAACTGGAACGTGAACTGGAACTGGAATGTCATCATTTGGAACAGTAGACTGATGCTGAATAACATTATTTAATGATGCTGACAGATCTACAACATTTGACAAAATTTCAAACGATTGTGATGAGCCTGTGGTATTTGATATACATCGATTCATATAAGCCATTGGCATTGTAGTTATTGATTCTTAGGATATAATCTGTCGATTATTCAAATACATGGTTTTATGAATAATTGTATTCAAAGTTTAATTTCATTAAATATACTCATATAAAATGTTATCACATTGATTGAGTTAAGTTCGTAAATTCTAGCAAATTGGGGAGATAAACTCTCCAAACCAGTTGTAAAGCATTATGCTGACAATGTGTCTAGTGATGAAACTAGCAGGTATAACATATCGTTCCCAATGAAACTGAACATTTCTAAGTTGGGGTTGAACCATGTCTTGTAAATAATTGTTGGTACGTGTAATTGAGTACAATTACAATGGTAGGTATGATTTTATGAACCAGGGGTTTACAACAGGAGCCATTAACACCCTTAGCCAGAGATTTAGACTCAGGTTCCGATAATACACTAGGTAAATGACAACCATCCTTATCAACCAAAATCAAAAACTACGCCCTACCCTTAATTGTATAGCCCAGCAAACGTAGAAGTAGTTTCTGTGGTACTGCAAAAGTACCGAGTTAATGCACTTTTCTTCCACTGAAAATGAATAGGACGATGGGAAAATTTCATTTATTTACTTTCAAAATGTAAATGTATAGGTACACATTTATATGGGATTGTCTCTTTTTATCTTATTTATAAAGTATCTTGCGTACCTACTCTCTTTATTAATAAATTTATTTTGCTATTTCATTTATAAATCGGATTCCACGTGTGACAGAAAGAAATGAAAATACGTCATATCACTGAAATATCTGCACTTTAAAAGTACTTTTTTGACCGCTTCTTCAGAAGTGCAATTTTAGTAGTATAGAGGCTATTGTGAAAAATGGAATGAAACACATAATATAAATTGTATCTAATTCTATTATTTATTAATTCATTATTATTTATATAAAATTATAATATGTATATATATGTATGTGTTCACAAAATAAAGAGGCACAAGTCGAGTTGTGCCCTTTCACGTATTATTTCAAATTCTTTTTAAAATATCGGTTATGTGCGTGCAAAACACATTTTCTTAATTCCTTGTTGTAATTAAGCTTTCCCAAAGTCCCTCCAAAGGCATCTAAAATAAACATGCGTACCAAATATTTAGCTATTTAATATTTTAATTATTATGTTATAAAATTTACCGAAAAGTACTGTATTAAATAGTTTGAGACTATTTAAAGCTCTCTTCCCGGCCCGTCCTTCTAAATTGAATAGGTGATAAACGTCATCGGTTGCTAAAGAACGAAACACACTTTCTAAACTTGACGATCCTTTTAGTCGTCTTAAATATAAATCCTTAAAATGAAAACATATTGATTAAAACACGTTGACATGTAAATACGATAATTTCAATTACAATTTTTGTTGCAAATTGTTCATCTCCCAAACTTGTTTCAAGGTCGCTTAGTTCAGCGATCGTTTTTATTGGGAATAACATTTCTATTTCTATCAATGCTTCGTTTTTTCCCATGAAACCTGATAATGCATTATGTATTTTTTTAACATATACAAGATTTTCCATCATTAATTTGTTTTGAGCCGCCCTATGCAGCTCATTATTTTTTTGTGTCTCATCTAAAGTTGTTTGTAGTATTTTAAGTTGTGTTTTAATTTCTTCGATGCTTTGATGAACTGGTTCTAGCTTTTTTGGTGTGTTTTCTTTGTTTGTGTTATTGCTGACTGGGGTTACATTTGTTGACCCTGACGGAGTATTTATAGCCGTTGGGTATTGAATAAATTTTTTTTTAGTTTGAAACTTTTTTGGTCGAAATAAAAGTGGTTCATCCATATCAAAAGAGGGCTTTTCTGTTGATGTTATAAACCCTTGGGAAATATCATCGCTATTACAGGTATTCCAATAATTATCAATTATAGGTGATAAAGCATCTAGAAAAAAAAAATGTAAAGTATTAAAATAAAATTGACTTTCTATTTGATCATATGTACTTACTATTTGAACAGTTTTCTCCCATAGTGATTTTTAAAGGCCGTAACTTAACGTGTAAATTAACTTATGTAATAAAAAATAAATAAAATTAGGGGGAAAATTGTAAAAAACATTGATGTAAAATAGGAATTAATAAAAAATTGTCCTCGATTGGTATGCAGTAAAATTTATATTTTATTTCAGTTTTTGCAAATGTTTGTAATGTTACATCTAAATGAGAACAAACAACGATTCCCAAAGCGGCTGCAGAATCCACGGGTTCTGTGAAATAATTTATGACGTGGTTGAACACATATCCTAGAACAGTTTTTATGTTTCCTCTTGAACCAAATCCAGCCACTTTAATAAAAGTGGTGTCATTAATGAGACAGTAACAATCCTTTTCGTTTGTATAGGAAACATTGAAGGCATTAAATTTGTGTAGCTTTGGCTGAAACTCTGAAGAATTTATTTCTTCCAATCTTCTATATATTTGTTGTAGTATCTGATTCGGTTTTTTAATAATTTTTTTAATATATTGCATGTAATTTTCGTATTTATAAGCTGAAAAAGTATCTAACGGACCAAATAGTTTCACACAGTCCGGTAAATGAAGCAGAGCATGAATATTGTAACTAACTTTGTCTTCGCCGTATATTTGAGCAAAAATCGATACAAATTCGTTAAGCATTTGTAAAGCAACGCTTGCGTTTTCTTTGCAAGTTTCTGGCCGTGAAAGTAGTCTTATAGCACCGTGTAGCAAAAGTAAGTGGTAATATATGTCATCGTCAACAGCGCCTTTTAGAGCTACTACTCCACTATATAATAGAAATTGCCTGAATTCTGTGGCTTTCCATAGTGCAAAGTTTTCCAATGTGCGACAGTTTCTACCAAACTCTGATGGCGTGTATTTTGAACATATTTTGAGCATACTGTTTATTGCTTTTACGTTGACGTAGTGGCCCGGTACTTTATTTTTTGATAAGTAGGATAAACATTTTTTTGTGACACCTAAATCCACTATATGCATTGGATCAATGGGAAACTGAGATACCATGCCAACATTTATATCCTCCAATAAAATTTTAGTAGCCAGAAAATCCGTTTGATGGTGTTTTTGGTCTATCCTATCTCTAAAGGACTGGTCAGATCTCTGAGTATTTGTAACAGTTTGGAATGCCACTCTTTTATTTATATAAGTTCCAACTTGGATGCATTTTGGACAGCTATTTTTTCCTGTATGGTATTGTGTTCCAGTTACAAATGCCCTAGCTGGACTGCCACATACAAACAATCTAATTTCAATATCCTTTTTTGTTTCTGATGCACTAATTGTAATGCCTTTAGCTTTCAAAAGCTTCATTTCCTCAACAAGAGGCTCCAAAAAATTGTTAATTGAATAGGGTTTTTCAAAACCTGAGTAACAACCAATTAGAAATGGTTGTTGTGTAGGAAATTCCGAAAGGCTTCCTATAATAGGCCACAGTACACGGCGAGAACTTTTAAAAACTTGCAGCCCATCAATGCCTACATCAATGAAAATAATAGGTTTAGCTGATAAAAAATCAAAATTGTTGGATGTACGAGTAAAGTGGTTTTCTATACCAAAATGTAGATATTCACCGGGTAAAATATTACTAATATTAATGGCACAAGTTTTAGTTTCTAGGAGTTTTCGTGCTGTCTTCGGTATATTAGTAACACCAGATTCGTTTAAAGTTTTTAAAAGGTCGTCGACGTGGTTATGTGGAATTTTGTTCCGAATAGCCCAATCTCTTAAATTCTTTGCAATTATCGGTTCACTATTCCTAATTTCGCCTTCACTAGAACTGAACTCTAACAGTTCATCATTATTAAAATCAGAGGTGTTATTGTGAATAGAATCAGAAATACTTTCACTCATTTCTTCAGCAGAGTTAATTATTCCGTCTTGCGAATCACTATCATCCTCATAAAATTCATTACAAACAAAAGTTGATGAAGGTTTCGCGAAGTCGTTTAAATTTTTATATCGTTCAATACGACTTTTATATATCATTTTTTCCTTTGATATTCGATTTGATATAGATTTCTTCGACATTTTTATAATAATAAATTAAAATAACTTAAAATACCTACGTCAATTTAACTGCCACAATATTTTAAATAATTTTTATTTGAAAGCAACTAAATATATCAAAATTTAATTTAACACGTGTTTTATGTCTATCTATTACGACGGCGCACTACTAAAGTATTATAATGAAATAAAATGGGATAGAAAAGTATCGATACCAAAACTCAACAAAAATTATTTTCTTTCTCTTTATTTCGTATATTTTGAATTACGGTAAAATTGCACAAGCATATATAAAGGTAAGAAAAAGTACAATATATAAATTTATATATATATATAACATAGCTCGGATTCATCTAACACTTAATTTTATACTTTATAAACTTTTATATATAAAAATTTTGTGATTGTAGTAGTAACTACTGAGATTTCGTTTGCTGGGAGGTTTGTTAAAAACTATAACTATTACTTTGTGGATATAATTGTCTGAATTGCATAGGCTGGTCTCATATGGTATACTGTTTAAATTTGTACATGTTAGACAAGGTAAAGTTTCTCATTTTTTAGGCTTAGCAGTAGAGTTATGGGTTTAGGTTGAAATGTTGATTGGAAGTTCTGTCCATCTTGAGGGGTTGGTTATAATATATTGGAGGATATTTATTTCTAAATTGGTTCTGAAATAGTTGTGGATCTAATTGAATATTTTTCTGATGTTTTCTGATTTTGATTCTTTTTTGGTGCAGTTTTATTCTTAATATAAAACGTATTTTGTTCTATATGTTATATATTTAATGGATGTTTTTCTTACAGCACATCGATGGGCCTGACGTTCAAATTCGATATCAGTCGAATGGTGGTCATTTTAACAGTCACGTAAATGTTGAGATTAGCTGGAGTAAGCGTCAAATAGATCAAGCGGCCGTGATTATAAAAACCGCAAGTGAGAAAATGATGTATACATTGCCGTGGGTAAATGATAACCCATACTATTATGTTACTAGTGTTGAATCAATAAAGGTTTGTTTTTATTTAATCTTTAACCGTCAATCTTTAACCGTCCTATCCATAATAACCGTTTTAATTTTCAGGAAATGGCTCTAAATGAATTGAACAGTTTAAAGGGCATTGATTCTGATTTTAACTGTGTAAACACTCCGCATAACATAATTGGTATTGGATTTATGTATTTCAGTTTTCGGTCAAACATAAATCATACAACAAAGATGAAAATAAATCAAAGATGTGTTATAAATCATACAACAAAGATAAGAGCGTCACACACGCAGTCATCCAATGCCATAACAACAATAATATTGACAGCATTTCTTGGTAAATTTTTATCTTATTTAAATACAGAGGATATATTTTCTCTTGAATTCGCTAACAAAAGTGACCTTGATTCATGCTATGACGCGGCATTAGATCATGATATTCAGCAGTTTCTTCGGAAGGAATGTCATTATTTATATAGGGGAGTGAAAATTGATTCTTTAAATGTTAAAGATTTCAAGATAAATGATGTGGTTTGCTATTTCATTCACAAGTACCACGATAGTTTTACAAAAATTCCCATTCCAAATATACTTACTGTAAACGAAATTCAGTTGTTGTCACAATCCTATAACATTGAGATTAGGTGTGACAATATAATCTACATAGATTTTAAGACGTCAAATGATCTCGAAACCGTTGATTTTTGTTCCATTTATCACACCAATCCAAATCGTATGTTCTTTTCAAATTATGGCCCGAAATATGCGGCTGAAAATTATTCGATACAACTCCTGCAATGTTATACCGAATTTTCATATTTCGTATTAAAATCGAAAATTAATTGTTCATCTCAGAAAATTAATTCCATACTTCAATACCTGACGAAACATTTTAAGGCTTACCAAAACGGTTCTAAACTAATTCTGTATGAATTTGATTTGAACCATGCGTCAAATCAAATTATTAGTTCACTATTGGTTATGATGCGTCAATGTTCATTAGAATTTCATGAAATTCTAGATCAATCTGATCAGAACTCGATTGTATTCAGAAAATGCCATATCGCTTACGAAAATGTGAAGAAAACATCAAGGAATTCGTCAATAAAACATCTCAATTTTACTGACATGGATCTTGATCTTAATGTATTGAGTATTTTGAAAAATATCGAAATTTTAATAATGGATAATTGCCTTATAGTACGCCCAATGTGGATAGTTCCTATTAATATGGCAAATGTCAATAAAGTTTCTACTAGACATATGAGTATGGATGGGTTACAATGTCCAGAAGTACTTTTCTTTCAATGTTGTGATCTTACATCCAGCGATCATTTCGAAGACCGATATTTTACAGTTCTAAATCAAATCTACTTTGAAAATAAGAATTTTGAAGTACAAATGCTGTTTCAAATGATCGACAATTTTGAGTTTCAAATTGTATTATATTTCGAAGCTTGTAATTTTCAATTAAAAAACGCTGGTTCTTATAAAGTTTCTCGAAAACCAGTGAACGTAGTATTTAAGTATGTACAATTTGAATTATCCACACTACTTGCAATACTTAAAAAGTTGAATAACAAATCTGTGATACTTATAGACCATTGGCGTATATTGCGTTTGGACTTAAACCCTGTTATCACAATAAAGTTAATTCAGCTAAAGTATGTGGTTCTTTCTGATTGTAGGCTTGAAACACAAACATTACTTAGCAATATAAGTAAAATTTCCAGAAAAACTAAAATTTTGATATATAAATGCGATCTGTTGAAGTCGGGTGTGATTTATACTAATATTTTGACAAATTCACCGGAAATTAGTGTTTTATTTTTACTATTTTAATTAAAAGGTAATTCAATGGCAAATTTTAACAGTTGTAAACTAACTGGCGATGGTGAATAGTTCTACAAAAATAATTTGCAAAAAACAATTACAATTAATTTTCACCACTAATGGCAATTCCATTACATATTGCACGACAACTTCTACAAACGATTCGATTCAATTTAACAATTGTTATTTGGAGTTCATGACCAATGATATATCCATCCAATCAAAAGTTAAATTTCGTAATATGAAATTCAATTCATACGAACATTTTAAATATCTAGCAACATTTTTTACTTTTAAATCGATAATTCAATTTCACATGAGCCATTTTGATTTCACAACATTTACAATTTCATGTGTCGTGATTTAACCATTCCAAATTATATTCTTTAAAACAGCAATTGATTTGGAATTATTGGTTACGACTATGGAAATGATTTCGGAACAAACACGTGTTCAAGTTCATGAATACGATATTCCAATTACTAATCAGGTGCTTTTTCACCGGCCCTTTAAATTTAGCTTATTCTAGCTACACAAAACTGGACGGACTCAAATGTTTGAATTATTTACAGAGATTTATCGGTCGATGGCTCTTAATTTCGGAAGTAGGTATTTCGGCGGTTTGGCGTGGGAAAATTTGTAATTTGACACCTGACCTTGAAATTTGATACCTGTGGGGAAAAAAAAAAAAAAAAAATTTGTAATTTGATACTTGTGAGAAAAAAAAAAAAAATTTGTGAAATTTGATACTGCGGAAATAAAAATATTGAAATTCCATGAAAGTCACTGACCCCGAAATTAACACAAGGTCATTGACTTTCATGGAATTTCAATATTTTTATTTTCGCAGTATCAAATTTCACTTCCAAGAATTGTGACGTCATAGCATTGTGGGAAAAAATCTGATGATGTGTGAAAATATTTAAATTCTAAAAAAAAATTAAAAAAATAAAAATACATATATCGATAAAAAAACAGGTACGAACTCGGTGCGGAGCGGCGGTATTATGAGTGTTGTACTTTTAGAATGTAGTAAAGGTTTTTAAAAATAAAAAATTGAAATTTAACACTATTGATATCAGAATAATATGATTTGTCGTTGTTGTTTTGTATGAACACGATCAAACATGAATTTTTGTTTCTGGAAAGTATTAATGTATACATCATAACAACAACAGCGAATCTGTTGGATGAAAATTGAAGTAATATAATATATAATATAGATATCGCCTACACAAAAAAATTTACATGTTTTCGGCATTGTATTGATGCGATTGAAATTCTATAAGTAGGAAAGATAAAGAATTATTATTTTTTAATTGCGAGATGATGTCTGTATCTGACTACAACCTTGATTTTATTATTGAAATTTAACGATAGTAAAGGTTTAAAAATAGAAAAGTGAAATTTAACACTAAAGATATCAGAATATGATTTGTTATTGTTTTGTATGAACGTTTTGTTGTAAATGGATATTAGAATAAATTAGGTTGCACACTCACACATATAAATATCGGAAATGATCAAACAAATAAATACATATATATTACCAAGCTGGACATTATCATACAGAATAAAGATGATCATACAAGAATTTTTAGTTACAATTTCTGATATAACTTAAAAACGATACCGTTTTGGAAGTTACATTAAATTGATATACATATTATGTATGTATGATGCATTGTACAAGTGTATATTTAGCAAGAATAAAAATTAATCTATAGAATATACTTATATATATGTACAAATATAAGTGTTTCGCGGGTTTAGGGTGAAAATTGAAACGATACCAGGAAATTTTGACCAATATGATCATACAAAAGATGAATATGATTTATTGTTTTTGTATGAACACGATCAAACAAGATATTTCTGTTTAAAAAAATTGTTCAAATTGAATTAAAAAAATTTATAAAAAAGAAATTTAGATATAAAAATATTCTAAAAAATAATTTTAGAAAAAAATATTATTATTTGAAAAAATACTTTCAATTAAAAAACCTTCACAAATTTAAATTAATTATTATTTTCTATATTACATTACATAAAAAATGTAACAAAATATTAATGTACACATCATAACAACAGCAAATCTGTTGAATGAAAATTGAAGTGATATAATATATAATATAGATATCGCCTACAAAAAAAAAAAAAAAGTAATAATTTACATGTTTTCAGCATTGTTTTGATGCGATTGAAATTCTATAAGTAGGAAAGATAAAGAATTATTATTTTTTAATTACGAGATGATGTCTGTATCTGACTACAACCTTGATTTTATTAATGAAATTTAACGATAGTAAAGGTTTAAAAATAAAAAAATTAAATTTAACACTATAGATATCAGAATATGATTTGTTGTTGTTTTGTATGAACACGATCAAACATTAATTTATTTATGTTGGTGTAATTTCATTTTTTGTTTCTGGAAAAAAAATATTAACGTACATAACAAAAACAATTCTTCTGAATGAAAATTGAAGTTATATAATATAATATAGATAACGCCGACACAAAAAAAATTATGATTTTATTATTTTTGCTGTTGTTGTTACTGTTGTAAATGGATATTAGAATATATGATGTTGCACTCTCACACAGATAAATATCGGAAGCAAGATTTGTTTGTTTGTTGTTGTTTAAGTTTTTTCGTATATGAATATCGGATGGAATGAAATACAAACAAACAAATGATCAAACAAATAAATACATAAATATTACCAAGCTGGACATTATCATACAGAATAAAGATTATGATACAAGAATTTTTAGTTACAATTTCTGATATAACTTAAAAACGATATCGTTTTGGAAATTACATTGAACTGATATACATATTATGTATGTATGATGCATTGTACAAGTGTATATTTAGCACGAATAAAAATGTATATACAAATATAAGTATTTCGCGGGTTTGGGGTGAAAATTGAAACCCTACCAGGAAATTTTGACCAATATGATCATACAAAAGATGAATATGATTTATTGTTTTTGTATGAACACGATCAAACAAGAATTTTTCTGTTAAAATAATTGTACAAATTGAATTACAAAATTTATAAAAAAAAACTTAACTTTAAATTAATTATTTTTCTATATTACATTAGATAACAAATGTAACAAATAATAATATGTAATATGTAATAATTTATTCTGTAAATACATATAATTATAATTTATTCCTTTTAGAAATTTTCCACATATAATAACTTTTTTTTATTTTTAAAAAATCTTAAAATGTGATATCATAACAACAATAAATCTGTTGGGTGAAAATCGAAACAATACCTGGAAATTTCGACAAATATGATCGTACAAAAGATGAATATGATTTGTGGTTTTGTATGAACACGATCAAACAGGAATTTTTTTGTTTTTAAAAAAAAATTATACAAATAACCTTATGTATACCAACACACTTCTTTTTAAATATGGATTACTTTTAATATACTATTACGAACGATTCTTAGTACAACTTAGTCCGTACAACTTAGTCCGTACTCCCGACACGAAACTGCGACCGATAATGGTGAGAGAATGATGTACTTTGCAATTGCTCATGATCTTAGAGTAGCAAGCACATTCTTCCCTCACAAACAAATACACCTAGAGACATGGACACATCCTCGCAAAACATCCCGGAGCCAAATTGACCACGTTTTAATTTCAAAAGGGCGAGCTCGGGTTGTGCAGGATGTGAGAACTTATCGGTCAGCAACCAAATACGTAGGTAGCGATCATTATTTGGTTGCTGCAAAGCTACGGTGGAAGTTTTCGTACAGGTCGGGGAACACAGCGAAACGGATGGAACGTTTCGACTGTGAAGGTCTGATAAATGAAGATCAAAAGAAACGATATCAGGATCTTGTCAGCGACAACATTGAGGGAGCTAATTACCAGTCTGACTGCGTGAACTCTGTCTGGGAGGTACTGAAAACTTCGGTTGTCAGTGCTGCTCAACAGACTTTAGGTATAGTGAAAGTCAGACCCAAGAATGATTGGGTTGATGACGAGTGTCGTCTTGCAGTTGAGCAACAAAATATAGCCCATAATGAAGTGCAACAACGTCTCACAATCGCAAGGAAAAACAAGGCAGCTCTTGCAAGAAGGGCAGCTAAGCGGATTTGTAGACGGAAGAAGCGAGAATGGTGGAAGGCCGAGGTTCTGAAAGTACAACAACTCAGCAATGAGCGTAGTTCACGTAATTTCTTTAAAGGAATTACTAGATTGCACCATACTTTCAGGCCTTCGTCAACCGCCATTCGGGACCGGGATGGAAACCTCTGTGTCAACATCGACGCAGTACTTGACGCATGGAGTGGACACTTTACTGAGCTGCTTGATGTTCATCATGCGTCACAGAGTGTTGTTGAGCCACCTCTAAAACAGTCTGCGGAGATTTGCACTGAGGAGCCATCCCATGAGGAATTCACTAAGGCCATGCAGAGAATGAAACGAAACCGCTCACCTGGAGTGGACTGCATTAATTCGGAGCTCTTGATATTCGGAGGGGATACTTTGTGGAACTGTCTTTTCGACCTTATTCGATTAGTATGGCGAACCGAAGTTATGCCTGATGAATGGAAAGTGGCCGCGATATGCCCCATCTTCAAGAAGGGAGACCGCTTGAAGTGTGAGAATTATCGCGGTATAGCTCTCCTTTGCACAGCATACAAGTTACTGTCATACATTTTATTGGATAGAATCACTCCTCTGGCGGAGGGCTTGGTTGGTGACTATCAGGGAGGATTTCGTCCGAATCGATCAGTCACTGATCAGGTCTTTTCGCTGCGGATGATTCTATCTAAATATTATGAGACATCCATCTCCGTACATCAGGTTTTCCTGGATTTCCGGCAGGCCTACGACTCGGTCAATCGAGAGAGTTTGTGGTCTGCCCTGGAATACCTAGGAATGCCAACAAAATTGGTACGACTGTGTAGGATGACAGTGACGCAGTCTCAATGCTGTGTTAAAGTTGAGAACAGGCTATCGACAATTTTTGCAGTTAGCTCGGGTGTTCGGCAGGGAGATGCTCCGTCCCCTATACTCTTTAATCTCATGTTGGAGTACATCTTTCGTAAAACTGAAACACCTCAGCGCAACATCTTATATCGCCAGTCCAATCAAGTGCTTGCATATGCAGATGACATATGCGTGATTGGACTGAATAGCAACGGAGTGAAAGAAATACTTGATCCGCTTGTAGAGTTTTCAGCTTCTGTTGGACTCCAGATCAATGAGTCCAAAACGAAATACCTGATCTCTGGTTTTAGAGACAATGGCACACCAGATTTTAGTAGTGGCCACCACACGTTTGAGGGAGTGAGGAGGTTCAAATATTTGGGCTCTCTTATCACTCACGATAACAGTGTGGGTGAGGATATTAAAGTGCGGCTGGCAGCTGGCAGTCGTTCTTTGTATCCTCTAGGGCCACTGCTAAAATCTAAACACTTATCAAGTGCCGTGAAGCTGAAGCTTTACAAAGCGTTGATCAGGCCCGTTGTTATGTTTGGATGTGAAAGTTGGGCGCTGACGGAAGAGTACGAGAGATAGCTCCTTACATTTGAGAGAAGAATCATGCGTGTGATTTACGGCCCTAAACGCGAAATAGATGGTACATACCGAGCTCTGTACAATTTCGAGATCAGAGATCTGATGAAGATCCCCGATATTGTACATGAAGTTAGATCTCAGCGAGTACGCTGGCTCGGTCACGTTCTGCGTGCTGATCCGGAACGAATTGTGCAGCGATCTCTGAAAGGAGAGCCACCATATGGTAGGCGCAGAGGTCGTTGCAGGCGACGATGGCTCCACGATGTAGAGAACGACTTGTCATCTTCAGATTGTCTAAGACAGTATGAAGACCAAGGTCAGGATCGAAACCGTTGGAGCCAGATTGTTGATTCAGTAAGGGGCCAGTAATGGCCTTTAACACTGTTATTATTATTATTATCATTAATTCTATTTCTAATAGTTTTTAATATTGGTGGAGATACCTCAAAATAATCAGCAACATTTTGTGTATGTTTTACTTCATAGAATACATTCATTATAGCATGATCTTCCGGATTCGTAAAAATTGGGTCTTCTGAATAATATTTATACTCTGTTCCATCAAAAAATGATTTTTCTTCTTGTGTCAGATATGTTTCATTGATAGCAATTGTCGGATCATATTTCACATTATCAATTTCGGACCATATATGTATAGGTGCAAGTACCAAATTATCGTATACCATCTTTCCATACATCATTTTAATACCAAAATTCTTTAAATGGTCAAAGAGCAATAAAGACGCAGGTAGACAGACTCCATACATTCCTTCCCGAATAAACTCTTCAGATATAATTTTCGAAACTAGGCGTGCAACTTGATGTTTATCTATTGACATTATGAAGAGAGTGTTATTTATTATTTTGATAAATATTTTTATTTTTAAAAATCAGAACCAAATACTCTTAAGCGACCGATCTCTGTAAATGGTTGTTTCTAAATGAGTTTACTCATTGTCTTCTCTTAAAAAAAATGTTTTTGTTTTTAAACGGGTGTTAAAATTTACAACTAGAAAAGTTTTCGAATTTGTACCGTATTTTTTTTTTTCAACAACGATACACTTTTTCAATAGGACACTTCTATTCGTATAACTTAAAATACACAACGAAAATAAGGTTACATACATGTTAGTGACCTAAATTTTTTGCTGTAATTCGTGATTAGTAACTTGTGTTGTTTCACAACATGTTTCTAATTAGTAGGAAAAATTAATTTTGAAAAATTTAGATCAGTAACTATCTTTTTAGTTGTACTAAGAATCGTTCGTAATAGTATATTAAAAGTAATCCATATTTAAAAAGAAGTGTGTTGGTATAAGGTTATTTGTATAAATTTTTTTTGAAAACAGAAAAATTCCTGTTTGATCGTGTTCATACAAAACCACAAATCATATTCATCTTTTGTACGATCATATTTGTCGAAATTTCCAGGTATTGTTTCGATTTTCACCCAACAGATTTATTGTTCTTATGATATCACATTTTAAGATTTTTTAAAAATAAAAAAAAGTTATTATATGCGGAAAATTTCTAAAAGGAATAAATTATAATTATATGTATTTACAGAATAAATTATTACATATTACATATTATTATTTGTTACATTTGTTATCTAATGTAATATAGAAAAATAATTAATTTAAAGTTAAGTTTTTTTTTATAAATTTTGTAATTCAATTTGTACAATTATTTTAACAGAAAAATTCTTGTTTGATCGTGTTCATACAAAAACAATAAATCATATTCATCTTTTGTATGATCATATTGGTCAAAATTTCCTGGTAGGGTTTCAATTTTCACCCCAAACCCGCGAAATACTTATATTTGTATATACATTTTTATTCGTGCTAAATATACACTTGTACAATGCATCATACATACATAATATGTATATCAGTTCAATGTAATTTCCAAAACGATATCGTTTTTAAGTTATATTAGAAATTGTAACTAAAAATTCTTGTATCATAATCTTTATTCTGTATGATAATGTCCAGCTTGGTAATATTTATGTATTTATTTGTTTGATCATTTGTTTGTTTGTATTTCATTCCATCCGATATTCATATACGAAAAAACTTAAACAACAACAAACAAACAAATCTTGCTTCCGATATTTATCTGTGTGAGAGTGCAACATCATATATTCTAATATCCATTTACAACAGTAACAACAACAGCAAAAATAATAAAATCATAATTTTTTTTGTGTCGGCGTTATCTATATTATATTATATAACTTCAATTTTCATTCAGAAGAATTGTTTTTGTTATGTACGTTAATATTTTTTTTCCAGAAACAAAAAATGAAATTACACCAACATAAATAAATTAATGTTTGATCGTGTTCATACAAAACAACAACAAATCATATTCTGATATCTATAGTGTTAAATTTAATTTTTTTATTTTTAAACCTTTACTATCGTTAAATTTCATTAATAAAATCAAGGTTGTAGTCAGATACAGACATCATCTCGTAATTAAAAAATAATAATTCTTTATCTTTCCTACTTATAGAATTTCAATCGCATCAAAACAATGCTGAAAACATGTAAATTATTACTATTTTTTTTTTTTTGTAGGCGAAATCTATATTATATATTATATCACTTCAATTTTCATTCAACAGATTTGCTGTTGTTATGATGTGTACATTAATATTTTGTTACATTTTTTATGTAATGTAATATAGAAAATAATAATTAATTTAAATTTGTGAAGGTTTTTTAATTGAAAGTATTTTTTCAAATAATAATATTTTTTTCTAAAATTATTTTTTAGAATATTTTTATATCTAAATTTCTTTTTTATAAATTTTTTTAATTCAATTTGAACAATTTTTTTAAACAGAAATATCTTGTTTGATCGTGTTCATACAAAAACAATAAATCATATTCATCTTTTGTATGATCATATTGGTCAAAATTTCCTGGTATCGTTTCAATTTTCACCCTAAACCCGCGAAACACTTATATTTGTACATATATATAAGTATATTCTATAGATTAATTTTTATTCTTGCTAAATATACACTTGTACAATGCATCATACATACATAATATGTATATCAATTTAATGTAACTTCCAAAACGGTATCGTTTTTAAGTTATATCAGAAATTGTAACTAAAAATTCTTGTATGATCATCTTTATTCTGTATGATAATGTCCAGCTTGGTAATATATATGTATTTATTTGTTTGATCATTTCCGATATTTATATGTGTGAGTGTGCAACCTAATTTATTCTAATATCCATTTACAACAAAACGTTCATACAAAACAATTACAAATCATATTCTGATATCTTTAGTGTTAAATTTCACTTTTTTATTTTTAAACCTTTACTATCGTTAAATTTCAATAATAAAATCAAGGTTGTAGTCAGATACAGACATCATCTCGCAATTAAAAAATAATAATTCTTTATCTTTCCTACTTATAGAATTTCAATCGCATCAATACAATGCCGAAAACATGTAAATTTTTTTGTGTATACGATATCTATATTATATATTATATTACTTCAATTTTCATCCAACAGATTCGTTGTTGTTGTTATGAGGTATACATTAATACTTTCCAGAAACAAAAATTCATGTTTGATCGTGTTCATACAAAACAACAACGACAAATTATATTATTCTGATATCAATAGTGTTAAATTTCAATTTTTTATTTTTAAAAACCTTTACTACATTCTAAAAGTACAACACTCATAATACCGCCGCTCCGCACCGAGTTCGTACCTGTTTTTTTTATCGATATATGTATTTTTATTTTTTTAATTTTTTTTTTTAGAATTTAAATATTTTCACACATCATCAGATTTTTTCCCACAATGCTATGACGTCACAATTCTTGGAAGTGAAATTTGATACTGCGAAAATAAAAATATTGAAATTCCATGAAAGTCAATGACCTTGTGTTAATTTCGGGGTCATTGACTTTCATGGAATTTCAATATTTTTATTTCCGCAGTATCAAATTTCACTAATTTTTTTTTTTTCCCACAAGTATCAAATTACAAATTTTTTTTTTTTTTTTTTCCCCCACAGGTATCAAATTTCAAAGTGTCAAATTTCAAGGTCAGGTGTCAAATTACAAATTTTCCCACGCCAAACCGCCGAAATACCTACTTTCGGATGTGACACAGAAGTGGATTACGATCTGCCAACCTATCTTATACCAGATATGGATCAATTCAAAATTTAATTTAATTCGGTTAATAATGTGACAATGAAACAAGAAATTTTAAAGAATGGCAAACCAATCGATTTATTTTATGAACTTAACAATCTGTCAGACGATTCTGAAGAATGTGTTGTAGACTATTCTTAACTATATAAATATTTTAGAAATTTAATTTGTAATCATTTTGTAAATAAAAATTATTTTATTAAAATATATTTGCGTATGTATGTCATTTGTTTTATTTAGGAGGATCAAACATAATATAGAAGCACGTCTATCTGCACAAATTATAACTTTTAATTGCGAAATTTTAGGATTGGTATGAAGAGTGCTCCTGTGGTCGGGGCCCACACATGTCTCGTAAACGTAAATTGCACGAACATGTTTTCCAAGAATACCACCACAGTATACTTTGCTTGTCGTAGGAGGCAACAAAACGGTTGGATGGATCGCTGGGCTGACTACCCGCATCTGTAAAAAAAATTCACTTTTTATAAAGTCAACGAAACTGAAAATGGATACCGCCAAAACAACACTGGACCCCCGCTCAAGTACTCGGATACGAGATTTGGGATCGGCAAGTGGATCGTTTAATCACTTAAGAAACCAGGAGCATTAGAGGGCCTGATCACATGTATGAATGAGTAACTCGTTGCTCTTCAAGAAATTCGCTGGTCTAAAAGTGGAGATCATGTATCCTAGGACTATACGTTGTTATACAGTGGAGATGACCTAAATCTTGGAGCAGGATTTCTTCTTGGGCCGCAGCTAAAGAAGGCTGTTTTAGATTTCCAAGCAGTCAATAAACGATTGTATAAGCTTCGCTTGAGCATGAAGTTAACTAACCTGTCGATAATTCGTGTACAAGCGCCCACAGAAGTCAGCCAGCCCCAAGATAAAGACTCATTTTAAAATGACTTGGATCATCTGATGGGATCTATACCCGAACACGATGTTAGAATGGTGATTGGGGACTTTAATGCTAGAGCTAGCAGAAATCAGGCCGACTAGTGTGAAAACATAGGTCCGTACTCCAGGCACGAAACTGATAATGGTGAGAGATTGATGTACTCACAAAGAGATACATTTGGAAACATTGATCCATCCTCGCAAAAAATCCCGCTGCCAAATTGACTATGTTAATTTCAAAAGGACGAGCATGAGTTGTGCAAGATGTGAGAACTTATCGGTCAGCAACCAAATTCGTAGACAGCGATGATTATTTGGTCGCTGCAGAGCTACGGTGGAAGTTTTCGTACAACTCTGGGAACACAGCGAAACGCATCGAACGTATCGACTGTGAAGGCCTAATAAATGAAGATCAAAAGAAACGATTTAAGGATCTTGTCAGCGACCACATTGAGGGAGCTAATTACCAGTCTGGCTGTGTGAACTCTGTCTGGGAGGTACTGAAAACTTCGGTTGTCAGTGCTGCTCAACAGAAATAAGGTATAGTGAAAGTCAGACCCAATAATGATTGGTTTGATGAGCAACAAAATATAGCCCATAGTGAAGTGCAACAACGTCTCCAAGGCTCCTCTTACTAGGAGGGTATAGTTAAGCGGATTTGTAGACGGAAAAAGCGGGAATGGTGGAAGGCCGAGGTTCTGAAAGTACAACAACTCAGCAATGAGCGCAGTTCACGTAATTTCTTTAAAGGAATTACTGTATTGTACCATACTTTCAAGCCTGCGTCAACTGCCATGCAGAGACTAAAACGAAACCGATACTTTGTAGAACTGTCTTTTCGACCTTATTCGATTAGTATGGCGAACCGAAGTTATGCCTGACGAATGGAAAGTAGCCAGTTCAAGAAGGGAAACCGCTTGAAGTGTAAGAATTATCGCGGTATAGCTCTCCTATGCACAGCATACCTACAAGTTACTGTCCTACATTATATTGGAGAAAATCACCCCTCTAGCGGTGGGCCTGGTTGGTGACTATCAAGGTAGTTAGTGAACCAGTTCTAAATTACGGTGGTCAGAATTTTTTAGGTTTAATGCGATCCGGGTGGGACAGCAGCATAATAGGCAGCCAATATTAAAAATATCAATGAATGTTTTATATATTATAGAAGCTAATAAGGCCGGCTAAAGAAATCCACTACTAAATTCAAATTATGTCATTAGTTTGCGATGTCAGCTTTTTGCGGGTGACCAAACAATTTTAAAGGTAAGTAACATCGGTTCAAACTAAAGATTATTCTAAAAATAATTTTGCAAACTATCAAAAATCTTGTAAAAACTACACTCCACTTCATTTATTCTTCCTTTGTTTTCCTCCATTATCAAGCATACAAATTTTGAGGAGTTCTTTAAACAAGTTTTGTGTTTGCAATGAGTTAAAAATAAACTAATTTAGTGATCGTATTGAAACAGTAATGGATTGGAAAGATCAAACCTTTAAACTTAAATAAAATAGAAGAATCTAAAACAAATAGTTTTGCTAATAAGACAATCCGATCTCATATTTATGTAGATTTACTCATAATTTGCGGTGAAATTTAAGTCAAAATAGTATCCCTGTGGCATCCAGAGATTGTGAATCTGTATCCACTGTATCCTGGTCCAAAGATGTGACGTCTGCTATGGGTAACCAAGCTGTGCTCAATAGGATTATATGTTGGAATTGTGGGCATGCTGGCCACTTTTTCAGAGATTGTTCAATTCCGATAGGACACAAGTTCTGGTTTGGTTGTGGGGGAAAAAATACGGTTAAAATTCACTGTAAGACATATCAAAATGCAACTATTGTGGGAAACTCCCAACGGGGTTTCAGAAATGGAGGAGGTTTAAGACCCCAATATCAAAGAACCATAACTTCCAATAACTCCCAGCAACCAATATAGACGAGTAATTGCTGAATCAGTTATTTCAAAGGCAAATGATTCGAGGTCTTATGCTAACATTTTAATAAATGGAATACCTTATAAAGGCCTATTAGATAGTGGAGCAAGCATTTCGGTATTAGGATGTGGTGGTGCAGAACAATTCCTCGAAGAAAGGCAACTAAAAATGCACAGCTTACCATCGTCATTATCAACCGCTAGCAGAGAACAACAACAAAACCTTGGACACGTCATAGTCGATATTTCGTCTGGAGAAAAAACCAGGAGAATGCGATTTTATATTACTCCAGACCTAACGCAGTCACTTTACTTAGAGATTGACTTCTGGGATTTGTTTGGTTTAGTACCCTTGATAGTTATCGAACTTGATAATGCACATATATCAAGCCCGAGAAGAAAATAAGCATATCTTATCTGTTAACCAACAAATTATTCTAATCCAAGTTGTTAGTATGTTGCCTTTAAGTGTGAAATTGGGGCTCGGACGAACACACTTACTATCACATAAGATAGATGTAGGACAAGCCGCTCCGATCAAACAACGGCATTATCCCGTTTCGCCTAAGAAACAGTAAGAAATATATAAGGAGCTAGATCGAATGTTGTCGTTGGGGTTATTGAAGAGAGTGTCAGCTCGTGGTCATCACCAGTGGCAGTAGTGACGAGAGCGAATGGGAAGATACTTGTATGTCTGGCTGCGAGACAGATGAATTCGGTCACTGCGAAGGACGCTTATCCTTAGCCGATAATTGCGTTGTTGTGGGGCGATTAGATAAAACTCGATACATTAGTTCGATGGACCTAAAACACGCATTTTGGCAAATATCCCTTGATCCATCGTCAAGGGATAAGACTGCCTTCACAGTGCCGGGTTGTCCACACTACCAGTTTGCCGTCATGCCGTTTGGTTTGTGCAATGCACCCCAAACAATGTGTCGGCTAATGCATAAAGTGATACCTCATCGTTTGCATGACCGAGTATTTGTGTACCTGGATGATTTACTAGTTGTTGCAGAAACGTGTGAGGAACAGGTAACACTTTTGTCGGAAGTGGCTGGAAGAATGGATAAGAATCGCAAATATAACCATCAATGTCGAAAAAAGTAAATTAGTCCTGAAGGAGACGAAATACTTCGGTTACATGACCGCTGAGGGATGCCTCAGAGCGAACCCTGAAAAGGTACGAGCCATAGACGAATAGGCCGTTCCAAAAACAGTTAAACAAATACGAAGGTTTCTGGGAATGACGGGCTGGTACCGCCGCTTCATACCAAATTATTCAGGCATTGCAGCACCAATTACCAACTTATTAAAAAAGGGGACAAATTAAGATTACATGAAATGATTGGGCTCAAGATGCGTTTGAAAAACTAAAAAGAACTCTAGTCTCCGCCCCAATATTGATAAATCAGGATTTCTCTAAACATTTTTATATACAATGCGATGCGTCTACAACAGGAATTGGAAGCGTCTTATTCCAGAAGAATAATGATGACGAAGATGGTCAATACAATTACAAGCGTTTAATTTTACAATAGAATACCGAAAGGGATCGTTGAATGATGTTCCCGACAGCTTATCTCGAGTGAATATAGAAGCAATTGAACAACCTGGTGATGGAGTTTTCTATCTAGATTTAGGTTCAGATGCATTTAATGACTCTGGATATTTAGATAGAATAAAAGCAATCCAAGAAAATAAATTAACCCCACGTACAATCAAGGTCATAAAAGGAAAAATGTTCGTTCAGGTAGGATAAGAATCCGAAACGGATATACCTGACCAGCCTGGAAGCTTGTACTGCCCGAATCGCTCACAACTTCACTTATCGAACGAGCTCGTCTCCATCAGCCCCACATCAAGGGATTGCAAAAACAATCGAACTGCTTAAGCGTTACTACTTTTGGCCTGCCATGGTTCCCCAAATTAAGCAAAGCTGTAAATTTCTCAACAACACCCGAAATGGGAAAACAAATCCTCAATTATACGACGATTATACGACCTTTTCAGAGACTGTTTATAGACTTTCTCGGTCCCTATCCAAGAATCAAAGATTGAATGTACACATTTATTTGTTGTCCTGGATCAATATAGTCGTTTTCCTCGTTTATATCTCTTTCAGCATCTGCCTGTAAGGTAGCAGAGTGTATGGAAAATAAAAAATTCCATCTGTTCGGAGTACCTGAAATCTACTCTCAGATAATGGAACACAATTCAAATCAGTCTTGTTTGAGAATTTAATAAACAAATATAGAATAAGGCACGATTTCCCACCAAAATATTCTTCCCAGGCGAACGCTTCGCGAAAGACAACCATCAAATGTGGGACACACGTTTAAACAAAATTACAGGAGCCCTTCGAAATACGGTACATTTGGCAACCGTCTTCTCACCACACTACCTCGTTTTCGGCCAGCACAAAATTCACCATGGACTAACGTATTCACTTTTGAGGGACCTCAACTGTCTTGGCGATAACCATAGGTATGTAACGAATAATGCCGATCGGTTGTCTTTAGCTCAACAGGTTGTCCTGAGCCATTTAAAAGAAGGATATGAGCAAAACAAATCAATATATAACCTTCGAGCAAGACCAAGAACTTTTATTGCTGGGCAAAACCTTTTAAAGCTAAATTTATTAAAATTGTGCTGTGGCCAAATAATAAAATAGCAAACCTGAAGCTCAACTTAATTAAAATTAAAAAACTAAGGTGTAGCTAAGTTTAAATTATTTTTAATAATTTCTTATCATGAGCTCATCCATATATTAATTTTTGATTGTTAGGGAGGGTCAAATAAGATGAACATCTACATCTGAACACCATAAACTGGGATATTCCAGGGAGTGATATGTTTACCAACATTTTTAATTTTATTTATTAGTCTGAGATAGGCTGTTAGATGTCTACCTACCTAGTTGATCAAGCGATGTATAATTTGTGTCTTCAATTTAGCAGCAATTTCTAGCTCCAAAGTGGATGGTGGAAAGATCTCCCCATCAGATTGTCACCTACCCAGGCAATGTGCTGCTGCACCGATGCAATCCACTTGGAGATCTGTTAACGATGCATTGACATGGTCTGTATGAGGGCAACATTAGATTTTGTTACGCCCAACTGCACACAATTGCAAGCACATCGTTACAGTGTGGTGCGGTTTCAAAGGTTGTAGAATCTTGATTATTTCTCGAAACTTTCAATAAGCCACATTTGATTCTAAAGCCCGCTTTTATAACATTGGCGAGCTTCATTAAACCTTTCTTTGGCAGTTTCTTTAGAATTTATGCGGTAATAAGATCATATTGGCTTTTATCTTATGCATGACTTCATTTAGTGTAGCTTGCAGGATCTAATAACTTTCTTATACAGCTTCAGTAGTTGTTCCAGTATCAAAATTTTGTGAAACTACTGCTGACCTCCCCAAAGCAAGCCATGTATAATAAACCGATTATATAAATCTAACACCCAAATTTATTTAAACAAATTATATAAATCTAACATAACCTGTGGCGCATCTAACATAACTTGAGGCATTTACTTAATTTCATTCAAAATAACACTTTGGGTCACACACTTAAAAAGCATTTTGGTAAAATAGCATGAAGTACGATATTACACAAATGAGTATTTGTCAACTAACATCAACATCAATTTATTGATAAATACTTCTCCAGTATAATTGGTCAGATCATTATTCATCTGTATAGGCATTATACATAGTAAAGTTATAATATTCTATTGCATTCTAACCTGGGCAGAAATTTTTGCTTGCAGCGCTGCCAGCAGAATTGTGGATGAACACGATCAATTTGTATGAAGGACAATTTCGTTAAGCGATTCGTATGGACATAAAGCAATTTAATAATTTGCAATTGCTCTATGTCCATACCATTCGTATTATAAATAATTTACTGCAGCCATATTTACAGAAAGAAATTGTCCCAGAATGGTGATTGGTTATATTAATATAAACACTTAATTATGGAAAACACTGTGAAAGTAAATTATAAATATATAAATTATAGTTATATACATACATTTCAGATATTTGGCACAAGACGCAGCCTAGCAGGAGTTGGCGTGTGATGTATTTACAATTACAAAAAATACAACAGTATGGTGCTTTTGGTTGTTTGCGACAGCAATTATTTGGGCTGTGGATGTTAGAGCATCTGTCAGTTAAAATGATGGTGGAATTCTCCAAAAAAACGAATTTTGAGAACAAATTGCGATGAATTTCCCCTAAAAACTTATATAGATTTCATCTAATACGTATACGCACTGTTGAAACTATTAGTACAAATGACCCTAGAGGAAACCTTTACCTGCATGATACGAAGATACCCTGTATGTCGTTATTCGTAGGATAAATGTAACTATTTTCAGAGACCATAACACAAATGGGGTTATCTCTAAGATTTCCTCACAGAAATTATAAAAATTTCTTAAAATTCGTATAAAAATACTATTGGAACCAATAACCTTAGACGAAACCTTAGCTCCATGATACTAAGATAGACTATATGTCAATGTAGGATGAATGTACTTATTTGTAAAAATCATAACCCAAGGGGGATTACCTCTAGGATTTCCCATAAAAATTACTCAAATTGTGGATAATTTGTATACATTTTTTTTTGTTGATATTGATAATTAATTTTGAATTTTTATAATTAAAATATATTCGAAAAATGTGGGTTTATAAAATAAAATAAAAAATTATTAATAGAAAATTATTTATGAATGGTTTATTTCAATTTTTTATTACATTTTTTCCGAATGGACTTTTCATTTTCATTTATTATCTATATATAGTAGATCGTGCTGAAAGCGAAGACACGAATGATATTTAGCAAAGAAACATTCTGAATAGACTTTTTTAAGAATGGAAAGGATTTTCTGGCTAACTTCACGTACATGGATATCCTTGTTATTAGAATAAACTTTTGCGATACAACTCAACAAGGGGTCGCGTTATCAATGAGGGATTATTTAAAGGAATATCTAAATAATGTGGTCGGGGGGCACTCACATGTCTCGTAAACCTAAATTGCACGAACATGTTTCCCAAGAATACCACCACAGTATCCTTTGCTTGTCGTAGGAGGCGACTAAACGGTTGGATCGCTGGGCTGACGACCCGCATCCGTAAAAAAGTAAAATGTTTATAAAATCAACAAAAAGAAAAATGGATACCGCCAAAAAAACACTGGACCCCCGCTCAAGTACCCGGATACGAGATTTAGGATCGGCACGTGGAACGTGCAATCACTTAGAAAACCAGGAGCGTTGGAGGGCCTAATCACGTGCATGAAAGAGTATCGGCTGGAACTCGTTGCTCTTCAAGAAACTCGCTGGCCCAAAAGTGGAGACCATGTGTCCCAGGGCTATACGTTGCTCTACAGTGGAGATGATCTCGGAAATCTTGGAGCTGGATTTCTTCTTGGACCGCAGGTAAAGAAGGCTGTTTTGGATTTCCAAGCAGTCAATAACCGATTGGGTAAGCTTCGCTTGCGCATGAAGTTAGCTAACCTATCGATAATTTGTGTACATGCGCCCACAGAAGTCAGCCAGCCCCAAGATAAAGACTCATTTTACAATGACTTGGACGATCTGATGGGATCTATACCCGAACACGACGTTAGAATGGTAATTGGGGACTTTAATGCTAGAGCTGGCAGAAATCAGACCGACTTATGTGAAAACATAGGTCCGTACTCCCGACACGAAACTGCGACCGATAATGGTGAGAGAATGATGTACTTTGCAATTGCTCATGATCTGAGAGTAGCAAGCACATTCTTCCCTCACAAAAACATACATCTAGAGACATGGACACATCCTCGTGGAACTTCCCGCAGCCAAATTGACCATGTGTTAGTTTCTAAAGGACGGGCTCGGATTGTGCAGGATGTGAGAACTTATCGGTCAGCAACCAAATACGTAGGCAGCGATCATTATTTGGTCGCTGCAAAGCTACGATGGAAGTTTTCGTACAAGTCTGGGAACACAGCGAACCGCATGGTACGTTTCGACTGTGAAAGTCTGGTAAATGAAGATCACAAGAAACGATATCAGGATCTTGTCAGCGACAACATTGAAGGAGCCAATTACCAGTCTGACTGCGTGAACTCTGTCTGGGAGGTACTGAAAACTTCGGTTGTCAGTGCTGCTCAACAGACTTTAGGTATAGTGAAAGTCAGACCCAAGAATGATTGGTTTGATGACGAGTGTCGTCTTGCAGTTGAGCAACAAAATATAGCCCATAGTGAAGTGCAACAACGTCTCACAATCGCGAGGAAAAACAAGGCTGCTCTGGCGAGAAGGGCAGCTAAGCGGATTTGTAGACGGAAGAAGCGAGAATGGTGGAAGGCCGAGGTTCTGAAAGTACAAGAACTCAGCAATGAGCGCAGTTCACGTAATTTCTTTAAACGAATTACTGGATTGCACCATACTTTCAGGCCTTCGTCAACCGCCATTCGGGACCGGGATGGAAACGTCTGTGTCAACATCGACGCAGTACTTGACGCATGGAGTGGACACTTTACAGAGCTGCTTGATGTTCATCATGCGTCACAGACTGTTGTTGAGCCACCTCTAAGACAGACTGCGGAGATTTGCACTGAGGATCCATCCCATGAGGAATTCACTAAGGCCATGCAGCGATTGAAACGAAACCGCTCACCTGGAGTGGACTGCATTAATTCGGAGCTCTTGATATTCGGAGGGGATACTTTGTGGAACTGTCTTTTCGACCTTATTCGATTAGTATGGCGAACCGAAGTTATGCCTGATGAATGGAAAGTGGCCGCGATATGCCCCATCTTCAAGAAGGGAGACCGCTTGAAGTGTGAGAATTATCGCGGTATAGCTCTCCTTTGCACATCATACAAGTTACTGTCATACATTGTATTGGATAGAATCACTCCTCTGGCGGAGGGCTTGGTTGGTGACTATCAAGGAGGATTTCGTCCGAATCGATCAGTCACTGATCAGGTCTTTTCGCTGCGGATGATTCTATCTAAATATTATGAGACATCCATCTCCGTACATCAGGTCTTCCTGGATTTCCGGCAGGCCTACGACTCGATCAATCGAGAGAGTTTGTGGTCTGCCCTGGAATACCTAGGAATGCCAACAAAATTGGTACGACTGTGTAGGATGACAGTGACGCAGTCTCAATGCTGTGTTAAGGTTGAGAACAGGCTATCGAAACTTTTTGCAGTTAACTCGGGTGTTCGGCAGGGAGATGCTCTGTCCCCGATACTCTTTAATCTCATGTTGGAGTACATCTTTCGTAAAACTGAAACACCTCAGCGCAACATCTTATATCGCCAGTCCAATCAAGTGCTTGCATATGCAGATGACATATGCGTGATTGGACTGAATAACAACGGAGTGAAAGAAATACTTGATCCGCTTGTAGAGTTTTCAGCTTCAGTTGGACTCCAGATCAATGAGTCCAAAACGAAATACCTGATCTCTGGTTTTAGAGACAATGGCACTCCAGATTTTAGTAGTGGCCACCCTACGTTTGAGGGAGTGAGGAGGTTCAAATATTTGGGCTCTCTTATCACTCACGATAACAGTGTGGGTGAGGATATTAAAGTGCGGCTGGCAGCTGGCAGTCGTTCTTTGTATCCTCTAAGGCCACTGCTAAAATCTAAACACTTATCAAGTGCCGTGAAGCTGAAGCTTTACAAAGCGTTGATCAGGCCCGTTGTTATGTTTGGATGTGAAAGTTGGGCGCTGACGGATGAGTACGAGAGATGGCTCCTTACATTTGAGAGAAGAATCATGCGTGTGATTTATGGCCCTAAACGCGAAATAGATGGTACATACCGAGCTCTGTACAATTTCGAGATCAGAGATCTGATGAAGATCCCCGATATTGTACATGAAGTTAGATCCCAGCGAGTGCGCTGGCTCGGTCACGTTCTGCGTGCTGATCCGGAACGAATTGTGCAGCGATCTCTGAAAGGAGAGCCACCATATGGTAGGCGCACAGGTCGTTGCAGGCGACGATGGCTCCACGATGTAGAGAACGACTTGGCCTCTTCTGATTGTCTTAGACAGTATGAAGACCAAGCTCAGGATCGAAACCGTTGGAGCCAAATTGTTGATTCAGTAAGGGGCCAGTAATGGCCTTTAACACTGTTAATTATTATTATCTAAATAATGAGGAAAATAATATGTGTAAATTAAAACATGTCTTCAATTTATTTAAATTTAACGAGCATACCAATTTTCTGTTACCACTTTCCATATTTCCGTTAGGAGTATTGCAAAATCCCTAGGTAATATTTTTACATCATCAATTTGCGCAGTCATTCCTTTAAAAAAAATGCGAATGAAAATGTCGCGAATGAAAAGGAATTAGTTTCTGACATTTCAGTGGTTGCAGATTCTATGGCAGTATCGACTTTTGATTTTTTTCTGGAGAACTTTGATTGACTATTCTGGATTGCAGATAATAAATCGATGCCACTAAACAATTGGTCGTCATATTCGATAATATCTGAATCCCATACGTCTTCAATATTATATGCTGCAGATAATTTGCAGATTGTTTAAATTTTTTCCTTTCATTCGTACTATTCTTCAAAAACATTAATGGCTGCAGCCACTTACACTTCTTTTGCGGTTTGGATGCTCCACTCCCTCTACTAATGTTTCTTTTATTTCCCAATGAAACTTGTCGCTTAGCGTCTTCCATCGTAGTTTCACTTTTTCAACTAAAAAATAAATAAACACTATTTCATTTATAAAAGGTACACTTAATACGTAATATAGTATGAATTCAAACAGATTCGGTAAATTTCACAAACAATTTTTTATCCACTTTTAATCAAAAATGTATAGGGATAATTTATTTGTGAAAAATATTAAAACATTGAATTTGTAGTTTTATTTATTATATCTAGTGCAATTAATCCAATCTTAACTGTTCAGTCCTCTTCGTTCAAGATACCACTCTCCACATATTTCTGTTCTAACCTACAAATGTTGACATTTGAGTTTGCACGACTAAACCCGGTTAAGGAATGAGAATGATACCAGGCAATGGATATTCTCATGGGCAGGAAAAGTTAAGACGATATTGAAAATGTATAGATTATAGGAGAACTCCATATATGTAGATGTTACACACTTAAAATTTTGATGAAATCCTTGGATAAGTTCAAGGGAGTAATTTAATAAAAAATTTTGCGCCCCACTTAGAGTATTTATTTGGGTTTAAATGTAACATTAATAGGTTATATATTTAAGAAGATCAGTTTTAAAAACTGGCAAGTGGCAGTTATAACAAATTTATTTTTACGTTTTCAAAGAAGATCTTGAGCTATTGAAGTGAAATTTAATTTAATTTTAATACATTTTTATTTGAAAATATTCAAAAAAAAAAAACAAAATGGAACTGCGATACATTTTTACAATCCAAGATAAAGTTAAAAGAGATCATGAAGAATGTTCAGGAAAAATTTTAGAATGTATTTTAACAGAATTCTACCATCTTAATATATAAAGCTTCCATGTTGAGCGATATTTTGAAACGAGCGTTTTCTATAGTACCAAAAAATGTGTAATATACAAAGAAGTCAGTCGAACAGCGCGGCTTCTATAATACAAAACAAAATTAAAAATGTTGTGCATACCATTGTATTAAATTAATTTTTTTTTCAAAATAAAACTAAAGTTTTTTTAATAAAACAAAATCAAATTAAATTTAAGTTTCTTTTTGTATTTGGGTGCAGCGAAGCGCGCCGGGTTCCGCTAGTAGTTTTAATAAAATTGTGCACGATGAGTAACGCGTTTACCTTTTTGAATTAATTTTTTTCGATATTTTTAATGATTTTCGAAATTGTCGGGAGAAATGAACCATTTACTGTACAAACTATTCTTAACTAAACAAGTGCCCAAAAAATTATAAATGAAAAACCTAAAAAGCATTCTCATGTAAAACAACGTTTTTGACTTATCGTTATCTTGCATAGCGATATATACTTATATGTAAGTTGTAAAAATTGCTTGTTTGTATTTAGTAATCATAGTGAAAAAACTAATGTGTTTAAAACCGGCAGGAGCTTCAAGAAATTTCCCGAAGTCTAAGTTACTTCCAGTGTCTATGTAGCACAAAATTAAAACACACACAATAATAAAGAATGTCATAATTTTATTTATTTACAATACAATCTGTATTTATTTATTTAATAAAAAATGGGATTTTCAAAAAGACTTTTTTTATATCCCTTTATTGAATACAAAATACGAAAAATTTTGTATTTATTATCAAAACACAATAACATTACTCCTAACAGTGTCACTTAATAAAATAAAGAAACATTAAGTAAAAAAACTGAGTTTAAATAAAACTCAAATAATTAAGTAAAATATAAAATTTGTATCTTCATACAAACGTAATAAAATTACTGTTTCGTTTAGGCCAAATTTTTAAATTAAAATGTGATAAATTCTTATTTATAATACAATATGAAATATTGTGAAATAATATGTGAAATAAGTATATGGAGAACAGGTAATATACAAACAGGTTTCATTTTCGTTCTTTTTCGCGCTTCCGTCAACATGGCGGCGTTAGTCATTAAGAAAATTTTGTGATGTTATTTGCGTTTCAATGTTTACATTTTTGTTTTAATAATTTTTGATATAAATTATAATAAAATTATTGAATAAACGCACTGTGAATGTTTTCGTGTGTTTACAATAAAATATTGTGTTCAAACTTTTATATTTCGGTGATTTTTGAAGTGAAAAATTGATGCTTTAAAATTGGCTTGTAGTGTGTGTTTGAAGTAAAGAAAAACCATTTTTTTCAAAATTGTATATTTTGGTGATTTTAAATTGACCAGAAGTTTTTTAATATGATCGATTAGATTGTGTTTGTAGTGAAACAATTATTTTCCGCAAAAAAATATTATTAGTGATTTTAATTGACTATATTGTGGTTTACGTGAAATTTTTTTTGTCAGTGTGCACTTCCTTATACATAAAACAACAACAATGTAGTGTGTTTTTTTTTACACCTAGCAAACACAACTTGAAACTCAATATTATTACTTAAAAATGCATCGAAACATAAAAGTTTAAAGAATATATTGTTTACAATACATATGACACAATTTAACAGTCACTGTTGAATAAATTTTATTTTAATTGAATAAATAATCACCGAAAAATAAAAGTTTTACGAAAATATTTTTTTGCTACAAACAGACTCAAATTAAACATTAATATTATCAATTAAAAACCCCACGAAAAACAAAAGCATTAATACGATGTGTTTTTGACTATAGTCAAATATTATCTAAAAGCCGCAATTTATTTTTTTTTTTAAATTTAATTCAAAAATAATTTATTACCAAACGTGAATATTAAAATTGAAACGCAAATAAATATAAAGGGTGATTTTTTTGAGGTTAGGATTTTCATGCATTAGTATTTGACAGATCCCGCGGGATTTCAGACAAGGTGTCAAAGAGAAAGATGCTCAGTATGCTTTAACATTTCATAATGAATAGGCCGAACGATCTGCCACAACGTCGAATTTTCAGTGAATGGGCCCTAGAAAAGTTGGCAGAAAATCCGCTTTTTTATCGACAAATTTTGTTCAGCGATGAGGCTCATTTCTGGTTGAATGGCTACGTAAATAAGCAAAATTGCCGCATTTGGAGTGAAGAGCAACCAGAAGCAGTTCAAGAACTGCCCATGCATCCCGAAAAATGCACTGTTTGGTGTGGTTTGTACGCTGGTGGAATCATTGGACCGTATTTTTTCAAAGATGCTGTTGGACGCAACGTTACGGTGAATGGCGATCGCTATCGTTCGATGCTAACAAACTTTTTGTTGCCAAAAATGGAAGAACTGAACTTAGTTGACATGTGGTTTCAACAAGATGGCGCTACATGCCACACAGCTCGCGATTCTATGGCCATTTTGAGGGAAAACTTCGGAGAACAATTCATCTCAAGAAATGGCCCGGTAAGTTGGCCACCAAGATCATGCGATTTGACGCCTTTAGACTATTTTTTGTGGGGCTACGTCAAGTCTAAAGTCTACAGAAATAAGCCAGCAACTATTCCAGTTTTGGAAGACAACGTTTCCGAAGAAATTCGGGCTATTCCGGCCGAAATGCTCGAAAAAGTTGCCCAAAATTGGACTTTCCGAATGGACCACCTAAGACGCAGCCGTGGTCAACATTTAAATGAAATTATCTTCAAAAAGTAAATGTCATGGACCAATCTAACGTTTCAAATAAAGAACCGATGAGATTTTGCAAATTTTATGCGTTTTTTTTAAAAAAAAAGTTCTCAAGCTCTTCAAAAATCACCCTTTATATGTGACTAGTGCCGCCATGTTGATCAATTGTTGTTGCTTTTTGAGTATTTAAATATTTGACGTATGAGCAATACAATATCATGTAGTCGATATATTTTGATGAAATATAATCATAAATCTTTGTCATCCTATCCAAGATATATTTAAATAATGGTTTTTATTTAAAATTAAATTTATGATTATATTTTATAGAATTAGGTTAGTTTATTCATTTTAATCAGGCTTACAAGAAATGGCTGATTGAGGCTGTGTGTCGATTAAAAAAAAAATTGTTAAAAATTTAAATATTTACAGAGAGCACAAATTGTAGGTGGCTCTTATGAGATTGATCAATCTCGTTAGTGTGATATGTGACCATTCAATGGATTCCATCACATAGACAAATTGTAGCTGATATTTGATAGCTAAAATGGCAAATTAAAACTAAACCTAAGTAAAATAAAAATAATAACTAAAAATATTGAGTAATAAATAACTGGCGGACACCTCCGGTACGTTTGGCTCAGGCACATTTGCTGCGTCATCATTTTCATTTAAGATTATTGCCACATTTCTTGGTGGCGATATCATTCTGGTTTGACCATTCCTTATACGTTTCGCCATTTGTTGTTCGAAAAGAGTTTCTAAAATATTTTAAAAAAATTAAAAAAAATGTTTTATTGTATTTTAACAATTACCTCTCTAATGTTGCGGTGCTGATTAATGGAAGAGTACGACTATACGATTTGTCAGTATTTACGCAAATTGGTTTTTAGGTTGATATTTTCCGATTCAAACTATAAAAAAGAAATTAAATTTAAAAAGATTTTAAAATACCACAAGTTAATAAATTTTAATATATATTTGAAACAATTCCAAAACAAGATTATTAAATAATATTTAATTAATAATTTAAAATTTGTGTTTCTAATACAAACGACTTGGTCAACCATAAAATCAGTTAAACGTGAAAATTCAAAAGGAAATATAAGAAGAAATACCAGGTAAATCGCAAAGTGCACTTCCCATTCTTTCCAACCTCTTCTAATTTATTTGTTGGACTATGATATTTTCTTTTTGTTCACACAGTTTACGTATGGTTGTTGCTTATAAAATAAGAGAGAAGAAGAAGGTAACATGCCGTAAAATGTCGTTTTGATATAAAATAACGTTATCGTTTTTAATAAAACATCGTTTTTAGTAGTAATAACGTTATCGTTATTCGTTCAAAAGATGCGAATCTAGTTCGAGCCTCAACTGTATTTAATTGCATACTTCTAGGTTCTATGTATGCAGCCGCTAAAACAAAATCGATCAATAGTACCCCATATACATACATACATTGGCAGTATGTATTGTTTTTGCTTTACACATAGCAATTGTTGTGTTCGTGTTGAAAAACCAACAGATACATAAGCCTCTTTTAAATGGTACAACAAATTAAAAAATAAGTAAAAACACTCAAAAAAACGAATTTGAAACAAAAATCGAAAAACAAAAATTATTAAACAGGTACACTTATAAGTTAGATCAAAGAATATCTAATACTCAGAAGCGAAGTCAAGAACATAAAAGTACGTATGTCAATATTTTAGCTGGAACACCCACTATTTCTAATTCCATCTAAATTTACAATAAAGCTCTCCTGTGATATATTCGCTTTATGGAATAATATTTTATTTTCATTCATTTTGCTCATACTCACATTGCAAGGGAAATATTTTTATTCATAATAAAAACACAAACAAAACAGTTTTCGTTAATTTTTGTGCGATCGCCGATCGCATGCTATACAAGTATATTTCTTTTTCTGTTGTTCTACGCATACTCGTACAATGCAATTTACATAAATAATAACAACAACAACAATATTTATTTGTGTTTGCGATGACGGACTTAAAAATTATTTTCTATTCTATGGAAATTCATAAAAGGAACAATTTGTTATACATTTTCTTAAATTTCAATAGTTGACGATATTTAATGAGTATGACAAATAATTTTTCATTCTAATCAACGGACAATTTCATATACATGTTTACATATATAATTTAATTTTACAAACTAGCTATATATAATGAATACTTTAAATATTTCGTGATCATGTATAAGAATATTCAAGGAGATGTAGGTTTGTTTTTTGAAAAAAACAACTGCATTAGGGTTATTGAACTATATTTGAGAAAAATTTTGTCGACTTCATGAATTATTCAGCTTTGCGTAAGTTTGAAAACTAAAAAAACTGACAATTAACAATAAAATGGTAGAATATTTATTGATCTAATTGAGAATAATAATAATTTATTGATCGCAAACACAAATAAATATTGTTGTTGTTATTATGTAAACTGCATGTACGAGTATGCGTAGAACAACAGAAAAAAGAAATTTACAATAATAAAAATATAGCATGCGGTTCGGCGATCGCACAAAAATTAACCAATCCGAATTATTTTAATCGACTTGCTTGTTTCTTTATATAAATAAAAATATTACCCTTGACTGGGAGTGAGAGCAAAATGAATGAAAATAAAACATAATTCCATTAAGCGAATATATCACAGAAGAGCTTTATTGTAAATTTATTTATATAAAATTTAAAGTAATTCACTGGATGGATTTAGAAAAAGTGAATGTTCGCTAAAATATTGACATACTTACGTACTTTTATGTTCTTGTTTTCGCTTCTGAGTATTAGATATTCTTTGGTTAGATACAAATTCGAGATAACTCACAAATTATAGTTTGTAGCCGATAGCAGTTACACAATTTTTTAATTTGAATAATTTTTATAAAGAATAAACTGATTTAAAATTTAAACATTGCCAACTAATAACACACAAATTTATACAAATTCAACTTTTAACTATTATTAATTATTTATTATAATTAATTTATATATAATATACATATATACGTAATTTTTAACAAACTTGAAACTATACAAAACTACGTTCAACGTTAAATTAGATATAAGTACACATGAGATAATATTAACATGCCAAAAGAAATTGAAAACTGATTAAAATATTAAATTCGTCTAAAGTGTATATATACGATTATACATACGAGTGTGTATGAATACAGTTTAGTCGATTTTTTTTTTTTTTTTTAATGTTTGTATGTTCGACTGAAAAATTATGACATCATTTAGTCAGGACTGTGGTATTTAAGTTCAATTAAATCGCGCAATGAATGGCGAAGGTATACGCGTACAATTAATTTGCGCAATTTATTGGTGTAAATTCTATATTTGTGAATAAAATAATGGATATTGGATATGCAGTAAAAATGAAATTGGGTTTCTATGAAATGTAAATTGTTTTCGAGGAATTGTTGTTCTTTCAATGCTAGCAATTTTCGGGTTACCTAATATTCGATTGAAATAAATAATATTTTACAAAATTTCTAATCGAGAACCTTTAAATTTCATACGTATTTTAAAAATTAATTTTTTTGAACAGGATGAGTTTTTTTTTAAAAGCATTACTTGAAATTCATTAGTTTAGGAGGTATAGACTAAAGTTAGGGTTTTTTAAAATTAGAAAATAGACTTTTGACTGCATTGTTGGAATAAACAAGTAATAATAACACTAAATATTTTTGTAAAGTGTATGGTTTGAAAAATATGATGAAAAATTGATATTCATTAAAGCAAAATAATTTACTTAGATGTATACTGTTCCATTTTGTAATCCAATAAAAATAAATAACATCTGTCGTGTGTTCTTTGAATTAATTATTAATTTGACTTGATCTGTTTGTTCTGAAAACCATCAACAACGTTGGAGTGTGAATGTTTGAGCGGAAATATGTATGTACATATTTGGGTCTCGTGTAATCGAACTGTATTTTTGTAGTGAAATACTTTCATTTTCAAGATTTACAACATTAATTTCAAGAATCAAGTTTTTTATTTCATTTTTGATATTTTAAAATTTTATTTTTATTAATTTTTTGATAAATTTTAAAGTTATCTACTGCAATTAATCAAATCTTATCTGTTCAGTCCTCTTCATCCAAGATACCACTCTCCACATAAATATGTTTTAACCTACAAATATTGGCATTGGAGTTTGAACGATTAAGCCCTGATAACGAGTGAGAATTATGCGAGTATACATTAAATTTGCATTCTAACTATTTAAATTCTGCTTATTTATACCTATATACATATATGTAACTATGATTGAATTGACAAGCATGAAAACACTTTATAAATAATATGTGTCGCTGCTCTCCAAAACAACATGCTTTTTAAACACAAATTTGCTGGTATTTATTAATATTTCATATTGCGCCATTTAAAATCATCTAACATTCAATGTTTTATATTTACTAAAGCAAGTGAATACAATCATGTTGGGGACTTAAAAATTTTAAGTGAATCTGACATAGATGCCATTTTTCCGAGGGAAGTCAAAAATCTAAACTTCCGGGCAAAAATTATCGAATGGCGCCAAAAAATTTAATTTAATTCTATAGCATGTTGTATGATTTAAATTTCACGATTATTGTAATCCTTTATAGGGGTTTAAAGTTCAAGTTGAACTTTTATCTGGTACTACTGCATCTTTAGATCGTTCATCCACTCCATTACAACAATCACGTTTTGTAAGTAATATTTTATTATTATTTTTTTATTTACGGTCATTCAATCACCTAGTCTACAATGTAATATACAAATATATGACTAATAAATTAACTAACTGTTTATTCAGAGCTAAACTAGTTACTTTTAATATTACAGGATTTGAAAGAATTTTTGCAAACAGAACGTTGTCAAAAAATTTGGAAATGCTACAGTAGTGTAAATCCACCTAGATTGAAGGAATATCAAAAAAAAAATTATTAGACTCCATGTTAGAATTTCATTATATGTCAAATATAAGAATGGGATATACCGATTTTGAAAGGATTACAAACGATATGGCAGTGACGTTTCAAGGAGAACACAAAGTAAGTGTACCTATAATATGTACATGTATAATAATACTTTTAATATCAATGAAAAATCGTATAATTAATTGAAAAATATTTAACGTTTAATACACAAAATTGGTATTATCGTCGTGTTGATATGCGTCGATTAACCGGGCAACTATACAACAAATATAGAAACCAGATTCCTCGTCTTACGAAAATTGGGTACTACAATACTCCTAAAAGATTGAAGGTCGCCGAGGAATCAAAATATATTGGTAACATATAGAATTGCATAAATATCTTTATCACAATAATTGTAATTTCGAAATTTACGACTAATAACTTTACAAACTGTTCATACAATTTACATATTAGAGTTAAAGTGAAGATCTATTATAAGCTTTACTGTGTAATTCTTCAGAATCATACTCAGAAAGCGAACTGGACGAAACATACAAAAAAAATAAAGAATGGCTCAATTTGTATGAACACACCGTGGAATACCGTGGAGATAAGTTTAAAGTTTAAGGAAACTTTCAAAGGAAGGCAGCAAGAGTTGGCCAAAAAAACTAACTTCCGGGAAAGAACAGCAGAAGTGTGTCGACTTTGAAAAAAAAATTCTACCAATTTTAAAAAATAAAATAAAAGATAAATGTATGGTTCAAAAATTGGGTTCTGTTTCGAACAATATTGGTATGTCTGCATTGATTTTGATTGAAATTTATAATATACACTTATACATTCATATATAAACTACAGATATCTCACTTTATTTATCTCATTGTTTATCAGATATCTCACTATATATTTACCAATTGAATACTCCACTAAAATATTATTATTTTCAGACTCTAAAACTATTACCATAGGGATACATCATATATTAAAATCAGCCAGTCGGGTAATCCGAAAAACTGACAAGAAGGTATGGAAAATATCCATTCAAAATTCAATTGAATCCTTTTTTATGGAAGTGGAACAAATAAGCAACTTACGCAAGTGTTATGAATAAAAAACGACGACTTACTTGGAATAAGGCCTTACAACTTTATATTAAATTAGGGCATGATGAGTACGCCACCTGTTATGATGAAATATTTTATAAATTCAATAACATTTTGGATTGTTTGACAACTGCATTTAATATACATTTTTGCACGATCAGACTATTTTTTGAGGTTTACCGATAGGGTCTCCAGGGCAGTAGGTTTTGTTTACAATTACTGGGCGGTAAGTAAATAAAGAATGAATGTATAATTTTATAGTTTTCAATTAAGATGGTCATTATTTTTAAAGTAAGCTTTGTTCGTTGTTATATTGTCATGGACGTACGAAAACAATAATTATTTATTTATCAATGTGCAAAAAAAACAACTCTGACAACTAAAAATGTCAAAACAATTTTCAAATATTTCTAAATTGTAATTTCGTTATTGCGCCGATCGTGCAAAAAACGTAATAAGCATTGCGGTCAGTAAGTGCCCTACCGGTATCGGATATATTGGAGATCTCGACTTCGTCTCGATCTCCAAAATCATCCTCAACCGGTAGAAAGCACTTACTGACTTTGATACTTAAATAACTATTTGCTTTCAACCTGAATTATGCAGTGGAATCATATAAAGTTTGGCTGTTCCTACAACAATATTTTTTCAATATACACACTGCATCAGACAGATCAGATAGCGATAAAACCGGGTTAATTGTAGAATTAAATTATGAATGTACATAAAAAAAACTACTATAACTAAGGTCGGTATTCGGTAGACATACATATATTGTATGAAATTTGGATTTCAGATTATCTTAATTTTTTTCATTAATATTTAAAATAAAAATGAATTCATACCAGTTAGCATCCTCTATTACTTTTCGTAATACTTTATACAAAGTCAACTATTATATATTCGATAAAGATAGAATAAAATTAATGAAAATTAACGACATATTTATTAAAAATAATGAGGCTTATCTTATCTGATTACACAATGTCGGATTATTGAAACTTTTGACAAACATTTAAGAGCATTTATAGTCGGAAACTTTATATTAGTATATGACACTAAAATATTTGGTCCAGCTCACGTAATACCATTTGTATTGTATAAACTGTCCGATTCTAAAATTTGTTTTAAACCACCTATAATGTAAATGAATTATTTGTTAAATAGTATTAAGTTAATATTTATAAACTTGGTTTTATTTATTTAATGAAAACGATTTATGATTTTACCTTGAAATATGGCTATTAATCTACAATGTTTCAAGTATTAATTCTTCTATCTAGAACATATGCGCTATGCAAAATACATTCAATTTTCTTATGCTTAAAATGGCATGTATTATCATTGAATTAAAGTTTATTGGACGTCGATGTGTGTATATATATACCTCAATATATGGATAAAGGTGTATAACCACGGCTTAATTTACTTAAACTAAAAAGTAAATTCATTAAATGTATGTCACATAGACCAATGTTTAATGTACAACTATTGTATACAACTAACGTCAAATGTATAGTTTGGACTATAAATATTTGAATAAATTTCTTTGGGTTTATGTTCATTTTGAAACATTAAATGTGATCTTCCAGTCATTAGAACAATGCCAAAAATATACACAAGTTGGAAACAAGGTAACAAAAACATTGATAATAATTAATTAAAACAGTTTTAAAGGCCATTACTGGCCCCTTACTGAGTCAACAATTCGGCTCCAGCGGTTTCGATCCCGAGCATGTTCTTCATACTGTCTAAGACAATCTGAAGAGGCTAAGTCGTTCTCTACACCGTGGAGCCATCGTCGCCTGCAACGACCTCTGCGCCTACCATATGGTGGCTCTCCTTTCAGAGATCGCTGCACAATTCGTTCCGGATCAGCACGCAGAACGTGCCCGAGCCAGCGTACTCGCTGAGATCTTATTTCATGTACAATATCGGGGATCTTCATCAGATCTCTGATCTCGATATTGTACAGAGCTCGGTAGGTACCATCTATTTCGCGTTTTGGGCCGTAAATCACTCGCATGACTCTTCTCTCAAATGTTAGGAGCCATCTCTCGTACTCATCCGTCAGCGCCCAACTTTCACATCCAAACATAACAACGGGCCTGATCAACGCTTTGTAAAGCTTCTGCTTCACGGCACTTGATAAGTGTTTAGATTTTAGCAGTGGCCTTAGAGGATACAAAGAACGACTGCCAGCTGCCAGCCGCACTTTAATATCCTCACCCACACTGTTATCGTGAGTGATAAGAGAACCCAAATATTTGAACCTCCTCACTCCCTCAAACGTGTGGTGGCCACTACTAAAATCAGGTTTGCCATTGTCCCTAAAAACAGAGATCAGGTATTTCGTTTTGGACTCATTGATCTGAAGTCCAACTGAAGCTGAAAACTCTACAAGCGGATCAAGTATTTCTTTCACTCCGTTGCTATTCAGTCCAATCACGCATATGTCATCTGCATATGCAAGCACCTGATTGGACTGGCGATATAAGATGTTACGCTGCGGTGTTTCAGTTTTACGAAAGATGTACTCCAACATGAGATTAAAGAGTATCGGGGACAGAGCATCTCCCTGCCGAACACCCGAGTTAACTACAAAACTTGTCGATAGCCTGTTCTCAACTTTAACACAGCATTGGGACTGCGTCACTGTCATCCTACATAGTCGTACCAGTTTTGTTGGCATTCCTAGGTATTCCAGGACAGACCATAAACTCTCTCGATTGATCGAATCATAGGCCTGCCGGAAATCCAGGAACACCTGATGTACGGGGATGGATGTCTCATAATATTTAGATAGAATCATCCGCAGCGAAAAGACCTGATCGGTGACTGATCGATTCGGACGAAATCCTCCTTGATAGTCACCAACCAAACCCTCCGCTAGAGGAGTGATTCTATCCAATACAATGTATGACAGTAACTTGTACGCTGTGCAAAGGAAAGCTATACCGCGATAATTCTCACACTTCAAGCGGTCTCCCTTCTTGAAGATGGGGCATATCGCGGCCACTTTCCATTCGTCAGGCATAACTTCGGTTCGCCATACTAATCGAATAAGGTCGAAAAGACAGTTCAACAAAGTATCCCCTCCGAATATCAAGAGCTCAGAATTAATGCAGTCCACTCCAGGTGCACGGTTTCGTTTCAATCTCTGCATGGCTTTAGTGAATTCCTCATGGGATGGCTCCTCAGTGCAAATCTCCGCAGTCTGTATTAGAGGTGGCTCAACAACAGTCTGTGACGCATGATGGACATGCAGGTCAGTAAAGTGTCCACTCCATGCGCCAAGTACTGCGTCGATGTTGACACAGAGGTTTCCATCCCGGTCCCGAATGGCGGTTGACATAGGCCTGAAAGTATGGTGCAGTCCAGTAATTCCTTTAAAGAAATTACGCGAACTGCGGTTATTGCTGAGTTGTTGTACTTTCAGAACCTCGGCCTTCCACCATTCTCGCTTCTTCCGTCTACAAATCCGCTTAGCTGCCCTTCTTGCAAGAGCAGCCTTGTTTTTCCTCGCGATTGTGAGACGTTGTTGCACTTCATTATGGGCTATATTTTGTTGCTCAACTGCAAGACAACACTCGTCATCAAACCAATCAATCTTGGGTCTGACTTTCACTATACCTAAAGTCTATTGAGCAGCACTGACAACCGAAGTTTTCAGTACCTCCCAGACAGAGTTCAAACAGTCAGACTGGTAATTAGCTTCATCCATGCTGTCGCTGACAAGATCCTGATATCGTTTCTTTTGATCTTCATTTATCAGACCTTCACAATCGAAACGTACTATGCGTTTCGCTGTGTTCCCAGACTTGTACGAAAACTTCCATCGTAGCTTTGCAGCGACCAAATGATGATCGCTCCCTACGTATTTGGTTGCTGACCGATAAGTTCTCACATCCTGCACAACCTGAGCCCGTCCTTTAGAAACTAACACATGGTCAATTTGGCTGCGGGAAGTTCCGCGAGGATGTGTCCATGTCTCATGATGTATGTGTTTGTGATGGAAGAATGTGCTTAATACTCTAAGATCATGAGCAACCGCAAAGTACATCATTCTCTCACCATTATCGGTCGCAGTTTCGTGTCGGGAGTACGGACCTATGTTTTCACACAAGTCGGTCTGATTTCTGCCAGCTCTAGCATTAAAGTCCCCAATTACAATTCTAACATTTCAGTTCGGGTATAGATCCCATCAGATCGTCCAAGTCATTGTAAAATGAGTCTTTATCTTGGGGCTGGCTGACTTCTGTGGGCGCATGTACACAAATTATCGACAGGTTAGCTAACTTCATGCGCAAGCGAAGCTTACACATTTGGTTATTGACTGCTTGGAAATCCAAAACAGCGTTCTTTACCTGCGGCCCAAGAAGAAATCCAGCTCCAAGATTTCCGAGGTCATCTTCACTGTAGAACAACGTATAGCCCTGGGACACATGGTCTCCACTTTTAGGCCAGCGAGTTTCTTCAAGAGCAACGAGTTCCAGCCGATACTCCTTCTTGCACTTGATTAGGCCCTCTAACGCTCCTGGTTAACTTAGTGATTGCACGTTCCACGTGCCGATCCTTAATCTCGTGTCCGGGTACTTGAGCGGGGGTCCGGTGTTGTTTTGGCGGTATCCATTTTTGTTTTTGTTGACTTTATAAACATTTTATTTTTTTACGGATGCGGGTCGTCAGCCCAGCGATCCAACCGTTTAGTCGCCTCCTACGACAAGCAAAGGATACTGTGGTGGTATTCTTGGGAAACATGTTCGTGCAATTTTGATTTACGAGACATGTGAGGGCCCCCCGATTGATAATAATTACAAAAACATTAAATATAGGCAACATTTTTGTCAGTGTTGATAAATATGGTCATAAATTGATATTCAATAAAGCAAAATAATTTACCCTTAGTTGTAAAACTGTTCCATTTTGTCATCCAATAAAAATAAATAACATAACATAAACAAAATGGAACTGCGATACATTTTTACAACCCAAGATAAAGTTAAAAGAGATCATGAAGAATGTTCAGGAAAAATTTTAAGAAACTTTAGAATGTATTTTAACAGAATTCTACCATCTTAATATATAAAGCTTCCATGTTGAGCGATATTTTGAAACGAGCTCTTTCTATAGTACCAAAAAATGCGTAATATACAAAGAAGTCAGTCGAACGACTTCTATAATACATTGGTGTTGGTTTTGGTTGTTAAAAATCTTCTATAATAACAACTCCACTAATTAATTAATTTAAATTTTTTTTATCTAGTTCTGAACTACCTAAAGTCAAAAATGGAAAACGTCGGCGTCGTTTTGTATGTATTAATGTTGTTTGTTATATTTTATTCAAATAGATAATCTTATTATTATGCAACGGAGATTGAAAAATCGAGGAGAAGACTTACCGGCTTACTTACCGGGACTCCCATCAAATAAAGATGTTTATGAAGGACGTGGCGAATAAAAGTCTTTACAACAACAATAAGTACAGAAAAACATTATATTTTAATGTAGATAAGGATCGGGTGATAGATATATTTTATAAACGGGGTTTTTTTTTTTTTTAAAAGGACTTGGCATAGACACTTTTACGGTCCATAGCCTTACCTTACATTCACACAACATTCATTCAATCCATTCGTTCATCCCATTCACACAAGTACAGTATACCACCTGCGCATTGCATAGCTCCATGTCACCCTGTACAGTGACATGAAAGATGGGTCGGCCCATGAGTTCTACATTCCAACAGAGGGTCATAGATGTTTTCAATTTAATCACCGATCGTAATCGGGAGATGAAATATCCCTTTTGCATCCCGCCTCTGTTGGGATTCGAACCCGGTACCTCCCGATCCAAACGTCGCAGCTTTAACCACTGCGCTATTTGCTCGGTTATAAACGGGTTTGTTTTCTTTTCATCGATAATAGAAACCGGGAAACATTTAAGTTTTGTACAGTTTTGGTTGTATAGTTTATAAGACAAAAATATGAATTGTATGTGAATGAATTGTGATTCATAAATTAATTTTTTTTAAATACAATTATCGATTTGAATTTTTATTTGTCACAATATTATGGTGATGCTGATCAAGTATTACGTTGATTGGTTTGATAAGTTTTATGAAGCCATGCTTAAAAGAAAATATATGATTTGCTTATATGTATAGAATATATTATATACAAATGATATTTGTAAAAATGAGAATGGTCAGAAATAAGAAATTGTAAAATTTATCATTATTTTATGTGAATATGTATGTAAGTTCGTGACTTCATTTTTCTTCTTATATGGAGGGCATATATGCTCTCGCTAATAACTTAGATTGTTTAGATTAAACTGGGTAGGAATATTTTTTTCTAGCCTATAACATTTTTCTGATCGCACTTTTAATTCTATTTTTTTTTAACAATAACAATATTTGGTTATGTTATTGTATCTCATTTCAATCAATGATATTTTTACTTCTCTCCTTTATTCAAAAGCAAATAAAAGCAAAATAACTGACCTAGTTTATTTTACAAAAAAATGTTTCTATCCAAATCTTGTATATTAACAAGTCTGACTAGCCCAAAATTTAAAGACTCATTCCTCTTTTTCACTGTATTGATTGTGTAAAAAAACGTCGCACAATAAAAATTAAAAATGAAACAACTAGTACCAATATATTTTATTTTATTTGTTTTATAAAAGAATATGAAGCAATAGTATATTATACACCAAGGTAGAGAAGTGCTACAGCCCGAGCGAGTTTGTAACCCGAGATAATAGCACTTCTCAAGCGTCGTGAATATACTATTTTTTCCACTACTAGTCGTTGAAGACATACCAACCATTAAAGTTTTTTGATGATTAGAAAGTTAATTTGATAAGGAAAACCTTGCTCTTTAATAATATTAACTATGTTGAAGTAGCCCGAATTTTTTACTGAATGAAAAATGTGATTAGCGTAAATTTAAAATGACACTGCATTTTGTTTTGCTATTTGGAGTTTTAATTTTGTTGAGTCAAATTGGCATTCAACTAAAAAAAAAATGGAGAACGATGATTTAATAGGCACGCCACTTGAAATATGTGACATAGTCGAAAATAAAACAGACCAGTTGCTGCCACAAAAATCGAGGGATATTTATGTACATATATGCCTAGTGGTCAATAATAAAATATTATTGTGATTAATAATTTAATAGCCGAGAAATATTGTTTCTCAGGCTACTAAAACAGATAATAACGATGCCTTCTACGACTAGTAGTGGAAAAAACAATTACATTGGAATTTTGTATAGAATTTTTTTTCCACCAATACAACTTTGGAGATAAGGAAAATTAATGTAGTATACATACATATGTCCGCGAAAAAATCAGTGAGACTTGTTAGTATAGAAGATTTTTTTTGTATACAATTATCTACCACCATCAAACCAAAATGACATGTAATTCCTCTTTTCTATTTTTATGCTCATTTACAACCTTTTTTATAATTTAACATGCCACTATTCAACATAACTTAAATACATAAATGCACTACAATAAAAGGAAAAAAAATGATTTTGATAGCAAATGTTGGAGGTTTCATTCAATAATTTGCGTAATTAAATCGATTACTTTTTTATTTGATTTGGATCGATGAGTACAAATCAGTTGTTGTTGTTTTACGATCGTGTATTGCAAATTGTTTATTATATGAACAACAATTAATTAATTAATTATCTCTTTTCTTCTTTCGAAAAGTCCATATACGTATGTACAAACATACATATATCTTTTAAGTAATAAATCACGTCGATAGTAGACAATTTCCATGTTAACTCACTCTACACACCTTGCAATACACTAACAAGAAATGGATTGTATAATTTATTAATTTCCTCTTCATTCTAATATTTACGCATTGTTTATACAATAGGTAGGTGCATTAAAGAAAATTTAAAAATATTTGTTCAAGATTCAAGGTTTTTATTTTCTTTGCTTTTTTGTTGTAATATGATTTAAGTATTTAAAGAAAAATTAGATGTACCTATTGTAGAAAGTGCAATCCGAGAAAAATGAATGAAGTTCGATTATTCAACACAACAAAAAAAAAATTATTTTATTCTTCTGATTAAATTGAAATATATGTAGTTGGCAAAATAAATAAAACGGAATATTCAACGTGGTCGATTTTATATAATTAGAATAATATTTAGTAATCAAATTATCAATTCAAAGTAAAATAGAACGGTATGTAGTGCCAATAGTCTCCTAGCATATATATATGCGTTAAAAAAAATGCTTTGTAATTATAGATTGTTTTGCAATTATACAAATTTATTTTGAAGTATGGGTTTTACGCGACTATTAAAGTTAAGTAACCAAGTATGCATAAATAATTCAAGTATAATCCCCCTCAACTATTCTAACCCGTCTATAGTCTTTTTAAAACTTGAAATATTGTCCAGTTGTATGTGAATCATTTGCAGTCGAACAGGCGATGATAGCACAAACATCAAGAATCGGAATAAAATAATTTGCATTCGGCGATGGTCTTGCATATACAGAGAATCCCGAAACGAGTTATTCGACGATCTCCAGTTTAGAGAAGTTAAGAAATATTTGTATCTTGTTGATGTCAACTCCAATGATTTTAGGGTCATTGAAGGGATTGATTTATAAATGATTTTTATAGATGCTATTTTCTACTGTTGCAACCACTGTGGGTTGAACTAATCCTTAACGCAGTAATTTTTCGAACACCATACGAATCTTCTAAAGGTCTAAATCGACCTATGGATATAGAAAATTAGACAAATCGTAGACAGTTAGCCATAAAGGCTTATTTACCCGTACTATTTATCTGCCCAACTCATTGTACAACGTAAAGTATGACAAATCGTATCTTTTTTATTCATTGTGAGAAAAAGAACCAACCAATTGGATAAGCACTATTGTAATGGTACCTATATCAAAATAGTGGTAGCTAAACAAATTGCGATTTATCTTGAAGGAAAATGAATAAAGTATTTTAAAAAACCAATGGAGTTGCATCAGAGACACGATCGAGAAGTGTAGGCACTACACCTTTTACAAAAAATTGATAAATGGTAAAAGCGATTTTAGAATTTCATTTACATGTCCAACTTCAACAGAATTCATCAAGAAATTACTATTGGCCGTTATAAATATATTTATCCAAACAACATTTTAGAATCTTATTTTGTCTAACGACACTTAATCGTTTGATCAAAATTCATTATTATTTCATTAGATTCGTTTTTTATTAGATTAATTAAAAAATATTGTTAAAAGTTTAAATTTTGAAAATTAGGAAAATCAAATTTTTCGATTTAACTGTTCACTTTGTCATGAATCTAAATTTTAACAATTTTTTTAACTAATTGGCTTTATTTAATTTTTGCACTCTATAAACCTGTTAATTTACATTTCGTCATACCAGTGCTAGCCTGGTTTATCTCCAAAATTCAATTTTTTGAGTTAGTAATTGATTCTTACTAAACTCAATACTCACCGAGCAAATAGCGCAGCAAAGCTGCGACGTTTGAATCGGGAGGTACCGGGTTCGAATCCCAATAGAGGCGGGGGATGCAAAAGGGATTTTTCATCTCCCGATTACGATCGGTGATTAAATTGAAATGGGCCGGACCCATCTTCCATGTACAGAGTAACATAGAGCTATGCAATGCTCAGGTGGTATACTGTACTTGTGTGAATGGGATGAATGAATGAATGGATTAAGGTAAGGCTATGAACCAAAATTTTTCGAAATTTTGTCGTATTTCCTCTCCTTAACGAGATATTCAGTAGTAAATTTAGGGTGCCCACCAGAAACAACGTAAGTTAAAAATTTGTTTTAAGTGTATCTACCGTTTTTACTAATTTTGGTATGCAATTGAACAAAATAGGATTAAATAATTTGAAAGTTATTTTGTTCAATCTCCTTCGTCATTTTGGTTTAACTTCAATTTTGTTTTCAATTTGACTAATTACAGTTTGGTTATCTCCATATTTGAACCAATAAGAATTAAGAGTTTTGAGCACGTGATAATTTATTTTAATATAAACAGGAAAAAAAAACGCTTGGATTCAGTATTGCGAAAACGTTCAAACATTAATGATCTTTGTCTATAAATAAATTATTCTTTAAGCGAATTTGAATAAAAGGAAATGTGCGTAAAGTTGGAATCGAAAGATGGAAATAGCTCCCCTGTTCGCGAAATAAAGAAGAAGTTTACCGGTAAGATTTAATATAAAAATTTAATGTAAACGGTAAAATTTGATATAATAATATTGCAAACGATCAATTATATTTCATTAGTGTTATGAATGATTAAGAAATTGATGCTGACAGTCCTTTTGACGGCTCGGACGTCGATTCAGATTTCGTACCGGAAAATACTATCAACTTAATATTATGACGGAAAGTAAGAAATTTTCTTTTCTCTATAATACAAAATGTTTAAGTTCTCAAACTATGTATATTTAATTTCTTCTTTATAAGAATAATCAAATCAGTATGAGAATTCACTATTATCAGACGTATCCAATATATTATCCAGAAAAGCACGTAAACGTAAAAGAAATGTCGACGGTTGGAAAAGGGATGTTTTAAAACAAAAAAGAAATCAAAATGACCAATATTTGGGTTAACGAGGTGAATTGCACCGTGCCAAAGCTGTACAAGCTTCTTGTGGAGATATATAAAGATAGCATATAAAGATATTTCATTATTGCCGAGCCAATTCTACCAAACAGTACCTTGAGGGTGGATTAAATTTAAGCAAAATGTATAAGTTGTACGTTGATTCAACAGAAAATTACGTTGAAATTACATACGCAAAAAATTTCAACGAGGAATTCAACTTATCATTTTACCATCCAAAAAAAGATCAATGTGACCGGTGCGTTGCATTTAAATTGTTAAGTAATCCAACCGATGGCGATAAACAAATATTTGATTCACGTCGAAATTCGCATAACTTAGCCAAAGTGGAGCGAAATAATGATAGGATTATGCAGGGTGACACTACAGCAGTCATATATTATGATCTGCAAAACGTGTTTTCGCTACCAAAGGCCAATGTGTCCAGTTTTTTTTAATAAATTCAGTGTATTCAATTTAACGGGCCATTGTAATAAAAACAACGTGACTTATTGTACTATTTGGCACAAGGCACTAAGTGGGAGGTCGGGAAATGATATTGCATCGGCATTAGTTAAAATGTTGGAAAATGTTGTTCAAGATAATCCATCTATCACTAAATTAATTCTTTGGTCGGATTTTTGCATACCTCAAAATAGAAATCGACTAACTACATTAGCTATTCTTAAATATTTACAGAAGTTTCCTCATATTATTAAACTAGAGCAGAAATTTTCCGAGCCTGGGCAGTCCCAGATCCAGAAAATCGATGCTCCAAATTTATAGTCCGATTACACTTCGAAAACTTTTAAAATCGATGAACTATAATAGAGTGAAACTTAAAATAATACAACTAAAATCAATGGATTTCTTCAATTATAATGTGACCTCTTGTTCTATAATCTTTCCTCCAAACGCTTTAATTAAGCACATTATTTATTCAAAATCATTTTCATTAAAATATCGCAAAGAGTTTGCTGGCGAGTTCATACATTGGATTATGAAAAACACGAAAACCGAAAAAAAACTGTTTCCAATAATGTATTAGCTCTACCTAACCAAAGTAGTGTGAAATTTATTTATAAATGTTCCGTAGAGAAAACCAAAGATATCAAATCGATGTGCAGATTTATGTCAGAAGCCAGTTTTATAAAATTTACTTTGTACTGTTCAATTTTATCTTTAGTATTAAAATTATCTTGACTTACTAATTTTTATTTGTGAGCTGAAAAATGGTTTGTTTGAGCAATCGCACATACAAAAAAAAAAACAAAACAAAAAAATAAAAAATAAAAATTAAAAACCTTGTTGGGCCACCTTTTGACCGCCCTAAACCGCCTAGTCCCCTACTTTTATAATATCGGAAATAAATCGAATAACTTAAACTAAATGACATCGCATTTTCATTCAATTTTACATATTATATGTGGGCGCGTAAAGCTACCAAAAGCAAAATCATGATCACGATCAAACGTTTGTTTTATTCATTCATGAAGATGAGAAGGCAGAAACAGAACGAAGTAAATCAAAAATATACATATACATACGAGTATATATGTACATTTAAATAAATGTGTAAAGTATATATTTGGTATGTATTCGTATATTAGTTTGTGTTAAAACAGCCGACAATATAAAATCGAGAAAACGAAATAAAAGAAAAGTTTATTTCAATAAAAAGTTCAAGTATCAATTGATGTACTGGTTACAAAAAAGATCAGGGGCCCTACTATCACTTTCGACAACGATTTTCGACGACAGTCGTTTTCCTATAGTAGGCAAAGGAAGAAAAAGGTAAACAATAGTAAATTTATAATATTGTTTTCCTTTTTCTTCCTTTGCCTACTATAGGAAAACGACTGTCGTCGAAAATCGTTGTCGAAAGTGATAGTAGGGCCCCAGGTTAACCCATCACTATAATATACACTATCAATAACAAGTATAATAAGCTGTTAAATGCTACCTAAATTATTCATACCCATAAATTATGATCATGTACCCTGATAATGAATGAAATTTAAGTGCTGCGATCTATAAAATATTTTAAAGAAAAGAAACGATTGTATGCTAAAATCTCCGAACCAGTTATGAACGAGCTTTCTCAAATTTGTGAAGATAATCGACCATACGCTGTCGTGGATATAGAAGGAACAGAAATTCGGGGACTACTTGACAGTGGTGCTACCATTACTGCTCTCGGTACAGGATCGGCCGTTTTTATTAAAAGTCATAACCTTAATATCTATCCTATGGAAACTTCCGTTAAAACGGGCTGTGGTTCCTCACAGCAAGTTCTGGGATATATAATCGGTAAAATAACTTTTCACGGTTGCACCAAATTAATGAAAATTTTTGTAGTCCCATCACTTCAGCAGACCTAATATTTAGGATGTGCCTTTTGGGAGACGTTTGGTTTAGCGCCTAGGGTGGTTGAAGATTTAACCGTCGATCCAGCGGAAAAATTAACTGATTTTACTAAACAACATTGCCTCACCGACCATCAACGGCAGCAACTCCAGAGCGTAGTCGAAGGTTTGCCAAGCTTTGAGAAATTAAACCTGGGGAGAACCCCTGTGTTAACCCACACCATCGACGTAGGAGAAGCTCCGCCAATCAAACAAAGGTTTTATGCCGTTTTACCAGCCATACATAAACTCATCTATGAAGAACTGGACCGTATGATTTCACTTCACGTGATTGAAGAAAGTCACAGTGCTTGGAGCTTACCATTGGCCGTGGTGAAGAGAGCAAATGGCCGCATTCGATGGATTATTAAGTAGACGGGATCAGACCAAATACATATCGAGGTTAGATCTTAAAGATGCCTTTGGGCAGATCCCTTTGGATCCAAGTTCGAGGGAGAAAACGGCTTTTTCTGTCCCGGGACGCCCCAAACTTTGTCGAGATTAATGAACAACGTGATTGAGTATTCCTGCATCTCGATCATCTCTTAATAACATTTTGCTCTTCTTACTGACGTAGCGAAACGCCTTGCGAAAGCGGGACTCACTATTAATGTAGAGAAGAGTAAAGTTTTGCTGAGAGAGATCGAGTACCTGGGTCATGTAGTCGGGGAGGGAGGACTAAGACCTAATCCCGATAAGGTGAAAGCTATTGCACAGTTCCCTATACCAACAACAGTTAAACAGGTTCGCAGATTTTTGGGTGTCACGGGTACCGTCGCTTCATTCGCAACTACTCTACACTCTCTGGGCCGTTGACTAAATTTTTAAAGAAGGGTCAAAAATTCAAGTGGTCTGAAGATTCCCAACTTGCCTTAGATGCATTGAAATCCGCTTAAATTAGCACACCGGTGTTGGCTACACTTGATTTTTGTCAGAGATTTTTTATACAATGCGACGCCAGTTCGACTGGTATTGGGGCTGTGTTATTTCAAAATAATCCAGATGGCGATGATAGGCATTTGGCATATATGTCATATAAGTTATCTGCAGCCCAAAGGAATTACATCTCCGTACTAAGGTCCCCAAAGTATGTGTGGGGCAAACCGTATACGTACGCAACTTTACGCAAACCAAAGCTGCCGAAAACTATGCAGCCAAAATAACTTCAAAATTTATAAAAGGAATTGTTCCTAAATTAATCGGAACCGTAGCTTGTGTGCTTTCGGATAGTGATGGACAGTTCATGGGTATTTATCATTTAAAAGATATCAAAATTTGAACATTTTTGAAATTGTTCAATTGAAATTGGCAAAGACCCATCTCAGGGGCAGGTCGTCCCCACGATTTGTAACGAATCATCGCTACAATTATAAACGGTTGATCACCTATGGACTAAAATATTAATAATTCGCACGTTTTTTTATGATGGATTTTCCTGGATAGAAAATAAAATCTGGTTTTAGCGATAGATGAGAATAAATGTGAACGAGAAAAGTTATAACAGGCGTTGTGGCCTATAAAAGAAAAAATTATTAGATAAAATTGAGATACGGAACTCTATTAATGAATAGACGATTATTTGGGAAAATTAATCGCCTTAATTGGTGCTTGATCTCAGTTTTGAAATTATAATTCCTACCAATTAAAATACCTATAGTATTGTAAATAAAAATTAATATATAATCATTTTAAATAAATATATAAACAATTAAATAAATCGAGTAAATAAAATAATAAATTAGTGCATAAAAATCATATAACAAAATAAAATTCCTGTGCTACGTATTTTAAATATCGTTACGGTGAAATGTACCAAAGTGCAAATGAACAAACACATAAAAAACAATGAATGAAAAATTATGTGGAGTTTCAAAACTTTGTATAGTAATGAATGAAAGCGTACGATACGACGTATGCGTAAGCTTAAATCTGTACGTTTATGGACACACAAAACAAAAATTTTATCAAGGTATGAGATTAGTACAATACATTGAATTAATACATTTAATAAATAATTACCACTATATAAATTGATGAACGTTTGATTCGCGTGGTTCACGATAAAAATAAAATTAAATGAAAGTGGTGTATATCGCGTGATCGCTGATCAAACCAATAAACCGTTAAAGCAGGGACGCTAACCACGGACTTTTACAAAAATCTTCGCGTCGATCTGCGTAATGTTAGTTCAATATTGTTTAGCTTCTATTTACTCATACTAACCTAAATTAAAAGTTATCAATGGTTTTCTTTCTAAATTAAAATTTTTTCTATTGATCGTCAATAATGTTAATAAATTTACATTATTATAAATGTTTATTCTGCAATGAAAATAATTCGTGTAATTTTTATTGGATTCTTTTATCAATTCGCTGGTTGTAACTTTTCTCTTTCGAAAGTGTTTATTTTGAGAATGAGATATATTCTGCATAAAAGGAGGATGTAGCTGCTGTATAGGGATGTAATAGAACGACGGTATGTATCATTACCTGTGTTTTCATTTCTTTGCCGTTTTCACATTTTATTTTATTTTATGGTGATAAAACCAAAAATTCGCAAAAGCTTCGAAACACCCACCCCATCCACTGAGCCATAGCTAGCAAAATTACAGTGCCAGCGAAGCTTCTTAGTGAATGATATTTAAAGATTTCTGTTAACGATCTTGTATTTTCCGGAAGAGTTTCTGTTATTATAAACTTGACCCACTCATATTACCGATCACCGTTACACATGTGAAATATGAAATAACATGTAGAAAATTAGTTTCATGATAAAAGTTAGGTTTCCTGGAAATCATCCATACGACAATATTCCAAAAAACCGTACGTTTGATATATTCTATCCCAAAATGTGTATTATAGTACGTTTTAGTACCTTTTTTTTTAGTAAAAGTTGAGATTTTCGGAAATTTTGTATATAACCTGATCTTAGAACATATATATTTAAGATACATTTATAATTGGCTGATTCTAGTTAAAGTAGAGTATGTGGCAAAATAATTTACGCATAATGTGGGCAAACTAAAATATATTAGATTCGGTTACTTAAACGAAATATATACGATAATCATGTCAGTGATAATCATGTCAGAAAACCATTCTTATTTCTTAAAGTATGCCTGCCAATCCAAGTTTAAGAAATATAAAAAAATGTATTTTCTAAAATGTTATTTTATTCATTGTGATGGATTAGATATTAAGGTATTTAGAACGCAGCAAAAAAGCCGCCAATAGTATTTATAAAAAAAACAATATATTTAACTTTTTAAAATTATCAAAATTGTTTGTTGTCTAATATTATTCGTTTTTATAACTGTAGCACGAAATTTTATAACCAGTAACCACTATAAAATTATAAATGAATACGAATTTTTAAATCGGGCACCTTGCACATATTATCGTCATAGCTCATCGTCACCGGCAAACTACGTGCAACACCACTAATCTTAATCTATGTATATCACAGCAAATAGAACACAATTTTTATAGTGGAATTAAGAACAGAAACTTTATTTTATAAACTAGAAAATTAAACCTAAACAATTTTCCTAACTTCAATTAACTATTGAACTGCAATTTTTAAATTTGTACAAATTGTCACTTTTTATTATTGGTGTTTTCAAGGTTAACTTACGTAAAATATTATTTCTTTCCCACTAAAATTTTTACGATGTCGTTTAGTTTTTAAATTTTAATTTTAGTTTTAATTACCAAAAGTTTTTTATTTTAAATCACCGTATGAATTATATTTTATTTAAATGATCACTTGCAATTTACTTAACGTAGTTTTCTTTTGTTATAAACAATAGTTTAAAATATTTCAAAAAACTATTTGATTTAATAAGATTTAATAATACCTATCAAGTCGGTGAATGTAGTGTTATACTTTTGATATATTTGACAGTCGTCATTTTTTGTTTATAACAGATATATTATATATAAATACTAAAACAGTGCCATCTATGATGGTTTTTCTTATATATACAATATGTAAAATCTGGTTTGTATCATTGGTTTTTTCGTTGCATGAATTTTACTTACATATATAATAGCTGTTGTGAGTTTTGATTAGTGCCTCGCTTGCTTATGGTCCTGTTGTAAGGCCTAATTAAGGCGCGCTGAGAGAGCGCTTGTTCCCGACTATAGCCCAATATAACCATCGCCTTTAGATTCTTATGCTGTGTACTCCGATTAGTTCTTTACTGTTGGTGATTAGTATATCCTATAGCGTATAATATCGTGTTTGGAATACCGTTACTCGCTGCTGAAGTTCTCCCCATATTTGTCCTTGAAAAATATAAAAGAATTAACATTTCATTAATTGTTCCTTTTAACGATAAGAGTAATTCGGTTTTACAGAAAAAATTTATAATAAACTGAATTGTTAACTTAGTGACAACTTAGCAGTTTACCAATCCACAATATTTTAGTTTTTTCTTGATTTATGTTAGTACATTTTCGAATCTTCATTTTTTTTCGATATAATATGACAGTAACCGATATTTTTTTTAAATAAAATCCAATAAACAAATAAAATTTTTTTTATTCAAAAATTATCGAGTTCGAATGAAGTTCTGGATAAGAATTTTCTCGGTTTTTCAGTAAAATCTAAATGAATTTAATTTTTTATCAATATGATACATACAATGTTAAACTGCACATTTTAATTCACTGTTATCGAAATAAAATAAAATTTAACTTTATTTTTCAATGTTCTGGATAAAACAATGTTTTTTTGAAGTTCTCGGATAAAATCAGAGTACACGCTCGAAAAAAAGGGAAATTTTAAAAGGAAATATTTTAAACAAATATTTTTCATTGTATTTAGCTTAATACCTGTATTATTTAACGATAGATGTCAAAAAATATTGTTAAAAGTTGAGATTATTCAAGATAAATAGAACATAAATCAAATATATTGGTTTAATTAAATAAAATTTCCCAGTATTATTCCCGATGTTCTATATAGGACTCGAAGTTCCGTTAATAAAAAACGCAGCAAATAAATAATGACGGAAAAATTAGTAATTTAATAATTATTTTTACACGGGGATCGAACCTTATCTAAACGTGACGAAGAAAGGTGCAAGAAAATTTGATGATTTAATAAAACAATTTGCTAATCCAATACCACGTATGCAATGTATCTTCTATATTATTCATATATAGATGACCGGTTGTTAGATTTGTGTTACTTGGTCACGAAATGGTAAAGAATTAAATTTTGTGATGATTAACGTTAATACTCGTGGTCTAAGATAGTATCATTTCATGCTTGTTATACAATATCCTACAATATCCATTCTTGATTCTATTCAATTTAATTCCTCCCAACGGAAATCTGGCCTGGACTGGCCAACTGATATCGCTTCGACGGAACCATATTGGTATGGCCGTGGGAGCTATAACGGGACATTATTTCATTGGGACATTGTCCCAGCCCATGATTTCTACCGCAGCTGCGGTGGTCAGTAGGAAAGGGTGCTCCATCTGCTCTGCACTTGTCCTAGTCTAGCGTACAACAGAACAAAATTTATGGGAACTTCCTCTTTGAACGACCTCACGGATCTTAGTAAGATCGAGATCCGGGACTTTAAACACTTCTTGGTAAGCTCAGGATGGTTTAACGATTGAGAGGAGGCAAATCGAATGTGGAATAGCTATGGACCAATTTTGTGTCTATGCTAGTCCTTTAGGATGGCCACCCTCACCTAACCTAACCTAATTCATACCAATTCTTACCGTTATAGAATTTTATTGTATATAAATATCAATTTCATGGTCTGTTTCTTTTCTTTTACCTAATACAGCACTGGACATTTTCTAAATCATATTAACATAAATCTATTTAAATAATATAAGAAGAAGAAAATGTAGTTAAAACATTAAATCCAACGACATAAATATAACGCATAGCATACCTTTGCCCATTGTCACATCATCCATGGTTGACCCACGTGATTAGCCGGTTGTTGTTGTTGTTTCTATGGGTTATCAACAATTGTAATGGTTGGCGTTTTTGGAATAACAACACTTTGAAATTACGTTGCGTTGCGTGCACATACTTTTATACTATCAATCAAAATTAAAATTGTTCGTGCGTATTCGTTCGTTGGTCTGAACTTCTAAATTTGACAGTTATTATGTTAGTCATATTGACTAGTTTCGTTTTATGAATAATCACTTCGCGCCGCGACGTATACCCGTACATAACACAATGCAAGCTTAATAGAAACTGTTTCGTATATGCCAGTTTTTCGATTATTTTTATCAAATTACGTGGTCTATTATTTACATTTTGTACGTGTGTTTGTGTCAATATATAACTTGCTTAGTTTGAGAACTGGGAAACCATTATTTTAATTTTTCGTTTATGGCGATATGTACGTACAGTCAGCAAAATAAGTCTGCGCACGACGTGTTCAATTGACGAAACAAAAAGTCAACATAAATATAATTCGAAATTAAATTTTTATTAACTAAAATATACTTTATTCTTTAATTAACGAACTTAAATTAAAATTAATTTCATATTTCATACCATGTTCAGTGAGAAAAATGTTTGTGTTATACAATTATTTACAAATAAGTTTGCGTACGTTTTCGCATATGCCAATACTAATTGTTTCCATACAGCTATCCATCAATGTCACGTCGAAACTGATAGCTTCCTTATGAGAATCGTGGATTAATTATTAAATTAATAAAGAAACCAACCTAATCTTTAGGATAAAATGAGTTAGGAGCGCGCGTTCTACGAAAAAAAACACTGATTTCGAAATAAGCTTCCAGAGTTTGGCAATAAAATGATATTTATGGATATATCAAAATTTAATATTACCACTTTATTCCAAAACTCTTGAGGCTTGTTTAAATGATTCTTGGCGTATAATAAAGGTGTTTTCGATGTTATTTCGAAATCTGTGGCTCCTTCAATGCATTGCGAACAATTTACGATATTACTTGGAGGTTATTTTTGGAGAAATTTCTATTGGATTAATCTTGACTTTTTTCACCACTTCACATTTTTCGAGAACAGACAACTTGCACACGGTCGCATAGATCTATATATAGGTAGATATAGGAGATCCTTTCCGATTATAATTTTGAATATACCTTAAACAGTAGATTTTAGGTTTTTAATTATTTCGGTTATTATTTGTGTTGGTTTTTTAATTTAATAATTAATACACGAAGCTTACAGTTTCAACGTAACATTTTAATTTAATTTTGTGTTATTTTACATTTGTTTGATCTAGAAAAAGGAAAAATCTTAAAAATATGGAAGGATGGAAACACGTTTAAATTTATTAGGTTAACCATTATGTAAGATATGTAAGTCTAGACTAGATCGTAAGGGCATATTCGAAATCGTCCAACAAAAGTTCTTTCATACTAAAAATGTTATGACATATATGTAAAACTAATTTTTATTTGTGTTCGTTAATTAAAGAATAATGTACATTTTAGTTAATAAAAAACTAATTTCGAATTATATTGATGTTGATTTTTGTTAATTTTTGATAAATTACACACATCGTACGCAGATTTATTTTGATGACTGTATGTATATTATATTATGCCGTTCAACTTATCAACCGCAAACTTGAAATAAAAAAATGTAAATTTTTTTCATGTGTTATCTGCTTTTTTTGTTGATAACAAAATTTTATTTATTTAATTTTATACAAAAACATAAATTTTATTTTTAATCTAATAATTATATATTTTATTGAAATCCAATGTAAATTTTTGTTTTTGCAATGCCATCTGCTTTATTTTTTCTTGAATCTTTTCTATTCAGGAGACTTACAAGAAGTTTTTCAAGTCTTACGACTAATTAAATATAATTCAGTACGACTTTACCTATGGTAGTTCTTAACATTATATCTTGCAGTGTTGGATTGTTAGTAGCTAGATCCAGCGGATCTTTATTTTGCATGTGCCAAAATCTGGGCCTTCTATACAATTCACTGGATGTTGGTTGTTTTAATTTTGACTGGTACTTTTTCCTATTGTATCTGCTACTGATTCTGTATGGAGGTTGCAATGCATGATTGTATTGCGTACATACTAGGCTGCATTTACGATTCTTCGTCATATTCATGACTGCAGTCTCTTTATGTTGGAAGCTCAAGCACAGCCCCATAATTGAATAGCATACACTTTAACTCGATGAACTTGTTTAGCGTATTACTGTTTTTGCACCGTGGGCCCATTAGTGGCATTAAGTGCTGGAGGTAATCCCCCCAATTTTAATTTTTTAGTATAGCGATACGAGTTTACTTTTATTTCGACTTTGCCAGGTTTTGGTAGCATTATGATGAATCACATATCAAATTATGCCCAGGCGGTTTGATTTATTTTTCTTTTTAAAATGGAAACTATTACCAACGTAAAGATAGCTCACTACCGGGATTGTATTTCATCTATATTATGTGCTGAGCCTATACCAACAAGTTACTTTGTAGAATGCGAAAGATGCCCAGGACTGGATAACTTTAAACAATATTTGAAAATTGTATTTCTAAAATTGTTACGACGACGCAGTCACAATTTTCCCCATCATATGTGAATATCCGAAAACACAAAGAGGATTTTGAGTTTGATTGTGATTAGCATTTTCATGCAACAGCTCATGGAAAAGGTTCATGTGATGGAGTAAGAAGTACCATCAAGAGCTAGTCTAACTTACTAAAACGTATTTTGAAAGAATAAAAAAAATAACGGAGGTCCAGTTTTTTTATATGTTGTAAAACATTAAGTGTCGAATTCAAAAAAAAAAATAAGTTTTTGAGTAAATTGAAAAAGAACATTTTGGTGGGAAATTTAAAGAAGAAGAAATTAAACAACATACTATTTTTATATATTTTATTAATTGCTTTTAACTTTCCTTTAAAATAAGTCCAAAATCATAAGTATCGTACAATTATTTTTCTTTTTATTGCCATAAATATAACATCATGATTATGGTTAGGTTAGGTTAGGTAAGTGTGGCCGTCCTAAATCGTATCCCAATGAGACAATGTCCCGTTATAGCTCCCACGACCATACCAATATGGTGCCGTCGAAGCGATATCAGTTGGCTTGATCTGGACCGGTCAAGTCCAGGCCAGATCTGCCTGGTTATTACACACGAACTGGCGTTAGACCATCTGAAGTTCGTTTCTTTAATAGCTTCTTCCTGAAGCAGCAGTTTACATGAAGCAAGCGGTATCGTATCTTTATATCCCACCTGCTTTGGGTTATTAGGCGAGTTGTACCCTTGCGGGCCAACTCATCTGCCATCACATTCCTTGCGATATTGAAATGCCCTGGCACCCACGTCAAGCGGATGTTGAACTGATCAGCCATCTCATTTAAAGATACCAGACAGTTCTGGGCTACCTTCGACGTCAGAGAGTATGATTGTAGTGTTTTAATAGAAGCCAGGTTGTCCGTAAAAATGCAAATATCCCTCGTAGATATTACATTATACTTCAACCAGTCCATGACTTCCATTATCGCGATTAGTTCAGCTTGAAAAACACTGCAAAAGTCGGGAAGACGAAAAGAGAGGTTAACCCCTAGTGCCTCACAGAATACCCCGCAGCCAACCCCTCTGTCCCTTTTTGAGCCATCAGTGAAGAAGCTTAGCGCCTTATTGTCCATAGCCGTTTCGTTCACCCAGTCCTCTCTGGTGGGAAACTCAGTTTGGAATCTCATCATGATTATCATTTTTCTCAAAATTAACACCCTGTATTTTTAACAACAACAATAAAAAATGATGTACATATTTACTACTGAGTGGGAAACTCAGTTTGGAATCTCATCATGATTATCATTTTTCTCAAAATTAACACCCTGTATTTTTAACAACAACAATAAAAAATTATGTACATATTTAAAAAAAAATTTTTAATCAAGGCTATGTATTCAAAACCATAAAATTAAAACATGTCTTATGACTCCATATAGTGAATTTGTGAGTTCACGTATTTTTCACCATATATATGTATATCGATCAATCACAAAACATGAGAAACCCATATCATAATTGACAGTTCGGAGGTTTTCTTAACAATCTCAAAAATTTTGAGAAACAAAAAAATCAATGCATTGACAACAAGAAAATTAAAATATTTAAAATTTTAAATTACTGTACAAAATATGTTAACATTAAATTAAAAATTGATATCAACAAAATTTGTAACTATTAGTAAAAATAAAATTTACATTTTTTCATGTTGTTGATAAGCCATAAACAGAAGATAAAAATAGTGATATTCGACGCTATACGCAAGTTAAATATTTACACAAACACATATATAGAAAACGTCAATGTACTTCGTTATTTGATAATAGTAACCGTTGGTCGGTTTTGTATTTTGTATTTACGAAACTATTTTTAGTTTCTAATAAGTTTTCATTGTGTTAAGTGTATGCATACGGCGCGAATTAATATTTGGTTAAAACCAAAATAGCTAATATGGCTAAAATTATAACTGTCAAATTTAGAATAAAAAACAAAATTCTACAGCCAAAGTAGTTTTGAACGAATACGTATGAATAATTTTAATTTTTATAGTTAAAATAATAGTACCAGAATGTGTGTGCTACATAATTAGAATTTAGAAAGGGTAGAAACATTACAATTTCTGATAACCCACAACAACAATAGACCAACGATGTGGGTTGATTGAGGCAGCAAATCCCGTTATACGTTTAAATCAATAAATGGATAGTGCAACAGTGGACAAAGGCATAGTGTATGTTATATTCATGGCCTTGATGTTAATGGTTTAACTACTTATGTAAATATACGTTTATAATAAAATAGCTTATAACTAATTTCGTTTTATCGACAGTGCGGTATTAGGTAAAAAAAAAACATAAAATTCACATTTCTATCACACAAAATGTATGTATTGTACCACAAAATTCTAAATCACTAGGAATTAAATTTAAAAAAATCAACATAATTTCGCCAGAAAATCATACGAACGGTTAAACTACAATTTTCGTATATAGTAGGCTTAATAAGGTTGCTTTTATCTTTTATGTAATTTGTTTTTTATTTACAAAAACGTATTTGTTTCATTTTATCGGAGGACGTATCAAGAGGTACGACGGTACCACTCACTAAAAATTATTTTTCTATATTGATATTTTGCAATTGTTTTGTTTTGGCGAAACAATTATTTCTCGATGTTGATTTTTTTTATCACTAAAATATGTGCTTGGTGGCTGTCCAAATTACTTAATTTCGTTTCTGTTTTGTCTTCGTGTCTCATCAAATATATCTAATCTACATATTAAAAATAAATAATAAAAATACAACAACATTTTTGTATTAAGATACATAAACCTGTTGTTTTATTACGTTTAGACTTTAGAATGTTAAGTTAAGAGTTTTATAATTCTTAAAACTATTAAAATAACTAAAATTGTTGTTTCCAAAAGACATGACTTTTTTCATCGATTATATAGAAACTAAAGTCGTGAAAATAGTAATATAGAAACAACTAACATTTTACAATTATGATTAGAATATTGTTTGTTTCGCTCCGAAAGGTGTACATTTTGCTACAGTTGCCGATTTAACAATGAAAGGCTTCATTGGTAAACTTCGACAATTTGTATATGGTATACATAATTTACAGTGATAACAACAATAATTTAATGGGTGCTCATGATTATGTTTATGTGAATCTTAACATCTCGAGCTCCTTCCCCTTTTGTGAATCAGTGTTTGTTGCTAAACTACTCAGTCTGATATTAATAAAATTAATTTAAAGGTTAAAAACCCAAGAATTTTGTTTAGATTCAATATTCGTGCTATAATTGGTTAGATCAGTTGATCACAAATGTTAACGCTATACCTGGCTACTGCCTATTGAATAAATTTGCATAAATTATGTATAAGATGTCGTTTGTTGTCGGTTTTGTCATTTAATCTGTATTAAATCGTTACTCACATAAATCATTTTACTTAAACACTAATGATACATACTCGCAAAAGTATGACAGAATGTTTTGTTACCCTCTTTTATACATGTTAATTTGTCTTTGGTATATACCCGTTAGGAGAACGAAATATGTTGCTCAGATAGTGAATCAATAACGTCTATATGATAAATAAATAGTAAAGTTGGATAGGCGGGACGTGCAGATCTATGAATTATTGAAAATATATGAGTTTTGAGTAGATTACTAAACTGCTCCCGAAGTTAATGACATTCAATGAATGTTCAGTTAATTATTTGTTTATATAAAACCGAATGGCTGTAAAGCCTAAGCACTATTAATGAAACGTTATAATTTAATTCTGTGTTATTTTTCAGTTGATAAATATGGGAAGGACTTTAGAAGCGAGTAATATACTAACCAAACACAGCCAAGAACTAATCGGAGTACACAGCATAGCAACCTAAAGCTAAGGTTGTACTATAGTCAAGAGCAATCAAGAACCAACTTGCCACCACTGGTATAATGAATGTTAAATAATCAAATCTTTGCCAGTGCCCGAAACGAAATGTTAACAACACAAAGGTAATAATTACTAAATTCAAATTTATACAATGAAGCAACCTGAGATCACAACCATTATCGTTCAGTATGCCCACCAATAGATGTCATCATGTTGATATTTCGATTTTCGACTAGTTAAAATGACCGAAAAACGAGCTCTCCATCACAAAACATTTACATAAACAGTACGGAAAATTAGTACGATCCAATGAATATGGCAATGAGAGTTAATGAAAGACTGCCGTATAATTTGCCCTAACAACAGGAACATATGCACGGCAGGCACTCACAACAACTATAAATATATGTTAGTCAAATTACAAACTCGAAGAAACCAGGGATATGAACCACTTTAATTCAGTAAAATCTTCAATAGATGGCACTAGTTATAGATAACAGAAAATTGAAAAAAAAAAATCATCTACTGTCAAATTAATTTACTGTACAACTGTTGGTCGAAGGGTAATAAAGTAAAGGTAATTATGTATTATTGTAAAATTTTATTTAAGAAACATTAAAAAAAAAACAACGTTCAATAAACTAAAAGTGAGCAATGCGAAGGTTACATAAACAATACTGTGATTAAAAATAAAAAACCGGTGATTGGAAATAAAATTAAATGAAAAAATTAAGCCGTCCCCAAAACGATAATCGTTATACATTATGTCAAAAATAGCGAATACAACTTCCAGCAATAATTCTAAAGTTTGAAAGATAGTTCTCGTTAGCAAAATTGTTTACTTTTAATTTTCGAGTTTATAAAATAAAATGTCTATTCACACTATAAGAAAAACAACTAAAAAAATGGTGTTTATCCAATTGTGGTGATCCAATAATAGCTTCCGGAAGTTTTTTTTGAAATAAAACGCATTAAAATCAATTTAATAACCAAAATTGTATTTGTGACGTAAGTTCGGTTTATGGCATTCAATGTTTGAAAATAATTTCTTTTAAATGTTGTTCGCGACTGGCTAGTAGATGATCCATTCTATGGGTCCGATTTTCGAGCACTTCGGCTGATATTCCGTTAATTACGCGTGTTATGACTGTGGTTTATCGATATAAACAAGTGATTTCAGATACACCCATAAAAAGTAATCTAACGGCGTCAGATCACAAGATCTTGAAGGCCAATTCACGGGTCTCTTCTTGATATGATGTTCTCATTAAAATTTTCTTTCAATAAATGGAAAATGCACCATCCTGTTGAAACCACAAGGGCGCCATTGACGTTTACACGCTGTCCTTCCGCATTTATAAAGAAATACGGTTCGATGACGCCACCTGCTCATAAACAGTGCCTTTTTCAGGATGCATTGGAAGCTCTTGAAGCTCTTCTGGCTGTTCATCAGCCCAAATTCGATAATTTTGTTTGTTGACGTATCCATTCAGCCAAAGCAATTTTTCGATAAAAAAAACGGCCGTCCAAGCAAGACCCAGAACGGTGACGAATTGATTGATTGCGGTCTTCCCGTACACTTTCAGCTACAGGGCCAATATTCACATTGGATCGACTTGTACGCACTCTAATCGGGTCATGAATATCCAATAATGAAAATGTGGTTCGAAATTTATTGATTGTTTCGCGAATAGTGCGTTCAGTTGGAAGATTACGAACACCATAGAATGGTCGAAGAGCACGAAAACAATTTTTCACTGCACACTGATTTTTGAAATAAATTTCCACAATTTGTAAACGTTGTTCTCACTTAAGTCTATTCATGGTGAAATGTCAATGAATACTAAACACAAATGTCATATGAACATGACAGTTGTCACGCATGAATCCCAATGAGAATCCCAATTGGAAAATGTAGCTCCTATTGGATCACTCTTTATTTAATATTGGATGGTATTGCAGGTGACGAGGGGCTATGTCCAATCTTACTGGTGTGTAAAATCTGTGATCTCATGAATATTTTCATTTATATTCTTACGATAGGTTTTTCTCACGGCTCATCGACAAAAAGTTCGTGTCATTATCGTAAATATAGTTAACCAGAAAACAAACATTTCGAATACATAACAAAACTTAAAAAGTTATTATTTATAAATATTATCGAAGGGTTTTTTGCTTACCTGTTCATTCTGAACATTTTTTTATTCTATCATGAAAAATGATGTATTTTTCGGTGGAAGCTCGTAAAATTTGTTATGACAAGTTCAAATCTTTAATTTTAATTTTTACGTTTTGTGAACTAAATACTATATATAGTTATATTGTTATTGAATTTTTGAGAGTTGTAGTTAGTTAAAATAAAATAGAGATTTTAAAGAAACAAAATTCGAGTGATATTAATTTAAATTTCAATCATCTGAATTATCTTGAGTTAATATTCGGGACTAATATAATTATTTAAATAAATAAATATATAAAATATTTTTGTTAAGAATAAATTTGACAGCTTATTACTTTTTGTTAATCGTCTGTAAACTGACATAGAGATAACATATATTTTAAATTTTTACTATTTAAAATTCTTTGAGTTAGCGCCTAATATATGAAAATTTTATCAAATTTTGAAAAACAATTCTAGAAAGAATGTTTAAAATTTTAATATTTCTTCTAAATTCTAAATGTGTAAATAATATCTTAATATGAAACTCAAAAAATTTGTGAAGAGTGTTATCAAATTTGAAAGCTGTTGAATTTTAGGAATAATATTATTTTGTAAATTTTAAAATACTTAAAAAGAAAATAATGTGATTAAATGTAATATTTACATAGCCTGTCTCTTATAATTTTACAAATTAAAAAATTTATTTTAATTCCAAATCAACTGTTGAATTATTTTAAATATTTCAAATTTTAGACTGTGAAAACTTCTATAATTCATTTCGCTAGAGGAATTTTAAAAAATACTCAACTATTAAATTTCTAAAACAATCTGTAATTCTCAAAAATATTTCTATCCTAACAATAATTATAAATATTTGGAAAATGTTTAAAGTTATTTTAATAAAAAAATTAAATTATTAAATCTTGAAATAGAATATTAATAATTTTTATATTATATTTATATAATTTTGAAACTCTTGGCACCACGTTAAGTTCTAAAAAGTCTAAAATTGGATAAAAATATCACACTAAAATTAGAGATTAAATGTTCAACATTAAAATTTTATTTAAAACCAAAAATTCGCATTTTCTAAAAGATTTTATATTTAATAAATCTCAAAATATAAATATAAATCAAAATATAATTTAATTTAAAAAAGTAAAGCGAAGAATTGAATAGCTTAGTAACATACAATTATTGAAAGTACTGAAAATTCTTAAAAACTCTTTAGAAACTAACTTGTAAATGCAAATTAAAATCTTCAAATCCCTTAAATTTAAAATACATTAAAATTTTTAAATTAAATCTATTAAAATTTGAACAACAGTTAAATTTTTTAGAACTGAAACTTTAAAATGGGAATCCTATATATTTAAAAAAATTGTATTGTGTTAAATTTATGAAAATTCGATTTAAAATTGTAGTTTCATCTTAAAATCATTTAAAAGACTAAAATTTCCTAACCAGGTTTGAAAAATTGTAATTTCGAGTTCATTAAAATTTTATTACAACTAAAACAAATTGATGTCGTAAATTAAAAATAATTATCAACGAATTACAATTTTATAAAATTAATAAAATTATTTTGAAAATCCGAATAATTCATTATTTGCAAATACAAATGTCACAAAATAAATTTTTATTTTTTATTTAAATTCTATTACACATTTTATAAATTTTTAGAATTTACAGAAATTTTAAAATTCATGTATAGATCGCTAAGTATTTCGCTAATTTTTATCGATATTTTTGGAAATAAATTTAGTCGAATCATATATGTATGATTCGACTAAATTTATTTCCAAAAATATCGATAAAAATTAGCGAAATACTTAGCGATCTATACATGAATTTTAAAATTTCTGTAAATTCTTGTAAATGAAAATTTTAAAATCTGGCATTTTTGTTTAATCAAACTTAAAATTTAGCTTTTAAATTCTTATTATTGAAACGATTAAAAATTGAATTAAATAAATTATTTTTAAAATTCTGAAAAATTCGTAAATGAATGGTAAAGAAATTTTAAACTCATATAATTTATAAGTTATTAAAATTTTTAATTTAGCTAACTAGCTGCTATTTAGTAAATTTTTAAATTTATTTAACACTAATATTTATTAAATCATAAAATGGATTTTTTTTCAACATAAATTTAATTACCATCGATAGATAATACTGAATGGATAATTATGTCAATCATCAATTACGGTTTGGTTTGTGTTTTATTGTGTTTAATTTGATAGTTGTACTCTTAGCGCAGATGACGTATTTTCTTTATTCGGTTATTTGGATTTTAATGTTTTTTCTCAATTATTTTTCAGACATCAAATTTCACCGAAGTTAGATCACGTTTTGAATTTTCTCATTTTCGAAATCGTTTGGAAAAAATTATATAAAATGGATACATTTAATCGTAGACGTTCGCAAGTTACTCCTTTGGACACTCAAGTCAGAGTGATATCACCAGCAAACGTGCAGGCGGCAGAAGAAGATCCAGCATTTTTTATTGTGTATGACAATCCAATTTCTTTTACAGAAATAAGCAATGTGGATGTTGAATCTAAAATGGTTATTGAAAACATTAACCAACCAAATATATCGGCTATTAAACATTCAGTACCGAATTCTGATTTATCAACAATCAACAATGTGGATGATGAAATTAAAATAGTGTTTGAAAAAGGTAACCCACTAAATATTTCGGCTGGCCCATTACCAAATTTTGATTTTCCAACAATCAACAATGTAAATGATGAATCTAAAATGAATTTTCATGATCAAAACGATTTTTCAACGTAAGTTGTATATCAATATTAAAATTTATAAAAATATATGAAATATATATTTTACATATTTTTAGTTTGGATGAAGTGTTGAAGGATTTAGACCTACCAACGGATTTAGGCGATTTGGATGATTCTTGGAATGATTTCATAAATGGATTGTACGCTTCAGGACAACAAATGAGTTTAGAATATTATGATGAAACTAGGATGGAAAATGTAGGCGAGCATATGAATTTGACAAAGTTTATGCATTTTTAAATTTTAAACATTCTTTCTAGAAGCTGAACGATTCAAACCTACCAAGAGGTTCTGTCGATCTGCCAGTACCGAATTCCGTTTTATCAACAATCAACAATGTGGATGATGAAATTAAAAGAGTTATTGAAAAAGGTAACCCACTAAACATTTCAGCTGGCCCATTACCAAATTTTGATTTACCAACAATTAACAATGTGCATGATGAATCTCAAATGAACTTTCATGATCATAACGATTTTTCAACGTAAGTATAAAATTGTATATCAATATTTAAATTTATAAAAATATATGAAATATATGTTTCACGTATTTTTAGTTTTGATGAAGCATTACAGGATTTAGGCCTACCAACGGATTCAGCCGATTTGGATGTTTCTTGGGAAGATTACATTAACGGATTGATCGCTTCAGGACAACAAATGAGTTTAGAATATTTTAATGAAAGTAGGATGGAAAATGTAGGCGAGCTGAACGATTCAAACCTACCAACATGTTCAGGCGGTTTGTATGGAATAAGCATGGAAAACGTACAAGAGACGATCGACTCAAGCCTATCAACGGGCTCAGCCATTTTGAATGACACTTGGATGTAAAATGTAGAACCATCTGAATTTATACAATGTAAGGATTAAACAAAAAATAATCAATATTTATCAAAAATTTCATAGACAAAAATGCCAGCGTGAAGTTAATACTAAAACAGTAATAAACAATTACAGTATAAAATTTTGTTATTATTCCAATGGAATTTTATTTATACGAACATTTGGGTTTAATCTTTGGGCTCTTGAACATATTAGGATAGCTTCGACCAACTGCCATATTTGGGCCTATGTGAATTAAATTCATGATCCTCCGAGATAATCGGTGATGACGTCATATGCCAACATATGGTCATTTTTGGAACTTAGCATTTTTTCAATATACATATTTGGTAATGAGCTGTTAGATTTTCACAGAATTATGAAGCTTTGTGATTTTAAACGAATTAATAATAAATAAATTAATAAATTTTTATGAAGAAATGTTAAAAAAAATCACCTGCGATTCAATCTATCAATACTCTAGTGTTCTTTATCTATTTTTGAGTCAATTCTAATTAGTTTTAGTTGTTTAGCTTCTACGCTGAGTGTATCTACGGTTCCAGTAAGCTTACAAGCTTCGCAAATTATAGCTGAATAAGGAAAACCGTTCATCGATGGTAAGTTTGTTAAAATAGTTTGTTTAGCAAGTGTGATGATCTTCTTCGATAGTAACAAAACAAGAAGAATAGAAAATTTAGGAACTGGTTGGTGTTAAGGTAGTGTAAGGCCTCCTGTTTTCACCCTTACAGCGAGTGTGTTAACAAAATATTCTAGTACATAATTATTATGCTTGTGATTATTTTGGCGGTAGATTACACTGAAATATGCTATGATAGACAATAAAACACGAGACCGATTTTAATTGGTAGTTTTGATTGTGTTGGTGGCTTCTTATCTCGGTTAGATATAAAAAGAGAAGCTTGAGTCGTAATCGAGAATTAGTAAAAAAATTACGGAGTGATATAGAGGAAAGTAATTAGTAGTCGAGGTGTATACCTCGTGTATACCGAGGTGTATACATACGGGATTAGAAAAAAAAAATTACCGTGGAGATAAAAGAAAGTAATTAGCAGTTGAGTGATACACACGGGTTTGAAATGAAATTAAAAATAAAAAAATAAAAAACTATACTAAGTGAATAAAAATAAAAATATAAGTATAGAACTGATTGAGAAAATTGTGATGTGTTGTATTTTCCCTTGGCGTGATTATTATTTGATAATGATTATAAAAATTAAATTAAATCGTTAAGAAATTGTGCAAGGTAGATATTGTGATTAATCTGTAATAATAGCCAAACTATTTCATTGCGATCGTTTGTTCTTGTGATAAAATTGAAAACTATGATTGTTATCGAACTTGTGAAAAAGCTTAAACCCATGTGACTATATATGTTCGCAAAGTTATAAAAAAAAAAAAATTATTTGTGTTGAATAAGTTTAGTTTTACAAATTAAGAATTATAAAAAAAAATAAAATTCCATGTTTATAATATTTACTATTGTGGACATTTAAAAAAGTAGAAAAGAAAAAAAAAACAATTTGGTGTGTAATAAAAAGAAAATTATAAATAATAAAACGTAATTATAATTTTGTCTTATAAGAAAAATTAATATGATTTAAATAATATATAATAATTAATAACGATTAGTTTGTATAAAGTTAAAACTAATGACAATTAAAGTTGTGGAAAAAAATAAAACAATAACCCAATACATTAATAAAATTATCTGCTAAATTCATCTTCATTTAATATTACCAATAATACACATAACCATAATAATCATCGCTTATCAACATTCATTCATTATCATCAATTTTCGCTGCATCATCAACATCATCAAACAACAAAAACATTAATTTTGTAAGTCGACATTTTAAATAAAAATTTCACAAAAATTATATACATATATTATAAATTATTATATTTTATTTATTAAGTTAAAACTTAAATTAAAACGATGCGCATGCGTAGTACAATTTATTAGTTAGTTAAAAATTTACAAATTATAAATTATTTATACACTTATTTTTTTATTAAATTTATCGAATTAATATTTTTTTTTGTTATACTTTTGTCCTAATAAATTATGAGTACAATGTCAGTTTATATTGTAAATAGTTGCGTTTCAGTTTAAGCATTTAAATTTAACTTATGGATTAATTTGCGAATATAATGTGGGAACCAGGGTGATGTGAGTATAATGGTAGGTAAGTTGGTTGCATTGGTTTCATTGATTCTTCCTTTCTGTTTACTATTGCGGTTAGACTCACACCAATTCATGAATCCAAACTTAAGATCCCACCCAAGGCTGAGCAGCTGGCAAAATCAACCGCACATTTTGGAATTTCCGTGAATTGGTAAAATTCTGTTAACAACAGGTTAACTATTTGGAGGCCTGTTCGTTACAGTAGACTTAAGGACTCTAACTGAAAGTTAATGGAAGCAAAGTTAGCATTGAAAAGCATGAAAGGTACAACAATAGGGGGAAAGTATATTTCAGTATGTTTCAGGTGCCATTAATGAACTTCAGCTAAATTGGAATTTGTTATCAGCGTTTGTCGGGTCAAATATGGCGTTTGTAGGGTCAAATATTAAATTGATTATACGGCTTAACAAATATCTTCGGAACAACGGTATTACCAAGCTTAAGAATTATCACTAAATTATACGACAGCAGGCTTGGCATGTAGGGGGTTTTTGTTCGTAGAATCAGTTATGTTCACAGTTATGTGTGTTAAAATTGTTATTTGATCTCAGAAGTGAACTTGAAATTTGCATTATTAAATGATATTTGTGAACACCTCAATATTTTGAATCAAAAATTATTTACTCATAAACGACTTGTATTATGTTAAAACTGTTGAACTAAAATTAAATTTATTTAAAAAACAATTCATTAAAAAAAATGTTACTCCCTTTCCTTGATTTGATTTTTTATCGAAAAGCATGTCTCATTATGCTTTCTCAACGAAATACCACATTCAAAATATTACATTATTAGCAGAAAGAAGCGGTACAGTTTATTAAAACTCGTAACTTCTAAATGGTGTAAAATAAATAGTGAAGTCCGTCAGAATTTGATTTGCTTCATGATACAGATTCCAGTCTACACCATCCGAAAATATGGGCGAGTACTCGTGGATATCTCTAGGATCGGCGGTACGAATTTTTAAAACCCGTTTAGAACGAAATTGTTTACGTAACTTCTAAATGGTGTAAAATAAATATTAAATTTCAGCAGGATTTAATTTCTCTGTCCTCAAAGACTCTAAATGGTTTAAACTATTTGAAAATATAGACGAGTACTCGTGAGCATCTCTGGCATTGGTGGAAAACAATTTTGAAAATCAGTTAAAATCGCTTCTTTCAAATTTCGTTAAACAAATAGTAAGGTCCATCAGAATTTAATCCGGTTGGCCATAAAAATAATGGTTGGTCAAAACTATCCGAAAATGTGTATGAGTACCCGTGGACACCTAGAGGATCGGCAGTAAAAATTATTAAAACTCACTTTTCATGTATGTTATGTTTAAACTACTATAATATGAAACGCCTATAAGTTATGCTATTAAAATCAGTACATTATTATTCTATGTCTTAAATGTAATAAAAAAGTAATGTTTTGGGTAAATACGTTACAAAATTATGTATGAATGTCAGTTGCAAGCGGTTTTGTAATCAATAAATGAACAGTAGTGCATTGAAGAGTATATTTTAATGTACATGTTAAATATTTTACAACTGTATGTAAACGTTTAAATAATGTTTATTTACTAAGCTAATGTGGTTTTACAATACATATTATTAATTTATATTGCTAATAAATAGAAAAGTACTTGTGGCATTTGCAAATTAAATCTACATAACAGTTTTTGTATATCAAAATGTATAAATCACGAATTTGTTTAAATTACAACATTTCCGTTATTAATTTTTCTGTAAATTTAATCTAAATTCGGCTGATATTTAGGTAAATTATACCGTTTGTGTAAACATACATTTATAATTATAGGATATTTAATATTTGATCACAGATATATGAATCGAAAGTGGTGACGACTCAGATTCAAATGAGGAGACTCAGCCGAAGAGCATTATTTTTTATTAATTTGAAGATGAAGAGGAACACAATAACGTCCAACATCTATACCAACATCTATATTAAAAAAAGTGCCGAATAGAAATGATCTTCTTATCTGATGGCAGCACGGAACATGTTTTGGAAGAAAACATCAACATTGAAGTTTTTTATCATGCTCGAGTGAATTTAATAAAACTTTAATCAAATACTATGACGGGGTCGACCAGAATTTACCGAACTGAAATCCATCTTGAAGATGCTATTAAAAATGAATATGAAACTAATGAAAGGATGATCGCGATGTACTTTTCCCAGAAGTATTTTACTAATCAACTATTTAAATTGATGGCTGTAAATACAACGATTTTTCGGCATACATGTATTTATAGGTAACACTAGGTTCCCATGAACCAAAATGTATCGAAGCAATCTTCTTGGCATTAGCAATGTCCTGAATGCTATGTCAAGAGACAGATTCTACAAACTAAGGACTGCTTTACATTGCATTAATAATCTAGAAATTCCAGGAAATAACAATTTTGTTTTATACCTGACTGCATATTTTGAGTTTGTCAGAGTACAATAAAAAAATCATTTGGATTTGGGGTAGCTGTAGTGCTCCATTGAGTACAAATAATGAACCACCTAGGACAAAAGCTCTTCTCTTCTTCGATAACTATTTTATGTCATACATTGTGTTCGAGATTTTGAAAAATAAAGGTATTAATGCTGCAGATACGGCAAAGTTCAATCGATTCTTCAAACCACCGTTCCAGGAGGACGAGGATCTTTAGACGACCTTAGTCGTGAGGATCAAAACGTTGAAGTTGTCCAATGGTTAGATAAGAAACCGATCCAGTATGTCTATATGTTACACTGACCAGTATGTTACCCTGACCTAACCGATCCATATTGCATCCAACTTTGTTGGAAAAGATGAGTTTCGTGTGGCTTACAGATGGGGTAAAACGCTTGAATGCCATAAAGACATTTCACCACCCAAAGTAGTTAGCTTATACAACAAGGGTATGGGAGGAGTTGATATAAATAAACTGGAACTTACATGTTGTAATCCTTTTTTTAAACTTCCCAATTTTATCAAGCTGATTGGAGACAACACAGTAATACTAAGGATCAAAGAGACCCTGTGGAATTCCGAATGAAAACTTGTTGAGTATAGCGGAAAATACTGACCAAAGATATTCAGTATGACAATATTGACCATAAGTCAAATGTAAACAAAAATAAAGACTCTAAGCGATGCACACTTCTTGCATGTAAAGGGCGAACGCATTTGCAATGTACCACACAAGATAAAGTGAATAAGCCTTTTTATTATATATTTTTTATTATTTACATGCAATGTAAATTGCGATGCTTTGAAAATTCCTTTTAATTATATTAAATATTTTATTATTTTTATTTTATTTTGTAAGATATTATATATTTGTGAAATACAATAAAAAAAATTATTTATATCTTTTATAAAAAATTTAAATAAAAACTTAAAAACAGATTCATACAGTATAATGTACTTCCTAGATTTCAGAAACTAAATGACCAAAAACCACTACAATTATTTTTTTAGTGTGATTAATAATTCAGAAGTGAAGAATTGGCGGCACAAAGCCTACAAAACATTCTGAAATATTCGAATAAATAAACTAACTCCAATTGGATAAATTTTAAGTTTAATTTAATTAAATTTTTTTATTAGTATTAACTTTACTGTGGATATCCGTTCTTTGTATCCTTTAAGGCCACTGATAAAATTTCCACCAACATTTTCACAGGAATCTACAAATTTTATTTTAATTATAAGTATTGTCTTATCTATAAAAATTAATAAAATTAACAAAATATTAAATTTTAAGAAGTATTAAAATATTTTACTGAAGATGATTATTGTACTATTTGAATCTATAAGAGTCTAGAGTGTTGCCAGATGATTTTATTTAAATCTGTAAATTTCTTCTTGTTCATCCTCACTAGACAATTTATGAGTTGTAAAAAGTGCAGCAGTTATATCAGTCCCCAAATAAATTGTCTTTATATCGAAAAAATATCGTTTATTAAAGTAAATCTTGATTTTTTAAATTACTATCAGTTTGTCAAGTTGAGGCGATTCGCTTTGAAATAATTTGTTGAAATGATTAAAGTCATTTAAGGTAAATTTTAGAATGTTTAAATATAGTACAAATTTTTTTTTATCGTTTTGGTGTGCAATCCAACAGTAACTGAAATTGACTAAATAGTGCAATCCGTTTTGGGCTATTTTGAATAAAGTTGTATATATCACGAACACAACGTTCCACGTATTTATACACAAAATTGCAAGCGTGGTTGGCACATAGAACAAAAGAATGGCGGTAACATTTGCGTACAACTAAATAGCAGTAAAGTCGTTTTATAATAATGTTTGGAGCCTGTCATTACATTGGCACCACCAGCCGCAAATCCAAATAAATATTGTTTATAGTCTATATTTTTTGCAGTATAAATATTGGTTATTTTTGCATATATTGAAACAGTGTCACATACTTCTAACTTTAGTAAGGCAACAAAAAAAATCGGAAACGGTTCTCTTTAGTGGCACTCTAATTACTATACTCAAAAATTTAGTAGTTGAAATTCAAGCTCTAAAGATTCTCTTTCATCTCACTCCCTTGGATATTGCAGCGGAGCCACTTGCATCTTGCACATCCATTTGGCTTAATATCTATGTGAACCTGTAACAATATAGGGCGCTCATCCATCCTATGCAACAAGGGTATACCGACTACGCTATCCTTTCGCCATCTGTTGAGGTGAGAATACAAACTAAGTTTCCCACCAGAGAGGACTGGGTGAATGAGACGGGTATGGAAAATGAGGTAAATAAATCGCTACAATCATACTCCCTGACGTCGAAGGTAGCCCAGAACCATCTGGCATCTTTAAATGAGAAAGCTGATCAGTTCAACATCCGCTTGACGTGGGTGCCAGGGTACTTTAATATCGCAGTGATTGTAAAGGCAGCCGAGCTGGTCCGCAAGGGCACAGCACGCCTTATATCCCAAAGTAGGGCAGACATAAAGATCCCGCTTGCTTCATGTAAACTGCTGCTTCAGGAAAAAGCCATAAAAGAAACGAACGTCAGATGGTCTAACGCCCGTGTGTAACAACCAGAAAGATCTGGCCTGGATTTGAGCGGTCCAGATCAAGCCAACTGATATCGCTTCGACGGCACCATATTGGTATGGTCGTGGAAGCTATAACGGGACATTGTCCTATTGGGATACATGCGAGCAGACTGGGTGTCCCTCCCCATGATTTCTGCAGCAGCTGCGGTGATGAGGAGGAGGAGGAGGAAAGTGTGCTCCATCTGCTCTGCACCTGTCCTAGTCTAGCGTACAGCAGAAAAAACTTTATGGGAACTTCCCCTTTGGACGACCTCACGGATCTTAGGTCCGGGATTTTAAACGCTTCTTGGTAAGCTCAGGATGGTTTAACTAGTGAAGAGGAGGCAGCTCGAATTTGGCATAGCTACGGACCAATTTTGTGTCTATGATACTTTTTTATAGGACGGCCACCCTTACCTAACCTAACCTTCCCTATATCTGGGAACCGACCGCTCGATTTTCGTGCTGACGTCCATTTTTACTTGTCGCACTTTAAGCACCGGTTTTATGATGGCCTGTGCAGTCTCGTTTGTTGTCTCGATGACAACATTACTGCTTTATGTGTTTCCGGGTCCCGTATTCCATCAGACTACTGCGGAATACTCCTGTAGAGTCTCTCCGAGTTTTTTACATCGACTCTTTAGCTCCATACGATACATCTCTCGTTTATGATCGCTTCCATATTTTCGATCCAGCGCTTTATTTATTTCGTTGTAATTATTTCGGTCATGCTCCGGAATAGTCTGCAATGTCCCAGCCGCTTCACCTTTATGAGCTACTATTAGCGCTGTTCCACGATTCGCGTCATTTCAACCATTTTGATTGACTTATTGTCTCAAATTGAAATTTGAAAACTTAAAACGATGTTGCACCATTAAATACCTGTGGCTTAAATTTAATCGAGGTTCCTGGCTAGACTACTTGCGGAGATGTCCCTTTTATTTTCATGTAGTTCATGAAGTTTTTTTTCGAAACCAAAACTTTTCTCCTCCAATTCTTGAAATTCGGTTTGCAATTTCTCTTCAACCTTTTGAACCGTAGGCTCAATTTGCTCTACTTCTTTATGTAGAGTGTGTGAAATCTCTTGAAACTTCTCGTCCATTTTATTATTGATCTTGCCCACTGACTGCACCAAGCGATTTAATTGGTTACTGACACTCTTATGTTTTTATTTTAAGTAACTACTGTTACCGTTAAAAAAAATGGTATTCTGTATAGTATACATTAAACAATACGGCTAAAATAATATGAATGAAGAAAAAGATACATGTATAGTGAGAAATGTATCGGGGGATAACCTAAATACTCGCATAAGTAAATACATATTTGTAATATGAACATGAAACTATTAAACATAATCTAACAAATTAATTGACGCTTCGCTTCCTCTTTGTGTTGTGGAAGAACACTGGAAGATAAAAAAAACGTAAGATTGACAAAACCATACATAATTTTTGTATATTTTTATAAATGTTTTAATTCATATACCAAATGAAATTCAATTAATGAAAACACGCAACGGCTCACAAAATGGCGCATGGCAATACATGTTTTTAAATGGAAGGGTTACAATAGTATCGCTGAGAGTTACTAAATGAAATGGGACCTATGTTATTCCTTGTCTGTGTTTATATTAACTAAATTGTTTCTATACTAAAACGAGGGGGTACACTTTTAAGGAATGTGACGTTGACCACTCGGTCATTGAATGTAAGCGCAAAACTCTGTTGATTTATCTTTGAAACAGAACATCGAATGTGAATTATTATGTTACTACTTCATTTTTATGTTACTACTCCTCGATGAATTGTGAAAAACTACTGGAATCGATTCCAATAATAACACGACTAGCAAATGTTACATGTATATTAATGTAGAAGATGAATATTTTTTTTTTTTTTTTTTCTAAATAACAGTATATTTTCTATTTAAATAATAAAATTTTGTATACAATAAATAAAAATACAGAAAATAACTATTTTAGTGTACTCCTTATTTATACAAATGTCATGGAGCCACGATTCATTATACCTACTTATCACAAAATAATCTTAAAGGTAGTAGAGGTTACATAATTAAAAAATTAAAACTAATACATGTACATACGAGCATAGTTTAAAATATAACTAATAAAAAAAAAAAAAAACAAATTTTTATTTTGCAAAACGATTCATTTGCGTAATAAATAGCGACACATCATACAATACAGTTTTATACATACACGATAAATTAAATTAATGTTTCAAATAAAATTTCAATGTTGCTAATTGTAAATAACCAATCTTTTAATAATCTACTAAATTTAGTAATTGTATTTGCGTTCACAATGTCGCTCGGTACTTGGCTATATAATTTCGGAGCAGTGTATGAGAAAAATTTCTTAAAATGTTCTTTATACGGTTGCGGAATTTTAATTCTGTTTTTGTTCCGGAACATATACGGCTCAGAAATATGAAAATAAAGACGACGCCCGCTCATCACATAGTACATTTTTAGAACTTTGAAAACGTACAGATAGCGTAGAGGTAAGATTTTTAAATGCACGAACAAAGGCAAAGATGGCGTGGTCCTTGGTAAGTAATTCATAATTTTTAAAACTCCTTTTTGGATAGTCATCAACGGTTTGATATTTGACAAGTAAATACCACCCCAGCATGTTATACCATATTGAAGATGCGAATCAAACAATGCATAATAAAGGCATCTTAAAAATTTCGAACTACATATATTTCTCAAATAAAAAAACGTTCTTAATGTTTGCCTAAGTTTCATTTTTAAGTTGGCAATATGATCCTTAAAATTTAGTTGGGAATCCAAGCTCACACCTAAATATTTGAATGATGTTACGTTTTCAATAGGTACACAAAGAGTATTACAATCAGACTCATTGCAAGCCAGTGAATGAAAAAATATTGGATTAGGATCATGGATGGCACAACTCACATTGAAATACATAATTTTGGATTTGCAGCTTAGAACCATATGTACGTAGAACCATTTCTTTAGCAAACTCATGTCATCTTTCACGGCACATTTTAAAGAATTCATATCTGAGCTGGAGTATAGAAACGCCATATCATCCGCAAACGCAACAAGACTACCATGCAGTTTAAGATCAAAGATCGAATTACAATAGATCAAAAAAAGTAATGGCCCTAGGACAGAGCCTTGGGGAACCCCAACATTAATCACCTTTTCATCGCTATATATTTTGTTAATGCAAACAGTTTGCAAACGATTTTGAAGATAGGACTGAAAAAGAGAAAGTGCCGAGCCTCTGATACCTATATGTGATAACTTATCTAACAATATTGCATGGTTGACTGTATCAAAAGCTTTTGTAATATCAATAAAAAGTGAGGACACTTTTAGATTTTCATTTAAATGATGATATACAGGAGTAAGAAATGAAATAAGTGCATTTTCAGTCGATGATTGTTTTATAAAACCGAACTGCCTCCTATCCAAAAATTGTATTCTTTCAAAATAATTGAGCAATCTAAATTTAATAATTTTTTCCAAAATCTTCGAAAATGTATTCAGTAAAGTAATTGGGCGATAATTGTTAAGATCAATACGTGAGTCCTTTTTATATAATGGTTTAACAATACCAATTTTTAATTTCTCAGGAAACACACCCTTTTCAAAACATAGATTAAAAATAAATTCTAAAATATGGGTAATACTGAAAATAACATTTTTTACCAGTGAATTTGAGACCCCATCAACTCCACAAGAATTAGAATATTTCAATTCATTTACTGATGACAGTATCTCTGATTCACTAATTGGAAAAAAGAAAAAATTTAGATTACTGTATCGTGACAAAACCATGTTATTCCTAACAACATCTTCAATAATAATATTTTCATGATTTTTATTTATAATCACATTAGGTATATTAATAAAATGGTCATTAAATACGTTCGCAATTTCTTTTGGGTCAGTTTTAATATTATTTTCACCAATATCTATTGCTGTTATACTATTTATACTGGTTTTGTTATTTAATACATTATTTACAATTTTCCATTTTGATTTAATATCTGTTGCTGCCTCTATCTTATTTTTGAAATAACGTTCTTTCCTGAATGGAACCAAGATTTTAATCTTAGAATTCAGCTTTTCAACTTTTTTCTTGAGGACATCATTATTTCGATTTTTTGCTAATTTTTTCGATAACCGATTTCGATGATTTATCAATTTTAATAACGAGTCACTCATCCAAGGCTTGAGCTTAAAGTGACTCCTTTTAATTTTTACAATTGTTTTAAATTTATTAAGATTAAAAATAAATTTATCAATAAAAAATGAATACGCTATATTGGGATCAACCGAAGAAAAAACTTCACTCCAATCGCTAGAGTACAAAGCCTCAGAAAGGCCATTGTAATTTATCTTCGTTTGATGCACCGGTTCATACATACGACCTCTTTTAGCTTTATTTGCTAACTTTAAAGTTAAATGAATAGTAGTATGATCAGTCACAAATAAATTCAAATTTTTAAGTTCTATAGAAAATTGTTTACAAATAGTTTCCGAAAAAACATGATCAACGCAGGTATTTGCACATGGTCTAGTTAGGCTGTTAAGAAGAGACTCCAGCCCAAACGAAGAACATAATAATAAATAATCATCTTTTGTACGCGAATCCTTCAACAAGTCCAAATTTATATCACCAAGCAGGATTTTATGTTTCGATTTATCATTATGTAAGAAAGTCGTTAATTGTTCCAAAAAAGTGTCAAAAGGACAAAAATTAAATCTATATATTAATAAGAAACAAACTTTAACATTTCCAAGTTGATTATAAATTTTCATAATATCAGCTGATGAAAGACTTACTGAGGAAACATCGTAAATTAATGATGATCTAACAAATACAGCTACACCACCAGATCTATAACGGTCATTACAATTAGCATGGAATGAATAACCATCTAAACTATAATTAGACATTTCACCACTCGAGATCCAAGTCTCAGTAAAAAATATTAAATCAAAATCCAAATTAATCGCATTAATATTTGTTAAAAATGTGTCAAGATTTTTACGCAAACTCCGAATGTTCTGCAAGATAAATTTATAATTAGCCATTATAGCAAGAAAGAAAAATAAACCAAAGCTTAATAATCAAACTATGATGAGCATGTACATATGTATATAAGTGCACAACAATTAATAAAAAAATAAATATATAAAAAACAAAAAGTACTAACTCTACTACCATAAAAAATAATTAAGGTTATAATAAAAAAATGTACTATAAAAAATTGTTCAACCCTCGTATTACTGAGTTTGACAATAAAAAATTTAAGTGTCAAAAATAAATGTAAACAAAAACAATCACTATAAAATGGTAAGATAAAATTGAAATTAAGAAAATAAAACATAATAATAATAATAACAGTATTAAAGGCCATTACTGGCCCCTTACTGAATCAACAATCTGGCTCCAACGGTTTCGATCCTGAGCTTGGTCTTCATACTGTCTTAGACAATCTGAAGAGGCCAAGTCGTTCTCTACATCGTGGAGCCATCGTCGCCTGCAACGACCTCTGCGCCTACCATATGGTGGCTCTCCTTTCAGAGATCGCTGCACAATTCGTTCCGGATCAGCACGCAGAACGTGACCGAGCCAGCGTACTCGCTGAGATCTAACTTCATGTACAATATCGGGGATCTTCATCAGATCTCTGATCACGAAATTGTAGAGAGCTCGGTATGTACCATCTATTTCGCGTTTAGGGCCGTAAATCACACGCATGATTCTTCTCTCAAATGTAAGGAGCCATCTCTCGTACTCATCCGTCAGCGCCCAACTTTCACATCCAAACATAACAACGGGCCTGATCAACGCTTTGTAAAGCTTCAGCTTCACGGCACTTGATAAGTGTTTAGATTTTAGCAGTGGCCTTAGAGGATACAAAGAACGACTGCCAGCTGCCAGCCGCACTTTAATATCCTCACCCACACTGTTATCGTGAGTGATAAGAGAGCCCAAATATTTGAACCTCCTCACTCCCTCAAACGTGTGGTGGCCATTACTAAAATCTGGTGTGCCATTGTCTCTAAAACCAGAGATCAGGTATTTCGTTTTGGACTCATTGATCTGGAGTCCAACAGAAGCTGAAAACTCTACAAGCGGATCAAGTATTTCTTTCACTCCGTTGTTATTCAGTCCAATCACGCATATGTCATCTGCATATGCAAGCACTTGATTGGACTGGCGATATAAGATGTTACGCTGAGGTGTTTCAGTTTTACGAAAGATGTATTCCAACATGAGATTAAAGAGTATCGGGGACAGAGCATCTCCCTGCCGAACACCCGAGTTAACTGCAAAAATTGTCGATAGCCTGTTCTCAACTTTAACACAGCATTGAGACTGCGTCACTGTCATCCTACACAGTCGTACCAATTTTGTTGGCATTCCTAGGTATTCCAGGGCAGACCACAAACTCTCTCGATTGATCGAGTCGTAGGCCTGCCGGAAATCCAGGAAAACCTGATGTACGGAGATGGATGTCTCATAATATTTAGATAGAATCATCCGCAGCGAAAAGACCTGATCAGTGACTGATCGATTCGGACGAAATCCTCCCTGCTAGTCACCAACCAAGCCTTCCGCCAGAGGAGTGATTCTATCCAATAAAATGTATGACAGTAACTTGTATGCTGTGCAAAGGAGAGCTATACCGCGATAATTCTCACACTTCAAGCGGTCTCCCTTCTTGAAGATTGGGCATATCGCGGCCACTTTCCATTCATCAGGCATAACTTCGGTTCGCCATACTAATCGAATAAGGTCGAAAAGACAGTTCCACAAAGTATCCCCTCCGAATATCAAGAGCTCCGAATTAATGCAGTCCACTCCAGGTGAGCGGTTTCGTTTCATTCTCTGCATGGCCTTAGTGAATTATAATAATACTTAAATTTAATATATTGCAGTTATCATTCCGTACCAAACCATCAGGAGCTTGAGCTGTCTTCAATCGGATGGTCATCACTTTTTAGCCGAAAAATATCGCTCATGGGATGGATACGATGTACCATGGAATCAGCTGATTTTCGTAAGTAGATTTGACCTAATTTGCACCATAAATATTTATACTGAAATTTTGTTTTGATGTTTTTAGCTTCACGATACAGGACAGCCTGGAATTTGGTGAGATGCTGCATAATGAAGATACGCTGAGCTTGATGTTCTTGTGGTAAGGCAACATTTAAATCTTTAGTGTGTAATAACTTTTTCTTTCGCATTTGTGAGAGAATTTCATTTTGTAGTTTTACAGATTTTAAATTCACAATAAAGAAATTATCTGACATTAATTTAGTGTTTGTTTTATTTGATTTTGAATTTGTTTCGCTTCTGTTTACTTGCTCTATCGAAGTTATGTCATCGGCCTTGATAGAATTTACTACTTTACTTATAGTGTTAACAATCAAACCCTGAATGTCACCATGTTTCATGGGTAATCCAGTGATAGTGATGCGAGAAGAGTTCTTGATTTGATTCGGTTTGTCCAGCTCAGCTTCCAAAAGATGTAGTTTTGTGTTGTTATCTTCCAACTGTGTTTCCAAAATGTTAACTCTAGACATTAGTTTCAAGTTTTCTGATAATAATGTAGAAACAGTTATTTTCAGTTCTTCAACAGCCGATAATTTCAGGTTAATTTGTTTTAGTTCGTTCATTATATCGGCCAAACTAACATCAACATCTGAATCACAAAGCTCAGGTTCTAACACAGATTGACTAGCTGTGTCCCGGCAAAATTCACATAGCCAATTAGCTGATCGATCTTTTATGCCACGTAACAGTTCCTCCGAGATATCAGCACACTTAACATGATAAATATTTTGGCATGAACCACTACACTTTATGCCAGGATATCTAGCCTTCGAGATACTGGTGGAGCATTTATGGCATGAGGCAGACATAATTTAAAGTTTAAACAACGCTTCAAGAATTTTTTTTTTTTTATATATGAAACTGCGTTATAACTACACTCAAAAATGTCAAGTTTTTGCGCCAAAATGTGCGAAGAAAAAAAAAGAAAACACTGAATAGCGGTTTAATGTAGCGTATTTGTCTTCTCATTAATCAATTTCGTAATTTTAATACGGTACCTTCAGTGATTGTACGAAACCCAACTTTTGTATACAAAAGTACGTTATTTTAAATTTTGTATCTGAATAAAATAAATGTATCCAGGAGAGCTGCTGCTTCCTATTCTGATCATTTTGAAATTGGTAAGAAATCTGTTTTCACCAACTGAGTAAGAAAGTGCACACATTTATTTATAAATTCAAGGGTCCTGCCCGCTTTAAAAAAACATCTTGTAACCTAATTATGAATGTTCAAAACATTTAAAAAAAGCTCTATCAAATCACTTTTAAAGTTCCACTGGCATAATAGGAGCTACGATAGTTTTTAAACTTTTAGATTCCTAGTCTCACAGCATCGAAACCGATACGTGCGGTTAACATCTATACATAATATAGCTTTTACAAGCAAAGTTGTTACAACTTTTACAATAATTTATTATTACTTTTAAACATTTAATTTGATTGCACAGATAACATAAATTTCATCAACTCAGAAGTAGCAGTACGTATTACATTCTGCTAAATTTTTATACAAATTTGGCAATACATTTTGAATGTCAAATACTACAGGGCACAAGGTTACGTCGACAAATACGACAACCCGATTGAAAATGATAGTTAAACTATATTTCACCTTTAATAAAATGGATATGTATTTCGGTGCCACATTAAATTTGAAACAAAAAACAATTAATTATCATTAAAATAAAAAACCAGGTCATCTATAGGTCTTTCCAGCAATCATGTTACAGAAAAAAAATAAAAAATAAAAATAATACCAAAAAGTGTAGATAATACACAAACGTAAAATTCAACTGTGGTCTCCTTTTTCAGGATGGTATATCCTTGTTTAATTTTAGGGTTAAATTACCATGACGAAATGAATTGGGTTGAAAGTAACATGAGAAATGAGGACTAACTAACAACAACAAAAACATGTATTCAGAAAAAGTCCAAACTTGAATATAACAAAAACAAAAAGTTTCATTTCATGAAGGAGCTTTTTTTTGGCTCTCGTACATAATAAACTTTTGTGTGATGTAATATATTTTTTAGGGAAATTTCTTCCATTTTCCTATCTTTCGTTGCTGTTGTTGTTGCTGTGTTTTTTTATTATTATCATTATGTATATTTTGCGTTTGTTCATTTTGGATATTATTTTACTTGGACTTTAACTAAATTAAAATAAAATATTGAAGAATGGCTTATTTTGTTCTGTTATGTATGGTGGACGAGCATTTTTTTTTTTCTGTAATGAAATCGTAAAAAAAATTATATTAGAATATTTTGATGTTGTTGGGTTTGTGCCTTCAAAGCTCTTCTTATAATAATAATAAGCCCACCAACCCAGAACATACAAATATAATTTATTTATGTTTTATGTTTTTCATTAATTTTAAGCTGAGTTTATTTTTAAATTTATTTTAGGTTGTGTCATTAAAGTTACTTTAAGTTTCTAATGAAAAAAAGCTTTATAATTCTGGTGATGCTGCGACGAGAACATCTTGTAAACAAATAATGTTAACATAATGTTTTTTTATTGCCGTTGCGTTCAAAAATCATTTTTGCATAAATTATTTTTTGTATCTTTTGCTTTAATTTTTGAATGAAAAATAGTACGGACACGGAATCAGTTTTGAATTGATTTGCAACCAATAATTCAAAATCTGTGTAAATCCATCGCAATGTTACGACGGATTTTCTAAAAACTCATCAACATTCAGAAAGATTATGTTTTCTGGGTTTCCTTGCTGAAATAATAAAAGTTCTGTGGATTAAACAAATCTTAAATAAAATATAGAACCATTTTCTGAGCTTCGAATACGGTCAATTATAAATTTCAATATATTTCTGACGCTCCTACTGACAGTGAATATCAATCAGAACTAACCGACTCACACGTACCAGCTGCCATCCAAAAACATTAAAGTTGATAATTCAATATCAATCATAAATTAAATCTAAATATAAATGGTGAACATATTAAATTCGTGTAATGTATCCAAATCCGAAATTCCTGGTATTTAAAATCAACATTGTCATGTCGAACAAGATTTGATGAATTTTAATTTCAATAATATTGATTTCTCATGATTTTGATGACTATATTGGTTAGAAATAATTTCGATGTTTACAATATCCGAAAATCAGTATTTATTTAGAATTATGTAACAAATATTTCAAAAATTAATTTTAAACATTAAATGGATTGAAGCCTTAAATCATAACACTAATTTAATTTCGCCAGAAAATTAATTAAAACTGAAAGCCTATATAGAAAAATGTTATGAAGAATTTTAAATCATTATTCAGCTGTCGACAAAAGTTCAGATTTCGAAGAATTATGTTATTATATATTTAAGACGAAAATAATAATACAGGATACCCAATTTCAATTCACTGAAAAGTATAACATAATTTGAATTCACAAAATTGTATAACCAAAAGTAAATTATTCAGAAGAGGAAGGTCATAAAATATTCCACATAGTAGATTACTGGCAACTGGTACCAAGGAAACCGAATATTTCGATTAACTCTTCAAATTTGCTATTCATGAGATAAATATCAAAAGGTTCTCACAACAGATCTATAGCCTATAGTGATAGTTTAATGAACACATAGCAGTCGAGCATAAGTTGTGACTTTGGCGAGCCACTGATTGTCAGAATTAAATGTGAGTTATTTATGGTTGGTGTGTGGCAGTACAGCTTACGTTTATAGTGGGTTTATAGATTTGATTAAAACTATTAAATGATAATGATGTTAATTAGTTAAAACTTATCTGTTCAACTTTGGATACCATTTCTAATCTTCTGTTGACTTTGGAAATTTTGGGCCACGTTAGTTTAGCGTATTTGGAAGCAAGCTTAAAGTGTTACTTCATTTTGTTTTTTTCATTTACAAGAGAAATATCCAAATTATTCGCTATAATATGTTTGACAATTGTTCGAATGTTTGTGGAATATATAATTTAAGACTTTGTGAGGTTAGGTTATATGTAGCAATTTTTTTTCTTATTTGTAGCGTCCACGAAATTATTACGACAGTGAAATATATAAAAATATTTTATCTAACAACAATGATTATATCCGGGAACACCTAAGAGTATCAGCTGATTCTCTCGATACAATATGTGAATTACTTGTGCAACAGCAAACCATGAATGGTTTCAAATTTACAATTAAATTTCGAATTTCTGTGTTTCTATATTGGCTTGCCTGTTGAGCGAGCTATCGAGTAACCGGTGCAAGCTTACCCAGTTACTCAGTTAGAACAATTGTTCATAAACTGTTGAATATGTTTGTCAAGCTTGCACCCAAAGGGATAATAAAATTACCCAGCTTGGATTCATACCATTGGCGAAAAGGGTAATCGTCGTCGATCGGATACATCAATATTTCCGAAAGCACAATAGAGGTTATTGACGGCTGTCATAACAAGATTATTGTACCAACTAGTTTACACAGGCAATATATAGACAGGAAACTAGATTACGGCATTAATTTAATGGTGGTTTGCGATAGTTGTGGGAAATTCTCGGGTTCCGTGCAAGAACAGAGGGTATTGCGAAATAGAAATTTATACCTGAAAAGATCATTCCCACCAAACGACTATTTGCTTTTGCTGTAACTAAACATCATTAGAGAACAAATTTAACCAAGTACATAGTAAGGCACGAAGTATTGTGGAAAGTGCATAGCATGATGGCGGATAATTTTTTAAAATCGCTGGAGCTGAAAATTCCTAATTGTCTGAAAGTATGAACGGCTTGTTGCGTAATGCATAATATTTGTATCAACGATATATTCGAGTTGGAGCCGGTTGAAGAAGAATTAGATGAAGATTATATGAACGAACGAAGTGATTTCGATTGAGTGCCAGATTACACTCAAAACAGTGCTAAATTTTTAGTACAAAGTGGTAAATTTTTTTTCTTCAAATAAAAAAATTCTTGCCTAAAAAATTGAGTTATTTATTATTTGCAATAAACATATAAACCGGGTGTTCTTTTTAAGCTGAAACTTTCAAATATCTCGGAAAAATATCTCTCCAGAGAGAGTTCAACAAATAACGAGAGCTTTTGAACGAATGACAAACATTTCTTAAACACGGGAAGAAGTTTATCAACGTTCATTGTGTATCAGCCCGAATAATTTCACACAAGTCGGGTTTTAGTCGACCCCTGTTGTACCAGAAAGCCAATAAAAAATAACTAGTTTGTTTTCAAAACAGACCATTCTAGTTGGCGATTGGTATATATTGGTTGCAAAAATATTGGTTGCTTCCACCATACAAAGACATGTCAGAGTAGGACACCTCTATACCTTGGAGATTTCTATCTCTTCAACAAAAAATTAAGTCCCTTCAAAATCATATGCACTTTTATTTAAAAAACCCAAATTTTATTTTATATATTGGACAGCCTGAATATCTTATATGTTGGACCCAATTTTTTAAACATTGAATAAACTTTCTTTTGCAAATTTACTCTGTTTATTGGACAAATACGGCAACCGATACTATCATTATTATTACCACTCTCGAATTAGCTCACTTTGTGTGTCTGTTTGTATCGTCAAATTTTGTAATCAATTTGTCAACCACTTGCATAGTCCATTTGAGCTGAAATTTTGCATGTAGGCTTAACTCCGATGACAATACAAGATTCTAACTTCTAGCCTTTTTGGCTTTTCAAAGCCTTTTAGGCCGGAAAAATGTTAGAATCTTGTATTGTCATCGGAGTTAACCCTGCATGCAAAATTTCAGCTCAATTGGACTATCGCAAGTGGTCGAAAAATTGATTACAAAACTTGACAAAGACTTATAAAAGTTGGCTATAATAATAAAAAGCCAACATTGGCATAGTGCTCTCGGATCGCACTCTAAAAGGTAAGGTCCAAAGATAGATATACCATCTATCTTTTTGCAACTTCCTGACAAATGGTAACATGGTCGAAAAATTGATTGAAAAGTAGAAAATAAAATATATTTAAAACATTTTTTTTGTAAAACCACGCTTATACTCGTATTTCCTTTGAAAAGGCTTTGAAATGTAGAAAATAAAATTTTTCTTCCTTAAGGTATATTTATAACAAATAGAAATTTAAAATTAATATGACTAAAAATATAAGCATGGGGCGCTCCTTCTGAATGTATATACTATCTCTCAATGTATCATTTTTACGTTAATACTGAAATGCTCCAGCAAAAAATCTTAGGATACATCAGAATAGACTGTTCCATTAGTGCTACTAAAAGACTTTACTAAGACATTACTTCGTGTATCTACTATAGTCTTAAATTACTAATGCCGTAAAGGTATGTGTGTTGTTTGTAGTGAGTGGTACTGGTGTAGTATAATGAGGAAGTTGTGTGTGTTTTATTATGGTATAAACAGGAAGGAAACGTAAAACGTTTCATTTTTGAACTATTCTTTAGATTTCGTATATTACGATAATGAATAATGTTTTTAATCTCTACACGGTAAAAAATGCTTTCTAATTTTAAAACTTTTTTTCAAACCTTCAAAGTTTTGTCGGATTTTAAACCATTTTCACATTGAGTTTTAAACTTTAAAAAGTTTAAAATAATTTGAAGACCAGAATGTCTTAACTTTAATCATATTAGTCTTATTTATTAAATTTTATTCAAAATCGCTAAAATCTAAACTATGATATTTACAAAGGCTATAAAGGAAACTTTAACCGTTTGTTTGAATTTGAATTATTTAACTATATGATTTTTTTAAAACCTTAAACTCTAAATTTAAGATTAGAATTTGGTTATAATATATGAATTGATACCATGGGGATTCCCCAAACTTATGTGCATATATAACTTTTTTTATATTTATCCCTTTCTTTCACTTCGTTTTTTTTATACCATATTTCATTTTTGTCATTTCGTGCCATTTTACTGGTGATCTTCAATAAGTTTGGGTAAATTATATTGAATACTTTTATGATTATAAATTCGAATAAAGATTAATATTTTTAAAAATGAGTGAAATAATTAACAGATGTATTAAAGTAAAATATAACGCCGTAAATTACATAAGTTTGAAAAAATGAAATTCATATGATAATGAAATGTGTTATGAAGATATAGTGTTATCAGGCTGGTAAAATTTTGCAGTTTTATTGTGATTGTATATCTGTGTTATATCTTGAAGATACTCGTATTTTTAATTTTATTTTTACCGCGAATAATTTGATTTCCAAATTTTATTAATAGTGAAGTAAAAATATTGTTAAAAAAGTATGGCGTTGTATAAAAAAGTATGGCGTGATATAAGTGAGGTTATGATAGAACCTAGAAACAACATGGTTTGCTTTTTGATTTATTTTAAAAAAGAGAATAAAATACTATGAATGCAGATTCGCTCGATTATCGAGACACTTCAGTGATGTCTTCTATTTATTCAATATGTGTAATGAAAAATTAAGACAAAAAATTTTGTCGATGGTCGATTGAATCTACATTCATAATAGTGATTTTTTATTTTTTCTGCGAGAAATAGTTTTAAATGTACCATTTATGTTCTTTTATAAGTTATAACTTACTTCGGCATTCCTCGCGACGAGTTTTTATATTTTTACGACGAAAACGGTGAACAACTTGATCCCGATTTGGCGGCAGCCCGTATATATCAGTATATTTATTGTTGCTCATTTATGCTAGAAATTGTTACAACTAAAAATCAAGGTAAAAATTATAATATTATTAATAATTAAAAGAAATAATCAATGTCTTTACATGATTCAATCTTTTTATAGCAACAACAGTAAAACGAGCATATTGTGCGATTGTTTCGAACCTATATATTACAACGGACATAAGTATACATACTATCTCAACTAATTTCCCGCAAATATAAATTGTTTATTTTAGTCAATTAGGCAATATGTAAAAGCAAATGGAGGGAGCGACCTTTTAAATCACTATTTAAAAACAAAAATTATTTCGGGTTCGAATCGACGGTTATTAACAAGAATTTTAGGCCGTTACCTTATACAAAGTTGTGAACAAAACCCTTCGAAAGAAGAAAAATTTTCTGTGGCAAAAGCTGCTGTCAATATTTTTGATTGTTTCAAATCCAGCTGTATTTACGGCGGAGCGGTTTGTAACATTTACATATTTTCTATATTAATAATTTATGATTTTGAATTGACTTACATAATTATTTAAAGTTTTTCGGTTTAAAATAAAAATATATTTTATACAATATTCACATTTCTTGATACTAAGTGAGCATACATTTTTCATATACAACAAAAGACATAATAGTTTAATTAAAACCCGAATTTTAATTAAAATTTGTTTTTGGTATGTATGAAAATTTGTATCTGATTCGGATCACATGATGTTGAAAAACTAGCCTAATATTTTGTTATCATAACCGAGGCTTTGATCACAAATTCACACATAAATTTTAAATTTTTTTTTCACAATTAAACATGCTCAACTAATTTTGAAAACTAAGGTTTTATTGGCTCAGGGGGTCACTTCTGGTTTCGTAATTTAAAAAACTTTTTCTGTAAGAAATAAACAATTCAGAATAATAAAATTTTAAATTTGTTTATTTATTACAGAAAAAATATTTAATATTTCTTTTCACAAAACGAAAATCGGTTCTTTAAACAGGCAATAGAAAACTGGCGATAGAAAGTTATCGAAAATTATTTAAGCATGTTTTATTTAATTCTAAACAATAAATTTATGTGTAAATTTGTGATGCTGTCGATTTTATAAATTTGATATTATACAATCGCAACAAAACAAGAGTCTTTTTAAAATACTTGAATTGTAAATCAGGAAATATTTACAGGATGTTTTTTTTGATCCGGATAATAATACCGGTTATCTAGTCAACCAAATAAAAAATTTGAATTTCAATTCAAAAAAGTTTAATAAGTCGAGTGAAGAACCTGCTGATGCATTATTAGAAGTTGATCCAGTTTATGACGCAACTGATGATTTAAAAATTTTAAAACATGCCCTTCTTCCGGAACAAATAGATCGGGTTCGGAAAATATTAAAACGTACAATAAAGGAACGAAAAACACTTATTAGAGGAAACGCCAAACTTACAGAATATTTTCCATACTTTTTCGTGGACCCGACTTTGGTAATTTTTTAAAATTTTTTAAATTTCACTATATTTTATTTGTTTTCGTTTTATTATTCCAGATAGTGTTTGATTTTGGGTTACAGTACTGCAAATCAAGCTTGCTCAAAGATAAATAGCCAGTTCTTCAAAAAAAATATATTCGTAATTTTTAAAAGAAACCGGAAATTCAATAGAGGAAGACGAGTGGAATTCTAAATGGAACTAAACTATTACCAAGTTCTCCAGGACCAAAAATTTTTCAAAGATTTTCAAAACGGTAAGATAACTAATGTTGTGAATTATACTGCAACAACATCCAAATTTCAACAAAACATCATTCAGTTTCAGATACCAAAAGAGTAATACATTGTTAAAGAGAGTAAACAACCATATATTGTTGCAGTGGGACCGACGAAATCAGCTATTGATCAATATTTTATAGTAGTGGATCAAGAAATTATTTCTTTAGCTGGCGACTACCATATCATAGATGCGTTTACTGTCCTTTTCTGCTCCATTTTTGTACTTTCTATGGAATATGACTCAGATTTAAAACAGTTTTTTAAATTTGTTGAATATTAAGTATATAATTTAAATCCAACAAAGTTATCTCCAAGACTTCGAAAAATTTCTAATAGAATGGATGTTCTGGAAAACATAGCCCATTAATTTTTAATATTTTATAGTTTGTTAAACCTTGAATTTTCCTAATTTTATCTTTTGAAGTTTAAAAAAATCAAATTTAATTTATTCAATCATATACATTTTACATATTAGCAGTGAGCTTTTCAAATAGTTTGTAATTTATATATATATATATATATATATATATATATATATATATATATATATATATATATATATATATATATATATATATATATATATATATATATATATATATATATATATATATATATATATATATATATATATATATATATATATATATATATATATATATATATATATATATATATATATATATATATATATTATATATAAAATCTTAAAAAAATATTTTACTATTTCAGATGAAAGTTGAAAGATCTACTATAATTAACATATTGCAAATATTTATTATTTAATTATTTCTTAATTTGTTATTGATTATTTATTATTTTTGGTTTTATAAAAAATTAATTAATTTTTTTGTTACATTTGTAATAAAACATTTGAATCGTTTAAATTCACTAAATATCATTTGAAATATGTACATAACTTAAATTTACAAGACAATTATTGCAGTTATAAAATAGAAGAAACTATGGAGAAAATTGTGATATGTTTCGAATCCCTGAAAAAAAACAAATATTCAATGTAGTAAATGTAACAAGCAAAAAGTATATCGTTTTCAGAACTTCTATTAGATTCTAAGTAATGTATGTAATTTTATTTCTATTTAAGTTTCTTTTTCTATTTAAGTTTCTTTATTTACGTCTGAATTTTATAAAAAAATAAATTTATGAATTTAAATTTAAAAAAATGGTTTATTTTCATTTGATTAAAGGTTAAAGGCGCTAATTTTAAAGGACAAAAACTATATCCATCTTAAAACTATAAAGATTTGTAAATCAAAATGGGAGCTTGAAAATTAAAAAAATTATTCAGTTTAATATTTAAACCAAGAATCATTAAACGTAGAACTTTATAGTCGTATATATAAACCTTAATATGCTAAAAACTAGTGTTTTTAGAATTATTTTGAAACAATTAAGTTTAATTTTAAAACTCATTTAGACTAGTGTACAAACTTTTACCACTAGATTGAAAACAATTTTGTTTAAATTTTAATCATTTTTTGTTAAATTTCAATCCCATAAGTTTTCGTTTTAATGAAAAAAGTACTTGTTTCTGGCTTATTTTAAAACTGATTGGTTTTGTGTTTCAACTTTTATAACTTGTTTTAAAACGTTGTGAGAATATATTTTAAACACTAATTGAAGAAAATTTAAACAATTTTGTTTATATTAACTATAACTACAAACTATTAAAAGTTTTAGTTTTAAACTGATATAGTTTACGACCTATATGCAGTAAAAAAAGTTTTAAAACTAGTCATAATTTTTTACCGTGTAATCTATTGTGATTATGCGAATTGAAGTTTTGAGTGATTTAACGAAAATTATTGACAATCATTTACTGTCATTCAACGAAACTGATAAGTGTGATTTTTATTTGAGTTGTTTCGTTTTGGTTTAAAATGCATAATATTACACATTCAATGTTTTGTTTAGAAAACATCAAGATGTCGAAAGAAACATTAAAAGGGCTGACGCTAACACAAAAACTCGAAGTCATAGACCACATCCAATCCTGTACGTATAGAGAAGCAGCATTAAAGTTTCACGTATTAGATCAACTGTTGGAAACATTTAAAAAGGAAAGACGAATACGTGCAACGTTTCCGAGAAGCAATGAAAATTTACAACGAATTCTACTTGCTACAAATGGTTTAAACAAATAAAATCAGGGAACGCACGATTATCTAGGCCTATTATTCAAACGTGCGCAATAAATATAGCCGAAAAACTTGGCTTAAATGAACTTCAAGCATCGAATGGTTAGAAAAATTGCACCATCGATACGGCATTAATAATAAATCGTTATGCGGCGAATTAAACAAGATTAATGGAAACGATATTGCCAAATTCCGTGCACAATTTGTTTTCATGGTAGAGGGATACGAGCCCAAAAATTGATTTGTTTAATGCTGATGGGCTCGGATTGTTTTTTAAATTGATCCCTATGATGAAAGCATGGTGTTAAAAAATGAAAAATGTTTTAGTGAAATGTTATCCAAGGAGAGACTATCCATTGCTCAACGCGAATGGTAGTGGAAAATGCTTTCTGGTTGTCAAAATTTCGTTTCTGCCGTATTTCACATTTTTCCACCGGTTGAAAGTTATCAGGAAAATGTGGTTGGTATCAAAAATATTTTGTTTGTTGTACTAGAACAATAATTTGTGTATTAGATAACAATTAAAATATCATAAAATCAAAGAAAAAGAAAATTTAACTTTAAAATAATTCTTAATATTTTAAATTTAAATGAAAATAAAAATATTGTGTAGTATAATCAGAATAATATTATTTATTAGTTTAATGGGATTTATTCAATAGAACAAAAGGCTCAGGTTAAAGAAAAATTCTTTGGCATTTTCCATGCCCGTGATCAGAATTTTTCTGTGGCGCATATTCCAGTACAGAAATATTCTAATTTACATCAAATTGAAGAATTTAACATATGTCAAAGTAGTAAAAGCTCAATTAGGGCTTATTCTTTAATTGGTCAAGTCCAGTTTTGATTCCAGGTTGAAAAACAACTCTTTGGCATTTTCCTTGCCTGTGATTAGAATTTTCCTATGACGTATTTTAGAGTACAAGATAATTCAAATTTATTTTAACATTTCAATACTCTAAAATGCGCTGCAGAAAACTCTTTATGCCAAGTGTTGGTCTTTAGCCTGGATTCAAAACTAGGCTTGACAAAGTAAAGATTAAGCTAAATTGAGCTGTGTTTCTTGTAACGAATCAGGTTGATTAGTTACATTTATTTCTTTATTATCGCACTGTATTTTCCTTGCCGCGTTTTTTTTATTTTTACGATATAAGTGACAAAAAAATTTTAGCGGGAAATGGCCAGTTAGAACGAAAAAAAAAATAAATAAAACAACATAGAATATTCTGGATGATTCACCGTCAAAAATTGAAAATAATAAATAGATACAAGACATCGATGGCAAGGTAGATTAGTTCAGATTTTGCTTTGGTGACACAACAATGACTGTGGTCAACAAAATATTTAATTTATAAAAAAAAATAAAATAAATTATTGTTAGGTTTAATTAATAGTTATTTAATTAGTTATTAATTATTAATATTAAAATTTATATAAGTGAAGTATGTAATATTAAATTAAAATATTGCAAATGTACTAAATATAAGTACATAAATATATTTTACAATTTGTTTTCTCAAAGTGGTGTGATATTGTTTCATTTTTTCAAAAATACCCATTCATTTTATGGCCATTTTGGATAAAACAATCCAATAGATATTATTTTTGTGATTGTGAAAATTTGTGTGGTTTTTACGCTTCTCCACCATCAAAAATTTGAAAAATCTTACGATCCAATTTTTTAATATACCGGGTGTTTCTTTTAAACTGAGACGATCAAATATCTCGAAAAATAGCCACTCTACGGAAAAAATGTCCATAATCAAAATTTAATCATACCGCGGGGGAAATACATTAGTGCAAAAAAAAAAGTCCCCCACCCCCGCTTTGTAGGTGGGGCGGGGATAACTTTTAAACTAAGATAGGAAGCCATATTTTTTATTGCAGATACGGATACTACGACTAAAAGTACGTATGATTTGAATGAAATATTTTGTTCGGTTAGATGGCGTAGTAATCGACGAAATTCAATTTTTTCAATTTTTCCTTCTTAGAACATACGCATTAGATTCTGCAATACGTTTGAAATAAAAAACATCACGTTTTCATTGGAAATACTCGAAATTCGTCATCAAAACAATTTATTCAGTTTTGTAAATCTAAAATAAGTGTTCAAAATGATGGCCTGCGACTTCAATGCACTTATTAATCCGCATTTCAAATGATTGTACACAACTGAGAAGTGTGTCTGGTTGAATTTCAGCACACGCATTTCTGATTCGCTCAATCATGTTCTCACGTGTTGTTGGTTTTTGTGTGTAAACTTTGTTTTTGAGGTAGCCCCACAAAAAAAAATCAGGCGCAGTAAGATCTGGTGATCTGGCGGGCCAATTTATCGGACCAGCTCTACCGATCCAGCGACCATTGAAATCACGATCAAGTATTTCACGTGCCATCAACGAATAGTGTGCAGGACAACCATCATGTTGAAACCACATGTTCCGTCTCATTTCTAAGCTCAAATTTTCAAGTGATATTGGCAGTTCATTTTCCAAAATGTTTCGGTACATTTGACCATTCAAGTTGCCTTCAATAATGTGGGGGCCTATGAGTTTGTTGCCAATTATTCCACACCACACGTTGACAGTCCAAGGACGCTGATGTTCAACTTGACGAAGCCAGTGCGGATTTGTAACATTCTAATAATGCATGTTGTGTCGATTAACCGTTCCATGGTTTGTAAAAGACGATTCGTCGGAGAACATTACGCAACGAAAAAAATTGGGGTTTTATTGTATTTGTTCACGTGCCCATTGACAAAAAATTACCCGATTTTGGAAATCAACGCCATGAAGATCTTGGTGTAAAGACACATGATATGGATGATACTTGTGCCGTTTTAAAATTCTCCAAACACAAATGAGGGGCAATCCGGAATCGTGAACTATTTCTCGTGTACTAATATGATGATTATGATGAGCCACTGCTGCCAATACAGCAATTTCATTATTTTTTCCAGTGACTGTTGCTCTACGGGTCCTTTTTTTCGGTTGAACATTTCCATCAGTAATAAATTGTTTGATAGTACGGCCAAATGAAGCACGTGAACGAATCCTATCCGGAAAACGTTGAGCGTAAATAGCAACAGCATTTTCAAGATTTCTGCCAGCTTCTCCATAAACCAGAACCATTTCAATTTTCTCTGGCACAGTTAAACGCTCCATTCAAACGCTCAAGTATTTTGTCGTTTATTTTGCAATTACGAAAAACATGAAGATAAGAAATAACACAAACGTTAAATGTGATTTACAAAACTGAATAAATTGTTTCGATGAGGAATTTCGAGTATTTCCAATGAAAACGTGATGTTTTTTATTTCAAACGTATTGCAGAATCGAATACGTTTGTTCTAAGAAGGAAAAATTGAAAAAATTGAATTTCGTCGATTACTACGCCATCTATCATGAACCGAACAAAATATTTCATTCAAATCATACGTACTTTTAGTCGACGAATCCGTATCTGCAATAAAAAATATGGCTTCCTATCTTAGTTTAAAAGTTACCCCCGCCCCACCTACAAAGCGGGGGAGGGGGACTATTTTTTTGCACTAATGTATTTCATGGTATGATTAAATTTTGATAATGGACATTTTTTCCGTAGACTGGCTATTTTTCGAGATATTTGATCGTGTCAGTTTAAAAGAAACACCCGGTATACAGTGAGTGAAGTGAAAATAAAAAAAATATAAAAAATACACATAAAATCGAATAATTATGTTTTGAAAACAAAAAATAAATATTTTTGAAAGAAAATAATCAACCCGAATTAAATTCCCGGTATTCACTAGCGGGTGTTGAATGCTGGAGGCTTTTTTAATTAAACCCCGCTCAACGTGGGATACATGGTTCGTTAACGGTGTGGCGAACCAACTGAAGCAAACACCCGTACGTCGAGGGAGCGCATGTAAGTAGAAAAAAAAACACTACACAAAAATAATTTTACAAGAAACTTTTTTTGTTACTCTCAAACATTAATATTACGAGTATGCTAGTTTATTAAGTCACTCGCTAGGGGTGATGACTGGAGACCCAACCGACGAACTGAAGAAAATGCACAGTCAATGCATGAACCAATGGAGACCTGAACAAAAACCCACCCCGTCGTCGTGATTACTTAGCCATGCTCATGCTGTGCCCAGGTCCTCTATTGGTTTAAATATTTTGTTTTTGTATATAGGGACTTGTGGTCCGTTACACCCCATTTGAATTATTTGATTTTTGCCGCCCTTGCTCAACCGAACGCGCAAGAGTAGCAATGCTCTCCGATGCCGCATTATCGTAACCGTAAATTTCTCCCATTAGCTTCGTAAATGGATCTATGGGCGGCGCTGCCCCATTACGATTATTAAAATCAATGAAAGTTGTATATGCCAAATAATTTAAGGTTTTAATTTTATTTCTTATTTCCTCCTCAGGGCCTAATCACGTGCATGAAGGAGTATCGGCTGGAACCCGTTGCTCTTCAAAAAAATCGCTAGCCTAAAAGTGGACACCCAGCACCAAGATAAAGGCTCATTTTACAATGACTTGGACGATCTGATGGGATACCTATACCCGAACATGATGTTAGAATGGTAGGTGGGGAATTTAATGCTAGAGCTAGCAGAAATCAGACCGACTTGTGTGAAAACATAGGTCCGTACTCCCGACACGAAACTGCGACCGATAATGGTGGGAGAATGATGTACTTTGCAATTACTCATGCACACATCCTCGAGGAACTTCCCGCAGCCAAATTGACGTGTTAATTTCTAAATAACGGGCTCGGGTTGTGCAGGATGTGAGAACTTATCGGTCAGCAACCAAATACGTAGGCAGCGATCATCATTTGGTCGCTGCAAAGGTACGATGGAAGTTTTCGTTACAAGTCTGGGAACACATCGAAACGCATGGTACGTTTCGACTGTGAAGGTCTGATAAATGAAGATCAAAAGAAACTATATCAGGATATTGTCAGCGACAACATTGATGAAGCTAATTACCAGTCTGACTGCGTGAACTCTGTCTGGGAGGTACTGAAAACTGTGGTTGACAGTGCTGTTCAACAGACTTTAGGTATATTGAAAGTCAGACCCAAGAATGTTTGGTTTGTTGATGAGTGTCGTCTTGCAGTTGAGCAACACAATATAGCCCATAGTGAAGTGCAACAACGTCTCACAATCGCGAGGAAAATCAAGGCTGCTCTTGCAAGAAGGGCAGCTAAGCGGATTTGTAGACGGAAGAAGCGAGAATGGTGGAAGGCCGAGGTTCTGAAAGTACAACAACTCAGCTATAAGCGCAGTTCGCGTAATTTCTTTAAAGGAATTACTGGAGTGCACCGTACTTTCAGGCCTACGTCAACCGCCATTCGGAACCGGGATGGAAACCTTTGTGTCAACATCGACGCAGTACTTGACGAATGGAGTGAACATTTTACTGACCTGCTTGATGTTCATCATGCGTCACAGACTGTTGCTGAGCTACCTCTAATACAGACTGCGGAAATTTGCAATGAGGAGCCATCCCATGAGGAATTCACTAAACCCATGTAGAGATTGAAACGAAACCGCTCACCTGGAGTGGACTGCATAAATTCGGAGCTCTTGATATTCGGAGGGGATACTTTGTGGAACTGTCTTTTCGACCTTATTCGATTAGTATGGCGAACTGAAGTTATGCCTGACGAATGGAAAGTGGCCGCGATATGCCCCATCTTCAAGAAGGGAGACCGCTTGAAGTGTGAGAATTATCGCGGTATAGCTCTCCTTTCCACAGCATACAAGTTACTGTCATACAGGTGATCAGGTCTTTTCGCTGCTGATGATTCTATCTAAATATTATGAATCCATCCATCGCCGTACATCAGGTGTTCCGGGTACGATCAATCGAGAGGGTTTGTGGTCTGCCCTGGAATTTCCTAGGAATGCCAACAAAGTTGGTACGACAGTGACGCAGTCTCAATGCTGTGTTAAAGTTGAGAACAGGCTATCGGGAGATGCTCTGTCTCCGATACTCTTTAATCTCATGTTGGAGTACATTTTTCGTAAATCTGAAACACCTCAGCGCAACTTCTTATATCGCCAGTCCAATCATATGCTTACATATGCAGATGGCATATGCGTGATTGGACTGAATAGCAACGGAGTGAAAGAAATACTTGATCCGCTTGTAGAGTTTTCAGCTTCAGTTGAACTTCAGATCAATGAGTCCAAAACGGAATACCTGATCTCTGGTTTTAGGGACAATTGCACACCTGATTTTAGTAGCGGCCACCACACGTTTGAGGGTGTGAGGAGGTTCAAATGTGTGGGCTCTCTTATCACTCATGATAACAGTGTGGTGAGGATATTAAAGTGCGGCTGTCATTATAATTTGTACGCAAGTCAACATTATTAAATTGTAATTGATTTTTTAAAATTATATGCAATTAAAACGGATTACACGTTCCTTTTATGCTTCACATTATGCATACATGCGGTTACTAAATAAATGAAAATGACTAACTACAACCAGAATCCACCAATTCAGTATATTAATTATAAAAAAATTTAATGAATTGATAGTTAAAAATTGTGGTTTGTCCATTAGCATTTTCAATATTTTTTGAATCAAATATGTGGTGTAAATTTTGTTTTTGGGATGGGTTTCCCGCCATAAATATACATACATAGATTATTCTGTACAGTAAACCAGTGGTATTTCTATAGTTAATATGCTATGGTTACTCTTATTTGGAGAGCTAATTTATTTTCGACCACTATACCAAATTGACAAAAATTCCTATATAAATAAGCGGGCATACGTATACATTCATATAATACAATATGGATTTAATTGTATATAAACTACATTTTGTATAATTCTATAATATCTACATCATAATTGCAACTGGGCGCAATAATTTATAAAAATAAAATTGTATAAATTTATTATTTATAACAATTTTTATGATTCATTTTTAATTTTGATGAAAATACTGGTAAACTTATTAGATTTTATATAACTTTTGTATTATGCAGTTGTGCATAGTTTCGATTCAATTATTTTTAACAATACAGAAAATTGAAATTGTATGTTTGGTGAGTGGAGTGTCAATTGTTGATGCTATCTATATTTCTGATAGACAGAATGGTTTTAGGCAAGTAACATTAGTAATGTGTATTTTTGTTTTAATTGCATGGCTATTAGGTTTAACAACACAGTAAAACTGTAATTTTGTATCGCTGCAAAATTGAAAGGATATCGAAATGAATGGCACAGAAATATTCATAATACGGATAGTAATGATATTTATCTAATCTACAAGTATATAATCCCAAAATTTTATTTCATCAATTTTTTCTTCTTAAAAAGTTTTCATCTTAATAGAATAATTTCTATTGATTAAAAATTTGACGGCCTGAAAATAATAATTTAACTGTCAACAAATTGAATGTCAATTAAAAATGCAGTTGGATGCGGCGCGGGTATAAATTAAATCGTCCTACCGCTAAATGGCTTTTCAACTATGCACATAAAAAAATATATATCGCGATAATAAAAATAATGGTGATGTTTTATCGAAAGAATGTAAAGAAATAGAATCGACCAGGCCATGGCCACAATAGAAAATACAAAATTGAGAACGAAATATCCTCTTCATGATTTGACTGACAGCTATTGTTAAAATGGATTTTATAATGCCCACTGAATTTTTAATCTGTTTATCAAATATACGTTCGGGATTCCTTTTATGTTCGATTGTCAGTCTAAATACTGCTATTCGTAGTCTCTCTAGTAGTGTGGATAGGCATATTAGTGTTATGTCGTTTTCGTTTGAACATAAAAACTTGCACTGAGTGCAAAAAATACTCAAAAACCGTTCGTTTGAACCAAAAGAAATTGCCTGGAAGCTAAATTTTTTGCACTCAGTGCAATTTTGTCTACTCTGGGTTTTTCGACAAAGTTACCCCTCTTTCACACCAATACTATTAACTATCTATCACTGTGCTGCTATTTTGACTTTTGTGAATATTCATTTGTCAATTGTGTTTGAAGCGTCATTGCCTATAGAGTGAATAATTTGTGTTTTAAATATTATAAATATTTATTTTGTGTGAAATGGATGAAGTTATAAAAAATATATGCTTTTCATCGTCATCATCGTCTTCGTCCGATAGTTCATTATCTTCTGTTACAGTTTCGTCAAAATTTCCGAATCTCTAGACAAATAGCTCAAAAATTAGTAAATCAATATGAACATTCAAAAATTTTTAAACCAAAAAGTGTGGTGGTAGAAAAGAAGTTTCTACTAAAGTTCAAGTTTTGGCCTTCTTGTGGTAATATAAAAATTTATTTTATTTTTATTGAAGCCTTAGTTTATACATTTTCGTTTTAGGTTTGCTGGAAACAAGAGCACGTACCGAACAGTGTTGAATCTTTTCAATTCAATTTCATCGGCTCATAAGTGCCTAGGTCATATTTGGGATTTTTTATTCGATATATCAACAATGCATATAAAATATCCTGTTACTGATGATGAAAAAATTGAAAAAGCTAAAGCATTTCATAAGGTATTGTACTAATTATAAATGCTTTTAAATAAATTACCTATATAATAAATTTTATTTTCCAGTTAGCAGGCATTGATAACACCATTGGTTGTATTGATGGTTGTTATATTGATATCCGCAAACCAGCCAATATTAATCGTCATGGATTATTATCCCTAACGCTAGTGACGCAGATAAAAAATTTTGGGACGTTTCTGTGGGTTCACCCAGCAAGATCCATGATGCAAATCTTTCCTACATTTCAAAAGATCTCCCGACAATATGTGGTGAAAAATACCACATATTAGGCGATGCTGCTTATCCTATAAGGGAATTTTTACTAACTCCATACAAGGATTATGGAATATTAACCAGTAGACAAAAACAGTACAGTAAAAAACATTGTCAAACGCGAGTGAAAATTGAAAATGGGTTTGAGATACTAAAACTTTCTGCCAATTGACAAAATTGGATTCTATGCATGGATAGTGGATAAAATGTGCAAATTTATTATGGGTTGTTGCGTTCTTCGTAATATCTGTATCGACCCATCGGATTTATGGGATGAGGAAACCGATATACCTACAGAAACCATACCAGAAGGACCAACACTTACACATAATTCAAATTCAGACGGGATTACCGATGCTGTCCTTAAACATTTAGGAGAATTAAAAAGAAATAGAATCTAATTTTTTCAATTGAAGCTCGGCACGCGTTTGTTTATAAGCTTCCTTTATTTTAAACATCTCCATTTTCTGTTTTCTATTTTTTTCGGCCAATTCTAATTTATTCTGCAAATATTTTTTTTTCATGTCTAAATATTCTTGGCCTAACTTCACTTTGACTGTTAGAGTTTTCCGTCGTTTTCGAAGAGGTGCCATCTCAACATTTGTGTCAACACTTTCGTCTATGGAAATGCTGTTCGATGCTTCGCTCTCTTCAGTTGCAGGTGGTTTCTCTATTGCGGTGGATGTTGTAGGCCCATTCGTTTTATGTCTAATTCTACCGGGCATGTAGAGCACTTCTGGCTCTAATGAATCGTATTGTGCGATGATTTTTTGTAGTTCGGTATCATACTCGGGATCTATCCGGACGGCTCCACTAGTATTATTTAAGTCGATTATTTTACGTGTTCGGTGCATTACACATTTGTAGCGGTTTTCGGCTTGTGATTCATTCACCACTATACTAAAGTTTTTGGAAATCTCTTTTGAGATAAATTTCTACAAATGACGCCGAACTTTAAATCTTTTAAGTGGTCCGACGGAGTCATTTAAATGACTGTACAAATCCAATAAATATTTGGTTGCTCCGCCAGACCATTTTATTGGAGTTCGATCATCTAGGAAATTCATAAACTTAATACAAATCATTATTTAATATTTTACAACATTTACTTGTGTTTTCGTTTCGTTCCTGTGGTGAACTGTTTAGCAGGATTGTTGCGGCTGGAGAAGGCATTAGTTGTTCATCAGGTTGATTAATATTCCTAATTGGGACTGGGGAAGATATACTTGCGGGTGTCGAAACTATTTGCGATTGTGGTTGTTTGATTGGTTGAACCTCAATATTATAAAAATTATTTATGTATCCATTATACTATTTTTTATTACTTACTATAGATTATGTAAGACGATTTGGTTTCCCTCCATTAAAACAGCGCCTGCCTCATCGACCACAACCCTGTATTCATATAGGTTGATGTCTATTTTCATTTTAATTTTTTTTAAAATTATTATCACAAATATATTTTTTAAAACTTTTATTACAAATATATTATATATATATATATATATATATATATATATATATATATATATATATATATATATATATATATATATATATATATAATATATATATATATATATATATATATATATATATATATATATATATATATATATATATATATATATACATACCGGGTGTTTCTTTTAAACTGAGACGATCAAATATCTCGAAAAATAGCCACTCTCCGGAAAAAATGTCCACAATCAAAATTTAAAAATAGAAATACATTAGTGCAAAAAAAATAGTCCCCCACCCCTGCTTTGTAGGTGGGGCGGGGGTAACTTTTAAAAGTAAGATAGCAAGCCATATTTTTTATTGCAGATACGGATTCTACGACTGAAAGTACGTATGATTTGAATGAAATATTTTGTTCGGTTCATGATAGATGGCGTTGTAATCGGAAATACTCGAAATTCGTCATCAAAACAATTTATTCAGTTTTGTAAATCACATTTAACGTTTGTGTTATTTCTTATCTTCATGTTTTTCGTAATTGCAAAATAAACGACAAAATACTTTAGAATGGAGCGTTTAACTGTGCCAGAGAAAATTGAAATGGTTCTGGTTTATGGAGAAGCTGGCAGAAATCTTGAAAATGCTGTTGCTATTTACGCTCAACGTTTTCGGGATAGGATTCGTTTACGTGCTTCATTTGGCCGTACTATCAAACAATATATTACTGATGGAAATGTTCAACCGAAAAAGAGGACCCGTAGAGCAACAGTCACTGGAGAAAATAATGAAATTGCTGTATTGGCAGCAGTGGCTCATAATCATCATATTAGTACACGAGAAATAGTTCGCGATTCCGGATTACCCCTCACCAGGGTTTAGAGAATTTTAAAACGGCACAAGTATCATCCATATCATGTGTCTTTACACCAAGATCTTCATGGCGTTGATTTCCAAAATCGGGTAACTTTTTGTCAATGGGCACGTGACCAAATACAACAAAACCCCAATTTATTTCGTTGCGTAATGTTCTCCGACGAATCGTCTTTTACAAACCATGGAACGGTTAATCGACACAACATGCATTATTGGAGTCAACGTGTGGTGTGGTATAATTGGCAACAAACTCATAGGCCCCCACATTATTGAAGGCAACTTGAATGGTCAAATGTACCGAAACACTTTGGAAAATGAACTGCCAATATTACTTGAAAATTTGAGCTTAGAAGTGAGACGGAACATGTGGTTTCAACATGATGGTTGTCCTGCACACTATTTGTTGATGGCACGTGAAATACTTGAACGTGATTTCAATGGTCGCTGGATCGGTAGAGCTGGTCCGATAAATTGGCCCGCCAGATCACCAGATCTTACTGCGCCAGATTTTTTTTTGTGGGGCTACCTCAAAAACAAAGTTTACACACAAACACCAACAACACGTGAGAACATGATTGAGCGAATCAGAAATGCGTGTGCTGAAATTCAACCAGACACACTTCTCAGTTGTGTACAATCATTTGAAATGCGGATTAATAAGTGCATTGAAGTCGCAGGCCATCATTTTGATCACTTATTTTAGATTTACAAAACTGAATAAATTGTTTTGATGACGAATTTCGAGTATTTCCGATGAAAACGTGATGTTTGTTATTTCAAGCGTATTGCAGAATCGAATGCGTGTGTTCTAAGAAGGAGAAATTGAAAAAATTTAATTTCGTCGATTACAACGCCATCTTTCATGAACCGAACAAAATATTTCATTCAAATCATACGTACTTTCAGTCGTAGAATCCGTATCTGCAATAAAAAATATGGCATGCTATCTTAGTTTAAAAGTTACCCCGGCCCCACCTACAAAGCGGGGGTGGGGGACTATTTTTTTTCGCTAATGTATTTCCCCCGCGGTATGATTAAATTTTGGTTATGGGCATTTTTTCCGTAGAGTGGCTATTTTTCGAGATATTTGATCGTCTCAGTTAAAAAGAAACACCCGGTATAATATATACATATATATATATATATATATATATATATATATATATATATATATATATATATATATATATATATACAATATATATATATATATATATATATATATATATATATATATATATATATATATATATATATATATATATATATATATATATATATTATACATTTATTATATTACTTATCACAATTTTATTTTATTTATTAATATCACTACGAATTTTTATCACAATGTGTTAACTCATTTATTTATTCAAACAAACGATAAAGAATTATTGTCTAGATAACTAGGTTTTTCTTTTCAGAAAACACAAACACAAATATAAATAAAGGTAAATCGGTTTCATGTTCGATTGACGCACAAAATCAGTGTACTCTGCCACTGAGGAAAAAAAATCAAACGATAACGACACTAGTAATTCCCTAATTAAATAGATGTGGTTTGGAAATAATTAAATAAATAAAATTATAAAAATTGGATAAAAAAAATTAATTATTTAAGTAATGATGGGCCGAGCAGGGCATTGTTCTGAAGAGAATTAATTAAAAAATTAATCAAAAAAGGAAAAACCTATAAATTTATCCAGGAAATGTTTGGATGTTTACCTACGGTTATATCCAATGCTGTTAAATAGAAAACCAGAAACACGAGGAAGAAAACGAAAACTTCGAATCAAGCTTCGGAACATCGTGAAGGAATCGTTTTTATACTTCAACGATTAGAAAACGTCTTTTAGCAAGAAATTTAAAAGGTTGAGGGCTAGAAACAGAAAGACGCCATTATTAAATAAGCGACAAGTAAACACACGTATAGCTTATGCCACAAACCATCAAAATTGGCCCCTTGAAAAATGTCGTAATGTTTTATTTACGGACGAGTCCAAAATGGTTCTCTTTGGTGGCGGTGGTAGCCATCAGTATGTCCGAAGACCACCGAAAACTGAATTCCGACCGCAGCACAACTATACATAATGGTTTGGGGTTGTTTTCGTGGGTTTGAGTTGGCCCGAACTATTGGATTAAAGAAATTATAAATGCTGATAAATACGTCGAAATACTCGAAACCGTTTATCTACATTATGCATTATACCATATGCCGCTAAAAAGCCGAAGGAACGGTTCTTGCGGATTAAAATGAAGGTTATGGAGTGGCCTGCCACAATTTGTGGGCCAATATAAAAAAAAATATTTCCATCTCCAACCTACGAAACTCGAAGCAATTATGGGAATCATAAATAACCAAATCAGCTGGGATGTCCATTCCCGTTGTAAAGTGTCAAAGTTAAATAAACTCAATGCCTCGACGGATAAGTGCTGTGTTAAAAGCCAAAAGCAATACTACTAAATATTAGTTTTAAGTTGTATACTCGCTTAAATTTTTACAACCTTTGACATGTGTAAGCCACAGTAACTGTTAGATTCTCTAAACTACAAATAATTTTAATCATATATCTACATCGGAAAATATCTAGTAATTGGAAATTTCATAATAATATAGCGAAATTATTCATTCACTACTATTATTTTGCACACGATGTATACATACATATGTATATGTACATGGTTAGGTAGATATACTTGTCAATCAATTATAATTTTATAATAATTGTTTTTGAAAGACACATAGTTTGAGCAAATTTAACAGTATATGAGGTAAATATTGGCATAATACAAATTGTTATAAATTGATCAAACTCAGTTATGTTTTTATGTTTAATTATTAGTAGAATAACTAAAAAAATGCTGGAGTGTGCGTCACATAACCTTATCAGACTGACGTGTGTGTATACATAAATTTAATGATTTTTTGTTGCTCAGGATTACATTCAAACAATTGATAATACTTTTAATCTTTAGACAATCTTATTGCTATAATTATTGTAAATTGTAAAAAATGTTAGCAGAAAAAATTCTGCTGTATTGACATACACTAAGGTTCAGCAGAAAAATTGCAGCAGAATAAATTTACATTTTATATACAAACGGTGGTAAAGTGATTAATTCAGAAATGTTTTACCCCTCTCCGGCCTTCCACCCTTTTCCACGTTACAATATTTTTATAGGTTGGTATGTTCGTTTTATTATAGAGAACACATCCGTGCATCTACAAAATCATTAAACGAAATATTTTACCTTTTTGAGAGAATTAACCACGTGCGTATAAAATTTCGATTGTATGTACGTTTATACTGGCTGTGAAGCTACAGTGTATGGGTATGTTTTTGACATATCCCGATACTCGGAAAGGACCAACGTTCATTTAATGTTGAAATTTTTTGTAATCCTTTCTACACAGTATGGGTACATAGTTACATTGTATGGCTATGTTTTTGACATATCCCGATACTCGGAAAGGACCAACGTTCATTTAATGTTGAAATTCTTTGTAAGCATTTCTACAGTGCATAGCTACAGGGTATGGGTATGTTTTTGACATTTCTACAGTGTATTGGTACATAGTTACAGTGCATGGGAATGTTTTTTGACATATCCCGATACTCGGAAAGGACCAGCGTTCATTTAATGTTGAAATTCTTTGTAAGCATTTCTACAGTGCATGGGTACATAGTTACAGTGTATGGGAATGTTTTTTGACATATCCCGATACTCAGAAAGGACCAACGTTCATTTAATGTTGATATTTTTTGTAAGCATTTCTACAGTGCATAGCACAAGGTATGGGTATGTTTTTGACATATCCCGATACTCGGAAAGGACCTACGTTCATTTAATGTTGAAATGCTTTGTAAGCCTTTCTACAGTGTATGGCTACACAGCTACAGTGTATGGGAATGTTTTTTGACATATCCCGATACTCGGAAAGGACCAACGTTCATTTAATGATGAAATTCTTTGTAATTCTTTCTACAGAGTATGGGTACATATAGCTACATTGTATAGCTATGTTTTTTGACATATTCCGATACTCGGAAAGGACCAACGTTCATTTAATGTTGAACTTCTTTGTAAGCATTTCTACAGTGCATAGCTACAGGGTATGGGTATGTTTTTGACATTTATACAGTGTATTGGTATATAGTTACAGTGTATGGAAATGTTTTTTGACATATCCCGATACTCGGAAAGGACCAGTGCTGGGATGTTCTAACATCACTTCGATTCGCTTCGATAGACACTTGTGTCTCTTTTTTCACGAACAAAATTGTATTCTATTTCGCAATTTATATTGTGATCATAGCCTACTCAATTCTATGTCTATAAATTTATTCGATAAAATATCACCAATATTTTTATTTTCGATGGCAAGTGAAAAGAGGAAAAAGAGATAGTTTGCAAATGTATTCTAACAGGCTGAGATCGCAATAGACAAAACGTAATTCAAAAAATGCAATGGAGCACAATTTTGTTCGTAAAAAAAGAGACACAAATGTCTATCGAAGCGAATCGAAGTGATGTTAAAACATCCCAGCATAGCGTTCATTTAATGTTGAAATTCTTTGTAAGCATTTCTACAGTGCATGGGTACATAGTTACAGTGTATGGGAATGTTTTTTGACATATCCCGATACTCAGAAAGGACCAACGTTCATTTAATGTTGATATTTTTTGTAAGCATTTCTACAGTGCATAGCACAAGGTATGGGTATGTTTTTGACATATCCCGATACTCGGAAAGGACCTACGTTCATTTAATGTTGAAATGCTTTGTAAGCCTTTCTACAGTGTATGGCTACACAGCTACAGTGTATGGGAATGTTTTTTGACATATCCCGATACTCGGAAAGGACCAACGTTCATTTAATGATGAAATTCTTTGTAATTCTTTCTACAGAGTATGGGTACATATAGCTACATTGTATAGCTATGTTTTTTGACATATTCCGATACTCGGAAAGGACCAACGTTCATTTAATGTTGAACTTCTTTGTAAGCATTTCTACAGTGCATAGCTACAGGGTATGGGTATGTTTTTGACATTTATACAGTGTATTGGTATATAGTTACAGTGTATGGAAATGTTTTTTGACATATCCCGATACTCGGAAAGGACCAGTGCTGGGATGTTCTAACATCACTTCGATTCGCTTCGATAGACACTTGTGTCTCTTTTTTCACGAACAAAATTGTATTCTATTTCGCAATTTATATTGTGATCATAGCCTACTCAATTCTATGTCTATAAATTTATTCGATAAAATATCACCAATATTTTTATTTTCGATGGCAAGTGAAAAGAGGAAAAAGAGATAGTTTGCAAATGTATTCTAACAGGCTGAGATCGCAATAGACAAAACGTAATTCAAAAAATGCAATGGAGCACAATTTTGTTCGTAAAAAAAGAGACACAAATGTCTATCGAAGCGAATCGAAGTGATGTTAAAACATCCCAGCATAGCGTTCATTTAATGTTGAAATTCTTTGTAATCCTTTCTACAGTGTATGGGTACATAGCTACAGTGTATGGGAATGTTTTTTGACATATCCCGATACTCGGAAAGGACCAACGTTCATTTAATGTTGAAATTCTTTGTGAGCATTTCTCCAAAAATCAAGAAAGTGCCAACAACACTTGACAATCCGATATAATTTTGCAATGGTTGCGGTGCACAATCCATTTTGTGATAAAACAACGATGCACAAATAGTTTTCTGACATTCGATTGCTTTTGTTTTGAATGAAATAATGAATATTTTTTAATATTATTTTATTAGAAGGAATTATAATAAATGACGTTTTGATATGAAATAAATTCGCAAACGAATTGTTGCTCAACAATTTAATTTTACTTGAGTGTTTTGATAATTGTTGTGATCCACAGTGATTGATTATGTGTACATGCATATCATATAAAAACCATGATCACCACGAAAATAAAATTATAAAATTATTCGGACTATCGAGTGTTATTTATGTTTTTCTTGTTCTTTAATTTAACGTTATACGCACTTAAACTTTGAAATATTCTAGGCAAGAAATTATCTATAATTTATGTCCATATCTTTTGTCGCCTTTAGGATTAAAACTTTTTAAAATGTGTAACAAACTATTAAAAATGGTTAAAAATCGATAAACTAGGCTAATTCAATAATTAAATCTAATAAGCGGTATTGAACAGTAGAGTTTAAGTTTATAGAATTCTGATATGAAGAATATCGGAACAACATAAAATTTAGAGTCTGGTCCGATCTACAGTGCCTGAAATTTTAAAATTTGATTGACTTAAAATTTAATTTAACAAAAATTATAAAAATTACATTTAAACTTATTTTTAAATTTAGAAATGTTCATTTTAAATTTATAATTTTTAGAAGTTCCTTGAATATTGATAATAAAATAAAAATTAGATTAAGATATTAGATTTTCTAAAAAGGTTTTAGAATTGTGGAGAAACAAAAAATTCAGAGTCTCAGATCTGAGGTCCTTCTAATCTAGAATTTAGAAGCAATAAATTGTTAAATTACAAATCCGGAATCTTTCCCTTGCACATTTAGTGCATTCAATTTAGATGTCAAAATGATGAATTTTCCTCTAAATATTTAAATCTACTCGTATCTTAGCTTAAGAATATTTATTGATTCTTAAATAATTTTGAAATTCTATAATTTATACTTCAACGATTTAAGACGCAAACGAATTATTTTAAAATTTTAATTTTAAAATGTAATTATCTTATTTAAAGTATTTAAAAAAATTTATTATAAAATTTCAAAATCCATATTTTAATTCTAAAGTCCCAAATTTCGCATAAATATCAAAATCTAAGCTCTTATTACCCAATTGTAAATTTATAAATGAATTATAGAATTCCAAAATGTTAAATTTATATTACTTTTTTAGAATTCGGAATCAAATAGACGACAAATTTAATATGTATAAATTTTATAGATTCAGAATGAATGTTGTTCAAAATAGTTTAAATTATAATCTCCAGATCAAAAACTAATTAAAAAATTTTTTTAAAACTTAAATTTAAGTTATTTTAAGTAGCTTGAGATTATTTTACGAAATTTTAAAATTTACTGAATTTTTAAATTTAAAGTCTAGTTCGGATAATTTTAAATAAAATCTTAAATTAATGAAAAATGAGATTAAAAACAACGTTTGAATCTCGAAATATTGAGCCGAAATTCTTAAATTTAAATTTGATTTAAGATCTAATTATAATTAAATATTTAAATTTAAATTATAATTAGACCTTAAAAATTTAACTTTTCAAATTAACAATTTTAAACATTTTTAACCAATTTACTTCTAAATTTCGAATTTAGAAAAGTTTAAAATGATAAACTTTAACAAATCTGAAATTTAAAAAAAATTTAAGTATATGTAAATAGACAAGGAATTTGAATTCGAATTTTAAAAATTTTGTTTAATTCATTTTTCGTATAATTTCGTTTAATTCTAACATTCCAATTCGTTTTATAAAAATTTTGGATGTACGATTGAATTTTTATATCTTGTAATGCCGAATTTCAATGTTTATCAAAATTGCGGTATATATATATATATATATATATATATATATATATATATATATATATATATATATATATATATATATATATATATATATATATATATATATATATATATATATATATATATATATATATATATATATATATACAAATATACAATGTTAATATTTATTCATAGTCTTACTCATAACACAGTGATCATTCCATCGGTTTGATTCCTGATAGATAAAAAACAATTTCTTCATCAGCTTATAGAACCCGAGATCAGTTGAAGGATTGATTTGGCTCAAAATCATGGATTGTAACAAATGAGTGGAACGAGTACAGGTTTACAAGCTATTCTGCTCCCAACAACGAATCTTCAATTATTAGATGACCAGCTCATGCGGTTTCATTCTTTTAAGGCGTCTTAGTTCTTGTGTTAGGTCAAGAAGTAGTATTGCTTCAGTATTGGTATGTTGCAGTAATCTTCTTTCATGTAAGCATTCGTTATTGCAGGTAGACATTTTTTTCATAACGTTGAATGAATCAATAGTTTGATTGTTTAGTACAGCTCCAGAGTTGGATACCATACGTCCAAATTGGTTTAATAATCGATTCGTAGATAAAGCGTTTATAGTACAGGCTTAGATTAGAATGTTTTCCTGTCAGCCAGTATATTCACGTTGTTTTATTTTAATTTGTTCAGATTTTTATTTAATGTGGTGTTTCCAGTTCAATCTTGAATCGAGATTCAATTCGCAATATTTAGGTCAGCTTGAGGAATTTGTGCCCCATTGAGAAATGTATGGATGTTGCTATTTTTGTGCCGTAAACAAGATATAAGAACGGCCCTAGTACGCTACCTTGAGGCAGTCCTGCTATAGGTGAGTAAAAGTATTCATCTTCATACTCTAGGGATACGACTCGAGCAGTTGACAGTAATTTTGTGGCACTAATTTACTTATCTTTTAGATAAGACCCTCATACCACACTTTATCGAAAGCCTGTGATACCAAACAAGAAATCAGGTATAATGATCATTGGTTTTAGTCGTTTCCAAACAACCTTTGAAACAACTTTGAGATAGTTGGTAACAAATAGATCGGCACGTATGATGTCATTTGCTCACCGGGTTTGTCTGTTTTTTTATCATGACTATTTGTGCAGCCTTGAAATACTCAGGCAAATATGTAAGTCGGAAGCAAGTATTATATATGTATATATGTTAACATAATGACTGCTTTCTTTGATAACACCTTAAACAGCTTTGGTGAAATTTCGTCAATTCCAGGTAACTTTTTGGGATTCAAATTCATATATATTTCTTGTGCGACTTCTAATGTGGTGACACTTTTGAGGTTTAATGAAGATCTATAGACTGGCTAGGGTCAATCCTAGATTGTATATCGTGTGGTTGAAATACTGATGCCAGCTGTTGTGTAAACAGTTCGGCTTTTTCATCGTTGCGTCGCACTCATTCTCCATATGTGTTCCTTATAGGTGGCACTTGGATTATTGGCCTCTTATATCTTTTAGTAGCTTTCCAAAGTAAATAGTTTTTTGCTTCAGGGCCCAGTACTTACAGATAGTTTTCTGTACAAGCCTCTTTATATTCTTTTGTCAATAATATTTTTGGTTCTATCCATATGGGTCTTTTCCTACGCCTTTCTTTTATCAGTTTTCGAATCTCCAGGGGTAGTTGACCTCTTGTACAACTTCCTCAGCTAATACGGGTGTAGCCTCTTGTTTAGTTTTGAGACAAACTTTTAACTCAATTAGATTGTCCAGTTTCTCTCTAAATAATTCCCAATCCGTGAATTTATTAGTAAGGTTAAGATTCCTTTTCTTTTTGATGACTAACGAACTCAGAGTCTTTAAGACCGGTGTGTGATCGAAAGTAAGGTCTTCAATACCTTCAATTTCAATGTAATTAGAGGCTATTCCTTTTGAGAACCTGACATTTCTATTGCACTTAGGAGTTCTTTTCGTTTTCCTGATGTTATGAGTCGTGATCCCCACGCAGTGTATTTCACGTTGTAGTCACCTCCTATAATAAACCTTGGTCCAAGTTTATTAAAAATGTTGACATATTGATTTCTTGCGATATTACGTTTTGGTGGGCAGTAGATCGCCCCTAGACTTAGTTCAGCACCACCATGGTTAGTCGATTAGTATGGTAGCTTGCATAAGTGGTTCCTTAATTTCCTCTTGTTGGAAATTTAGGATGTTTTGTTTGATGCACGACCACTGGATGCAATGTCCAATCGGCTTTATATTCCATAATTTTGATAAAGTTTTTCTCTGTAAAGTGCGTCTCTGATATTAAAGCTATGTCTGTGTTGTTGATTCTTAGAAATACATCTAGTTCTTGGGCTCTTGCATTAAGCTCGTTAGCGTTCCAGGCTATTATACGTAGGAGCATTACAGTCATTTACTTTTTACCTTTGTTTTAGAATTTTATTTGGTGGCTTGAAATTAACTTCCAGTTTTATATCCTGTTAGAGAGCTGGCTGAAATTTTGTTTCATTTCAGCATGAAGTGCGGTGAGCATCTTCATTATATTACTAATGGTTGGCTGTTGGGCACAGGTTTCGGCCTGTTTTCTTGATTTTGATTGTTATTTAAGGTTTTGGTTACCTGGGCGTAGGATTTTTACTGTAGCTGAGCATTTAGCTTATTCTGATACACCTGGTATCATTTATAACTAGCAGGATGACTTTTTTCTCCGCACAGTGCACAAGTTGATATAACATTTCGCGGCTTTTTACAATGTTTTGTTTGATGATTCTCTGCACATTTAACACATTTGGCTTGCCTATTGCAGATGTTCTCGTGTCTCCTTACTGTTAACATTTTGTACACTGAGGTATACCTTTATTGTTTTCTCCCTACAGCAGGTTAAACAATGGGAAGTGTCTAACAATTTTCTTATTATTAATTGTTGACTTTTTATGTATGTGGACAATGTTGATTACTTTATGACCATGGTCCTCGATTGCTGCTTTGTTCTTCTCCTGATAGGTTGAAGACGGTAAACCGCGGATTACGACTCGATAACATCTTTCACTTTTGAACTGATAAGTATGACATTTCATATTATATAGTGTACTATCCTTGTTATTGAATTCAGTTTCTTTTGGTTGAGTCTGTTCTTTTTATTTACATTTACCTTATTTTGTCTGGGTTGAGTGACTTTCTTCTCAAGCTTCTCTTCATCCGTTAAATATTCATTGTTGAGATTTTGTAGGCTCTGGCTTCTATCATTAGTAGACATAGAAGGTTTCATTTACCTCTCTATAGTGTTTCAAATCTACTTTGCAAGTTTACCATAATATCATGGTATTTAATACCCATCGCACCTCATATTGCTGGCATTCTAACCGGCTGGCAAGCCGGTTAGAGCATTCCCCGATCAACAGCATGGAGACACGCACTCGATGGGAGTTCGGCATTAATCTTCGGCCACACGAGATCATTAATAAATGGTCCGTGGATTTTGTTCTTAACAGGGATGGGCGTTGACACATCATCTATTATTTTCTACATTGACGTGGCGACAACCCGTAGATAACGTCAACATCGTAGACAACGTCGATAATGTAAACAATTCCTAGAGTGGTATTGTCAATTAGTTCTAAACTAAAGGGTGCCAAAATTTCTTTCTTTCATGCGTTATTGGTGATAGTTTTATAGAATGCTCGTCTATGGATTTAGATCTCTTTTCAAAAAGAGCGGAATTTAAAACTAATCGTGCTCAAATACCATCAATCTACTTCAGCGTCATGTTTATCCATTACAAAATCATAAAATTAACCCCACTCTATATAACGCTATTAATTATAAATAGCGTTATATAGAGTGGGGCCTTCTTTATAACGGTGGAACGGTATAGAACAGCTCGCAGAAAAATCGGAAAAAATGGCTCCCAAAACATCAGACCAAAAGGTTATAACTCTAATTTAAAAATAATCATCGCAATAAATGTTGCACCTGGTACTATGCAGTTCAGTTAAGTTTCAAACAATATTCATTTTGGAACATGTTTGGTTCAACTCAGCTGATGTTAAAAAATTTCCCCGAAGTTTCTCAATTCAATTGGAAAGTATAAAATATTTGGATAATATCAAATATATAAGTACATACGGTGGTAGGGGAGGTAGTAGAGTGATTGAGTTTGGATTCGTGGACCAAGGTTCGAGTCCCATTAGAGACAGTAGTATTTTAATTTAATTTCTTCTGTATTCAAATTGATTCAACACACAGCTTCTGTTAAACATTTTCATATTTTTTAAGTAATGGTATGTAAACAAGATGGGTATATAGCGATGGTGAAATAAATGCTGTCCATTGTCCATTGCCTTTGCTAAAATTTTCAATATTTTCTATTCAAATGACAGATATAAACGATTTCTATAGCATGAAATATATATGCGGCGTTGGTCCAGTAAGCAAAGTCAGTGACTTTGGGTTTATGGATCTGTTATGTGTAAGCTCACCTTTTCCACCAAGCGTAATTTTATAATGTTTTTTATTATCACAGTTTATTAAATAAAACTATACCTTTTACAATATAAGTAATTTTAATATATTTATTTTATTTCACAATTATTTAATGTTGTTCGTTTAAGAATCGAACGCCAATTGATTATCTTTATTTTATTGAGATTAAATTGAATAACGCAATTTCTAACAATACATAAATTTAGTATATACAAATAATACATTCTTACTATATACAAGTAATACATAGAAATAATAATTATGCAAATATTTGTGCTAGTGTACTTATATATAGTATACGGCAAGTAATTTGTACCCTATGTACTATAACAGATCTAAGTTCGATTCGCAATCGAGCCCAAACATTTTTTGATTTAATTTTGTTTGTTTAAAACTTCAATATTCTCCATGTAAAAGTGGCAAGTATAAAAGTTGGGTATGGGTATAGAGCGGTAATGAAATTGTACGGCGATGGTCAAATAAGCAGAGTCCATTGCCGTTGCCAAAATTTTCAATTTTTCTATTCAAATGGCAGCTATAAACTATAGGAATATCATTATTTATATGTATGGAATTTAAAACTAATCTTGCTCAAATACCATGAATTTACTACAGCGTCATTTATCCATTAAAATCATAAAATTGACCCAAAACATCGATAAATAGCGTTATATAGAGCTTGGTGGTAAAAGAAGCATTGGAGTTTAATCATGACTATAGTTCGAGACTCAATATATATTTTTAATTTAATTTTGCAAATTGGTGATTTTTAAATCAAAAAGCAATTTTTTTAAAATTTAATGAGAAATGTGTCACTGGCCGATAATTTTGTTTTACTGTTAATAGATGTTTGAACACTGCACAACATCAACGATTTTCCAATCCTATGACACTGTTTACTTTACCACCGCACTATTTCCATATATAGATATGTCGCTATACTCAACTTTCATATTTGCCAATTGAAGGGAGAAATTAAATAAATTAAATTAAAAATTATTTAACGTCAAACTGAGGCTTAAACTCAAGTTCACAATTCCAATTGCAACTACTCTGCTTACTGGACCACCGACGTCTATAAATTTGGTACTATTCAAATCTTTTGTATCTGCCATTTCAATAGAGAAAATTGAAAATTTTAGCAACAGGAATAGACTATTCTTATTTGACCATCACCGTATATTTTAATTGCGGTCATACACAAGAGATGGCTCTTATACTTGTTGACATTGAATTTAGATTCAGAAACTGTGTCGAAATAATTTTACAGCAGAAATTAAATTAAAAGAGTATTGGCGCTGACGAGACTTGAACTCGACTCCACGATATCAAGGGCATTGACTCTGCTTACTCGATCATCGGCGTATTAAAAATTGATGCTGAACAACGATAGAAATCTTTACATGGCACAACTGATAGAAATCTTTACAAAAAGGTTATAACCTTCATTAAAAATAATCCGTGGATATTTAACTATGACCGTGCCATAAAATTTAACAGACCCCACTCCATGGTAAAACGAATTCGAGTTCATGAAGGCTATGAGTGCTATTAAAACGCCAAATCGTTGAGATAACCAACACGATAAAATATGTGCCATACTGATGACATAATTTTCACAAAATTTCGTGGATGTGTTTTGATGGATTGATTGGTTTTGAAACACTTCAAGTTAGATATATTTGCAAAAAATGGCTTGATTTGGCAATTTGATGTTGTGGAGCCAGGTTTATGTCACACTTTTCATAACGACGTATTTTGCCGCTAATTCTTCAACACGATTCAGCAGTAAAGTTTTGTCATATAGATCGTTCACACGATTCTACCTAATTCCAACAGAAGCAAAAAATTTGCAGGAGATTAATCAAATAAATGTGATCTTAAAGAGTCCATAGGTTTCCGATGTATCGAAAATTTTTGGTGTATATAGTGGAAAGAGTGCTGAAGTGCAAAAGTCACAAATATGGAGCATCAAATAACAACTAGCGTGATTTTATCCGTAATAACGAAATCTATAGTTGTAATTTGTGCAAAAACTCAAAAAATTCAATTTAATCGTATGGAAACTTTATTATCATTCGAAAGAACATTTCTTGCCATTTATATTTTATAGATAACTTCTTTCAAATGATGGCCGCAACTGCGATGGTACTTTCTCAAAGTCCAAAATAATTTTTGATGACGCGTTCGAGAATATCGAATGGTATTTGCCAAATGACACGAGTAATGTTGGCTTCTCAAATCTAGCTGGGTTATTCACATAGACTTTGGACTTTGCGTAGCTCCAAAGAAAAGAGTCTAGAGGTATCACACGATTTAAATAGCCAATTCAACCATCCGAACCGTGTAATTAATTGACCGCCAACATAATTTTTCAATAAGTACATTGCATCGCGTGCTATATGGCAAATAGCGCCGATTTCTTGGAACCAAATGTCGTTGAGGTCAGGCTTCAATGTTAGGCAGCAAATATTCCGTTATCTTGGCGCAATAACGAGCACTATTCACAAGTACGTCCCGGCCGTCTTCTTTCATGAAGAAATATGGACGAATAATTTCACAGGCGCATAAAGGAGAACACACCGTCTATTATTCGCGTATCATCCAATACTGTAAACTAGGATTCAAACTTTTCGATGGTATTCCAAATAGTGGTCTCGATAGGCCGATTATGTGAAACGTAACTTGATGAAATGGCAAACAATAGTGTACAAATAAAAACACGATGATATTTTGAAATTAACGCGTTTACAAAATACTCCCGCGAACTGGCGCATTCGATTTCAAATCGCTAAAATATCGTAGATCGTACTTAGACTTTATTTTAATTGTCGACGTTGACAAACAACACTGCCAAGTAATCTACGTTATATTTTACTTGTCGACAACCGCGTAGATTACATAGCGTAATCTACCTCTGGTTCTTAATTGATGAATTTATATAATCATAAAAACCAAGAAATGTTAATTTCACGATTTATGAAAATAATAATCATGATCCAGGCAACGCGTTATCTCTGCGTGATTATTTTAAAATAAAAAATTAATTAAAAATTAAATTTCGGGTAATAAAACGACACATTATTTCTTATATACTTTGTTGGGGCGCTTGGCTTGAATCTGGCAAATTATTTATTCTCACCCAACAAAACACTGCACTTAAACATTTGCCAGATAAAAAATATGTTCCGCATATACTTTTAAAATAAAACGACAAACGATGTACGTTGCTTACTAGCCGACCAGATATTTTGTATCTCACCGTATATACTAATAATGTATAGCGAATGATGGTAAGCTAATGATGGGTGTAGTGCGGAGCGAAGTAAAAGGCGTAGGCTGGCACCGACAGCCTCTACATGACTCCCCTTCCAGCGAAGCGCTACAATTTTAAATTTCAAATCTGAAAAGAGACATGACGCGATTGTGGTTCATTCAAACCAGCACAGATTTCCGAAGTATATGCTGGTTTCAATATATCAATTGAAACTGACGTATTTTTCCCGTTGATATCAACCACAAAATATTTTCGAAACCGTTTTACAGTTTTGAATGGTCCATCATATGGAGGGTTCAAACCCGTTCTAACTTGGTCTACTCTCACAAATACATAATCATTTGATTGAAGATCATCTGGAACAAAAACTGATTGATTGGAATGGCGTGGCTGCGAAAATTTGACACTTCGTATTTGCTCTCTTAGAATACTAACAAAATTTGTTGGATCAAGAGGTGGTTCAGTTTCCTTCGAAAGAAATTCTCCTGGAATTCTTAGTGTTTCGCCATATACCAACTCAGCTGGTGAATGTTTAATGTCTTCTTTGATGGTAACTCGTATACCTAAGAGTACCCATGGAATTTCATCATATACCAATTCATTGTGTTTCCCCTAGCTATAAGAGAAGATTTTAATACTCTGTGAAATCACTCTACCATCCCATTTGCTTGTGGGTGGTAGGCGGTAGTGTGAATACGATAGCACCCAAGAAAATTAGTAAGTTCGGAAAACAGTTTGGATGCAAACTGCGAACCCCGATTAGTAGTAATTTCCATTGGAATTCCAAAACGAGGTATATATTTAGAGGTCAGAGTTTTAGCTACAGTACGCGCAGACATGTCCGATATTGGACAGGCTTCCGGCCACCTAGTGAACCTATCCATCAGTGTCAGAATGTAGTAACATCCATTGGATGATGGAAGTGGACCTACCAAATCCAAATGAATGTGTTGAAACCTGCCTTGAGGTACACTAAAAGTTCCATGCGCCGATCGTGTGTGGCGATTAATTTTACTTCTTTGGCAAGATGTGCATGTTTTCATCCACTCAGCACAATCTTTATTCAAATTGGGCCAAAAATACCGTGCTGCAACCAATTTGCGAGAAGCGCGAATACCAGGATGAGACAATTTATGTAGCTGATCGAAAACTCTTCTTCTTAATTGCACAGGTACAAACGGCCGGTGTTTGCTTGTAGACGTATCACACCACAATTGTTCTTTAGTAAAAGGAAATTCCGTTAGTTCTAATTTATACTTAGGCGATGGTTTCCTGTTTTGTGAGGAAATTAGTGATTTTAATTCATCATCCGGTTGCTGTGAATTCAGAATCGCTTGCGCACTCGCATTCATGGCATCAATTCCTAACGTAGGCGGATTTGGACTACCGAGACGAGAAAAACAATCTGCGATCACATTATGTTTTCCACTAATATGTCTTATGTCGCTGGTGAACTGCGCGATAGAGTCGATATTGACGAGGACTACGCTCCGTTTTCGGACTGAGTGCCCTCGTTAACGGCTTGTGATGGTAAAGATAGTAATTTCTCTGCTTTCAACGAAGTACCTTAAATGCTTTAGAGCCTGATAAATGCCAAGCAGCTCTCTATCGAATGCAGAATATTTGGTCTCAGTCGGAGAAAGTTTTTTGGAATTAAAGGATAACGGTTCCCATTGACCATTGTTATATTGTTCGAGAACATCTCCCACTGCCCAGCTTGATGCGTCAGTGGTAATGTTAATCGAAGAATCATCCTTCACATGTGCTAATAAAATATGTGATGCTAATGCATCTTTTCACTTCTTGAACCACATTTCACATTCTTCAGACCAGATGAATTTAGTTTTCTGATCCTTAACTTTAACCATTGATGCTAAATGAGAATGTAATGGAGCTAAAAGATGAGCACTATTTGGAATAAACCGGCTATAATAATTTATCATGCCAATAAATTGTTGCAACTGCCTAATAGAATAAGGCGATGGAAAGTTAGAAATTACTTCAACTCTTGCCGACGATGGAGTAATTCCTTCTTTAGATATTGTATGCCCAAGAAATTCCAATGACGAAACTCCGAAAACACATTTCGATGCATTTATATTTAATCCATATTCAGCTAAGCGTGTAAAGAGTTGTCTTAGATGATTACGGTGTTCCTCCTCATTTTGACTGAAAACTAAAATATCGTCGATATAAGTAAAGACGAATTCTACTACGCTGTTCATGAATCTCTGAAAGGTTTGGCTAGCGTTTCTTAAGCCAAATGGCATTCGGCAGAACTCAAACAGACCGAATGGAGTGGTTATGGCAGTCTTGTGAATGTCCTCCGGAGCAATTGGTATATGGTGGTATGCCTTGACCAAATCAATTTTGGAAAACACAATACACCCAAACATTGTATTGGATATCTATCCGGAGTGGTGATTGCATTTAATCGGCGATAATCGCCACAAGGACGCCAGTCAGAGCTTTCTTTCTTCGATACTAAATGAAGTGGCGAGGCTACACACGATGAGGATGAACGACAAATCCCTGATTGAACCATATGGTCAAATTCTAGTTTTGCAGCCTTGAATTTGGTTGAGTCCAATCTTCTGGGAGTTCAAAATGGAAAAGGTCCTTTTGTCTCAATATAATGAACAACCGAGTGCTTTAGTGGCAAGTCATAATTAGGATTTGCAACTAGAGACGGAAACTCCTTCAATAAGATATTGTAGCTATTTTCCATAGTGTAATATATTGGGGTTGGTGTATCTGGATCCGATTTGCTGATAGCAACAATCACCAAATTTGTTTCCAGATCAACCAACCGTTTACCTTTTAAGTCTACTAATAATCCAAATTTGGTTAAAAAATCGGCACCAATGATGGGCATCTTAACTGATGCTAGCAAAAATTGATGAGTGTAACTACGTCGTAATCCTAAATCAAGGTGTAACAATTTTGTACCATATGTATTAATTGTTGACCCATTTGCAGCCGATAAGGAAAATTCCGGATCTTTAGAACAATGACCAAATAAATTGTAAGGGATAACAGAGAGGTTGGCCCCAGTATCAACTAAAAACGTTAACTTATTTCTAATATGTATCTTTAACAAAAAGGCGGCGTTGATTGTCCGTTCCACTATTAGCCGCAATTCGAGTGGAACTTTCCATTTTTTTTGTATGTGATCATTAGATTCGAAATTGCAAGGCTTATCACATTTTTTGGCTTTATTTCCAAATTTAAAATGATACCAACAAAGTGGTATATTTTCAATGTTCCGTGTATAGTTTCTATTATGCGATCGACTACGGTTACGTGAAAGTGATCGATTGTGCTGAAACTGTTTATTACACAAGCCACGAACCATTGATTTCAATTCATGGATCTCTTTTTCGAGTTGATCTACTTTTTTGACTTGCATTGCCGTTATGGCAACAGATGACACAGATTCAACCGAAGAACCACCCACGGATGAATTCGTTGCATCATGAATTTTGTCTTCTAGGTCAGTTAGATCAGATATATCTTTATTGTCTTTTAACAGCGGGATTAATGCAATATTGATTGCAGAAGGCAATTGTCTAAGCCAAAGTTTCATGATTAAATTATCACCGAACGTGTTAGATGTACCGGCAAATTGTATCATATGCCTATAAAATTCGGAAGGCTTTTTATACTCCTAACTCGGTATTGGACAAGAGTTCTTCGATTCGACGTTCTTCACTTAATGAATGTCGTTCAATTAACTTGGCTTTTAATCCCTTTTAAAGGTAAGTTTGAGGGGGCTTTTGAATATAATCCAAAATTGAATTAATTGCGCATTGTGGAAGAGCAGCGAACACATAATAATATTTTAGTGTATCGGAAACAACACGTCCTAAAGAAAACTGTGCTTCGGCTTGAATAAACCACGTGGTTGGCGAGTTAGACCAAAATGGCGATAGTTTTATAGAAATTGCATCGACATCATTTTTAGAATCACCATCATTTTTTTTATCATCCTCGTTGTCTGAACCCATTATAATTGAAAAAAAAAATATTGATAACGCGGTCGGAACAAATTAATCGGCAAACAAAGAGACAAAAAAAAAAATCTACTAGATACACACAAGAATTTTTTTTTTTTTTTTTTTATAACTATACTTGCCAATAATGAAAACTAAATGACAGCATCCATACCACATCACATCAAAATTGGTTCTTTGTATAAAAAGAAAATTGTTGAATTTATTGTACGAATTTCCTGGATCTCCTTGTAACGACTGTGCATATACATATGTATTGTCCACTATCCAACAACCAAATTATGAATATATTCGATTCTTATGCTGGAAAATTTCCTTGGCTGCTGGTATTAGATGATCACCAATATTTTACAGGTAATAATCGTATACAGTTACCGATGCTTCTCTGGTATTTTATTTTGAATAACAAACTGTATCCACAATATGTCGAATTATGATTTTCCGTGTTATTTGACGTAACGGAAATGATGAATGATCAGCAAAATGAGGATTACGCAGATGTTCGGTTTATATAGCGTACCGAAAATTGATATGTTGAATTGATGATAACTTAATCCAATTATTGATGAGCCAATTATTTTTTTATTGATGTTAAAAAAAAATATTTTGTATGTCGTCAAAATGGCGGAATGCAGGTTTAACAAAACGTGGTTGGGATGAAAATTCCAGTTCAATTTACTTATTTTAATAATGAAGCGCCTTTAATTAATTGCACGGAAGTAATCACGTCGGGGTCACCACTGTTGGGGCGCTTGGCTTGAATCTGGCAAATTATTTATTCTCACCCAACAAAACACTGCACTTAAACATTTGCCATATAAAAAATATGTTCCGCATATACTTTTAAAATAAAACGACAAACGATGTACGTTGCTTACTAGACGACGACCGGATATTTTGTATCTCACCGTATATACTAATAATGTAAAGCGAATGATGGTAAGCTAATGATGGTTGTAATGCGGGGCGAAGTAAAAGGCGTAGGCTGGCACCGACGGCCTCTACAACTTCACGTTTTTCTATTCAGTCTAAGTCATCGGTGCTCTTTATGAACGCTTTGGCAGGTGACGTCAGACTACATGCCTTTTTGTGTGATGAAAACCGAGTGTTTCTAAATGATGCGCTATTCGAAGGAAATTATTCGCTTTGTACAATTGGCATTTATTTTCTGAAGAAATGTCACCTCGCGAGGGGACTTTCCGTTAGCCTCCTGGTGGTTAATCCTTAAATGTACCATAATTTTATTTGGTATGCAATCTTATTGCAAAAATTGTATCAGGCGCGTGTCGTATCCTTCCTGTAAATTTAGTACCAAATTTGAAGTGTTAGGAAAATACTGGATATTTGTAACACACAATGTTTAACATGGTTCTATTAGACGTCCTGCCTAAATATAAATATCAGACATTTTGTCACTAACTCAACCAATCTCATTGCATGTATATGATGTGTGTCGCATTATTATTCTAACTTGAAAATGTTTGAATTACTTATGACATTTATATTGAGTAAAAGTGAAATGTCAAATTGATGATTGAAATAACTCTTGAAACCTTTACATAAAAACCAAAGCATTCACCAAAACACGCAAATAAAAACTGGTTTACATACTCGTCATAAGTATATACGACGATTATAAGAAAATTACCGTATTTTTCAACTATACATATTCTAAAAATATAACACGAAATCGTTCTCCTATAAAATACATACATACACACATACATATATATTTATTCAATTACTTATATATTAAAAAATTTAAATTAGATTTTAATTAATATATTCATTCGAACTTTGAACAAAAACACAAAGCAAAAAAAACTCAAAAGTTTAAATATAAACAGAATTAAAACGAGAAAACGTAACAGGAAAAATTACTTGTCATGGCAAAATGACAAAAGAAGTTATATAGATAAGAAATGATAAGAGAATTTTCTTCGACTTTTAATAATTATTATTATTTTTTTTGTTCCGTATAAATTAATTCTTATTTTGTTGTTGTTTCTTATTCTATTCCAAAATATAATCTTAAATTTTAATAACAACAATAAAGAGTATTAATACTGTTCATGTCGCTGTAGATTATAGCAATATTAACCGTCAGTGTGTTGTTTTGTTATCGAAAGCTGAAGAGTCATGATTACCAACACCCAGTTCCTCAAACTTGAAATTAAAAGCGATTTCCAAAACATCACTAATGACATTCCATATTGGAAAAAAAAATATATTATGTACAGCGTTAAAAGTTAAAAACAATAAGCTTATTTCCATGACCTTGGCAGAAAAATTAATTTTTTTCTTCAAAATGATGTCGATTAGTTTAAGTTGTAGATGTTATGTGCGAAGCAACGAAAAATTTATAAAACGATTAACCTTACAATTAATTAGCTTAAATTATGAAATTTTATATTTTGTGCCTGTCGTAAGTTTTTCAGTAATTTTGAACTTTGTCAGAAGAAAAATCAATAAGTACATATCCACACACATTTATACTTTTCTCTGTGTACTGTACAGTACACAGTACTACTCTATACTAGAATAAATTTAATAATGTATATGATGTAAATAAAATTTAATTAAATTCATTTATTTACATAATTTTATTAGTTTTCTGTTCATTTTATTTTATTTATTTTTATTTCTTTTGGTGAAAATTTATCGATTATGATTAAATTATAATTATAATTGTGTTTGTATGTAAGAAATTAAAATAAAATTTCTGAGGCATAACTTGGGTATAATAATACCACCAGACTCATTTATTATGTTAGGACAATTACATTTACATTATTCATTTTGAGTTTATGAGTTTTATTTGATGGAAAATTGTATTTAGATGTTGGAATTAATTCGTGTGGTGTGTTGTGAATATATGCAATAGTTTGCTAAATTTATAATAAATATACAAATTATGTATTTTATTTTTTGCCACCTTTAAATTTGGGTAACAACTGTAAAAAGCATTATATGTACTTTAATTTGTCAAAATTATTCTAATTATCAAAATATTTTGACTTTCATCAATTTATCCAGTGATAATTAATTACTGGGTGTATACCGAATACTAGCCAACTGTCGAATTATGATTGTTTTAGGATGTTTTTATCAAAAAGTTTTGGGTAATCGTTCGACCTCGACAATATCCGTGTTTCAATATTATTTAATTGGTTAAACTTTCTTTGTAGTTGTAGCATTATCTCTGTCAGTTATAACGAAGGCAATAAAATCAGTATCAGAGAAAAATGTATTTTAGTTATAGAACGGTTTGTCCTACAAGATTGTTGCTAAAGGATTATTAGAATCCCCTGATATACAGTATTTCATGCAAATAATCGTGTGCTGGTTGTAGAACCTTCTTTAGAAACATCTGTATCATTTTGGCGCTTGCTTTCTTGATATATCTCCATAGTTGTAGTCCTTTCTTGATATATCTCCATCTGCTTCAGTACTTGCCGATATAACAGCAGCTTAGAACATTCTAACGTTCTTTCATTTATGTTTGTGATTCTATGAACCTGTTCAATTGTAGAATGCTCTTCTCTGAATCCAAATTGATGTGGAGGAATAACATGTCGGTCCTCAATTATATCAAAATTTTTTGACATAATTGGCAGTAAAGAAATTGACCTGTTTGATTTTTTATCGTTAGGTGGTTTATGAGCTTTTGCTATTATGATTACTTCGGCTACTTTCCATTGCCGCGGAACGTATTTTAACTGAAAGGTCGCATTAATTATGTATAACAGCTTACGAAATCCTTTAGAGCTTTGATAATTTGGCAAGCAATTAAGTCGTACCCTGGGCCTTTTTAACATTCATGTTACTTTTCACTTCTTCTTTTAATTCTTTGAAAGTTACTGGGCGTATATCAAAATCATCTAGCTTGTGAATTGACACTATATTTTCGTTGGCAGGTTGTCTTGGTAGTGGTTGGAAGGTTTTCTGGGAATGCTCCGCAAATAAATCAGCCTTCTCTTTGGGGCCTCTTGCCCAAGTCCCAACATTCTTTTTAAGAGGAGGCACTTGCATTTAGGGTCTTTTTTGAGTCCTTTCGTCGCCTTCCACAATGAAGAAAATTTTCATCAGTTAGGCTAACTAAATATCTGTTGATTAATTCATTTTAAACTTCTTTAATAAGAGATTTGAAACTGTTACATAAATGGTAAAAATTGTTTTGTTCTTCTATGTGTACGATTAATTTGCCAGATGTTTCGTGCTCGTCGTTTTTCTCTTACCAGCTGTCTAAATTCCATTGAGTAGGATATGTTAAGCGTCTTTTTATATTTTGTATAATGGAGGTGCTGGTTAAAGCAGTATAGTGAATGGTATCATTTAGCTGATCCAATTCGTCTTCCAACTGGTGAGAATTTAGCTCCGTGAAAAATGGAATGATATAAGTTATAAACCCGGATTTTAACACACGAGGATTTAACAAAATGGGTTTCAGATATCAGGAAAATGTTGATTTTTTCTGCATTTAAAAATATTTCTATCTCTGGAATATGCTGCATTTTCCCATACGCAGTCCAAATTGCTATTCTGAAAGTTGTGTTGCTACCTAACATTTTGTACTGGATTGCATTGTGGGAGTTGCATTTTGTTCAGTTGATCAAATATCATGTTGTTCAGATTACTTTGGTCATCTAACCGCTTTGTAATAGCTTCAATGCTGTTCATAATGTTTTCCGTAATTCGGTTATTTTCTTATATTTCGTTGAACCCGAACCTTTCACTACTTGAGCAAATGTTCTTTTTTGCCCTGCGTTGCTTGGTTGTGGGCTTTGATCTGATTTGATGTTTAAATCATTTGATTTTTGTGAGTTGGAGGTTGATTTTTTGGTTTATCTCTTAAATTTTGTAATTGTTTAGCAACCTCACAGCTTCGATAATTAGCCGAATGTTGATCCTTCCAATTTTTTAACTTGACTGTCATATCTCTTCCTATTGTACATGCCTGGGTAATATATTTACCTAAGCATTTTACACATCACGGATCCCGACTGCAATATCTTTCGGTCTGATTAAACCCTGGCATTTTTTGTATTCAGGTATGCGTGTAGTGCTTCTGCTCATTGGCCCAATTTTTACCATAATGTAACAAATGGCTTTTATATCATATATGTTTTGAGCATTCAGTTTATTATAAAATACCAGCATAAAAAGAGGAAGTCCCTTTTTACTGAAAGTTTGGATTCCTTCTTGATTTTCAGTTCTCTGTTTTTTAACAAAATTAACAGCATCAAGTATTTTAAGACCTTTATTTGGTAAGTCTTCCATTATTTCATTGCTTAAACAAGTGTGATGTAAACCTAATGCCATAAATTTTATAGATCAACCCTGTTTTGTCCTTATAGGTAAACCACTGATACTTTTCAGCATTCTACCTCATAGATAAGGTTCTATAAGATCTGAGTCCAGAGTATTAATTTTTCATTCGTCATTGTTTAGCGCTGTTACCTTATAATCTTTGTCAGTAGTCGATTTCATCAGTGACTGGATTTCTGGGTAACTGATTACACCAACCATATTTATTGGTGGGGTGGTGTTCCTTACGGTTGCACCAAACTTGGCGCAATATTGTTGTTAGATTTACTACCTTTTGGTTGATTGACCTCGGATTGAACAACTTTTGGTTCGGTACTTGTAGTTCCTTTTGTACTTTTTCTTACTCTTTCTGGACTGTTTCTTCTTCTTTAGGATCCAGTCCGTCTCCCTATGTAATTCATCCTCAGCAGTGATGTAGTTAAATTTTTCTGGTACAATACCTCCTATGTTGGTTTAATTTCCGATTCAATTTTAGGTTTTCATTTTCTCGCTTTAGATCCTCGATTTTTTCGCTTCGACAATGCTTGCTCCTTTTGCTGTAGCCTCCCCAAGATATTAGGGAGATCCATATTTTCTTTTTCTGGCAATAGTTCTTTTACTAGATTCAGCTACTCGAAACGTACAATTTCCGCTGGTATCAATTCTGTCATTAGTAAAAGCATCGGCTTAATCAGCTAACGAGTTGCTATTTTTTTCTTTTATAGTTAATCTTCCAATATTTGGTCTTCTTTGGAACGGATTTGATGATCCGTGATTATATAATTTACAGAATATGCTCTGTTTTTCAGTGCGTAATAGGTCATTTACACTTTCACTTTCCCCTGTCGCAGTATCTACTGTAGTGGCCAGGTGTTGTACTACAGCATTGTGGCCGTTGAATTTCAGAAACTGGTAGCCCACTCACTAACTCCTAACAGTCGGCGGTACTGGGTTTCCGAGTCCCTCCACCGTAAAATTTTCTAATTCACTCACGATTATGTCGTTTTTTTTATCGTTGTATACTTCGCCAGCATTTTATAGCTACTCCCAGGTAACAATTTAGCTGCCTTTTACACGAGGGACAGATGCTGTTTTAAGTCGCACTTCCTGGTGAACAGATGCTTCTCGCAAGTTTTGGTCCACGAGTGGTATTTTGTTTCCCACTTACCAACCGGTAAAACGGTGAGGCATCCGTTAGCCGCCACATGGGGACACGCTCGATATGATACTTACAACACCCACGGGAACGAAGTAAATGAAACTAAAAAATGGAAAATCTCGAAATTATTGATTTTAAATTTATCACAAAATAATTTTTAAATTTTTTTTTAGTTCCTCTTGATCATTTTATGAACTTTTTAAAATCTAAATTTCTTCTAAATTAATGATATTAATAATAAATATTCTGTTAATTCAAAATTTATAAATTCTTTATTTCTAATTAACATAATTTTAAGATCACGAAAAATATTAAACTTCTGTAAATGTTTAAATTCTGTGAAATTTGGCTCTAAAATTAGAAGATTTAAAAAAACATCTTAAAATTGTATTTTGTGTTATTACAACTTTAAAAAATATAATACAAAATGTAAATCCTAATTCGCTGGTTTATTCGTGAGTTACACGAAACCCACTGAAATTTTCCATAACTTTTTCTGTTATTTTTAGTGAAAATGTTAAATTATCTAAAATCTAGAAATAATAATGAATTTTAAAAATGTAAATTTGGTTACCGTATTTCAATATCGAACTTTTTGCTACCGCAATATGAATTGGATTTGAAGAATATGTGGTTCCAACAGAATGGTGCACCCGCAAATACAGTACAAGCCGCTTAATCTTTCGTTTTGCACTGGTTCTCATGATTTGACCGTTTGTGTCCATCATAAACTCTCAACGACCATATGACCATACGACCAATATTATATTTGAGTCTTAATGGGAAATACTTTTAAACGTTAATACCAACGTACATATAAACATTCTTATTAGAATCAACTTAATGGATTTGTTGTTTTTCGAAAGCTGAAAGGCTGCTGCTTTTTGTACATGGATATAGGTCAGTGCTGATATGGAAGATAGGGTCGACCCATGAGTTCTACATTCCAACAGTTAACCATAGATGTTTTCAATTTAATCTTCGTTCATAATCGGTAGATGAAAATTTCTTTTTGAATCCTGTTGCTGTTTGAATTCGAACCCGATACCTCCCGATCCAAATATCACAGCTTTAACTACAGCGTTTTAGCTCGTACATTTGTACTGCACGCTATTAAAAAAGATTTTAATTATTTTCATCTTTAACAGTTGTATTGCAATGTCGTGCCAACATAATATTTTTAGTTTTTACAATTTTCGTACTTGAGCTATGTAATATAGAAAAAAATTAAATTAATTAACAGGTTTTTATTCGAGCTTCAATTATTAATTAACAAAAAAAAGAAAAACTGTAAAATACAAAATTTTGATTAAAATAACTAATTTTGATTAATCTTTCAAAATTGGTTTAAAACATTTTTTAACAAATTAAATTAGTATTGCTCAGTATTTAGAGTTGCCTCCTCTGGCTTTTATTACTGCTTCGAATCTCCTAGGCATTCTTTTTGAATTATTTATTAAGTAGAATCCTGTAGACCCTGATTCCACTCCTGCAAAAGAGTGATTTCAGCTTCTTGTAAGATAACGTAAAAAACAAAAAACAATTTTCCAATGTACGGGGTAAAATGCACAACGAATTTGTCCTGCATCATATGCGATTGTTTCAATTATGTAACACTGCGCATATCTTTCATCCGGTTATGCCCACACTTTGATCCTTCCATCATCTGGCTTTAAGCAAAATCTGGACTCATCTGTAAACAGCACTCGACTTAGACATTTCTCTTCTGACCAATTATGGTGATGGCGAGCAAAATCTGCTTGAGCAACATTTGCTAAAAGTAGATCATTTGCAAACGTGTATACTTTAATTCAGAACCAATCGCAGTCCGATTTCTTGGGGAGTTAGTTACAATTAAATTTGTCATCCCTCGGAGTTGTCGAAAAACAACAGACTTTCAAAAATTCAACATTTAAGCTATATTTATGTAATTATAAGAGGCACAGCCCTAGACACTTCAATTTCGGTATAAATGTTAACACGAATAATACTAATTAATTCTGCCCAAAACCATTTAAAATTTATTTATAATGTAGGATAATCGACATGACATTTCGTTCCCCCTAGAACTGTTGACGCCAGAATGAACTGAAATTATAGCTGAAAGAAGAAAATGATTAATCCACTGTCAGCGGTACAAATAAATTAAATATTGCCTATTTATGAAGAATTATACTGATTAGTGTTTAGGAGTAGCTTTTTATTGTTAATAAACTTAGTTGATTTCCTATGTTATGGAGAAAGTTGGCTCTTAGCAATTATCATATACGTACTTATGACAAATATTGTTGCTAATACATAGCAACACGAATATAATAAATTGTATCTATAGTAACCTGCACTGAATTATGTTGCTATATATAATCTAAATATACACAAACACAGCTATGTTATCTTCTTTAATGTCGTACACTGAAAATTATAGTCAAATTGTTTTTAAGTTAGTGCTAGAGGTAAACCAACGAAACGAATTTATTTCCATTTTTCCGTTCAACAAAGCACAAAAACCATAAATCAGAACTCATTATTCGGCAAATTTTTCTCCTTAAATTCACCATTATCTTTTACCATACAATTTAACACGCCAGGACAAAAAAAAAAAAAACAAACACGAAAGAAATCTTCTGACATTTTAAAACAGACTTTTCTTGAAAATTTACTCCACTCAAATAAATTTCTCACAAAAAAACGTTTCGATTCAAACTCATTAACAAGACAATACTTCTGAGTATATTGTTGGTGTTTAAATGTTGTTGCAAGGTGCAATGATATAAAATGAAATAAATTCGCATTTCAATGCATTTTCATCTCATGTTGAATTATTATTTGTTGTGGTAAGTGGTGTAGTTTTTGTGGTGTATTATGTAGTTTGCTTGATAATATTCATGAAAATTAAATATAAGTACGACGTTGACATACTGATGCGAAGCACGTTTATAAACTTTGATTTGTGATGATAACATCTACTCTAATACCTGTCGCATGAAGATGTGTAAATTGTAAAACAAAATTCTAAGAACGAAATTTGGTGTAAATTGGGTGGTTGATACGTTAACATGGGTTGCATGGAATATTGTGTTTTATAAAAAACAGAAGTATTTGTTCTAAAGGATATTGCTTTAATATTTATCTTTAAAAATCATTCTATATAAATAACACAAATATTATCCTTTACCAAGTAAAAATAGCAAAATGACTTCAGGAATATCTAACAACAAACTAAAATTTCGAAAATAAAGTAAAAATCCATTTTCGAAACCGTAAAAATAACAAATAACGAGTGGAAAGTTTCATACTGTACATAGCATTTTTCATGACATTATCTACATACTATACAACACTACTATATGGGTTCGGTTTTATTGTGTGTGTAAAAAATAGTTTGACCCAAATTTGGGAGCACATATAGGAAATATCAAGATAAGGATGTGCTTTTACGATAGAGAACAAAAAAATTTTGCTATTTGTCTTCTTTTTTTTTTCAAATAAAATTTAATGTTTAGTTTTGTATTATTTTTAATAAAATCGATAGAAAATAAATTATCTTAGATTTGATTATTGTATAATCTGAGATAACAAATCAAAATGTCATAAATAAAAGTGGATGTTAACTAAATTATATTTTGGATTTTAACTCAGCTTTAAATTAATAAAAATCAATCAGAAGCGCTAAATAAATTAGTTTTCAATCAAAGCATATGACTAAAGCCTTCGAGGCAAAAATGTTTGTCGAAATACCTGACGTTGATTTAATTGTATCTATTGGTATGCAGGGATGGACGAGGTAGATTACGTAATGTAATCTACGCGGTTGTTGACACGTAAAATATAACTTGGCAGTGTTTCGTGTTAACGTTAACAATTAAAATGTCAACAACCTACGATATTTTAGCGATTTGAAATCGAAAGAACTCAAAAGGACTTAAAACTTTTCTAACTTAATTCAAATTTCTGGATAGATAAGAGATTTATGAAGGATATAGCAGATATAGGATATAGAAAAGATTTCTGGAGGATAAGATAGATTCAAATGCATTGAATGATATTTTGAAACTGTCACCGTCTGTATCGTATTGTTATCCTAAAGAATTCTGAATACCGAAGTTTAGAACTAGTTTATAAAATCACACTATGAACTGTCTACATTATCGAAGTGGTCTATGTAGTCTATAAGGGTTGTCGACGCAGTAATACAATAGGGCAAATCAATTTCACCTGTAATCCAAAGGTGGTTGTTTTTTTTGGTTTTCATCGTGTCATAACAACCAAACATTTACTTCTAATCAATAATGCATGCGTTACGCCGATTTATCATTCCGCATGCTTTGTTAAATCAGATTTTCTGAATCGTAATTTTTTTATTTTTTTTTTTAAAGGACTTGGCATAGACACTTTTACGGTCCGTAGCCTTACCTTACATTCACACAACATTTATTCAATCCATTCAATCATCCCATTCACACAAGTACAGTATACCACCTGCGCATTGCATAGCTCCATGTCACCCTGTACAGTGACATGGAAGATGGGTCGGCCCATGAGTTCTACATTCCAACAGAGGGTCATAGATGTTTTCAATTTAATCACCGATCGTAATCGGGAGATGAAAAATCCGTTTTGCATCCCGCCTCTGTTGGGATTCGAACCCGGTACCTCCCGATCCAAACGTCGCAGCTTTAACCACTGCGCTATTTGCTCGGTTAGAATCGTAATTGCTCCCGACCATTGGCGATATACCTTTCGATTTTCGTTCCTGTAATATACAGGGAGAAACCAATCTCACTGATCAACCCCACGGTCTTGACCAATAGCTCTGGCTCGGATAATATTAAAAAGTGTTCGAAGTTCGTCTCCAGTAAATCCTTTAAACTTGCATAATCTTACAGGTAATACTGAAAATTGGGGCCAGTTACCTCACCATCAAATGTGCTCAAAATTTTCCTCCCGAATGATGAAAACATTATTATACTTTCATTGGTTGCCATGATGGTTGTGAGCTACTTTATTTCGATATTGTATAGAATATGCAGATTTGACACGTCAATCGCCAAACCGTTATTTCTTATTATAAGCATTATAGATATTAGTTAAATGCGCATACGAGAGACATTGACGGCACTGCCATAGAAATCAAAGTATAAAAGTGCTAACATTCAACTCATTGCTCAAGTTCAAACACAATTTCTAATTTTTTCAAATTTTGCTTAAACCACTTTAGATTGCGTAACATATCTACGTTGAAATACTATTGAAATTATAATTAAAATTTGATTCAAGCCAATACTAGAATTGTCGCTGGAATTTTACTTAAGAAAATTCACTCAACGTAGTTCGAAAGCTATTTAAATATAAATACGATTAAACATGACAATTTTTAAAACACAACTTTCGTTCATTTTCCGCTGAAATATTAATTTAGATCACTCGTTTAATTTAACTAAAGGTTTTGTTTCAAATCGAAATCTATACTCAAACTTAAATAACACAAAATATTATTTTCGACTTAATTTTGAATATTTAACTTAATTTAAAATTTGAAATGTACTCAAATTTTGTTAAAAATTACATTATTTTCTTATTTATCAGACAATTCATCTAAAAACCGATTAACGATTTTGGCTCAAATTTATACTAGCGTTCTACTCTGAAATTTCACTAAAGCAAATCCACTCAAAAAATATATACCTCGAAGTATTGCGAACTCAAATATGAGTAAATATTTATAATTTAAAGTGCCCTGAAATAATTTATAAATCGCGTTAAAATGTTACTCACCTTCGTAGTACAAATTGTACCATAACTTTAACCTAAAAAGTTCCACTCAAAATATATAATTCAAGTTCTACTCAATTCTAATCAATTATTGAATTTTAATTAATATTTAAATTCCACTCAAACTTGGTGAAATCTATCCGTTAAAAAGTCTGCAAACCCCGTTTAAAATTTAACTCAACACCATAGTACAAATCTTCTTTGAATTTCACTCAAAATTATAATTTAGTATCTAATTCAAATAAGTATAATTCAAAAGTATAAATAAATTCTATTTTAAAAAGCGGGCAGTTTTACCCCCACTTTCGATTTTAACCAATGCTGTTCGTTTCTATTTTTTCTCGGTATCTCTTTCCATGTGCTAGTTATTCTGGGCAACCATTATAGAGAAAATATATAGACTCATGTGCTTTTAGCTCTTGACACGTTACCTAACGCCGTTGCTTATAGGGGATGCCATTGATTTTCCAATATATTTTAATTATGTTAAGGCTAATTTAAAAGTTCAGCAGTATCGCCAACATCAAGCTTTATTCTGGATCTGCCGAATTATCTTGCAAAATTAGTGGTTTTAGATGCTTTCGATTTTAATTAAGTTTAGGTCATTAACCTTAGTTCATAAGATTATTGTTTAAAGATTTAATCTTTGCAATCCATTCTAAATTATTTTATTTCTAACTCATTCCAAATTTAAAATTTATTTATGGAATTCCTTAAAATTTGTTGGTAAGATTTTGCAATGAATCTTCTTTTTAGTTAGAACCGATATTACTTACCTTTAATATTATCTGGTCTGGCCAAAGTAGGAGTGGAGCTATTTTATAAAATAGCAATTCCTTAGTTCAGCCATATGACAAATAGTAATTTACCCGCCTCAGTTTTATTTGTATGCCTCCTATAGTTGTGCAATCAAAAAAATATATTACAGATCAAAAGACAAAAATTATTTTGATTACAAAGTACATAATTTTAAATTTCTTAAAGATAGATTATGAAAATATTTTAATTTAGAACTTTTCTAACCTAACCTTAATTGAAAAGAGATTAAAATGAATTGAAAAAAATGCTAATACTGTCCCACACGAATCGCATTAAACCTATAACTAGTTCACTAAATCACTCTATCAATGTTCTACATTATCGATGTTTTCTACGAATTGTCTACGTTGTCTACGATCCCTACATTGTCTACGTTGTCTACGGGTTATCGACACCGCAATGTAGAAATTAACAGATTACGCGTAAATGCCCATCCCTGTTGGTATGTCTAATATTATTATATGTGTGAACTAAATATACTGAACTGGCTGAAATAATTTTTCCAAAATTTTTTACGTCTTTATTTAATAATGGTAACTGAGTATATGTACATTAATTCATAAATATTGTTTGTCCGTTATTCCAAAAAATAAAATTTTTCCTTGGATTTTAAGGACGTCTATCATTTTCACTACGTTTTAATTTTTCTTGATACATTAATCCCCAGAAAAAGTCCATTGACCATATGATTAACAAAATAGAAATTAATAAAACGTATACGAAAGTAAGCAGAATCAATTTTCCCAGAATTTTTTCCAACATTCTTGGTAAAACGGTACCATCTAATATTTATTAATTTAACTTTGATTTTACAAAAGAAATCGATTTTACCAAACACGAACTTTTCAGAGGAAAATAATTTGAAGTATCTCATTCTATCATCCTTGTTATACTTCCAACCGTTTCTTCTTCGAAGCAACAAAAGGATTTTTGTTTGCTAAAAACCATGATGTCGCTATATAATGTTAAGAAATGTATCTAGATTCGGTCAACAAAACTTTTATATTGAAAGACTAAAAAAAAAAAATTTCAATTCGGGAATTAGTGAACAAAAAGTCGGTTACATGAAAAATTTAACCAGCTAACTGATTCGATGAACTTTTTAATTTTTCTCTAACATTTGGAGAGAAACGAGTTATTAGTGAAATTAGTACTGATTGTCTGTGGTTGAATTTCAAAATGAGTGGTAACTCGTAACTTGATTTCCCAGTTTTGATTGTTTTTGAAAGTTGTAGAAAAACTAATTATTAAAATTTTCTGATTTAAATATGAACTGCGCTATGCTATGTAGTATGTGGTAACTCCTAAAGTACATTATTGAGTACAAAAGTGATATTTTAACAATTAGTTATTAAACATTTGTATGAGGCATGCTAGATAAAAAAAAAATTAACAATACAACGGCGTGGTATTCTTCCCAATCCGGGTTAATATCGATCTCCTATGAATTACATAATTAAAGGATCCCGTTTTTCTAAGCCAATAAACGTAGTTGCGATAAATGGAATGGGAATTGTTTGTGGATTTGGTCAAGAAACTTATTAGTGTAGTTAATGTAAAGGGTGTCCCAAAACATCAATTCGGCGTCGTGGACAGGAATTGCAAACTCAAGAAGCTCTCAGCGGCGTATACTCACTAAAGATCTGTGTCTTCATGCTTACAAAATACAATTAACACAACAACTGAAGCCTAATGGCCATGCACAGCGATGAAGCACATTTTCACCTTGATGGCTTTGTTAATCGCCAAAATTGCCGCATTTGGGGTACGGAGAACCCACATGTCATTGCCGAAAAACAAATGCATTCACAGCGTGTCACTGTTTGGTGGGGATTTTGGGCTCGAGGCATCATTGGACCATCCTTTGTTGAAAATGAAGCTGGTCAAGCTGTAACTGTTACTGGAGCGCGATATTGCGACATGATAACACACTTCTTTCTCCCACAGTTAGATGATATTGACATAGACAACATGTGGTTTCAACAAGATGGTGCCACATGTCATACAGCCCGTGAAATAATTCAATTTTCGATGCCTAAATGTGTTCACATATTTCTCCTCTACTAAAATAGAACATTTTTTTTTGTTTTTAAAATTAGCTATTAAGGTTCCGCACTCAATGCCACAAAGGGCCCATGGTGCAAACTTTGGATTCTATCAAATCACGCACACGCGTTCTCATCCTTAGCCAATTGGAGAAGTTTGAACCAAGGCAGAGAGGATAGTAGATGCACAGGAATTGTCCTGGAATTAAATACATGAGACCTAATACAATCGAAAGCAGGGCAGCTGCCAATGAAGTGTATGCTCTATCTTCATCATCTATACAAGGCTTCTTCACATACGGCATTGCTGGCTAGTCCTATGCGATGGAGATGACCCTTGAAACGGCCGTGGCCAGTAAGAATCGATACTAGTATTCTTAAGTTATCCTTTTTTAATGAAAGAACGTAATTAGTCACCACGCTTGCTTTAAGTGAAGTAGAGCAGCATTTTTGATTGATTTTTTACCAATGTAAAGAGGCAACGGAGCAGCAGGTTCAGGTCAAACGGAACATGAACGTGAGTCAATTTTTGCCAAATTGTCTGCGATTTCATTACCTTCAATGTTACAATGCGCAGGTACCCATAACACCGCAACTTTGTTAATACGGCAGAGAACATTAGAAAAAATTCCTACAATCCTTCACTCTATTCTTCACCATTAACCGCGAAATTAATAGCTGTAAAGGCACAGCGAGTAACCCAGTTAATTCCGCTTAAGAAATAGTACAGTATGTACCCAAACTGCCAGAAGTTCTCAGTCCCAGCGATGGGCAGCAGATACCGAAGCCAGCAGAAAGCGAGCCATCTGAAAAAAAATGCTATCGATTCAGATATTCGCTTGAGAAAGTTTGTGTGAACCACATATATCTCGATGGGTAAACCACCCCGAATGATTTGTAAAAGTTAAATTCAGGCAGCCCGTCATTAAACATGTCAATTTCCGGCACAGCTGGTTTAAAAACACTAAGAATTAACCTGTGTTCCGATATAGCACTGAATGCATTCCACACCCCAACACACACGAAACGCCGCTAGCAAGCTGTGCTTAGAATGAATGACTGTAGCTGGGGCAAAAGTAAAATAGACTCCATAGCTTGAAGCGGAGCCGAAGACATGGTTCTAGTAACAGCCCTACTTACGATATTTTCAAACTGTTCAGTTTGGCAAGTGCTGATTTAAAGTTGACTACTGGCCACCAAACCACCGATGCATAAATATGTATTACATGTTAAAATCTGTTGTTGCTGTATATTAATCATTATTGTTTAGGTCAGATCTCCAAAATAATTGAACTGATTAAATAAATAAATTAAATGTCAAAGCCAATTCCAATGATTTACACTGGAATGATAAATCAGAAGATTATATTGGTGAGATCCCGATGAATAATGCGATTCCGATACTATAGATTTTCTGGAAGCGGGAAAAATTGATTTCAAACAAGAACTAGCAGAATGGTTAGTGTAATTTAATATTTCGGTATAATGCGGGAATGCATTATTGATATTACCACGGAAACTTGACTTAAACCTTCTCAAGGACGTCAGGACATTAAATGCGGCGGTTCTTTAAGATCAATAGGCTCCCATATCGGTTTGCAGCATAACATCGAAAGATTTCTTGAACAAAATAGTAAATATAGTGAACCAGATATTCATTATTTTTACTATTTTCGCTAAAAGCTCTACTAGCCAGGTCTGATCAATCCTTGGTAACATTCCACCGTATAAAAAGGTGTTCATTATCGGGCTGTACCATGGAAACAAAAAATCCTCGAGTGCTGATAATCTTTTAAAAGTTTTTATCGACCAAGCTGAATTTATATTAGGTAATATTAATTTATTTGCCATTAATTATAATAAATTCATAATGAAATATTATTGTTCAGTTGTTAAATCAAATAAGCTAGATTTATCTAGAAAGCCGAGTCTCTTTTCTATGGAATCGACCACCCGTTAAGAACAGATTCAATTAAAACAGACCACCACATCAAAGAAGAAATAATACTGGATTCCTTAAACATTGGATGTATTGCAAATGCATATAAAACAACATCACATATTTTATGTTTTTATTACGAACCTATATAATCTCTCGTAAAATTCGTTACGTTAACATATCATTTAATGTTGTGCTTAATTGTTTCATAAAAGTGGTCCATTAATGGTCGTTAAACGTGAACAGTTAACGTACTACCCATATTCATAGGCAACACTCCGCTAAAAATCTAATTATCTTTGTATATAGGAGTACCATAAAAAGTTCGTTTTTATGCCGCAAAACTGAGAGGCATTCTTCGTAAAAATGTACCACAATGTTTTAGTTGTTTAATGTAAAATTAAAATTTTATTTAAAAAGTGTAATAAACTGTAAAAATCAAATGTATTTTTCTTTATATTTATATGCAGAAATGTGGCCTCGAGATTGCGCTTGTTTGTTAGTTCTTATTTAGACGGTCATTATTTAAGGGCGATGGTCATCATTTTGAAAATCGATAGTTCATTACGTTTATGGACATAAAAATATTTTATTTTATTTTGTTGTTGTTGTCAAAATAAATATGCAAAATTCGGATGATTTTTCATACTTAATTAAGATGGCGGCAAATAATAAAATTAATTTATATTAATAAAACTATTTTTTATTCCTTATTTTATTTTTCTTCGTTTTTGTGATAATATTTTTTGTTTTTATATTTTAATTTTAAATTACAGAGTAATTTTAAAAAACTGAAGAAGGAGACATCCGAAATCGATATTTAAAATTAAAATATAAAAACAAAAAATATTATCACAAAAAGGAAGAAAAATAAAAATAAAATAAAATAAGGAATAAAAAATAGTTTTATTAATATACATTAATTAAACAGTGATAAAAGTACACAAAAATAATAAAAAATGGATATCCATAACCCAAATAATAAAATAACTTTCAAATAGGTATCGGTTTCGAAAACACCCTAAAAAAATATTTTCCTAATCTTGATTGACTCGTATAGAGAAATACTTATTTCTAGACAATATTTTTACTAACCATGATTGTACTGTTACTAGCCGATGTGATGATTTTGGTATTAACAGAAAAGTGTATAGCTACACCAATTAATAAAAAACATTTTCTTTACACAAAAAATTAGAGGATTAACCAGCATGGAACTATTATTTTAAAAATTCGCCATAAAGTGTGTAACGAGCGCATTGATTAGCTGTATATTCAAAAAATAATTTTTAAAAGATTGTGGTAAATTCCACTTACCTTTTGCTAGTCAGGCCACTATAAGCTCGCATTCTATACCAAGCATTGAAATAAAATCCATTTTCATCTTTTTGGAATTAATTTTTTGGTTTTTAATTATAATAATAATTAATATATATGTACATATACAATTTTTTTTCCTTCTTATTTTCTTTTTAAATTACATTTCAATTAAAATACCTAAAGTTAATTTTAAATAAAATAAAAAATAAACTATTTTATTATTACTTTATAATTTTTATGTTTTTTTTGCTTTATATTAAAATTTATTTTTACAGTTTAAAAAATAATTTAATTATTCTGTTTTTTTTATTATTAATTTTTTAGTATTTTCTTTAATTTAAATATGTTTTTTTTATATATTTTTTTATTATTTTTGTTTTTAATTTAATTTTTTATTCATCACCGTTGATATATACAAGATTGTAGTTGACTGTGTTGTTCCTCAAGATGATATTTATATTGTTGTTGTAAAAGTAGTTGGTGCTGATGGTGTTGTTGATTAAAAGCATAATAATAAGTATTATTATAACAAAAAAAATGTTGTTGATTATTAAAATAATTAAAAACTAAATTAAAAATTATAAATAAAATAATGTAAATAAAATGAATGCTATTTTTTATTCCGTCACTTGTTTGCATTGCTTCGGGTCTTTCGCCTGGAATATAATAAACGAAACGAGAAAAGGGACAAGTTAATAATTGAAAATAAAAATAAATATATTTTTTTGACTTTTAATTGAAAAATTATTGTGTTCTGTTTACGAAAACGAAATAAACAAAGAATTGTGTTCTCGTCTACGTTCTCGTCACATCCTGGCATTGAAATAACCATGAAATAATTAATAAAATAACATTTCTTACCATTTAATACGTGAACCTTTATCGAATTGGTCTCAGCATTTAATGGAGCACACGTATACTTTCCTGTGTCACCCAAATCCGCATTGTGAATCAACAAATATGATATGGTTTTATCATAATTGTCTGTCATTATAATAATACCGCCACGTAATGATTCATCGCTGATTACCTAGAAAGAAAAAAAACAAGACGCATTTCGAAATGTTAGGTATCTACTATCTATAGCCAAACATAATTCAATCCAATTATGTAATACAAGTTTCGTTTACGTATATATACATACATACAAAATATATGGATAAACATAAATAATAAATTAATTAAAGATTTATCAAATATAGGGTCGATATATATAATAGAAATATATATATATATATATATATATATATATATATATATATATATAATATTATTATTGCTTTCATTATAATGTTAAGTAATTGTTCCATAATATACAACATAACTTATATTAAAAAACAAAAAAAAATTCTTCCTATTATTAAAATTGGTTTTGTCATTTAATCGATTTTGTCATTAATTTTAAGGCCATAAACACGTTAATTTTAATTTTAGGAACAAAAAAATAACAACATATTTCATTCAACATAGATTTATAGAATTAAGGCGGAATTTAATCTACACGCAATCAAATATATACGAGTATGTGTATGTGTGTGTGTTTGTGTGTGTGTGTTGTAAACTCGGATATTAAATAAGTATATTCGTATGTACAGTGTTAGATTGGCGTCTCTATTTGTCATATTATATCAATGCTACCAAATGTACATATACGTAATTAATTTGTCGTTTCTATTAAAGGGTTTAACACAATTCTTTAATCCGGATATTTAATACCGGATATAATTGAATAAATACCGGAGTATTATTGTTTAAACATGAAAATCATTGAAGCAATAACCCTAATATTTCCAATTTCAAATATAATAACATTATTTTGGAGGATTCAGTGATGAGGAACTCTGACCTTGGGACCACGAGGAAAATCCTCTGCTTGACGGAATCATCGTAAACGTGGTAATCTAAATGATTTCTCTATGACAAAGCCAATTTTTTCAATAACTATATTCACATATAATAATGAGGGCACACTATAAACATGAGTATTTAATGATTACGAATTGATTAAACTAAACTTGATGTGTCGATAAACCAAAGACTATGTTAAATCTACTACGGTGTTCTGCCTGAGTGGGTGCACTGTAGTGAAAACCAGCAGGTTAACTACAGAGGATGCTGAAAAAAATGCTCAAAACTAGAGTACAGCACTAAGGAAGCGTACCTTAAACAGAAAAATTACTTTTGATCATAGGACAAAAAAAAATCGATGTATGTCTCTGACTACCGAGCAAATAGCGCACTGGTTAAAGCTGTGACGTTTGGATCGGGAGGTACCGGGTTCGAATCCCAACAGAGGCAGGATGCAAAAGGGATTTTTCATCGCCGCACTACGATCGGTGATTTAAATAGAAAACATTTATGACCCTCTGTTGGAATGTAGAACTCAGGGGTCAACCCATCGTTCATGTTAGTACATGCTAGCATGGAGCTATGCAGTGTACTTTCAAAGAACAATAAATCCACTAGCAGAACAGTCAAGAACAAAAATAAATAAAACAGAAGAAATACATCTAACAGTTGTTAATGTCAAAACAGGAATTTACTGCTCGCCAAAGCACCATTTTAAAGAAAACAATTATCTCAAATTTGTCAACGATTTGTAATTTAGGGTAATTTAATTGGAAAAATATCGACTGGAATTCTAGACTAACTAAATGTAAAGAATTGCTTAACAATAGAATTGTAAAACAATACGATTGACATTTTCATAGTTAAGAACTTATGTATCTATTGACCACAAACAAAACATCATACAGGAAGCAATTCAATTTATGTAAATAAATCATTCGAATTGTGAAGGTTTAAGACCTAGAAGGGAAAATCAAAGTTAATGGGTCCGCTAAAAAATGAGAAACTGTTAAAAAAATAAGTTCACATCAAAGGGGCCAGAAACAAAAAAAAGGTTAAGCACCAAATAAATGGTTTTCCAATAGGAATGATATGATTTTTAAGTGACGTTTCGGCCATTTGTAATATGTCATGATCTGTCATTTTTTGTTTCATTGTATTCATAATGTTTACAATTTCATCATGGTGAGATATACTCAAGAACAACGTTTACAAATTATTCAGTTTTATTATCAAAATAATCGTACATTTTCTTTACATAATGTTCAAGTGCCAATAAGACAAAGAAACGCTCGAATTAATGCAAATATTGCTGCCGTTCAGGCACGTGTTGCTGAAGATAGCAATTTGCCGATTCCAAGACGTTCTCAAGAATTGAGACTGTCTCAAACCACAACCAGGCGGATTTTGAGAAAGGATTTGGGTTTGCATCCGTATAAAATTGTTCTCACTCAAGAACTGAAGCTATTGGACTACCGTAAACGTCGTGAATTTGCTGATTTTGCCTTGGAACAACTTGAAAACGATAACGGTTTTTTTAAGTAAGAAAATCATCTTCTCCGATGAGGCTCACTTTCATCTGAGTGGTGCGGTAAATAAACAAAACTGTCGATTCTGGTGCGAAGAAAATCCACAAATTATTCATGAAAAACCATTACATTCACCTAAATTGACGTGTGGTTTTTGGTCTGGTGGATTCATCGGTCCGTATTTTTTTCGAAATGAAGCTGGTAGCACCGTTACTGTCAATGGAGATTCGGTATAGATCGATGATAACCAACTTTTTATGGCCGAAATTGGAAGAAGTTGATCTTGACAACATTTGGTTCCAACAAGACGGGGCTACGTGCCACACGGCAAGTGCAACAATTGAATTATTACGAGAAAAGTTTGGAGATTCGATTCTTTCAAGAAATTGTGATATTGAATGACCTACAAGAAGTTGTGATTTAACACCATTAGACTATTTCTTGTGGGGTTATTTGAAGTCATTGGTCTTGTAATAAACCAAACTCTCTTCAACTTTACAAGTCAATATTGAACGTGCTATTCATGACATACGATTTGATTTAGTGGAAAAAATGCTCGAAAATTGGGTTCATCGAATTCGTTCCAGAAGTTCGCAGAAGAAATTGTGGAGTCTCCATTTGAATGACGTTTTATTCAGAACTTAATTGTATCGATTGTACTTCACATTAAATAAAAAACATTTCAATTTCCTTAACAATTAGTATGTTTTTTTTTAAAGAAACCATATCACTCTTATTGGAAAACCCTATATTTGAAGAACACATCGACAAAATATTCCAACCACTTGATGACCAAACATTTGAAGCCGCAACAATAACTGAAATTGCACAGGAAATTCCTGAAATCCAGAATGATGTTATGCTGTGCGTGAGATAAAATTCAACATAATGAATCAGTAAAAGCTCTCTAGTTACGAACTGATTTTCGCATACACTTTAAAGGAATAACTGTCAAGATAAGCGCTATAGTGAAGAATCAAATGTGCACATCCACCTTATGAAAAGTTGCAAAAGTGGTCATGAAGCCAAACCACGAAAGGTTAAATCCGATAATAGAGGGGAACCACTTGAAAACACCTAACACTCAAAAATAGATCAAGTCTATAGAACAATTCGTCATCCAATTGGTCCGCATTTTTTATCGGTACCTGGAGATTCATTTTTCCCTTCATTAATTCACGAAAGCGCTCCTAGTTTGTTTTTGAATTGGTTAATATTGGTGGACCGGTGGGTGGTTTATTAGGCCCGTAACCTTACCATTACCTTTGCCATTGAGCCAGTATGTTGGGGAACCACCAGAGTAAAATTCACATTATCATGTCTGTCCGGCTTGAAACCCTTATGTACCAAGATCAACAATACAAGTTTTTGCATTAAAGTCATCTCCAAAAATAAAATCACGTCTTAGCGATTTAAATAGTTTAATGTAGTTTTTTCATTTCAGGTTATGCGCTGAGGAGGACAGTATGCAGCAGAGACAGTAAGCTGTCTTTGTTTAATGTGTTTACAGTAGTGGGGTGCATTGTTTCTTTTTCGATTTTTGTTTCTACATGGTGTTTTATATTTGCTTTTATAAATAATTCCGAACCACCTTTTGCTCTTTCCGCGGGATTAATGGAATGATATATAAGTTATAACCCTGGATTTTAATAAATAAAGATTTAACAAAATGGCTTTCAGATATTAGGAAAATGTCGATTTTTTCTGTATTTAAAAATATTTCTATTTCTGGAAGGGGAAGTCCCTTTTTACTGAAAGTTTATATTCCTTTCTGGTTCTCTGTTCTCTCTTTTTTAACAATATTCACAGCATCAAGTATTTTATGACCTTTATTTTGTAAGTCTTTGAGCAACCGTAATGTCAACCTCTTGCCATAACGTTTATAGGTCGAGCCAGTTTGTCTTCATAGGTAAACCACTGATACTTTTCAGCATCAAACTTCATAGATAATAATAGGTTCTATAAGTATCAGAGTCCAGAGGAGTACTAATTTTCCAAATGTCATTGCTTAGCGCTGTTAACTTAAACTCTTTATCAGTAACTGATTTTATCAGTGACTGGTTACGCCCACAATATTTATTGGTGGAGGTGGCTTTTCTTTCGGTTGGAACAAACTTGGTGCAATGTTGTTGATAGATTAACTATCTTTTTGTTTATTGACCTCGGGTTCACTTTTGGTTCGGTACCACTTAATTGTGCAGCCTCAAGTGACGATTTATCTTTTCTTGTCTTACTCTTCCTGCTTTGTTTTTTCTTCTTTAGGATTTAATTCATCCTCATTAGTGGAGTAGTTGAATTTTTGTGGTTCAATACCTTCTATTTCGCTACGTTCTTTTTAAATGCCTGCTCCATTTGCTGTAGCCTCCCCAAGACATTCATATTTTCACTAGATTCAGCTGCCCGACACGAAATTTTATTTCCCACTTTCCCACTTAATTTTATCGGATATGAGTACCTAGTTTTATAGTTCCTGGAATTTAATTTGATTTTAAAATATTCAAATGAGAAAAGCTACAGAATTTTGAAAATTTACGAAATAAGAAGTAATTTAAATATTTTAAGATTATTATTATAATTTAACATTTTTTTTTAAAATACATTAAAGTATTTTTCCAATATTTTAGAGTTTAAAGAATTTAGAGTGCAAAATTAAACATTTTTCTTGTGAAATTTTATTTCATACCTTTTAAAGTTGTAAAAGAATTACAATTTTCAAGATTATCGAATTTTTAATTATAAATTTTTATTCGTAGACCTTCAAAATTAAGTGCCAAATTTAGACAAATTGTACACTTTAGAATTATAAAATTGTGTTATTTTATAAAATTGTGTTATTAAAAACATTTATCAATTTAAAATTTACAAGAGTTTTTAGGTCAAAAGATAAATTTTAAACAATTCTAAGAAATTATAAGAAATTTTAAAAATGAATTTTTGATAAATTTTAAAATTTTTAAATTGAAATCATGGAATCTATAAGAATCTTTTTTAACAGAATTCTAAACTTGGTGTTATAAAATTTTGAAAATTTCAAGTTCCAAATGTATACTATTATTGAATGAGTTTAGCAAGCTCTAAGAATTTTTAAATTTCTAACAATGAACTTGAAATTGATTTTTGTTTATTTTCCATGTTCAAATTACATAACTCAAAATTGGGCGCCAATTTTTTAGAAATTGTCCGAATTAATTTTAGAAATTCAGTGTTGAGTATCTCATCCGATTTACGGTGATTTTTTTAACATCAATTTTTCTGCTTGCAGATTTATTATTATTCGTCTCTAAATATATACACATGCAATGTACAATATGTTTAGAAAATATAAAATAAATTCGAATTTCCGGAGAATTTTATACGAACGCAAAATAAAATATTTTCGAAAATATTTAAATTTTTGTATTTTAAAAATCGTGATGTGCCATTTCGGATAACATCTTTTCGTATACCAATAAAGTTTTGAATACATTAATTTTGGTAATTACAAATATGATTTGAATTTAAATTTTTGAATTTCCTCCATCTACTTCCGATTATCTAACATACTGTTTCCTTTGGTGGAATGAAGATGTGAAGGTCATCATAGAAAAAACGATCGTATTTTTAAATATATTATCGAAAATTATGATTCTACACGAATATGGTTGTACATAATATAAAAAGTAATAATAATGAACAGTTTTAAATGCCATTACTGGCCCCTTCCTGAGTCAACTATTAGGCTCCAACGGTTTCGATCCTGAGCATGGTCTTCATATTGTCTAAGACAATCTGAATAGACCAAGTCGTTTTCTACATCGTGGAGCCAACGTCGCCTGCAGCGACCTCTGCGCCTACCATATGGTGGCTCTCCTTTCAGAGATCGCTGCACAATTCGTTCAGGATCAGCACACAGAACGTGATCGAGCCAGCGTACTCGCTGAGATCTTATTTCATGTACAATATCGGGGATCTTCATCAGATCTCTGATATCGAAATTGTACAGGGCTCGGTATGTACCATCTATTTCGCGTTTTGGGCCGTAAATCACACGCATGATTCTTCTCTCAAATGTAAGAAGCCATCTCTCGTACTCATCCGTCAGCGCCCAACTTTCACATATAAACATAACAACGGGCCTTACCACGCTTTGTAAAGCTTCAGCTTCACGGCACTTGATAAGTGTTTAGATTTTAACATATAAGATGTTGCGCTGAGGTGTTTCAGTTTTACGAAAGATGTACTCCAACATGAGAATAAAGAGTATCGGGGACAGAGCATCTCCCTGCCGACCCCCCGGGTTAACTGCAAAATTGGTCGATAACCTGTTCTCAACTTTAACACAGCATTGAAACTGCGTCACTGTCATCCTGCACAGTCGTACGAATATTGTTGGCTTTCCTAGGTATTCCAGGGCAGACCACAAGTTCTCTCGATTGATCGAGTCATAGGCCTGCCGAAAATCGAAGAACACCTGATGTACGGAGATGGATGTCTCATAATATTTAAATAGGATCATTCGCAGCAAAAAGACCTGATCATTGACTGATCGATTCGGATGAAATCCTCCTTGATAGTAACTAACCAAGCTCTCCCCTAGAGGAGTGATTCTATCCAATACAAAATATGACAGTAACTTGTATGCCTTGCAAAGGAGAGCTATACCGCGATAATTCTTACACTTCAAGCGGTCTCCCTTCTTGAAGATGGAGCAAATCGTGGCCCCTTTCCATTCATCAGGCATAACTTCGGTTCGCCATACTAATCGAATAAGGTCAAAAAGACAGTTCCACAAAGTATCCCCTCCGAATATCAAGAGCTCCGAATTAATGCAGTCCACTCCAGGTGAGTGGTTTCGTTTCAATATCTGCATGGCCTTAGTGAATTCCTCATTGGATGGCTCCTCAGTGCAAATCTCCGCAGTCTGTCTTAGAGGTGACACAACAACAGTTGCATGATGAATATCATGCAGCTCAGTAAAGTGTCCACTCCATGCGTCAAGTACTGCGTCGATGTTGACACAGAGGTTTCCATCCCGGTCTCGAATGGCGGTTGACGTAGGCCTGAAAGTATGGTGCAGTCCAGTGATTCCTTTAAAGAAATTACGCGAACTGCGCTGATTGCTGAGTTGTTGTACTTCCAGAACCTCGGCCTTCCACCATTTCTGCTTCTTCCGTCTACAAATCCGCTTAGCTGCCCTTCTTGCAAGAGCAGCCTTGTTTTTTCTCGCGATTGTGAGACGTTGTTGCACTTCATTATGGGCTATATTTTGTTGCTCAACTGCAAGACGACACTCGTCATCAAACCAAACATTCTTGGGTCTGGCTCTCACTATACCTAAAGTCTGTTGAGCAGCACTGACAACCGAAGGTTTCAGTGCCTCCCAGACAGAGTTCACGCAGTCAGACTGGTAATTAGGTTCATCAATGTTCCTGATATCGTTTCTTTTGATCTTCATTTATCAAACCTTTACAGTCGAAACGTACCATGCGTTTTGCTGCATTCCCAGACCTGTACGAAAACTTCCATCGCTGCCTACGTATTTGGTTGCTGAACGATAAGTTCTCACATCCTGTACAGCCCGAGCCCGTAGTTTAGAAACAAACACATGGTCAATTTGGCTGCGGGAGGTTCAGCGAGGATGTGTCCATGTCTCTAGATGTGTGTGTTTGTGCTTGCTACTCTAAGATCATGAGCAATTGCAAAGTTCATCATTCTCTCACCATTATCGGTCGCAGTTTCGTGTCGGGAGTACGAACCTATGTTTTCACACAAGTCGGTCTGATTTCTGCCAGCTCTAGCATTAAAGTACCCAATTAATGCAGTCCACTCCCGAATTAATGCAGTCCACTCCAGGTGAGCAGTTTCGTTTCAATATCTGCATGGCCTTAGTGAATTCCTCATTGGATGGCTCCTCAGTGCAAATCTCCGCAGTCTGTCTTAGAGGTGACACAACAACAGTTGCATGATGAATATCATGCAGCTCAGTAAAGTGTCCACTCCATGCGTCAAGTACTGCGTCGATGTTGACACAGAGGTTTCCATCCCGGTCTCGAATGGCGGTTGACGTAGGCCTGAAAGTATGGTGCAGTCCAGTAATTCCTTTAAAGAAATTTCGAGAACTGCGCTGATTGCTGAGTTGTTGTACTTTCAGAACCTCGGCCTTCCACCATTTCCGCTACTTCCGTCTACAAATCCGCTTAGCTGCCCTTCTTGCAAGAGCAGCCTTGTTTATTCTCGCGATTGTGAGACGTTGTTGCACTTCATTATGGGCTATATTTTGTTGCTCAACTGCAAGACGACACTCGTCATCAAACCAAACATTCTTGGGTCTGACTCTCACTATACCTAAAGTCTGTTGAGCAGCACTGACAACCGAAGGTTTCTCGTTGCCTCCCAGACAGAGTTCACGCAGTCAGACTGGTAATTAGGTTCATCAATGTTGTCACTGGCAAGATCCTGATATCGTTTCTTTTGATCTTCATTTATCAAATCTTCACAGTCGAAACGTACCATGCGTTTTGCTGCATTCCCAGACCTGTACGAAAACTTCTATCGTAGCTTTGCAGCGACCAAATGATGATCGCTGCCTACGTATTTGGTTGCTGAACGATAAGTTCTCACATCCTGCACAACCTGAGCCCGTCCTTCAGAAACCAACACATCGTCAATTTGGCTGCGAGAAGTTCCGCGAGGATGTGTCCATGCTTGCAACTTGAAGATCATGAGCAATTGCAAAGTACATCATTCTCTCACCATTATCAGTCGTAGTTTCGTGTCGGGAGTATGAACCTATGTTTTCATACAAGTCGGTCTTATTTCTGCCAGCTCTAGCAATACAGGCCTCACTTACCATTCTAACATCGTGTTCGGTTATAGATCCCATCAGATCGTCCAAGTCATTGTAAAATGAGTATTTATCTTGGGGCTGGTTGACTTCTGTGGGCGCATGCACACAAATTATCGGCAGGTTGGCTAACTTCATGCGCAAGCCAAGCTTACACAATCGGTTATTGATGTTTGGAAATCCAAAACAGCTTTCTTTACCTGCGGCCCAAGAAGAAATCCAGCTCCAAGATTTTCGAGGTCATCGCCACTATAGAGCAACGTTTAGCCCTGGGACACATGGTCTCCACTTTTAGGCCAGTGAGTTTCTTGAAGAGAAACGAGTTCCAGACGATACTCCTTCATGCATGTGATTAGACCCTGTATGGCTCCTAGTTTTTTAAGTGACTGCACGTTCATTGTGCCGATCCTAAATCTCGTATCCGGGTACTTGATCTTGATATTTTTGGCGGTATCCATTTTTCTTTTTGTTGACTTTATAAACAGTTGATTTTTGTTTAGTCGCCTCCTACGACAAGCAAAGGCTACTGTGGTGGTATTCTTGGGAAACTTGTTCGTACATTTTAGATTTACGAGCCATGTGAGTGCCCCCGACCACAGGGGCCAGTCACTCGAAGTATATGAAATTACATTTAGCAGGTGTAACGCATTTTAGGCAAGATAAAATTGTTGACCTTCTAACTGTTTCAAATAGAGCTTCACGTACGTTCGTTTCGTCATCATTGTATAGATTAAAATACATTGAAAGAAATTCTAAAAAATTATCATCACTTGTATCGCATTGAATTCTAAAGAAATTTGGTCACAATTTGGTAGTTTTGAATTAATTTACAAAATCATTTTAAGAACAGCTGTCTACACTATCGACATTGTCTACGATGTCTACGGATTGTCGACAAGAACATAATAGTTGACGCGTAAACGCCCATCCCTGCCAGCAACTAACCTATTACTGGAATTAAATACAACTTAAAAAGCTATATGGCGTTGGTATATCCCTGTGTAAATTTATCTATGGTTTAATTCAAAAAATGTTAAATTGCTTCTAAGCTCGCATTTCCTAATATTATGCCTCCTCCACTATCTATCGTTGAGCATTAAATTAATGAATGCATAAAAAATTTCAAAAACTAGAATTACAAGGTTCCCATACTGTGATGCCTCATTCGTATTTTGTGGTGTTCATAATCTTGATGACGATTAAATGCTATGAACATTATTTTTACATTTTGATAAATGCCATTTTCGCATTTTTGCGGTTGACCTCCAACATGGTAATTCCCACAACAGATAATATTTGTGTCGTAAGTTGATTTTAAGACACGCCAACCGCTCTTTCACCTATATATACCAATCACCGAAAATTGATATTTAAAATTACGCTTTCCACTGCGTGAAATATTCCTCGGGATACAATGAATTAATTCACCGCTTTCCATAATTCACTCCCATAAAATACATTTTTCCTATTCATACATCACACTACCGCAACCATTCCATGCGTCTATACATACATACGAGTACATACTTCGGTATTACAAAATTTAGTATATTGTGAAAAATATATAAATTATTCAAACAATAATTCATTTTGATTTAATTTTTCATTCTTAATTGCTTTTTTAATTAGTCGCTTGAGTGTGATATAACCTAAAAATTCGTATAATTAACTTTCTCATTGTTCATAAGATTCATGAAAAATGTATACAATTTTATTAAGATGAATTTATGATAAGCCAAAATTGTTTTCAAGTGCAGAGTTTTATGTAAAGAATCCTTAAATGCCGCAGTATATGGATACACATGAAACCAATTAAATTATGCTCAATGTTCTATATTATGTTTTGTGTGTGTGTGTGTGTGTGTGTGTGTGTGTGCGCGTAATACACATTACATTCGACTGACACAGCAATAAAAAAATTTTATACGTAATATACGAGTATTATATTCAAACATGATCAGAATCATTACACATAATGTAATGAAATCGATATACAATTTTCGTGAAAAGCGCGTTAAAAACAAATATTAAATTTCGTTTTTTTTTTGTTGTTAAATTATGGTTTTTAAAAATATGGTTTTGTGTTCCCGTATGTACTCGTATAACAAGAAGAACGCGCGAATAAAAATGAAATGTTGAAAATTATTCCACTCAAATAAGTTGGAGCAACATATAGTATTAAGCGAATTTTGATAATAATAACAATTACTGATAACAGAAAATGTATGTACATACGTATATATTTTGGTGGTTTTATTTAAAATAAAAAATGATAATATTACTTACTTCACCCTCGTGATACCAAAATATGTAGGGTGGTGGTTCAGGACTATATTTTACAGCACATGTTAAATTTATTGTACTACCCTTATCAACGTACATATCAGGTCCACCTAATATTGTTGTTGTTGATACTGAAAAACAAAAATATATAAATAAAAAACAATAATTATTTTTGTTGTTGTTAGGTAATGTTGCTATTTTTTATTATTGTTATGGTTTAGGCGCACTCTTTAGTTTTTAATTTAAACATTTTCTAATTTTTGTTATAGTTATTATTATTTTACGTGCTGTTAATCATTAAGCTTTTTGTTATGTAGCAAATTTATGGTAGTATTTTGTTTTCCTCTTGGGATTTAAATGATTAGTGCTTTTGAAAAATTTGTTTTAAAATGGAAAATAATAGAAATAGTTTGAGAACATTTTTAGCTGAATGTATAAATCAATTTATCTAGAGTGTAGCGGAATAAAAATTTTGATTCTATTCAAAATCCTACGATTAATTAAAATTCCAAAATTATATACCTAAGTGTATATGTTTTGTGTTTACGTTACATTGTTTTATCCAAATCACAATGAAACTATTTTTTTGAGTCTAATAGAGCTATCTTTGCCTCTCTGGTTCGTCGAAATTCTATGATTTAGTACTTCTGACGAATTATCATTATTTGCTCACATAAATATTCATTAAAAACATAAAACCATAATTAAAAGCTGGAACTGTTGCTGTTAATAATTATGAAATTTTAATAACTAGGATTATCAGAATCTATAGATGCCTCTAAAGCATAATGATCAGCAAATGGGAAAAATTAAGTTCGGTTTTTATAGTTTTTTAGAGATTGTTAGCTAATCACGTCCTCGCTATACACCTATTTTTTAGACTATCGTTCGTTGTCTGGTCCATAATTTAGTTAAAACTCCTAGACGACTTTTTTTTAAAATATTTTTTTTATTTTTATTATTTTAAATACTAGAACTGATTACATATATCTTCTAGTAATTTGTCCATCTTTCTTATGTTCATTTTGCATCTTTACATATATCATCTAGTAATTTGTCCATCTTTCTTATGTTCAATTTTTTATAGACTAACTAATGGGTTATATCTCTAACCAATTAGTTAGTCTTTAAAAAACTATCCGCCCTATTGTGGTCTTCCCAATTCCAGCGGTTTCTTTCTTTGGAGCCTTCGTACTCCATTTGTGTAACTCAGCATACCACGTAACTCAACATTTTGATGTTCACCAAGCCGTTGTATGTGTTTCTTTGCACGACTTGTTTGAATTGACGTTTTCCATCCGAAGGAATATAGGTTATCGTTTCTTATGTACCAAGCGAGCGTTCATTATTCAACGTAACACTTTATTTTGAAAACTTGTATTATTTTAATATTGGTTTTCTTAGTACAGCCCCAAAGCTGAGTACCATATTTATTATTATTATTATTAAAGTTGGCTGGAACCCAAGCAGGTTCCGTACTCAATTCCACTCTGGGCCCATGGTGCAATCAGAGGATTCTATCATAATTCGCAAATGCGCTCGGCTGCTCTGGCAAACTGTAACAGCTTAAACCCCAGGATAGGGATGACAATTGACCTACATTTAAAGATCTATAATTAAGAAATCGGGACCTAACTACCTCGAAAGCGGGACAGCCACAGACAAAGTGAATGCTGTCATCGTCATCTTCAAGACAGTTGTCACACAAGGAATCTTGGACAAGCCCCATTCTTTTTAAATGGAGTTTAAAATGCCCATGGCCGGTCAGAATAGCAACCAGAACTTTCAGTTGGCCTTTCTTCAAAGATAGCCTCAGATTAGGTCACAAATTAAGTACTTAGCCACTCGGCATGTAGTAGAAGCTAGCCAATTACGCTTAGCCTGCAAAAACATGTAGTTCTTGATTACTCTTGATTACTCTTGATTGCCACAATGAGCCGGAACCCACATAATTCTGACACGATTATTAGAGCAAATGGCGTTAATAAAATGTTTACAGTTTACCTTTTTGGAAGTGATCATAGGATTTCGTAATGAAATGAGCACAGGTTTACTATCACTGCATAGAATAATGTCTTTTCCGGAAACAGCGAGGTTCGAAGCGTCAATCGCACAACGTGTGAGTGCAATCAGCTCCACTTGGAATACAGTGCAGTTCCGGCCTAGACTCCCACTTGATTGTAGGTCATGTTCAGGACAATAGGTTCCAAAACCTGCACCAAAATTAGAGTGAGCCCCGTCAGCGAAAAACACGAGCGACTGAGCCACCCATACACCGCAGGCGATAGGTAGCGGAGCCTGCAAAGCAAGTATTGAAGAAGAGGACATAGCACCCGTAATAACTCGACAAGCCATACCTTGTATGCTATTAAGCTTCGCAATAACAGAAACTGACTGAACCACAGGCCACCAAACAACAGACGCGTAAGATAGCATAGGTAAAGCTAGAGATTTGTAAATAAACATCAGCATTTTGGGGGTAGACCCCAGGACTTCCCAAATGCTCTTCTACAATGCCAGAAAATAGAAGTGACCTTTTGCAGTTTTATTTCAATATGAGATTTCCAGAAGAGTTTACTGTCCAAAATGACACCCAGATGCTTTACTGTATCGGATCTAGCGATCGTTTCTCCAAAAAGAGAAGGAGCACACAGCTCTCCAGTATTCCTACGTCTCGTGAAGACTATCAGACTAGTTTTCGATGTATTAACGTACAGCCCCTTCTCTAGACACCACATTTCTACAACTTGGAGAGCGCGTTGCATTAAGTCTGATAGTATATTAAGGTATTTACCCTGAACCAGATCGACTAAGTCATCAGCATAACTCTGAGCAGTGAAGCCGGATTGCTGTAGTTTTACAAGTAATTCGTCGATCACTAAGAGCCACAGGAAAGGTGACAGAACACCTCTCTGGGGGCAACCCTTAGTAACTTTAACCGAAATGGAAAGGGAGTCCAGCTCGGTCACAGCAATGCGCGACCGCAGCAAAGATCCAATCCAAGTAACAATGGTTTGGTCAATTCCAAAGTCTGAGCAGGCTTCAGTGATGAAAGCGAAAGAAGTGCTATCAAAGGCACCCGCAATATCGAGAAAAATGCCCATAAGAAACTCCTTAATACTAAGCGATCTTTCAATCCTCGTAACAAGTTCTTGCAGCGCAGTTTCAACTCTGTAAGCTTGTTGAGTGCTACTGAGTGGGATGACAGATAAGTGATAATCTGTCAACAATTCTTTCCAGAGTTTCGAGAAAAGTTGAAGAAAGACTAATAGGGCGAAATGCCTTGGGATCGGTATAATCCGTCTTTCCAGCTTTCGGGATGAACACAACTCTACTCCTGCACCACGTTTTTCGTCTGAGTACCATAAGTCCATATAGGTTTTAAAACGTGTTCGTTTAGTAGCAACTTATTAGGTATTAACAGCTCTGAATATTTTCCAATTACCCAATACATATTTCTATATTTAATGTGTAGTTCCTCCTTTTACTTTTAATGTGCTCTTTCCATTTTAACTTAGCATCGAGATTCATGTTAAGATACTTGGCTGTGTTAGCATAAGGAACTTGTTTAGAATTTAGTTCTATTGTTATCCAATTAACTATTTGATTAGTAAAGTTAACGTGCGTTGATTTTTCGTAGTTGGTTCGTAGCCCGTTGCAGTTTTCTGGTTGCTTCGTCTTCTTTATAACCAGTATCTAAAAGTAAAATTGCAGTATCGTCCGCAAATGTTGCTATTGTTGTGCCGCTTGTGTTTGGTAAGTCGCTTCTGTCAACTAAATACAAGATGGCCCCAGCACGCTACCTTGAGGAACCCCTGCAAATACCCTCTTTAGCTCGGAAAATTCTTCATCACATCTGTGCTACAGAAGGCCTGTGCCACATCCAGAAATATTATTGAGCAATTTTTCTTATTTTCAAATGCATCTTCAATAATACTTGTAATCCTGTGAATTTGGTCTATAGTGGAGTACTGGAGTGGCTTTCTCTAAATTCGAACTAATGTGGTGGTATTAGCTTCCTCTCAAACATTATAGGTTTCATCCTTTTGTATAACAGTTTCTGAAAATTTTTCGAAAGTTCTGGAGGCAGAGAAATTGGCCTATATGACTTTTATGATTAGATGTGAAGATGTTTTCGCACCCCTTTCTCAGGAAGTACCTTCAATATTTCACCTGTAATTAAACCATAGCCAGCAGAATTTTTCGTATTTATGTTTTAGTTAATTTCATCTTTCAACTCTCGTATAGTTACATGTGGTATTTCTCTATACAATCCTCCTTGTGCACTGGTATTATATTTTCATCCGCTGATAGTTTAACAGATGGTTGGAACGTTTCTTCAAGATGAGATGAGAACAGTGCTGCTTTCTGTTTGTTACCCAATTTCCCTCGTCATTTTTTACTGGTGGTATTTGGTAATTTGGTCTTTTTAATGCTTTTGTAGCTTTCCATAGAGATAACTCAGTTTCTTTACCGTCTATAAGACTACGAAGATAACGGGTGACCGATTCATTTTTCAGTTCTCTAATTCTTTGCTTAAACTTATTGCAGAGGTAATTAAAAATTCGTTTGCTTTGTGGTGCTCGGTTTCTCTGCCTTGTTTTCCTTGATTTCCGTTTTTCATTAACCAACTCCCTGATCTCGACTGGATAAGTGAAATTATTACGCTCCTTGTTTTGGATTACAGGGGTTAAATTCCATGCGGCTTGTTTTATATTATTGATTAATAGTTCCACTTAATTTTCTAATTGAACCGGATGGTCGATTGGTGCAAGAAGATCGGTGTTGTCTTCAACCAGTTTCCTAAATAATTCCCAATTGGTTTTGCTATTTGTTAGTCTAGGTGGATTTTCCTTGTTAACAATCGTGGAACTAACAGTCATAATGACGGGCGAGTCTCTCTTTGTTTAAATTATGTCTTGGAGGACAATAAATGGAGAAGACATTGAACATTTTGTTGTTGTTAAGTTGAATGCTGGATAGTAGCTACCTGCATTTTTTTTTTTTTTAAATTGGGCGGATTTACTCCAGCACTCAATGCCACTAACGGGCCCACGGTGCAATACCCGGACAAACACATACTTACACATTAAAAACACCCAACCGTGATTTTTGGTCACCACCGGGAATCGAACCCGAGACCCTCGAATAACAAACCAAGCACGCTACTTACTGTGCTAACGAGGGCGGTAGTAACCTGCATACTTTCTTCTTCAATTTTTATTCCCTCATGATGTTGAATATTTTCTTTCACAAATATTGTTGATCCTCCTCTTGCTCTTTCTGCTGGATGTAAATCGTGATAAGTAAAGTAACCACGTATTTTGGTATATGAGGTTTTAGTAAGATGGCTTTCTGATTTTAAACATATATCAATTTTTTCAGTATTTAAAAAGATTTCTAACTCTGGAATATGTTGGATTATGCCATTTGCATTCCAGATTACAATTCTTAATGTTTTACTTATCATATTAGTTAAGTATAATATGGATGGTATTTCATCCAATGTTCTAGTCGCATGTTTTAAGCATCTATGGATCACTCTAGTTTTATAAGCAGTGTATTTTTTAATATATTTTTTCAAGCATAGATGTATCTTTGGAGTCTTTGAAATTTACTGATTTGTATGGGGTCGTACTCTGTAGCCCGGATGCCACCACTTGTGAAAACGACTTGCGATCAGTTACTTTATTCAGTTAGTTTCCTAGGTCGGTGTTAACGCTATTGGCTACCGGCGTTTTATAATATGATGGACATTGCTGGGAATTTTTTGTTGTTCTTTAGCTACTATGCTGCCTCTGTAGTTTGCAGGATGTTGCTCTTTACAGATCACCCATGTTGGAGGGAAATTTCTATTTAGTAGACACGCCTGAGCAGGGTGCCTTCCAAGGCATTTTACACATCTTGGTCCTCTATTGCAGTATTTTTGCGTATGGTTAAAACCTTGGCACTTCTTGTATTGCACTATAAGCCCAGTGGATTTCCGTAGTGCTTCTATTTTAACCCTCATGTTTCAAATAGCTCTTATATTAAAGATGGCTTCTATCTTTTCTTTGTTATTGAAAGTTAACATAAATAAAGGGAGACTTCTTTTAGTAACTCTAAATTAGGACCCTTCTTTGACCTTCTCTCTTTTTATTATATTTGCTGCATTTTCTATTTGCAGTCCTTGTCGTTGGAGATCTTCCACAATGTCTTTTATTGCATAGGTTGGATAAAGGCCCCTTGCCATAACCTTTATTGAGCGGTTGCTTTTATTTTCATATGTATACTATTCGATGTTCTCTAAATTAAGCTTTGTTGATAAGGCTCTATAAGTATCAGAGTACGGTGTGTAGATTTTCCATACATTGTTGTTAAAGGATATTACTCTGTATTCTTTATCTGCAATGGATTTCAAAATTTCGTTGATCCTCATGGGGCGGTCCTATTAGTAGATTCTGTCTGCGGGCTAGTAGCTACTTTCGGGGAGTATTCCGCTTTGCTTTTCTTGCTTGGACGTTTTTTCCGTTTACTCCATTCGGTCTCATCATTGACTTTTGTTAAAAAACCTTTTCTCAATTCTTCATTATCCTTCGTCAGCACCATAATTTTGATACTTAGCTGATGCGTCATATTTTCAATTTCATTAATTTCATTAATTTTTGCGATTTTTTTTTTAAGATTCGCATTTTCTCTTTCTAACTGAGAGTAACCAGTTGATGATGGCATCAGGCTTGAAATCGCATTTGGGATAAAAAGTCTAAGTTAAAATTTCCGCTGGCACCACTTCTGGCATTAGAAGCATCGGCTTCATCAACTAACGAGTTGCTACTTTTTTCTTTTGTAGGTGATCTTCTTATATTTGGTCATCTTTGGAACGGATTTGATGTTCCATGGTTATGCACCAGATGGCCCTCCTCAATCCATAGAGGCCAGGCTCCATAGAGCGTGGATTTATCAATGTTGATATTGATGTACCACCTATATTTAAATTTACAAAAGAAAGCTCATCGACCCAATAATTTTGGCTTACTTCATCGATGGGGTTTGGACGTGAACCCCGCAACGATTTGAAAGAGAATTTTTTTAAATTAATATTTAAATTAAATTTGCAATTTCAGTCAACATCTCATAACAAATGAAATTAATTTCAAATCTATGTTATGTATTACTAATTTATAGGTGAAATTTTAGTCATCTAACTCTAGTGGAAAAAATCCAATTTATTCCTGAGAAAGTAGTCCGGAAGTCATGCTGTAACTCCCGTTTAAGGGGTTACTTTAATTTTGCACATTTAAATCCTGGTAGCCTAATTTCTCATTTTACTTAGCTGCACATTTTTAACTGTTAGTATACGTAATATCAATGTCTGATACATGGCTGAAAAAGAAACACACAGATGTCAAATTTAGATGGCACTACATTGTTCGTAAGGATTTAATTGATAATTTCAATAGGCGATATCATGAGGGAACTCCTTATATTAAAAGAATTGCACTATAAATTGGTAAATAATGTGCTATTCACTTTTCGTTCGATTTTATTTTTCTTAAACATAGATAACACCCAAAGGGAGAAGCTTTTGGTCGGTATTATTTATAGCCTAACCTAATATTAAATTTGGTTACATGGTAAAGTTATGAGATGGTTAGAGCAGGTAATCTTCAGCAATTTAAAAATATGGTTTTTAACGTATACCTGCCCAATATGACCTTTGTAGAGGAATTTTCAAAAATACGAGTTTTCAAAGCAAACAAGCTGCCCTACCTGATTTCTCAGTTATTATGTTTTCAAGTCATTTTAAAAAACACTCTTAAGCTGCTGTACATAATCATATTTTTGTGAACTTAACTAATCAATCAGGAGGCAATTGTTTTTATTTTAAGAATGTTTCCATTATGGAAGAATGCAATATGGTTGATCCCGATACTATTACCTCTCAGTACTGTCTTAACTAAATTTATTATTTTAAGGCATGTAAAATAGTATATGTCATACTTATTGGCAGATACCTATGCCAGAATTTGTTCATGGCTATAGACCAAGTGTACTTTCGTGTCTATCTAAGGTTTCAGAGAATCTGCAATTTTAGGGAAAAGCATAGTGCAGATTCAGCTTTGATTAAAATCACTGATGATTTGAGTTTATCTGTTACGAAAGGAAAGATCCTTTGCTAATTCCCTTAGGTTTCTCTAAGGCATTTGACTCTTTGAAGAATAAAATTCTAATCCATAAGGTGCATACTAACTTTAATTTTTGTAAATCTGCACTCCAGTTATTATTCTCATTTCTTACGGATAGATACCAATTTGTCAAATTGAATTAAGAGTTCATTAGACATTTAAAATTTCAAATATTTTTGCGGATGACCTGCAAATTTACGATTCAGCGATAGTAGCGTAAAATTACATGGTAGAATATAAGCAACATAAAGAACTCTTGGATCTCACGGAAATAATACATCATGTGATGATAAGCTAAAATTAATGCGAGCTCTAATTATTCCGCATTTAACTTACTTACTTACTTATTCTTGATGCTCTATGATCAATTTTCTTGAATGTGTAAGTTTTGTTAAGAAATACAAAGGTACATATGTTCTTTGCGTGTAGAAAGTTAGGACTGATATATGAATAGCCTGGAAAATAATATGAAGATTCAGGTGTTCGTGAATACATGCCTGAGAATACTGAATGGTTCAGGCCAAATACCATCGAGGTGGTTCGGTCCGCCTACAAATTTAGGAGGCACCAAATGAAATATGTCTTTAGACTGGAAACCGCAAGGCAATTAAAAGTTGAGAAAGTCAGTAATAACTTGGAAGGAAATTGTGCTAGGCGAACGAAAGAACTCTGTACTAAACAGAACTGTGTACTAAACAGATCTAAAGATTTATCTTTTTTTTTAAATTTTTTACCTTTATAAGAGATTAAAAGATTTTCTTCAAAATAAAAAGATTTTTGGTTTTCGTTTTATGTTGCACTGGGATTTGCAGCAATAATGTCATACATTTCACTTCTACATCATTTGAATTTGTAATTGTAATTTGTTGGTTTATAGGTATAATTTTCCATATTTTTATTGATGTATAATGCCATCTATATAGTTCAATGGTTTTCAGGGCTAAACATCAGAAAGTCAAAATTATAAAAACCGTCAACATCCATTCGCCAAATAATTATAATCGTGTGCCATAATATGTAATCCCAGTTTCATGATGGAGAAATACTTTAAGAAAGTTGGTAACTATACAATCATTATTTATTTTACAATTACATTTTGAAAATTCATAAATTATCAATTTCAAGAATCTAATCAGACGATGCGAAATGTAGAAAATACACATAACCTTAGAAGATGTTCCACTTCTGACTTGGCTCAAAAATCGGTAAGAATTCTTTTATACGGTGTTGCTCATTTTAGCAAAATTCAATTCATAATATAATTTATATAATTTTAGCCACCAACGAAAATCAAAAATATTTCTAAATATAAAAACAGTTGGGAAGATGAAAGATCACGCCCAAACACTTAAACATATCAATTATTTGCGGGCATTTCAAGTGTTAACCAAAGCGTCGTTAAGTCGGAATCACAACTTAGTGCGTTTTGTGCTGAGCACAATATTTCATTTAAAACAATGGATCATTTGATTCCAATGTTGAAAAATGGAATACCAGATTCCCTAATTTTGAAAAACGTGACATGCGCAAGAACAAAAACCACAGCAATAATAAAAAATGCAATAGCTCTATCTCCTTAGAGCTTTGTGGATTTTTAAATGAAACGGATATTTCAACGGCCAAGAAGTTTAGTTGTACGAACGCCATTTAATGATAAAATTCAGGATTATGTCTTTGCATTGTTAAACGTAGCAGCTTGTGATGTGTATTCCATCTATTCAAATATAGTAAAAAATTTCAATGCAAAGAACATCGATTATACAAATTTTTGATTGGTTTTGGAGCGGACGGTGCGAATGTCATGACAGACATTTATTTGGGTGCGAATCAGTCGGTAGCAACTATGTTATAAAATGCTCCTGCCACTCGTTTGCCTTATGTGCTAATCATGCATGTAAGTATTTACCTAAATTTATTGAAACTTGCGCTAGCGAAATCTATAATTTTATCCAGAATAGCCCCAAGCGTATTGAGTTGTATTCGTCACTGCAAATTTTATTGGATTACAAACCGATAAAATTATTACATCTATCGCAAACTCGCTGGTTGAGCCTTGAAGCCGCACTGTCAATCAAATCCTAATCAGATATGATGTGCTTCGGTTATTTTTTATACATGAGGATGTGGCTAAATTCGAATCGGTGCAAAGAATGAATCAAAATCTACAAAATCCTGAATTTCAACTTTATTTAAAATTTTTAAAATACATTCTGGCCGATAAAAACCAATCTCCTCAACTACACCGTCTTTATGTGGAAATAACCCGACTATACACCAACATTTTTGAGTCTTTTGTAAAAGCGGAGTTTCTTGCCGAACAACATTATAAATAAGAAAATTCTTAATTCTTGTGTCGATTTAGTAATTTGTTTCCCTAATCTCGTTGATCAAAACGACTACCAACAGGTTGACGACGAATGGCGAGAGCTTCGGCATTTTAATTTCAACGACACGGACTACGACTACGACTTATTTTCGAACTGAAACGTTGCAGTGATCCATTAGTTGGTGTACTACAATGTGGGCCAATTAACCCGGGACGAGAGCACTTTTTCCACACATATATGTACATTTACAGAAATGCGTACACAAAGTATTACAAGTACATTGAACCTTAACACAAAATGTTGGTTTGGAATAATTAATTTCATCAATTAATTAATTTTCCGCAGCCCGATTTAATAAAAATTAATTTTTCAAACCGAAGATTTTAACAACCGAAATTCTCTAGACTGAAATTTTGAAAAACAGGATTTTAAATTTAAGAAAACCGATCAAAATCGATGGAATTTCTTTCTTCTCTTGACGGAAGAGTAGAGGTCAATCGAATATTATTGTTTAAAATCTAAAATTATGAATTTAAAAAATTTGGAGCGAATATTTTCCATCGTAGCGGACGTTATAACGAAAGAAATAGAGCCACGATAATTGAAACGCTATCTGCAGCCGTTCGATCGAGTTTACAAAATTTAGAAGAAAGTTGTGTACTTTTCAAATACATCGAAAATTATTTTAAAAAATGAGGGCCACGGATGAACCTTCTGTATATATATGTAATTGCCTAAATTTTTAATTAATTTTATTTTTTGGTCTAACAGTATGTATGTACTCGTAGATACCATGAAGACAACATTAATTAATTTATGTCGAATATATAATCTTCGGCAAAATTGGGACATTTTGAATTTTGCGGAATGTTTAACAAAAAAAACAAAACTCTCTACAAAAAGTAAGAATTTCACTAATGTGAAAAAAATTCTCAAAATTGAAGTTCCAGATGCAACAATTAACGGAATGTTTGTAAGTGGAATTTTTTGTTTACCCAAATTGTGTTACAATTAGAGAAAGTTCTACTTTATTACCAGACAGTCACAAAGTTTTAATAAATTTTCTGCTTATAGACTGTTGTAACTTGGGTAAACAAGATAAAAATAATTTAAACTTTATCTTATTTAAGTTTTCTCTTATCAAAAAGCTCTTATCATTTTAATCATAATTTTTCAACAACTCAGTTATTTATTAGACACTGTGTGTGTGTGTGTACGAAGTTTAATTTATATTGATTTTTTGTTATTATTGTTAGTATATATGTATAAGTATGTACATAAGATTAATAGTTGAAGATTGTTAATGATTAGCATATTATTAAACATAAATCAATCAAAAACTTTTAAGACAAATAAAAAAAATTAAAAGCAAATAATTTAAATTTAAAATTAATTATAATTTTAAAAATTTCCCCAACAATTTTATGTTATAAAATTTAAATCAATTATTTATCTTTCTTTAAATAAAATTATTATTAGATTAGTAGTACGTATAGTAGTAGCAGTAGTGGGAAACTGGTGTAGTACTCAAGCCAGAAAACGGAGTATATTCTATACCAGTCGTTATATTTAAATTATTGTTTAATTAAAATTTATCTAACAAGTATATAACATATACAAATATATTTGGGTTAGGCTGTTATCTATTTATGTACGAAAAAATAAATAATTAAAATTCATAAAAACACTTTTATGTATTTTTAATATATCTACCAGAAAATTTATCTGAATACATTCGTCCATAGATATCTTGGGCATAATCATAATCATTTTTAAAATTTTCATTATTATTGTTGTTGTTATTATTATTATTATTATTATTACGGTTTTGATTATATAATTTTCTAATATTTTCATAATGCTTTTGTTGTTGTTGAAAATATAAATCTAAATTTTTTGATTGTTTAATGTTCTTTTTTAAATCTTCATGATATGGACGATAGGATGAACCATAATAACCGCCACCTTCACCTTTATATGGATCTAAATTCAAAATTGTTGTTTCATTGTTTTGGTTTTGACGAAAAAATTATTTTATTTCAATTTACAAAAAATCATACAAATGTTGAAATTTTTAATACATACCGACAATATTCAGATGGACCGAAAAACTTTTTATCGGTATCGTTGATACTTGGCATTCATAAACGCCAGCGTCTCGAAGCTGCGCCCATTTTATATGCAATGTCCATTCGTCTGTGTCTTTATGATGTGTGGTTTGAAATCGTTGATCAGTCGAATATGTGTATGTGACTACTGTTAATATATGTAAATCTCTATGCCTTATCCATGACACCTGGAAATAAATCAAAATAGTTTTTTTTTTTGGTTTAAATACTGCGTGACTTTGTATACGCGTTACATTTGCAATTCATTAAACAATTTCCCAGATCTATATTCTACATTGTGTATGTTAACAAAAAATTACGATTCAATGACACGAATATTATATTTGATATATAGTTATCCTTCGAAGACAACACCGGATACAATTTTTCATGGATGAGTAGTGTGAGGCCTGTTTAACCCCACTCAAAACATAAATACTCAAATTAAATAAAACAGTTTTGTTTAAATAGAAAAGGTTGTATTTGAGGATTTGCCGTTTTATCAGCGCAGGTCAAACTCGGAGATATTTTTTATTTTACTGTGTCAGCAATCCTAAATAAATAATTTATTCTATTTCAAAAGGAAAATAAATGTTGTAGGCTGCTAAACGAATATTCATGTTACTGATGTTGTACAGAAAAAAAAAACATGAAATATGCAAATTCAATTTTGACATCGAATGATAAACGGCGCATTACGATTAATGATTTTTTATGTCGACTAGTAACCCATTTAATTCGTTTTATTATTTAGAATTTGAAATTGGTTTAATAATTTCCAAAAATTGAAAATTTCCTAATTTTAAATTATAAATATTAAAAGTTCGCCCCTAAACGAACCCTCTCTTAACACATTTTTCAAAATAAAAATAAATAAGCAATTACTGTGGTTATTTTGAATTTCGAATTGGTTTTGAAAAATAAATTTGTCTTATATGTAAACCCAACATAATGTGAAATGGTCAAATTTTGAATATAAGTGTATATGTATATAAGTGATTGAGTTTTCTGTCAACAAAAACTACTTCAGATGCGTAAACGAATTTTTATTTATATAACATCTTTGTGTTAAACATGATAGAACATAAAAATCTACCTAAGAAAACTACAAATATTCACATACGAGTATCAACATAAATCTGCATACAAAAAAATAATTTTAAACTGGAATTTTATATCACAAGTATTCGTGGAGTTTTATAAAGGATAGAAGGTTTTTTAAATAATCACCTGGACCACCGATGCGGCATGATGATTTTAAATTATTAATTTGAAATTGAACGATTTTTAAAAGCAATATACACATTATTTTCATCAATTGTGAAAAGATTACAATTTTAACAAGATAATATAAAAGTACTCTGTCTAAAATACATCCAAATGGTATTTTAGAAAATTAAATTAGTTTCAATTACTGGTTTTGACAGCTTTATAATTTCACATTTGACAAAGAGTAATTGTCCTGAAAATCCTGAGATATTTGTTGAACAACGAATAATTAATCTCCTTGTGTACACGTGTATACGATAAAGTCATGTGATGCACACACCAGAGTTTTTTAATTTAGCGAGATTTAGAAAATTTTATGATAACAGTTTGACCAGTTTAGCGTGATTCATCGATTTTTCTTCAAAATTGTTAATTTTTGGTATTAAGAAGCTTATTTACACTTCAATTTCTGCTATGATTTTCTGGCTTGCCAAATTGCGTAGTTGGAATGCATCGAAATAATTAGACGGTAATTTCGAATTTATATAAAACGTTTTCTTTTAGTTTTTTGGCAAAAATATTTTGGGACAAACTAAAATCTTTTTGTGTAGTGTATTTCTTATGGTAATTTAATTCAAATAAAATCAAAATCACCAAATAGGTAACCGGAAGCAACATGTGAAATATCGCATTTAGTATTCGCATTAAATTAAGTTCCAGTAAAGAAAGCTACGAATAACAGACCTTGTGCGTTATTCCGGCTGCCGCAACAAAATCTTTATCAGAAACGGAATTTATAGATTAATTGTTTTAATTTGTGAACTGGGCTGGGATATTCAACAGGCGTTATTGTGTCGCATTTTTCAAGAACAAAGCTGCGTACGCTATTTTATATTCAATCTGAGCTGTAATTTCTATTCTGCTCGATTCTATTTCTATACAGTCATTCGATAAAATATCAGCATTTTTTAGCGTTAGCTAACGAAATGAAGAAAACGAGATAATGTGCTGATTTATTCTAAAGGCGTCTATATGTAACAAATAACAATGCTATATGCATTCTTATAACATTGAATGGTATTCATTTTTGTGCTTTCGTATCACTAATTTTAGTTGTAATTTCTTTTTGATTTTATTTATAAAGAATTATTCTCTATTACTTTTTAAAATAAAAATAAAAGTTTTAATACTAAACGGCAAACACAAGTGCAATCATATTGTGAAAAGCTAAAAAGAAATAAATTTCTCTTGAATGCATTGTTGAGTCGGTGTGTCTTTATCAACCGGAGCAGAATCTTGTTGGAAGGTGCAATTATTATTTGGATTGATCAATTTCTATGAATGCCCTTTTTAATAAAAAAATTTGAACGGTAGCATTCCCACAGAGATACATCAAGCTATACCCTTTGTTTAATTGTGCAATTGTTCAATTGTGAACAGCTTCTCATCCGTAAACTATTTATTTTGATTTTTCATTCCAGAACCGCTTTAGTAACACTTTTGTAGTTGGTACGGTCTTCCTTAACTATTTTATCAACGTGCGTAACTAGAAGATTAGATAACGCATTTGACTAATTAACTTAACAATTTCGTTGCATCCGACATTTGATGATATTGCGATCTGTTCCTGGCTGGTCCAAACAATTATCTATCTAACGGTAAATTAAATTTGTTCGAAAGTACTGAAACACAGTTGTCTAATGAAACATTGCCAATTATCATGATCTCATGGTACAACTAAACAAAATTGAATCATCCGAGTAAGTACCATTTAGTTTTGAAAATTATATAACTTCGCGTAAAGCTTCATATTCAAGATTTTGGCCCAAATAAAATTCCGTTACATTCATAACTTGACCACTTGTGGGATTTAGACACATTGTTTAATTTACCTTACAATTACCTTAATAAGGAACTTAATTGATTCTAAAACTGGATTCATGCAAAAAAATGACTAGGATATGACTATTTAGGTATTCCTGAGATCTTAAGTCAAATTAATCGGACTTAAGATCAGGAATATCTGATTTAATTCCATAATATAGAACCTAAATTATGTTATAATGATTTATAGAACACAGCAGAAATTTCGAATTAAATAACTTAATCATAGATCTCACCTCGACTTAAATATACTACGCAAGGCAGAATAATAATTATCAAATATGACAGAGAAGTTCATACTAAAAAAATAACAAAAAATTACACTGTTAAATTTGGCAATTTTTCCAATTGGAATTTTATTTATACGAAAATTTAAATTTGAGGTGTTTTGTAAATTGTATGCTGCCGATTCTAGAGATAATTACACACTCTCGAGTACATATTTGGATAGCTTAGAGCGGCCACCTTTGCGTCCATTAGATTAATATCCCACAATACGGTACTAGTTGGTCTAAGCTATTCGAAAATGTAAACGAGAACCTGTAGACATCTCTACAATTTTGGTTATTTGATTATTTTAATGTACAGATTTTATCGCCTATTTAAGCATTTCAATTGGAAAAAATAATAAAAAAATCCAATTGGGAAAAATAACAAAAAATCCAACAGAGAAAAATAATAAAAATTATTCAAAACACTGAAATTCCAAATGATGTAAAATAAATAGTAAAGTTCATCAAAATTTAATTTTCCTGATCATACAGATTCAAAATAGCCTGAACTATTTGAAAAGATAAACCAGTATCTGGAGACATTTCTGGGATCGGTGGCTCAAAATTTTAAAAATCAATCAAAATCAAGAAGTTTTAAATTCCTTAAACAAATAGAAAAGTTCATCAGAATTTAATCTGATTGACCACGAAGGGGTGGTCCTAGGTGGTCTAAACTATCCGGAAATATAGATGAGTAGCCGCCGACATCTCGAAACTTCAAAATTCTGTGAAAATCTAACCGCTCAATCCAATTTAATGCCTATGGACGCAAAGGTGGCAGTTGCTCTAAACTATCCGAATATGTACTCGAGATTATGTAATTCTCTCTAAAATCGGCAGCATACAATTTACAAAACACCTAAAATTCAAATTTTCGTATAAATAAAATTCCAATTGAAAAAATTTCCAAATTTAACAGTGTAATTTTTTTTAGTGTGAATTTCACTGTCATTATCAAATTTATTATAAAATCCCGACAAACATTTCAATACCGACAGCTATATATCGGGTTCAAAAATACCGCGTTTCGGTAACAATTACAACAACAACCGAAAAATACCGATCATCGGTCACAATTACAAAAACAACAACTCAAAAAATACTACAAAAGAGAATAACAAACATTTTTCGTTTTATGTTTTTTTGTTTTACATATACTGAACTATTTGAGTGAGTGAGACAAATTATTTTTTGTCATTTTACTTCATGTCGTCCTCTACATTCATTTAAATATTTAATTTTATTTGGTTTGCACGATGAAAAAAAAAATTAATTACAGGGCCAATACCGAATTACCAAACAAAGACAATCAAATTACGGTAAAATAGTAATTTGAATTGAGCTTGATAAACTAACATTCAAAAACAAAACAACGAATAGCTGAGAAGAAATTAAAACTATTAAATTACCGAGTAAATCCAATCAATTTACCGCTGAATAGAAATTTGAGATTATCATAAACTGAAATACAAGAACAGACCAAAACTTTAGAGTTAATGACCAAATCCTCTAAAATTACGTCATAAATTTCGTTGATTTAATTATAAATCGGTGAGAAAAAATTAAAACTACTAAATTACCGAGCAAATCCCATTAATTTACCGTGATATAGAAATTTGAGATTATCATAAACCAAAATATAAAAACAGAAAAAAATTTAGACTTATCTCCCAAATCCCCGAAAATTACATTGAAATAATGGCAAAAGCTTCTTAAATATTAGTTGACCTAATTAATGTAAAGAAATGGGATTCTTTTTTATTTCATAACAAATTATTATAATTTTTTTTTTTTTTACTATTTCGAGGTAATTTAGTGGACTTTGTTCAGTCGTTGTTCTTCCTATTTTACTCGGTAATATTTTGGACCTAGCTCGGTAAAGAATTTCTTTTTTCTTTTAACGAATTACCGATCAAAGTCCATAAAATTACTGCGAAATAGTAAAAACAAATTGTAATAATTTATTATTGAAAATACATCATGATGTGATCCTTTTTTTATTTATTTATATTCGTTTCGTTACTAATCGTCAGTCAGGTAATAATCGTGGTCTAGTTAAGACTTCAGTTTGTGAATAAAAAATAAAAAAATTTAAGGAAATAATACAATTTTTTATTACATATAGCAAAAGGTAAGAATTTTTATTAAATTTTTATTAATTTTTGATTTTCTTTTTGCATTTCAATATTATAAATTATTACAATATTTTTTTTTCAATTATAAATAATTTTAATTATAAATTATTATAAGTTATTTTTAGACGATTTCACGGTAATTTTATGGACTTTGTTCGGTAATGAATTCGTAGTTTTTAATATTTTTAATTTCAAAACTATGCTTAGAGGTTGTGCAACAATTATTCGGTAATATTTTGGATGAAGCTCGGTAAAGAATATTTTTTTCTTGTGTATTTCAATTATAAATTATTACAATTTCGCCGTAATATTATAGACGATGACAATTTTCCACGATGACACGATTTCGCCGTAATATTAGCCGTGTTTCTTGACGTATGTTCTGATCCGGATCAGATCATATCTGCTTTCCTTTCATTTGTATAGCCGCGTTTCATGAAATAAACATAAAAATTGTACTATCTGCTATTATAGACTTTGTTCGGTAATTCGTAGTATTACATATTTTTAATTTCAAAATTGTGCTAAGTTGTGGTTTTGCAACAATTGTTCGGTAATATTTTAATGATAAATAAATGGCTTTTGACCAAAAATGATAATATTATTGCTTTTCAATATTTAGAAAAAATTGATAATGAGTTATACATCTATGGTTCGGAAACAACAGCAAAATAACATTTTTATGACATTCCGGTAGCCTCAAGCCGTTTCAAGATTTTTAAAACTACCACAGTGCAAACAAATCCTGTTTATTGGAAACTAAATGACATCGCCCAAAAACTATTTAGTATGGAGTGCTCTGAAGGAGAGGAATATAGATTTTTTACCAATAACCACATAGTAAAATGTAAGCCATATATCTCATTCGTTTTCTAGATTTAGTACCTACTAGTTTAACTCATGTTTTACAATTAAGCATTTGTGTTTATTATTTATTACTAATTATTTAACGTTTAACTTAGATGTTATCAGTTTAAATATATGCTTTTATGCCTTTATAGATATGCGTTTGATCGATTTGTATTGTTAATCTATATAGATAATTCTATTACATGTATTTTATTGTATATTGTGTTTCTATTTAGGTAGAATGTATTGCATAGTGGAAACCACTAAACCCAGTGGAATTATTGAATGTGTTGCGGTTTGCACAAAATGGTTTATAAATTCCAAGCTAATGTGGCCCACGCACTATTCGAAGGCGTTCAAAAATAATGCAGATGTAAATTCGGATTGGGTACCATATGATTTCAAAATGCTAAAAAATTATATCGGTAAGTACTGTGGGTTTACATGGTATCTCGCTTTGTCATATTAATTGTAATACGATTTTTTTTTTGTTTTATTTCAGAAACACAACCTGAAGTGATTAACGTTGAGGAAATATATGCGCAGTCCACCAATTCGGAATCGGAAAATTTTACCCGTCGAAAAAATCCAACAACTTATAATTTCAACGATGAAATGGAATATACACCCGAATTGGCTGAAGAACATAATAAACCGTTTCAAGCTCCTCCTATTTCAAGTTTGAAGATGACTGATACTCTGGTCTTTTAGCCTATATATTTTTAAAGAAATATAAATTTATTTATTTATTAGTCGAAACCACTAAACCTTTATTGTTTTATTATGAGTTTTATTTTACGGTAACTTCGTACCACAAAATTACTGATGTGAAGTAAAATATTCCTGTAAAAATTCTAAAAATGTTAACGTATGAATTCCACAGTAAAGACTGACATATTAAAGTAAATAAATTCGTAAGAATACCGATCCATTAATGTAACATTGACACGTAACTCTTCAGTAACGAACACTGACATTTTACAGTAACCTTTTGTACCACAAGATGCTAATTCGGTAAGTAAAATTTTCCAGTAAAAATTTTAGAAAGGTTAACGTATAACTTCCACAATAAAAGCTGATATATCAGAAATTAAAGTCGTAAAAATACCGATCCATTAATGCAAAATTGACTCGAAAATCTTCAGTAATAAATACTTACATTTTACGGTAACTCGTACTACAAAATTACCAATTAGGTAAAGTAAAATATTCCAGTAAACATACGAAAAATGTTAACGTATGAGATCCATAATAAAGATTGACATATAACAGTTATTAAAACCGCAAACATACCGATCGGGTTATCTAAATTTGACACGTAAAAATTCAGTAACAAACACAGACATGTTACAGTAATTTGAAACTGAAAAAATACCGAATCGGTAAAATCGGCCTGCCCAAAGAGCCACAAATTGCGTTCTTTTGTCGGTATTATATCGGTAATTACCCGACACGGTTATCGGTATTTTCTGGGTAATTTTGCGGGTCAAAATTATGAAAATGTTTGTCGGGAAAGGAGCCCTAAATCATACGGCAAATTTGTTGGTGAGCAAGAATTCTCACATAATCATGCATACATAACAAGACTGTGAATAAAGAACCTATTGCTAGTTTTGCGACTGAAAGCAATTTGGTCGTGATGATTACGAAAGAATGGATGGGATAGAATATTTTTAAAAAAAATATTTTGTGTTATTTGTTATACATAAACAAGAAAAACTGGGATGGGAGGAAATTGTATTGCCTGATGAATATTTTATTTTTGTTTGGGATAGAAAACTGGGATAACTTCACATGCTTGATTCAAAATTTCGATATCATTCATGATTCGGGATTGATTAGACTTTACTCGACAGCTTAAATCATGTTTATTTTCTTCCTCATATCGTATATCATCGTCACCATACATTGTAATCAAGTCTCCTCGTTCTGATTAATATGGCTGCTGTGCATGTAATCTGGGTAATTCAAACTCGATGCCTGAAATGATTATTGTGATATTGTTTCTGTCAACTAGCGGCATAGATGTTGTGTTTCGGTGGGGCTTATAATTCAATAAGAAACAACAGTTTACTATCTTTCAAATTGATTTTCTTGGCGTGTACAGAATAACCTCACAAATCCATCTCTAATCTAGTCGTTCTTTAAATGACTCGAGATTAAGAATTACGTTGATGTTCTTTAATCTGGAACACTGTGCACTTTTCCGAAATTATAAAAATAAATTATTTAACCTTCAACCGTCCCGCAAAATAAATAACACTCAACTCCCACGGGTCAAAATAGACCCATAGTGTCATATTACACCAAATATCGCATAAAACATGGTTTGTTTTTAAAGTTTTATTTTTTAAATTAAAATAACAAAAATATATTTAACTACATGACTTGAATTAATCATTTTTGAAACTTATCTTGATTTATTTATTTCATATATTGCTGCCAAATGATGAATAAGCATAAGTTTTACACATACATTTACTGCATATTTGACATTTTAATGTATGTTTACCTGATATTTATTGCAGAATGTACAGCGGCCTCTTTTTAATTAGATGAGGCTCTTTTCGATTTTTCCAAAGAATCGCCTAAGGATTCAATGAAAAATCGTCTTGAATGGTTTTATTTATATTCCAAGTTGGGCAGACATTGGTAAACGTCATTAGTAGCACTAATGACGGACAAATCAAATATATTTGCGAATCCGACAACTATCCATCTATTGGTTTTTCTTTTACATATGTAATGTCTACTCTGCCTTTGGTTTTTTTCAGTTCCGTTGACCACTTTTGTGAAAAGTTCAGTATGACACACTTATTTTTTGAGGAATACACGAAACCAATGCTGTGTCTTGACGCTTGAGTAAATGCAAAAGTTGAGGAGAACACCGATTATCATTTTACTTCGAAGAGTGTTGGAGAAATTGATGTCTTATTCTTTCTAATAATACTAATCATCGTCATAGTTCGTCTTAACATCATTTTTCGTAGTTGATAAGACGTACAGAAATTCTTAAAAGTCACATATCTTGCTTTTAGTTCTCTTGAATATAAATCGAAAATTCCAAATCCCTGCTTTTGTTCAGGCGCCGAACCTCTTTCCTTCCGCGCTTGTGTTGCTGTCATCGAATCGTATAACTAGAAATGACATTGAATCTTTTCGGAGACATTATGGTTGCCCGAAAAATTTGTCGACCATTTTGTTCCTGCGATAAGTGCTTCGTTATTTGATCTGTATACTCAAGCTAATATAAGAACCCCAATATAAGCGTTCTTTTTTATAAACTCGTTACCCTATCAAACTAGTATTCAGTAATATGTACTATTTGTAAATTATTTTTCGTCATTCGAGCTTTGGCGAATCTTGTAATTGCTGGGTTTAGATGTAATACATCCAATGAAGACATTCTTCCACTCTGAAGAAATGGTTCTCAATGCGACCCGATATTTTTGCCTGTCGATAAGATTGGCCTGTGTGTTTCGCTTGAATCTAGAAATTGCAATAAGTGAAGCAGTGAAAAAGGATCTTTACAGCACAGCTGTTTCACATCTCACATATAAATATTGTTGGACAGGTTTTTCACAAGTAATTGAAATTGAAAGTTCGCCTTAACCGATTTGCAAGATTCCAAAAACTAACAAAAATAATAAAGCAACAAATTAAAAATAACGGAGTCAGCCCAAATACAAGCAACAATATACTTGTATTTGAAATTATGAAATCTGTCTTTGCCTGGAGGAAATTACCGACAACGTATGTATATCAAAAACCTAAAAGTCATTTTTTAAACATTTTTGAATTTCCAAATAAATCACTGCAATTCTAACGGAACTTTTAATTCAGTTAATTTAGATCAGCAAGAACTATATTGAATTTTCAATTCAACGTTGTTGGATATTATTGTATTTTTCCAATTCAAATTCAGAATTAATTCAAAATTTCTGTTAAGTGGAAAATTGGCAAAGTACAGTTCGATTTTAAATTTACAAATTATTTCAAAATTCATGTTATCAGAATTTATCAATTATTGCCAAGCATTCGCTAAAATTACAGTTTCCATGTACTTACATATGTCGTACGGTTATGTTTAATGTTATTGACATTATGTGATATATTTGTTGAACTTGTTATTTTGAAATTACTTATAAACGATTTTTTGTATAATGTAGCACGATTTTTTTTGTACCGTGTTAAACGAATTGTTAATTAAAAGCCATGATAGGGCTAAACATTTTAAGAACCAAAATGTATTAAAAAAAACTAATTACGATTTCGAAATGACGCCATCCATACACAATTTAATGGGCATAGAAATTAAATTTCAACATGAAAGGACTGTAACCATGAGAAATGTAATTATGTTATAGCTTTTTCATTGTTGGTACCAACAAAATGGTCTTAAAATCAGTCACCATAAAATTAAACTGTATCAATTGACTGGAAACAAAATTCTTCTGGGTTAAATTATAGCCGGTTTGGTATGCGGCAATTAAAAGTTAAAATCATTTTATAAATCCTCATACTTACGGTTTTATTTCCTAAATTTTTGACACGGCAACTTAAATACGCTGATTTTCCAACCAATGCTGTAACATTTGACGGCATCATTAAATCAAAATACGGTTCATTCCACTTAGGATGAACAATTGAACTTAATGGATGCATTGTTGTGGGTCCTACTAATGAATTATGCGAATTTGAATTTCGTTGGAAACCACCATTGGTAAAATCTGAAAATACAAAAATAACAAAAGAAATAATTTTAAATTAGTTTAATGAACATAATTAGTTGTGGTATAGAATTTTTATTTTGGTATATGAATTGGATGTATTGGAAAATATAATTTCCCTACTTATAATTCTTTTCCATGTGCGTTTCCTTCAACTAGGAGTCAATAGTAGCTACGAGTTCATAATTTATTTATTCTATTATATTCATATAATTACAGATAATTATGTTTTGTATGCCATTCACTGATGTATACGATTGGACAAACAAAGCTTGTTAAAACGCTATAGTACATAATGGAAATCCTCAATTATTTTGGATTTCAGTTTTTCCTGTTTTTGATTCTAAATTATACCATTCTTGCACATTATTTTTAAAGCTAACTCGTGTGTGTCTTTATATGTAGTTGGGAATTGTCTTATGTGTATGGTATATAAACACAATAATAATCAGACAATGTCTTAATAATATGAAGGATCATTCAATATTTTTCCATTTGCATTTTATACAAAGGAATAAAACAGGATATTGTGGTTTCCTGTGTTTATTTTATGCTCTCTCACGAACAACTTTCTACTTATAATAGATTTTTAAAGTAACATAATAATTTTGTTACAAAAACATTTTGAAATCTTTTTTAAACATGCAATATTTTGTTAAATATGTAGGTATGTACATACATATATGTACAAAGCGCTTATTTTATGTTTTAGTTCATGTTATATAAATTGTGCATCGCTTTGAATAATAATCAGATTGCAATTTGGTATCTTTTCTTATAAATAAGGGCAATTGTTTAGGGTGGAACAATTATAATTTATATATGTACAAATAACAACGCTATAAAATTGAAAATTAGATTAACAACTATGGTATTCCACCACATTTATAATGATAATAAATAAATAGAAACCTCGAAACCACATCCAATTTCTTAAACACCGCATTATCATAAATCTACACATAGTTCTGCGAGAAAAAATTGATCAGTCAACCACAAATACACCACTAGTACGCTTATCATCAATTACGTGCAAGAATATTAAATATCTAACCATTGTGTAATCGTGTTTATAAGAAAATTCTAATATAAGTCTTCTTGCTTTCGTATAAAAACGAGCAACAGTAAACCTCTTATTTTTCTCTTAAATTGTTTCTGTAAATTTTAAAATGTATTCCTTCTTAATAGCATGCATGTCTTCTCGTGTTGAGTTTCTATATTTTATGAAAATAAAATAACCATAACCTATATATTTATACTATATATAGTATGGTAAATTTAAGAGTGATGTGAAAACCATTTTCTAATATTCACTGGAAGATTTTTATAACCCACTTCGTTATAAAAAAAAATATTTGGTCGGAAAATATTTGTAAAAAGTTATTTTATCGGATTAAGTTTATTTTTGTATACACAGTTCATATATAGATTTTAAGAATGAAGCAAAGTTTTTATACAAAAAATGATTTTTTACTAAGTTGGAAAAAGAAAAAAATTGTACAAGCAAAAAACTGCAATAATTCATTTATGCATTAAATTGCATTTCAGGAGTTTTTATAAATGTGATTTCGGTATTTGATTATTCCAGCAGTTACCAGTATACTATGCTAAAATAATACTTTTTGTTATTAATTTAAATTTTATTTATTTATATGAATAAACTGAGCTTTTCTCTAATTTAAATTTAATCTTAGTACTTAAATATACCATATTATGGTACCATTGTACACAGGGGCCAAATAATTACAATATGCCACATGTTTGTAAGTTTTATCATTTGGAATTTAACAAACAAATATATTTCAAAAACCCAGTATATATTCTGGATAAACTTAAAAATCTGTAGTTTTGTGTACTGCTTTGCTGGCAGTCGCCATTTAATACTGAAATCTTTAGATTTTATAAATATTTTATAAATACATTTATGAATACAACTTCGCAGTCTACCAAAACGAACATTTGGTTCTATCGATTTAAAATAAATTTGTTTCCCGTTAAAAAATATATATATTATTATTGTCCCTGCAATCTTTTTAAATAATCGGAGATAAAATCAAAACACACTGTATTAGCCGACGATTGACGACTGTTAAAATGAATTTTGCGCAATACTTATGTACATATGTCGGAATATTTTTTGTGTTTATTTTATTTTCATATTTATGCAATTAAAATTTGCCACCATACGACAATACTAGTCGCCAAAGCAAATAATGTTAAAAATGGTTAAACCAAACCGTATATTTTTCACAAAAAATGCATTTTCAAAAATATTCCACCATAATTTTTTAACGGAGATATTTCTACAAAAATAATCAAAAATTTCATGGAAATCGAGTTACAGAATACTAAAATTCCAACAAAATTTAATTTGGAGCTAAAATTTCTTCGCGTTGGAGTTTTTCCAACGAAATGAGATACAGAATGATAAATAGTCAAATGGATTTTGTTTCTAGTGGAAACGAGGCATGAATAATTGTGAAACGTTTATTTTTGATGTAACTAGTAAAGTAGTAACATATAATCTTCAGTATAATGTTAATGCGATAATAAAAATAAAAAATATTTTTTATAATATAATATTTTGTTAATTTTATTTAATTAAATTTGAGTATAATAAATACAATTTAAAAATTAAGTATAATTTCATATATAAGAAAATATTGTAACATCGTCAATTTTTTCAAAACTAAATTAAATTGTAGGTTCTTGTGAAACATGGTGAACCATCGAAATATCGGAAAATTGTTTTTATTAGATCTTTTAAATGATTTAAATAATTTTTTTTTTTTAAATGTTGGGCTAAAACGTTTTTTTATGTTGTTCATATTTTTATTTAATTACAATGTCTAGTTTAAACCTGCTTACTAATCTGCCTATAATAATATATGTTTGACATATACGCAATAGTAATTATGTTATACATAATGTTAGGTTTTATTTAAATTGAGTCATTTTTGGTTGAATCCTTATCAGACTAGTGAACCTTAATTTATTTCTAACCCTGGAATATTAAAATGAAACAGCCCGAAAAAATTAAAAATTTGATTTTATTTCAATTTATTCAGAAAGTTTGAAAATATTATACGTAGAGGAATCCGAAGATACTCTATAGAATTGGAGAATAAATTACTTCAAAGAAACCGTTTTTTTATGATTTGAATATCATTAGGTGACATTACTATTGGAACTAACATTTATTAACGTTTGATTGATTTTAGTCAATGCAATAACACGTTCAACAATAGTTTGTTTGGTTGCGCAATTTCTGCTTCGATTATATGGCTTTTGTCTTTTAAAAATCGAATGATCTTTCAAATATCGCCTGCCAGTTTGATATTGTTTTAATTTTTACAAAACACCAGATTTTTTAAATAATTCCCTATCAGAAATTGTTTCTCAAAAAAAGGTATAAAAATAACCTTTAAAATTTTATAATTAGTTGTATTTAAAATTAAAGGCCTTATATACTTTACTGACGATGTTGAACTCATATGGACGAAATCAGACAATTGATTTGTATGCTTTTTATGTGCAATGCAAAGTTCATTTTTGTACAGGAAATATTTATTATGAATTCAAGGATGCTCAAACCATATTTTAAGAATAAATGGAAAATTAATTAACAACAAATCATCACTTTCAGAACAAATTTAAAAACCAAATATTATTTTGAAAATGTTTGAACTTCGTAGCTTTCTCGTAAATGCTATACGTTTTGAGATATTTAGAAAAAGCAAAAAAAAAAGACCTCCCAATTTATTTGGAAAACTTAAATATTAATTTTCAGATGTATTCTTATTATTATTATTGATATTCCATTGTTTAAAAAATAATCTTTAATACGAATTTTGGTTTGTGTTCGGTATTGATTACAGCCTCCCTATTCATCACAACTGTTCTTAAAATTCCCAGTCTTCAAATTTATCTTCACTAAATTTTAATTTCTGTAGTAAAATGTTTTCTATTTCCAGTTCATTAAATAATAGTCTAGTTGCACACAACTCGTCAAAAATATATAGTTTTTCATGATGGGCAAGAAGAAGAAACAGTTTAAAGATCTAAAAATTGATTTACACAAGGTTTGAACTGACAGAATCGATGAATATGCCAGGCAATATTTTAATTCAGGGCTTCCCAAACATTATGTGTTTGATAACCAACGCTGCGTTAGGAATAAAAGACAAAACCACCACACGTATGTTTGCAGTAAGCCTCTTTCTGCTAATGAAACATTTGTTTCAATTATGAGAAGTCCTTTTCTATCATTTGTTAGAGATTTTGAATGAATTCCAGCATTGCAATGTCCCAGATAATTTCTCCATAAGTATTTTTAACTAGCGCTGAAATTCAAAATAGATGCAATTACAAATCATCTATAATATAACTAAAATAATTCCCGATAATTATGTGTTATGTACAGATTGCCGATTGAACATAATTTAATTAGTAATAGAGCAAAGAGTTGTAATGCATGGTTTTGCAAAACTCGTCCATTAGTCTGCCTATTTTTCATGAAAATCAACTCAAAATTTTGTTGAAATAAAGTCACAGTGTTAAAGTTAAAATTTGCAACTCACGAGTAAAAGAATTACTATTTAAAAGGTTGATTTTAGGTAAAAAAAAAGGTAAAATTTTAGTGAAAACAGCTCAGATCTGCGAGTTTGTATGTTTGTCTTAAACTGTTGCGCAGAAGAGTTTTGAAAACATTTGTAAACTTTAATGAAGTAAACAAAAATTGTAAACAACGTTACGATTGAACATAATTTAATTAGTAATAGAGCAAAGAGTTGTAATGCATGGTTTTGCAAAACTCGTCCATTAGTCTGCCTATTTTTCATGAAAATCAACTCAAAATTTTGTTGAAATAAAGTCACAGTGTTAAAGTTAAAATTTGCAACTCACGAGTAAACGAATTACTATTTAAAAGGTTGATTTTAGGTAAAAAAAAAGGTAAAATTTTAGTGAAAACAGCTCAGATCTGCGAGTTTGTATGTTTGTCTTAAACTGTTGCGCAGAAGAGTTTTGAAAACATTTGTAAACTTTAATGAAGTAAACAAAAATTGTAAACAACGTTAGTCAAATGCAAATAACCGTCAACAATTCTGTAGTTTCTATTTATGAAACTAATTAACTCATAAACATCATTTTTGGGAAATCGCCTTTAGAACAAAAAATTCAAATAATTTAGGAATATTTATTGATTTTATTGGTATTCTCAATTTAAGAAGATGGCAGAAATCACCATTCATAAAAATAATTTTATTATGCTGTAATTTGAAAATATGTCAGATATTACCTTTTGGTAACAGAATTTAATTCACTGAAAATTAGATGAAATCAAAACCAACTCAATAGTTTATCTCGGGTGGATTCGCTTTATTGGACATGCTAGTTTTTGTACTCCCAGATAATATTTAAGTTTATCATCAAACTGATCGGTGATATCGAGTTGCAATTTGTGAATTGCTGTATCGAGCATTTGGTGGCTTCCTTTCTCGTCAAGAAAATTAATGTGACCAGAATATAAACAGTTTTAAACCCTTTCCTTTTAGAAAATATCTGTTTTAATTGTGCGCAAATAGTTTACACGTGTATCATGAAATGGAATAATGCTAAAAGAGACACTGGAATACCACCTGTTGTTATGGAAACTAGGTAGCTCTGCATCTATAGTGTATGATTGTCAATTGCTATTTTAAAAAATTAATGATAGCTACAACTCTTTATTAACCCAAAGAAACGTAGAAACTGTAAATATTATAGGGAAAGGTGTTGATTGTTCCCGTGGCTACAATTTTAAGGTACAATGCGGCCACGCCTAATCGAAGGACACTTGGCCTACTTTAAGAAACTTCATTGCTCTTCAATATCGGATATGGACAATATGGCTGGTATTCCGCATTTCTCTAAAAAGATTTTGGAAGCGGGTTACAAATAATAAAATGTTGAGATCGTTGCTTAACCCTATTTTCTAGTTCCGCAATTAATTAGTTGTTTAAAGGAAAATTAACGAATTAATACGAAACTGTATATATTTATCATTTAGTTTCGTTTAACCCGCATCCTTATCTGCCACTAAACAGAGCTATCTCTCCCTCTTTAACATTATGAAATATGTTTGTAATTTTTTCTGTGTAACGAAAAACGAAACAAATTGTTTGCGTTATGGCGACGTTTTCCGTTATCGTAACACAATATATATATATATATATATATATATATATATATATATATATATATATATATATATATATAATATATATATATATATATATATATATATATATATATAAATATATATATATATATATATATATATATATATATATATATATATATATATATATATATATATATATATATATATATATATATATATATATATTTATATATATATATGTATATATATATATATATATATATATATATATATATATATATATATATATATATATATATATATATATATATATATATATATATATATATATATATATATATATATATATATATATATATATATATATAATTCATTTAACGCGTTATACAACGTAATTTTTTATGAATAACTCGATTTCATTTAAACTCAAAAATTAAAATAATTTTGAAAATTCGTCGTATAGTTTAGCGGGGACGCAGATTATATCAATTATATATGTTTACTATATACTTTGAAATTCATCGATACGAACAAGTTACATTTTAAAATGATCCGCCTTACGTGATGAAGGGAAAGTAGCATGAACCCAAGATCAAATTTAATGAATAAATTCCGATCCAATGGGCAAAATACGATTATACAATTTTCAATTACCATTTATATATGTACGAGTGTACTACTCATCTTATCTTATTTTCTAGTTTTCTAATAGAACAGCAAAAACAACACAGCAAAAATATAATTTTATATTCTGAACTGTTTTGTGCTTGTCACTAACATGATAATTATAATGATTGAATGCAAATTAAAGAAACAACAGGAGTTTTCTTGTAAAATATAATAAGAAATCGCGCACGCAAAGCTTTATGAAAATAATTAGATTTTTCAATATACTTTATGGCTTTTAAAAAAGCGCTTTTCACGCATTTTGTAAATTACTGTAATTTGTCTTGTGGATAATATAATTGATTTTTTTTTCTATAGTTCTTGTTGTTGGTGTACAATACACATCATGTTCATTTTTTAATTTACACTTCATGTCACCTCAATGAGTTTATGTACGGTTTATTTTCCATGTAAAGTACTTACATATATTTTGTTATAACAACAACTCTGTTTTGTATCTATGACCCGATTATATGTTTAATTGATTCAAATAATTATGCAACTAAGTACGTGGTATTTACGTAACTATCTGATTAGATCGAATTAACATGTTTCAAGAGGTGATATTATATACAAAATATGTAATATGTAATTGTGGCGTTTTCATCGAATGGTATTTTCATTAAAATTCATAAAATCGAATTTAATGTGTTTGATGTTATATGTACAGTGTACATATTTATATGAAATGATCCATTACAAAGCTCAAAATATGTATAAAACAAAAAATAGTAATAGTAATGAAATTCAATCAAAATAATTGAAAATTCGATATTTTTGACATTTGATATATAAATATAAAAAATCGTTGAACTGAAAATGAAATTTTTGAGATGCGGATGTGAAAATGTTCTTATCTTCGAATCGTTCATTCAGAGGAAATAAAGGGAAATATTTGAGATGCCAAGTGGATTTTGTTGTTTTCGTTTTTGTGAAACATTAATTGATTTCTCTTTTTATTTTTTTTCCAATTGGAAATGGATGTATAATATTTTTAAAGTTATTTTGTGTCGAATTATGTACAAACACGAAATATGTTTTATTGTCGATTATGTATAACGTGTTGTTTGATTGACTGGATATGGTATGAAATTCTAGACTAAGTGCATGTACGGAAATTAAAATTTTAAATTTATGTAAATAGTTGCAGTAATGCAGATACGTTTGGGCTTTACTGCTTTAGATCACATATTCATTTCTTGCTTGGGTACTTGAATGCTGATAGACTATACTCTATAGATTATAACCATCCTTAATCGAATTTTAATTATTGCCAACTTTTGAAATAATTAGGAGTAAAACTTAAAAACCTGGCTCCAGCGCTTCTGATTCAGTACTTGGATTGGCTTTTATCCAATACTTTAAAATAATTTAGTTAATAATCAAAGTTCGGATGTTTCACTGTATTGTACGTATATTAGCTATTAAAAATGTTCTGTAAACAATTCTAAGAATTCGCCTTAATGTATGTATAATTTATCGCTAAACTTTTACCGAATATTACAACACCATCTAGGTAAACTAAGCACTTTAACACATTTATTCCATATAAAACGTAGTTCATAAGCCTCTGAAAAGTACTTGGTGCATTACGTAGCCCAAAACTCATACGAGTAAAGTGGTAATGTCCGGTTTCAGGACTGAAGGCAGTTTTATCACGGTCTTTTAAATCAATCGGATCCTGATGGTATCCATGAGCCAGATCGATAGTAGAAAAATAATGAGAAAGACCCAATTTGTAGAAAATATCCGTAATATTAAGAAATGGAAACACTTCAGGAATTATAATCTCATTTATTTTCCTATAATCAATTCGTACAATGCGCCATTTTTTTCATTTGTTTTGAATTTCTTAGGAACACAGAATAATGGAAAATTCCAAGGAGATTTAGAATCTTTCTATATTATACTTTCGGTTTTCATGTTACTAACTTGATTGTTAATTTCATTTTTAACAGAATGAGGCAGTCGATATGGTTTGAAATAAAATATTGGATTTAGAACGTGTTAAAGTATTGATTTGATGAGAGGTTGCATCTGTTACAGATAATTTATCTCCATGAAGAAAAAAAATATCATTAAATGAACGACATATATGATTTTTTCCACTACATGTTTGAAGGAGTGAGGAGGTTCAAATATTTGGGCTTTTTGGCAGCTGGTAGCAGTGCTTTGTATCCTCTAAGGCCACTGCTAAAATCTAAACACCTAGCAAGTGCCGTGAAGCTTAAGCTTTACAAAGCGTTGATCAGGCCCGTAGTTATGTTTGGATGTGAAAGTTGGGTGCTGACGGATGAGTGCGAGAGATGGCTATCGAGATCAGAGATCTGATGAAGATCCCTGATATTGTGCATGAAATAAGTTCTCAACGAGTACGCTGGCTCGGTCACATTCTGCGTGCTGATCCGGAACGTATTGTGCAGCGATCTCTGAGAGAAGAGCCACAATATGGTAGGTGCAGAGGTCAATGCAAGCGACATGGCTTCACGACGAAGAGAATGACTTGGCTTCTTCTGGTTATCTAGGACAGTATGAAGACCAAGCCCAGGATCGAAACCATTGGAGCCAGATTGTTGACGAAGTAACGCACTGTATTATTATTATTATATGATTTTTTTTAAATCAGATGTGTTGGTTTGAGCAATTTTGGAATTTTAAAAGATTAATTCGGAAATTTTTTAATTTTTATCTAAATATTTGGAGTTTGGTGTTTTAGACCTAGATTTTATTGAATTATTAAAATGTTGGTCCTCTATTGATAATCTTGGATCCGTTGAGGAGTACCTGACTGTTCGGATTTCTGCAAGATTCCCGTATTGTTTGAAGAAGAAGTTATAACATTTTGTTGATGTAACTTTTTCTTTTCGTTAGTTGCCTCTTCATACAATTTTGAATATGGTGCCCTATGTTGTAGCAATATGCACATATAATGAGTTATTTGGTAATTTTGGAGTATTATTTGTTGAAAGGTTTATAGGTGAATTGAATGAAACATTTAGTTTAGAGTTATTAATTGATTTTAAAGTAGAAGCTTTGTGACCAATTTTATCAAAAAGTTGACATTTCATAACGTGATGTGAAATTGATTTTGATGAACTAGAATTAGACAAATAATTTGATGTAGTGGAATTATTGTGTGTTCCCTCTTCTTCTAAAGCTCTCGTTATTGCTTCTTTTAAAGTTAGAAATCTACATGCTTTACTAATAATTTCGTCGGTTCCAACAATCCTTCCTGAAATGATCGAAGAGCCATTCTACTATTTAAATTTTTTATATACTTTGTAGATTCAACATATGTTATGATAAACAATCTTCATTTAGAAGATAAAGTAGCTTTTCAATCCGATTTGAGAAAATTTTCACATCTTCGGATGGTTTCTTGCTTATAGGATTGATTTCTAATAGAATAGACTCAAGTGAACGTTTTGAGGTGAATTGAAAATTGAGTGCATCTTTAAAATTTTTCCAATTTTTTAAATTCTTCAAACTTCACTACATCGTAAGCTTTTCCGATCAGTTTGACTCTAAGAATTTTAAAAAATGACTCAATTTCTGTATTTGTGTATCACCAGATCTAGAGGGCTATTTCTGTTCACCGAAACGAGAGATTACATGACTAGGAAATGGCTCATGCAGTAATTGAATTGTTTGACGGGCTGTATGGCATGTGGCACCATCTTGTTGAAACCACATGTCGTATATGTCAATATCATCCAACTGAGGCAGAAAGAAGTGTGTTATCATGTCGCGATATCGAGCACCAGTAACAGTTACTGCTTGACCAGCCCAAAATCCGCACCAAACATTGACACGCTGTGGATACATTTGTTTTTCGACAGTCACATGTGGGTTCTCCGTACCCCAAATGCGGCAATTTTGGCGATTAACAAAGCCATCAAGGTGAAAATATGCTTCATCGCTTAGGATGATTTTGAAAATTGAGTGCATCTTTAAAATTTTTCCAATTTTTTAAATTCTTCAAACTTTACTACATCGTAAGCTTTTCCGATCAGTTTGACTCTAAGAATTTTAAAAAATGACTCAATTTCTGTATTTGTGTATCACCAGATCTAGAGGGCTATTTCTGTTCACCGAAACGAGAGATTACATGACTAGGAAATGGCTCATGCAGTAATTGAATTGTTTGACGGGCTGTATGGCATGTGGCACCATCTTGTTGAAACCACATGTCGTATATGTCAATATCATCCAACTGAGGCAGAAAGAAGTGTGTTATCATGTCGCGATATCGAGCACCAGTAACAGTTACTGCTTGACCAGCCCAAAATCCGCACCAAACATTGACACGCTGTGGATACATTTGTTTTTCGACAGTCACATGTGGGTTCTCCGTACCCCAAATGCGGCAATTTTGGCGATTAACAAAGCCATCAAGGTGAAAATATGCTTCATCGCTTAGGATGATTTTGCTCGAAATTATCTTTCATTATTTTTAAGATATTCTTCAATAATGAAAATACGTTGTTCTATCGTGTAACGCCACATTTCTACTATCCCTAACCTCTCAGCTGTCCAAATATTTTTTTTGGGGTTGCCAACACTTTACTGCACAAATGGCGGCAAATTCAAATCTTGCGTTAATTTTGGGACACCCTTTCTAATTTAAAGGAGTAAGTAGTTGTATATTATGTATTTTGTAACTATAGGTGAATTTGGTATGAAACATATGGTTAAATTTGAGTAATATACATACATATTATATTGTTTTTTTTTTTCACCAATTCTTGCTTGAAATCTTCTATAATAACGCTTTATATATATATATATATATATATATATATATATATATATATATATATATATATATATATATATATATATATATATATATATATATATATATATATAGTATATATATATATATATATATATATATATACATATATATATATATATATATATTTAAAAAATTAAAAATGTTCATCAGGCAATACTATTCTCATCCCATCCCAGGATTTTCAAAAACCATCCCAAAATTGATATCATCATTTTATAAATTTGAAAACGACGTGTTGCTTATACATTCTTGTCTTAAGGAGCAATAATTGGCACAATAGGCTCAGAAATTCGTATGTATATGGCCCCATATAAGATATACGGATTACGGTATAAGCTAACACGTCGTTTGCAAATTTTTAAAATGATGATATCAATTTTGGGATGATTTTTAAAATGCTGGGATGGGATTAGAATAGTATTGCCTGATAAACATTTTTAATTTTTTTGGGACGGAATACTGGGATAACTTCACACATTTGGTAAGACGGTAATTTTGAGGACTACTGCAAACAAGTTTGATAATAAAGTTGTCAAAGAAAGAAAATTTGCCAAGCCACTTTAGAATTACTAACAGACACTGGTAATAGGAGTATTAAGACTTGGAAGATCTCGCATGAGTACATCACCCAAACGATAAAGTCAACCCGCTCAAGAAAATAGCGATCAGCAGGCGGGCTCATAGAGAAGCAATAGCAATACAAACTATTAACCACTCAATTAAAGCAATAGAAGTTAACCTAGGGTTATTTACGCGTGTCGACAACTCGTAGACCACGTCAACAACGTAGACAACGTCGATAATGTAGAAAATTCGTAGTGTGGTTTTGTCAATTAGTTCTAAACTGGGGTGTCCAAATTTCTTTAACAGCAGTGCGTTACTAGTGGTAGTTTTATAGAATTTCCGTCAAAGCATTTTAATCTCTTTTCAAAAAGAGCGGAATTGAAACTAATCGATGAATCTACTTCTGCGTCATGTTTATCCATTACAAAATCATTAAATTGACTCAAAACAACGATATATAGCGTTATATCCCATTCTTACCCTCTATATAACGGTGGAACGAGGGAAAAAACGGCTCACAAAAATCGGAAACTGGCACAACTGGTAGAAATATTTACAAACAGGTTAAAACTTTCATTAAAAATAATCTTGGAAGATTTGACTATGTCATAAAATTAAACATATTCCGCACCATGGTAAATCGAATTCGAGTTCAGAAAAGTTTTAAGAGCTACCGCTCAATAGTAAAATGAATTGAAGGAACGCTATAAAAGCTAGCGATTTATTAAAAAACCAAATCGTTCAGATAACCACCACTTGTTTGCTAAAAAATGTGCCAGACTGATGACCAATTTTCAAAAAATTTAGTGGATGTGTTTTGATGGATGACGAAACGTACGTGAAATTGGTTTAGGACAATTAATTAGGTCAAAAATTGGATCTTATCAAAAATTGAGGCAATGCTCCTACTACGTAAAAGTATTTCAAGTTAGATACATTTGCAAAAAAATGTATGATTTGGTCAGCAATTTGCAGGTGTGGAGCTAGGTTTTTTTCACATTTTTCATAATGAAGTATTTTGCCGCTAATTCTCCAACACGATCCAACAGTAAAGTTTTAACAATTTAGCTAGTTGAAGAAGCAATAAATTTCTACGAGATTAATCAAATCAATGTTATCTAAAAGGAGCTGAGTCCACTGGTTTTCAACCTGTCGATAAATATTAGGCTGTAGTGAAAAGAAAAAAATTCAATTTAATTGAATGGAAACTTTATTATCATCCGAAAGAACATTCCTTGCCATTTAGGTTTTAAAGATTACTTCTTTCAAATGTTTGCCACAACTATGATGGTCCTTTTTCAAAGTTCAATTTTTGATGATTCGTTTGAGCATATCGAGTGGTATCTACGAAGTGTTTTAAACATTTAAGGTCATTGTTTGGAGACTACAACTTTTTCAAGAAGTATCTTAAGTATCATTCGTGATGGAATAAATAATGAAGGTTCATCCAATTTTAACCAATTAAATGATTTACTATAAACGGAACTTTTCTCCAACGGATATAAAGTTGAAGGAATAACCGATGTTTGCGTAACATTTAATTGATTTAATCGACGAACTCGACCTACACATAAATCAACATTTAAGTTAAGCTTTACTTAAATGTAAAACTGCCAGCAATTATTTCATATAACGATATAAGAAAACATATTTAATTAAAAATGGTTAAATATAAAATGTTAGTGGTTGATTAAATTTGATAATAACCAATACCGATAAAAATAATACAAATGTTATATCGAAAAATTATCTATCTATTAATAAGAACTTTGTTTCAAGAGGACTAAATTGAATTATAAAATATATATTTTGTTTGTTAATGTTACGTATTCTGCCTCATTGGTTATTATGTACTAAAAACAACGCTCTAATTTTTTTAAACATTATTAAATTTATTTGTCTTATATTCGAAAAAAATGAATACAATACTTACATTACTAATTTGATGTAACGTTTCCGTTTTAATCACGCCTCATTATAAAAAATTACAAGAAAACGATATACCATAACCAAAAATATGTTTTGCTTAAGGGTTCAAAGTAACTCAGTCGCGTATTTTTTTCGTATTGACATAATTTTTTATAATTTTTGTGTTTTCAAAGTACATATATATTTAAGACATTGTATTATTATTCAATTTATTTTTTTTGGATTCATGTGATAAAACAAAACATTGAAATTTTAATTTTCAACCGATTCAGTTATAAATGACACAGTTCATTATTAAAATAAATTATAAAAAATCTGCCAGCAGAATAATTATTGTGCTAAAAAAAACCGATATGCCGTCTAGAAACACTTGAAACCGAATTTCTAAAATTAATTCTTACAATTTCTGAAATTTCTCAAATTATTTGAGATAAATATGAAAAGAAATTTTCATTTTTTTGTTTAAAAATAATTTAAAAATGTTATAAGGACGAAAAATCTCAAAGCTTTAAAAACAGAACTTTTATATTTACGTAAACTGTACTTTTACATTTTTAAAATTCATTCTTGAACAATTTATGAACTTTTTAAAATTTAACTATATTCCAAATTTGAAAATGTTTTAATTTTGAATAATTTTACTTCCTAAAATATATCCACCGAAATTCTCAAAACTATTTCCGTTCTAACAATTATGTATTAGCAAAATGTTTAAATTTATTTTTAATAAAAATATTAAATCAATTTAGAATTTAGATATAATAATAATTTTTAAAAATATAAATTTGTATATAATTCTGTAATAAATTCCAAAAACTATAAAATTGGCAATACAACCTAGAATCTATTTAAAACTTTGATAAATTTTTAAATTATATACATGTTTTCATAATATGTAAAAAATTAAAAATATAAAACAATTAAATATTTACAAATTAAATTCTACATTTTTTACCGTTGTTTTTGTATATTTTAAAACTCTTCTGGATATGTTAAAGTGTTAAAGCAAAGAACGCTACTTGAAAAAATTATTTACAATGCTGAAAAAAACTTTAAACATTTCTAATAAATCATAAAAAATATTAAAACTTGGAAACTATTTTAAAATAAATAATCGAATAATTCTAACAGATTTAAAAAAATGTTAATTTCGATTACTTAAAATCGTATTATAACAATTTAAAGACGGAATTAATAAAATTATTTTTGTTTTTATAAATAAAAAGGTAAACAAATTTTTAAATTTTCTAATTTCTTAAAATTTCAAGTTGGGCTGTTAGTAATTTAAAATTATAAATTTACATAGTTCTGTTTAATTTTGAAAAGTTTGATATTCTGTTTAAATCCTATTATTTCAAAAATTATAAAAATTTTGTTGCAAACAAATCTAATTCTCAAAATATATAAGAAAAAATATCAATTCTAGGAACTACAATTTTTAATTAATTCATATAAATTATAAACAAATTGTAAATTATATGAATTGATTTGATTGCTTTACACTGAAAAAAATAAATAGGTGAAAATGAATACTTTCATGTAATCAATTTCTATAAAATATTTCTATCCTTTTGAAATACTTTTGCTTCAAAATTAAGGTAGTTTTATTCAATTAGAAAAACTTTCCATTAATGTGTTTTTCTCATAAAACTTCATGAAATAATCTTCTACTTTAAAATCGTTTTTACTAATGTTGATGGAACATTTTTCATTTAGGTAAACCTGTTTTATCATATATATTTTCAGATATATATTTTTTAAATTAAAACGTTAAAACTTAATTTGAAAAAATTTCTGTTGAATTAAGAAATATTATTCAATTATTTTTTGTAAGCTATTATTATTTTAATATCCTTAACACGCAAATTGAAAAAATAAATCTTTAATTTTATTCACAAAAGTATCAATTTGTTTTATTATTAGAAATGCGTAATTGGTTTATAACATTTTATTCAATTTTAATCCTCATTGTTTTTCGAATTTATAACAGAATAAAAGAAAAGCTATATTTGAATAAAAATGTTATCTTGCTGATGATTTCAGAATAAAATTGAGTAATAGGTAGTTTATTTTGAATAAAACTCAATTTATTATCTTTGCTATAAATTATGAAAATGTTAAAATTGCTTCAGAGCGTCATTTGGTGTCTGTGAAGAAAGTGCTACAGTTAAAATTTTAAAAAAAAATAAATGGAAGAAAAATTGAAGTTAGAAAACCTTCTTAAGTTTCTAAACACAAAAGAAAATATTTTACTACGATATCATATTTCGGAAAATTTGTTGGGTAAGTTTAGTTAAATTCTATTTATAATTTCATATAAAGCATAAATTATAGTCTCTTGGTGCTGTCATGTAAGTCATCTATATTTTTTCTACTATTTTACTAGAATTTCTAAAAATTTTTTAAATCGGTTTTACATAGAAATAATAGCAGAATAGAAGAAAATAAATGCCTATAATATTTACATTGAATCCGGTCCATTATTTTTCAAACCGTGCTATATAAAAAGTGTTTCATAAAAAAATAAAATAACTTATCTTAAAATGGATTTTTGTTGAAATGCAATTCAGAATACATATACGTATATTAAAAAAGTGGTTAATTTTTTTTAGTCGATTTGTATGTGTATGTATAATAGTATGTATAGAACGTGAAATAGTGAACAAAATTTAATAATCTTTTGCTTTTCTTTCTAACAGTTTTATTATTTTTATGTTTTTTTTTGTTGAGAGAGCGAACTGAGATATTATTTTAAACTATACAATAGATTTAGCACGGTTTTATTAATATTTACATATACATATCAGCCAGCCCTTAATTTCTTTTTTTGTTTTATAATTATGTTTCTCATTTTTTTGCATTTGGTTTATGTAATATTTTACTCAAAACCTATGATGTCGTATATCAAAGCAAGATAGAAAAAAAAAGATTTTTGTTTTATGCATTTCTATTGTATTAAGCACCACCACTAAAAGGAAGACGACTATAATATTTGTTTGATAGACTAAGTGCAGAAGTACTGCGTATGTGAAATCTATAATACCGCGCGTTTTTTGTGCATTAGTGCTGGTTTGTAACGGTAATTTTATTGAAAATATTAACTAACCGAATTTTCATCATTCTTTCGCAGCCAGTGATATTGACAGTGCAACATTAAAAACAATAAAAAAAGATCAACTGCATCAGTTTATTAATTATTATATAATTATTCAGCAAATGATATCATAAAGCAGGCTATGGAAACATCAATAGCAGATCCAAACCAGCGTACTAACATTGAAACTGATCAAGAAATGCTTGCACTTCTTAAAAATTGGGGGATTGAAATAATGTACGACGCATTAAAGGGTAATTATTTGATATGTTTAAAAATCCAACTATTTACTTACAATTTATTGTTTTTTGTTTTTAGAGAACGGGTTTGATATTGAAGCATTGCGATGCATGACTACAGAATATTTAAAAAAAAATTTTTAATAAAAATTATAGAATAGCTGGCTATTTAAACGATAGCATCCGAAAGATTTTGAAAAATTTAATTTTAAATTATATCGTCACTAACGGAATTAGCATGTCAGTTGCTCTGGCAAAGCAACTATCAGAAAATATTATTATTACTTTTCCCTCGGAAAAACAAGTATGTATCCCTTTATAATATACATATTGTTTATACATTCATGTATATTATAGACCAATTACATAATTAGAGGAATAATACAATTAAATGATAAAACATTATTACCTTTCAGAGCACTTGGTATTTAAAATGTCAAGGATGTAAACCTAAGGGGCGTGTTGTGGTGTTCAGGGTAAACGGTCTTATACTCATTCAAGTTGCGATGAGCAAATTGCTGACCCACAGACTTCCGGTAAAAATTTTATTATTTCCCTATAAAAACGCGTGGTTCATGGATACTATCTCCAAGTAATTTTTTTATTACTATCCATATATGCGTCAAAATTTTAATTTTCTTGTCGTGATCTGTACGATTTTCTAATTGTAGAAATAGATGAATATTTAACCCTACACTTAAAAGAAATAGACGGAAATAATTGCTCGTGGAGAGACTTGGAGCTGCATTGGGCTGAAACGGCAGCATATCGAGTCAATAATTATATAAAAATGTCAAAAACAACATCCGAGCTAACAAACCATTGGAAACAATATAAAAGTCCATTGGGATATAAATTGGTAATCTATTATATTTGAAAATATTTATACAACAATATAATGATTTATTATTTTTCAGATTAATATTGATTTTCAGCATTTATATCCAAATGCGAGCAGTTTTTTGGACAAATATCAATTATTTGTTCCCAAAATACTACAAATCTGCGAAGAAAAAATTAAAGATCAAGCGTGTGTCAATTTGTTTAAACAGTTTAAAGAATCAACAAATATATCAGAAAGTAAGAATTAGCGATCAAATATATTATGTCCAATCGTTAAATAAGTCTAAAGAAAATATTTAATTTGCCTATTTACAGATGGACGAGATGCAGTCATTTTTTATCTTTTTCATGCAATATTGACCCCAACATCAAGAGAATTCAAGTTTGTAAATAATAAGCAGAGTACTGCTCCTGAAACAGAAGAATTATTGCACAATATTTTGAAAAAATCTGAGCCGTTACAACCACTAATATTAATTACTGGAACACTAATAAATCCGAATGAAATCTGTACATATTTTGACGGAATAAAATTTAAATTTGGATTAATGAGTCAAGCTATTGATGCTTGTTTCAAAATTTATCAAATTTTTAATTTGACCTATCCGAAACCATCCATATTAGTTTGGAATTTTATTCAAAAATATTTTTATAAAATAGAAACAAAATTTGACCAAAATCATTCGGCAATTGAGTTGCTTATTGCTAAGCTCGACAATGATTTGTTTTAATTATTAGAATTTATGTAAATACATACGCAATACATTTAAGTTGAATTTATATTTGTTGATGACCTAGCAGAAAGAACCATCAATATACATATTATAATGTAGTTTTGAAAATAGTAATTATTTAAAAAAAGGATTTAAATAAAAAGTTAAGTTTAAGTTAAGTTAAGTTAAGTTTTGTATTTTGATAATGAATTTAATAAATTGGTTTCACTTACATAAGTTTGTTCAGTCATTTACCTTGGAAATATTTTTTGTAATGCTTTCTTGAATTCTTGAGGTTTATTATATAAATATAAATATATTTATGTATATATATATATATATATATATATATATATATATATATATATATATATATATATATATATATATATATATATATATATATATATATATATATATATATATATATATATATATATATATATATATATATATATATATATATATATATATATATATATATATATATATATATATATATATATATATATATATATATTATATATATATATATATATATATATATATATATATATATATATATATATATATATATATATATATATATATATATATATATATATATATATATATATATATATTTATATATATATATATATATATATATATATATATATATATATATATATATATGTATATATATATATATATATATATATATATATATATATATATATATATATATATATATATATATATATATATATATATATATATATATATATATATATATATATATATATATATATATATATATATATATATATATATATAGAATAGAGAGAGAGAGAGAGAGAGAAAGAAGGAGAAAGAAAGAGAAAATTAAATATTGTCAGTATTCCAACTGATGGAACTATCATCAATTTTAGAAAAACAATCATCAGTGGAATACTCATTTCAATTTTTTATTCTCATTTTGATAATACAGGTTTCTAGTTTTGAAACAAAATCTTCAATTTAATAAAGTGGTGGTACATTAATTATAAATTATTTATTCAAATTGATAAAATTAGCAGTAACTTTAAAGATTTTTGTTTTTCGAAAGTTGCATCATTCCGTTTTTTCAAAGCAAATGAAGCGTCATTTGGATGAAAATTATATTTCAATTAAAAACACATTTTCAAATTAAACCGCAACGTCTGTTGATTCAATGTGTACGCATAATATTTTTTTTATTTTAGTTGAAAGAATCAAATTTATCAAACAATAGAATATTCTTCATATTGATAACCTGTTTGCTTTGGAGCATTATCAATCCCTTATTCATCCAATTAAACTATATTTTTTTCAAATTCACCAACTTTTTTTTTTCAGTGTATGTTGATTAACTGATTGGATGAAATATTTGGAGAAGATTTTAAAAATCGATAATATTAACAATTCAAATCTGAAAATTGTTCAATTCATAGAACTAATATAACTGGGAAGGTTTTAAAATTCTTTTCAAAATTGAAATAAAACTAAATTTCTTTAAATTTCATAGCTGCCGGGTTATGACCTTATCACAGCAGAAATTTTAAAAGAACTACCAAGGAACGCTTTATTAAAGTACACCAATATTATAAATGCCGCCTTTCGATTGAAATATGTACCCAGCCTCTGGAAAACTGCAGAAGTAATTATGATTAATTAGGCACAGGCCTTTGATAATGTTTGGCACGAAAGACTTAACTACAAGTTAAGAACTGTACTACCAATGCAATTCACTACAATATTAGAATCATACTTGAAAGATAGATTCTTTAGAATTCTCTAGAATTAAACTTAACGAAACTAAATCAGTTCACATCAATTTTACAAACGACTCGAACATATTTCGGTTACAATTAATCAAGAAATAATACCGTATGCCAACACGGCTAAGTATCTTGGAATGACACTAGATCCAAACTACGATGGAAAGCACACGTCAAAAAGAAAAGTGAAGAACTAGGGCTTAAATATAGAAAGATGTATTGGCTGATAGGAAGGAGCTCGGCTCTATCAACATACAACAAACTTCTATTATATAAACAAATATTAAAACCGATTTGGACTTATGGTATCCAACTTTGGGGTTGTACAAAACAGAGCAACGTAGAAATCATCCATAGATTTCAAAACAATGTATTAAGGAACATCGTTGATGCACCATTGTATGTTAGAAACAGAGACCTCCATTGGGACCTTAAAGTGGACATTGTTTCAAAGAAAATCTAAAAAAAATGCACTGAGACATAGGCAAAGGCTCGAACAACATGTTAACACTGAGGCAACTAAGCTGTTAAACAACACAGATATTGTACGCAGGCTCAAACGAACTAAACCGTTTGTGCTGGTGTAATTGCTAGTGTATACAGCGTAATGCTGCTCTAAAATCCACAATAATGATGTGGTTTAATTCAATTTATCAGACACTATGGAACACCAACATAGATTGATACAAGATAGTAAACAAGTTAGAATCAAAAATTTCATAGAGCTCACGGTCGAAAATTCTAAAAATATAAAACCATTCTGTAAGCGGGATCGACATTTTTTTAAAATTATTATACAAATTCATTTATCCAACAAAATATTCTATAATTGGATTTCAATGCAACGACAAAACTATATAGAATTTTAAGTTGTCTGATCCTAACTTTAATTCGAATATCGCAATATCTATTTAACGAATTTTAGGCTTTTCATGTACCGACGTCCAACACCAATATGTTAATTCTTTTTATTTAATTTCATAACAAGTCACATTCGTTGAATATAATGGTCACACCTTATTTATAAATATATGTACACACACACAACATATGCATATCGAGTCTATTGAACTCGTCTAAATATAAAATGAAATATTACAGCTTAAGGACATGTTGTAAATATTTACATTTCATCATAGTCTCGTGGCCAATCCATTCGACACAAGTTTTTTTTTAAACGTACTCGAATATAAAATACGAGACAACCAACTAACACTTTATACGAATATTAATTTAACTAGAAAATGAAATAATATAAATAAAAGCATATAATACAACATACTACAAATATATGTTGCGAAGTTCGTAAATCATAAAAATGGATTCACCACAACACAATCATGTATAAAATACCAACAAAAATGTTCCACCCCAAAAACGAATATCAACCTTAAATTATACATTTCTCTTCATTTTTCAACCATTTACCACCATCGTATATGTATATATATATGTACATACTCGTGACTACACATTAAGCATTTTTTTTTTGTTCTGTAAAAACATTAATTCGTGTATATAGCTTTTACCTTTTTTTGTTCACTCTGTTGTACATTAAAATTGGAAAAACTAAATAAAAATCCTTAGTCTGTATAGTACATACAGTTTTCATATATTTATGCAAAGTGAATGGAACGGTTAGCATAGAAAATTAAATTAATATTTGAATTAAAGAGATGATAAGCAATATACATATGTACAACAGGAACAATGTATAATACCAAAGGTTGTCTTTAAACCGCATATAGCTTATATGGACGGCTCAAAGCTGAAGTGAACCAAGCCACTTTTTTCTATTTTCCATATTCGGTACTTTTACAATCAAAATTTATCGAAATTGTTCAGTGCGGTATAATACTAAGTAAGCCGATTTTTAGTTCGGGAGATAATCGTAAAAAAATCAAGTCAACACCGTTACTTTTGCAATTTTTTCAGACTGAAATTGAACCAAGTCAGTAAGTCACGTTTTATTCATTTTTAATAGTTTTTTTTCATGAATAGACGTGTTTCATTATTATGGATAGTGAAAATGATTTGGATGTTTCGGATGAAGATGAAGAGTATGTGCCGATTTCGGAATTTTCAGATAGTGAGAATGTTCCGAAATACCTAATAAAACCACCCAATAAAGATACCTGCAGATTAAGTTTTGTGATGAATCGTCTGCACTGGTGGCACAACAAGAGCTGCACTTAAGAAAAGCACAACAAGCCAGAGACTCACTTAAAAATTAAGTCGTGTCAAATGAGCATTACGTTTGTACTTTCGATCTGCAAAGAGCGTTACTATTTCCCAAACTTTCAACATCGGTGACATATTACAAACGCCATATGTATATTTATAAATTTGGCATACATGTAATTCAATACCAAAACAGGTGTTATGTACATGTGGGATGAAACCGAAGGGGATAGGGGATCTCGCAACTTGCATTATTTAGCATTTAAAAGCCAATGTGCCATCTGATTGTAAGCACATAACAATGTACAGCGATGCCTGTGGAGGCAAAATAGAAACATAAACCTCAGCTTTTCACTCCTAAAATATATAGGCTCAACTGCTACAAATGCCGATGTTATTGATATCAAATTTATGGCTTCCGGGCCCCGTTTTTTACCAAACGATGCCGATTTTGGTGTTATTGAAAATCGGAGGAAAAACACCAGTTTATTTACTCCCCAGATGAATGGATGGAAATCGAAAATAAAACCGCCAACTTATACATTGATACAAATGCAGAGAAGTGAATTTGTATCGACAAAAATTCTGGAAGAGAACATTACCAACAGAAAAAAATCTGTTGATGGTCATCAAATTTCATGGCTTAACATTAAGTGGGTCTGGTTTGAGCGAAAGTCACCACTTTCCATAAAATTTAAAGAAACGCTCAGTGGTGAAGTTGAATTTTGAGAAATTAATTTGAGGAAAGGCAAGCCAGATGGATTTTCCCAAGTACATACCTCCAGTTTACCATAGCTTTTATAAAAATTTGCCAGTCCCAAATTCAGTATTGACTAGACAACAGACACAACAGGAAAATAACAATGAGGCTAATGATGAGATTTTGTATAACACAAACTAACTTTGAAAACCTTTGAAACAAAATTCATAAAATGTATAAATTTTTAATTTTGTTTTTTAAAATTGGAATTTCCAAAAAATTCAAACAATTTTATTTTGGAGGCAAAATTGAAAAAAAAGTTCAGAGTAAAAACGAACCAAGTCACAAATTTTCTTAATTTTTTTGCATTGGTTTAATTACAATGTTAACCTACCAAATGATGTACTTATAAACCCTCCATTATGTAAGTGTTGTTTAAAGCTAAAAATAGGTTTTCATTCTCGAAATGATAAAAGTTAATTGTTAAAAGATTTATATTCTTAAATGCGTTTCCTTTATGACATTTTAATATAAATAATTCCATCTTGTAAGCTTACATGGTTTTGTTAGAAATCTTATTATTTTCTGTTTGGTTGAGCTTAATTTACATTTTCGATTATTATTTTTATTAATAGTGCAGCTATGTATATACCGTATACAATTGCTATTTGAGGATTACGATTAAATGTTAAGTGAAGCACATAAAAATGGATTTAGAATCGCATGTTATACGATTTATTTTTATATACAAAACAAATGAGCAGCTTTTATCCATTTCAAAATGTTGAACATCATAATGTACATCGATACACATACATATATGTACATACGTTTTGGTACTCCATCACAACATATATATACATATTCATCATTTTTAATTACGTACTGAATTATTTTTAGCCAGCGCTCACAAAATTATCCTTGAACACAGCACAGTAAACAAAAATTAATAAAAAAAAGGATCGCAAATGTTACATGTACATGTAAACTATAAACTGATTATTTCAACAGGAATAATTAAGGTTACCTTTCAAAAACGCAGGAAAATGTATTGCTGTCACACATGTACACACTCGGTAGGTATATATATACATACATATATAAATTACAAAACGAACAGAATAAAAAAGCATTTAAATAAATAGAAAAATTACATGTAATTTTCATATTTATATTCAGTTTCCAAGTTATTTTCTGTTTTTTACCTTTCACCTTTTGTTTATTAAATTACTATTCCGTGTTATGGTTCACAAAACTGAAAAAAGAAAATTGCATTTTTTATTTTTTATTCAAAACTATAAAAATAGAACATATATTCATGTATACCGTCGAGCATAATATAGGTACATGAACAAGTACACACACATACATATAATATGTACATAACATAAAAGTTCAGAATAGAATTATTTATTTTTCAAACCCATATATGAAGTCATCATCATAATTATCATAACATATATCTAAAAAAAAAAATGCTTCTATAATTTTATAGCATAAAAAGTGCTTTTAAGTTTTATGGAAATCATTTTCTTTTTCAGGAAAACAAATTTTCATTGTTATTTTAATGTGAAAGGGTGGTTAGTAAAGAAAATTGTATGTGCATTGTCATGTAAAATACTTAAGATTTTGTTCCTCCTCAATATGCATATAATCATACATTTATTTACATTTTGAACTATTCATCTTATGTTGAGCACTATACATATACATATATAAGCATTATGCTAAGCTAGTATTATAAATATTTCCAGCCTATATGTAACATTTAAAGATACATTTTCCATTGAAATTGTACAAACATGACTTCCCAGTCTAAAAAATATTCACCAACATTATTATTCCATTTACAAAATGTTGTAGACGAGAAATGGAAATGTTAACAAAATATTCATCATATGTATGAATGTGCTAACCTAGCTTCCTCAACAGACAGCAGTTTTTTAACTTTAGGATTAATAGTTGAAATGATACATTTGACGACGATAATATGCGCATATGCATTAACCATTAAAACACTTGGAATATAAATTTGTGGGCCCCGTGATAGCTAGCGAGTTAGGTATAATTTCTAGAGATGTCCGATTCGGAACGAATTGGATCGAATTGTATAATTTGTTAATTCGACATAAACTGCATACTGATATATCGAATTTGTAGTTTTAATGTTTGCTGTGGTTGATTTGGATTTTTTTGCAATTTTCTCTTAACTGGACCCTAAAATCTTACTAAAAACTATGGTCCAAAGTCTGGCCAAAGCATTAAACGTGGTTTAGTAAATGCAAACATTGAATACTAACCGTTCCATTTTAGGTTGGGGTGGTTTTGGTCATATCTAACCCGGTTAGCTCCAAGAGTAAATTTCAAAAAAAAATCATGACCCTAATCTTACTAAAATTCATGGTCTAAAGTCCGGCCAAAGCAATAAATGTTGAATACTAACCACTCAATTTTAGGTTGGGGTGATTTTGGTCATTTCTAACCCTGTTAGCTCCAACAGAAAATTTCAAAAAAATTCATGAGCCTTGAATGGACCCTAATCTTACTAAAAATTATGGTCCAAAGTCTGGCCAAAGTTGGGGTGGTTTTGGTCATATATAACTCCAAGAAAAAATTTTAAAAAATTCATGAGCCTTGAATGGACCTTAATCATACTAAAAATCATGGTCCAAAGTCTGGCCAAAGCATTAAAAGTGGTTTAGTAAATGCATTGAATACTAACCACTCAAGTTTAGGTTGGGGTGGTTTTGGTCATATCTAACCCTGTAAGCTCCAAGAGAAAATTTCCAAAAAAATTCATGAGCCTTGAAAAAAAATGAATCTTACTAAAAGTCATGGTGAAAAGTCTGCCCAAAGCAAATAAAAAGGTTCAGTATATGCAAACATTGAATAAAAACCATTCAATTTTAGGTTGAGGTGGTTTTAGTCATATCTAACCCTATTAGCTCCAAGAGAAAATTTCATTTCTATTTCACATACATCTAGCAACGCCAATATTCAAATGCATTGTGGTACCAGGTTTGGAGTGCGTTATGTTGTCTTTCGTATGTTGAAAATTATATTAGCAGTCAGCTATATAGCCTTCTAGCTCACAAGTAATATGGTCTAGTCTTCGGAAGCAATGCCCCATATATTCCTTCAAATTTAACAGTTAAAAGTAAGATGAAATTGTTTGTGTATGCAGAGCCAAATTAGTATATATCAATTAATTTTGTATTAAATTAATTTTATGTTATTAACATTTTCAGTAAATCTTAAAAAGGTCTGTGGATAGCTTTTCAGATGTGGTGTAATTCAATATAAGACCACGGTTCCGTCTATGGTACAAAATCTCGAAAATCTATTTATTCTTTACTAGTTTGCTGTACCAACGTTTTTTGGGGAGTTATGCGACGAGACTGCAGCGACCCGACACATGTCATTCAACGATTGCAATTCAATTAGATTTTGGATTCCCTCGGCATTATACAAAAGAAATCAAAAGTTGTTCAAATTATATTTCGAATTATAAATTTTTTTGCGAGAAAAACGGATTCTCAATATAATTTCAGGCAATCTTGTTTTCTCTGAATTGTCTTTTCTCAAAACTGATATTTCTCAGAATTGTAGTTTTCTCTGAATTGTCCCTGAATTGATTTTGTCTGATTTGTTGTTTTCTCTGAATTATATTGTAACTATTTTAATAATGCTTTTTCAATCGTAAATACTTAGGACTGGGGCAATTTTAAGGCCAATATTTTTGAGCGAGGATTGAGATAAACCGGCAAATTTATCCCTTTTTAATAATTTTTAAATGTGATAAATCCAGTATCCATTGATTCAAGCCTGGATTAAAAATGAGTTCTTGGACTTATACCTTCTTACTGATTGTTGAAACCAAGTCAGTGAAAAATCTCATGACCTCAGCGCTAGAGTGGCATGGATTACGGTTTTCTGTGATACTCTATGTGTTACCAGTTATGCTACAAAATTTATCTGTTATTGCTTTTGAAAAGTTATCGCTTTCTATTTAGAATCGTTCCAAATGTTCGTTAAAAGTACTGATTGTCTTCTGGAAGAAGCTGGGGAGTCAAACTGAACTGTTACTGAGTGGAGATTCGGTGCGTGAAACCCTTAATGACAAATGACCGACCTACTTGGCCGGCCTTGAATCATGTCTGGAAAGTTTATTAACGATTCAATTAGCAAATCCCTAAATTGTAGGCATGACATCTTATTCCAAACTTAGAAACGCTTTTGGCTAACATGTGGAAGATTACTTTATACCTCCGTATGGTATTACGTGGCAAACTATACATAATTAGGCTATCATTTGATCACTTTGATCGATTCCTGGCATATGTGCATTAGGTATGTTTGCATGAACCTCAATACCAGCGTATCTGTTTTAGAGGATTTCGTCTTTTCATCTTTTCCTTGATAAAGTTCTAACGATAACACGTACCCGTCACTTGATGTTGCTGTATAAAATTTGATGCCATATTTGGCCTTTTTACCTATAATAAATTGCCAGAAGTTTAATCTGCTCTGGACAAAAGCAGTGATTCGTTTAAAGATAATTCTTTAAATGGTGAAAACGCTGCTTAAAGTTTGTTATTATTGGTTTTACTAACGGTGAACCTTTGTTTAGTTTATCAGCTCTCTTATCAAAACCGTCCTCTGTCTTGTGACAATTGAAATATGTCTAGTAATATTTGTTCAATTCGTCTACAATCCATGGGTGAGAAGTACAAAAAATGTTCTAGGTTTGAAAGAGAAAGATGCAGTGGTGTACCGACAAGAAATCTGTAGCGCGTATAAGTCTTAACCCAGAATGGGCATGATTTTAATATTGAGTGTTAAAATCTAAAAACGAGAAATTCAATTGATTTATCTTATGTAAATCCTTATATCATTTTCGATTTTAACATTCAGTATTAAAATTCTGCTACTCTCTTACAAAACGGATATACTACGGGATGATTCAAAATGATTTAGCGGACATTTTTAAAATACTGTAGGTACAATCAAAAATTTGCCAGCTAGTTACATTACTATTTACCAGTCATCGCTATAAAATAAAAAATTTCAAAATAATAGAAATAAATTTCAATAATAAATCACAAAACTCTGCTGTTAAAATTCTAAATTTTTTTAATCAGACATACATAAAAATACAAAAACTGATCCACTTTCCCTATAGTATCGCCTGTGTATTTAAAAAAAAATATAATAAACTTTCTTGATACCAGATGTTTTTCACCCTTTCCAAGCACTCACATAGAATTCACACGAAAGATTGTCTTGCATCAGTGCTAGACATTTTTTGCGTGTATTACTATGTGAGTGCTTGAGAAGGTCAACAAAAAATTTCAAATGGAAATTTTATTTTTTTATATAATAATCGTATTTACTAAAATTTATAAATAATGAAAAATTAAAAAAAATTCTCGATACCAAATTTCAGTCGACTTTTCTCGCACTCACATAGTTAAACACACTAAAAAATGTCCTGCAACAGTACTTGAAATTTTTTCGTGTGTTTTACTATGTGATTGTTTGTAAAGGTCAAATAAAAGTTGGTATCGAATTTTGTTTGAAGTTCTGAAATTAAATTTCTTATAATTATTTTACTAATTCTAATTTATAGCTATTTTGAATGTATCTGGTTGCCAAAACAAGATAATCCTAATATTCCGTATCGATTCATTATTAAATTTTTGCGATGAATTCGTTACATGTAAGTTCATGTTGTAAAGTGAGTTAAAATAATTGCATGCTACGCTGTTTAAGTACCAAATGCATTGCATATGAGCAACATAGCTGTAGTTCATGTACACAGTACGTGTGGTGGTAATTTTTACCTAATTTGTACTAAATGACTCCATTTATATAGATAATTCACTGTTATTAAAAAATTCACTCGTCTATACACATAAGAAGGAAGTTTTTACTTAACTTTTAGTGTTAATAATTAATAAATTGCATAAATTCGGGCGGACAAATTTTATGTTTTAAGAATTTAAAATTTTTGTTCATTCAATTAATACAATTTATTTTAAAGTCATTAAATAATTTTCATCAAAATGTATTAGTTTGGAGATCAGCTTGGTAATTTGATATTCAAATATCAAAAAAATGTACGAATAAGTATACGAATTTCGTAAGAAGTGGGCAGTTTTTGGAATAACTTTTAATGTACTAGTCTGTGATCCCCAATTGGGCCGATAGTTTATTATTAGGCGTTCTCCATTTTTAGGCAGCATAGCAGATTTTTAACTTTGATAATATGACAAAATGTGTGACAAAGTATACGAATTTCGTATGAAGTGGGCAGTTTTAGAATAATTTTTAATGTAATAGGCTATGGACCCCATTTGGGTTAATTTTATTCTTTATTGAGTTGGCAATCAGATAAAATCCATCCCATTTGTGTATTTCGGGCAATACATTAGTGAGGCGGGTTCAGCTTTATACCTTCTACTATTTTGTCGTCATATCGACTCGGCGCCTGTTGACAGGTCAATGGGTGCTGGTGTATCGAAAGTCGGATCGGCTAGTATTACATTATTTTGTAGATCAATATAGAAACCAAATTCGGTATTGTCAGGTATAGTGGTTTCGTTATGGTCTTCAGAACTTAGGCTTGTGATTCCACGTTGAATATTGATGAAAATCTGAGACATATGTCAAGAGTTCATATGTTTTTCCTTTTGTTACTAAAATTTGCGAAACCTTACTTAGAATCTCAGTTTTTGGTAGGAGTAATTTTTGTGGTGCTTGCTGACTTATACATTTATATATGGCTTGCGAACCCGGGTCGTTTAGTGCACGTAGTAAGTCGAAACCAGCAAATTTATTCTTTATTTTGAGCAGAGCCGTTGTCAAAAGCACTGGCTCAGGATCGCTGTGGACCGTTGATTTGACGTTGTGTTTTGTATAGACAATGCTGCTTCCCTGGACTTGTTCATGACTCTTTGCTTGATGTAATATTGTATGGTGGCCTCCCATTGAAACATCTTGTATTGTTTCTGCAATGCCTTGTTTCATGATTTGGGCGAGGCAAGCTCTACACAAATAAATCAACTTAACCATTTAATTTTTCTCTGCATGGCTTAGTTCCTTAAAGCACTGGTATATGTCAATTTGATTATAGTACACGCAGATGATTATTGGTTGATTTGTTATTGTTGTGAACGTATGTTTTAATGGTTGGAACCTTAGTTATTGGATTGGTGTCACTCTGATGTTTGATCTCCCATTGATTCTAGCGATTGAAATTGTCTCTTTAAAAATTTCAAGGATGGGATTGTAGATTGAAATTCCTATGGATTATCCAGCAAGCTTTCATATAAACGTTTCGATTCGTTGTCATTCTTTTTTGATGTTATGGAAATTATGAATGGATTCCATGACCCAATGTTATTTCTGTGAATGTTAAGTATTCTCCGCAGTAGGTTGTATGTGGTTAGGCAGCTTCCCTGCCGAGCCTCTTAAATGGTTATTTAGATCATTTATTTTATGCGTGTTGGTTAACTGATTGCTTTCGTGTACCAACCTTCGAAACTGGACCACATCATATATAGTCTTCGTTAAAGTATGGTATTTCCGATTGTTTAATTTTATTATTGTCTATCCCTATTTTGGTTGTTATGGATATAATGATGTTTTCATAGTTGTGGTTTATATTTTCATATTTTGGTTTATATTTTCATAGTGATTGTCTACAAAATAAGGCAAATAACTTCATGAAGATTAAATGCAGATCTAATCATGGAGTTGCATAATCTGTGTCTACATCCTATTCATGATTTTTAATTTGAGGTCTAGCGCTACTCCGGATGTGTTGGACCCACCAAACAGCTACAAAAACAAGCAAGATAGTAAGAGGTTGAGTTAATCTAAAATGCCACAGGTAGGAATTGAATAGCATTTTATCCCTCCGGGGAGTCATCACTTTGAAGGGGTATGAAAGCAGGATTCCATTCAACTAAACAACATCTTCGATATGCTATTGGAACTCAAACTTTACCATTCGAGAAACTGTCGACCAGGGATGAGTCGACGTGTCAATAACCCGTAGACAACGTCGACAACGTAGACAACGTCAATAATGTATAGATAATTCCTAGAGTGATTTTGTCACTAAGTTCTAAACTAGGTGATCAAATTTCTTTAGGATAAATGCAAACAGCGATATAAATTAAAAACCATGCCAGACCACTCTATTTCCAAGTTTTGATAAAAACAATGAATGTGTTTTGATGGATGCACGAAACGTGCGTGAAAATGGATTTGAAACAGTTTATTGTGACATTATCAACAGTAGCGTCGAATGTGTACATTTGTAATTCCTTATAGGAAATCCGTCGCAATAAATTCAACGCGATAACAATTCATCACGCCAGGAATTCAGTGCGACTCGTGATGACAATTCAGCGCGACAATTAATTATTGAATTATTATCAAATTTGACATGATGGATGGAAACTGGGCCACGGAACAAAGTTATTTCTTGACTATAGTCATGTATGATAGAACTCGACATATTGGATGGAAATAGGGTTTTTAAGTGATTTTAAATTTGAAAAAAGTGGGATTAAATATTTTTTGAATACAATTCTTGAATATGGTTAACTATAGTATAAAGCTAGTCCATTTCTCGACCGATTATGACAAAACTTTATCTGTTCGATAGAAACAGGATTTACCAATGAATTTTGAGATTCGTCGATAACCGATTAAGATGTAATTCAACATGATTGCGGTTGAAATGAAAATTCTATAACATGAATATTGTGATAAGTTTTGGAATATGAATTAGAAAAGTTTTCGAATGTGGCTTTCACTGATTAAGATTAAATTTCATCACTTATAAAAGAATTTCCATTCGCTTAATGTAACTTTTACAGAAATAGACTAGTTTCATTCCAGTTGGCCATATTCCACAATATGATACGAAAATAATTTTTTTCTTCCCCACAGTTAGTAATATTCTAGAATCAATTTATAATCCCATTTCAATCCAACATGCCGGATATCTTCAAAATCGGTTAAGAAATAGTTCAGTTAAGTTTCAGTATAGGAAAGCCAGAACTTCATTCTAAAATCATTTTATAATCCCATAACGCAATCATTCCTATATGCTTAAAACGACGCCAGTTTCTTCATCAGATTCTTCTTTATCAGATTTCCAACATGAATATAGAAAATCTCGTATGTTTTTATGTAGCAAAATATCAGAACTAAACCATGAGGAATCATATAGCTTCGGTGGTTTAAATTTTTTTAAGGGAGCAAGTATTGTTTAGTAGGTATGCTACAAAATGATTAAAACGTTCCAGTTTATCATTAATGTCAACTAAAAAATATATTTGATCCCAATCTAATGATGCAGCTACTTCTAAGAGGCAATTTAAATCAATTCGACCGAAATTTCTCGTAAAATCAAAATGATGACTATCGAGATAATTTATTTGAAAATTGTAAGATCCATAAATCAAGTCAAGCGTCGTATATAAACCCGGGACTGACATTTGGATGAAGAAGCCTAACTGTTCAGGGGTTTTTAATAACAACAAGTAAATGCAAGTTACGCTTTCCTTCACAAAATTGGTTGGTTCAAAAGAAGCAGGCTTCAATCCAATTGAATCTAAAATGATTTTAAAGTCCTGGGCTTGCCGACCAGTAGATATTAAGTTACAGTTAAAATCACCAAGAATAACTATATCATTATACTAGGTGGCACATCTTGCAAGATATTGTTTTTAATACTCCTTGGAAATTTTACATCCGGTGGAATATACATGGCTCCTAATAAGAACATCTACTGCTAATTTTTTTTGCAGGAATTCAGAGTTCAATCCATGTTTATACATACAATCTATTATAATGAAAAAGTCGAGTGTTGTCAGCCGATCCCTCAATCTTTTTAATATGTAGATCGTACCATAGAAAATAGTAGTCCCCACTCTAGGCGATACGCATAATTATAAAAATATTAAAATACAAAAAAAAATCGATTGTTCATAAAATAATATCCAATTTAACATACACATATATATTATGTACAAAATTACTGCAAACTACTAATAAAACCGCAGTCGTATTTTTTATTATAGCTATTTGAAAACTAACACAAAAAAATTATCTGTTTTATGTTTAAATTAATTCCCAAATGAATCATTTTACAAAAAGCTCTACATAGTTTTTATTGAAAGAGTTTTAACAGTTTGCATTTCCCAGATTAGCATAATATGTAGCATGCACAGAATATAATAGACATTTTAATTAAAAATATATCTTCATGATCTATCGATTTCGTTTTTTTTATTGTTAGATTTATTTCTTCTAATTTTCGAATATAGACATGTTTATTTGATAGCATATGTGCTGGCTATTCGAAAATACTATACAACACGAATAATTGTAAGAAAAACACTGTATTTTATTGTTTTACTGATCATAATGGATGTTCGCTTACATAATGTACATATTTAGAAAAATCTATATTCTATAATATGTATGTACATAACATAGTACGTACGTATATAGCAGTGTGTGTGTGTGTCTTTCGAGTGTACACATTGCATATAGATATTTACTGGTTTAGTTGTGTCTATGTAACGTCTACAGAATTAAACGATAAATATTTCGAGAACAAATTGCTTTTGGACATAAAACAAACAAAACTATAACTTTTCGATAAAAACAAAATAAAAAGACAATATAGAACTTAAATAGTTGTACATTTCTATGTATGTATTTATATATGTTGTTATATTAACGGGATGATTCTCGAGTATGTACGTACTCGTGTAGATTGTAGTTGGGTATATATGTGCTCCCAAAATAAAATAAACAAAAATTCTCGTGTAATGTTACAAAAAGACAAAAAAAAAAAATTTTTATATCTGGGTGAAAGTATAACAAAACTAAATGAAAATATGAAAAATCTGATTTATGTGACATAAAAGAAAGGAACAATATAGCTGCTGCTGCTGCTGCTGTATACATAGTATAGCATTGGGAATGTTTACTTTTATCCAGCGTATATAAAACCTAAAAAAAAAAATTATTTTTTATTTTATTTATGGACGGAAAATATAAAAATTCATATATCATGTATGGCGCATATTTTCCGTATTTTTACGAGGAAAATGGAAAATACGTAACACACATAAGGAAATATATGATATTCGTACACCAGTATATGTACATATACGTTATGCGTTAGTCATTATTAAATATTTTAACTACGAGCTAATAGCCTCCATCCCTTGTAATTTATTTATATTGTTGATTTATAGCCATTACATTAAGAGTCATGATTATTAACTTTAGTAGTGTTCTGAATTCCCATCTCCAGGAATTTAGTTAATTTTATATACATATGTACATATATGTATGTATATTTATAAAATTAATAAAGTTCGCTTTTTGAATTTTTGGTTTTTTATTTTGTTCAAGTGTAAATTATACTACACATATTATAGAATTTATTACATAAATCTTGTTATAAAATTTATTTGCCTTTGTTTGTGAAACTTATGTATATATAATACATATTATATACCGCATGTATGAACATGTAATTTATGTATTGGACTAAGTATTTAATTAAATATCCAAGCTCAGGGAGAGGGGCGAGGGCAAACAATACTAATAATTTGTTTGAAATTATATTTGGAGTAAATTTCAATGAAACTAGGAGATGTGAAATTTGTATTTGAGATAAATTCATAAACTGTTAACTCTGTTCGCACGAATTTTGCATCCTGTGTGATTACGGAAAAAAGTCTAATTCTGTTTTTCGATGGAATAAAATTGGTATTTTGGAGATAATTTGTATGCAGACATAGGTATACTACACACGTAGACATTTTTCCACATTGGCAGCTTTTAAAATTAGTAATTTTTAAAAAAATAGAGATTCCATTTTAAAGGGCGTGTAAATATGTCAGACATTTTCCAAAAATGGTACATCTAAATACCTCTGTGCTTAAGACATGCTTAGCCGTTAAAATTTCGAGTTACTCTGTCTTTATATACTTTGTATCAGGGTATTTACTGTCCGATAATCGTAAACATATGAACAATTTGCCGTATACCAATTCAGTTTTAATAATTAGCCCACAAATTCGAGACCAACAGATATCCCATGTTAGAAAACCCAATTTTATAATTTTTATACTTGGATTTGATTGTGCCAATTTGTGCTTTCGCTAAACAATTTGTGCATAGCATACTTTAAGAAATACGAAGGGTTTTCTAACGTGATTATCAGACCAGAAAATCCATATTATTCCTTTAATATATTATTTACATTTCGTAATATATTTCGGTTGTGCCACATTGTGCATCACTAAATTATTTTGCCACACACTATACAATGACTAAAATAGGCCAAAATCGGGCAACTGTAAACGCAATATACCTCAATATAAAAGTTTTATGATCAAGTCACAGAAAAGATTTCAGAAAGCCCAACTTTTATCATGGAACTAATTGAAACAAACTATAATACAAATTTTGGCCCACTATCGAGTTTGTACATACTCTACATTGGCTAGAATCGGCCATAGAGTATCCAGAAAATATTAAATTTACGGTTATTATATATAGTCTGTTTCAATTAGTTCCTTGATAAAAGTTGGGTTTCCCAGAAATCATATCAGAAAACCGTAAATTTGATATTTTCTGGATACTCTATGGCCGATCCGATTCTAGCCAATGAAGAGTATGCACAAATGCGATACTCGGCCAAAATTTGTATATTAGTGTGTTTCAATTAGTGCTATAATAAAAGTTGGGTTTTCCAGAAATGATCCATACTACTATTCCACAAAACCATAAATTTGAAATTTTCTGTATACTCTATGTCCGATTCTAGCCAATATAGAATGTATACTAGTCTGTTTCAATTAGTTCCGTAGTAAAAGTTGGGTTTTCCAGAAATCATCCATACAAACGCGATACTGGGCCAAATTTTGTATATTAGTCTGTTTCAATTAGTTCCGTGATAAAAGTTGGGTTTTCCAGAAATCATTCATACTAAAGCGATACTGGGCCAAATTTTGTATATTAGTCTGTTTCAATTAGTGCCGTGATAAAGGTTGGGTTTTCTAGAAATCATCCATACAACTACTGCTACAACCGTAAATTTGATATTTTCTGGATACTCTATGGCCGATTCTAGCCAATATAGAGTTTGCACAAACGCGATACTCGGCCAAAATGTTTATTATGGTCGGTTTCAATTAGTTCCGTGATAAAAGTTGGGGTTTGCAGAAATCATCCATACAACTGTTCCAGAAACCCGTAAATTGGACATTTTACGGATTCTGGCCGATTCTAGCCTATGTAGAGTACTGGGCCAAAATGTGTATACTAGTCAGTTTCAATTAGTTTCTTGATAAAAGTGGAGTTTCCAGAAATCATCCATACAACTGTTCCAGAAAACCGTAAATTTGTTATTTTCTGGATACTATGGCCGATTCTAGCCAATGTAAAGTTTGCACAAACGCGATACTGGGCCAAAATTTGTATATTAGTTTGTTTCAATTAGTTCCGTGATAAAAGTTTTTTATTTCTCGTTTTAATCCAGTCGATGACCTTAACCACCTATCCTTCGAACTCCGTAATATGACCACACCACACCGCACAAACGCTTCGATACTCTTGTAGAAATATTTAAGTTATTCAACGTCCCGTGCACGTTTTCCTTATTTTTTAACCAGCCACGTATGGTTGAAGTAGTTACAATCGTGTTACATTAAAAAATTTAAGGAATATGATTTCCTTTTCGTTGACATTTTGACGCTTATAAATAGATGCCATAAATGTACTTTTACCAGTAAATAATAATGTCCGTCTGTAAAATTAAGTAGCGCCATCGTTCTTTTTTAGCTCATTTGCAGTGAAATAATTCAAATGTAATCACAGTACATTTTTTTCAGCTACGAGTATTTTGGAATGGAGATTGAGCAACATATTTTTTTTTGTAGAAGATTGTAGTATTTATAAAAGCTTCGAGCATTTAGGAATTTTTTGTCTAAAAATCGAGTTGATAGAAGGAAATTTGCTAATCCAGCATCTAAAAACTCCCAGAATTGATTAATGCTTTGGACATTTATTAAAATAAATTTTAAAATTGTATTACCTATTAAAAAATTGTACAGCCTATTAAAAAATTATAGAACTTTATTAATTCACGTTGAAACACAAAAGTTAAAAGGATGGAGTGGAAAATATGTGAAAAATATGGACTCACGTATAATTAATTTAAATAAAAGTCCTTTTCATTTGTTATCTCATTTATCGTTGCAAACCACAAACCTGATATTGCTTAGATGTTAATGATAGGGCGAGGTAATTAACGGGTCTGACTATAGGAAAAACGAAGCATTCTATATGGGTACCCGCCAAATACCTTTTGTATGGAAACCGCACTTTTCACCCACAAAATCATGATATAAAATGTAATATGTTCACAGAGATGAATCATGAATTTCTTGAAAATATGGCGAGTACTGCGAAATGTCAAAATTTTGTTTCATTGTCAAAGTCATATATCATATAAGAATTTTTAATATTTTGTTATAGCTTTTTCGAAAAAATATTCGACTCAAGCTCGTATGTTCCTTGGTCCCTGGAATATGTTATACTAAAATTAAGATATCTTTAATATCTAGTCTAATCGTTTTCTAATGGGTTTAATCAACAAATCAAAGTAAAGCTTAGAGTTTCATTGGCCACTAGAAAATCCAAAAATCTGTCTTAATACGAAATGTTGGCCAACATTTGTTTATATGTGAAATTGTCTAAGAAAATATTGTGTTATATAGGCATGACCACCTTTACTCGAGTTTTAAAATAAAGAGTTTTCCAATAAGCATTTTGATGTTAAAAAAACGAGTATTATTTAAGAGAAATCAATGAATGTTTATTTCATTGTAAAGAGGAAGGTATGCCATTAATATTTGAAAACGATATCAGCCAAATGACCGCCACGGCTATGGAGCTTGTGAAGCATTGGCATAGACCTTATCTTTCACGAGGCCAAAAAGACTAAAAGTCTAAATGTGTTAAATAACAAGATCTCGGTGGCCAATTGTGATTACCTCTTCGAGAAATAACATGGTCAGGAAACTCGTCTTGCAAAATTGCCATTGTTGCGTTGCTTGTGTGGCACGTAGCGCCGTCTTGCTGAAAATAAACGTCGTCCACATCAATATCTTCCAATTCCGGCCAAAAAAACGATTAATAATAGCTCGGTTGCGGAATCATTTGCGAAAAAGTAAGGTTCAATCACAGTGCCACGTTGAGGATGGAGAGGCTTTTCAACAATCTTTCTTGGATTATCTGAGCTCCAAATGGGACAATTCTGCTTATTAACGTATCCTCCGAGATGAAAATGGGCCTCATCACTCAAGATGATTTTTCGATAAAAATTCGGATCATTTTGATGCATTTGAAGGACCCACTCAGTGAAGATACGACGTTTATAGTGATCGACCGGCTTGAGTTCTTGTGTTAACTGAACTTTAAAAGCCTTAAGACCTAAGTTTTTATGCTAAATACGGGGAATGTCTAATTCCATAGATCGATGAGGAATCGATAAACCTGGGTTTTCTTAAACACTACGCTCTACAGTAGCAATGTTCTCAGTTGTTCTTCAGCGACGCACACGGTTTCGTTTTAGTTTTGGGAACTGGGACTGCAAAATGTTCACCATTTTTGTAGTGAATTTTAACAATTTCAATGCATTGTTGAAGTGTGTATCGCACCATTTTTAGTAGTGGCGTAGTTTTTATTTGTCAAATATGTCAAAAGATGAGAGCTTCAAAATTGGCAGTTGCCCAAATAGCAGGCTATTCAAATGAAACCTCTTATTGGAAAATCCTATATTTTACCAGGTGTCAGATACATTGCGTTAAAAGACGAATACTGTTCCGTACTAATATTATTTTACACTTTATGCCGTTTTGTTCTATCCTGTTTCACACCTGTAGCTATTTTGTACCTTATACCGTATTTAAATATTTTGTTTTTTCAAATCTAAATTTGGTTCAAAAAGAACTAGTTTAGAATAAAATTTCCAACAAACAAATCGAATTTCATTTTAAATTAAAATTAATCCGAAACATACAAACTAAACTATTATTCGATAAATTGTTATACGATAAACTGTCCATACGGTAAATTGTATCACGATAAATTGTTTGCGTTAAATTGCAAAAAGATAAATTATTTACGATAAACTGCGATTGGCCCCGTATAAGACAGTGAGATGAGAATACACACAACATTTTTTTTTTAGTTAAAGCCAATGTAGCTTCCAAAATGAGTTGAAAGGACAATAATTTTTCATTCTGATTTGTTATTCAAATTATTTTCAGTTATGCGTAAACATAATTATAATTTAAATTGAAAACATAAACGTCATACAAAAAATTATTTATGTTAAATAATTATGTAAATATATGTAATAATTATGTAAATTATTTATAGGCGAAAAATAAATTTGGTTAACTTTTTTTCACATCCAAAATTTTCTTATTTGCTGTTTAAAATTTCAAAATTACTTCGTGTTATGTTAGATTTGTTATCACCTAAATTGTTACGTTCAACACTTGTAATTGCTAAATTGGAATAAACAATTGTAATTGCTAAAATGGAATCTAAATTTTTCCAATTTTTTGATTTGGCATTCAAAATTGTTGAAAAAAGCACTTAGATTCAAAATTTTTAATTCAAATCTCAATTCCAACATTTAAAATTTTTAATTTTGTCTTACAAAAAATTCATGATTTCTACATTCGAAATATTTCCCATTCCAACTTTTCACATGAAATTGACAAATCATGGAAAACCCTGTCGATAGTCACATTTATTAGGTTACTGTTTTAGAGTTTTTGGTTTTGAATCTTCCATTGGAACACCTTATTACAATACCATTCCGAATTACAATACCATTTTGAATTTCAAATTTTGGTTAAAATTTCTGAATGGCCGTTTATAAATTAGCGTATCCCTGTTCTGAAGAATTTTTAAACATCACTCAAGCTTTCAATAAATTATGTCAAAAAGGACTAAACGAGAACAGGACGCAACTCGAGCAACAGACAAATTATTGTGTTTAAAACAATTAGGCTCGTTCTTGATATCTTCCCGAAAGAATAAACACCTTTGTCAATTGTAGCGGCGTGCGATTGATACAAAAATAATAAATTACGAAAAAAGCTTTCAACAGCAATGTCGAAACAATTATTATAAATGATCTATTTGTTTGAAGCAAATATGCTTCATTTTAGTTTAAATGTTTTACTGTCCCACATATTATGTATTCCCAATATATTATTAAGCATCATATAGATACATATGCGATCAACTGCGGTAAGCATATCTAAATAGATATACATACGTACATACATACACATATTATAGTTTTATGGTATATTTTACTATAAAAACTATATATACTGCTTCAATAATATTGATTAAACCATAATGTATAAAAGAAGAAGTCTAGAAACAAGAACGGAATAAAATAAAAAATTGGTTTCATATACATATGTATGTACATTTATATAATTTATTGATTTTGTGAATTCGTATGATAGAAAAACTTCAAAAAAAAAAATATGTAGTTAATATATAAAATTTATGTACGTACATAATATTATTATTTTTCCCACCAACTGGGTGGCTGGTATTATATAGAAATGAGTTTTACGCCACTAACTAGGGGTTTTATTGTGCAGAATTTTAAGTTTATGCTGCAGCATAGTTTTCCTCTTTATATCCAGGTACTGTATAGTAATCACGATTTGTCCAAAATAATATTTAATAGTTAATTTATAGCACAACTTACCACCTGCTGCGGTGAGTTAATAACTTACCTGGAAAATACAAAAAAAATAAATCAGTTAAAATATACGAACCAAAATAACAGACTTTATTTAACAATATAACAAAAAAAAATTCAGATACGCATGAAAGTTATTTGCAGTTTTTATGTGCAATGAGTGGCTATAACCAAGAAAAAAAAATTATCTTTAGTAGGTTGTAGCAGTTCGAATATCACGACTCACCGAAGTTCGAAACTACCACAATAAATAAATTATGGAAATTCAAAATTGACCAAAAATTTATCCGAATTACCTCAAATTTGTCTAGTTTGGTGAGAAGTAAGATTTTCCATTTCGAGTTCAAAATCGTTGGTATTTAATATACGTCCAACTGTAATTCAACGAATTTTTTATAGTGGCTTTGATTCATAATATTAATTGAGTAAAGCTCCAGACTTGAGTTGTAAAAATTATAAATTTAGTTGGAATTAGTTTATATTAGAATAAACAATTTCAATTATGATTTGTGTAGAACTTCGGGTGATCATATTTATTTGGTAAATGATTAGTATTGGTATCTAGGAAACACTCTTCTTTAATTCCTGGATCCGAACTGGAGTATTTGCTGTAATTTCTGGAACGGATCTTATTTTGATGTTTATTTGTGTTTGTTCGAGTTAGCAATCTGGTGTTTTTTGCAAATACCTATGTGATGACTGTTTTTGACGTCTTTTTTCATTATACCTATTAAATGTCATAGAATTTGGTAAAACTCTACAAGAAACTTGATTTTTCTGATCTGGGTTGTAACCGACCATACTATAGTGGCTGCACGTATTGTTTTTGTATCGGGTAGATTCAACGATTTGGGGGGTTACTTTTGTCACTTAGTTCGACTGGTGGAAATTGCCTGGATAAAATGCGGTGTTTGAGAAATGCGGATTACGTGACCCACTTGGCCCCTATATATTGTTTGATCTGTAGCAGCGCCATGTCTATACCGTGATGCAATCCAATCTAAGAAAAAAAAAATATCATTCACATTTTTCTTCAGTCCATTGGCCTCTGGGAAGGGAAAATGTTGTTGTGTTGAAAGTGTTTCTTTTTCTTGTGGATTTGTAGTTTTTTCTGTAACTGTTGCATTCTTTTTCGCGAACTTATTATCGACGATAATGTCGATCTGTTCCTCAATTGATCATGTCTGGGAAACTGTGCGCCGCTCTTTAGGCCTGATACAATACCATCTTATTCCATAATTTAGTACACCAATTGATGGCCCTTCTCCAATTACTTAAAATTTCCGAAGTTTGTTGTGTTTTTCATATGCTATTAACCAATCGTTCTGTCCTAGGTTGATAGTGCATAGTATTCGCAGAGGCAACAGTGAGAAAGTCGATTGAAGGCGTAGCTCCTTGAGATAAAGTTGCGTTAGACAATTCCACGTGTATTGATGTACACATCCACAGTTCTTTATCAGGATGAAGTTTATTGTGCGTGTTTTTAAGTATAATTGATTGATCCTAGCTTTTTGCAGTTAAAATATTTAAAAGTATTTGTTTCGGATTGGTTGTGCTATATCTAATTTATTTTGTGTCAATTCAAAAAAAAAAATGAAAGAAAAGAGAAAATATCCAAATAATTTAAGCGATAATCTAAATTAACTACAGAATTTCTATTCAATAATGAAATGTTTAATCTACTTAATATTTAAAATTTATTGAAGTTCAATATCGCTATTTTTCAAATTTAAATATCACAACCAAAATACCCGCACACGCCTACATACTCGTATATTATATTTATTTGTACAACAAAAATTCGTAGGATCTTCTTAATGGGAATCGCTAACCAGTATCGGAGAGAATATCCCATAGACTCACTATCTTTCCGATCAATGAATTTCTGTAACAAAACAATCATTGTGAACTATTTAAATAATTTAATAGACTTATTAATGAGATGAATGAAATGGTTAAAGTACTGTTATGCAGAAATCAACAACAAGCAATTAAATGGAACTCATGAAATCATCATATGTGTGACATTTACAACTTCACGACTTTATCTGTCGTCTATATGGCGCATTATGACGGTTTTCCGGAAGTTAACCTTGCAAATTTTTGGATCTTCTTCTATCAAAAACGGCTGATGATTGGTACTGGGTGTACAAATCACGTACTCCAAATGTAACATGGCATCAAATGAGGGCCTCAATTTTATGATCTTTATTGCGAGAGAATGTGGGAGCAGACGAGTTACGATCCCAGGCGATTTAAGCAATATTAGACGTAGAGCTATGGAGCATGAGATTCAAATAGATAGAAGCGATACAATCACATCAAACGCACACAACATTGGACCAGCTGGATTCAATTATGGCACGGTATTGCAAATGATCGAGGATACTCCGTCGAGCCATTTACACAAAATCGTCCAGACAAGCGTAACTTTACCAACGATCAAACAATCCCATTAGTTATTTGGAATTTTAAAAATATGGGACATCGATACCAGGACTGTCGTAAGGAGTTTTTAAATATATTCTGATTTGTATGCGTGGAGCAACAAATATGCGGAAACTAAATTGTCAAAATTGCAATTTACAATTTGTTATCTAAATCAAAACATGTTCAAGACATGTTCGTTCAATAAAGTATTTCAAAAGTAAAAGATCTTTCTTAAAAAAAGTGTTGCATCAATTTACAAAAACTTTTTCAAAAACGATCCACGCCCATACGCCAAAATAATCATTGCGTCAACGCCTATGCATGCTTACTAGACAGCAAAGCCTCGGTAAGCGTGCTGAGTAAAGATTCTCTTCAGTTCCTTTTTTGACACGTAAGACAGCAGACGGTACACGCAATAATATAGAAGATTACGTTTGGTTACGTCACGTTCGGTTCTCGAACACAAAAAAATTAGTTTCTACGTTGTTCCAAGCCTGGGTTCGCCTGTATATCTCGGAATTGATTTCTAGGATATGTTTAACATTGTGCCTAGCCTTAAAGTTGGTGAGTTACGAGACACTGAATTAAGCTAATTAAATTCCCATGGACAGTGTAGAACATGAACAATTCGAGAGAATAGTAAATCTATTTCGCTCATTTTCTAAAAATGGACTCAATAAGGCCAGCCTGTATCCGAAATTGTTATCCATAAAGATGTTACACCAATTTAACAACGATACTATCCAATATCACTCCAATAGATTGATAGGATGTTGAGTCTAGGTGTCATTGAGACTAGTAAGAGCGCATGAGGTTCGCCCATAACAATTGTACCGAGACCGAACGGAAAGACAAGACTCTGTTTGGACGATGGAAAACTTCACGCGTTGACACATATAAACTTTCCGGTATTGATAAATCCATTGTATGACCAACCATTTTATATATGTACGCTGCGATGCGTGCAAGGAAGGAGCGCTGCCTTGTACCAGAAAGACATTGATGAAATTGAAAGGATAATTGTGTTTATGTTGCAACAACTAAATAAAGCCCGAAGGAATTACTCCGTGACTGAGCTTGAGTATTTAGCAGCAATATTGGCGAATAAAAAATTCAGACCATACGTGGAAGGTGATGAATTGGAGTTTAAAATTGCAGGGGTACAGATTTTCAATTCAACACCAAAACGGAAAAGGCTTTTTTTTAAGTACTACACACAAAATTTCTTGTACACTTATGATTTTTATATTAACATAATTATTTTAATTTAGATTTTTTAAGATTATGTTTTATATATTAAATAAGATCGGATTGATTTAATTTTAAAATTGGTAAGGAATTGTTAAACATTTCCACTACACATTTCTATGAACACGCATTTGCTTTCATTGCTCTACTTTTGCATTAAAACTAACATTTAATTGTACATTATAACTACGAGTGTAATTTAATGTGTTGTATTTAGCGGAATTTCCACACCGCGAATTGCTGACTAGAGGAATCCCACCGCAGCCACCAAATTTTTGTTGTAAATCGGTGCCGAATTTATAGAAATTCTCAAACCATTTTTTATATTGTAATATTTATTTAAATTTTAAAAAATGGCACCCTGCTCGGGCGTGTCCACTAAATAGAAATTCCCCTCCAACATGTGTGAACTGCAAAGAGCATCATCTTGTAAACTGCCGAGGCTGCATAGTAGCTAAAGGACTATAAAAAATTAGAGACAAATCACGGCAAGGTCCATCATAGCCAAAAGCGTAAACATCGACCTAGGAAACTTACCACAACTATATCGAGTAAAGTAACTGATCGCAAGTCGGTTTCGAAAGTGGTGGCATCCGGGCTACAAAGTACGACCCCACACAAATCACTAAATTTCAAAGACTTCAAAGATACATCTATGCTTGAAAAAATATTTAAAAGCAATCTTATTAAAACCTCATACACCAAAATACGTGGTTCCGTTTCTTATCACGCTTTACACCCAACAGAAAGAGCAAGAGGAGGATCAACAATATTTGTGAAAGAAAATATTCAACATCATGAGGGAATAAAAATTGAAGAAGAAAGTATGCAGGTAGCTACTATCAGCATTCAATTTAACAACAAAAACATATTCAATGTCTGCTCAATTTATTGTACTCCAAGATATAATTTATATAAAGAGGATTATAAAATGTTATTGAACCAGCTAGGATTTAATTTTATCATTGAAGGTGATTTTAATGCAAAAAATGCTTTCTGGGGGTTAATTTTAACAACTCCAAAGGATAGAGAACTATACGCCGCAGTTTGGGCTCACAATTGTAAATTTCTTTCGGGAGGAAAACCAACGTACTGGCCTACTGACACAGGAAAAACTCCGGATCTAATTGATTTCTACATTACAAGAGGTATATCCGAAAACCACATTTTTCTAGAAAATAGTGAACTTCTCTCAACGGACCACTCGCCCGTCATTATGACTGTTAGTTCTACGATTGATAAGAAGGAAAATCCACCTAGACTAACAAATAACATAATCAATTGGGAATTATTTAGGAAATTGGTAGAAGATAACACCGATCTTCTTGTACCAATCAAGCATCTGGTTCAATTAGAAAATAAATTGGAACTATTAATCAATAATATACAACAAACAGCATGGAATAGCACCCCTGTAATCAAAATCAAGGAGCGTAATAATTTCACGTATCCAGTCGAAATCAGGAAGTTGTTTAATGAAAAACGGAAAGAAAGGATAACCTTGCAGAGAAACTGAGCACCACAAAGCAAAATAATGTTTAATTACCTCTGCAATAAGCTTAAGCAATGATTAGAGAAATAAAAAATGAATCGGTCACCCGTTATCTTCGTAGTCTTACATACAGTAAAGAGTAATGTCTATGGAAAGCTACAAAAGCATTAAAACGACCAAATTATCAAATACCGCCAATAAAAAATTATGAGAGAAATTGGGTAACAAACAGAAAGCAGCACTATTCGCATCTCATCTTCAAGAAACATTCTAACCATCAGCTAGACAATCAGCGGATGAAAATATAATACCAGTGCACAAGGAGGATTGTAGGGAAATACCACCTGTCACTCTACGAGAGTTGAAAGATGAAATTAACCATAACATAAATACAAAAAAATCTAAATTTTAGAGAAACTGTTATGCAAAAGGATGAAACCTATAATGCTTGAGAGAAATCTAATACCACCACATCAGTTCGGATTTAGAGAAAGCCACTCCGCACCATAGAGCAAATTCACAGGATTACAAGTGTTATTGAAGATGCACTTGAAAATAAGAAAATATGCTCAAAAAAATTTATGGATGTGGCACAGGCCTTCGATAAAGTATGGCATCCTGGATTGGAATATAAACTGCATCGAGATTTGCCAAAAGAATAATTTCAGATATTGAAATCTTACATTGGTAAAAGTTATTTTCGCGTTAGATGTGACGAAGAATTTTCCGACCAGTAATCCAGACTTCGAAACTAACTTTAAAATATGTTCTATTCAAATACTTTATAGTTTTAGTTGAACTTAACAGCGAATCCTACTTAAATATTCTATCAAATAAATACATAAAATAATTCTGAAAATAATTGTTACCCGATGTGTTTGACACAAACGTAGCTTAGACAGATATATATAGTACGGTTGCCAAATGTTGTATATACGGCAATGATCAACCAGTTAATAATACACCACTGAAAAAAAAAATCAAAAATCAATGCAAATACGCTCATCCATTTGATTAATTGAAATTAAATCGAATACAAGCAGACAAATTCACGTGTGAACCGCAAAACAATTCCAATTATAAATTTCCCTCTGAAAAGTTTAAACAACGAAAACGAATTTAAAAAAAAAAAAAACTCTTGAATTTTTATTTTCAATTCATTTGACTTTATCGTCGTCATAAACCAACAATCATCATCATGAATCTGGTTTTTGTTATTTTTGTACACGAGTATATAGCTACACGATTATTTTATCGTTCTGAAATAAAATTACAATTTTCACCTTTTTGTATACATTTTTTTTGCAACTAATTTTTGAATTTTCTTTTCCACCGAAATACTTCTATACGATACAGAAAATGAAAATTCACTGAAAATCTAGTAGAAAAGTAAAGCGAAAAAAAAAACATTTTCCTCTTATCATGAAAATATTTTGAAAAACATTTTTTTTCCGCAGAAGATTGAAAAGTTTTTTTTTAAAGTACAACAACAACGCACCAAAAAGTATTTTTTAAAGTTTAATGGTGGAAAAATAAGTTTTCTTATTTAAAATTTACATTTTTTTATTTGTTGAAAATGTTTTTTAAGATATTTTTCAATATACATACATATGTACATATGTATGTACTTCAAGCATCATTAATGGATTTTTGATTTTTCATGGCGGAACAAATATTTCAAAATAAATTAAAACTCTTTGATATCACATATGATGTACATATACATGTATGTACGAGTATTGGTCGTGCATACATGGTGGTCGCGAGAAATTTAACTACACTATTCTGCATCATTGAAAAAGGCGTTGTAGGCGTTTTTCATTCTTATCTATCATAAGAAAATCTTTTGATTAATTTTTGTGGTACAGAAAAATTATTCAAATGGCGATGTAGGACGAAGTAACCTTGAGAAAAGTATCACGATGATATATTCAAACAAATATCCTCTTGAAGGTTATATATTTAAATAAAAAACGTCATATAAGAGATTGGTTAAAGTAAAATATGTATATAAACACGTTCTGGTTTGTATAATACTGAAAGCTACTTTGCATATTTTAATTATATTGCATATGAACCTAAAAGTTTGGATCAAAAAAGTTGTTTAGATTTTACTCTAAACTTAGAATAAAATATCTTCGGTTTGTAACAACAGTTTAACTTTTAAGATTTACATTTGAATCTAAATAATTAAATTGATGGCTTTATACGTGCTTTCAGATTAGACGATCATTGAACGAATGTTGAAAAAATGGATGTGAAACATTTAGAATTCAAATTTAATTCGATACTTTGGGTTTGAAGAGAATTTACATTAATAAAATTCGACAACTACCGATTTTATTACTTCATTCCATATTACTCTTGACAATCAATACTTTTAATTAAAAATAAATTTAATTCATCTAGACCATGCGAACTTTTATCGCAAACTTTGGCAATTTGTGTATAGCATTTTCATTGAAATGAAGCAAACTGTTTAACTGATTTTTTTATCTTCGGTATATAGATAACCGACATACAAATAAAAATCTATTTTGTTAAAAATGAAAATGCAGTTAAATGTCAAAGTTTATGAAATAATCCGGGGAGGCAATGACATCGTATTGTATTTATGACTATCTGGTTCGAATTTTATTGGAATATGGGATGTCGGACTACAGTTGAAAAAAGGTTATCGATGAAACTAAAACTAACGTAAGTAACACAGATGTATACAAATACAAGATAGTAAAATACAAAAATTGAAATGTTCATTGTTATACAAACATAAATTAAATTTCACTTTGTACATAATCGGTAAATATTCATAAAACATATAACTCCAGATGACATAAAATATTCGAAGCGCAAATTATCTGGGAAATGTACCACGAGATATTTTCCCATATACGAAAACTTTAAATCATTTTCAAACAAAGACTTTACTCTTAAATGTAAAGTGAGATACAGTTTCTTCCACTTCCTAGAACCCTGTTATGATTCCTAGCCCTCGGATGGGTACGAGCAGAGTCAAAAAGATCACAAGATCCGTTTCATATATTATTACATCATTGCCACGATTTTGTGCCTGTCCCTCTTATTCCGGACCCTATTAATCCGGATTATTCCGGAATCGGATATTTTTCTTCAGTTGCATCTCGTAGCCTCTAGCCAGCTCCACTATTAGCTGGGATCTTTCAAATATCATTTCAACTTTTCAGAATACTATTCGAGCAGCGGGTTAACACCTGCACGCTGTGGAGTATATTATATCGACAAAGCTTTTCATTCAGTTGTTTTAATTTTCAGCCTGGAGTCAGTGCACCCATTTTGTCTTATTTGAATTACTAAATATAATGGTGATGCTCCTAGTACTATATTCAAGGTTGTAGTCAGTACAGTGCTCCTGTCGCTCCTGTAGGCAAGTCAATCTTTAGATGCTACCATGTAAACTTATCGTTCACATCTGTGAAATTATTGGCCTGTTATCACATTTTACTATTTAATCGGCGTTGCTTGAACAAAATAATGAATACTTTGATCCGACTTTGTATAGGGTATGGAACTAGTTCTGAAGGTAGTATTTTTAGAATATTACACCATATGATACCTTGCTAGATGAAAGCTCGGTTACAGTCAAAGTTGCCAGGGGTTACGCTGATGAGCTGATTCTGACAGCTTGTTGTAAGCAGTTAAATGTCTTATCTGATTTAACGCAACACGCTCTTCTTATTGTAGAACAGTGGTGCCTTGATAAGGGTTTACATGTGAACCTCTCGAAAACTGAGTTAGTTGTATTCACTAGACGTAGGAATACTGATGCTTTTCCTGCCGCATCTCTTTTTGTGTGTAAAATAGCTCAGCCTACGTCAAACACCTTGGTATTATGTTAGATAATAAACTCTCTTGAAAGTATCATCTGGATTACAAACTACAAAAATCCACAGCAATTTTTTGGCAATGCAGAAGAGCTTTAGGTAACCCTTGGGGCTCTCCATCCAAAATGCTTTTTTTTGATGGCCAGTTAACTTTAAATCATCACTTACCAAACTCAACAGTTTGCAAAATATCGTATGTAGGGCTGTTACTGGAGCCATGTCTTCGGCTCCGCTTCTAGCACAGCTTGCTCAGCGGCGTTTCCCTTGAAATGTATTGGGGCGCAGAAAGCATTCGGTACTATATCGGGACATACGTTAATTCTTAGTGTTTTTAAACCAGCTGTGCCGGAAATTGACATGTCTGAATCGCTAGCATTTTTATCAGATGCCTCGCTTTCTTAACAGGGTGCTGGCTTCGTTATCTGCTGCCCATCGCTGGATATGAGAACTTCTGGCAGTTTGAATACTTACTGTACTATTCCTTAAGCGGAATTAATCGCGGTTACTCGCTGTGGCATTACAGCTATTAATTTCGCGGTGAAGATATATTTAAGATATATTTTTCTATACTGATAGTAAATCTGTTCTCAACTCCTTAAATAATCCTTTGACCAACCCAAAACTGGTGAAGGATTGTAAGAATTTATTTGAATGTTGTAATAACAAAGTTACGGTCTTTTTTACGGCAGACAATTTGGCAAAAATTGGCTCATGTTCATGTTTCAATGGACCTGAACCTGCTGCTCCGTTGCCTTTTTACATTGGTTTCAAAATAATCAAAAATGCTGCTCTACTTCACTTAAAGCAAGCGTGGTCATCCACCCCCACGTGCCGTAAGGCGAAATACTTTTAGTGAGCTCAATTCAAAGCTGACTAAGTACGCTTTTTCATTAAAAATGGATAACTTCAGAATACTAGTATCGATTCTTACTGACCATGGCCGATTCAAGGGTTATCTCCATGAAGATGATAATGATAGCATACACTTCATCGGCAGCTGTCCTTCTTTCGACTGTATTCGATCTCATGTGTTTAATTCCAGGACAATTCCTGTTCATCTACTATCCTCTCTGCCTTGGTTCAAACTTTTTCAATTTGCTAAGGATGCAGAACGCGTGTGCGTGATTTGATAGAATTCAAGGTTAGCACCGCTGGCCCTTTGTGGCGTTGAGTGCGGAAGATTAATGGGTTCCAGCCAAATTTAAAAAAAATACTACCTTTAATTTCTCGTTGCATTGAAAGCAAAGGCATACTAACGCCAATGCTTCTATCCTTTGTGAATGAAACTACTTTTGAGCAATTTACCAGTTAGGTTCTCATCTTGCCAGCATCTTTACCTTATACCTCTGGATGGGATCAAAAATTATTAGTCCATAGTTCTATGATATAACTGTCCTTTATTTAGGGTTAAAATAGTGAAAACAGAATATTTGGCAAAACATATAAATATATTCGATGATTCGGATTCCAGTTTGCTGCCGCGGACTTGGAATATTCGATTACAGAAATCCTATCCAATTCCAAAGTCCAAAACAATTTTACAGTCTTCAAAAATTTTTTAGTTGCCACAATTTTTTTCAGCTATGACATGGCAGAATAATTAATCTTTATAAATAACTTTCAGTTACACCAAGATAATGAATGACGCAAAAAGTAAACTGTATTTAATTATTTACAAAACAGATTGATTGACATTTTCAGTGCATGAAATCATTTATAATGGAGTGCGCCTGCCATGAAAACTTGATTCTATCTTCTCGGGTGATAATTGTATTTTTTGTGTCCACCAAATTTTTCCTCGTAACTTTTCAAACATGTTATTGCTAAGACGTTGTTATTTAAACGAAAATCAGTGTTGTATGTTGAACCAACTGAGGCACAAAGAAGTGTGTTATCATGTCGCGATATCGAGCACCAGAAACAGTTACTGCTTGACCAGCCTCATTTTCAAAAAAGTTTGTTTTTCTGCAAAATAGATAGTTTTAAATGCAAATTATTAAAAATGCAAAAATATTATATTTAACCATTTTTGGTACAGTTTTTTAGAAGCGTTCCGCTAACGCAACTTATGGTCATACACTTACATAATATTTTTTTATAGGAAAACTCCGTTTAGGAGTTTAGCGCAAATTTTGGATGCTTTTGACAACTTACCGGATGATATGGAACTGCCAACATCGATATCGATGAAGATTCAGGTGGCGAAGAAAACGGCAACCCCACCAATTCTACAACCAATCAATTGCAGGCTAGAGTGGAATTGCGATACAATCAAGAAGAAATAAATCCGAGCACAAATGAGGAAATAATTCCTGTAGAAGCTAAGTAATCTAAATCAAAATTTTAAACTATCGGCACTTTTGTACAAATTTTGAACATGGAATGGAAAGTTTATAGGACCTTTGACAATTGACTTTTTCCAGTCGTATTTTACACCATTTCAACACCAGTTGATTTAATAGTAAAATATACAGTTAACTACGCATTAACTACCGATGATGTATACGCGTTCCTGGGTGTGATGATATTATCTGGATACAACGCATTACCTAGAAGACGGTTGAATTGGGCTACCGACGGAGATACAAATAATCAGTTAGTGATAAAATGGATGAGACGAAACAGATTTGAAGATATTTTCACCAATATTCATTTTTGTGACGTCGATTCGATTGAGAATACTACCGACCGGTTTAACAAAATACCAAAATACGAAATGATTTTAAAATATGCTCCGTAGTGGAGACAAACATTGCGGTTGATGAATCGATGATTCCTTATTATGGAAGACTTTCGAGAATTTATGCGAAACAAGCCAGTCTGTTTCGGTTAAAAGGCATGGGTGTGCGCTGGTAGATTGGGATATTGTTACCAGTTCGAAACAACGATTATGTTTTCAGTAACCTCAATCATTCGAAATAAATTATTATTGAATAAAAAAAGTTCTGTCACAAATGGTTTAATAAAGCCATCCAGGTGAAAATGTGCATCCACTTGTTGATGTACAATAATCCATTCAACGAACTCTCTGTGCATGGACATTAGGCCTTTAATAATAAACAATTGTAATTTAAATCCATACATATTTTTAAAATTAAAAGTTAAATTATATAAATATTAAGATAACAAAACTAAAATGTCTTAACTTAAAATATCGTAAGCTAGAACTAATTACATAAATATATTAACTAATAAAACATTTGCTTCTGTGGATACATAATCACATTCAAGTTCAAGGTTTTTAAGCCTAACGTGGTGATAAAATAACAACAACTGTGGAACCGTTAATACTGATACGCACATCATCAAAATATAATTAACACGCTCAGATCCTCACGTTCTACATTTATACCCATTTTCCTCATTATACCATTAAAATTATGTGATGAAAATTTGTAATCAATACCAGAATAGCTAATACATTTTTGCCTTCTATTTAAAGAACAAAACAACAACAAGAAAATCTACATTGAAAATTATTATCATGACTTGGTATAATTCTTCTCATTTTCTTTCCTTCCTCATGCTTTTTTCTCATTTTCTTCGAACACAAAGAAAAAACAACAACAAAAAATCCCACACGAAACAATAGGTCTAATTATTGTTAAAGTTTCAGCAATAAATTTTCGTATCATTCAAATAATAACACCTGCCTGGATGGATGGAGATGGTTAAACTTTTCGATTATATAGGCATATACAATTTTAATTCCTTCTCTTGCGTGGATAAACCAAATTTATCCCATATCCACATATATATGTATGTATGTATACTTGAAAAATGTAATAGTCATTTTAAGCAGCAGCATAACTAACAAACAAACGAACTAAAAAAAAAATTGATCCAAAAAAATTGTTACATTAAAGATAAAAAAAATAAAATAAAAATGAGAATGAATAATGCTTTTAACTAAAACTTTTTTTATATTTTGGTTTTCACATTTTTCTCGAAAAGCACAAACAAGTCGACTCGACCTAGATAATACCCCCCCCCCCTCCGATTTTTTTTTTATGTACATACATACAACAAACATTCATATATTTTCACAAACAAAAATAAAATTATTGATCTGGAGCTTTTTTTTTTATGTCCGTATATTTTGGATTTTAGCACTTTAGCAGTGTAAAAGCGCATATATACAGCGACCATAAAAGTAGTGGACGTATTTTTTATTATTATTATTTTTAATTTACGGATTGGAAAATCGAGATAATATATAGTTTAGCTGTGAACAGAAAAGAAGTGTACGTAAGTTTTTCATTTTTTTATTTTTATTTAATTTTAGAAAAGAATTGAAAATTAGTTAAATGGAAAAAGTTATATTTTTTTTCCACTTAAATGATTAAAAAATTATTTAATTATTTAAAATATACTTAGAGAACGACAATGTTTGGAAAACTTGTTGTTGTTCTTTCGTATAAAGTTTTTTGTGTGTGCTGCTTTCCTATCCTCCTTCGAGATTGAAAAAAAAAAAAAAACTTAACCGAATAAATTGCAATTTATTATATTTTATGTATTCATGTGGAAGCCAAAGTGATTGTGTTTGACATCCGAGAATAATGCATATTTTATTGCTAGTTGATTGGAAAATCTAAATTACAATAGAATAAAGTTTTTTGGAAAATTGTAGCATTATAATGTACTATTTTAACAATATAACTTTCCCCAAGTTGATTTATAGTAAGTTTCAGAGGTACATCGACCCCAACCATATTACATACACAATTATTAAATTGTTGTAAATTTTGTTTAATTTTTTATTTTGGATTAAAAGTTGAATTGTAAATATTTAGCAAGTACACACCATTCTATTTTTTCATAAAACTGTTTGCTGCAAAAATGCGGTTAAAATGTGCACTAAATTTAAATTCATGTAATACAAATTCCATTTTATCGTTTTTTTGGAATATTTTTATCCAGATAAAATCTCACTTACCTAGAATTAGTATAAATTGAAACAACAAATAACTATTATTATTGATTCGATTCATTAGAGGTTACAAAAATTAAAAATTAATGTTTGACCTATTTGGCACATCAAAAATTTCGTCACGTCAATATTTCCCTCGTTGTGGTAGTGAGAAGTTTGTTCACCAGTTCATTTGGATAAATTGTCAATCTTCAGTGATACATGGCAATGGGCTGCCTAATTTCTTCCCGTATTCTTGGGACCTGTAGGTCTCTGTGAATTATATCGTTTGACACGAACTATAGTCTAATATGATTCTTAGAAGTTTAGATTGGAACCGCTGAAGTATGTCCAAGTTAGAGTTGCTGGCCTTTCACCATAGCAGTATGCCATACGTTCAGATAGGTTTTATTATCATTTTATAAAGCAGTAGTTTATTTTCAATTGATCAAGTTGCTCTCTTTTGGTCCATATATGTTTACGCCATGTTACACGTTTGTCGCGGTGAATACCTAAATATTTTTACATTATCATTTTGCCTCTTCACATTGTAAATGTTACATGTATGGATTTAGCTTCATTTAACTGTAATTCCACATTTTTTGGTTCATACTTGAATATTGTTAATATTCTCTGCGGTATATAGCAGATAAAATATAGGGCCAAGCACGCCACCCTGTAATATACCAAATTTAATTGGGCGGACACTTGTGTAAGCATCCTGATGTTTTATAATAAAATGTTTGTCCATTAGATAAGATGTTAATATTCTGTAGAAATCATGTGTAATTTTGTATTGTAATCCCACACCTTATCACAAGTTTGTCATATGTCCATGAATGCAGCAGAACATCATCTTTTTTCTTCAAGCGCTTTTTGAATTACTTGAACTATTCTGGGTACCTGCTCTATTGTAGAGGGCTCTGGTCTAAATCCAAATATCGGTCTGAATGACGTAACTTCTTCTGCATGGGGGCTTGCCTGGTTTTGGCATTAATATTACTTGTGAAACCTTCCATTGTATTGGAAATTATCCAGTTTTCAGTATTGCGTTGAATAAGTACGTTAGAAATCGAACACCTTCTGGCAAATGATGCAAAATTTTTCCTGTGATAAGATTATATCCTGGCGCCTTATTAGGGTTTAACTCTCTCTGTATCGCTGTTTTTACTTACAAGATAGGAAACTGCGTGATTGTACGATTCATATGCAACGGCGATTCCTATTGACTTTGAATGTTGTTATTCTCTTCGGCTGTAGTTTCTGATGGATATGGTTTCATATTCATTATTTTTCGAAAAGTGACCGTCACTCTTTCGTATCGGCGGAATATGATGTTGTGCTTGTTTCAGCTTCTTAGTCGCTTTCCATAGTGAATAGTCTTTGCTTTCTGTTGGTGGGAGTCGTGATAAATATTCTTGAATTTATTGTTTTTTTCATTGAGCGGTAGTTCTTTGGTTTGCTTGCTTACTTAATTTTTCTGGACATGAATTGAACATTCCTCATTCTTTTCTTTCTAATTTTGTTCTGGTGTATACTGCCAAGCTCCCATTTGTGTCCCCAAAATAATTAAAACAGGCGAGTGGTTTGAAGACAGGTCCAAACATGGTGTCGCATTAATGTAATTAGTTTATCACTAATCTTGATCCCCACTCTTGGTGTTTCGGATTACAATCACCCCTTACAACGCGGTGACCCAAAGATTTACAAAACTGATCAAATTTTTCCATTTTTATCGTGTGCAGGATTTGGTCGAAATTGTTATAGGACCTAGGCAATCTTCTATTACTACAGTAGTTGCTTGTATATGCTCCTTCTCTTACTTTTCCACTTCATGGCGTTTAATAATGTTTTTGATTATAACTGTTTGCACCATTTGCTGTGCCATCAGGATGGTTTGTGTCATAGATGTGAATCTTGGTATTTTTAGGAAACTTCTGCTGGCATTACATCAATTTCTTGTTCTATAATAAAACATTTAACCTCTTGTCCATATTGTGACAAGCCGCTGGCATTCCAGATTGCTAATTCTGGATATTGAATTATTTGGAATCAATGGTGGTTAAAAGGTTAAGGATAGTATCCATTTTGACCATTAACGTTCCCAACGGAAAGGAGATGCTATCCTATACTCTTTAATGTCATGTTTTAGTACATCTTTCGTAAAACTGAAACACCTCAGCGCAACATCTTATATCGCTAGTCCAATCAATGCAAATTGGAAATTGGACTGAATTTCAACGGAGTGAAATAAATATTTGATCCGCTTGTGGAATTTTCAGCTTCTATTCAGATTCAGCGTGTGATTTACAACCCAAAATGCGAAATAGATGGTACATGCCGAGCTGTGTATATAATATTGAGGTAGACGCCGAGGTCGTTGCAGGAGACGATGGCTCCACGGTGTAGAGAACGAATTAGATTTTCAGGTTATCTAAGACAGTATGAAAAACAAGTCCAGGATCGAAACCATTGGAGCCAGATTGTTGACACAGTAAGGGGCCAGTAATGGCCTTTAAACACTGTTTGTTGTTATTATTAATTATTTTACGGAATGCTACAATAATCTGCGTGAAACGAGGTTTGTTTGTACTTCTACTTGATTTGATGGTTTTTATTAAATTAAATACGTCACATTGCCTGTATAAAACCATCGACATTTAACAAATTTAATTGAACTAATAACCCGAATCATTGGCTGGATAACCATCTTTGAAATGATGGAAATGTTAAATAAACCATTAAATCAAAATTCAAAACATTCGTTTTTTTTCGAAATCGATCTTCTTGAAATAATTAATCCACTAAGTGTTGTTAACGATGATTCCGTTTTGTTTGGTTTGACTTTGAACTTGTTTGGCATTTTTAAATAACAAACAAAGATATAATACCAAAAAGCAATCTTAATCGGTGTAGACACATAAATCCTGTTATCACAGAAAAAGATATACAATATAAAACTTTTTCCAGTATACCCGTGGTTATTTTTGGAGTTTTCCATCATCCACATCATCATCATCATCATCATCATCGCAGTGAAAAACATAATTTATTCATAATATTAAATTAAAAATTATTTTTAGATTAGATAAAGGCAGCCCAAAATTTATTTATTTTATGTTATGATTTTTTGCTGCTAAAAACCATTCAGCCATTTTGAATATTTGTGGAAAAAAAAACAAAATTTAATTTTTCTTCAATTTCCTTGTACATTTAAATTTTATGTATTTTTGCTTTATACAATTTTCCTGAGCTTTTTTCACGGAATGAATTCAATTTTTGTTGTGTTGGCCTGGCCTGTCTTTTTCCCCACTGTTTATGGTTTTTATTTTATTTTTTGGTGAGCTTCCATGTATTTGTGTTTGTTTAATAAAACCGGAAATTCATTATTTTTCCTCTAAGAAAATTTTTATTTTTATTGTTTTTTGGTTCTCTATTTTTAATGTTATTGTTTAATTTTGTGCAAAATATGAAAAGAATTGCGACCCGCCGAAAGGCAGAAAGAGATCGACAAGGGACACAAAAGAAAGAAAGAGCAATAAATAATGTTATTTTATTTTGTTTAGTTAAAATTTATTTATTTATTTATTTGCTTTTGTTGTTTTAGGAAATGAATATTATATTGATTTATTCATAAATGAAAAATGAAAATCGTTTTGCTTTTTGACAACAACAATAACAATATTTTGCTGCTATTTTTTTATTTATGAAGGGAATGTAATTAAAAAAGTCTCTTTATTTTTTAAAATGGGGGCGATTTTTGTGATTTAAATTGCTTTCCGGGAATTAAATAATTTAACAAAAAATATTTAAAATAAAAATAAGCTTTGTTATGGTAAAAGGACTATGTGAGACTGTTGACAAATTTTTAACCCAGTTTTATGGATTATTTTTACATGATTTATTGTCGGTCGCATTAACATTATATATGAAAGCATTTTCATTGGAAATGTACGTATCCCGAAATCAAAATCGATGGTCGAGGTATGCTTATTTTATCTCTTTATAGTAGACGCTTTTTAATATTCCATCCAATTAATTTGGATTAAGCGAAAAGATAAACTATAGATTTATTTTTTAAACCGATATAATTACGACGTTGTCCGACGTTAGAACCACGGTCCACGATTTACGTATGAGAAATTTTTACGAATTTTCTTACTAAAAATATTTAGTAAATTTTTTATACCTGAGTAAGACGGATTTAATATATTTTCATTAAGTATTATTTTCATAAAGTACCAATTAAATTATTATTATTAGTTGGTATGACAGAATGGACTTTCCCCATCATGAACAAATACTCCCCATATTTTAGCGGATCGTCAGGGTCTTATAACTTGGTTTGTAAATTATATCCCATAACAAACAATAAATTTGGTTAAACATAAAATTATGTGGAACTGATCCTAGAGATTTATCCAATTGGCCATGTAAATGATGTAATAGGAATGGGCTGTTTCATTATAAAAAATATCATCGATAATTTACGTTTAGTCTTACAAGTTAATTTATCAATAAAAACAATTCATAAAGAGAAAACAAAGTAACAAATATTAAAATAAAATTAATTAAAACAAAACTGCATAGGTGATCAGAAACTTGTAGATGCTTCATACATAATTCATGGATTTTCCGGCCACAGGAACTGCATTCAAAGAAGACTGGTTGATTTTCAAGCCGTCGTGGCAGATCAAACAATGACCAAACAATGACATGGTTGTTGTGACCAGATAATACTTGAGGTGCTCTCTGTAATCGTTTAGAGCTACATTATAAATTTTATCGTAATAGCCACAATGAGCCGACTTAAAATTGGTAATTGGCCTTTGATAAAATTTGTCCACCTCAATGCTAAATTTCTTGCACTTTCCAATAATTAATTAATTAAAACAGTTTTAAAGGCCATTACTGGCCTGTAGATTTACGACATAATTAAATTGCAAAGAAAATTTCTAAGAAACAAATCCCAATAAAAAATAGAATCATAAAAAATAAATTACTCTATTAAAAATAAAAATAAAAGGATCATGTAAATAAAACCAAAATTCCACATATTGTAAAGGAGACAAAGAAAATGAAAAGAAATAAAGCAAAAAACGGATATCAAACTCTTAGTCTCCTCCCCCAAAATTCTGTATATAAACCCCGAGTTTTATAACAGAAGTTATCTTTATTGTAATAGTTTTAAATCAACCAACATCTTTTATTGTAGTCAATCTTTAATAAGTAACTTCATTTTATTGTAATACATTTTTACAATCTTTATTTGTAGACAAATTCTTAAAAAATTTGCATTTCAATTTAAAAGAAAAAAATTAAGTGAAAGAAAAGGATAATTCCAATGGTAAGTATATTATAAAATTTTAAATACGTCTCCTAAACTCTCCGGGAAAAGCCGAAGCAGGCACTCCGGTTTAGTCAAGAAAAGACTAGAGGGTTGAAGCAGGAGTAACACAAAAAATAAAAATAAAATACTTACTAACACTGGTGCATTCCACCACAAGTCAACAGAACACTGACATTGACTTTCTATAAAACTTAATAAAATAAAATACTATCCCATATATAGTAATTTAATAAGTCATACACAAATACAAATTACATACTTTCGACATATCAATATATAATAAACAGATATCACAAAACATTTAACACACTTACCCATAACACCATTATGACGCATAACACCCTCTTATATTACAAAACATACTAAAGTATAAAACATTACATCACACTTAATTTCTTATATTATAAAACATTTACACTCGACAACAACGATACATTATACGTCTATTACCCATCATATCCTTCAAACATTATAAACATAAACATAATATATAAAACATTATAAAGTAACAAGTAAAACAGGCCCCTTACTCAGTCAACAATTCGGCTCCAGCGGTTTCGATCCCGAGCATGGTCTTCATACTGTCTAAGACAATCTGAAGAGGCCAAGTCGTTCTCTACACCGTGGAGCCATCGTCGCCTGCAACGACCTCTGCGCCTACCATATGGTGGCTCTCCTTTCAGAGATCGCTGCACAATTCGTTCCGGATCAGCACGAAGAACGTGCCCGAGCCAGCGTACTCGCTGAGATCTTATTTCATGTACAATATCGGGGATCTTCATCAGATCTCTGATCTCGATATTGTACAGAGCTCGGTAGGTACCATCTATTTCGCGTTTTGGGCCGTAAATCACACGCATGACTCTTCTCTCAAATGTTAGGAGCCATCTCTCGTACTCATCCGTCAGCGCCCAACTTTCACATCCAAACATAACAACGGGCCTGATCAACGCTTTGTAAAGCTTCAGCTTCACGGCACTTGATAAGTGTTTAGATTTTAGCAGTGGCCTTAGAGGATACAAAGAACGACTGCCAGCTGCCCGCCGCACTTTAATATCCTCACCCACACTGTTATCGTGAGTGATAAGAGAACCCAAATATTTGAACCTCCTCACTCCCTCAAACGTGTGGTGGCCACTACTAAAATCTGGTGTGCCATTGTCCCTAAAACCAGAGATCAGGTATTTCGTTTTGGACTCATTGATCTGAAGTCCAACTGAAGCTGAAAACTCTACAAGCGGATCAAGTATTTCTTTCACTCCGTTGCTATTCAGTTCAATCACGCATATGTCATCTGCATATGCAAGCACCTGATTGGACTGGCGATATAAGATGTTACGTGCGGTGTTTCAGTTTTACGAAAGATGTACTCCAACATAAGATTAAAGAGTATCGGCGACAGAGCATCTCCCTGCCGAACACCCGAGTTAACTACAAAACTTGTCGATAGCCTGTTCTCAACTTTAACACAGCATTGGGACTGCGTCACTGTCATCCTACATAGTCGTACCAGTTTTGTTGGGATTCCTAGGTATTCCAGGGCAGACCATAAACTCTCTCGATTGATCGAGTCATAGGCCTGCCGGAAATCCAGGAGCACCTGATGTACGGGGATGGATGTCTCATAATATTTAGATAGAAATCATCCGCAGCGAAAAGACCTGATCGGTGACTGATCAATTCGGACGAAATCCTCCTTGATAGTCACCAACCAAGCCCTCCGCTAGAGGAGTGATTCTATCCAATACAATGTACGACAGTAACTTGCTGTGCAAAGGAGAGCTATACCGCGATAATTCTCACACTTCAAGCGGTCTTCCTTCTTGAAGATGGGGCATATCGCGGCCACTTTCCATTCGTCAGGTATAACTTTGGTTCGCCATACTAATCGAATAAGGTCGAAAAGACAGTTCAACAAAGTATCCCCTCCGAATATCAAGAGCTCCGAATTAATGCAGTCCACTCCAGGTGCACGGTTTCGTTTCAATCTCTGCATGGCTTTAGTGAATTCCTCATGGAATGGCTCCTCAGTGCAAATCTCCGCAGTCTGTATTAGAGGTGGCTCAACAACAGTCTGTGACGCATGATGGACATGATGCACTTTCCAATAATTCTTTTTGAATCCTTTCTGGAGTTCCAGCTCTGGTTGCTTTGTTTGATCATACGCTCTATAATTGTCTAAACCTTAGATTAAACTAGTCTAAACATAAAGCATTTTCAGTCAGTTTCAGACTAATTGATGCATAGACAATCTCTGAAGTCAAAAACCCCATGTTTGATAATGAGCTATAACAATTATTAGTTATTGCGTTTTCCAATTTTCGTGAAACCTGAACTTCAAAAATTTTTGCAATGCAACTTTTCCAGAATATTTTGGCCATTTTGTATACGGTTTCTTTTTTCGCCAAAGTTCTATATTGTGAGGACTATCTGGGTTATTTTTTGACACATTTATATTTTTTTGAAAGATTTCCGTTTATTATTATTTGAGTGTGTTGTTAGTCTACGTGATTTAAGTATTATAGAAAATTTATTTCCTGCATCTCATCTTTGCGATAGTAATCTATATTTAATTAAGTTAAATGGCTCTTAATAAATGAATTAGACACCCTTTGTGTACATTTAAATTTTTTTTAAAAAACTTTCGCCCATAATGGTAAAAATGCCACATATTTTTTAGTAGTAAACAACACAAAATCAGCACAATATATTTCATTTTTGTCTTGGACATGGTTTTCCGGCAGTAACGAATTTTCTGTAGTAGCACTTAATATGTTGATATACCGCTTATAAAATTTAGATGTTTCATAAATACTGCCACCAGATTCTTCAAATAAAGCAGAAGTATCTTTTTCATTTTCTTTGGCTTGCGATTCGTTTTCGTAACATATTTTAGCGATTTGCGTTTTCATTAGCTCTTGAAAATATACGTACGTTTCTTTGAATAACTTCGTTTTGTACTTACTTGTTCAAAGAATAGTATATGTTCTGTAAATCTTTTATAAATTTTAATAATGAAAATATATAAAATTCCGTCTTATTCAGGTATAAAAAAATTTACTAAAAATTTTTAGTAAGAAAACTCGTAAAACTTCTCAGACGTCACGATTTTACCAATTGAAAATTGAAATGTAAAACAAACAATAGTTTTTATTGCAAATATAGGACTACATATATAGGTAAACAAGTTTTATGTTAGGGAAGTTTCAGTCAAAACAAAATTTGTCAAATCCTTTCACCAGAATGTATTTAATTTAAAAACAGGAACGTACAGGGATTAGGAATTTAAGTAAACTAGGATATGTGTGTGCCCGAAAATAAAAACTTATTCCCCAATGATCCCTGATACACAACAATTTTTTCATATTTATTGAATACCATAGAAAATAATCCATTTGTTATTCGTAAAGTTTAATTCAAAGTTTATTTCATGTCGGTTTTTTCTAATATTTATGTAACAGTGAAAATATAATTTCCCCAAGGCTAAGTAAAAAGTCAAAAATTTTCATCATTTTTTTCAAAGCTGTAAAGACACACTATATACAATACGATTTATATATTGTATATGTGTTGTCCAATATATCCTGTACATATATACAATATATATATATATATATATATATATATATGGTATCTATCATTTACGGATTTAAGTCAATAAATCCTTTTCTTAAAAACCTTTAAATCGTTTTTATATTGTATATAGATTAAAACGGTAGAAAAAAAAATCTATTAAAGATCATATGGTCCAGCTGTTTTGTTCTCGGAATTTAAGTGAAATCCGGTAAAAGGAAAAAAAAACTTTTCGGTAACAAATATATAATTTAGGCTTGAAGAGTATCAAAAAATAAAACAAACAAATCTCGTCCTTCATATTAGACCCTTGAGAATTTATAGGTTATTATTTTCAATTTTCCTTATGTATGTATGTATGTATGTATGTATGTATATATATTTATTGTGTGTGAGAATTTTCCATTTCCATTTTTATGCTGGGATTTTTTGGTATTTTTCTTTTTTTGCTTGCTATTCCCATTTTAATTTAAAAATGTAACAAAAAAAAAAAAAAACAAATGAAAGAAAAAAGCTATTACCGTCACACCTGATGAAATATTATTTCTAATTTTATTTATATTTTGTAGTTGTTGCTACTTTTCCATATTTCATGTGGTTGTTTCAATTTTCCAGAAAATTATACGATTTTTTTGTGCTTCGCACTAATGTACTCGTGCGTAGAATATAGAATGACATAGGGAATTAGGTTCGTGGGTTTTATATGCAGAGACGAAACAAAATACCAAGTATTATAAGACTGTGACACATAAATCCACCATCATCGTGTAAGGAAACAGATAACCTTGCTTGTGATCGATTAGGTTCTAATGTTTCAATTTTTTTTAGTAGTCATAAAAATTTCTAACAAAAGACTTGGTATTTTGTGATAGTGGTTGTGCTTTGGCTTACTGAATTTGTTTTTTTCATAAAATACGAGAAAGGTGAAGTTCTCATAACTTCATTCATGTTCTCTATTTCCAAGATATTTAAATAAAAAAAATCGTGTTTGCATGTTTGTAAATCATATTCGAGCTTTTGGTGGAACTTTAAGGGTTTAATCGTGTCTGGAAAAAATTAACTAAAGTTTCACCAGGGAGTGATCCAAAGGTTGATGTAATTTAAAAACCTACGGCCAGTTTGATAAACATAGTATTTATCATACAAAATTGCTTTTATAACAATAGATCGATCGCCTACGATAGTGATCATATGGCTACGTATAACTTTATGTTAGATATGCTGTATATGCTGAACCGGTAGCTCGCGAGGACAGCTCGCAAACGTATTCGTATCAAAATTGTACATTTGTTCTCACTTCTGGTACGCCAGTGCTTATAATTTATTGTTTCCCGCTAATTGGCTACAGGGTTTATTGATGAAAACGTTGATGTCAAATTAGTTACTCGATAAAACTTAAACAAAAAGTCCAGCAGATCCCAATGTAGGTTTCAGGTGATATTTTTAAATGGGGCCTTATCCGTTCATAACCACCTCCTACAATTTTTATTTATATTAATTCATTGTCAATCTTATTTATCTAAAATATTTCAAATCCGGTAAATTGTTTAAAATAATTAGTGAAATCACATTGAAAAAATATTTCCGGAAATCTGATCTAAAAAGTGAAACTTGTTTTTTTTTACTTGGAAATTTGAAGAAAGGCTGTAATCTTCTGTACGGGTAACAAAATTATTTCCACTATTGATCAAAACTGTTTTTAACACCTTGGAAATATACATGTCTTTATTCCCTTACAGTGGATATAAGTACATCTAACTTTTGGTACAGCCCATTTAAAATAGTTGTACAGGCTGCTCAATATGATACCTCTTACATTCATTTTCCTAGTGTCTACTAACAGCTTTCAAGACTTTAAATATGCGCCTTTCAATTTATATTAATGTAAATCAGAATACCTGTAGATACCGATATTCTACCAAGAAACAGCCATCAAAAATCCATAGAGCTACAAAATAGTTGAGTAAAAGTACCGTTAACATAAATGTTATTTTTAATCAATAAGATAGTAAAGGCTGATTGCACTCTATCAAAGGCTTTAGTAAAGTTTATTAACAAAGTAAAGTCTTTCTATCCTTGATCATTACTGATTTTCACAAGTTCCAAAAATGGCTAAATAGCCCATTTCGTATTCTCTATTGTTATGAGTGGATAGAAAATGGTGTATAGTTCAAGTAGCTCAAAAACTTTACATCAAAACGGGCGATCTTTTTTACATTGAATAGTTTATTTATATATTTTACATTTTTTTAGATTGAATCTTGGCGTACATTACATTTATATTCTACGTCATATGCATTTCTCCTATCGAGGTACTGAAGTTTGATAAATTGTTAAAATTGAAATGTTTAAAGGCAAAATAGAATATAATAAACATTAAAATATTTTTCAAAGGATCTAATATTAACAACTTAGAATAAAAAATTGTAAATATATGAAATTCTACTTTTTAAAAGATACATTTGCCAATTACATATGTATGCTTCTATAAATATTTATTTAGTGATATTTTAGCCTGAAAGCTTTTTGATTATTATTTAGCAGATTAAATGAATTGGAGGGCCATCGAATTCATCAATATAGAAAGCAATGAAAATGAATTGATAATATCATTTACTATATGAATGCTTGATAATGCTCACTAAAGTAGTGAGTATGCTGTTTGCATAGAAAATAAACTTTAGAATTGTGCAAAATAATTTGTAAAGTTTCAAAAAAAATTTCACATTTCGTTAAATAAAATTGTGTTTTGTATGATTTTCCTGCAAATATTATTTTTCTAGCACAAACTGCTTCTGCTAGATTTAAATTAATTGAGTTTTGATTAATCTCTTTGCAGACTAAGTTCAGATCGTATGTGCATAAATTTGTTGGTTCAGTAACTAAGTCACTATTAAAAAAACTTTCATTGGCAAGGAGATAAGTAAATTTAAGTCCAGCTTTTATTTATAGCCAATGTAAATGATATATTAACTCTGGAGTTTGTAGCGTTAGCTGCATTTTTGTGTTCTTTGCAAGGCTTCAAAGCGCATACAGCGTAAGTACTTCAACCGCCCACATTTTTGAATTGCTGTTGGATAGTGCACTATAGAAATTCATCTTTGGTTTCAGTAGTTCATTGAACAAGTGAATGTACATGGAATTACGTATGTTTTGATTACAGTAACATTACAGTAACAACAAGTCAATAATTTTGATCAAAACTAACATAAGCTCCCACATTTTATCGTGTTCCGGTATAAAGTCACCTATCATTAAAGGTAAATTATTAATAAAGGTCATGGCTTCACGAGCGGTCATTTTTAAGTTACACAATTTAAGGGCCGAAAGTAATAAAGGCGGTAAAATGTTTCCAATCTCAATCTCGCAGTAATCAAACATTTACTTTCGAGAATTAAGCACATCTAAGGTAAAAAATTTAGCTTTTTCTGTGTAATGTAAAAATATTGTTGTAACATAATATTTACATATAAGCGAAAAGGTCATGCATTATATCAAAATAAAAATTTCTTGTGACATAAATTACTTGTGATAGGACTCAATATCGTTAAAAACACAATTTTCTTTAATTACAGTTTGGTTCTCAATGTTACTAACAACGTCCGCTTCATAATTGTCAATATTCCGTAGTGATTCTTCATGTTCTTTTATGTCTGATTGCATTTCATTTTTACTTCCTTTGCATGCGAGACAATAGAAATTTGCATTAAAGCTGCCTGTAAATCCTAAATAAGTACTGAGGCCTAAATTGTCGCCTAACACAAATGCCAAAATAAATTTAATCTGATACGTTTTATTATTTACATTAATTTCCATGCCACGATTTGTAAATTTTTAATACGATGTTCGAAAGTAATTACCAACTGACGAACGGTCTTTTGTTTTAAAAAAAACAGCAACAAATATAATGATTAATTTCGAAAGATTGTGTTTTGGAATGGTTGGAAACGTATAATAAATACCACAAATTGATTGGTTTTTAGCATAAGAACCCGGAGGATTGTTGATTCAGAAATCATCCAAAAATAATACGACAGGAATTGTTAACTTTCCCTAATACGATTCTATATTTTTCAGATCCATTAATTAAATTGCGATAAATACCCGCAACAGTTTTGGAGGTCAAATGGCATTATAACACCTGTGACCTTATTTGAATCAATAGACGGGGAACTATTAGTAATAACTGCGCATACTTCTTCTTTAATTGTATTACATAATGGCTTCTTAAACAATTGCTTCTGTTCTAGTTCTAATGCTCGGATAAATGTATACTCTGTAGATAAAGATTGAAATGGATACATAAATCGATCGAAAATATTTTTATCACTTTCTCTGTTTTGCGCATTTTCAATAAACGGCAATATACTATTGGTCATGATTTTCAACATAGGATTAATTACTCCTGATTCCAACTGTTGCATTATATCATTTACATATTTTCGGTTATAATTGCTGTTATTAAGCAAAGATAATGCAAAATTAAGTCCTGCATTATCGTTAGAAAAGATCGTTTCACTGGTTTCTAGTGTTACAGACGGTTGTATTATTCCGGCATCTGTATCATTAGGAACAACATCTTGTTCATTAAATAAATAGTCATTAGAATTATTTTCGTTTACAAATATATTTGTTTCGACTTTTCCTGAATCGGGGTTTTCAGTATTATACGTTCATTAATTTTATTTTTCCTTAATTTATTTTCATGTACTCTGAAAATATACCTTTTTAAAGAATGTATAGACTGAAATCGATGACAACAACCTTCTTCAATACATGTAAAATATTCAATATTTTTTAGAATAGGAGGGATTCTAATATGTTCAATCAAAAGGTTTGTCGAAAAACATATATGAGATTTCTCCTGGCACAAAAAACACTCATTTAAAAAAAAAATTTAGAAAAAATTTAATTAAGAAAATTATAGTTTATAATTATAGTTCAACGAATTAGCAACTTTAATTATTTAAGTAATGTAATAAACTAGTAACATTAGAATTAGCCTCAGTTTTAAAATAATAAAAAAAAATTCTAATAAATTATAAACAGAATTTCCTTCTTTGGGATATTGAAAATTCATGACGTGAAATATCTTAAATGTTATATCCAACCATTTTAAAAATGATTCGAATTTATATAAAATACCGTCATAATACGTGTAAAAACTCTTCACATTCAATCCTTTTTCTCCAATCATAACTATTCCGGGTGGGAATGTTAATACTTTTTCTACGTATTTATTTTTTAAAACGTCAACTTTCGTCATATAGTGACTAGAAGTTAGACATTGAAGAATGCACAACTCTTGGGCATCGAGAATTGTAAGGTTTCATCGAAAAATCACCTTCAGTGATGAGGCGCATTTTCACCTCGGAGGCTACGTTAATAAGCAGAATTGTCGTATTTGAACCTTACTGGTGTGATTGAACCTTACTTTTTCGAAAATGAGGCTGGTGCAACTGTTACGGTGAATGGATTGCGCTACTGAGCTATGATTAATGATTTTTTATGGCCGGAATTGGAAGATATAGATGTGGACGACGTTTATATTCAGCAAGACGGTGATACGTGCCACACAAGCAACGAAACAATCGCAATTTTGCAAGAAAAGTTTCCTGACCATGTTATTTCTCGTAGAGGTGATCACAATTGGCCAACCTAGATCTTATGATTTAACTCCTTTAGACTTTTTTCTTTGGGGCCACGTGAAAGATTAGGTTTATGCCAATGCTCCACAATCGATTCAAGACCTTAAAGATGGAACAAAAATTTAATACTTTCCCTCACATTAATTACCAATAGTTCAGGATATTAAACCAATAGTACGATCTAATTAATATATCTTGCTATATCATATTACTTGAATAGTATTTCTAGTTACTTTTATTATTTTTATAGTTTAAAAAAAACAATGCAAATCAAAAATTTTGATTTTAGTGTGAATAATTTATCATATCAAATCAATAACTGTACTATTAGTCTTTTAATGGGATCTATTTTTCTGAGTGAACTACAAATTTATTTCGAATTTCTCTATTTAAATGTTGAATTTTAAAATTATGTATTTTGAAATGTCAGGAAATTTTAAGAAATTCGAATATCTTTGTAATGAAATTTTATATTAGAGATACCAATTCAAATAAAATTTATAACTTTTACTAAACTAACTGAAAAATCTTCTTAATTTTGATGTACCGTAAATGTCGATGTTTTGTTCAAAGGACGTTCCAAATTAGGTGGCACAAAACTAAATTTAAAATGCGATAATTATAACTCCAACTAGCATGAAGCTATTCAATTCGCCGATTGTCAAATAAAATCTTTGATTAAGCTGATGAAAAATAAAAGTAAACAGGTATAGCTGGGACTGGGCTTAGTACATAAGTTGAATCTATTATGTTTCTAATTTACAGAGAACAGATTGCAAAGTATAAAAATAAACTCAATTAATTCCTAAATTCAATTAATGGCGCAAGAGTGAACAGTCGTGTATTTGTGGAAAGAAAATAAATAAAAATTAAATCAAATAAATTTGGTAAAATATGTTAAAAATTAAAATAAAATATAAATAATAAATAATAAAAATGAAATAATATGATTATAATTGTGACCCTATGTTGTAGCAAAATTATGCAGTAATCAAAATATTCACCATTTAGTCTTATCAGTGATCAAAATATCCATCATTCAATTGACAGTGAAAGACTAATTTTTCGTTAATTCGGCTTTAAATTATTAAATCAAAATGGATGTTGTAGTGCAAGGTTTATTGAATAAATCAAATCCGACCAACGTTATTGATATTATGTCAGTTATGGTTAAGTTACAAGAGCGAAACGATGAAAACTATAATGAGATCACACAAAGTATAAAAGAAACGCAAAATCTGTTGGCTGAATCCGTGAAAGAAATCAAATATGAACTGAATGTTGTCAACGAAAGAGTCACCGTAATTTAAAATCAATTGGGTGATACAAATTCTGGTGTTGAAGTGTTAACTTCTTAAGTAAATTTTTTAAAATTGCAACTTCTAAGCAGATATGTAATTATAGCAGGGATTCTAAGTAGCGTTACGGACGCAGATGACTTTTTGAAAAGAATTAGTGAAGTTTACAATTTTGACCTTATAAATATAGAATCAAAATATTGAAAAGTATTGTTTTCAAAAAAAGTGGCTGCAGTGGTAAGTGGACATTTATGCAACTGTCCGCCAAAATAGTCCTCTAAAGCTGAAACAACTGTATTGACATTGGGGCATGCAGATGAAACCATATACATATATAAGTATATACGAGATAAATTAACGTCTATGAATGTTAAAATTGTAAAAGAACTTATAAATTTAAAGAAGAACAGCAAAATTTTATACTGTGGCAAATTTGTTTTTAATTTCAAACCGGAATGGTGGTGGTGTATCGGTTTTTGTCAATAAATATTTTGATTTTTCATTATTTAAAACAGAAAATGAATTCCTAATCATATACTCCAAAATATTAAACCTTTACCTTACTGCGTTGTACAGACCACACCACATTCATTTTACGAATAATTTTCATATCATAAACCAGGTAGACGAAACATTCATTTCACGAAGAAATAATAATACGGGAACAGTCATTGACCATATTATTTGGAACTTTAATTATGTTGTTACAGCTTTATGGTGATACAGGTTTTTTTTTAAATCTGTTCATGAAAAATCCCATGATCAGTCATTTTCTAGTTTTGATTCATTTTATAGATATCTTAGTGATTCTCTTGCCATAAACACATCGGTCACAGAAATAAATAAAAAAATATGTGAATTTAGAAAGCCATGGTTCAATAAAGAACTGTCGCACAAAGCTAAAATCCGTAAAAAAAATAACATATGAAACGCTTAATGTTAAATTTAATCAAATTTAAAAACAGTTTATCATGTCCAATTCAAATGTGGAAATTGGTGGGTGAGGTACTAACAAATTACACCACAACGATATGACTCAACCAATGTAGAATTAATGTACAATCAGAATTGAATTACGAACCAACAAAAGGTGGCAAACGAATTCAATGATTTTTATATATCGGGGCAGAGCATCAGGAATAATTTACAATATACGGCTTCGGTTAATAGGCCTTTAAACATTTTCGAAGATACTTCTGATGAGGAAATAACTTTAAACCTTGTGCTTATGGTTATGACAATATCCCATCAAAATTAGTAAAACAATTCGTAAATCTTATAGCTCCGATGCTTTCATCATCAATTCACTCATGGATTAGAGAGTATATATTTCAAAAGTACTTAAAGCGAGCTCGGATTAAACCAATTATAATTCAATATAATATTATAAATCAGGCGTCCCACTGCTAGTAAGCAACTATCGTCCAATTTCTATTCTAAAGGGTGTTTTTTATAGAGTTACACAAATTTAAATCATAATAAAACAAAGAAATGTATTTTTCATATCAATATGAATGAAACGGGCTTTATTGGATAGAAAATTGTATGACGTTAATGTTTAAATATGATTTCTGCCATGTGGTCGCCACGGCTGGCGCATACAAGGCGCAAACTGGAATACCAATTTTCACAAAATTGTCATAATAACGATAAATGATTGGTTTTTTAATAACTGTTTAAAGCTTAATATAACTAAAACAAATTTTATGATATTTTATTTGAAATACCGACCGGACGGGATATTTGAGGCATTAAAAATAAATGGCAACATAATCAATCGATTGGATTCAATAAAATATTTGGGGTTGTACATTAATTCTATAACTTAACTAGGACTGATCATATTTCAAAAATTAAGCAAAGAATATCTAATTCTCAAAAATCTTCGAACCAATATAGATTACAGTTATATCCACTCGCACTTAACATATTTAATACAAATTTGGGGATCTTCCAGTGCAGATAGGCGATCTGCCAATTCTACAAAATAAAGCTTTAAATGTCAATAGATGCTTGCCAATATTGACAACCACCAATTTTCTTTAGAATGTAAAGATTCTTCCGGTTACATGTTTGATTGACTTTGAATATATTTTAACTATAAATAAAATCAGATTTATCTTACTTAAATCTTTGTGTATTTATATATAGAGTGTTTACCAAAATAAAATAAAAGTTACAATGTTACCTCGCTCGAATTGTAGAGCGCGACAATCGACTATAGAATTATTGTATGTACATAGTAGAATGAACCGAAAAAAACAAAAGGAAAATAACCTTACAAACAAATTGTTTATCTTTTGTTTTTTAAATTTTGTTTTTATTTTCAGTTTTTTAATATTTTTTTATTATGTACCAATTTTTTATTCCGTCTAAGGTGAGCGATTGCGTTGCTTCGAAACCAAAATTTGGTTAGGAATATTTGAGTAAATTGCGCTGGTTCTATAACAAATTTTGTATTTAAGAAACAAAATTAAATACACAAAACTGCAAGAGTTTAAACCTCAAATATGTTATAATCAACAACACTAAAGTTGTTATTTAGAATATTGGTGAAGATTAGAATGGTGGAACTGTTGTCACTGTATGTAGTTAAACTTTGTTCTGAGATCTGCGCAGATTTTATCAATCGAAAAATTTCCAAGGAATTAATTTTGATTTTATTAAAAAATTATGCAAAATCCAAAACAATATATGCCAAATTTTAATAAAATATTTAAAATAAACCGAAAATGTTGATATTCACAGACAGATTTTGTGCAGAAGGATCCAATTTATTTAAGAAAAATTTCCTCCATGATTTTTATTTCATCCCTTGCTGTTGTACTGTTTGTGTTTTCGGTCCCACAAAGAACGCCTTTCTTCCACAAATTAAATTTTTCAAAATCCATTTTTTACTGTAAATAATTTGGCTAGCCTTTGCAGTCGTGTCTCCCTCGAAAAAGGGCATAGCTTTTATAAATAGAAATTGTACTTTTATTAACTATAAATAAGCTCCAGTTTGTTGGAAGTGGTCAATTTCTCTTTTTCCAGAATTTATTAACCAAATTGTTGCCCTTTTTGAGAAATTAGCCCTTTTCAAAATCCACAGTAGTCGATTTTGAATGGGAGACGTCTGCCAAAAGTGTTCCGATAATTCAAACTGATCAAAACCCAAAATATTTTGTTGGTATTGAAATTCAGTTCAAATTCGTTTGAATTAGACGAGCTTTTAGTTTACTTTTGATGATTTCGTACACATCCTTACAAATTCATAAAAAGAAATTTTCGTAAGAATCCATATCAAATGTAACCACAGCCTAATTCTAAAAGTACTAGGGAAAGGGTATTTGTAGGCTTTTAAACTACAGCGTTTAATGCAAGTGATTATTTTGATGATGTATAAATACATTTTTAATAGATGACTACGAGTAGAGCTAGAGTTTCGTTTTAATAGATGACAATTTAATTTTTTCGAAATAAATTCATGTAGAAAGCAGGTAAATAAGAAAAGAGCATGCATTTTATTACTCCAGAATCGATCTCTATATATATTTGCTTCCAAGTTCTAACGAAGCGCAGCAAGCAGCAATATAATGAAAATATCAAAAAATATAATTTTAATGACTGTGATTTGAAATAAGGAAACTAACTAAACAATTAAGACGGGTATACGTTTTTTATTCTAAAAAAAGAGCCTCGTTTTCTTTTTATCCGGAATGTCCAACCAAGCCAACTTCGCTTTACTTTCTTATTATAAACACGGACTATAAAAGGTTTTTTCAATTGGTTTCAACATAAAAGAGTACGGTGGTAGATACCTTAAATGACTTTCTGAGGTGTTTATTTTATTCATGAAATACGCAGTTTTATAGATTTGGGCATTATCCGTTCCAAAATAAATCAAACTCTACTTCTATAGTTCAAACTCTAATTCAAGCAAATTTTGCAAACTTATTGAAGAACTCGCTGCAAAATTAATGAACTGAGTTCTATTTTGTAATGGAAGATGCACAAGACCACAAAAATACGGTTTAAGGTTCCTACCGCCGTACTCTTCCATGTTGAACGTTGAACCCAATTGAACAAGCCTTTTCAAAAATAAAAGCAATGGCTAGAAATTTATTGGGTTCAACGAGAAAACAGAATTTGGGTGATAGTTGTAAGGGTTAGTGTGAATTCAGTGCCATCTACAGACTCTTCGAGTTTCATAATGAACCTTTATGTTTAAACTTTACCGGCCGGTACGGTTTTATAGATAATTTTTGCAATAAGTCGAAGTTTTTATTATGAAGAAACTTGGTAATTTCTTACCCGATTATGATGCAATTCATCATGTACGATGCAATTAGAATCATAATAATTAATGGGAATATGGGCAGTCAAAAAGGAACTTGGTTATTTCATAACCGATTATGATGAAACGATATGAAATCTTTTAAGAAACACCTGAGTACCTTCGAACATGCCGAATTTCATTATAACCGGTTAAGAATTCTATTATTACCGGTTAACAAAGTTCTTTCTAATTGGCCTTATTCCAGAATTTCATATATGTGAAAATTATTTTAAAATCCCGTTTTCATCACTCTTGTGAATTTTACTCTATCGGTTAGCTCATTTTGCCGAAAAATTTTGAAAATTTTCCCTGCATTTTGTAAACAGTTCCTTGAGTTTGTAAACAGTTCATTGTTTTTGTAAACAGTTCATTGTTTTTAATTACGAAAAAGTCTTGGTACATTTTTTATGGTAAAAAACATTAGCAACTGAAAATATGCAAATAGCGAAATAACAAATGAAAAAATGAGTCCTCCTATCAGATCGATAAGGGTTAATCTTGTATTGTCAATACCAATTAAAAATTAAATTTGTCGAATTTTAAATTATTTAAAACAGCTATGTTACTGTTTATTACAGATTATCCTTGATAAATCTCAAGTGTTAGATTCAAAGGAGATCAACTTAATATAAAAGGTTTCATTGGATTTGCAATTAGTATCATTCTAATTTAAAAAAGTTTCATTCAATTTGATCATTCAATATGCGTGAAATCGTTTCACTTCCAAACTTCATTTAATTAACTACTTGTTTTATTTTTCTACAAGAACGTACATTTAAATATATATTTCGAAAATCTTAGATAGTTCCGAAGTTAAATTTCCAAAGATTTTAAAATCAAAATACATAACACTCTCACTGATGCAAGTATTTTGTACAACAACAAAACGCTATGTAAAACAAATATCGCACATTCACACGGCTCCTGTCTGTGATAAAAAAAAACAAAAAGTTTTGTTGTTGTTTTTGTATACATAAGAGAGAAAAGAAATAAAGTTCAAATGATACTCAAAACAAAATATTTTAGCGAAAAGCTTACTGTATAGTTCGATACATTGCAACCTAAATATACTTTGCACAAAAAATTAGAAAAACATTCAAAATCGTGTATGTAACGCTATCTATTGAGGTAACATTGTAATTGCGCATGATTTCTCTATTTATATATACTCAAAGCTTAAATGCAACTTGCAAATTCGCACTACCTCTTCAGTTACTGGGCGAATTACACGCAACTATTTAAATTACCGTGCCATATTTCAAATTCTCTACCACTCAGAACAGTATATTCTACAAATGACTGAATGATGAGAAAAGAGACATAAGAATTTCTGAGTTTAAATGTTATGTCAGAAATCAGCTGTTTATAAAAAAATAAAATAAAAAAAAATCGAATAATTTAAAATTTCGTAATATTGTTAATTTTTCTAAATTAATGTTGAATTTTGAACAAGGAACAATACACTTTTATCCTTGTATGTTATCAATTTATGATTAATAATTTAAATTTTCTGATTTTAAAAATTTGTAATAAAATGAATAACATGACTTTGTGCGTTATAAATTAAGAAATTTTAAAATATCCGTATTTTTAAATAAAGAGGTTTAAATAGATCGACTTCAATTGTTTAAGAAATCGACAGGTTGGTCGCAATTCTTATGGATTATGATACCATAACACTTGTTTAAAGTAAATTGTAAAACACTGGAAATAAAGGTTATAAAGTCCTGCGTGGCCGAAATAGCATTCTATGTTTAATTTGCATCAAAAAATTAAGTTTGCTAGTAGTTTCTTTTATACCAAAGATACAGATTTGTCACTAAGCAAGGCATATTACAGTGTACATACACATATATGGTTAAAAAAAATTATCCATACACACATACATAAATACTGTTCTATATATGGTTCATTTTTATGTAGAACTTAGCTTTGTGTCTGTAGTTTCATAAAATAACAAAATTGTATAAAGTTTTTAAAACCAGGTCATATACAAACATAGAATATGTATATATATATATATATATATATATATATATATATATATATATATATATATATATATATATATATATATATATATATATATATATATATATATATATATATATATATATATATATATATATATATATATATATATATATATATATATATATAGATATATATAGATATATATATATATTTGTACATATACATACTTACATTTAATCCTTGCATATATACAAAACTAACCAAACAATTTCATCTCAGTGGATATCATGTATCAAAAATATGAATAAATGAAAAACAAAACTTTATTCCATATTTTAGTTTTATTATTATTATTATTATTATTATTATATAATTTATATTTTTAAAATTTTTATTGTTTTCGATTTAAAAATATTATATTTTGTTTTTATTTTAGTTTGTATTTTTAAACTATTTTTTTTTTATTCAGAGTACTCTCTTACGTTTGTATATTATATGGTGCACAGTAATGCAAACTGTTTTTTTTTTATCGTACTCATTCTGAATAATATGAAAAGCTCCAATGAAGCTTCTACCTGAAAAATATTTACATAAGGATAAATAAAATAAAATAAAAATTATAAATTGGATGGGAAAGTGCATCAGGCGCACACAATTTATTTTTTTATGTTTATCGACCTCTAGTACCTCTAGTACCTACGAGTATATACATATAAAAAAAATTGTTCGCAATCAAAACCACTTTAAAAGATTCTATTCCATACACGAGTATGTACATCTAAATATTTTCAATTATATTATTCTACAACCAAGATATTTTTGCACAATTAATAGCATGGTATGGAAATAAATTTTTAATTTAATGAGAATTTATTTTTAAATTCAAATGATAAAATAATCATTTCATTTTCTTATTTATTTGAATATTTCAATGCAATTAAATTTTAATTAGATAAACGAGGTTTTCCTTCTGTTTTGTGGGTATGCATATTATACGTTTTTTGAATGCATTTACTACATTAAACATTTTGAGTTCTTGCTGCTGTCTTTATTTCATTCACATACCTTCCATATCTACTTATATTTATAATATAACGTATATACATATATGTATAGTATATACATTTATACTATAAAGATTTGTAATAAAATATATCTGTGGCATAACAACCAATGCCAAATTCTCATAAAAATTTAAACGCTTCATGTGAAACTTTGCATGAGATTCTTCGTATTAATTTTTCTTTTGCTAATTTTAGTAGTTTTGTTTTTAAGGAATATAAAAGAAGTTTAAAATCCGCTCAAAGAGCCTCATAATAGAACTTCTGCGAGGAAATCAACAGCCTATCTGCTGTCGCTGGGCTCAATAAAGCTTTAGCTAAGAACAGTGTGTGTGTGTAAACTTAGTTCTCTACAGCATAACTCTTCCAAAAATTGGTGAGCTGTTCCTTTCTGTTCATTTTCCTAGTTGTGATATCGTCAACTCGGATGATGTTGTTGACGAGCTCACTATAGGGCTTCTGTTGCAGGTCCCGATTGTAATTTGGCTCACAAGCTTGATGTCTTTTTTTCCATCTTATAAGGCTGGCAGCCTTTATGGTATTTTTCCTGCTGAATTACAGCAGGGATTTCCTCTAGTTCAGGACCATTTGCTCCATCTTTTTCAAACGTGCATTGCTTTTTGATGGTTCCAAAATTTTGGAGCAGAAGTAGAGTTTTTATTCTGAAAGCTGGTCTTTGTATTGATCGCACCATTATCTTATGGATTGGCACGCTTTTGGGAAATCCTGGGGTTTAAGCCCCAGAATGTTTTCTTTCATTTATAAATCACTGGTCCTACCAGTACTATGGTACGCTTCCATTGGGTGGTGACCAGTGGTTGATCTGAAGGCTTCTCTAGCCAAGCTTAAAGGTCTACAAAATCTTGATTGCAGAGCCATATCTGGAACTATGTCCTCGACTCCACTGCTTGCTATGGAATACATTTTTTCCTTGCCTCAGCTACGCACCTTTATTTTAGACACAGCGTGTTTTGCAGCATATCGCCTGAGGCGCATGGAATGTTTTCGATTCTATCGTGGGACATCGACACATTTTTAAAAACTATTCTTCACGTTTGGTTAATGAATAATGACAGACTACTACAGACAGACCGAATTCCATTTTTTAAATTTTTTCTCGGTGGCCTATCCTTCGAGAGATTTGTGGAGTTCGCAGGATTTTCTCAAACTGGATGGGTCCATAGACTTTTTCAAATGGCTTTCGTTCTAACCTTAGTGCAGGTTTAAAATCTACTGCCCTTGAACTGATCTGAGACTTCTCGGTAGTCTCGGTTCGCATTGTACTGTTTTTCAGGCAGAACTATTCGGATTGCCAATAATGCTTTCATAGAAGTGTCTGCTGGTGGAGTAAATGTATTTCTTCACTTACCAAAAATCCTTTTTTTACTTCTTGAACGGTGGAATTGTTTTTGGATTCTCCCGACGTGCCTCAATAGAATTAGATTTTCTCATTTAGCCAAAACTTTGAAAGTTCTCTTCCTTTTGCAAGGATAGTCCGTAGTATATTTTCCAGGAGACACACTCATAGAACTAGCTCTGCTTCTGTATTAGTTTTCCTGTGGACATAGTTACTTTTTACAGTTCTTTCTGAATAACTTTCACTAATCAGCGAAATTTTCATCCCAAAGATAGCATATCCAACTGAGTTATTACTTAGTTGAGTAAGTACATCATTAGGTTCAAAATTCATAGTATTCATTAGTATTCCAGACACTTTTGCAAGTCAGAAGTGTTTTCTGTTTGCTGTGTTTATGCCGCCAGAACTAAATGTGATTTTTCCTTTTTCTTTTCTGCATAGTTGGTACTCATCATTATAGACATTTCTCACACTTCACAGATAAATGGTTGTGTGGCTTATGAAATGTTAAATTAAAATTCTCAAACTTGTTGAATCTTATAAAGTCTATGGTGAAACATTCTTCAACTCACAAATTCAATATATGGGTCCGAAAGTCATATCAAAATTTTATGTTTTTCTTTTTTAATTGTTAAAAAAAGAAAAATCACCTAATTAAATTATGACTTCTACAAATTTGTGAGTTGCGTATTTTACACCCTCTATACATTTTTACTATTGATAAATTTGGATTAAATTAGTGCTACTTGAATGCTACCAAAGAAAAACAACAACCATCCTGCGTGTTTATTTGCAATGTTATTCTTGGCAATTACTCTTACTGTCATTAGCGTAAGATGCATACTATTATGGCATACTTCTAATGTGGAGGATTACAATGCTACTATCACAGGTTTAATGTACATCATCATTTATGGTAATTTGTCCTCTTGAAAAACAAACCGATTCCTCTTCTATTAAAGCAGAAAACTCGATGAAAACACTATCACGTTTCAGAGGCTCGGCTATCGCTAAATTTAACAATAATACAAAATCAGTTTTTAGTAATCCAACTACAACATAATATGACTGTATACGGATTATACCGAAAGATACAAGTTTCTTGTGTGGTAAATCTAATATTTTGCCATTTCCAGCGAGAAAACGAGTTTTCTTATACTTTTATGAATTCTTATTTTAATTTGACATCTTTATCGAAATTGAATTCAAAAATTATAAAAGTAATAAGAGCATTTTAGAAGTAACAGTAAAGGTATAAACAGAACCAAAGATACATCGACAAGCAAAGACCCTTGTAAAATTAAAATACACGGAAAGTATGCGATGGCCACACAACAATGTCGGTGTTGACAGCGACATTATCGTCGAATTTTTTGTTGAAAGAGAAGAAAGACAAATGTATTTTGTCGGTGTATTTGGTCGTTGCATCTTTGGTTCTGTTTATTAACGTACTTTTATTCTTTCTAAAAAATCTATTCCTATTCTTGTTGATACTTTTACTTATTTAGAATATACAGAAAGGATTCATTTTGTACTACATTAAAAGGTAGAATGAAAATAATAATTTCGCGAAATCGTCAGACAAAATAAAAATAAAACAATTTTTGAGGTGTTTTTCAATTTCAGATAATTTTATGAGGAATTATTGGCAATCGAACATCGCTAACCTAAAAAAGGAATATCGTAAATTCCAGATATTTCCGTGGCCACAATTATAATGAATAAGAGTTTAAATGTGTTGTGTAATGTTTTTTTTTAGAGAGAAATTGTATATGATACGAAGCAAAAACTTTCCGAGCGAACGATGTGATGGAAAATGAAAAGGCCCTAATAAAATGATGTACAAAAACGTCGAAGACCATAACAATAAAAGTGGCAACTCAACTAAGAAATAGAGGTATTTGATCTCACGGACGAGTTATTAAATAAACGTCCAGAGATTAGCAAGTGTTCTAGCGATCAGTGTGATGTCACATTCAATCAATCAACCTCAACTAGTGCAGTTTCTAGTCTTATGATTTCGGTGACATAATTGTGGATGAAACGGCAACTTATCCTGCATCATCTGCACTTTCGCGAAATCGTAAACAAGTAGATGAAGAAAACATCAAACGACTCGGGGAAAAGATGCAAAAACAGGACCGATTCCTCGGATTTTTTGAGAAGTTTCTTAAAAAATTGTAAATGTAATAATTTGTTTATTTTTTATTTATTTTTATTGTGATTTTTTATTAATTTGATTTCTTTTCGCGATATAAAGTATCGCCTTTAAGGAACCTTTCGTTGTAAATAGGTGTCGGATGGCTACCTGTATCATTATAAACAAATAACAAAATAAAGCTGTCAAAGCTGTTCCGCTTATTAAATTGTGTTCTTTTAATAACATTTGTTCGAAATGTTCCTAGGTCACATGATCGATATTCTATTCTTTCTGTAGAATGAAATAACGGAAATACGGAAGACTTAACAAAATAAAGTTTAGCAGTTAATAGTATTGACAACCAAAGTATTATTACCAACTCACGCCTGAAGAGTCGACCAAAAATTTCAATAAAAAAAATATATAGGTGTTTTTAGACTAAAAATTCTAGCCAATATTTGAGTAGCTATTTTATGGTTTGAGGTCTTGCTTGAATTTATTGGTTTAATGCGTACGTATCAAGGAAAAACAAGCAACCTAAAAATGAATATAACCAGAACTACGAAATATCAAATAATTTTTTAAACATTACGCATGCAACGATAAAAGTCGTAAATAATATAAATTGTACATAATTTTGAGATCAACACGACCGTTCAAAAATATTTATAAATTGCATCCAGCGCATGTAGAGTCTATAAGCTCAGACTAGACTATACATTTCAGACTATATCAACGGTAAACTCTATAATATGCTGAATGCGCCCATTAAATCACACTGAAATAAAAGATCTCCTTTTTAACGAAAATGAAATTAATAAAAATAAAAATAGTTCCCGTTCATTAATCTGTTTCGAATTCAAATGAACGTAACAAATAATAGTGGCCCGACGCGTTGGAAGTTTATACTAAAACTTTTACTATTTTTTTATATGTATTAGTGTGTAGTCTTATATTAATAAGTATTAAGGTAAACATTTAGGAGAATTAAAGTCGATCCGTATGAATATAAATAAAATGACATTAATCTATTTAATTCAATTTATTTATTTATATACAAAAAATATATATGGTAACCAAACACCCAATTTTGAGCATGTGAGCTCATTCAAAAGGAAAAACTTAATCCATGAATAAATTCTAATCGCTTTGTTTCTCTATTAAATCAAATTCGCTTTTTATACAAAATAACCTGTTGTTTCTTAACAACTCCAACAATCTTGAGCCCCATGTGAATCCATTCCTATCGGAACCAAAATATGAATGTTAATTGCTTTTGAGCAGCTCGAGATATTGGATTCATTTAATTCAAGCGAAAATGTAAAAATAAAACAGAAAATTTATTGATTATATAATAGATTATCATAAAATTGTGACACTTAATCGAATACTAAGCTATGTTATACTCTTTGCCCGTTTACTAACCAATCAATTTTGATAAGAGGGATGACCAACAAGAACTTCTGGGAAGTATGGGACATCCACCTTGTATATAAAATTTTTAAAAGGGGGTAGTTTGGAACAATAATCTATTTTGCTTGAATTGAGACACTTAATCGAATACTAAGCTATGTTATACTCTTTGCCCGTTTACTAACCAATCAATTTTGATAAGAGGGATGACCAACAAGAACTTCTGGGAAGTATGGGACATCCACCTTGTATATAAAAATTTTAAAAGGGGGTAGTTTGGAACAATAATCTATTTTGCTTGAATTGAGACACTTAATCGAATACTAAGCTATGTTATACTCTTTGCCCGTTTACCAACCAATCAATTTTGATAAGAGGGATGACCAACAAGAACTTCTGGGAAGTATGGGACATCCACCTTGTATATAAAATTTTTAAAAGGGGGTAGTTTGGAACAATAATCTATTTTGCTTGAATTGAGACACTTAATCGAATACTAAGCTATGTTATACTCTTTGCCCGTTTATTTGCCCGGGATTGTTTAACAATTTTTCAATTTAAATTTAGCACTAAAACTGTTACAATGACTAATATTTGTTTTTCGTCATTAGACAATAAACAATTTTTTACGGCCAACGCATTATATGTTGCGAGTAGTGTATTTTTGTGTGGAACAAATGATGTTTGCCTAGATCAATATGAATCCATATCTATATTCAATGAATCTTTGAAATATTCCATTCATTAGCCAGGACAACAAACCGAATCCCAGTTATGTCATGGAAAAGACAGAATATATATTCCATTTTTAAAAAATCAAAATCATTGGGTCTATATATAATTATAATTGACGTATCAACAAAAACGATCCAAACATACGATCCACTCAACCCAGGCGTAAACATTCATGAACTAGTTAAAAAAGCTTCATATTTTTATAATGAGCTTCTAAAATTTTGGGGACTTCCACAAATTTTATTTAAATCTGCTGCGAATTACAGGTTGCCATTACAAAAATATGGATACAACTGTGGCCCGCTTGTAGTGTATGCTTTGGATTTTATTTCTAACAAAAAATCAATCCAAGATATACATGGCAAAAGACCAGAATACACGAAAGCTTTGTATAATTATAGACTACATTTAAAAAAAATTATAATAGAAAAATCAGAACTTTGTAGTTCGAATTGTTTAGTATGTTTCGAAACATTTGACAATATTTTGATGACATTAGCTTGTAGCCGATGTAACAGGAAACTACATGAGCGATGCAATTTGTCAAAATTCGTAGAAAACAATGTTTGCAAATATTGCAAATAAAATTCTTAAAATTTAAATAATCAAAGGAGTAAACCTAAATAAAAATCCGAGATTTTCACGGTTGAAGCATGCCATGCCAAGGAATGGAAGGCTCATGCGTAGTTGAGTCCCAAATGGTATTAGTAATGAAGCTTACAGGTAATTGTTGAATTGAATTTGAGTTATTTTATTTATTATTTCATGCGATTACAAATAAAATTTTTATTGAAGTAAAAATTTGGAAAATTGAAGCATTCAAATTTAAATTGAATTTAAAAAAAATATTGACAGAGAAGTGGAAATAGGGTGTCCAAATGAACACTTAAGAATGTATTTTTGTAAATAAAACGCCTACCAAGGTACGAAAATGTTTTTTTGTTACACCATATCAGCCAGATGCCAATCACGGTTTCCGTACGATTCGCTCGAAATATAAAAAATTCATGAAAAAGTAGAGGGATTAAGTAATTCAATGCCAGAAATGAAAGAAATGTGGCGGATCGCAAAATAAACTTGTTGGTCATCTCTCTTTTCAAAATTCATTGGTTGGTATAAACTGGCAAAGAGTATTACATAGCTTAGTATTCGGAATGGATACCGCCAAAACAACAACGGACCCCTGCTCAAGTACCCGGAAACGAGATTTAGGATCGGCACTTGGGCCTAATCACATGCATGAAGGAGTTCGGAACTCGGGGCTCTTCAAGAAACTCGCTGGCCTAAAAGTGGAGCCCATGTGTCTCAGGGCTAAACGTTGTTATACAGTGGAGAAGACCTCGTAAATCTTAGAGCTGAATTTCTTCTTGGGCCGCAGGTAAAGAAAGCTGTTTTGGATTTCCAAGCAGTCAATAACCGATTGTGTACGTGCGCCCAGAAGTCAGCCAGCCCCAAGATAAAGACTCATCCGTATTCCCGACATGAAACTGCGACCGATAATGGTGAGAGAATGATGTACTTTGCAATTTCTCACGATCTTAGAGTAGAAAGCACATTTTTCCCTCATAAAAAGATACATTTGGAAACATGGATCCATCCTCGCGAAATCTCCAGCAGCCAAATTGACCACGTGTTAATTTCTAAAGGGCGTACTCCGGTTATGCAGGATGTGAGAACTTTTCGGTCAGCAACCAAATAAATAGGCAGCGATCATTATTTGGGCGCTGCATAGCTACGGTGGAAGTTTTCGTACAGTCAGGATCTTGTCAGCGCCAACATTGAGGGAGCTAATTACCAGTCTGACTGTGTGAACTCTGTTTGGGAGGTACTGAAATCTTCTGTTGTCAGTGCTGCTCAAAACACTTTAGGTATAGTGAAAGTTAGACCAAAGAATGATTGGTTTGATGACGAGTGTCGTCTTGCAGTTGAGCAACAAAATATAGCCCTTAATGAAGTGCAAAAGCGCGATTGCGAGGAAAAACAAGTTTTCTCTTTTTTTTTTTTTTTTTAAACGGTTGGAACCTACAGAGGTTCCGCACTCAATGCCACAATGTTCCCATGATGCAAATCTTGAGAATCTATCCTAACTCGCATAAGCGCACTGCAGCCTTAGCAAACTGTAAAAGTTTGAACCAAGAGATGGATAATAACAGATCTACGTTCAAAGATCAGTACGAGAACACTTGGGATCTAGCTTTGACTAAGGCCGGACAGCCTCAAAGGTAGTGTAGGCAGTCGTCCACTTCCTCCAGACAATCGTCACAAAGATCATTCTGAGCTAGTCCTATGCGTTGGAGATAAACCTTGAAACGTCCATGGCCCGTAATAAGAGCAACCAGAATTCTGAGTTGGCTCTTTTTTAAGGATAACAAATATTTAGTGACTCTCACGTTGGGTTCGAAGATGAACCGTTCTGCCTTTCGACAGCTAGGCGTAGAACGCCACTTCTGCGTCAGTTCAAGTAAAGCGAACTTCTTAATAGCATCCTTACCACCGTTGAAGGAAAGAGGAATTGCTGGCTCGGGACCACAAAATTAACTGCGCGATCCAGTTTTCGCTAAAAAGTCATCAACCTCATTTCCCACAACGCCAAAATGAGCAGACACCCACATGACCCTTACCCTCGAATTAGAGCTAAGGAGATTGATGAAGTGTTTGCACTCTTTGACCAGTTTGGATGTAGTCAAAGGGTTTTTAAGGGTATTGAGCACGGCTTTACTATCCGTGCAGATAATAATGTCCTTGCCTAAATTACTAAACTTATACGCCTCAATTGCATTATGGATAAGTGCAATTCATTCAGCTTGAAAACCGTGCAGTATTTGCCCAGACTACCCGAGAATCTGAGTCCAAACTATACAAGGTGGATGTCCCATACTTCCCAGAAGTTCTTGTTGGTCATCCCTCTTATCAAAATTGATTGGTTAGTAAACGGGCAAAGAGTATAACATAGCTTAGTATTCGATTAAGTGTCTCAATTCAAGCAAAATAGATTATTGTTCCAAACTACCCCCTTTTAAAATTTTTATATACAAGGTGGATGTCCCATACTTCCCAGAAGTTCTTGTTGGTCATCCCTCTTATCAAAATTGATTGGTTGGTAAACGGGCAAAGAGTATAACATAGCTTAGTATTCGATTAAGTGTCTCAATTCAAACAAAATAGATTATTGTTCCAAACTACCCCCTTTTAAAATTTTTATCTACAAGGTGGATGTCCCATACTTCCCAGAAGTTCTTGTTGGTCATCCCTCTTATCAAAATTGATTGGTTAGTAAACGGGCAAAGAGTATAACATAGCTTAGTATTCGATTAAGTGTCTCAATTCAAGCAAAATAGATTATTGTTCCAAACTACCCCCTTTTAAAATTTTTATATACAAGGTGGATGTCCCATACTTCCCAGAAGTTCTTGTTGGTCATCCCTCTTATCAAAATTGATTGGTTGGTAAACGGGCAAAGAGTATAACATAGCTTAGTATTCGATTAAGTGTCTCAATTCAAGCAAAATAGATTATTGTTCCAAACTACCCCCTTTTAAAATTTTTATATACAAGGTGGATGTCCCATACTTCCCAGAAGTTCTTGTTGGTCATCCCTCTTATCAAAATTGATTGGTTGGAAAACGGGCAAAGAGTATGACATAGCTTAGTATTCGATTAAGTGTCTCAATTCAAGCAAAATAGATTATTGTTCCAAACTACCCCCTTTTAAAATTTTTATATACAAGGTGGATGTCCCATACTTCCCAGAAGTTCTTGTTGGTCATCCCTCTTATCAAAATTGATTGGTTAGTAAACGGGCAAAGAGTATAACATAGCTTAGTATTCGATTAAGTGTCTCAATTCAAGCAAAATAGATTATTGTTCCAAACTACCCCCTTTTAAAATTTTTATATACAAGGTGGATGTCCCATACTTCCCAGAAGTTCTTGTTGGTCATCCCTCTTATCAAAATTGATTGGTTGGTAAACGGGCAAGGAGTATAACATAGCTTTGTATTAGGTTAAGTGTCTCCATTCAAGCAAAATTGATTATTGTTCCAAACTACTATTTATTTGGCTGTAAACGGGCAATTAGTGTCACATAGTCTTCGGGGTAAATGATCCAGATTTATTAAAATAGATTTGTAGTCCAAACGACCACCGACTACTGTCCAAAAAATAGTGTATTTTTGTGTAATAATTTATGGTATAATAGATTTATTTTGTACTAGAAATTTCAATTATACATCCATAACTAGATTTATAATTTTCATTTATTTTAAACCGCCTAAATGCCTACTATTAAATATAACCAACTAACACATATACGTTTTTCAAAAGGTTAGTATGATTTTAGTAAAAACTTCACACTCATATATAGGCTTGTGAAGATTTTACTAAATCTTTACTATTTATAAATTACGTGATTTAGTAAAAAATAGTAAAAACTTCACTTGCATAGTGGCCCGTGAGTCTTAAACCAAAATGACCATTTCAATATTGAATGTTAAAATTAAAAAACGAAACACAATTGAAAATAAATACCCCCCAGACTGCATAGCTCCATGCTAGGCCTGTACTAACATGAACGATGGGTCGGTACCTCCTGATCCAAACGCCGCAGCTTTAGCCACTGCGCTATTAACTCGGTCAATCAATATACACTTAATCCTTTTTTACGCGATATTTTTCTGTCCGATTTCGGTTTTACGCGCTTTTTTTCAATGCACGAGTTACATCTTCTGCGATTTTTACTTCCTTTTGCGCGATCACTTTTACGCGATTTTTTTTTTCTTTTAATCCCAAAAAAACATATTTTTTTATTCGTGTGAACGCCGAAAACATTCATAAAAATATAATACAAAACTGGGAATCACTAAAATGAGAAAAATTTTCTTTGCTGTGTTAGTGTTACATAATTCTAGTTCTACTCAATATTCGTATTGAATCGGTAGTGTGTTTGGGATTTAGTACATAATTTAGAACAAAGCTGCAGAAGAATATCCTCTATAACTCGCAAATATTATTCGAGAGAGTGGATATACGTCAGACCAGGTGTTCAATGCTGATGATCAGGGCCATTCTGGAAACGCCTATCAACGCGAGCATATTATGTTTCAAAAGCCCAAAAATCGGTAGGTGGGTTTAAAGTTGCAAAATATCGAATAACTTGCTTCTTTGTAGCAACGCATCTGGAGACCGAGTTATTAAGCCACTACTCGTTAACAAAAGCCTCAGACCACGAGCCCTAAGAATCAAAATGGCTTGAAATCGTTGCCTTTTCATTGGATGGCTAATAAAAAAGAATGGGTCACTTCTGCTGCATTTACACAATGGTTTGAGAAATTCTTCGTACCGGATTAAAGTTAAAAAACTAACCATTCAAAGTTCTTTAAATAATTAATAATGTGACCGGCATCCGTTGCTCGAGCAACCAAACGTGAAAATAGAATATATCCCTCGAAATACAACCTCAATAATCCAACCGTTGGATCGAGGGATAATTTCAACTTTCAAAATGTACTATCCAAAACAAAACGTTTCAGTGCATTTTAGAAAAGATTGAAAGCGACGAACAACTGTAATTCATAGATGCATTGACAAGTTTCTCCACTATGGATTGCATCACTAACGCGTCGGTGGCAATTTCAGAGTTACGAAAATCAACGTTAAACTCATGTTGGAAGTCGTTATGGCCAGATTGCATTAAAAATGAAGTATCGGCGCAAGATGTGGCTAACAGCTATGCAGAGATAATTCAGTTGTTACATACCGTTCATGGTGAGGGATTTGAAGATATCTCATGGCGAGGGATTTGAAGATTTCGTAAATTTCAAAATGAATTGAGACTGCATGATGGGTTATAAAGAACTTTACGAGGAATTACTAGATCCACAGCAGAAGGAATCGAACCAAAGACAAATAACCGAATTTACTGTAAAGACAAATAAATCGATAGCAGAACAAGTTAATACTACTGCAGTCATTGTAATTGATGAGGATCAACAAGCATGAAAAAGCAAGAAATAGTTTCACCAATTTTCAAAAATTTATTGAATTGAATAGCCTGGGCGCGTATTCTTGAATTCCACATATAACTCCCCGTGTGGATATCTGTCAAAATTCCATAAAAAAATGTGACATTTTAAATGTAGTATTCTTGAATATCACACTAAGGGCAAATTTCCGAATGGGTATATGTATGTTGAAAAAAATTCCCCCCAGGGATTTTTGACAGCTAGCTGTATTTATTTTAAACAACAAAGCGTTAGAAGTAAGAATTAGCTTAGAATTGTCAGTTTGACAATTATAACATAGAAATTTCTCTACAATAAATCTACTATTTTATGAAGTTAGTCACAATTTAAAAGTTGTGAATTTAATATTTAACAGTGGACAATAAAAAATTCCGAATGTTTCAAGAATACGGCTTTTGGTTGCATGTGCAAAATGCATAGGGAAATACTAAGGGAATTGGATGGGGAATTTTAACAACACAGGGAAATTGATGTGGAATTCAAGAATACGGGCCCTGTTTGTTTAATTGTTTTATTTTTTGTAATTTTTTATTTGTGATAATAAAAGTTGAATTTGTGATTAAACAAAATGGTTTTACACGACTTTCTTTGTCTAACACTTTTATTAGACATAATTGGTTTATATGAGATTTTTTTAATAATATTTCCACAAGACTGCTGTATTTTTTTCCACGATTTTCTTTTACGCGTTCGTTATTGGATCCAATGTACAGCGTAAAAAAGGATTGAGTTGACATACGTTTTTCATTACTGTATTTAACGTAATCATGGCCAAAAATATTGCAAACAACATAAATTTAATAATAATACATAAACTAATTAAAATACGTAATTTCAAAATAATGACGGATAATGCGAGTTCACTATAACATATAAACCGACTAAAATTTATTTAGCAGAATTTATCTAAAATATTGTAGATACATTCAAAAATTTAACGACAAACACATTACCATTTACCAGTCATCAATACAAACAAAGTTTTCACAGAAATTCCTTTTCATCAATAAATCATCAAAACTTTACTTTATCAGTAAAAAACAAAATTATACATAAAAATAAAAAACTGCTATACCTAACTTTATAGTATCACCTGGGTAATATAGCAGCCAAAACGATATACAATCAACATAAAATCATAAACAAAAATATTAAAACTTCTCGATATTAAATTTCAGTTGGCCTATGCAAGCACTCATAAAGTAAAACGCACGACAAATTGTCTGGCACTGCGACGAGATAATAGTTCGTGCATTTTACTATGTGAGTGGTTGGCAAACTCGACTAAAATTTGGTAACGAAATTATTTTTTTTATAAATTTTAATTAAAGTTTGTTCATGTCGAATTTATGTTTTTGTAAATAATAATTTTCATGTATGGTGAAATGAACGTTATGGGTAAATAAACCTTGACCAATATGACGGGCTGTCTCTTTTAAATCAAAAAATACAAAAACAATTTTTAATGTTTTTATTTATGTTTTTTTTGGTTGGGTGAAAAGTTTTAAATATAATCCTTTGTAAAGTTAAAATGCTTTTTTATTGATGGGATTGAGGCCCATGCAAAATGTATTCAAGATTTCTATGCATAATACGTATACAATATATATACGAGTTCATATATGTATGTACAATAACAATACTAACTCGAATTATAATATTTGGTTCCCCAATTAGTTAGAACAAAAAATAGATAAAAAAAATTTACGACGAAAAATGTACAACACAGTAATTTCTCTGGATATCTAAAAGTACCAAGTTTTACATTTTTTTAATCCCAATTTCCACTAAACTATTCTATTTTAATAGTGCACATTCAATGTGTTTTTATGTAAATTATGCAAGTGTGTCATCCAAACCAGAAATAAAAATGAACAAAAAAATATTTTAACGTTAGATTCTCCTTTGCGGACGACTATACATACATACATATATCGCGCATATAACAAAATTGTCGTTTATATTATATACTCGTATATGCATATATATATGTACATATATATTTGTAACACAACTATTATGCTGCTTTGGAGAGAAAAACAAAAATATGTTTTGGGGTTAAACTACTTGAAATATAAATTTCATTTAATTCAATGGGATTAAGCTTATGTATGTAGATAAATATAACGAACACAAAACATCTAGCTTTTATACTATATGTACATATGTATATTTCAACTAGTTTTGCGCTCGATACGACTTTCGAACCAGTGTCACATTATATACTTATAATATGGTAGAAGGGTGAATTTGTAGCACGCAATATACATTTATTTATGATATTTTATGTTGAGTAAATTGTATTGAATAACTTATAAGCATTAAATATAATATGAATGTATAAGAATGTCGAATAGACGAAATAAATATATTTAAAAGGTCTAGCATAATATAATATACAAATCAAAATGGGATGCTTTTCACAACGGCTGTAATAAAATGTTCCACACAAATATGCAAACATACTTCATAATTTGGTCGAAACTAAACTTGGTCATTAATTTTCAAGGTTGTCAATAACTTATGTAATTAGAAATAAATTCAGAGAATGAAGTTGTTAATTTCACTTGGTTTTATTACAAAATTTGTAGAAACATATTATTTCAAGCGGTGTGAAGTTTTACAAAATACCAAAAACAAGTATGTATTAGTAAGCATTATACACTGTTAATATAGTTTCTTATAAGAATTTTGAGTCAAATATTGAGGAGCAAAAATAAACCAAACAATTTATGAATTTATATATTTTATAAAGCACGCACCGATTTAGTACCACTCAAAAAATCAATAACATTTAACTATAACCTAGTGGATAAATGATGCCAAACAGACAAAAAGATCTGGGTGGTAATCAATCGGTGATGTATCTACAATACAATTGATTTACAAATAAATCCACAGAGATTTCTATCAGTATTTAACAGTCATTCTTTTGTTTACTGCCTTAAAGTTATCCCAAGATTTCGTCCCAGGGCTTTTTAAAAATACCTCTTACAACACAAGCGTAAATAATTCATCACAGACTTTTTAAAAATACATTTAAAATTAATACAGTTGGTTCGTCCCAGGATTTTTTATATTTAAACTATCCCAAACTTTTTCGTCTACAAAAAAATATATAGTTGGTACCAAAATACTCATCCCAGACTTAATATGTAAAATTTATTTGTTGGAACATAAATTGTCCTGGGCAAGTCGTTGAAAGGACGGCTATTTTCGGCTTTGCGATTAAGTTAAGAACTCTGTAAGCAAAAATTACACCAGTTTTGATAATTTGTTTATCGCTGGAATTGACGAAAAATAAATAAATATGCCGCCTTGGCCAATTTTTCAAAGAAAATTAAAATTGAAGAAAAACTTGAGCAAAGCTTTTGTAGGGACGGCGATTGAGCTTGATACCGTCTTGGCCATCACTGTGACAGCTGAAATTGTTAAATAACAAAATGCTTAGTTTGTACATATATACACTTAAAATGAGTTTGTGTAGTGTTTGTGGTTTTGTGATTGACACAATTAATAAAAAAAGAGAACTACGCAATTCAAATGAACAAAAAAATGATCAAATAGATAAACCACTACGAGTATGTTCGCAGTGCAGTGACATTACTCCGGCGCATATTTTTAATTTAACTAAAAACAATTTTGACAAAGTCGAATTTCGAATATGTGGCCAATTCAGTTAAATCATTAATAAATAGTTATATCACTCTTGAGCAATTAAGCGAAGAGGTATATACAATTTTGGGTGAATTTGATGAAATCGAACAAAAGTGCGTAAGTGGTTATGATAATTTAAAAGAACTTTTACATAATTGCAATATACATAATAAATTAGTAAGGCAATCTCTGGAGGTACTAGGTGATATTTCTACACTGGAAAATAATTGGACATCTACTTCAAATCACATAGTTCATCGTAATTCTCATAATCATTCAAATAGTTTGGTACGGTGACTTTTAGAAATCAAGACAACAAACGCCATACTAGATGAATTTAAAAATTTGAAAATAAATGAGCCAAAGATGATTGCATCCCAAGTCACAAAAAAGGGTATGCAACAGACGCGGTTACACCAGTTACTCAAACAATCAAATCAATAAAGTTTAACGGTGAGTGGCGTCTTATTGGCGAAAAAAAGTTTGGAAATCTGAATGATCTCATTATGACGAAAAAAACGCGTCGTTACAAAAAATCCGAAAACAACAGACTTAAGCAACGCAAAGAAAATTAATACAGAATTAACAGTCATTAACCACCCAAATATAGCTTCTGTTTGGCACAATTCATCAATCCTCAACCGCCATGGTTCACGTAGGCGAACCATTAGAAAATAGGCTGAAACACAAATTACATCAAATGCACCTAAATCTTCCATTTCCAATTAAACACAATCGGAATCAATAATATTAACATCACAACTTTCAACCTCCAATGAAAAATTCATTAACTATCAAAAAGGTGAAACTTAGTACCCAAGTCAATCAACACCCATTTATAGACTCTTTAAAATCGCCCATAGTCAAATTAACAAGAAAATAGACAGTTCTCCATGATCAACCTGCATCAGTTTATCATGAAGGATTTAACTGCATCAGCTCTAATGTTCATCTCGGTTCGGAAGGACTTCCAACCGACAAAGTCATTAAGAAAACTGATAGATGAATACAATTTTCAGTTTGACCTCACATCAAAAAAAAATCAATTAAACTTGGACGTTGTTCGCAAATCTGGGCAGTTCTATCGGCAATAATAAGAAGAATTTTTAATAAGTTCGACAAGGCACTCAAATGATGTCACTAAATAACCGTGATACTATAGGTTAGAAGTAGAATCCAATTATTACAAAAAAATGAAAATTTTAATTTAAATATTTTTTATTTTAATTGTGGTGGTATGCGTGGGAAAATAAAAGAATTTTATATAAAAGTTAAAACCAAATACATATTAGTCTTCTTAAATTATAGTGAATGGAAATCTATATAAAAATTAAATTTGTATTCAAATTTTTAGCTCCCTTTCTGAAGCATTTACATAGTAAAATATACGAAAAATGGTCAAGCTCTCATGCAAGAGAATTTTTCGAGTAGTTCTATATAATGTATATTACATTTGGTGTCTACAAATTTTTATAAACCAGGGAATTTTCGATACCAAATTTTAGACGACTTTACCCAGCTTTCACAATGTAAAATACACGAAAAATTGTGTGACACTGAGGCAAAACAATTTTTCGGACGTTTTACTATATGTGAGTGCTTGAAAAAGTCGAAAAAAATTTTATATCAGGAAATTTTAATATTTTTGTGTTGATTGTTCGTTTTTATCATTTTGGCTACTATATGGTGCTTACCCTAGTTTAAGATCCACAGGCCGCTACTGAATTTAATCACTGTCTAAGTATAATATACTTTATTACAGAAAGTTCTATCATTTAATATTTAGTCTACGCTAAGAAACAACATCGATGATAGCACTTTGTGGAGAACGATAAATATCTAGGGCGTATAAGTGTTTAAACCTTATAGGTAGAAAATAGGTAGAGCTCCAAGTGATGCTGGTGAGTGATAAATCAGAGACCTTTAGTATTTTCTATCGGTTTCTACGTCTCGAAAAATAATTTCGAAATTGAACAAATTTCTAATTTTTTTTTTTTGAAAAATAAAAGTGTATGAAAGGTGAAATTTTATTTAGCATGAACTATGGGTTTATTATTTATTTTTATTCCTGCTGCCACTAATTGTGGGTACTGCAAGTGGCTAGCTATTCTACTGAGTCTAACACAACCTATCGAAAAGTTAGTTTATCCTTCATCATTAATTACATATTTTAATTAATTATTTTATGTGTTTTGCTATAGTCTTGGTAAATGAAATTTTCGGTAAAAATTTTAGTAAATTGAAATACTGTACTAAAAAGTAGGGTAAATATTGCAAAAAAAGGTAATTGATTGTTGTTGCTGTTCGGAAAGATGTAAATAAATATATACCTAGATTAACTTTTAGTGTTATTTTAGGGGCATTGGAGGAAGAACGGACATTAATCAAAGCCAGAATTAAGTTGGATTCTGCATTCCAGTCTAAAAACTGGAACCCACGGCAGTGCTGGGAATAAATGTATCAGCGATTAATATAGGTTATGTGTTTACATACAAGTGTTTATTTTATTACAGAAAAATTATCGATGGGGCCAACCTAAGAAATGATGTTAGAAATGTAACTCAAAAATATTTTAAAAATATATAAGGTAAATTTTGGTGTAACCTTTCGAAATAATTCATGACACCTACACATTGTTCTTATTTCAGAAAATGATCGTGAAGTAGCATCCAATAGAAGAAATTAGAGTATTCTGATTTGGAATGCGTCGTAGTTTTGCCAGAAAAATGCATAAAAAATACCAAAAAGGGTTTAATCAAAATGATCAAATGCTCGTAAAAGCGTTCGAAACATTGAAAAATTGTACAGTTTGCAGCTGAGCATATGTTTCCTAATGCAGAATTCCCAGACCTTGAATAAATCAATGAAGAAAATTTGAAGGGAAACCAATGAAAAAAATGGATAATTGATATTGTGATAAATGAAGATAACACACGCGCTTTAATTAAATTCTTTTATTTTAATAAAATGAAATATTTATTGTTATTTTGATCTTTCATTTTTTGTTGTTCTCGAGCATAGCTCATCCCGATACTCCATTTCAGCTCTATAAATCGGTGAAATCACCAGATGATAAGCAAATATTATGCATCACCTGAATGTTTCTTTTCACTTCCAACTCAAGGCTTTTAAAAAATATCGATCGCCATCTTGCCTTTAGCCTGCTCAATAGTGGTACGAGCTTTGGAATGAGCATGATTGAAGCGTTTGTACATCAGTTAATTAAAATCTTTTGTATAGTGTTAAAATTGTAATAGGGTTCACCATGCATTTATACTCCGCATCACCCAATGCAAAAAGTAACCCTCGGGTGGAAATGTAGCGGTTCTGTATAATTGGCTAACTTTAGTGCAAATTTAAAGCCAATTGCATCTAACCCCTCAATTTCTGGTGGTCTCTGCACTATGTTATGCGAAATTTTCCAAATATTATTAAATATTTGTGAATAATGTGTTTGATAGTACTTCTAGGCATTATCATCACCTTAGTCACAGCTCGGTAACTGGTACCACAACGTAACCAAAACAAAAATACTATAACTTAAAACTCTATGGCCCAGCCGTACAGGATTTCTGCGATTAATGCCACCAATTTTCGAAAAAATTAAGGTATTATCCTAATATTTTCTTTTGTTCCTTTACAATCCCCATTTAGAATTGCTACGATCACACAAAATACTCACATCCCGCGATTCATAAATTTCTTGCCAAATAGGTTCTTGTAACGCAAGGTATTTAACTAGCTCGCCACACTTTACAATTATTAATGTTAATTTACTATTATTATTTTCTTCAACAATTACGGCATTAGTTTGTTCCATCTTCAATTTTTAAAATTCAAGTTTTGACAGCGATAAAAAAAAACTATTATTTATTTTATCACCTATAAACCAGTGAATTTAACCCTTCAAACCGGTATATTTTTCCCAGTAAAGTAAATTTTTACTAACAAAATTACTTCAAATTTGGCACTATATAAGAGATAAATTAGTACTAAAACTGCAATTCACCGAATTTTTAGATTTACCTTGAGAATGGCACGCAGCCTAAATGGTAAAATCGAAAGATGTAAAATTAACATATTCCACATCATCATATTTCTTGAAATGTTGCCCATAATATTTCTTCGTTGCAAACTAAAAAGGGCCGCATGAAATGTTACTCATCTCACATTCGCCACTATTTGAGGCCACTGCAAATCAGTTACCATCATAATAATTTTTGCATATTTAGTGAAAGCATTGTAATTATTTTTGGTTAGAAACAATTTCTGATCTGCTAACTTGTTTCAAAGTCATTTTCACGTACGCTTCGTTATCCATCGCACATTCTCTAAATTTTGCCAAAACTTGGTCATAAAGCAGTCTGACACGTTTAGCGGTTCTGGTTATCTGAATGATTTTGCTTTTTTATAACTCGATAACTCTTTTATCCTTCCTGAGCTCGAACTCGTCTTACCACGGAGATGTACTCGATTTTATGGCACGGTCATAGTCAGAGATCTCCGGATTATTTATAATGAAAGTTAGAATCTTATTGTAACATGGTGCTATGTTTCCGATTTTTGTAAGCGTCTCTTTCTACGCTGAGACGGTTTATACCATGATTTTGGGCAAATTTAATTAATGTATATTAATAAAACTATTTTTTATTTCTTATTTTATTTTATTTTTATTTTTCTTCCTTTTTGTGATAATATTTTTTGTTTTTATATTTTAATTTTAAATATCGATTTCGGATGTCTCCTCCTTCAGTTTTTTAAAATTACTACCAATGGGAAGCCCGCTGTCAGGCACTTTAGCTGAAATATACTTAAATGACTTTGAAAACCGATTCATACTTAACGAAAACAACAGACACAGAGAAAACATAATATATTGGCACAGATGACATAATAATATTGTTAAAAGGAACACACAGACAATTAGATAACCTACACCAATACATTAACAAACTAAAGCCCACCATCAAATTCACACTAGAAATAGAAAAAGAAAACACAATAAATTTTTTAGACCTCACCATAAAAAAAAACAAGTAAGGTTAAAAAACTGAAGAAGGAGACATCCGAAATCGATATTTAAAATTAAAATATAAAAACAAAAAATATTATCACAAAAAGGAAGAAAAATAAAAATAAAATAAAATAAGAAATAAAAAATAGTTTTATTAATATACATTAATTAAACAGTGATAAAAGTACACAAAAATAATAATAAAAAATGGATATCCATAACCCAAATAAATTTAATTAATTATTTTGCGATATATAAACCTGACGTCAAAGGAATCAAGGTATTTGTGCAACTAAGTTTAACAACGCTTTGGATAGTTTTAACTTAAGCAATTTTCAGACAAAAATCCTCAAACTGCATCAAGAGAATTGCAAGATCATTTATACCAAATTGAAAATTGGCAAAGAACGTGGCGGATCAAAGCGAATGAAAACAAATCAACACACATAACATTTACGTTGAATAAGCGTACATGTCCAGCGGTTAAATTAAACCATTCCATAACTACATTTTTAAGCTAACAGACATTATTAATTATTATTTATGCATACTAATAATAAGTATTATAGATTGTAAGCTTTGCACACTTCTTGTTGGTTACGTATAAAGAAAAATTCAAGAATAAAGCCATTGGCAGTTTCAAAAAAAAAATAATAAAATCTTAACCAATTCCAAACACTGTAGGCTTAAAAGTTATATTATTTGATTCCCAATTTTATTTGAATAATACATATTTCAGAAACAGTTTTCATGTTTCATTTCATTCATTTACATTTTTGGAAATTGTAGATTAAAATGCATTTAACAAAATTTTATAAAATTATCACCCCTTTTTCGAATTGATTCTAAAGAAATTTGGTCACCTTAGTTTAAAGCTAATTCGCGAAATCATTCCAGGATTTGTCTACATTATCGACAATGTCTACGGGTTGTCGACGTAGAAAATAATATATGACGCGTAAATGCTCTTCCCTGACACACTATCAATTGAGTTATCTCAAAATTCAAATTTTAACTAAATTCCAGAATTTAAAAAACCAATTTAAAATTTGAAAAAAGAACAAATTTCAGAATATTTCTCTGAAATTTGATAAAATTTACTTAAGGATTTGATTAATTTTAGAATACCTTAAAAATTCGATTATGATATTATTGTTAAGGGTACGTGCTTCAAAAAATAAAAATACGTTTACTTAATTAATCGATTTAACCTAAAACATAAGGGAAATACTTAAAGGGGAAGTAAAATATTTGTTTTACTACGATTTACGTTAAAGAGCAGCCACAGCCGTTATCGTATTACTCATACCTCTAAAATTGACTAAGTTTGTTTTGCTTTAAAAAAAGAATATTTTATAAATAATATATTCATATATTTATATATATAAAAATGGACAAAGGCGACCAATTTTATATTTGAATATATTAAATCACAACGTATGTTTCAAAATAATAAAAAGGATGTTATAATTATGCACGATGAATATTATTATATAACCGATATAAACATTTGTATTATGTATTTAGTAGCAACCTTAATGTTTTATTTATTAAAACCGTAATAAATAAAAAAAAATTAAAAAAAAATTATATCAATATTTTCGATATTATAATATATTTATTATACAAAAAATAAATTTAAATTAATTATAGTTTGATTTTCATAAAAACAAAATCAAATTTATCGTATAATTTTGTTGTAAAAAATTGATTAAATTAGAAGAGCAGAGAATAATAAATTTTATATCATTCTCGTTATAATATTATTTTTATGTGTTGTTGGTAAAAGTTTATTTTTTATTTTTGTTAGAATAAAATATATGTTAAATAACACAAATAGAACTAACAGAATAAAAATTGTTCAGAAACAAATTTAAAAGTTTGATTATACAACAAGTTTAATATATTTACACTAATGGAAATATTTATTTTCGGTATATAAGTTTTTAACGGTATAAGAAGGTATAAAAAGTTGTTACCATCCCCATGAGGTTTTATAAACAGAAAAATCATGTGAATCTTACAACAATTAATGTTATGCGACAAAACTGTACAAAAAGGCGTATTTTGTGTATCCAAACAGTCAAACACTATGTTAAAGTCCTAAATAAGCTACACTAATATTTGTTGTACTCAGTAGCGGTAATGCCGTAGCGAATGTAGGGAAAAATGATAATTTTTTTCTAATAGCCAAAATGAAAAGATTTTTACGATTAACTACATATATAAATTTAATTGGGAAAATCACAAAAATAATTTACCTAATCACCAAAATTTAACATATTTTGTTGTTTCATTATTTAGATCGCAAGTCAATTTTACAAGAAAAGATTTCTCGCTATGCTGAGCGGGAGTTCATGAATTCATTGTTTTTAGCTTAAGAACTCGAAGTTTGTATGCCTAACGGTTTTCAGATGTTTTGTTTTAGAAGCACATGTCAGTGAGGGACACGGTCCAGTTATAATTTTATTGTACAGTAATAGTTTTTTTGGGTAGTCTTAACGTATGCAACCTTAACTAGCAGGTAGTTGACATCTTAAAAAAAAAAAAAGTGTTGGTCGTGTTGGTTGGAATTGGAATGCTTGGCAGCGATACTTGCAGTGAAGAAATTCAGAGCTTACATTGAAGGCCATGATTTTACAATCATAACAGATCACGCTAGTCTGAAATGGCTCATGACTCAACGCGATCTGCATGGAAGGTTAGCGAGATAGAATTTAAAACTCCAAGTAAAGTTACGAAATAATATACTCTCACATCCAAATCGCTACCCAGCATTCCGACTCGATAGACAATATATCTTTATTAGGCTTGAACCAAAAAGATTCTCCGAATCAGATAACCTATCAGTTTGGAAGCTATGAACCCCAAGCGCCATCAGACAAGAATTAATCAAGGAAGGTCAGGACGAATCATTATCATCCCACGGAGGGGTAGCCATAACATTGGAAAAAGTGAGACGATATTATTTTTGGCCAGGCATGGTAAAATAAGTTCACGAATACGTAACACATTGTGAAATTTGTAAAACTACGAAGCCAACCAACCAACAAACGCGGCCACCAATGGGTAATTTATTTAAAGTCGAACGGCCGTGGCAAAGGTTGTACATTGATCTATTAGGTCCATATCCTCGATCAACTCACGGGAAAAAAATGATCTTGATTGTCTTGGATCACTTAGCAAAATATGTTGTACTAAAAGCGTTGACTAAGGGTACTGCACAACAAATCACACAATTTTTACAAGAAGATATCTTTTGTGTTTATAATGGGCCAGAGCTGATTCATGGGGATAATGGTAGCCATTTTAAGAGCACTGAATATAAAGCTCTGCTAACTGAGTTTGGTATAACGGACTCGAAAACAGCAATTTACAATCCACAGTCAAACGCACCAGAACGCGTCAATCGTTCCATCATTTGTGCAATAAGAGCTTACATTCGAAAAACACACCAATCCGAAGTTACTTACCGGAAATAGCATCAGCCTTACGGAACGGTGTTCACGTTACTTTAAAAAACACACCACACTTTCTATTATTTGGGTACCATAAGGTAAATCATGAACAGGACTATCAACTTCTTCGGAAGATCGAGAGCATTTCGGAAGGCGAAATAATACTACATTTGCCTGCGAGATTATCGTTAATATATCAGAAAGTCAAAGCAAATATCCAAAAACCCTATGATAAAAATTCTAGACGGTACAATCTGCGAACGCGTCCAATAAAATATTCAATTGGTAAAAAGGTCTATGTGCGAACACACCCACAGAGCGATGCAGCAAAGAAGTTTTGCTCAAAATTCACAGAACAGTTTGTAAGTGGGATAATATCAAAGCAAATCGGAAACGTTACATAAGATTGTATTTTCCATTACAAAAGTCCGACACCTGGATTCAATGTTTTTCTCAGATTCATCTTCCTCTTTACTTTGTTTCGATTAAGATGAACCTGCCCTGTTACAGGTGATCGTTATCATATGAATTAGTTTTGGGTTTACCAAGATGAGTGAAAAAATAATATTGTGGAAAATATTGTATTTGTGGTCGATGATTGTTGTTTTGATGATTTATGGTTAGGTCATTGAACTTTAAAAGAATTATTATTTTTTAGATGTATTTTTTTATACCGGTATATCCTAATTCTTTTTGATTGGTTATGATTGTCGTACGATTACACGTCACAGTTTGGATTTGAATTTACCTCAATAGTACCATTTTTTTTTTTTTTTTATGTAGTTTAATGAAATTGTCTGTGTGACTTAATTTGAAGATAATTTCTAAAATTAGTGTTAAGTATTGGTTTCGGTGCGGATCATAATGTATATCTATACATAACATCAGTTGATGATTACCATATTATCAAAAAAAAAAATACGTATCAAAATGTTTTTTTTTTATTGGCGTAGAGCATATATTTTCGGAACATTCAATGTCTGTGAGGCAACCGTGAAGCGCGTACCAAATTGGAGAAATACTGGTATAGTATACACCCTTGTTTTTTTATTAAATTAGTAAAATACCTAAACAACCAGTTCTGATTTTTTTAAATCAGTGAAGCCCTAATTAGTGGTACGCTCATCGTTTTAATACATTATGGTCAGTGGGAATAATTCGTGCATTTTTTTTGCTGATACAGGAAATAAACGGTCCAGTTACCGTATAGATGTATTATTCCGTTCTTATGTGACCAGACCATCGCGATGACGAAGATGCCTAAGGAGCTCAAATTTTGTTAGCGGGGCCTCACAACTATTATAAATATTAAAATCAAAGTTATTGTGTTTTTTTTATGGCTTTACACTTTTGTCCTGGTGCATAATTTGTCTACGTTAATTGGTTGGATAAAAAAAAAGCAGTTTTGTAGTGCACTGTATGTATAGTGACAAAAAAAGAGTGAAAATATCCATATAACTTTAGATTATCGGAACCAATTCCTACATTTTGGAATTTTGCGTGTGATAGTAATTAATAGGTTCCAGTGCAGAAAAAAAAATTAATTAATTGGTAGATCAAGCGGTATCTTTGCATATTTTCTATTATTTTGTTATGATGCTCACGATAAAGATTCAAATTCGTTTTTATAGATTTCGAGTTATTATAGGCCGTAATTTTCAATAGTTACAGTTCTGGCACTCCGTTTTTAGCCAATTGACTTACTGCTGTCGATCTATTAGAGTGATTGGTAATTTTGTTATCCTTGGAATTTACATAGGGCCAATTGATTCAGCGAAAGATTTTGTCCAGGTGTAATAATAATAAGCTGACCGAGCATGATGCTATTTTTTCACTAGCCATTTACTGCCAGTGCAGTTCTTCGAGCCTCCTTGACAGGTTTTGCTGAATATAGGGTTGTACTTTATCCGGCTTGTTTCGGAACCATCATTGTTTTTAGCAATGTGGTAAAACCTCCGAAGTAGACCTTCAGTTATGTTTTCATTCCACAAATTCACTATATTATTGAGCTCAGCTGAGCTTAATGGTACCGAGCTGGTTTTTCTTTCTGTTTGATCCGCTTGAAGTATTTTGCGTTTTGCATCTCGTGCAGCCCAAGCTTTTCTAAATATTACGCTATTAAACGGATCTACCACCACATTAAACTCGTTATAATACTTTTCTTGAAGAATTTTGGCTTTTATGTTCCAAATAGTTTTTAAAGTTATTTCCACCAATTCCTCGCCGTTTTTTAACATTTTCATTTAGTTGGTAATTTCTGGCATTACAGAAATCGGTAAATATACTCCAGTTATATTTTTTACTGATTACAGTATTTTTTGGCGTATTTTCCTCAATAATTTGATTTATTGATTCGCCATTTTCGTAACCGAATCGTGCAAGTTACGTAATAAACAAATATTTCTTAACACAAAACTATAAAACTGTAAATTGTACTATGAAAGTGGCATTTTGAAACAGTATTTATTGTAAAATAAAGCTACGAATTCTTTTCATCTAGTAGCCAGAGTATGTTTTGGTAAAATAGCAAGACTAACAGCCCAATTCTGACAAACACTCACAGAGGTAATAATGCTAACAGTTAAGACTTTTCTCACAGTGAAGGCAAAAACCTCTTAATTCGTATTCTACGTATACTCACAACAAAAATTTATCTTTAAAAAACCACTTACGATAAGACCAACAAAAATGGTGGTCTTACATAAGATAATTTGAGTATTTTGACATTTCGCATCATTTATTTTCGTGTAGTGATATATTTCGCATCATTTCGTGTTCTCTTGAATTTTTTTTTAAATATTTTATAAAAACTAATTAATTTTTTTAATTTAAAATACATTTTTAAAGTCAAATGGATAATATTATAGATTTACTGATGCTTTTGATAATCGAGGAGGAGAGGTAATTCTTAAAGACTGTCTTTATTATATATGTTTGTTAAACAAATATTTATTTTTTTGTAGATCAAAAAGGAGCGAACATTTACAATATCTCAGAGATTCTTCAAATCCATTTGAGGTCGACGATACCATTTTCCGTCAATTTTTTCGACTCCCAAAATTATTAGTCCAACAATTAATTGAAGAATTATTAATGAAACCACATTATTTTAATGAAAATTCAACCATTCCGTTTGCATTTAGAGTACGTATCGCTAATTTAGGTTAAAGGTATAAAAATTTAAACTTACTTTTTTTTACACAATTTTAAATAATTGCTTAGGTATTATCTACACTTCATTTTTTGGGTCGTTCATACCAAAAAAGTATTGCATCCAACTATTTAATTCCGATGAGTCAACCAACTGTATCAAGGAACATCGCATGTGTGTGTAAGCTGATAACAACAAAATTAACCCAGCGGATACAATTTTGTATCGATCAAGATGCTAAAAATTTGATAAAGGAAGGGTATGCATACTTATAGAATTATTCAAAATTATATTCTTTTTTAATCAAATCACTGTTCCAGTTTTTACACTAAATTTGCAATTAAAGGAGTTATTGGTGCTATCGACTGTACACATGTAGGTATCACAGCACCATCAATATATGATCCTGATCGACCAGCTCGTTTGTATATGAATCGAAAAGGCTACCACAGCATAAACGTAGAAGCGGTAAGTAATAATATAAACATTTACTCAGATATAAGGTTATACCTTTTAATTTATTGATGTTTTTAAAAAATTTTGATAGATCGTTGATGCAAACCTGAAATTTATATCGCTCAATGCCAAGTTTCCCGGTAGTGTGCATGATTCCGCAATATGGTCAACAACTCCAGCTCGGATTAATTTGATGCAACAACACGATAGCCGCAGATACAATTGGTTAATTGGAGATAGCGGTTATCCTTTAGAACCATGGCTGTTAACACCATATTCCCAACCACCTACTCAATGCGAGGAAAAGTTTAATAAACTACACATCAAAGCCAGAAATACGGTTGAAAGAGCCTTTGGTGTTGTGAAAAGTAGATTTAGGTGTATGCATAAATCTCGCACTTTACATTATAGCCCTGAAAAGGCTGGTTTGATTATTTATGCGTGTATAATTTTACATAATATGCTCATAGATATTGGGTATAATGTTGAGATGGACGAAGATGTGGAATACGACGAAGGCGAAATGAATCCAAATGGATTGGATAGCAACTATTTAGCAGAAGATCGGCGTATAAGAAACGAGTATGCACAAACGTTGTGATTTAAAACAAATTAACAAAAAATTCAGATTTTTGTAATTGGTATTAAAACTTTTTATTCAAAATATAAAAAAATAACAGAAAATCGGGTTTTATTATTGCCTATCGCGCTGAGCCAAAACAAACATCGCTTCAGCCATTCTTGTTAAAGCATCCGCATTTTGCTTTTCTATGGCCAGTCTCGTTTCTGCCATTTCCTTTTCATTTTTCATCCGTGTCTCTGCCAATTGTTGTTCCTGTATAGCACGGTCTTCTGCCAAACGTGTGAGTTTGGCAACACAGTCAATTAACTCTCCCGACACCGCAGAGTACGTCCTTTTTCTCTTTAGGTTAGTGGACACTGGCAAATTGACCCCCTCGACCACTTGCTCTTCCAGCGTCGTATTTACATCAACTGATTCAATGTTAGAATCCTATAAAGTTATAATTATATATACCTAAGTTCTTTTGAGTCACAATAATAAACCACTAATGTACAAATTAACAAACATTGTTGAAAACAAAAGATTTTTTCATTATTAGTGTTTTAATAAAAAAATAATCTTAATATTTAAATTATGTATGATTTAACTTACTGTAAATCCCATTACAGGTAGGCTATCGTCCCCTCTAACTGTAATGATGCCAAATACATTCAGTGCCCTTTCTTCAAATGATGACAGTTTTGAAGTTGAGCTTTCGCCACCACCCGTAATGGTATTATCAATCAATATCTTTCGAGCTCTCGACTTTAACTGGTGTTTCCAATGCGTCAAAGTCTAAAATTAAAAATAAATAAATTTAAATTAATAGTATAATATATATATATATATATATATATATATATATATATATATATATATATATATATATATATATATAACTTACAGCTTTCCATTCTTTTCCATTTTTTTTTGGTCCTTTTAGCGCGTTTAATTTGTGGGATAGCTCATCCCATTTTAAATTTACATAATTTGAATTTTCAGGCGTATTTATGCCTGCTAAAAATTGCGGGTTTTCTTTCATGAACTGAATATATGTTTCAAGCTGTTCGAAGCTTGTACGTAAGGATCGTGATTTTAATTTCTCCATTTTCTATTGACTAAAAAAAAGTACAAAATACAACAATTGTGATGAAAATAATTTATATATAAACATTAAGGGAAAAAACATTTTTAATAAAAAAAACGAAATTTTCAGTCAATACTTACAAATATAACGATTAATAATTTGTCAACGATATCACAGCTCACTTGATTTGTTTTAATTTATTTTTGACAGCTCTCCAAAATATTTGGAGAAATTGTAAGAGGTTTTTTAAGAGCAGCAACATGAGAATACCAAATAAGACTTTCCTCTTAAAAATATTCTCTTACAAAATACCTCACCGCGTAAGAGGTCTTATATCAGAATTGGACTGTAATATTCCAATTAAAACCATAATAACTGATAATTTTCCTGGGGAAGTTATCAGTTTAATGTTATTTCGATTAGTTTATTTCGTACACCTGACTCAAAAATGACTGATTTAACAGGCTTGTTATTTTAGCAAAAACATTTCAAGCAAATTGCACCAACTGAAGTTTTATGTTGTAGCATTGGAAGAGATACAAAAGTGCCTACCTGTACGTCATGATTTCATTTTAAAGGAAATGTGTTTTTAAATTCTGAAACATCGCTGAGCATGGAAGGGATGAGACAAGAAACCACGCTGTTTGATTTTGAAAAAGCGAGTAGATCAATATTGATCGAAACAAATTTTCGGTTGAATGACGAATCCTTATACGGTGAATATTCAAGTTTTGATTGAATAAATTTAGAAATTTCAACGAGATACTATTGTTCTCTGAATTATCGATAGTCGCTCGCTTTTTACATTTTATCGTTTCCATACCAATGCCGATGCTGAACGCATATTTTCCATAGTATAAGACGTCAAAACCAAACGACCATAAGTTATGGCGTTACCCGACCAAGAGTATGTTTATAAACGCGACATTATAACAATATAGTTACAGCTGTCATTGTTAACATGACGTATAGTTAACAACCATATTGTTAGAAATATCAAAAATAAAATCTAGCCGTGTTGCTAGTTTTAAAAAAATATTAGTTCTTGCCTCATTAATAAGTTACTAATAATATGTGACTAGTATGTCTATATAAGTACGTACTACAGTCCTCAGTATGAGGTGAAATTTTGATTATCACATAAAAATGATACCTTCTACTCAAATTGTGATTCAATTTTCACTCCAGTATTCAACTATTTACTTTGAAACCAGAACTAAATTTTTATGTTAAAATAAAAATAGAATTAAATAGGATTAAAATTTGAAATCATTTTTGACAGTTGCATAATATATCTGACTGTTACCAAATTTGCATCAATTTATTTATAAAAATAGATTAAACTAATTCAACTTATTTCAATTAAATATTTCGCAGTTATAAGTTTAAAAAAAACTCATTCGTATTCGAAACCGATAAATGTGACCGAAGTAGTTTGCTTTTTAGTATAATTTTAAAAGCATTAAAGTAAAGAATAATGTTTATGTCGAATGACATATAGTCATTCGATAGTAAATAAAAGTTTACAAAAATAAAATTTTACGAATAATGTTTGACGGTAAATTATGGATCTAACAAAAAATTAAGTTTCAAAGTATGAAATTGGGAGAGAAATTTTTAATGGTCAATGAGTGAGTTCGAGGCTCAATATTAATTAAATCTAATTATTTATTAACTTTTTCATTGAGTTGTCTAACCGATGAATTATTAATTTTCGTTGATGTAAAAAAACAAATTTATATTTTAGCGTGCGGTAAAGCAATTAATCTCGTAGTAATTCCAGCGAAAAAGGTTAATTTACATGATGATTGCAGAACATACTGATATTTTCCTGAAATTATTACCTGATAAATCAACAGCAAAATATGACAAATAGTATTGATGTTTCTGCGAATTCGTGATGGAAAAAAACATAATAAATTATTTAGCTTGCGGTTTTGTTTCTCCATCAAAACGACCACAAAGGAAAACCTAAATGCTCAATCGATTCGAAATTTAAAAATCAACCCATATTCGATAGTCAAAAATAACAGAATATTCGATTAAGTCTAACATACAAAATTGAATTTGAACTAATTATTATCAAATTTTTAATATTTATTTGCATTTACGATTGAGCTGGCAAAATTGTGTTGTAAATTGCGTATCGAGGATCTATTCCAAAATTTATTTAATGCTTAAAGCAATATGATTTTCCAAAAATAATATTAATACAACAAAATACAGAATGATAATAATTACATTTTGAAAAAAAAACAGCAATTGGCTATATCGGAGTGAACAAACAACACTAAAAACCCAGGATGCTAATAATTATTGTTACTCGTCCCTAATTGAAAATTGTATCAGTTAAAATATTTGTCTTGAATTTTTAGTAAAATAAATTAAAATAAGAAATAAAATAGTATACTGGACGAAAAAATTGTCGATAGCCCGTTGTAAAAGAAAAATATGGTCGACGGAGAAACTGATAAATAATGGCGTGGGTGATAGTGGAAAAGAGAAGCAGAACGGATGCCGAATGTCGTCCTGGTGCATTTAATATGACCTAGAATTAATAATTCTAATAACCTCATTGTGGATGATATATAATCATATTTAAATACTAATGATACCAAAAATGAATTAAACTTCCCTATGCAATTTCACATATAAATAAATGTTAGGTAGCTTATGCCTCGTGTAATACACATACTTAATTTGAATATATTTTATCGACCTGCTTTCCTTTCCAAATAAAAAACTACATACCAATAAATACATTCATTTTTATTAGAGACCTGCCAGCTAATGGATTTATTGTCCTTCGAAAACTGTACGGTAGCTCTTTTGAACACTGCATAGCTTCAAGCCAGCCTTTATTAACATAGAAAATGCGTCAGGCCATGATTTTCCAACATATGGTCATAGAAATTTTTAATTTAAAACCCGGTACCTTCCGATAAAAACTTCACTACTCCAACTACTCCGCTATTTACTCGGCAATAAATCAAGTATGATTTTTAAATAATTTTAAGATAATAAAAAACTCGCTGTTTTTTGCTGCAGTCTTAAAACGAAAAGGATCGTTAAATAATTAAAACTGTAATTTAAAATCTATAAATTGAATTGGAAAATAAAAAATAAATTCAATAAAATTGAAGGGACCCGCGATTTCAATGCCGGAGAATCCCGTTATCGTTTTCATCGTTTGGTTTTTATAGTTTAGTTAGTGGCGCTAGTGTCATACGAGTGGAAGGTAATCAAAGTGTGTTTATACATGAAATTGTCAACGAAATGTTTCTTTTATATGGCTTGATCATCTTTCGCTCTAGTTTGAAAATATTTCAGCAGATGTCAGAGACTGCTTTAAGAGCCGAATAAACAAACTTACAATTACTGAAATTGTTTAACAGACTTTAATATTATTGTTAATTAGACGATCAATCTAAAACGTCAGTATCAGAATAGAGTTGTAGATAAAGGCGATTGCGTATTTAGTAATCGTTTTAATTTTTGGTGGATGTAAAAAACAGATTTGGATTGAGATTTCACCGGCGAATACAAATAAATTCGCACATAAATATTTTGAACGATGATTATCGTAATTATTTTAGAATGATAAGAAGGATTTATTAAATAGACTTTTGGAAATGATTGCTTCGAGAGAATCGATTTCGGTTAAACAGAGGCACGTAGTAAAATTGCTTCAAATTAAATTTCATTTTTTACAAATAATTTTTGGTCGTAATATTTTAATATTCTCAGAAGAACTGGTTTTCAGAGCAAAACATTTAAGAAAAATTTAATCAAATAACGGTTCTAATGCCCTTACTCTTTTATCTTTGATATAACAAGTTAATTGAAAGAGCACATGTCCAGCAGGCCAAGGGGAGAAATGCAAGCACGTAATTACACCATTATTTGTGAAAAATTAAATTTCTTAGCTATCATCAATTGCCCTACATACTTTTAGGAGATCATCTAAGGTCTTGCCACCACAACAAACACAGGTGAATTTAATTAGAATAGCACACCGGATATGTTAAACGGCATTCTGCTAAATAATGTGTAGATATCAAGGTTAAATTTATACACACATAGAAGATGAATTTCCAACATATTTTAAGGAGCAAATCCCATTAAGTTTGGACTAAGCCAACTTACACAGTTATTGAAACGGGTCAAAGGCACGAGGTGTTATGGCTTATGCACTTATACAAAAAACAAATATCATGACTGGAACCGCGAACCTTGGGCTACAGCTAAAACCAAAAACCATATAATAAACTTTTTTAAATACAAAAGAGGAACAGAGAAACTTTTCACGTTTTAAACGAAACACGTATCACATTAATAATGCTAAAAATAATCCTTTACGCCTAAAGCATTTACATATTAGTTATTACAAACCAGATTAGTGCGCTCAATCTTCTTATTTATATAGCGTGTATGATCGCACTTATAGCTAAACCATTTTAAACTTTTGCTTAACCTATAATTTTAATTATGGTAACGGTTTATAGTCATTAAAGTCAAATTAACACTACTTTTCTACACACCAACGGTAATATCCAATAGTAGCTTTGTGCAAAATTAATTATAAAATTGTAATTTAAATGTTTGAGGTTTAGGTTTATTTAATCAATCAGTAAATACGGTAAATACTAAAAAAAACTCATTAATTTTGCAAGACAACCGTTTTGAAGTACTACAGTTTTTTTTATTGTAAATACTTTAATTGTTCCTTTACCCGCAACTGCTATTTAATTCAACTACGTTTAATAACTGTTTTTTTATTTTTAATATTAAATATTTATTTCTTGAGTAATTCCACTATACAAAAAAAAAAATGCTTATAGTGCATATATATAAATAGTAGTAAGTTTTATGAAAGCTCAAACGTAAATAAAATTGTTTATGTATAATTCTTGTCTTCAATTTTCATTTAAATTTATTTTAAAACTTTCTTCAATTGAAAGATAAGAACGATATTTTATAGCATATAGCTGAACGCAAAATGAAAAGCAGCAATAAAAGCAACAACAAGCTCTAGAATCACCTTTATATTTACTGTTTTTAACTTTTCTATTTTATCAGTTCGTCTTAAGATGCTTTTACATTAAAAGAAAATGGAAAATATAATCATAAAAAAAATAACATAAAAACGAAAGAGGGAATAAACATTTTTTTCCTGTTATTAAATAAATAATAATAATATTGTGCATTTGCTATCCAGCAACTAGCTCTTCAACTACTACTGTTACTATCGAACGAACTTAAAATTAGAAATTACAAAATGTTTTATAACAAAATTACTATTGATAGATGATTTATAAATAATTTAGAACGTTATTGACGCAAACGATACTGCAGTTCGATAGAGATAGACGGCCATAAAGGTATATATCAGAATTTAACTAATAAGAAAACCAATTGCTTAGATCATATCAAAATAAGTAAGCGTGCAACAGAACGTAACAGAAAATTAACCAATTGGGGACTTTTCTTTCTCGAGTTGGCTTCTTTACTTACACCACCGAGAATAATTTGGTCGACTAACGACATTGAGATACATGTTTTGAAAATTCTAATTCTCTTATTACGAACCAAAAGACTAATTACAAACTCTTTTGGAATTCTGATTTCCAAAGGTTCAAGAAATCCGTTAAGAAACTGAAAAATAAAGCAAAAAACTTTAATCGTCAGGATGATTGGGATAATTTCCTAGCGGCACAAAAACAATACAAACGAAGTTTAAGATCCGATCACAGAGCCTCGTGGTTAAACTTCTACGAGGAAATGAGTCGGCGGTGGCTAGACTAAATAAAGCGTTGGCTAAGAATGGAATTTGTAGACCTGATGCCCTTCGTCTACCTGCCGGTCAGCTTACTTCTTGTCATAGAGAAGTTGGTGAGCTGCTTCTATCTGTTCATTTCCGTGGTTGTGCCATTTTCAACTCAGATGATGTTACTACTGAATCCACTAAGGTTCCTTCTGTGGCTTATGATTGGAGCATGTGTTACAAGCTGGTCAATCTCGATGTTCTGAGCTGGAGTATATTTTCCTTTGCACCTTATAAGACTGGTGGGCCTGATGGCATTTTTACCGGCCGAATTACAGCACGGCTTTCCTTTCATTCAGGACCATCCGATATACCTTTTCCAGGCGAGTATTACTTTCTGCGCTGTTCCAAAATCCTGGAGCAGGAGTAGAGTCGTTTTTATCCCGAAGGCTGGCAAATCCGATTATATGAATACCAAGTCTTTTCGACCGGTTAGTCTGTCTTCAACATTCTTAAAGCCTTAGAAAGAATCGTCGACAGATTGATTAGAGACAAGCCCCTAATTACCTTCTCACTCAGTAACATGCAACATGCTTACAGAGTTCATAAGTCCTGTGAAACTGCCCTACATTAACTTGCAACCAGGATTGAAAGATCCATCGTTAAAAAGGAGTTTCTTGTTATTTTTCAGGATGTTATTTTTCTTTTATAAATCGCTGGTTTTACCGATATTATCGTACGATTCTGTTGTGTGGTGGCCAGTTGTTAATCTAACGGCTTCTACTGCTAAACTTAATAATCTTCAAAACACGGCTTGCAGGGCTGTTTCTGGAGCTATGCCCTCGACTCCACTTCTTGCTATGGAGTCCATTCTTTCCTTGCCTCAGTTACGCATTTTTATTATTGGCACTGCTTGTTCTGCAGCGTTTCGCTTAAGGTGCATTGGGGCCTGGAATGTTCTCGGTTTACCAGAAATCGATATGGTAGTGTTATGTAGGCTTTGAATTTCGCTGTTAAAAACAAAAACATTATTCTGTGTACTGATAGCAAAGCTGTTCTCAATTCATTGGATAATCCCTTGACTGTCTCCAAACTTGTCAAATTATATTACAAATTATTATTATTAGTATTGAGGAAGATGATGACTGCTTGCACTTTGTATGCAGTTGTCAATATTATTCGGTTTCAGCTTTTCAGCTGTAGATCTATTAATGTAGACCAGTTGTTCTCCATACCTTGGTTCAAACTTAAACAGTTTGCTAACGCTACAGTGCGCTTCTACGAATTAGGAAAGAATCTTGGATTTGCCCCTTGGGCCGACCCGGCATTGAGTGCGGAATCCTGAAAAAAAGTTTTATTTATTTCCAAATATCTGTGTCTTTTACATGTTATACGTAGAAAATATTTATGGGCGAATCGTATTTGAAGTAAAAATGCGAATAATTAAAATATTTTTCACACATTTATGGAATTAGCATTAGATTTATGTAAATTTAAGATCATTTTCATTCATAGTTAAAAATACAGTTAACATATCTTATAAAATCAAACACACATATTTCTCATAAATATATGATTGGACACGCAGGTACGGAGGTTGTCTAACATATAAATAGAGACAGAATAGTGTAACAGTAAATTAATGTAATTTCAAATATTCTAAATCGAAATATGCATCTAGCACATGTATACATCGATTACTGTATTCAAAATATGTATATACAAATATTTTAAATTCTATTCTTAGTTCAAAATCACTGTATAAAACAATGTAGGAAAAATGCTTTAGGTACAATTCAAATTCTGAAAGTATAATTTCCGAAAACTGCCTGTTGAACTTGAGTTTCTGATGTTAACATTTAATTTATTTCATATGTCTCTAACCAAAAAAAAAGAAGTTTATTTGTTGCTACTTGTTTCGAGCGGGTTTGAGCATTTGCAATCTATTAGACGATTTAGGCCGCCTATACATTAAAATCTTGCACACAGTTGTTGGAAAGCATCTGCTAATTAGTCTTGCTCTATAGCACTCTTAATAAGTCACTTAGTGAAATGAATATCATCAAAATAATACCCAGTTTATTGGCAGTTTCAGAGAAGTTAGTACTAGTTCCATTAACATTTATTTTGGGTAAGTCGACAGTAGTTTTTTAGATTGAGTTTTCTCATTATTTTAATTAATATTATTTTTTAAAGACAATTCCACAATTAAACTTAATTCGAAGTTGATTTTATCGTTATTAGATGTTTTGCTAAATCGATAAATTTGGAAATCATCAGCAAACAAATGGTATCTAGAATTGGTGATTATTTTGGGAAAGTCCTAGAATTGAAACCGAGGAACTCCCTAATTAATTTATTGCATACCAGATTTAGTAATTTATATAAACCAGAAATGTATGACTGAATTAATTTTCATGCGATTGATGAAACTTTAAAATTATTTATTTATAATAATAAAATTTAAATTAATTACTATGATGAGATCCATATGCAGATTGATAAGTAGTTACGAAATTTGTCGAATCAAGAAAACACAAAATTTGGTGCTGTAAAATTCTCTCAAGACGCGCAGCAAACTGGTTGGTTGAAAATCAGACAGAATAGTACAATTTTTCTTTTTAAAAATTGGTACAATTTTAGAAATTTTTTAAATCAAATGAAAAATTGATGTCATACATAATTAAGCTGTTAAAAGCATCAATCAAATAGCAAACGATATAACAAAATAGGAATTTAATAAATTTAATAGGAACTTCATCTACACTAGTATAGCATTTGATTTTATTGAAGGTAAAGTATTGGGAAATTCGATAATTTTGAAGCGTTGAGATAGCTAATTGATGGAGTAGTTTAGCCGTATTCGACATTATATGAAAAAGAAATTAGATCGTGGTCGGTAAAAGCAACCGCAAATCGCAATCTGGTTAAAATAACACGATTTCAGTATTCGTTATAACCAGGTTTTTTTAAAAGTACGTATAGGCTCCATATTGATCGTAATAAAACCAAATTTAGTAAGTTATAGTTTGAATCTATTTTTCTTCAGATTTGATTTTATTGAACTTAGAATTAAAGTCCCCGCATAGTATAATACCAGCATAATCCATACAAAAATCATTAAGAACTCTGTGTAACTGTTCGCAAAAATTTTACGCGGCTGGTTGTAGACTACCGCCAGTAAGATTTTATTTAACCCGACATTAATTTCAAATAAAACACTTTTGCGCAAGCCACACAGTATTGCTAAATTAATTTAACTTAACGTAGTTTTTCATTGTACAATTTCCAATCGAGCCTAACTTCACTGAAACCAGGGATCATAACAGGCGAATCGAGAATACAGTCAAGTTTCAACAAAGCATAGAATATCAAAATCGTTAATTAATTATTTAATTTCGTCCATTTGACAGATGGGGTACCATATGAATTACTGTCGCCAATAATGTGTGTAACGCATTTTTCAGAAAATGCATCAACAAACCTACAAATTTACGATTCCTTCTCATCTTAAACAAGAATTCGTAAATCCTACCGTCTTTTAAGTAATGTGAACATTCCTAAAAATACCTGGTTTGCTTCTTTTAACAGAGCACATATTATATCTTATATAAAAGGACAGCCGATAAATGAAAAAAAATGTTTTAATGAGTTACGAATACACAGGTTTTGGTCGGTGGGGATTAACTCTAACTGGAATTTTTCACTAGCTCTAATTATTTATTTGCTGTATTTAATCCTCGATTACTTTAAAATAAATTGTATAAGTGTTATGATAGCATATCCTAGCGAATATAGAGAGAAGTACATAAGTCGTAAATAATTAAGATATAGTATACCAATTGTGAGAATACATAGTTGTTTTGAGGAAAGCAAACGATGATTTTGAAATACGCATGGTATCTGAACAAAAAAGTTCTACACAAATTTTAATTAAAAATCGTACCAGTCGAAATCGTATAACTTGTCCCTCTGTCGCTCACACTAAATACTAAAATTCAACTTTACCGCAATTATTTTGTTATTATTGTTACGCGTTACCGATATGCCAAACAGTTCAAACCACGAAAATTAATTTTTTAGTTTTTCAGAGTCCAAATATTTAACTATTTTTAATTCATACTCGTAATTTGTATTTTTCTATTTTATTACCAATGTTAGAGCTGTTGATTTTCAATAATTTAATTCAAAAGATTTAAATATTTTTCCTTACAATAATTCAGTTTTTTCAAATCTTTCTCTTCCATTTTATTACAAGTGTCCCTTAGTGTGCCAGATCGAGGGAACTTTTCTTTTTTGAGGGAGTTTTGATGCTCTTGTAGGATAAAAAGGAATGAACATAAATTTTGAAAACCATTTCAATTTAAAATATTAAATGCGACCAATTTTAGTTAGAGGACGAGTGGAAGGATATTCTTTTCCCATTATCCAAGACATAAAAGGAAAGTTTGTTGGGTATCGAAGTATTTTGGAAGTCCGGGGTTCCGAAAGAGCCTTAAATGGAAAATTGTGGTACCAAACATATTGAAATTTATAAGCTAAATGTAAAATTGTAAGCTAAAACTTCGAGACAAAAATGTTATAATATAATTTTGAAACTAAGAATTTCCAAGCTAGGAGCAGAGATAAAGAAAATGTTAGAATGTTAGACTCGAAAATTTGGGCTGATCACTTTGATACTGGAAAATTTGATTTTCCGATTTTCTAATTTTGAGAAAATTTTTTTAGAAATTTCTAATTCGGGACTAGAAAAATTTGGGTTTGGGATTCTATACCATCAAAATGATAATATCATTTGGATATGGTTAGAATTTTGTGAAGTGAAATTTTATTACTGGACTTTTGAAACAAGGTGAAATAAAAAAAAACGGTTTTCAAAATAAAAATATTTTTAAAAATAATAATTATAAATGTTGTTAAATTAAAGTAATTCGAATTTTGAGACAAACAATTGAAATTAATTTTAGAATTAATTTTTTCGTTTTAAGTAAACAACTCGTGTATCCCTCTATTATATAATATTCAATAAATAGAATAAATACTCCATAAATTTTTTTAATTTTTCAGGTATCAATAGTTCTAGCAGATAACGGAGTTGAAGTTATGAAATGACTATCATCCGAGTTGGAACTTCAATCCAAGAGAAAATATTTGGGGTCAAATGAGTAGGATCCGGAAAATACATCCCTAAAGATGTATTTTGGAAGCCCAATTGAGGTTCCACTGATGCAGAAATAGGTTTTCTTTAGACTCTAATGTATGTACACATACATGAAATGAACAACAATAACGAATTTTTAAACTATAAATTTAATGAACTAGAACTTTTGAGTTTCTAATTAATCAATATTTCAAAAATTATTCAACCCTATTTGAACTTTTAATTTTCTACAGAATTATCCTTGCAGATTTCATAAATATTTTTTCGAACATAAATATTTTAAAACAAATGTGAAATATAATAAAATAATTTTTATTCTTGAGAATTTGATTAGTTACTTAAATTACCGTGCTTGTACCTACTATGATGATGCTTATCTAGAAAATATTACAGAATTTATATGGAATTCAAGTGGAATGAACATAAAAAATTTAGAAGAATCTGAAGAAAGGCTAATTCACAAAATACTAGAGATATATACTTTTTGACACGTTTTGGTGCAATAAATGTATTTTTCATTAATTTTTATGATTTACAATCTAATAAACATGGATGACGGCATGCATCAAAACATTTTGTGTCAAAAAACGATAACTAACACCGTCTCGCGAAGAGAATTTTTGTTAGCCGCCTGATAACACAATGTAGTTTTGAATAGAAAAATGCTGTGTGATTTAATCAAAATAATTTGCCATGATGTGTACCAGATTAGAGTTGCTACTTCAGTCAAAATTGAAAATACTGACAAATTTCTACTATAATCCTACGGCTTGAATTTGATGTCCAAAATCTAAATAGTACTAGAATTTGGATTTTATAGAGTTTATAACTCTGGAATCAGTATATGTATTGGAATTTGATTTTAAAATTATTTGAGTTTTTATTTGAAAAAGGTAGACCTAGATTGAACCTTAAAAATTTTTTCAACGTTCGGAAATCCTCACTGTTATTTTAGTTTATAGTGAAATAGTAGCATCACTTTCAAAACAAAAAACAGCATTTACCTATGTACTATAAATAAGGTCAAGATGCTTAACCCGAATGAAATGAAAATATTATACAACACCTTGCATCTATAAAAATTCCTTACCATATTAAACACTTCTTTATGGATATGAATATATAGTTTTATTAAAAATTGCATACTCGTATATACATATTTCACAAATACTCCACACTATATATGAATATATACATCTCCATTTATATAGTTGATATAAAAAGTTTAAAATATAATTCTGTAATTTAACCCCATTACTATATACATAGGAATCTCACAACATAAAAAAAAATTCTATTAATTTGGAATTTATTATTATAAATAATGTAGCATAACCAAAATATTTTTTTTTTAAGAAATTCCCCAGTGAATGGTAAAAAGAATGCATTTTAAATTATTCAAGAATTTTTCATGTGTTTGATACATTTTTAAATCTCAATTAAAATAAATCTACACCGTCACATAATATATAAATAATAATATTATACAGATGTCACCTTAAATTTGTTACTCGTTTCTAATATATTATATAAAATTTACTGTGTGAGATGGAATATGTATAAGATTTATGAAAAAATTAAGAAAATTCTGATTTATTAAGTTGTAAATTTTAATACAACAACAGCGACAAACAAAAAGTGTCAACCAACGACTGAGTGAAAAATACTCATATTTATGTACAGAAAAAGCAAATTTGATTTATGGTAATTCCTATATTTTGATGTGTCTTGCATTTTATATATTTAATATATAATCTGGATCATAACATACACTATATGCAAAACATATAAATAATATGTAGTCGCATTCAAAACGGGATAAAACTAAAAAAAAAAACATCGACAAGAAAATGAAAATTTATGAAATGCATGTAGAGGGTGTAAAATTGGCGATTTCAGGAAAATCTCTATAATTCTTGTACACACGCAAAACAATCATAAGCGTCAAGAATACGTTTTAGTAGCATACACCCTGCTTGTTGAAAAATAACAATACTATAAATCTCAATTTTTAATAATAAATCAATTTTCAATCAGAAATGACACACTTTGTCTCGTTCGACGATACATATTTTAATTTATATAATATGTACTGAATTTTGTAATGAAGATAAATTTATGTTCTTATGGATTTGTTTACAGTGTTATATATCATGCCAGCCACTGTTTTTATAACATACATCGATATACATACATAATAACACTACAGATATTCTACTAATGAAGTCATATATAGTAAATATTTATTAACAAATATTCAAAAGTTTTAATGGATCTCAAGCACAACTTTCTGCATGTAAATGACTCTATTAATTATTTTGTATTTGTGCACAATACTCGTATGTGCTTTAAAAATACATACATTAATTACCGGTAATTCATATATAATGTATATATAATACATATTATACATAGTTCAAATTCTTGTTTAATGTCTTTAAGCCACGCTTCACCATCATTTTGTATTTATGTACACATAATGTATATTATTCACCTTTATAATTGAACCACTTGTTATATTTTTATGTACTCGTACTTACGTTTTATGTTTATATATATACACATAATGTAAATCGATTTAAAATCGTTAATTAATAGAAGATGTTTTCACTTACCTGGAAAGATAAAAAAAAATTATATAATAAAATTATGTTACATTCAATGTCAAGAGTTTTGTTTAAGAAAAATGTTAATAAAAAATTATGGATGTTAGAATAAAGTGAAAGATACTTTAACCTTTTTGAACGTTTTATGTTGTTATGTTATGTATATTGTATGAAATATTTAATGGGAGTAATTTTGCATAGCATCTTATCCTAGTAGTCATGGTTTAGTACATTTAATTTATACTTGTGGACATAATATTACGCCTTTAAGCAAAATACATTAGAAAAATTTGTTATATACGCAAAACGATTTTAACATCGTGTGCAGTAATTTGTTTTATAGTTCCTCTGCATGCGTTAAAACCTTCGATCTGTACTCTTTCATGCCTTGAATTTATTTGCAATTTCATAATTTAAATGTTCTGTTAATGAGGTTAAAACGCGACAGTACTAATGAAGTTAATTTAATTTTTTGACTAGTTCAGATCACACACAAAACTCAGCTCGAATGCACTAAAATCGCCTAAATGTATGCAAAGTTATTAATCGTCAATTAGTCTTAAACAAAACGTTATTTACAAAAACCTGTATACTTTTGTTCTACTCTAAAACGTTACATATTATTATGAAAGAAAAGGAAATGAACTTCTTAATTGAAGCGATTTATATATTTTCACGACAACATTAGTTAACCGGCTGTTCAGCTAATCAACGATTAATTTTTCCACATAAAATTGCATTTTTGGCACCATTCTAGCCGTGCAATCTGATTACAATTATTTGATGAAAATTGGGCAAAGAATTGTAATCAGATTGCATTGACAGAAATGGTGTCATAAATACAATTTTATATTGAAGAGTTAACCGTTGATTAGCTTAACAGGTAGTTAATCAATTTTTCCGTGAAACCGGGCATTAGGAATGTAAATTTAAATAGTTCGAATTGTATAATTTTGGCAATGCCTATAAATTTTGATTTAGTATTTGGAATAAATAAAAAATCGCAGGACACGAAAGCTCCTTTATCTCTTGAATAATTTTTCAAAAATATTGGTTTTGCTTAAATTACCTAATTTTTATTCAGACTTTTCAGATTCTAAATTAACTAATGAGAGACACGGAAAAATTATTGATATTTCAAAACAACATATTTTGAAATTCGACGTGTTTAGTTTAATGAAACTGGAATTCTAAAATAACTTTTGGATTAAGTTATCTGTTATGGAACTGGAATATGACCAACTAGATGATACTAAGCCACAAAATGGGTTTCTTAGCTAATTTTTGCATAAACGTCTTGACCAACTGGAACCGAACTAGGCCATTTATTGATCGATTGGATATATTAGCACATTCTATGTGAATGGTATTCTAAAATAGTTTTTAGATCTTGAATATGGTAGTATATATATTATTATTTAATAGTTTTAATGTATCATCGACTGTATTTTCTTCGATCAGCGTTCGGAAACATCCCAATTTAAATTACATATATAAATGACTTCTTTGCTTCTAAGCTTAGAAGTTCTTGGCTATTTGATACCCACTTCGTCAGTCTAAACCCCTTTCTTTAATCCTTCAACTATTCTTGACTGAATAGAATTGGCCTGTGTGATATTCGCACAACCTGAAAGTAAGTCATCGAGGTAAAAATTTGATTTTATTATTTGTTTAATATCAGACAAATCTGAGGGTAAGTCATCTGCTATCTGATGAAGGGTTTGAGATGGTAAAAATGTTGCACAGGCAGTACCATATAGGTGGGATGCCTTACCGGAAATAACGTACATCTTTAAATTTAATTTAAAGTCATTCAGAGATCAACCAATTTGTACAAACTATTTCATCGACGTTACGCAGTAAAATCAAATATTTTGACGCAAAAAACAAAATAACTTCATCACTCAGTAAGTAATTTTAACAAAAGTATATGTTTTAATTAATTAATTATAGGAATCCAAAGTGAACTATATATATGTACTCGTATATGTCAACGCAAATTAAAAATTAAATTAGAAGAAACGTAGATGTTTCGATTGACAGTTTCAAATGTATCATGGATAAATGCAATAAGACGTACAAAAGAAGCAACATACCAAAACCATTTAAAATTGAAGCATCCCGAAATTTCAGCGCAAATCAATACTACTCGTGCCACTGTACCAGAGATATTATATCCATCAAATCCATCTGAGTCGAATCAAACCGCCAATCAGGCCGTTGCAATCGACCAAATGAATTATTCCACTAGTTGCGCTACGGCATGGTCCGTAGTGCGATTCGGGTATTCGGATACATTTTGTGAAGAAATAAACAAAATGATGAAGATGCAACAGACTTTTTATATAGCTCCAAAAGAAATGCGCTCAAATTTACATCCGTGACGCGAACATCATTCCGCCGCGGTGAATTTATTATGCAGAATGTCAGTCGTGATTTAAAAGAAGTTCTCACCGATGTCATCAAACTGGTTAACGAGTTTAAAACGGACGATGGCGTAAAATTGTCAGATCAAATCAAAATGAAATATAAAAATTTATTAATTCACACCGAAGCGTATTGGTTATCGTATGGTCATAATGTTTTACAATCGATGTTCCATATGACACAATATCGTGAAGTTTCATTTCGTCCATTAGCCCAGCTGACTTTTCTAGTCGACATAATTGAACATTTCGATCAATTAAATTTCGATGAATTGTAAAAGCGCGAGCCAAATATTTTCCAATGAAGAAATTCGTAATAATAATTTTACCGCATTCCCAAATCTTTCTAAGATTTTCAAAGGCCATGAAATTTTGCCAAACGATGTGCAGGCCTAGATAAAAGGCAGCTTAAAGATGTTACGAAAAAAATAAAAAAAAATATTTGCCGCTGCCGAAAACGGAACGAGCCGATTATGAATGGGCCTGTAAACCGATTGGATTTAACGAGTGTCCAGCCGTATTTGAGACGCGTGACGAAGTGGCAGAATGAGAGCAATTTAAAAAAGACAAATCCGAATTTAATAGTTTTGCATCAGTGAATAACTAAAGTATCCCAGTATATCCGAACGAGCAATAAAGTTTTTGCTAATTTGTTCAAATTCGCGATTTTATGAAAATGGATTTGCTGCATTTGATGATATGCGGACAAATCACGTAACCGATTTGAACAGTAAGGATTCATATTTGCGCATTAAATTATCACCAATCAAACCGAATGCTAGCTGAGTGCAGACTTCAGTTAATGAATATAATTGTATTTTTTAAATATTTTAAATTGTTTTAGTTCGATTTTTTTACAATTCATTACTGTTGGATGAACCAAAAGACTGGTTTGCAACGTCTTTAAAACTTTTGATTTAACAACAATCAACAATAAAATCTATGTTTTTGTAAACAGAGTAATACACGGCCAGAACTTAATCTATTTATGTATTTTTAAATGGAAATATTTCTGTAGTTCCATTGTGACGATAAAGTTACGACACAATCAGAAAAACTATAATTTGAAACTCGATTAATTTTTCAGCTCACAAACAAATCTACTTAGCAAGCTAAAGCAATTCGTTTGTTTTTATATGAATTTTGCTTGTTTGCAAGAAAATCGAGTAACACAATTGTTTCGAATCGGTTATCTTTTGAAGTAGCAAGTTAGGCATACTATTTATGTTCATATATGCATAGTGCACATGAAGGAATTGATAACTTTTACTTTTATCAAGTTATCAATAAAGATGATATCGTCATAAGTTTGCAATTGCGATAAGTGAAATTTTGATTTATGATGTATGTATGTACTTATTGTATGTTTCATTTATAAATTATGTGAGTACGTAATTCAAAATTTGTGGTTTATGTACCGAACGAATTCATTTTTGTTGACCAAATTTAGCATGTCAAATGACAAATAATCTTGACTGCTTTCTTTGGTCACGGCCGTATCTATATTGGAATTTAGAAATTTGTAGTCTTAACTAGATTTTTAGCACTGTAATCGATTACAAGTTATTTTCTGAAAATTATAATAAAATACGCACGTGGTAAAGAAAACTAACCCAACTCAAAAAATCAAAATGTTCGGTAGAGTAAAAGTAACAATTGGCAATTTATATATTAATTGTGTTGTATAGGTTAAAACAGATATACTTCTGGGTCAAACATATTATATTCTAGGCATATTTTAGATTTAGAGCACTTCCTCCGAGTAAATTAAAAAGACCGGTCACCTCTTGCATCGAAAGTTCTGTGCAGACAGCACAAATGTTTTCAGGACACATCAATTACAAAAACAGATTCATGCCCTGCGAACATGTTCGCTAACAAGGTTGTTAGCTCATATTTACTGTCCACACTAAAAATAAGAAAAATAACATTGTAATACTATAACACCGAAACAGAAAAATATTTCATTATACGTTTTGTAATACGATGTTGTCTTCGAATGAAAACAAAAATATAAAAAGAAAAAACGGAGGAAACGGATGGAGACGAAGACAGCGAGTTAAGCAAATTTAAAAGAAATGGACTCGTTCTAACTTATTTTCACATCTTCGTATAGAGGTCAGAATAAATTTAAGAAATGTTTGTTAGATGTCTGCCTTTTTTTTGATTTAATAAGGCACTTCTTATATTGAAAAGCAAAGATAGGTGCAGAAAGATTATAGCAATTATTTGGTATACTTAGACTGGTGACAGTCGGTGGTGCTATCATTTTTCTTAACGACTACAGGTACGATTTTTAATTCACCATCTACATATTGTATAGCTCCTATACCAGCCTGTACTGACATGAACGATAATTCGTCTCTTGATTCGATGTATTCATCATCAACCCGATCGAAAATAAGGATCGAGAACTATTTTTGCATGTTGCCTCTATTGTAAGGTGAACATTCATCTTCGATTAGTGGATCGGAACGACCCGATTTTTCGTCCGTTGTTTTACAACTCAATTCAATCATTCCACTCAATAGACTGCTAAAATACCGTAATACCGACATATACTTGATCTCATCCGTCATTATTGTGTTCTTTTATCCTCCATTGTTTAAAAGCAGGGATGGGCGAGGTAGATTACGCCATGTAATCTACGCGGTTGTCGACACGTAGAGCACTATACGTAGATTGCTTGGCAATATTTTTTATCTACGTCGCCAATTAAGACAAAGTCAACAACCTACGATATATTGACATGTTGAAATTAAAAATAGATGACTGTAACTTCAATACAGTCGAACTTGTTTATAATGAACCTTAAGAAAAATGGCGTGTTTATGGATTAAGATCCATATGGTATGGTACTTTTCCGCTTTATTTACATGGTAGGTTTCTTGTGCTGTGATTTAAATTCTACTCTGTGAAGACTTTTTTTTCTCCATCTGCTGTTTTTGATTTCGACGTTTCTTATAAAGAAGAAAACATAAGAATGAAATATGATTGGATTTTAAAGTTGTTCGTTATACGTAATAACAAGGTTCCCAAAATAACATCATTTTACCTAGATCATTATAGATTTCGGGCTTCTATATAAGTATATTACAACAAAAGTTTCGTTATATCTCGATCTATTATATCCAAGATCGATGTATATATCAGCATAGATTTAACCAATTGTACGGCGATCACTGATAATGGATTAAAAGTGATCGTTAAAAATTGTACGTAATTGGTTTTCACTTACATAAGGCGATGCATTCAAATCACAGATATTGACCTGAAAAACTTGTCAAACTTTTGTGTTGCTCCGCGTGAATTAAGTGTATCTCATTGTTCGAATATAACCGATTTTCGACTTATGAATTAGCTAAATTAGGAGCTACTTTAAGACATTTATTAAGATGCTGGCTTTAAAGTTATTAATAGAAGATGTTTTAAGTAACACTATTTAAATGTAAGAAAATGCGAAGCTGTTAGTGACTAGCGATTCAGTTAAACCGTATGTCAAATAATAATTTGACACGTTTGTGGAATTTGTCCTAAATCTTGCCTTAAAGCAACAAAAACAATCAAGTTTGGTATAACCGCATTAATAATATTTGGACTACCAAGTTTGGTATAACCGCATTAATAACATTTTGATTATATGTTTTTTCCAAAATTTCTATATAGAATATCCTAGGAAATAACTAAATATCATAATGACAGACACATACATATACATAAGTCATTGGGTCTACGCTATCTGAAAATTTTTTAATTTTTTAGAAAAGTAGGAGGTTTTGGGTAACAATTCGGAGAAGTCATATAATCGAAATATAGATCATACCAAACTTGGTTGTCCTAAGCCACAATCTCTTGTTTTTCTAAAAATTGAAAATATTTTTTGGGTAGTTTAGACTCAATGCGACAACTTAGTATATCCGTTATTATGGTGTTTGCTTTCCAGGGTTATCCCAAGAAAATTTGGAAGTTTATTTATTTGGTAGGCCTATGCCAAAAAAAATAGTTTCGCAGGAAAAAGGCACATAATCAGTTAAATTAATAGATTAATATAACATGATATTCTCACTAACTTATGTAAAAATAGGATTTAGGTCAAACTTCAACCATCTATTTAGAATTGTGAATTTTTCCCTACAGAAAAATTCTTTTAATTTTTTTTTTTTGGACAGAGGACAAAATTCAAGTGAATTAATTTGACTGGTTTATTTTTAATTTTATCTTCCGTAGTCGTAAAATAATGTCAGAATTTAAAAAAAAATTATAAAAGATAAAACTGATAAAATTTCTAGACAGATTAAAATGCATTGAAATAGATTACAAAACGTAGCCGCACGTATCGCATTAAACTTAAACAAATCTGGCCACCGTAATTTAGTACTATAGTTCACTAAATCACTATATCAATCGTCTATATTATCGACGTTTTCTATAAATAGTCTACGTTGTCTACGAGTTGTCGACACGTCAACGTAGAATTTAATAGATAACGCGTTAATGCCTATCCCTGTTTAAAAGTCAATCGGTAGTGAAAATAATTTTAATAAAATTATAAAACTTCGTAAAATTGTTTGAACATTGAACATGATTTGCAATTGCAACGTTCTTCAAAGAGACAATAAAAAGAATTGAGAAACAGAATAGCAGGACAATTTAATCATCAAATTGTAAAGGCAATTGCATTCTAATATTTTTATTTTAAGCATTTGATTGCTGGGTGGTAATTTTATACCTTTTGCAGTTGAACTACTTTTGGTTAGGTATAAAGTAAGATTGAATTAATTTTTGGGTCAATTTATCAACATTAATCACCATTAATAATAATTGGTTAAATAATATACCAGAAAGAAAATTAGGTTCAATATGCAGCAAAAAATTTTAAATGTCAATAAATTATAACACAGAGACAAGGAAAATATTGGACAGATCGTGTTGGCCCTTCATATCAAAGGAAATTTATATGAAGCCTTCAATTACAAATTTCATTACTTCAAATTTCATTACCAGAAAGAAAATTAGGTTCAATATGCCGCAAAAAATTTTAAATGTCAATAAATTATAACACAGAGACAAGGAAAATATTGGACAGATCGTGTTGGCCCTTCATATCAAAGGAAATTTATATGAAGCCTTCAATTACAAATTTCATTACTTCAGATGCCAATAAGGCATAACTCGGAAACGTAATCTGTTTTATCGTAACAACTTTTAATTTTGCGAGGAGTAATAAACTTTAAACAATTCCAGTAGGGGACTTATCACACGTAAATATGCAACGGCTGAGTAAGCCTTCTCTGGCATATCGAAGAATACATGCATCTGCATATCAATGAAATAAATGGATATACCGTTTGTGATTCAATGGTTTGTCATTTAGTGCAATTCAATAATTGATAGCTAGAACTAATTTATGTTTTGTAGACATAGAGTGCAACTTTTGACACATAAAAACTTTAGTCATTTTACATTGTTTTCGTATCACAGAAAAACTACATTTATGTTTAAAAAGTTTAAAAATCACATTCGGTTGCTGTTTGGTCAACGTTATGTTTGAAAAAACAAAAAAAAATATCACATCGATAAATTTAAATGGAATGCTAGATGAAAAAATTGAATTTTCTTGAAAAAGTTATTCGATAAATTTAAATTCTTTCAGTTTTTCAAGCACGCAATCACTATTTCGAACAAAAACAAATGCATGTGTACTCGTATGTACGTATATAGATTATTTAACATTAATGCAGTTGGAATGATTGTTTGTTGTGATTCGTGGTGTTGGCCGTTACTGGTTAATGTTATCAAACATTTTGAAAGATTTATTTAGGGTTACAATTAGTTAAAGATAAATGGTTTTCTAAAACGTTGCATTTTTTTTGGCTTGACAAACAAAAAACAAAAAATTTGTTTTTTTAAATCTAAGTATGTGCAGCGTTACTTGATTTATACTAACTTCTGCTGTTTTAATGAAAAGTGTCAGGTCAGTTTTAGATGGTAGATTAAAACGATCTCTTATCCAAACATATCGATGGTCGTCTACCCAAAATAAGACTGTCTGTGGAGTAATTTGCGATCGAAACCCACAGTTTGAAAAACAAGGGTCTAGATTGTAGAGTTCAACAATTGTATTAAACATAATTATGCAAACACCAAACTATTGGGCATATCCGTCGTACTGAGATTTTCATCATTTTAGGGCTTAGCCGATTTCTATGACATTTTACTGGATGCAGCGGCGATATTTTTTTTAAATTTTTAATTAATAGTTTTTAATAAAAAGAAAATTAAATTGTTATTGGTTGATACGATAAGTTTAGTTTTGTTCGTTTAAACAAGGAACTGTAATTGAGCAAAACAAACACTGATATATCGTAGTGCCTTGCACTTAACAAAATTCTTGACGTCGATGCATTTTTGTAGTTTAATACCATTTATTATAAATACAATTTGGTTTTTTGCATACCACTTTTTAATCGATTGCATGACGTGCTTACTTATTTGTAATCAACATTTTGTACAACTTTAAATTAAAACTGAACAATCTGAAAGAAAAATAAAATTTTCAAACAATTGCCGAAGAAAAAATTAGGGCGTTAGTAACAAAAAAAAATACTTTGATTTGCATTTTTTTTAAATAAAATAAGAAAACGGATAATTTTTATTCGTTATGGATTATCATCAATAAGGATCATATTATAGCAACTTGTGCAAATACTTATTATTATTTTTGCCACATATTAATTTATTATATCGTTCTTAAAAATTCACATTTTAAAAATGATGTCCAATGTTTCAACATTAAGTCAAGTCAATATTATTTTCACTTTCAGTTAAATTTTGCTCAACATATGTAAGTTATTAATCATATTGCCTGTTGTATTTATCTGTGGATGTGTAGCAATGAACACCACCTATTATGTTGTGTTGGTTTTCTTCACCGGAATTAGCTTTAAAAGTGTCATTGGCTATTGCAACATGAATACATTTTAAAAATCATCTATAGAATCCAAGGAAAATTTAAGTAATTGAATATGCAGTTTGTATACTCTAGTGCAGACCAATCTACTGGTTTTGAAGGAGAAAAGATCTCGTATATGTAAAAAAATTGTAATTCTCTCAAATGGGTCTCTAATATCAAACTAGTAGTGTCTAAAGCCAAAGATTTAAGCAGCATGAGCTTCTAATCACAATCTAATTAATTGAGAATTTTATCACATTACATTCGCCATATCACAATATTCTCTATATACAATAGTGATCAATAAGGCAAGAGTAGCAGCGTACAAATTTTGTAAAAAAAAAAATGTTGGTCAAAGAAGATTATTAACCACCGCTTCATATTATTCTAGACTTTCATTGCAGAATTTAAAAACTACCACTAACAACACCAGACTTTTTTGCCAGGGCATACAATTTATTTAGTTCTATAGTTCGCCAATCATTTGCAGGTACGGCTACTTTTTCATTCCACTTTATAAATAAATTTCTCATTCGGATGCTTTTCAAAGACAATAAATAAATCCCGTATCCAAAAATTTTACTTTCGTGCGATGGAGATAGAATATCATTTTGACATATAAATCGGAACTTCTAATGTTCAACACAGGATCGTACAACGCGAGAAATAGCTTCCTAATAAATGCCGCGTTGTAAGAAATCTCGTTGTAGGACATTAACTCCATACAAAAATCAGAGTTTGATTCCAAATCGCAAAACTGGTTTTTATTTATGGTACATATATACACAGTAAAAAATAATTACATGTATTATGTATAATTCCATAAGTATAGTAGTAAATATTTTACATATATATATATATGTAAACTGCGCTTTTCCATAATAAAATATTGAATATTAAGTATTGGTATATGTAAAAAAATACGCTACGTAAATTGTACTAACAATTTTGTATTTTTATGTGGTCGCATATATGGTTTATGGAGTTTTCCATACTTTATTAAATTTTACGCAATAATGTGGAAGAAAAACATCTAGAGGATGTGTTTGTTTCTGTAGTGTTGGTAAGTATACCATATGTTTTCCATATTGTATACGAAAAAAAGTAGAAATACGATCAAATAAAAAACTGTCAAAGGAATATAGGATACCTCATTCGTGCAGAAATTTCATAAAGTGTGGATTGTCATTTTAATTTATATTCAATTCAATTTGTATCTTAAGATATAATAAATATTTAAATTCAATAATTTGTTAAATAATTAGTTTATATAGAAGAATTAATTTAAGTATAGTTTGTGAAAGTGTAAATGGTTAGGGACTAGTACAATTTTTTCCGATTAAGCCGCTGGCCCAATTATTCGTTCCACAAAAATTATAGGATTTGTAATTTTTAATGTATTTTATTTTATAAACTTCACAAAATTGAAAAATTGTACATACATATTAAAAATTTATATTATGTAATTCAAAAACATTAATATGTATATGTATATACATATACATAAAAAATGTGTAATATGTATGTAATATATGTAATAGGTACAGTCTGTTAGAAAAGTTTTTAAATTTTTTATTATTTTTGTTTAATTTTTTCAATTTTTTTCCTATGTTTACTATGATTAGTAAATTTTTTTTTGTAGGATCTGTCCCGATTAAACGAAATATTGTCCCGAAAAAGCGAAGTCAATTTGTGTTATTTGCTTGGTTTTGTTTCCGTTAGGATTTGTCCCAATTAAGCGGCTGTCCCGATTAACCGGTGTCCCAATTAAGCGTAATCGGCTGTTTCTATAAGTTCATTAAAAGTTTAAACTGGATCTTCCTAAATCAAGTATGTATAACCAAAAATGAATTTAAGATTTCGATGAATCCAAATAGCTCAATCAGAATTATTTAACTTTTCAGATGGACCACGACCTGGCCAACATTTAACCGCCTGTGGTTACACCATGGATAGCAGCCATTCGTAAGTAACAACTTATGTATTAACATTTTGATACATTATTAATAAAATATTACTTTTACAGCATTAACAGAAGACGACACACATTTCATATACAAAATATTCATTGAGAAGCAACTGTATCTGAGTACAGTTGAATTATAATTTTTACAAAATATTTTATATAAGATTAATTCTAAGATTGTATAAGTTGCTCTGTACGTGTGTGCACTTGTTAAACTATAAATATGGTATAACTGCTTATTAGTTTAATTATAATTTTAAAGTTTAAAACCTAAACTAAATATAAAATTTTATAATCTAAGTATATTCATGAGCTGTTCAAGATATTTAGTAATTGTTGTAACGACTAATCAAAATATTTTATGTATTAATATTAGTTTGATATTTATTTAGATCTAATTTAAAACATTATTTAAATTTAAATTAACATTAAAATTAAATTACCCTAATTTCTTTGGTATAGCTTTAGAAAGAAACAAATTATATATTTTCAACAACAACTCGTGAGCTATACCCAGGCATTTGGGGTAACTGTAAGGTTAACGATCAAGACAAATTAAACTTGATTTATTTGAAATGTTAAATTCAAATTTTAAATAATAATGATTTAGATATCTAACCTGCGACTATGTATCTGGAATGAATTATAATTATTTTAAAATAAATAAATATATAATATTTTATAAACTAAATAGCTTTTGTATTTAATTTTCCATTCCTTGATGAAGTTTTACAGATTTTGTTTTTTGTAATAAGTATGCAAATTTCTATATAAATCTATTAAATTTCAATAATCGAATTTGAAATAACACGTATGGTTATGTTAAATTACCTTAAACAAGTATTTAAAGTTTCACATAAGTGTTACTGACTTGTATACACTTAAATATTGAGATATAATTTTGCATCGTTTTCTATATTAAATTACCCAAAATAACATTTCATATTTTCTAATTAAAATTATAAGTGTTCTCTAGAATTTTACCTAAATGATATAATGAAAATTGCATAAACTATGTACATTACATATTATATGTAAACATTACATATATATACGGAGCATTTTGTTTACCTCTATATGTATGTAAAAATTCTATACTGTGTACTTAATATATTTTTGTATTTATTTATTGAGTCATAACAACATAATTTGATAACAATTCATTTATTTAAACAAAAACAAAACAAAATAAAAATATAATTTCAAATCTACATATTTAATAAATAAAAACAATACAAAACAACAACTTTCTACAAATCTTACTGCTCCTCATCACTTAGTATGATTTGACTCGGTCTCGAACGTTTTGTTCGTGGTTGTGCTAATTCAAAATCCGAGCTTGATCCACTATCGGATTCGGGTACCCTTTCGACGATTACTGGTTTAAAAAATCTTTTATTGAAGTCTGTATGCTCTAGTTTCGTAAATCTTTATACATTTCTTGATAGGCAGATAAGTTATTATGAAGATTTCGTATAAATATTTCTGCTGTAACCTTTAGAGGAACGTTCTCTAAAATGTATTCTTCCAACTGCTTCGCTATATTTAAAACTTTCTCGATTCTTTTTAGTGAAACGTTTTTTTTTCTACATTAGTGCTTTCCAGCAAGCTCTTAGTGTTTATTGACGAATTTCTTTAAGTGAAGTACCAACAATTCCAACGCAATTTAAAATTGAGAACTGTTTCCAGACTTCTTTAACCGTAATATTTGCTGATCCCATCTACTCTAATATTAACTCAAATGATTTGCGTATGTACTATGCTTTGAAAGTTGCTATTATCTCTTGATCTAACGGCTGTAATAGTGACGTCGTGTTAGGCGGTAAAAATCCCACTTGAATATTAGGATGACTTAAATCCTTTCATAGATCTTGAATTTAATGATCGATTAATAAACATTGGCTTGGTGATAAAATCACCAGATGCATTACTGCACAGCGCTAATGTTATTCGGTCTTTAGAAACCTTAAATCCAGGAGCTATTTTTTCGCTTTTTGAAATAAAAGTTCGTCAAGGCATTTTTTTATTTATTTCCACCACAAACCATCAACGTTGAATATTTGATCTGGTAAATAATCATGTTCTTTAATAATTTTTATAAGTCTGCTGGATAGTTATCTGCGTCTACGGATGCTCTTTCACTCTGTATTTTAAATTGTGTAATGCATATCTTTTTTTGAATTTTTCAAACCATCCATTGCTAGCCACAAATTGATGGTTATCTTCATCGGTTGACGATTGTCCTATTTCCTTTAAATAATTAAATATTTTATAATGGTTTCTGCTTAACTACATTCCTATCTAAGGACAATGGTGTTTTCGTCATATCTTCTATCCACACCATAAGCGATTGTTCCGTTTTCTCCATTATCTTTGCTCTCGGACGAGCAGTGATATTTGCAGTACAGAGGATCTAGATGCAACCGAACTTCTAATTTTGTTTTGTTTAATAGTTCTTATTGATAACACATTTAACTTAAAATGTCTAGCAATATCAGCTAACCTCTCTTGATTTTGAAGAAGATCCAAAATTTCTGTTTTGGTTCCAATGTTGATAAATTTTCGTTTAACGGCGTTCCTTTTTTCATTTGGCATTTTTAGGAGTTAAATTATAATATATAATTGATTTAAGCTATAAATAAGGTTTAGAAGAAACTGTATGTAATGTATTCACCTTGATTTTCGTAAATTAATTTTGTTTATAAACATATAAAAACTCTTTTCTATATCTTTAAAATTTTTAAAACCTTTTTTTAAATAAAAATAATAAATGTTTGGAAAAAATAAAGAATAAGATAAGAAAGTGATAAGAAAATTTCCATGAAATTGCGTTGTACCGCGTTTTAGGAAAATTTTCGCATTTTGCGAACCGCGTTGTAGCGAAACCGCGTTATAGGAGCGTTATCTGTATTTTAATTCAACATTCCAAAAACTGGACGCCTAATTCGAAAAAAGTTTAAACTATAAGTCTTAAAGTAAATAAGTTAAAAAATAATAGTTCAAGTGTAAAATTGTCTAGGTTTAACAACAATTTTAAACATACAAAATTATTTAAAATTTAAGTTATGGGTTTTTCCTGTATAAAGTTTCTAATTGGAGAGATTATATTGTGTAAGAGCATAACTTAAATATCGATGGATTTTTTGTGGAAAGCCCATCCAAAAACTGGACATTGGTTTCACTAATTTGGACACAGACTTCTTCTATAGGAAAATAGCAGTTTCTGTAAAAGCTTCAGGATACCCGGTTTTCACTGCGATCTTCTTTTTTTAAAAGTTAAAACGAAAATATTAATTTTTTTAGTATTTATTTAAACGGTCAAAAAATTATCTTAAACTCAATCGTTATGAGAAAAACGTCGTCCTGAAAAGTTTCATTTTATTTATATATCAGCTCTGGCGTAGTGGAGCTATTAAAAAATAGCTACCCCTGCAAAGGACCAAACTAATTTTAGCCATTACAGAAGTTGTGATTCATTTATTGTTTAAAATAAATTTAAAAATTATATTTTAAAAATTGTTTAATTCAAACCTTATTTAACAGATAGTGAATTTAATTGTCATTATCCGAATTAGAAATTTTTCTAAACCAATAAAGTGGGACACACTGAACAAACAAATTTTATTTTAATGTGTTTAGGTCCTCTTTCGATTTTCGATTTCAAATGTTTGATGCTTTCATACTTTTTCATTCAAATGCTAAGTATTGCATCAAACTTTTTTGATACCACCCAGTCGTTTTAATAACTTTTAATAATTATGTAGGTTAATTATAATATTTTGAACTAAATATAATGTAAACTGATAATCTAATAAATAATATAATTTTTCATGCCTCATGTTATGGAAATACAATTTTTTTTTGGTTTTATCATGTTAGAAAAATTTATGATACATATTAAAAGAGTTATTAAACTTTAATGTGTAAATATAAAGATATATAAATATTTAAATAAATAAAATTGCCGTATCAAGTATAAAATTCGCACGACAGGAATTGTTTATTTCCTGGCTGGAGGGACGTTGTTCTGCTACTCTATTAACTCATACTTGAAAAAATTGTAACCATGCCATGACACGTGGACACGAATTTTAATAAATATATTTCATAAACTGTCAGCAGTGCAAAATTTTGTTACACATAGAAATCAACATAAATACATATTATGCTTGCTTATCGTAACAGTTCATGTCATCACGATTGTATGTACATAAGATATTAGCGAAAATGAATTGGAACATTATAAACACGATAACACACATTTGGCTCATAAATTACAACAAATACTTAACATATCTTCTAACAATCCTTTATTTTTTATTTTTTTATTATACATAAATGTAAATCCTCACCCACAAAACCTTTGCACACACGAAAATTGACACAATCACATTTTGTAAATTTCCAAAAAAAAGTAAAAACGAAAATTCAAATCATGAACACACATTCATTTCATGTAAATGTAATTTGCAAATTTTTTTTTTTTTTCGAAATACTGTAAATGTATGATTGTTATCGTTTCTATGTTCAAATCGTTCTAATTTTAATTTTTTATTTTTTTTGCTTCATTTTCATTTAAAATAAAGTGTTTTGCTGTTATTTCCACATTAAATAAAAAAAAATTATTTTTTTTTTATAAAATTACCTTAAATGGTTTTTTTCAGGCGAAAAACTTTCAATTTAACAAGTGAGAGAAAAAAACAATTTTCCTTAGTAAATATCTTGGAAACCCCTTTTAACATTATTTTTCTACTATAGGTTCGGAAAATCTTATAATGAAACAAAACAAAAATAAAAATGCTTTCAATTTTTATGTTTAATTTTCGCCTGTTTCACATGTAAAAAATATAATACAATTGCGTATGTGTGTGTATGTATCTTAAACTGTAATCAAATGAAGGTGGTGGTGTGGTGGTGGCGTCATCGTCGTCGTTGGCGGTATATATGAGTATGTCAGTTTACATTTCGCCGCTTCTTTTTTATGAAAACGACAGATAAGACACACACAAGAGGAACATGTTTTAATGAGGTTAGAAAAATGAAGAAATTGTAATACAATTAATGGTAAACGAAAGAAAAATCCCACTTAATTCCACTAAGGTAATAATGTCAATTTTAATTATTTGATTTCATTATTATTACGCTTAAGTGATTGAACTTTTACATGATGCTCTTAAGATATTAACGAAACAAAAAAACAATGTTTTCATTAAAAACAATTAATTCTCCTTTAGGTATATAAAATATATGTAGACGAAAAAAAGCTTTCAGAGACAAAAGCTCCCATATATGTACATAATATGTGTCTTATATTCGAGTAACGTACATACATACATATACATATATCGTATGGAGGAAATACTGGAAATTAGTTTTTATTGTTATTATTTTTTATTGTTTTAGGTTGTATACATGATATTTAAATTAGTTAACATTTTTTGTTTGTTGTTGTTAAAAAACAGATTGAAAATATCAAACAGTATAGAGTTGATTTGAAAATTCATAAGATGGGATTTAAGAAAATAAAAAATAAATAACGGAATACATGACAACACAGCCACACACACACACACTCACATACTGAGGTTGTTCATGTTAAATTAAAATTAATTAAATTACGTTTTATGAGGTTGGCAGATAAAACAAAATAAAATTTAATTTAATTTTTAAATTTTCCTTTATAAACTATGTATAGGTATATGGATTCTAATTCTGAGAAACAGGTACACAAGATACAACAAAAACAAAAATTAATTATCTTCATGGATGCGAACATTTTTCTACTACACAGTGTACATATTAGAAAATCTGGGTTTGGTATTTCAATTTATCTGAGGAAAGATTTTATCATATACGAACGGTTATATTACAAATCAAGGCTTTTATTATTGTTGTTTGTTGCTCTCTAATTATTTATATTGGATGAAACTAATAGCCAATTTAGGTTTCGGGCTATATTTAATTAATTCAACTCGCATTGTTATCAGCCTGTTATATTAATTCCAACAATTAGTTGATTTTCGTGATTCATTCAATTTGATTGCGTATAGATTATAAAGAATAAACATAAAATTTATCATGAACTAAAACATTTTTTATTTTGTTAGTGTTTTGAAAATTTTCAAATTGTATTATTATAGGCGGCTTACGTTATATTTATATACATCATAATATAATGACATATTAGTGTGGGCGATGATTTTTATTCATAAATAATGTCTATAATGTAATGTGTTGAAAATTGATTTTTTGAACTGACGTCCTCCTCTTCGTATCTATTTCCATTGGAAAAATACTAAATTGGATTTAATAGTTTTTAGACAATCTATCATCAAAATTAATTAATAAATTGATGGTTTATTGTAATTTGAGTTATTAGTATCACTATTCTTGTTATGTTAGAATTAGAGATTTTAATAATTTGGATATATTCATAAGAATATAAAAATTTAAATATTCAAAAATCGTAAATTTATATTTATCGTAAGCTTAAGTAATACAAGCGTTTCAAGATAATATTTTTAAGGCTTGGGACAGCAGTTTTAAAAATCATAACAATAATTAATTTTAAATTTCGATAATCAACTATGGACTTCTATGTACTCGTATAACGTATGCAAAATGTCCCACAATATAAATAGCCGAACCTTTTGACTTTATAGTTTAAAAGGATTTGACTAGCGGTCAAATAATAGTTCACTACAATTTAAAAACTAGCGATGAAGAGACATTTTTGGCTGCACTAATAATTTTAAATTAAATATATATAATTTGATTTGTGGAGAACATATTCTCATTTTTGTAAAAAAATTAATACAGTTCGAAGCATTTACTTCAGATTGATTTCAGCATTTGCCTGGTGACACCAAAAACCCGGATAAGATATGTTGGAGTGTTTAAAAAGCACATGAAGTACAACACTAGAAAGATAAGTCATTGTCAAACTACTGACAAACTGTCAAACTGATGCATAAAAAACTGGTAAACATTATTTGAAATTTACGAGGAAAAAACGACCCATGCGAAGTTTGTAAAATCGAGATCATTGAAATAAAGTGAAAAGTGCATTTGCAAATGCTCAATTAAAATATTTTTATTCTTTTGAATATCATTTCCGATATATTTTCATGTAATAAACTCATTAAAAAGGGGAAACATATCAAACCTATTTTTTTGTAAATTTAATTTCCATAGTTATAGTTTTAATTTTTTATGAAATCTTTCACTTTGTCCTTTTGTTTCGATGGTTTTCATTTTTAAAGATAAGTTTTATTTTTATTATGAAACTAGAGGATAAAAACTTGATCAGATATGATAAACAGGAATGCACGTGAACCATCTGAGATAAACACCGGCACACTAATAGATATTAAATGTTACAGAGGAAGGACCTAATACGTGTATATAATTTCAAATAAAAATGTACATTCTTTTTTATGAAATTTCTTGTTTTTACCATGCTTATTACCATGGTTATATTACCTCACTCTGTGTGTCTATTTATATCGTCAAATTTTGTAATCAATTTTTCAACCACTTGCGATATTAGCTGAAATTTTGCATGCAGGCTTCAAGATTTTGCATGCAGACTTTATTCAAAAAAGCCTTTTAGGCTTTTCAAAGCCTTTTAGGCCGAAAACATGTGAGAATCTTGTATTGTCATCGGAGTTAAGCCTGCATGCAAAATTTCAGTTCAATTGGACTATCGCAAGTGGTTGAAAAATTTATTACAAAACTTGACAAAGACTTATAAATGTTGGCTATAATAAAAAACAAGCATATGACATAGTGCTCTCGAATCGCACTCTAACAGTTAAGGTCCAAAGATAGATATATCATCTATCTTTTTGCAACATCCTGACAAATGTTAACCTGGTAGAAAAATTGATTGCAAATTTCGATGACTAAAAAGTAGAAAATAAAATATATTTAAATATTTTTTTTTTTAAAACTACGCTTATATTTGCTTTGAAAAGGCTTTGAAAAGTAGAAAATAAATTTTTTCTTCCTTACTCCTAATCAAGGTGTATATTTATAATAAGTGGAAATTTAAAATTAATATGACTAAAAATATAAGCGTGGGGAACTCCTTGTGAAAGTATATACTATCTCTCAATTTATCATTTTTAAATTAATACTGAAATGCTCCATCAAAAAATCTATTCTTAGGATACATCAGAATAGATATATTGAATCATCAAATGAAACTTGCACTACGGCCCGTCTAGCCTTTCATTTTAAAACTATTCAGCAAAATTGATAAGGATTATGGTTTAGTTAATTCTATTTATTTTTAAAATTATTCTGGGCGAAGTGGAAAACGTAATTTGTCCAATTGTTCTGTATTAATAATAACAAACTAATTAAACGTTCAATTTGCAAGCTTGCTTAATTTTAATTTTTCCGCAAGATAAAATACGTCTTGCTCCAAGCGTAAATTGTAGATTGCTGATTTTAAACGAGGTTTAACAAAACTTAATGAAACATATTTGTGTTTGATAATGTTTGATTTATGTATCCGCTTCTCATGTTGGAGAAGCGGATACATAACTATACTGTATAAATCCCCAGTTAAAAATTCCCATCAATTTCAAACAATATGTGGGAATGATAGAGTTTGGAGCCGGTGTTATGGTTGAATTTATCCACAACAACTGGCAATTGCCAAATGTTAAGAACTACCCTGTGTATCAAAAGTTAAAAATATCGGTACGTACAACTTGTTTTGTTTGTTACGGAATCAGTAAATATGTATTTTTATTTTGTATTACGTTCGATACGTCATTAATTCATTTCCATCAAAATTTTAATTTAAATACTAAGGAAACCAACTAAATACAAATTTAATTTAAAAAAAATAGGAAAGAATTTACAAATGTGTGAGTGCGCAAAAATCCTGTTTATACTACAGGCTACTATGGTCACGTCATCACCTCTATTCTATTATCTTACGCTCAGCTTTTATTACATTGATTGACGAATATGGTACTATACTGCTATGTGTTTGGATTGGGTCGGACCTAATTAGAGTGACACTTGGGTCGGTAAAGCACTTGGGTCGGACCTACTTAGTGTGACACTTGGGTCGGCGCACTTACCTACTTAGCGAAACCTTGATGGTAGACGTTTATATTGTTTATTAATCGATCTTGATTATATTATTCTGTATTTTTTTCACTGCTGTTTTTTGCACTGCATTATTTTACGCTAGGTAGGTAAGTGTGCCGACCAAAGTGTTGCACTAAGTAGAACCGACCCAAGTGTCACGCTAATTAAGTCTGACCCAAGTGCTAGGTCGACCCAAGTGTCACGCTAAGTAGGTCAGTGGCCGACCCAAGTGGTTTTGACCTTTTGAAATGAGGTCGACTCAGGAGGGGTTACAACTACTACTGTTATTTATAAATTATTATTAGTGTGCTTATTAAATATTTAAAAAAATAATAATATGATTATATGGTCCAACGAGCGACCTTAACAGCGACCTGCATTTGAGCGCTCATATACATACATATATTATATTTACACCTTGTATTGTTTTTGCTCTGATTCGGTCAATATTGTCCATAGTTTATTCCTTTTTTTAATTAAGGAAAACTCGTGTATAAAAAATATCAATTTTACTTTCAAGTTAATATTAAATAGTGATATAATTTTTATAATGAGTATGAAGCTGTTTTCATTAGGGAAGAATGCTTGTAGGAATGCCCGTGGCAAAATATGCCTTAGTTTTTTATTAATTGGTTTGAACGAAAAATGGAAAATTCCAGTTGACTACTTCATGGTAAACGGTCTTAATTCGACAAAGAAAGCAAATACCACCAAGGAAATGCTAAACTTTTTGCATTAATCAGGGGTTTTAATACTTGGTTTAACTTTTGATGGTCATCCAGGAAACTTGAGCTAATGTTGAATTTTGTGGAGGTCCAATCAACAAGCATTCAATAGATGGTCATAAAATATATATTTTCTTAAAGGCATACCACTGTCCCAAATTAATAAGGATTGGCAAATTGTATGACAACAATAAAGCAAAATGCAATGGAATTACCCGCCCAATACTAGTGGTCGTGTCATGAAATATATATTTTAAGTTTTGTATTATTATCATATTATTTATGTGGTGGTTTATTAATAAAAGTTATTGATATGTATAATACAAAATTATATGGCAATTAAAAATTATTTATTTATAGTAATTTGGTGAAAGTTCCAGAATAAAATGCAACAAAAAATTAAAATTAGCGTGTTGCCCATCACTTCAAAATTTATTTCAGGTGACGGACAACTTTTCAAATGACTAAGGGAATACGTTATGCACCATGAGCCGTGAGTAATAAGAGTCAATTGATGTGACTTTAGGCGAAACAAACGACTACGAGAATAGGAAAATTGAAATAACGTGACGGCAGTCATGAAAAATGACGTGATACGACATATGACAATCATGACGTGATACGACTATGAACAATTAGTTAATCCCTAGGAGGCAGTGGGCATTAGTGGACATAATCTCGCAAACGACCAAACACAAAATCATATTTTATTATATGTTGTGGAATCGCATTTTGATAAACGTTGAGAACGCTACTGAAACATTGAGTGGAAGCACAACAAATTCACTGCAGCAGCTTTTAAATAAAAAATTATCTAATTTAAGCTATTTTGTTTTAGAAATTTAACAAAAACTCCTAATGAAATGTTACAAAAATATCCGGAAAAGGTTTATCAATTTTTTTAAAAATCAAGAAAACTCTACACAAAAAATATTTCAAAAAATATTTCAAAAATAAAATGTGTAAAATGTATTCGTCGAAGCAACAAGATTTTATGATATATTTTATTCCAATAGAATCTATAGAAAATGTCTTACTATATCTAAATATGTATAACCAAATTACTTTGAAGAATTGTGAGACAAAAATTAAAATTAAATTCGGCAAAAAACTTCAAACATACCTTTATAAACAGCACGGGAAAGTACTTTCAAGAAAACAGCATTCATAAATAAAATTAATAAAAGAAAACGTCAGCAGTTTGCTCTAGAACACTGATATTTTTGAAAAGATGTTATTTTTGCCGGCGGAAGCAGAATCACAACATTTTTGGCTTTGATGGCAGGGTATGGCGTAAACCAAACGACGAGCTAAGTTTAAAAAATTTACGGCCAAAAGTGAATCATGGTGGTGGATCGGTTATACAGCCATTCCACGCGAAATCAGACACCCATCCGGGGAGCAGGTGTCCAATTATTTTGAAATTGGGGGTGATGGTTAGTCTCGATAAAAAAAATATATTTGAGTAAAAACTCGCGGAAGATACGCGGAATTCCGTTATAATTCTAATATAAAACTAGAACGTTAATTAATTTACATGTTATTTTAATTTAAAATCATAAAAACTTACCAATGGGAACAAACCAATGGTAATCGTGAGTTTTATTCTTTATATTCTCGATTTGTACAAACCATGACTTGCCTTGTTTTGACACATTTGGTAGAAGTTCTTTTTGTTTTTGTACTGCCCGCCAGCTCCATCGGATTAAATTCATTGATAAAATTCATTTTGTTCAAAAAATAAAATGATGCGAATGATATTGACGATGATGAGGATGATAATTGAGGCGACAACTGTGATGTTTGCGCAATGCCAACATCAACCATCTCAACATTTTCTGGTCTTTCTACTATTTCTTTTCTTAATTTCAAAACGACAGATGTTACTAATTTTCATTATACTCGGCACCAAGGTAATACTTAGACCCGCCGCCATACCAACAATATATTGTATACTGGCCGAGTTTGTTTAAAATTGATTATACAATGTCTGGTGTGTTTAGGTTTACCAAACTGATTGCAACATTTGGTTTCCATTTTGCACTTTCACTTTCAAAATAAATGTCACTGCTATTAACTACATACATATGTATATCACTGGTCACTTTGCACTATTTATTTGCCGTTTAATTTGATATTTCGGTAGCTTTATTTATTTATTATCAACACACAGGAATGAGCTTGTTAGATAATAGGAACAGTTACTTGGTACTTAGTTCTATTCCCTCTATGCCAATTATTATTTTACATTGAAAAGGTGAAATATCTGTTTATTTCTCTATATTTGGTTTATGAAAAATTTGCAGCTATCTGCCGATTTTATGTTGTTACATAGTCAACACCACAATGACCGAATCTATAAAAACTCAATCACTAAAGTTAAAATATTTTTATCTTACGGTTGGATGTAAATAGCTTGGGTAAATATCCGACCTCGCGAACACACCTCAGGAAAATTATAGATTGTACTCGTAATTGGAAATTGTACTGTAATATTGAATATCGCCCTTATTTGTTATGATGTTTTGTGGAAAGTTATTTTCAAGTGATTTACGATGAAAAGAAGAAAAGTGTGGAAAAATTTGGTATTTTGTATAGTTTTAAATCACGATTATGATCTAAAACATTGAGCATAATTATGTGGTGTGAGAATGGTTGCTTTATAACTGACGAAAGGTTATCAAAACCTCACCTCGGAATTAAAACCGATTGAAAATATGTGGCGGAAATTGGAATCGGATATCCGAAAGCACCCCAAAACTAGTAAGAATGAGCTCAGACGGTTCCCTAAAGAGGATTGGAACAGGTAACAGAAATTGGAGCTGGTAACACAAAAACATTTGTTTCATCTATGCCAACTTCATAAACAAGTTTTGAGAATGAAAGGATATCACACCAAATACATAAAGCTACAATATTAATCATAATGAATTTTGGATTTTTTTTTAAATAAATTTTGTTCTGATATTTTTGTAACGCTTTTTTGGAAGTTTTTATTGAATTTTTTAGTAGAAAATTGTTAAGTCTAGCTCTAGAATAATGTGTCAAAATAATTCAGTTAAATAAATCATTACTATAAAAAACTTCACTTTGTCTAATTTTGTCCGGATATTAAAGTGATGCACTGTAAATTAACATTGAAATCAAAATCACAACTTAAAATATGGCTTTTGATTAAATTATTATTCCATCCATCATAAGATGTATGTATAAAAAATGTTTGTATTTGTGATTGTATACTAAAGAAACAAAAATACTCTTCATGGATTAACCCATTATGCTTATTGCAAAATCCTACATACAGCAATAGTAACAATAGAGAAATTATATTTAGTTAAATTATTTTCACAATACTTACTGATAACTATACTATGGCTGTTTCCGAAACCGATACTTATTTAAAACTTATTTACTTATTTGCCGCCATCTTAAATAAGTATGAATAATCATCCGAATCGATTTAGCATACTTATTTTGACAGTAATATCAAAACAACACAAAATTATTTATGTTAACCTATGTGAAAAAACGGTAGGCAAGAATTTACTGATTTTTAATTCATTTCAGGAATTAAAATATACAATTATACTTTCAAATAATTGGCAGGATATTTTAAAATCATGTGGAAAATAATTTTATTTTGGAATTAAGAACAGTGATGATCAACTATAAATAAGTGGAAACTGCTGTAGATAGTTGAACGACAAAAAGATCTGTAGATAAATAGATTAAAACCAATAATAGCAACTGAGCGAATATATGTATGTATGTGCAGAAATATTCAGTAGAAATACTGTTAACTAATAATAATAAATAAAATAATTTTTCTACAAAAAATTAAATATGTATATACATATATATATATGTATATTATAAACACCAAAATTACATGATCATAAATATTTGACAAATTTTGACAGATAATTTAGATTTTCTTGCAAGAAAGAGATAGCAAATTAGTTACCTCGCGAGGATACTTATTTGAATAAGTAAGTCTCCACAAATAAGTATTTCGTTTCGGAAACAGCCTATGACTTTAAAATTAGTGTAGACTTTTCCCATTTTTCGTGGTGAATTTTTTGACATTTTCAAAATCAAATTTGTGAGTATATTCGATGGCAAGTGAACTTAAAGCTGAGGATTTATTTTTTTATATTTACCTCGCTTTTATGTTTAAGGAGTCGCTGTTTTAATGTTTGTGATGTTTATCCAGCATACGCTTTGCCACATTCACAAGATATTTCATATACGACATTATATGATGTTATTTCGTTGGTATTTTGTCTTTAAATTTTGAAATTTTATTTGGCATTTGGTTTTCAACTTTTTATAGTGTTGTAAAAGTTTTCCGTAATTCCTTAGGTGCGTTAGACAAATTTAACAGAAACCGGAATTTGCTATATCATTGTTGTTATTATTAATATTTAATATTTATTAAATTAGTTATTGTTATTACAATAACTATTATTTTTATATTTTAGAATCTCCACATATCGAGTCATACAAAATAATCAAATCCAAATTATTTTACAATTTTAGTTTCTGTGAACAGTGATTTTATATTTATTTCAAATAGGAAACCAAAATTTATTTTTCGGGCATATGGGCACCGCGGTTTGTCAGCATTAACCAGTGACTTCACGTAGCCCCACAGGGAATAATCGAGAGGTGTCAAATCGCACGAAATTGACAGGTCCATTTCTCGAAATCAACTTATCGTCAAATTTTGATTTTAATAAGTCGATGGTTGCGGTCGCCGTATGGCACGTAGCACCATCTTGTTGAAATCACATCTCGTCCGGATCAATGTCATCCATATTTTCAAACAAAAAATCATTGATCATGGTGCGGTAACGATCTCCATTGACCAAATAAGATCCGAAGATGCCACCAGCGTGTAAACCACACCAAACGGTGGATTTTTCCGGTTTTAATGGATGCTGTAGGGTCTCTTGTAGATTGGTCTCACTCCATTTGAAGCAATTTTGTTTATTTACAAACCCATTAAGCCAAAAATGAGCCTCATCGCTCGAACGCGCGAATCGACGACTGATTTTCAAAGTAAATTTTAATAATTTTGTAGCGTTGTTCAAGCGTGTGACTATTCATGATGATTTGCCAGAGTATACTGAGATCTGTTGAGTATATTTTTCATAAAAATTTATATTTTTGTTTTAGTTTTTACAATTTCAAGTTCTATCAGGCTTTAAAAAACACCCATTACAATAGGCCAATGATGACCAACGGGAAGGTCATGATCTATTGGTAGCTGGCACATCTTTTGTAAGGCGCCCCCAAACGCTTTCATATCAAATGCTTCTATTGTATTATACTTTTGTTTCCATCGCTGGCAATGAATGCATCCAGTATTAAAACATTATAAGGACGCATTTTCTTAATAGCCTTATTGAGGCGGTTACTGTCATTATTTAAACCATTCTATGTAGCCAATAGGATCTAAAACTCAATCATTACGAGAAAAGACTCGTCCGTTCAACAGCTTTTAATTTTTCCTGGATTCAAAGTAATGGAATAACTTCAAGGGGGTCTTACATAGATATTGCCACTACATAAATAAATGTATCGCTTTTCGATGTGTCAAACTATTCAAAGGAAATTAAAATCGACTAATTTTGATCTATTTTCTCGGTCGTCTATTTTCTCATAGCGAATTAGCGATTAAGACTATACTCTCCCAGTTTTCTACTACAATTTGTTGTTTGTCGTTAATAACATCACAATTAACCAAGTTGAAGATATCTAAAATATTAATAAATGTATTCTTTTTACTATATATTCGATCCACACGGTATAGGTGCCACACACACAAGTGTTACGTGTTATTCAACAAAACACTTAGATCTAAAGTTTAATAAATTAAACTTAATTAATATTAATTTAGTGTTACTCATTTGGTTCCACAACCATGCTAAATGCATGGCAAGAATAACACGAGAGTAATAAAATGTTTATAAATTTTCTATAACTTCCTTCTTTTAAATTGATGGTGTACCAAAAATGGAAAACTTTTCGCCAAGCTTGAAAATTTATACTGTTTCCTATTTATGTCGATTTTTAATTTTGTTTATATTTAAAGTGCTGATTTCATAAAATTTTAATTCATTTAATGAAATCAACAACAACAACACAACACATTTAATTTCTAAGTCTTCATTATAGTCTTAAAAAAAAAAGTTGTATTTTTCAATTTTATTGCTTCTTTTTATTTTACGGTATCAGACTAATAAATTTCAGTTTTCCATTTTCCATTTAATGACAGAAAAATAAAATGAAATAAAATGAAATAATAAATAAAACTTGGAAAATATATAAAATTGTTATGTAAAAGAATTATATATCGAATTTCATCAAATTCATTTTTCATTCTAGAATCCTATACCACCGTATTATTTTTTGTTACGTATTTGTTTTGTTATAAGGTGTTGACCTTTTCTTGTTACATAAATATACACCATCTAATATTCAGTACAGTGAGAAATGGGAATGTAATACTCATGTTAAATAATTTAAAAACTTTTTAGTTTAGTTACGTGAGTTTGAATTTTATATACATATGTGTGTTGGTGTGTTTATAGCTTATGGTGTGAAATAGACTTTCACATAATTTAAAAACAAGGTGCTACCAGAACCCTAATTTTATTGTATAATTAATCTATATAGCAGGTTCAATATACCTACCAAAGTGTCAAATAAAAAATTAACAAACCTGCTCGCGTATTAGATAAACTTAACGCCCTTGCCACCGTTATTTAAAAATAAAACAAAAAACTCAAACCACAAGACAAAACCCAAAAATGTACTAACGTTCTATTAAAAACCAACATGGGTGATTTGCACAGTGGATTATGTAACAAAACATAGGAAAATCATAAAATGTATAAAGAAAATTCACATAAAGAAACAATATGAATGAAAATTTGAAAGAAAATTTATGATATTATGAGGTAAAAATAAATTTTTTTTTGTTGATTTGCTTTTCTGTTTTATGATTTTTAATTGTGTGAAAGAAAATGAATTCCATTTTTTGCTTTAGTACTTTTCGAGACTATACAGGAGCTATTATGTTGTGTATTTTTTTTTTTCTTAATGGGGGACGGTGGGGTGCTCGACGGTTTTCATGGTATATTATTATTATTATTCGTATTATCATCATTACTATTCTTATTCTTATTCTGATTATTTTGTTGTTGTTGCTGCTGTACTTAACTTTCTATATTTAAATATTTAATACGTGAGGTAATGTTAAAGTTTGGTTAATTTAGTATTGTATTTGTTTCGTAAATTTTACGAAAGTATAAAAAAGTTATAAAATGAAAAGAGTTTTTCATAACAAGCATTTTATATAGAGGATATAATTATTTTTATATAATAGATCTACAAATACCTCTACATAAAATATATATAAACTCCAACTAAATTATTGTTATTCTTTTTATTTTTGTTGTTGTTGAGTTAATAATTAAATTACTTTTAAAGGTTAAGGATTTATTATATGGTTTCTATAAAATTCCTTAAGCAAAAAAATAAATATTTACTCGAATAAATAGAATTATACAACTTATAGATAATAATATATAGTAAAGTAATTCATCCGGTGTTAATCGCTATTTTTTTTTTAATCCAATTTTACCAAATCCAAAAATTAAACGAGGGAGAATTCGATACATATTGACAAATCGATCAAATTAGAAAAAAAAAAAAATTAAATTCAGAACGGTTGGTACGAGTAATAAAAACATCCTATAATATAAAAATGATGTATGTATATATAAAGGCATCGTTCTGTCAGGAATGATGAGCCCGCAAAATCGTGCACAAAAAAAAAATCATATATAAACCAATATTTTCCCATTACACATCAACCACAAATACGGAAACCATAAATCATAACCTCTACTATAAAAATATACCAAAAAACAAAATTCTTCGAAAAACGACGAAAAAAAAAAAATCATAAAATGATGGATCATATTTTTCTTAAAGGTTTTAAAGGTAGATTAATTTTATTCTATTAATTTTCACCCTATAATATTAAAATAAAAAAGAAAAACACGAATATACTAACGTTTATATGAACAAGAAAAAACCCAAGAAAATTTTTAAGTCATAAAACTCGTACCGAAGCACACAGCACAAAAAAAAACACTGAAAGTAAAAACCAAGAAATATGAAAGAACAACAACAAAAAATTCGTATATTTCGTGGTTCGCTAATCTTCAGAAAATATTAAGGTGCGGGAAACAAAAAGTGAAGAAAAAAAAAGTTTGATTTACAACTCATACTCTGTGGCTTATTTATAGCAATTTTTGCTAGAGTAATCTATCAGCAACCACCACAGTTTTTCTATGCGATATTAAAATTGGGAATATTAATATAAGATTAGGGCAGATACGGGAGGAAAAAAAACTAAGGGATTTATTTACGATTTATAAAGATTTAAATATTTTTTTTTAAATCTTGCAGGCAACATAAGATTGTTTTAAATATGCATGATGAGGTATATTATTACACGTGTTCGATTATTATTCAGATTTTAATTTATTACACGACATGGTATCGAGTAAGCAAATTATATATTATGTTCTTCTTGTGCCTTCGTTTTTAATTCGGAAGCAACAATTACGATTTTGACTATACAACAGTCGAAAGGGAAATAGTATTTCACCTATTTGATGTAGACAACAGAACTTTTTATAAAAGCAAAATGAGAAAGCAGAAAAATTTAAAAATGTCGTAGGGTAAGTATGTGCTTTAAAGTATCGGACTCGAGATTAAAGACGATACTTCATTAATTATGTCAACCGTCATATCGTCTTTGAAAATGAAAAGGAGAATGACTTTTAAGTTAATATTTCAGCGTTTAAGCAAAACTAGTTGTGCATTAAAAATTGCTCTTCAACATTGTCCCAACAAATTTTGAACAACTGGCACCAACGCTCTAGCAACACCAAAATTCATTAAAAAGTTTATTAACATATGCAACATGCATTGCTACCATTTTTCGTCAAATGCATCTTATCAGCAACCACTTCAGAGAGATAGTGAAACGTGTATTTACCTAGAATCAGGTATTAAAACAGTTTTGTTTTGATCTTAAACTCGTAGCCAATCTAGACAACGCTGTGCCGGTATCACCGAAAACTAGGTATCCAAACATAAAACTTTATTTTCTGATCGATACTTTAATAGTTTAGTGAAAGATTCAGAGAACACATAAGCACCTATGGTACGCGATAATAAATAAACTACTTCTCGACACAGGTACTTTCCTATTTGTAGGCGCCGCTGATATAAGAATCACTAATAAAGTTCCGAAACGACTTGCTATTTAAGGACTGTATGGCGAGCTACTTCGTGAGTTTAACACAGGAACCTCGCTATGATCTTCCTATTAAATACAAAGTAGTGCAACCGGATAGTATTGGTATAAGGTTATTTGCCATATTCTCGACCAAGAAAATTAGATCCTGAAAAGTATAAAATTGTGCGAACTCAGTTCAACTAGATCTTTGCATCCAGTGTTGATTCACCACTGCAATTAGTGCCGTAACGTAATAGTAACCACTATAGTGTCCCTATAAGGACTATCGCCAATTATACGCGATCACAGTATAAGATAACTATTTAAATTCTGGTCGAAGCGTATGACATTCATGAAATAGCTATTAACGTTTCTTCCGGGCTCTTTCAGTTCATAAGAATGCCTTTGTCTTAGAAATGCGGCGCAATACTTTTAAACGTCTGATGGATGAAGTAACGAAAGGAGTTGATTTTACTAATACATTATACATCGACGATATATTAGTAGGCAGCAAAACCGAGGTTGAGCACCATGAGCATCTAAATATCTTATTCGCTCGTCTAGCAGAATATGGTTTACCCATAAAAACGTTCAAGTATGAATTCAGTGCAGCATCCATCAATTGCGGATCGAATCGTGTCAATACATTCCTTTCCTCAACCCATTTCTATCAGGCAAGTGCAGCGTTTTGTGGGCATGGTTAACTATTACCATTGTTTAATCCCTCATTAAGCTGAATATCTTCCTCCAATATACAGCCTTCTCAGCGGGTGAGGAACAAAAGCCCATTTATTTGGCCACCTGACTGCAAAGCATCCTTACAGGCGACTAATGTTGCCTTCGCTCACGCTATTCTACATGGAACAGGGAACTCAATGGGTACTGTATTGGGGCAACTTCATGGTAGTAGTTAGGAGCATCTAACTTTCCTTTTCAAAAAACTTCCCCTACCTGAACAGAAGTATTTTGCCCTCCATCGAGAACTACTGACAATGTATTGTGCCATAAAACACTTCCGGTGCTTTGTCGAAGGTGGAGTTCATATCAATACCGACCACAAACCACTCACAACTATTCGGACCCGAGCAACTCCAAACAAACTTTAAAACTAGTTCTGGGTTTTGTCTCAGGACTAGCTGTCTTGAAATATCGACCTGCAAGAACGTTTGTACATTTCTATGGAGATGCGTAGAAGTGTGTTCGAGAACCTCCACAGTCTTTCACGTCCAGGTGTTCGTGTAACACGCAAATTAGTCGCATCGAAGTATTTCTGTCCAAGCATGAACGTATAGATACGGGGTATTGGTCCAAGATATGTGTTCCTTGCCAGAAGTCGAAAGTCAACCAAAATACTCGTTCCAAACACGGACGTTTTGGCATTCCTTCTGCTATAGGTTCGATCTTTTCGGGCCATTAAATCAATCGAACGGCAACTCGTTCATGTTAACCATAATTGATAAATTAGGTAGCAAGCAGTCCCACTGACTGATATGAAAGCTTCCATCGTAGTAAACGAGAAAATGAGATATCACAACTGACCTAGGCAAATTCGAAAGTAAACTTTACAATGAAAATACAAAACTATTAGGCCCCCACAGAATACGAACGACGACATCTAACGCGCAGGTAAATGGAATGATTGAGCGTTTTCGTCACCATTTAAAAGCGTCTTTGTATGATTTTTATGTATATTTGCAAGCATAAAAATGGAATAAAAAGATGGCAATAATTCAAAAGTCGTGATCACGGCTAATAAAGTTTATTCGATTAATTCACTATGACCAATACCCTTCTATTGGTAATGCCGTTTGGCGGTAAATTTTCGACAACATCAGTGGGCAAAGCAGATAATGCAATATATGGTTAAAGCAAACCATATATTTTTCACATATGCATTTTCAAAAAACTCCTGACTGAGATTTCCTCAGTCTAACGTTTTACAAAGCCAAACAAACGTTCCTCAGTCCAACCTTTTACAAAGCCAAACATAGCGTTTGCTTTAGCAATGCAAATATCAATATGCCGGTTGAAATTAACGTTTTCCGAAATTAACGTTTCCGATTTCTCATGTGCTCTCTGAAATTTGTTATTGATTAAATCCAGTAAATAAAGGATTTCTTTTACAATGAAAGACCTGATTTTGCATTTCTTGATGTTTAAGTGCAGTCAGTTTTGAACACACCACTCTTTCAGTCTATAATGATGTCTTCTAGTAGTTTGGCAGCGACGTGTGGAATACACGTTAATAGTACGAAAAAGTTTATGTCAAGAAATATGAGCACATATGAATTCTTTATTAACTTGGTTTTCTGATCGATGAAAACAACAAAAATCCAAGTACCAATGTATTATCCTTGGGGACTACCATATTATTACATATCGCAAACGGTTTTTTAAATACAACTTAAGCCAATTAATATATTCGAATGAAAATCCGAATGCAAATAGACGTGCTTTATGATGATACTCGTAGTTAGAATCAGCTGGGCATAAACTCCACGCTGGTTGACCGATATATCACGTGTTAACGTCGATTTAAAAGCGTTGCATAGAACCAGTTCAAATAATTTGGGAATAGATGATGAACTAGAACAGGTATCTCTTTTTCCGGATTTGATGACTGGTGTTATTATTTATACTTTCCATTTTTCGAGAAATGCGCCAGTGGTTAACAAGAGATTGAAGAGATCGCATAATAGATTTATCAAAATATTTTCATACGTTATTAATACAGATGATGGTATATTAACTGGGCCACACCCATCTAAAAAACTCTCCCAAGCTGATAGAATATACTCATCAGAAGACGGTTGACATATTGTTATTGTTTGCTGGATCGATGTGCACCCAATCGTATCGCTTGGTCTATAAACCAATTGAAAAAATGTAGCAAACATGTTAGCTATCACTTTGGCATTCGAGATGTTCGTATTGTTGTAAGTTATATTGGCCGGGTACACCTCCCAATTTCACGTTTCGATCCGAAGTATTTCCAAAATTGTTTTGGATTTACTTTGATTTCGTCTTGAAATCACCGAATCATAAATTTGAAGATTCGTAAATCTAAACCATATGCAAAATGTTGTGGCATGGATGCGATTAAAAACGCATTGCTACAATAAATCGGTGAATTTGAGCTAGACTCCAAATCAATGTACTTGTTAGCTGTCTTATATGTCATCCCACTTTCCAACATTTTAGCATTTGCCTATAAGCATTTGTTCCATAAAATTTGTCTACTTTTCCGATAGCATCCTTCGCATTTAGAACTCCATTCCAAATCATGGCTTGTAAGCCTCTAAGTACACTTGTAGGACTGAGGGGTTTGATTTCTTGAAGTTGTATTTGGATTGTTGAATATGGTCGGATCTTTTTTCACAGATTAAATAAATTAGATAATTTGTTTGTAGGACAAAGTTGAACAATTGTGTTGCCTTTGATGGCATTTTGAAAATAGATTGAGCATTTGCCTCTAACTGGTTTCTTGGTGGTTTTCCAATAAGTTTATTGGTTGACGATATGGTGATTTTTAATTAATTATAAAATTTAATATTATATTTAAGTTGATGGTCTTGTGATTCCGAAAAAAATAATTTGTAATACATATATTCAAATTTCTTTACGAATAAACCGAATGGCCCGTTTTCGAGTTTCATTAGAATTTTAAATATCTCCTCATCAACACTGATGATGTATCATCATAATTGTAGTGACCGTCATTTTTGTCATTTTTGTCTTTGAGTGCGGTAATTCTAATAGCGTTAATTTCATTCTGGGTTTTACAACACTAATAGTGTTATAGACATAGATGATTTTTACTGATGTTGGTGAAATTGATGTTTACCACGATCCTGGTCTTGGTGAATTTGTAACTTTTGAAGCTGCTGAAGTCGCTATTGTTAATTTAGATTTGTAGCCGGGTGTTATTTTAAGCACTTTATTTTTTTGAATTGTGGATGCTACAAATGTTGAAGCTATGGATATTGGCATTGTCATTGTTCGAATTGATCCTGTCGATGTTAATGTGTTACGTGTTATTTTAATTTTGATAGCTGGCGGTAACAGAGTGGTTTCAGTAGAAGTTGATGGTATAGGCTGATTGTCCTGCTTGGGAAGTTTTCACAAAGACCACGTCATGATATGATCTTTCAATTGTGGGTTCAAGGATAATGCAAATATTGCATTACTTAGCGTCTTTTTAGCCTTCTGAATCCTTTCGGTCGTATTGTCTAATCTTTACAATCTTTCATAGACTCTGATTATTTAGCTTATAGACTCTGTCTAGCTTCATAGACTCTGATATAACTCAGAGAGATATAATAATCCAAAATAGATATAGCCAACCAAAGTGGTGACCCCGACGTGATAAAATAAATAGGATAAATTAATATACAGCCACCAATTTTGGCCACGTCGTTTTATATAAAAACGATACATTAGCAACTTTGCATTAATTCATCACCATATACATATCACCCGTGAAGGCAGAAGTACAACGATCCAGCAACTAACAGCATTATTATGGAATACAAAAAATAAATTCACCAAGATCCAGCAACTAACAATATTATTTAAAAAAGGACTGAACTCTTCAACGATCCAGCTTCATCAACCAACAGCACTAGTAATAATAAGAGGTTCATCAACGATCCAGCAACAGCAAACAGCAGAGCTTTTCTTGAATATTAAAAACTGTACCATTTTATTCGCTATTTTTTGTGTAGTGCTAGATGGTCGTTTAATCAAATCAATATGATTGACGTGACCGCGTTTTATATTTTTTCGACCGCGTTTCTTGTAAATTAACATTTATTTCGATATGTGAAATGTGGTTTGGATCCAATGAACCCAAGTGCGTCCAACAACTCAAATACGGTTACAATTGAAAAAACAATGGTGGGTTTAATTTCTCTAACGCATAATCAACTTTAAGCTTTGATTGAAGAGAAAGGGTAACGGCATTATTAATTGCTGAACTCCCTTCGACGAGTGACAATTCTAATAATTTTGAGTCAGGTTTGCCAGCTAAATATAAAGGCGTTACCAAAAGTAGTGTTGAATCGAATTCAAGTAACCAACCATCGAATAATATTGTTGCATACATAGCATTCAAATTACCCCAACCTTTATATTCACAAAATCCGGTGGTGGGGTTTGAAATGTTAGAGCAACTATTTATGTGTCGCGGGTATCAAACTCGAAACACAAAATATTCGCATATGCTATTGGAGTGTTAGATTCTCGTTTACAGACACTTTGGCCAATTTAATCACTCGTGATAAAAGTAATATTCCACATACCACATTTAAACGAGAAGTGATTAAAGTTCTAGGCGAGTTAGAAAAAACGAAATTACACAATATACTACACGGTTTGTTGTTTGGTGATAATACACCGGCTCAATTGTTCGTGCTGATAATGTAGTTGAGACAATGACACATTTACAAATTCATTCCGTTTCTACTTCCGTTAGTGATAGTAGTGATCAAATACCGATTTTAACCTCGAAGAAAAATTCAATAGACTAGAAACAAAAATTATGGCAGAAATCTCGTTTTTAAAACAAGATATTACAATATTTCGTAGCGTATTCCGAAATAATACAGACCGATATCGTCATCGTTCATATTCACGTGAAAGTATTCGAGAAAACAAAGAATGTTATTATCATAGAAAATTTGGAGCACAGCTATTAAATGCGTTTCATCATGCAAACATCATGCAACTTTCCAAAACTTACAAAAGAAAATTCAAAAAATTAATTTCCCATCAGCATACGACGGCCGGTATTGATGGTGAAAGTTCAATTCGTCTTTTAATATTGGAAGTCAATTCTAATCGCAAATTTTTAATCGACACAGGGAGCGGACGTGTCAGTATACCATAGGATTTTGTAAATACCACAAACAAATGTTTTCGAACTCCAGTTAAAGGGCACTCACATACTAAAATTAAATATTGGGCTACGAAGAAATTTCGTAGGGAAGTTTATAATAGCGCATGTTTCTATTCCAATTATTGGAGCGGATTTTTTTTAAAAATACCGGGATATTGGTTTATATTCAAAGACAGAGGATAATAGATTCGTTAATCTCTTTATATATACCTTCGGATCATTAACGGTTAACTCAGATCCCTCGCTTTCCAAACAGTGAATCCGGCACAAGTCAAATTATTATTAAAATTTGATCATTACTCAAGACACTTTAAATAGCAACCAAGTTAAATACAAGACCCGTGGACCTCCAGTAGCTTGCAAAACACGATGATTAGCTCTGGACAAATTAAATATAGCAAAATCCCACTTTGAATCGATGATGGCACAAGGGGTATGTCAGCCTAGTAAAAGCCCATGGTCAAGTCCATTACACATAGTTCGGAAGAAACACGGTGTAGCGTTTTTTCAACAATAGATTTATTGCGCGCATATCATCAAATTCCTATAGAACCATGTGATATACCTAAAACAGCAATTTCCACACCGTTTGGTTTATTCGAGTTTGTTCGAATGACGTTTAGTCTAAGAAATGGAGCCCAATCGTTTCAACGATTGATGCATACGGTATACTATTCGGTTTATCATTTTATTTTGTGTATTTAGACGATAAACACATTTAGAAATCGTATTTCAGAAATTATTGGGATACGGTCTTACTATTAATGTAGATAAATGTGTTTTTGCTAAACCAGAAATTACATTCTTAGGACACAATTCAAACGGCCAGTAAATATACAGCAACCTAAAAAATTTCTGGGTATGTTGAATTTTTATCAATATTTTATACCTTTGGCAGCTAAATATCAAATTTTGCTAAACGAATTTTTGAAAGGATATCGTAAGCATGGTCCGAATCGTCAATACAGGCATTTGAAAAATGTAAGTCTCAATTATGTCAAGCAACTGACTACCATTTGACTATTCTTGCACATCCGTCATCATCAGCTCGGCTAGCCGTCATGGTCGATGCCTCAGACACAGTTATAGGAGAGGTTCATCAACAATTACATAATGGTTCATGCCAACCACTTAGTTATATTTCGGTTAGACTCAATGATGCGCAAAAAAACTATAGTGTGTATGACAGGGAGCTACTGGCAGCATATACCAGCATTAAACATTTTAAGTACCTTTATGAAGGGCGTAATTTTAAGTTATTTACGGATCATAAGCCGTTAGTATATGCATTCATAGAGAATCCTGAAAAAGCATCACCACGACAATGTAGACACCTGGATTTCATAGCACATATATATATATATATATATATATATATATATATATATATATATATATCGGGCGTAGATAACATAGTTGCGGACACGCGTTTGGTTTCGTGCATTAACCAAATCTCAATTCCAGAGATTATCAATTATACTAGTATTGCTAGTGAATACAGCATTAAAACTTATTCGGATTCCGGTTTTTATATCGCGACTTGTCAACGGACCCCAGACCGTTTATTCCACAAAATTGTCGCAAGACAACGAAACAAGTTTCATTTGATATTGAACCAACCATATTTGAACAAGAAAAAAATACAAGAGCGGACCGAATAATAAAATTACCGGTACAATTCAAAGATTAATATTAATTCACGAAATCAATTTGATTTCACTGGACGTTCGGTGTTTAAAATAAAATTAGCCATGGTTAGTTAATTCGAGAGGTCGTTAAAAAAAATAATTAAAAAAAAATATTAAAAATATTTGGCTATATTAAATAGCCAAATTGTAAATAAAATGTATGTGTATTAATAAAACTAATAATTAAATGTATATTAACTATTATTTATTTTTTTTTATTTATTTATCTTCTCTTTTTTGATTTATTACATTATAGGATTAAAATTAAGATATAAAAAGTATTTAAATATTTTAAAATAAAAATTAAACAATATAACAAATGATTTAAATACAAATATTATGACATGCTGTGTTGAAATCATCTGATCAGTTTCTTATCCGATAAAACTGTTTGTATATATGTTTCTATGTTTTCTATGTGTTTTATATATGTTTCTATGTTTTCTATGTTTCTATATGCTTAAAAAATTAAAGAGAATTAGGAAATATCTGTGATCACAAAGGATCCCAATCGATATTACCATCGAGAGTAATGTACTAAAATTAAAGAAGCAGTGGGGAAGCTTCTATAAAAAACAATTTAAAAATACAATTCTAAAATCGACAGAATTTAAAATAATTCAGTTTTGAATTTCAATCAATAAAATATAGTATCAATTATAACTAAAAACGTAAGAGAATGTGGTTTCATTTCAAAGTGTGAAAGAGAGTTTCAATATCATTTACTTCCATTAGCCATGATTTAACACCCTTCAAAAAGGTCAAATAAACAGGAATTTGTTTTAAACTATCTGATAGTTGATTATACATTTTAGGCGCCACAGAGCTAAAAAAATGTTTAAAATGCTCCTTTCTTGGTGGTGGGCAATTAACGTAGTTTGCATTACGTATTGTATAGTTAGTTACTTTTAAATTCCTGTGACCACTACGTAAAAAGAAAATTTTTAAAACTTTATAAACGTATAAATGTCTTAACGGAAGTATGTTTAAATTTCTAAATAAAGGTAGGGTAGAAGTTAATCGTGGTTTGCAACATATCGTTCTCATTATAAAATTTTGTGCAACTATTAGGGCCTTCAAATTGGAATAGTAAATTCCACCCCAACAAGTTAAGCCATACTGAAGTTTTGACTGCACAATGCCAAAATACACTGATCTAAGTACGGGTTCAGGACAAATATCACGTAGAAGGCACAATTTTCTATTACATGCTAACAAATAATTTTGTAACGACTTAACATGACTCTTAAAACTAAAACGCTTATCGATCGTGACTCCTAAGTATTTAAACGACTCAACTGCTTCTAAAACTTTACAATAGTCTGAACATGTAACACTATTATTTAGACAGTCTGAGGAATGATATACAACATCAGTTGGATTAGACACGACTCCAGATAATTTAATATATAGAATTTTCGTTTTAGAACTGAGAACCATGTAGTGTAGGTCAAACCAGCGTCTCAGAATTCGAAGATCGTTATTAAGCTTCTGGACATTAGTATCACTATCCCTGGAGCTATATACCATCGCTGCATCATCAGCAAAACCAACTGAATGCCCATCTAACTTTAGTTCGAAAAAAGAATTAATATAGATCAAGAATAAGATAGGTCCTAAGACTGATCCCTGTGGCACTCCACACTTAATTTTTCTAAATTCGCCAATACAATTCCCAATTTTTACCGCCTGCTATCTGTCAGAAAGGTAAGACAGAAACCATTCGTTTGCAATGCCGCGTATCTCTGCTTTATCTAGCTTCAATAATAATAAATTGTGATCAACAGTGTCGAACGCTTTTGTAACATCTATAAAATTTACTGCAGCAGATTCATCGTTATTTAAAGAAAATATAATTTAGTTTGTGAGCTCTAGCAGAGCATCTTCAGTACTTTTACCAACTCTGAAACCAAATTGGCTATTTGAAAAAAAATTGAATTTTGCCAAAAAGTAAAGTAATCTTTTGTTAATTATTTTCTCAAATAGTTTAGAGAAAACGGAAAGCAGAGAAATTGGTCGATAGTTACCCAAACTAAGTGTATCTCCCATTTTATGTAGTGGTATGACCACAGCTTTCTTTAAGACATCATAAAAAACACTGGTTGACATACTAAGATTAAAAATATAACTAAGAACAGGTGACATAAGCGGTCCAACATATTTGATCAGAGAGTTATTTATTTTATCATATCCGCATGCTAATGAATTATTTAACGAATTAATGGTATCAAGTACCTCACAGCTGTCAATTGGATTAAAGAAAAAAGTTTTCTCTTGTGTCTTTTTGAATAAACACTGGGATTCTTCTAATGCCACTTGATTTGCACACGGAATAGTATCTTTAAGATCTTCAGCAATGTTGGCAAAATATTTATTAAATTCATTTGCAATATTTACTTCATCATTTAGAATATTATTATTCTGAGATCTGATGGTTTCAATAATAGCTTTCTCACTAATTCCATTTAAAGGTTCATTTACAAGAGTCGCCATTGAGATTGCACATCGTTTTTACAGTTATTAAAACGTTGGTAATAATAAAGTTATTTTTCTATAGGAATTGCTTCACTTATTTTATTCTCTAACTTCTTTATTCTATCAATTAATTTAATAACTCTGGGATGTTTACGTAGAGTTTTTAAGAGTTTATTTTTCAAATTAATCGTTTTGGACAAAGAAATCGAAATCCAAGGGCGAATTCTTTTAGTTTTTTGCTTGTGAGAACGTTGAACTATATTGATATAGAACAGTGTGTAATGGGAGTGGACAAAATATGAAGAAAACTGTTGTACGCTTCATTTGGATTTTTTTGCATAAAACCAGGAGACCAATTTTCCCTACTCAAAACCTCATTTAATTTAGACTGATCAATCACTTGCCTAGACTGGATATTAGTTTGTCTAACTAAATTAATAATTAAAAATCGAAATATCAGTGGTAATAAAAATTGTATGTTATAATTATTCGTGAAAAACGTAATCATATATCAAGATTATTTCATCTGATATAACTCAGAGAGATATAATAATCCAAAATATATATAGACCCACAGTCATTTTATTTTATTTTTACACACAGAACTAATAAATAGTTTATGAAGAATGTGCGCAATTTACCACAATTACATAAAAAACAAAATTTCACTCGAAAATTGTTGACCACTGATCGATGTATTTATTCAAGATAAATTTAAAAACATAAAAATACGTCCGATTTACCCCCTTGAAGTTATCCCAGGATTTTTTAAAAATACCTTTGATAACACAAGCGCAAATAATCCATCCCAGACTTTTTAAAAATACATATAAAATTTATATAGTTGTTTCATCCCAGGATTTTTTACATTTATACTATCCCTGTCGTTTTCGTCAACAAAAAAATATACAGTTGGTACCAAAATACTCATCTCAAACTTTTTTAATATATAAAATTGATTTGGTGGAAAATAAATTCTTATGTGCAAGTCTTTTTAAGGACGGCTGGCTAATTTCTTTTTGCGATTAGGTTTAGGATCCTGTTAGTAACCATTGCGCCAGCTTTAATAATTTTGTGACCGTTGGAATTTCCGCAATATAAATAAATGTGGCGCCTTTGCGAATTTTTCAAAGTAAATCATAATCGAAAAAAAATTGTTTGGCCAAGCTTTTGTAGGGTCGCCTTTTTTCTCATATCGATTGAGTTTGAGACCTTTACGGCCACCACTGTGCTGAGTAGGGAGGACAATATATACTAAAATTTTATATAATCCGACACTACCAGCAGCCTAATACAAAACTAGAAGGTCTGTTTACAATAGGGCTGTTGGAATCACCATTGTAATTGTTCAAGGAAATGATGTGTCGTCACGAGTAGGACATGTTTTTAGAATAATTTTTAAGGAAATATACTAGTCTGTTTATATTGTTATAGAGAACAGGTCTACTCTTCAACCAACATTAATATTACCTACGTCTTTATGTCTAACGTCTTTTCTACGTTTATTAAAACTTGTTCAGATATAAAGAAACTTTGTTTCATCATTGTTTCAAAGTTACCTCTCTACCTTTTCTTATTCTGTGTATTATGCATCAATATTTATGCCCCAGCCATACCTTAGTGGACAATAAAAAATATTCTGAGGTTTACAGTAATGTAACTTCTTTCAATGGTAAAATGTACGTGACAATTATATTGGAAAGAACTTTTCTAATTTATAGCTTCTATAAATTTAAACAATGTCATACAATCTTAATACTCTAACAAGTTAGAAGACAAAAAAACGACACAAAATTAGAATCACGTTGACAATTTAGAATGTTAGGTATATGTATATGTATATAATATATTTGGTATGTTATTCAAAGCACTTTAAAATTCATGAGTTTTCACAATTCGAGGCAGAGAATGAGAAACAATTGAATTTGAAAAGCTTTCATAACTTTTCTGAAAGGGAAATCTAAAGCTATTGAAAGTCAAAAATTTTGTAACAAAAAATAAATTGTTATAATGAGGTCTTTATATGTATATGTTGTGGTATTATAATAGTATTTACGTCATTTGTAACAACCTTCGCAACTTCAACAATAGAATCCATCATAATTACGGTGGTATTGTTTGTATAAATACAGATCCATACATAACTTTATGTATTTGTACAAGATATTTAAACGAAAATGTACGGGCATTGTTTGTATGTTTTATGTGTGTATTATCGCAAAAAATAAGAAAGTTTTTTTTTTGTTTGCTTGCCATGAAAAACAATGCGATTACCTTATCGTTTGGATACGATAATAAATTGTGTTAACTGTACCATTTATTTAGTCCATCTCATTTCATATCATATTTTATCTTTTAATTTTCTTCCTTTTCCTACAAGAAAAGTTATAACAGTAGTCTGTCTATATAATAAGAACATTGTCTTATATATGTATATATATTTTTTGTTATATGGATGTATGTATATTGAAGACGATGAAGATAATAAAAAAAATGAATATTCCGAGAGTAAGGAGATTTGTTCTTGTGTAAAGATTTTTTATTTTATTTCTTAGGTTATTTAATGATCTATTAAAAAAATATATATTTAAAGAAGAAACGACAGCTAACGTAATACACATACATACATAAGTACATATATACAGGATTCATGATGAATTTTTTTTTTTTATACGATGAAGTGGTAGATGAAGAAAATTGAAAATAATAATGTCTAGTACGTTAATTAAAATTTATTTAAAAAAAAAAAAGGTTTTACATAACATGAGTATATTATATGTACACATATACATGTGTGGTGTGGCTCAGTTACAAAGAATTACACTTACATATTGTAAATATCCATTCGAAAGTGGATTCTATCCTGATTAATATAACTTCCTTTTTTTATTTTGAATGGAAATTGAATTTTGCTTCGTATTTTTGTTTGGCTTGGTTTACTTATGGGAATTGAAAATACAATAATACACAATGAGGAAACTCTATGTACCTATACCTAGCTATTTGTGAATTCAGCAGAATGGAAATTATTTTTATTATTATTCCTCCCAGAAAGCTTCTTCTTTTTTTTTTTTTTAATGCTTGCTTATCGGTGAATGTTATTATAACGATTTAATTTTGTGTAAGCTAAAAGCTTTTTAAAATATCCGTTATATTCTTTTTTATTAATAATTAGTTTAATTTTTGTTGAATCGAATTCTCTATCCGGTATAATCCTTTTTTGGTTAAGCATCCCAGTTTCGTTCACCCAATTTTTTGTTTTTGTTTTTTTTTTGTTATATCGTTGCGCACTATAGTGTTATTGTTGTGTATTTTTCAAGCTTCCCAATAAAATTAAAATCAAATTTTTTGGGACGGAAAAGCCAATTTTTCATACCGTGAATGTGTGTGTATTGTGTGTGTATGAATATACGTACTCGTAAAAATACAGTATAATATATACATGCTCGTTGTCTTACTTTACTCGTAAATTGATTTACATAACTACTCATACGAATTTATGTTTGGATACATGTTTTCGTATTTTGGAAAAAATTCAATTTAACGAAAAACAAATTGCTTAAGTAATAATATTCGTATATATCGAACATATACGTAATTTGTTTAGCTTTTTAAAAAAAAAAAAAATACAAAAAATAAATCTACCCTTCAATTTCCATTTTGTTGTTGTTGCTTGGTACTGCAAAACAAAACAAAAAAAGCTCAATTGTTTGGGTTATTTGAAGTGTAAAATAAATTGGTTGGATAATTTAATTTGATTGAGATTAATGTTGATATTGAAATGTTTAATGTAAATCATTTCAAACTATGTATACATATATCAAAAGTGTATTGTATTTTGTAACATTGCCACAATTCCAACTGCTGTAATACGCAAAGTTTATTGTTGCTGCTATTTTATTTTAATGTAATATATTGTATAGTATTATAAACGTTACACTCGTATAACAGTTTCATTATTAAAATTGGCATAAAACAAATGTTTTTATTTTTTTATGTTTTATGTTGACTGACTTTTTAACAACAAAATATATGTTATTTGAAAAATTGTCTTTTTTTGTGTGTGTGTGTTATAGTTGTTTTTTGTATGGCAAAAAAAACGTTTCTACAAATTAAATATGCGATTGATAGAGGACATACGTTTTTTTCTTCTGTTTTTTTGGTTGATGGAGGTTGAATTTTATATGGAAAACAAGTCGATTAGTTATGTGTAAAAGATAAATGGTTTTAGCGTTGTCAAGATCGTGACCGCGAAACTAGAACATAAAACAATGTAAGTGGGTTAGAAGGATTCGAAATATTACAACATCATTATTCAAATTTGTCTGTACTCTGAAACGATTCAAGTTAAATTAATTTTTAAATGATATGGTTAGCCATTAATTTTAATTATTTGTAAAACGGTTTTATTAAATAAAAGTTTTGCTCCCCAAATAATACACATAAAGTGATTAAATTATATTTATAATAGAACCTACCACTTTAACGTACAACAATTTATCGTATGGACAATTTATCGTATAATAGTTTAGTTTCGGATTTAATTTTAAATTAAATTTCATTTGTTAGTTGGAAATTTGATTCTAAAATAGTTATTTTATATATATTTAGAAAAATATTTATTATATTTAGAAAAAGTGTTTGAAAACACATAATAACATTCCTTCACGTAATTATTTCAATATATGTTTTGATATTGGCGATGAATAATTTTATGAAGGTATTTTACCGTCCATCAACATTTGATTTCATGCGAATATCATAAACGCAGAATAAGTCTGAATCCGGAATAAAACAATCAGGTCGGGAGCAATTAAAATGAAAGTTTAAATAGAATTAAGCGCGATTTGTTTGAAAGAGCCGCAGTTTATGATTTGGTGAGCAATAGCTTGTATTGCTTTAGTCTTTCAAAAATCTGTTTCACCTAATCCATTGTTTCAAATTGTCAACTTCAAATACATTTTGTTGGTATGACTTCTTTAATATTGTTTATGAAAAAAATTAGATGTTTTGCCCGATTACTCGATAATATTTAAGAATAAATTAACTGATAAGTGGTTAAATGCAAAAAAGTTGTTCATTTCATAACCGAAATTCATTTCAATTTTTTTTGCACTGTACTAGGAAAGATTTAAATTTTCTATCGAGTTGCGCTGTCCCCGATACTCTTCAATCTCATGTTGGAGTACATCTTTCGTAAAACTGAAATACCTCAGCGCAACATCTTATATCGCCAGTCCAATCAAGTGCTTGCATATGCAGATGACATATGCGTGAATAGCAACGGAGTGAAGGAAATGTTTGATACGCTTGTAGAGTTTTCAGCTTCTGTTGAACTCCAGATCAATGAGTCCAAAACGAAATACATGATCTCAGGTTTTAGCTGCTAAGATCGTAACACCTATCAAGTGCCGTGAAACTGAAGCTTTACAAAGCATTGATCACGCCCATTGCTTTGTTTGGATGTGAAAGTTGGGCGCTGACGGATGAGTGCGAGAGATGGCTCCTCACATTTGAGAGAAGAGTCATGCGTGTGATTTACGGCCCAAAACCCGAAATAGATACCACATACCGAGCCCTGTACAATATCGAGATCAGAGATCTGATGAAAATCCCCGATATTGTGCATGAAATAAGATCTCATCGAGTACACTTGGCTCGGTCACGTTCTGCGTGCTGATCCGGAACGAGTTGTGTAGCGATCTCTGAAAGGAGAGCCACCATATGGTAGACGCAGAAGTCGTGGCTCCACGGTTTAGAGAGTGATTTGGCTTCTTCAGGTTGTCTAGGACACTAGGACAGTATGAAGACCGCATCATCAAAACCATTGGAGTCAGATTGTTGACGCATTAAGGAGCCAGTAATGGCCTTTATACACTGTATTATTATTATTATTATTAAGAATATTCATATGAAAATAATTTCGAACACAAAATTTATTCGGTCCACCAATTGACAACTGTTCCTTTCCTCACACTATTGTAATGAACAACTAATTCAAGTCGTGTAGATTAACGCGATGCAATAAAAACAATTAACTTGATGCTGTTTGATAACGTTCAGAATTTAATAAAATAGATTATTAAGAAAAATTAATAAATAATGACTAACACTATCACCTATACTGAGGGGCTATTCGAAAATTATAATAAGAGCTATTATGAAAATTTTCGACACGTTTCGAAAACTCCCCTATTATGAAGTAAAAAAATATGCTATTGCGGTGACGAGTGCTAATAAATCCAGCAGTAATAAAATGTGAGTTATGTATGTATAATTACATTTTTGGATTTAATTTTGTTAAATTTTGTGTTTAATTTTTGTGTTATATTAACTTTAGTAATATTATATAAATATAATTTAATATTCTAGGACTATGGTAAAAAATGTAGGCATGGCCAACAATTTTTTAAATACGATTCAATTACGCGAAGCGTTAGTCGCTTTATAGAACGAGATAAAAGATTCTTTAAACGCTACCGGGCCTCCAGAAAAAACTGTTGATAGTTGAAAAACCGTAAGTTGATAAGGTTGCGTTTAATGCCTCGGGCCCTATTTCTGTATACGAATTCGTATAATTCTAATACGAATTCGTTTAAACATAGTACGTTTTGAAATTTCCCTTATTGGGCAATACGAGTTCGTACAGTTTTTATACGTTCATGAACGTATTTGTGTTCGATGCCATTTTAGTTAACGACACCATAAATAGATCATGGTAGTTTCAATATGTAAGTAAAATAATTTGAAAATTGGTATTTTATAGTATTTGTATTTTATAAAATTAATAAATATTTCTTTAAAATAGAAAATTTTTCTACAAATATTATATATAAATATGATTAACAAAACTTTTCAAATTTTAATTGTAGGACAAAAGTAACCAACCAACCCAAAACAAATAACCTCCACAAAACAGTATGAACTTTTGGTCACGTTTATGGAGGATCACCCCGATTTAGTGAAAGGGTATAATACAACTACCGAAGCGAGATTACTAATAAAAAAATTATGGGAGGAAATTAGCACACGACTAAATAGTAATGGACCAGTACGAAACACTGAGGGGTGGAAAAAGGTTTGGTCCGACTTTAAATTTCATAATAAAAAAAAGCTGAAAGAAAATAAAATTAATATTTTGGCTACGGGAACGGTAGCAGGCCAAAATTCATGCATTTTCGGCAATCGAGGGATCTGTAATAAGAACAGTCGATTTACAACGTGCTGTAGAGGTATCCAGTGATACGCAATCGTTTGGTGACACTATTTTATAATTGCCGACTGTAATCGCTTCGCTTCCTACAATCGATATAGATCATCCTGATACAGAAATTTTTCGAAAGAACATTCCCTCTTACAAGATCAAATCAACATCCAATCAAAGTTTTATGAGAATGTGTCAAAAAAATTAGATTCCGTCACCAATGCCGTAAATCACACAAACAAAACATTAAAGCGATTGGTTAGGATCATTGAAGAGAACTCAAACTAAAGGAAAGAGATATATGTTTAGGAGAAAATGAAATTAAATTACAGCAAAAGCCTAATTTAGAGGACCAACAATTAAAGCTGCAGGATTTAGAAATAAAAAAAAAACTAGAAATCAAAGCGGCAAAACTATAATTAAAATATGATTTATGAATTTATCTACGATAATAATTTTATTTTTTAAGAATTTAAGAACATCCAGTACGTAATTTACTGCATCTTTTGATAATCTAAATATCCTCAAAACTCTAGAATAGTATACAATAGTTTGAAATAAATTTATACACTATTGCTCATATACTCGTAATTAAATCATATTGTTTAAAGATATTTAAATACTGACATTGTTTGTATCAGAGAGTTTAAAAAAATATCGGACTTATCGCGAATTTGTCAAGAAACATAAACGGTTATTTTGTCCATTGTGCTTCAAGTTTAGAAAAAATCCGCATAACGTTATCATTATGTGCTGGTACGGTGAAGGAAATTTACTACAACTTCAACAATCCAGTATAGTACCCCGTTTTAAATGATACGGAATGGTTTCAAAATCATATTTTCCTACTCGTAATTCTGTAAACAGTTGTAGATTACAATTATTGATTAAATTAAATTATTGATTTTTGAATTTAATTTCATTCAGTCAGATTATTATTCGACGACATCCAATCAAAAATTATTGTTAGATGTTCAATTATATATAGTTCTCATAAGAAAAAATAAATAGATTTGTAAAACGCGATTTAGTCTAGACCAGGAATATATGTAGATAGCCATAAGCCCATAATGTATATGAACTAACAAAAAATTATTCTGCCGATACTTATTATTCTGTAAATGATTCTTCAATTTTTGGTTTGATTTAAATTGTACAGGCGAACGAAGTTTTAGTTTGTTTCAGTAGCCGCAAGAACTTCTGTTAATAAAATTTGAATAGAAATTGAACAAACTTTGAATTATTTTGGAAGTTTGATATTCGACTTTTCTCGAATTCAATTATTATTTCAAACTTATTTAAACATTATTTGAAATATATTAACGCGATAATAAAGATTTGAATTTTATGTAAGCTTAAAAATGTCTGGAAATAAAAAAGTTAAAAATAATTTATGATTTATGATCGCATTACTTGGATCATGAAAAATATTTTTGGGTTTTTCATCCACTATATGCATAGTTTGCATTAGTGATGGGAAACTATCGATAGTGCTAACAATCGGTAGTTATCGATAGTTTGAATTTAACTATCGATAGTGCTATCGAATTATATTTGAAATATGAATAACAAAATTATGTTTTTATTTGAAACCAAATAAATGAAAAATATTATAAATAAAAGAAAAATTTAATTTATTTTCATAAAAACACAAAATAAAATAATTAAACAATTAAATTAACAAGAATTAATTTTTTTGTAAAAATTGTCTGGTTTAAGGCAGCTTCGTCTTTCGTTTAGAATTTGACCAGCTGCTGAAAAGCTTCTCTCAGATGGCACCGAAGTAGCAGGAATTATTAGATATTTTAAAGCTACACTTGATAGGGCATCGAATAAATTTATATTTTCAAACCAGAATCCAATTGGGTCGGACGATTGATTAGTTATAGGTCCATCAATATGTTGTCTTACGCTTATAATTGAATCAGATTCAGAAGTAGATGTTCGAGTAACAGATGCTCGCTTTTCTTGCATAAAAGACAATAATCCTTCATAATTTATTCTTTTCGGTATTGGCTCATTTGAATCACTTAGACATTCTACTGGCTCATCAGGTTGAGTTGACATATATATCGAAACATCAGTTGTTAGATAATTTTGAGCATTATTAGCATTTTCCACTAATCTAAAACCATTTTTTTTAAAACGAGGATCAAGTAGAGTTGCCACCATTGCTGCTGTTCTTTGTTCGTATGGGAATAATCTTTTCGAAATTTGCTGGTCTCTTGGTGTTAGGTGTTTTTACGATCAAGTTCAAATTTTCAAATAAAAAAAAAATTCCGTGAATTATTGGAATTACCAAAGATATTGTTACATATTGGTCCCCAGAAATTGACCTATGAAAAAGCAATTTAATTTTCAAAACACTTACCAATTATTTTTAATTTTCTATTTTTATATATATATATACAAAATTGCAAACCGTTTTAACCTATTACTTAATTGCTAATGAAAATGAAATGTTTGGGTTATGGATATCCATTTTTATTATTTTGTGTACTTTTATCACTGTTTAATTAATGTATGTTAATAAAACTTTTTTTTATTGAGTAATTTTAAAAAACTGAAGAAGGAGACATCCGAAATCGATATTTAAAATTAAAAAATAAAAACAAAAAATATTATCACAAAAAGGAAGAGAAATAAAAATAAAATAAAATAAGAAATAAAAAATAGTTTTATTAACATACATTAAAATGAAATGGTTTTTTTACTATACTGTTTTGAAATAATAAATATTTGTAAATCCCCTACTTACTTACGTTACCGTGTACAAAACTGTTACCGTGTACAAAAATGGTACAGTATACAAAACTATTCAACTCGATCAATCGAGAGAGTTTGTGGTCTGCCCTGGAATACCTAGGAATGCCAACAAAATTGGTACGACTGTGTAGGATGACAGTGACGCAGTCTCAATGCTGTGTTAAAGTTGAGAACAGGCTATCGACAATTTTTGCAGTTAACTCGGGTGTTCGGCAGGGAGATGCTCTGTCCCCTATACTCTTTAATCTCATGTTGGAGTACATCTTTCGTAAAACTGAAACACCTCAGCGCAACATCTTATATCGCCAGTCCAATCAAGTGCTTGCATATGCAGATGACATATGCGTGATTGGACTGAATAGCAACGGAGTGAAAGAAATACTTGATCCGCTTGTAGAGTTTTCAGCTTCTGTTGGACTCCAGATCAATGAGTCCAAAACGAAATACCTGATCTCTGGTTTTAGAGACAATGGCACACCAGATTTTAGTAGTGGCCACCACACGTTTGAGGGAGTGAGGAGGTTCAAATATTTGGGCTCTCTTATCACTCACGATAACAGTGTGGGTGAGGATATTAAAGTGCGGCTGGCAGCTGGCAGTCGTTCTTTGTATCCTCTAAGGCCACTGCTAAAATCTAAACACTTATCAAGTGCCGTGAAGCTGAAGCTTTACAAAGCGTTGATCAGGCCCGTTGTTATGTTTGGATGTGAAAGTTGGGCGCTGACGGATGAGTACGAGAGATGGCTCCTTACATTTGAGAGAAGAATCATGCGTGTGATTTACGGCCCTAAACGCGAAATAGATGGTACATACCGAGCTCTGTACAATTTCGAGATCAGAGATCTGATGAAGATCCCCGATATTGTACATGAAGTAAGATCTCAGCGAGTACGCTGGCTCGGTCACGTTCTGCGTGCTGATCCGGAACGAATTGTGCAGCGATCTCTGAAAGGAGAGCCACCATATGGTAGGCGCAGAGGTCGTTGCAGGCGACGATGGCTCCACGATGTAGAGAACGACTTGGCCTCTTCAGATTGTCTAAGACAGTATGAAGACCAAGCTCAGGATCGAAACCGTTGGAGCCAGATTGTTGATTCAGTAAGGGGCCAGTAATGGCCTTTAACACTGTTACTACTATACAAAACTATTTGGACTATCGATATCAACATACAACTATCGATATTTTCAATAGTTTGAAACTATCGATATTATCGAGAGTGCTATCGATAGTATCCCATCACTAGTTTACATACATATGTTTATTAGAGTTTAAACATAGAAATGAAAAATTGACTGATATTTTATACAAGTTTTGGTGTTAGTGTAATTTATATAAAATACAATATTAAATTTTTTTAAGCAATATTCCCAAGCTATGGTAGACAATAAATACTTGAATTTTTTTTAAATTGAATTGGAATTTGAATGGTAATTAAACCTTATTTAATAATCGATTAAATTGAAAGTCTACTTTGGAATACAGTTTCATTAATTGCTTGAACTATCCGAACTCGCTTTTGAGGTTAGTTCTGCTTATAATCAGTTTTATTGATAGTACAGGGGTTAGATCTGCCAAACTTTTTAATACACAATCAAGCAATACTAAAATTAAATTTAAGTTTATTTTAAATTAAACGGAATTTGAAAATGATTCAGAACCAACTATTTTTTTTCTCGAAACAATTGACGACAATACGTTAATTTCGAATTACTCGTAAAGACAAGAGAACTTCAAATCATTCAATGCAAGATTTACATCGATGGTATTCGGTCTGGGTATTCACTCAAAACTAACTGCGTAACGATATGATATCGTGCCAAACACACAATTAATTATTTTCAGTTTATATTGTTTTTTTTAATGAGCGGTTTCAATTAGATCAAAATTTATATTTATGATAGGACTGCTCATTTTGGTAATCAACTTAAAGTTTGATTAAAAAATTTAAATGTTGTACATTTTTTAGTTAATGGGAAAACGTTGCTAGAAGCGAATGTTTTCTAACAGCAGGGTTGGCCAAGTATCGATGAAATAATTAACACGGTCATATCTAATGAAAGTTCCATAATTATATATTTTTATTATTTGATACATGAAAATTATGTAGCAGCTAAATAAACTGTTTCATAAAATATTTCTCATACATAAAGAATATTGTTACTCGGATCGTGTTGTAATTTTAAAATAATCAAATTCAAAGATACCGATGTATAAACGGATAATCAATCAGATTGATGAATTTTGTACTGCATTACCAGAAAGAGCATATACAACTCCAAACAAGATCATTGAAAAGTTTTAAAATGTTGGTATTTATATATAACTATATGTATATTCACTTTAATTCACCTTAATAACTATATATATCATCAAGTCTGATACAAATGTTACAAGTAGCTTCAAATAAAATGTTGATTAATGAATCTCAATTTAAACTTTTCGTTTCTCTCACATATGTGTTATTATTCTTATTATACGGAACATGAATAATCAATTCGAATCTTACTCAAAATTGGTTTTGTAAATTTGTCTAGAACTTTTAATTCTTAATTTTGAATTCAAAAGCACGTACTTATCTCATTTTTCAAAATTAAAATAATAAATTTTTGATTCTATTACCAATCGACATACAATTCCTACAATTAGGGATAAGGCGAGAGGAAGAGTTATATAATGAAAATTTATTGAGACTTAAAGAGGGAAAATTATAAGAATAAGCACTAATCTCCTGTTCTTCAATATTCGCACAATTATACTTAGCTAAAGAGATAGACTAGTATCAGGAAGTGCATAGCTAAATTTATTTACAAATATTTTGTGTCTTGATTTTGACAGATACAATTTAGAAAATCACGGTTTAAAAATTTTCTAATTTGCGGGAAAGATATTTTGAAAAATAATGTTTGCTAAACGTGGGCAGCTTGATTTAAATAATGAAGATAATGATAATTTATTTATGGTAACGAGTTCATTCATCGAAAAAATATCTTTGATATTCAAGCTCAGTACATAACTGCGGGAGTCAGTCGAAAAAATAATCACACTTCACTCTCTACCAATCAAAGTACGCCATTTTGACATAAGCTCCTCCTTTTTCATCACACTCGAGTTGAAAATTTTCTTACTCGGACTCCTGCACTCCCGCACTCCCGCAGTTATGTACTGAGCTTGAGCCAAAAACATTTTGTTCATCATAATCCACCAGTGAAATTTTCTATTCCACATGCAAACCGACCTGGCCAATCATTCAAATGTATGGCTAAATGTATCCTTATACAAATTGTTTGCGGAACATGTCATGTATTATTGTCACCTATTTTTAAAAAAAAAATAACCCAGAAGAGGTTACCTCTAGGATTTCGCCAAAGAAATTATTAAAATTGGGGATAATTTGTATATATACGTCTATTGAAACGCTTACGTACTAATGTTTGATAATTAATTTTGATTTTTTTTAATTTTAATGAATTAGAAAAATGTGAGTTTATAAAATAAACTAAAAATTGAAAATTATTTTTACGAACGGTTTATTACAATTTTTTCGGGTAACACTATTTATTTTACTTTATTTTCTATATAGATTTCCTACTGAGAGCAAAAACAATTATGATATTTAGCAAAGGAACATTCAGCAAAGACTTTTTCGGGCTAACTTCACTTGCATATGGGTGACGACCCAAAACAAGTGATTTTGCTGTTCGATTATCCGAATTAGGTATCCACTCGTTGTACAATTTATACACGGATATATACTCTACAAAATTACTATTAATGAGAGTCAGTTTAGCACCACAAAGTTTTAATAGGAGCGTCGTGGCAGGATTTAAAACTGCAAGTCAGTTTATAATGTTTTACAATGTGAATTGCTTGAATTCAAAGTCCAAATTGTTGCGATCGTAGTACCAATTATAAATCCACTCTTACTAACAGTACTAACAGTGTAGACGAAAATCTTGTATTTATGCTTAGATAAAAAACATTATACCGTTATAAAAGATTATCTATCACAAACTACAAATGTTATTAGACCGATTTCTAGAAACATATGAACAGAAAATTTTAATATTTCAACCATATAATTGTTGACACAATTTTCCAATTCCACAAATCGTGAGGAAGATCCCGATGAATGTTTATTGGAATCGATAGAAGAGAAAATTGATTTACAAACTAAAGAATGTAACTCTAATTCGTTAGCTACGATATAGCTAAACACTTTTTACGTTTAAATGTACTTTTTTTAGAATCTTCTATGAGATGTTATGTGGGTATATTGCATTTAAAGTAACTAAGAGGTTAAAATGGGCTTGTTGGGAAAATAATTTAATAAAACATAACAAGATACTTGTACATCGACAAAAATTATTCTGAAGAAATCAGGTTTGGTAAATTAAAGCCATCAACAACAATCATCAGCAAGAACCACCGACCACTGATTGAGGCAATACCTTGAAAGGGAATAAACCTTGAATGATTTTGAAAAATTGTTTGAATAGTTAAGAGGTAAAACTGTTCTGCCCGTTTTTGGCGTCATGAATGGACATGCGAGAATATGAGAATGCTGGAATAATTATTTAAAGGAAATTAGTTAGTCGAATCCAATTCCGATTTGATAATGATGAATAATGGTAGGCCAACTAGAATGGCGAATGTTGGAAGCTGCAAGTGCAATAGATAATTCACTAGTTTCTATTGAACTGGCTAGCCGTGTTACTTGGAATATTGATAAGTTGAAATTGATCATGGATGGTAATAGCTGTGTTTGGAATAAAGCGTGAACTGATGAATACTAGGATGTAGGTGGAATAAACAAATGAGATTATCGGTTAAGTGAATGAAAGCTTATAAACATATAAAAATGAAAGCCTATGAATATATAAAGATACAGTTCTGGTATGAAAGAAAACAAATCGTATGTGTGTGTGTGTTAAATAGAAGTAAATAAATTAAATAGTAAGTTGTGTATAGCAAATTGGAAGCGAAAAATAATGAAAGTTATGTAAAAACAAATTCTATGAGTGACAGTAACTCAGCAACAAAAAGTATACTTAAAGTACTTAGCAATACTGATTTCAATCTCTAAAAAAATAGAGATCCAAATGTGGTAATGAATTATCGCAGCATATGTATGCCGAATGTTTTGATGATGAAATGAAGGGTTGAAATAATTATTTTGAAAACCCGGCATTTTGTTTGTATACCGTTCGTTCTGTTTTGTGTTTGTTTAAAAAAACATTAATAGCTGACTTCTTATTTTTATCAATTAGTTAATAAATTTAATTAGTTTTTATTATTTATTGTTGTGTCATTTAGAGACACTTTTAAACAAATAATCTGTGATAGGGCACATACAATTTAATGATGAATCCGGGATTCACCCATATTACTGTTGCGGAAAGGACTTTTTCTGTGCCTTCTTAATATCAACTAAAATCCGGTTTTGATTTTCTGACCAGAGTTTAGACGAAGTCAAGTTTCTGAGACCGTATTTAAGTTATACTGAATAATTTAGTATTTAAATTACATATTCTGTTTATTTAATTTATAAACAAATGAATTTAAATTAATTAATTTTATTTTTTAATTAAACAACTTTTTAAATCTTAACTAAATATTTGGCATTTTTTAGGAAAAATCAATGGTAATGCCAATGCTATAATAAATCCCAATGCCGGTATTTCTGCATCAAAGGATGCGACCAAGGAATATATGCACTATATTTTTTTCTTATTTATTGGCTATTTTTATTTATTTAAATATTTTTTATTTTACTTTATGAAATATCACCAATATTTTATGTCAACTGTGTTTTGTATTTTGCAAAATTTATGTTTCAAGAACAAATCGTTGGCGATTTACGATTAGTTGCGATTAAGTTGATGAATAATAAAATAATAAATATAGAGTTTGGCCAGTTTATTACAGTTGCATCTATGTAATAAATGATTTCTTCGACAGACGCCTATTTTTTGCAACTTTACAACTAAATTATCCATCCTCGAAGATTTCGTAATCAAAAAAGCACTCTACATTTAAAAAAAAAATTGTAATATTAATAACGAAAAAGTTCACCATGATAATCACCGTAATACAAAATATAAAATTTTATACCTCCCTACTTTGTTAATGGTATTTCAATTTAAGTTTTTAATGTTATTAATTATCCTTATATAATTTTAAAAATAAAAATAAATTAAATAAAAATAAATTCCCGTATAACTTAATCAAATCCATCATCTATCAGTACGTATATCTATCCTTTACAAGATATTTATTTTTTCTTAATCTAAATTTTCGTTTTGGGATGAAAAATTATATTATTATAAATATCTAACGAATAAAGTTTTCTTCTTTTTTCATCTAAAATCGATTTATAATTTTATTATTTTCATTTTTCATTAAAAATAAAAAATCAAAAAAAAAATCGGATAATAAAATGAAAATTTATTATTTTAAAATTAATTTATTATATTATTATAGTCATTTCATAAAAAAAAATGTATAAAACAAAACAAAAAACAAATTTTTAAATTTTAATTTTTGTATTTTTTTTTAATAATAAAAAATAATAATATAATAAATAGCTCTGGAAATATCAGCTAGCTAACTATGTATAAGAAGAATTAATTTATTCCCTTATCCAATTTTTTAAATAAAATAAAAATTATTTTTTTTATATAATTTCTTATTTACATATAATATAAAATTAATATAATTTAATTCCCATCTCCCATTCCCCTTATGTATAAAATATAAAAATTAAAAATGGAAAACTTTCGTTATTATTATTTTTTTTTAATATATTTATCTTGAACTAAATAATAATTTATGTTTCAAGCAAAAAACATTTTTGTGATAATTTTATTTTATGTTTACTTCAAAATATCGATATAAATGGTAATATTATAAGAGATTATGGTATGATTATGTAACCGAAATTATCATGATTTGAATATAAGGCAATAAGTCTGATAAGTTGTATTTTTTTTATTTGCTTCTGTAAATTATGTTTGGAAGTTCAATCAACCAATAAAGTATGTCAGTACTTACATTTATGTTGTCTTGGGAATTATAAGGTGGTTTTTATAGAATATCAATATTATATGTTCTCTTCTCACACTTACCTGCAAAAAAAGAAAGAAATAAGAAAATCAATATAATCTTTAGACCATTATCAGAATGTACAAGTATAAATTTATATTATTAAAATCAATATACTAACTCATCTTAGCTATTAAAAATAACTGTCCCATGGGATTAACAATATCATTAAATCTTTAGATTTTGTCGAATTTCTGTGAAAAGTTCGTTTATAACTTACATAAATTAATGTATGTATGTGTGTAGATTGCAAGTTGTCATTTCAGTGTAGTGACGAAACGAAAATTAATAAAAATAGAAATGATGGTTTGAAGACCGTAACCGGCCTTTACGGCGTAATTTGCACAATATATTACGAGCCAATTTTACGAGTACATATTTTGTTATGTAGTAGGTCAAAAGGATATTATATAAAATAAATGTTTGCAGCCCAAAATAAAATAACTGGTATGTATGTACTATATTCTATAGTAACTAAAACTTTTTTGTACAACTTATGCTTGATTTTGTCCATTTAATTTGACAAAAAACTCAAAAATCAATTTAACCAAGAAGAAATCAGAAACAGATTTAGACCACATCGTGTAAGGCTTATTTTACCGTCTGTTAGTGAATTAATTCTAATTTTTAGTGGCATGAACTTTAGTCACCTTTTTATAGAGTAATTCCAATTCTATTAGATCAACCGAATAATGTTATTGATTAATAAATAAATAGAAATCACTAAACTATATTCAAAAAATGCTATAAAGATGTGAGCGTGAATTACTTAGATTTTTCTAAATAAATTCCAATTTCAGTCAATCATGTTGGCTGTGACTTTTGTATCGAGTAGTCGTGTTGATTTTTTTTTTTGTTTGTTGACATTTTGAAATATTGGTTTACATTTTTATATCTTGTCTTGAAAAATAAAATGCCACAGCTGTTGAGTATCAAGCAAAGGTTCTTCGTATTAACTGCAGTAGTAACCAAATTATGTCAGAGGCTCACATAGAAAAAACAGTTGAAGCTGGTACCGAATGCGCTCGTGTCTTAATTGCTCGTGCAATTGTATAAATATACGGAAAATTGTTATGGAAGATAATAAATCAGTGGTGATTCAATTCTACTGCATTATGATAGTTGCAATTTTCAAAAAATAAAATAATATATAATGAAATCATAGTTTCGATTCCGACACATCACATATGTACAAAATTCATCGTACTAATCTACGACAAATTATTCAACGAAGGGATTGGTTTGAACTTAAAAAATGATATAATTGGGTATGTATCAGTGATGGATTTTTTTTTTTACTTTAAAAACAGTTTTCCTTATGCGTTTCTTCCTGAATAGATTTGTTTGCTGGTCTGAGTTATTTGAAACTGTTCCATGTAAAATTGCTTGCAATGACATTGAAATTGTATTTATGTACATAATTTGTTTAGTGCGTTGCGTGATTTTTTGTGTTTTTGTGCGTTTTTGTGGAGAATTTACCCGCATAAAAATGTGTTAATTAATTATCCTATTTATTAGTTTTTTGTTATTTCCAAAATAAATATGTTAATAAAAATCGACAGGTGACTATTGAGGAAAGAGACCGATAAAGGAGAAAGTCCGGAACCAGGTAATTCAGTGTCACCAACAACATCGACGTCTTCATCTACAACGGCTACAATGTTGGACGATGTGGAACGAATTTTTAAGTATGTTAATTTTTTGACTTATTGTACCTCGATTTTGTTTATTTGATTTGAAGGGGATCAACATCAAACTCTTTCGACGAACCAACAAAAAAAAAAGGTATGTGGCAGTTCCTTTTAGGGATGAATGGAAAATACATTATAAATGAATGGTCGAAGACGATGCGAAACAAGGTAACAAATGTATGGTTCGTAACTCTGCTATTGTCGGTAATAACACAGATCGAACGACACGCATCCAGTGATTCACATAAAAAAGCTTTGGAAGGCATAAGACAATCACCGAAAATTGAACACTGAACAGCTTTTGGACAAAAGAACTGAAATTGTTTCAGAAAACGCGAAGAAATTGATCTTTCGTTATTTGTAGATGAACATAACTTACCGTTTGCGGTGTTGATTCACAGATTCTAAAATTGTAAAAAAATGACTTTCAATCGCCATAAAGGTAAACAAATTATTAAAAATGTTACGGGTCCAGAAAATTTAAAAAGAGTTTTGGAAATAGCCAAACGGCAATATTTTTCCATTACCATAGATGAAAGTACCGAAAAATCTGGCCATAATTTTAATATTCACGGCATTAGTAAAAACTCTGCAGGAAAAAGGTATACCTTTAAAGAATTTAGTGGGTATACCTATTAAGAATTTAGTCACAACTGCGCTGTATTAATGGCGAAAAATAATGGAGTACCAGCCAAACTAAAACAATTAATACCGAAATTAGTCGTTAATGGCTGTATTTGTCACAACTTGAATTCGTTCCGATAGCTAAAGCAACAAAACTACCGGATAACATCCACAAACATTTAAGTGAAATTAACCACCATTTCTGCAATAGCTCAAGCAGAAAAGAAGACTTCAAAAATTATTAAAATGATTTCCGTCTGGAAATACACGCGATTTTGAAGTTACCCGCAACCCGCTTGTTGGCGCGTCTGGTAACCTTATTCGTATTACAAATTAAAAATTTTATTTTTCATTACTTTATAAACTCAACACAATTTCAAAATTTTTAGGCTGCAATTGATCGTTTTCTTGAGCAGTGGAATGTATTTCAAATATATTTTGGCCTAATTTAAATGATAATTTAATTCATTTATATTTTCTATTTTTACCATATGCGTTAAAAATTATTAATATTATCAATTTAGAAATGCAATCTGAGGATGTAAGAATGCATGTGTTTATACCACGGATGAAACATTTGTTTTTACAATTTAGCCGAAATTTTATCTCGAATAAATATTTAAATGAAACTGTTATATCTAATAAGAAGAACGTCATATTCCGGATGACCAAACCTATTGTGGCGCCGAGGCCGAAATATATTACACAATATAATCATAGTTTCGATTCCGACATATTCACATACAAGATTCATCGTACTAATCTACGACAAATTGTTCAACGAAGGGATTGGTTTGAACTTAAAAAATGATATAATTGGGTATGTACTATGTAGCCAACAGGAGTTGTTCATGCAATCTGCGTGGAGTAATACATTTAATAAATGTGAAACATTAAAGCACTTTCCGTGCATGCTCATGCTCTTGATATGCAGAAAAAAATTATTACTCAAAGTAATGATATTTTGAAAACATTAGTTTAAAATTGTGGCTTTCCGCCATCTCGTATTATAATTGAGCCAATTGTAACTACACAAAGCGGCTCACCGAGGAAATTAATATACCACAAAAAATACGCTACATTAAAGGAGAGGTGTTCGTTCTATCTGTAGATTGTACTAACTCCTCCTTAACACTTCTGTTGGATTATTAATAGAACTTTCGATGTAGTTCTGTCCTTAATGCGACAACTGCTTTTTATACAGGGAAACATTAAAGGGTTAATAGCATTACTTTGTAAAATAGAAGAAGTCCACAACCAATTATTTTTTCAATTGAGCAAAACATTGTGTAATTTTCAAAACTCCATTGTTTCGTCGGCTAAAGTGTTTTTTCCTTAAAGTGTTTTTTTTTCAAAGGGTGTCAGTTTCATTTTGAGCAAATTGTTTGGCGGAAGATCTAAAAAAGTAAATGATCAGCCTAATACGGTAATGTTTTACGTAAATTTAATTATAATACCAACCAACATTAATTGGGGAGTAAAAAATGATTTTCAGTGTAAATCTAGCTTTTGAAAGTATGTTTTTTTTAATCTTATCTTATTTAAATGATTTTGTTACGACTTTCCTTTATGAATTTTAGTACGAAAGTTTGAGACAGGCGCACAAACACAACCTTTAATTGACATTTGAACAACGAGATTGGTGTCCTGTTTAAATTAAATATGACAAGATTTTTGAGATAGTTAATTAAAATTTAGCTTTAGGAAAGGAACAAACCATCTAAATTGTAAACATCAGTAATTTTTGATTTCGTTTTTTTTTGAAGTTAGGTTAATTCAATGAAAAATAGTTTATTCGAGTACAAATTACAATTGACTTGATAATTTGCAAGTGTTTTTGGCACGGTTAACCTCTGAACGTTACTGTTCTACATATGTTCAGTACATGTACTTTTCGTTTTGAAAAAATGACAAATACCTTCTATTATTTGATATAATTCTTTTCAACTTTTCTTTTCAGATTATTAGATATTGATCAATCAATTTTCTTTATAAATATATACTCCCTCTATAGATTCCTGGTTTTCTGAATATGCGAGAAATAGAAAAGAAAATAGTATTGCACCCTCTGACACCATTTGTTTTAGTGTTGATGAGAAAATCGATAGTAATATATTCGATTTACTGTAAATAAATAACCAGATAAGGAAAATCACATTTTAATAGAACCGACACAGACGTGTTAGTAGCAACAAAATATTGAATGGTATATAGTGTGAACATATTTTAATTTTAATTTTGCAAGGAGTCACTCCATGTTATAGTTTGGTAATATCGAAATCGCTGAATCTCTGGGATATTTTACCCTTTTATATTTACATTCTGCAAATGTACCGAGTATCGAATTGTTTTTTGAAGTTGCCACATAGTAATGTGATTTTACACAGGAAAACCGATTTATCACGTGACTAAACGATAAATCCAGTTTTTAATGAGTTTTTGCTCATTAAATGAGGATATAGGAGTCATATACGAATTTTTGGGTAATGGTATAAAACATAAATAAAGGTAGTTTAGTATAAAACGTTTTAATTTGGGCACATATTTTGCAAAGTTCGTCGACTTGCACCTATCCCTATAATATTTATTCGACCATTATAGAGACGAAATAAATCAAATGTCGGTCAATTGTTCAGTCAGTTGTGCGTCTCATCTTAGCCGGAAAACGACGAAATTTAAAAACATTTTCGTCAAAGACAAATTCATGGATCATTTGACCGCCGCCATTAATAGATAAATGGTGATCGAATTAGCAATAATCCAATCCAACTAATAAATGTCGGACAAAATTGACCACCCCTTGATGTTGTTTAATGTGAGTCTTTTGTTTGACGTTTTGATATTCCAATAAATGACCGAAATACAAGTCGTTTTTGACTGCTCTTACAAAAAATTATAATCAACAAAACTATACTTTTTTATTAAATGATTTCATGAAACTAAAAACATTTTATTATCATAAAGGTATGTACAAAGAAATAATATACGTATGTATATAAAAAACCTACATCGAATATGTAACTTTTATGTTAAGGTCTATATGTCTATTATTACGAATATAGTAATATGTATGTATACATATGTATGTTGTATTATTAACGCTAATTCATTTCAATAGTGCATGTAAAATAATTATTCAAATAAAATATAAAAATTCAATTAATTTAACTGCTAGACCATTTTAAGCTGGGCCAGCAGCTTTGTTTTATCCGTATCTATAGCGCTCCACAGTCCGTTTTAAAACGTCGACAAAAACTTTTCTTAGCTCGAATTTGCTTATTTCAGGAAATCCAAGTTCTTGAAACCGGAAATTGATGATAGCTTCAACTAAAAATGAGAAATTAATAATAATAATTAAAAGTTGGTCAGTAAATATAAAATATATTTTCATATTTGTATACGTTTCTTAATATTGACTGCCCCTGTTCAGGTAAATTGATGAAGTGTTTCAGGTTCGATCAGCTTTGTTGATAATTGTTAGATTTACATACACCGAAAATTGGTTTAATAAAAATACGGGAAAAATCTGATTTCATTAAATTCTAAAACAGAATCTAGCTATATATTTACCACTATAAAATTTGGAATTTTTATTGACCTGAAATATTTTTATGAAAATATAAAATACGTAAGCTATAAAATTTAACAAACTTGTATGTTTTATTATTATAAAAGTTAGCTGGACCAATTTATTTCTGAATTCATAGTTGTACCAAGTTTAGGTGGACTTTGACAAACACTGACATACTAAACACAAGGAAACTTTAGCATTAACTGAAGAAAATTATTCGTGTGTTTTACTATGTGATTGCTTGGCAAGGGCTAACGTTAAACTCGATCAGTAAAACACTACTGTAAAACACAATAGTAAGACACAATGTTTGAGAATCTAGGCGTGAACATAAACCGTGAACCAGTGAAATTGTAAAGTGCTATAAGTGCTGAAATGTGTTATAATTTATTATCGAATAAATTGTGCAGTGTTAATAAAAATAGCTTGAGTGTTTTATTGCAAAATTCCTTAAGAATCCTAAGAATAGCCCGAAATTCATAAATTAGAAATGTATGGACATAAGTATGTACAATCTATTGATTTGATTTTTGGTTAACATCCAATATTAAAATCTTGCTCACTCTGGTTTAAGATCCACGTGTCGCTACTAGCTTTCACATACATACAACAATGGTTTGTAAAAAAAAGGAGAAACCATTTTTACAGAAATTAGATGACCTGTTTTTTTAACCTTTTAGAATTCTAGAAAATTTTAGAAGCCACTTGACATTAGTATTCCTAAAGGTATTCATCTCTCATCATTCTTAAAGCCATTCACCCCTTTCACATAGATCAATATTATTTTAATATTTTTAATTGTAATTCAATTTTGAACAATATATTCAATACCAATTTTAGCAAGATAGTTTTGTTATCAGTTATACTATGCCGCTGTTCGTAAAGTATTTTAATTTGAATATTCTGATTTTAATCATCAATAAGGGACCATATTTACATTTTTAATTTATTGTCTGCTACCTTCAAGGTGAAAAATAGTTTTATTGGAAACCAAAGAAATCAAATTATATTATTTTTAAAAGTGTTGCTACTCTAAATGTATACTATTTTAAAAATAGTTCTTCGAATTTTAGACAATATATTTAAATTGCTTAATCAACTTAATATCGATTTTATCCAAAGTAAAAAAAATATTCGGAATCCGCCTTAAAGGTCAGAAATGTTTAATATAATTAGGAAGCGTAATTGCCAAAAATTGTTAGCTTGCTACGAAATTCATTACCTCAAAAACAAATCACCGACTCTTACAGAGCCTTAACATGTTATGCGATGTTAAAGCTTAAAACTCTTTTGAACCAGGGACAAATCATTGTAACTTTTTTAGAGCCGTGTAATAAATTTTTTTTAGATTTTTCGATAAATGTTGAAAATCATTTTATAGAATAGCTAACTTATAAAGCAAATGGATGGCTCTGTCAAAATAAATCGATCGCTATGAACCTTACTTTTGAAGTTTATGAAGCTTTACAATTATTCAGCCAATACATACATATTATAGTACGATAATATTTTGCAAATTAAAATTAACTACTATTACAACAAAGCATTTAACTGATGTTAACTCGATGGGTTTTCATCATGACAGATGTTAACCCGGTATCGAAATTTGAAACTTTCTTTTTGGTTTGTGGATGTTGAACACTACCGTCCTTCTGGTTAATTCAGCTTACGTCTAAGAAATCATCTCAAATTAATTCTTGTTTTTAGCACGATATCGCGTAATCATCAAATTTTGGATTATCACTGCTATAGAATATTATTCCACCAACTTTGGTGGTAAACCCCAAACAATAGATAGGTTAGCAAAGTTTAAGCTTTTGACAGGTGAAAAGATCTACTGCCATTGATAATATTATTTTCTATATAATTTCTTGTGGAACTTCAGACTAATTTTTAATTTCACCGGATTTGACACCCGCACAATACTGAATTTATGTCGCCTTGGTTTACAATGTAAACCAAATGTTGGAGATACCAAACACCATACTTCTAAATGTTGTAATATACTTATGTAGAGCGGCGAATTCACAAGAATGACATTATCGTAATCGATGGTCAAATGCAAGCTTTAGTGACAATAAAAAATCAACATAGCAAAATAATGTGTGTATATAGAAAACTGTATATACAATCGAAAGTTGTAGAATAATTTCGCCAAAACAAAATATTGAGATCCGATAAAACAAAACAATTCTTTTATATTTTTGTCACAGTTTTGTTTGTGTAAACAAAAAACTAAATCAAAAACAACCGAACGCCTACTATATGTAAAAGAAAAATATAGTTTATCGTTTGACGTAAATTTTTCTATACCAAACTTATTTTAATTTTTTTTTTCACTAAATTTTATGTTTGATTTCTATTTCCGATTGCTGCTTACTCAAAATTCAATATTTATTAATATATTCTGACATTACACATGATTAAGTACATGTTCCACAATTTTTTTGTAATATGTATTTAGAAAGATATTTATAAGCATCATGATTAGAGTATTAATTCTCATAAAATAATTTGTTAACTAAAATTAAAAATTCAGACTTTCAAATCTGAAAAAATATAGTTGACTTTGATTGATAATATATTAATGAAACGCGAAAATGGATTTTATGACCAGGAAATTTAGGAAAAGCAACCAAAAGAATTATAGGTTTATATCTTTCTTTGTTCACGACATTATTTAAATTCTTCGGTGTTGTTCCAGCGAAGGATTACGATATTCCCCCGCAAAAGGTTCGGCTAATATACTGTAGGCTAATTTTCTAGAGTATCATCTATGTCCTTTAATTGGCATTCAAATACACCCTATGATTTTAAATCTTTTGCATGGACATTTCGACAGATATTACCATTTTTCTTTGTACTCGTAATTAATACATCCAACTTTTTGAATTATCCACGCTGTGGGGATGTTGTATTATATAAATAGTTAATACATCGAGTACAAAGATTGTAATATCTGAAATATTCTTCGTAGGCGGTTTTGAGGTGTTTACCTACAGTGGCAAGCAATATGGAAATTCTGTCTGTCAGAGATAGCAATTTTATAACATTAACAGTTCATATGATTTCCCATGGATTGGTGATATGTATAACCATATGATATCCGAATAACATATAGAAAGGTGATTGATTGTTCAATCGTTTGGTGGATGGTGATTTGTAAAGTACAAACCATTTCAGCCAAATTTTTGTCTCAAGTTCTGTATTCACTTTTAGCGTATATGTACTCTAATAGCAGGTACAATCGATCGATTAATATCTGACGCATATCTCACGCTACTAAAAGTAATATTAAAGTCCGTTAATAGTTCATGAACAGCTTTACAGATTAATTGTGGACCTGCTTGGGTACACCGAAAACTAAAGATATTTGAGAATCTACATTTTTTTTAATTTGATATATATATATTTTAGGGGATTAGTGAATTTTCTATTAGGATTCAGATTTTAGAATTTGTAAATTAGAATTTTGATTTTGGACACCTCATAGTCACAGTTTCGGTCGACTGCCTAATTTGCAGAGTTTGATCAAAATCTTTGAAATTTAAAATGAAATTTCAGATTGGCAATTTCAACAAAATATTCTAAGAACTGCTTTGTTATTTGAGGGCTCAAAAGCGCACTAGCAACTTTATTGAATTATTAGCTGTATAGTTTATCGGCTAAACCAAAATATTAAAAAAAAAACAAATTGAAATTAAAATTTACGTCAATGGATCGAGTAGCCATATTTTTACTAACTTGCGATTTCCGATTGCTAGGATTTAAGAGTATGTGTTTGTGAGCCAGTGAAATTGGGCGCCAATTTAAATTAGTTAAGTTCATAATTGAAGTGAAAATTGAACAGTTGATTTAAGTCACTCTATGACTAATCGGAGCCAGTGAAATTGGACGCCAATTCAATATTAAATTTCTATGATACCTCCTGTGGTTCTATTTAGTTTTAGTTCCTGGCCATTATTCGAAAAGGCTCAATTTTTCCAATATACGTTTCAAAAACAAACTTGAATATTTACAACATACATAACGTTACTATATACACTCAATAGTAAAAATTTCTTGGCAAACCACAAAACTAATCCCACGTATATACATATAAATATTGTGTCCATTTCACCATCACCCGAGGTAATCAACAGTAATTTATAAAGAAAATAAATAATAAAAATATTTGAATCTGGCATAAACTCGCCTCTATGAACGTAAACAAAAATTATTTAAAGCAATGACTTTAAAATCGCAATTTTCGTTTTTGTTTGTTGAAAACGCCAATTAATATGTCATTAAATAAGAGACCATCAATTAAATGTATTGTTTAATCGAAAGGAAAGAAAGAAAATTCGATATGACAATTTATCGAATGAAAAATCATCTTATTAATTGAGAGTGTTTACCAACAGCTAAATTTAATCCTGTATTTTATATATAGTAATTATATTGTATTTTGATAAATGTTCAATGGAATATTTGACGCAACTTTCATTTTTTGATTTTTAAAACAAAAAATAAAATAATCAATTACGATATGTAGCAAAAAATAAAAAGACGAGGTTTGATGTGTATACTGCTTGATTTAATGTGACGGAAATAAAAAAATTTATGTGCGTGGGATTGACTTTAACTTCATATCATATCCACCCATCATCCATTCATTTATCATTTTATGTATCACTGATGGTTTTTTTGTTGTTAGAATTTTTATTGTTCAATATTTCGAAAAAGATATATATATGTATACATATATCGGAAAAATCGGTCATTGATTTTGTAATTAAAGAATACGTAACACTATATTTTGTGGGCTGGGTCTGCGTCCCTCTTTCAAATATATATCTATGTATGTATCTATAATAAGATTATATTGTAAGCTCTTTAAATGATCGATAATATCGGATAAATTTGTAAGGATGAGTAAATAAATGTAAAAAATTGACAATTAATGTGGTTTGATTTATATCTATGGTGAAAAATACGTGAACTCACAAATTCACTATATGGAGCCGTAAGTCATGTTTTAATTTTATGGTTTTTATGTTTTCAATGCATAGCCTTGATTAAAAAAAAAATTTAAGAATACTTAATTTTTTTTTATTGTTGTTGTTGTTAAAAATACAGAGTGTCAAATTTTGAGAAAAATGATAATTATGATGTTGTATTTATGGCAATAAAAAGAAAACTAATTGTCCGATAATTATGATTTTGGACTCACTTTAAAGATAAGTTAATAGCAATTAACAAAAAAATATAAAATTAGTATGTTGTTTAATTTCTTCTTCTTTAAATTTCCCGCCAAAATGTTCTTTTTCAATTTTCTCAAAAACTAATTTTTTTTTTTTTTTTTTTTTTTTTTTTTTAAATTTGGCAACTATTATTTTACAACATATTAAAACACTGGACCAGCGTTATTTTTTATATTCTTGCAAAATCTGTTTTAGTAAGAGCATTATTTCATTTTTATATGGAAAAACTATATTTGAATAGATATGTATATCTCTTTGTTTTGGAATTACATATTTACAAAAAAGACAGTTCAGTTAAATTATTAGTATTTATTTATTTTCAAACCCAAAGATAATTTTACTTTATTGTTTAAAATTCAATCTTATTCTAATTAAAAATCACAATTTAAATTTAAGATAATCATCAGAATTAGAATATTTTTTACAATTCAAATAGCCATCCTCTGTTGGAATGAATGCGTGAAAACCGTGAGTTCCTTTTACTGTTTTTAAATTTTCAAACCTAGTTGCAAGTTTTATTTGCTTTGATTTATGTTCTGCGTCTGAACAAAATCCAAAATTGATATCTGTTTTCAACGTTTTAGCCCATTTAAATAATTCATCTGCATTGGTTATTGTACTGCCGTATTCCATTGTGAGACTAGCTCTGGATGCCATTCTTTTGATGGTACCCCCTACTCCATCACATGGACCTTTTCCATGAGCTGTTGCATGAAAATGCCATTCGCAGTCAACTCCAAAATCCTCTTTGTGTTTTAGGATGTTCTTAAAATTTTTCTTATTTTTATAATGCGTGACTGCACCATCGGTAATATAATAAATTTTAGATAAACTGGATATTTTAGTTTTCAAAAACTGCATTAATTTCTCAATAAATAAGTGAACCGCTACAGTATCGTGGTGAAGACAATCCGATATTATAACGAAGGTGTGGTGATGTAATTTGCCTTCTAAATTTTGGTAAATTACAAATGGATGAATAGTCGCTTGTTTATTATTCCAATGAAAACCTTGTGCGGCATTTTGCATTATAAATGCATAATTTTCTGCAAAATCACATAAAACTATCACCTCGGTAGACTTCAGCGCCAATTTTTTATTTTTTAAGAAACTGGACTGCTGAAGTGACATGAAGTAATAGATTCTGCATCTTATTTATGAAATAATCCAGAAATACATCTAACGGTTGTGAAAAAGTTTCCAAATTGCATCTGTCGGTAGAAACCCACTGATTAAACTTTAACTCAGCATCCTCGCAGCCATGCCCCAGAAATGCATTTTTCAAATATTGTTTAAAGTTATCCAGTCCTGGGCAGCTTTCGCATTCTAGAAGGTAATATGTTGGTGTAGGCTCAACACATAATATAGATGAAATACAATCCCGGTAGTCTGCTATCTTTCCGTTGGTAAAAGTTTCCATTTTGGTACCATAAATAAATAATTTGACATTTTGATGTATGGTACACACGCAGACTGTATGCGTTCCACTACTACCTGGTTGTACACAGTATTTAGGACGAAGTAGTGAAAATTTGGAAAATCCAATTTTTTTTGGTTCATCGCCCTGATGCAACGACTTATATCCCTCGTAGCATTCTTTCAGTGTACACATCATTAGCCGCTTTTGAACTTTAGCCTTATCGATAGTTAAATAATCGTTTTTACCGGGCATTATCCGACTAACATCATCATCAGTGTAATAAGATAATACAGCTTGCTTCAGCTCATCACTTATTCGCTTTCCTACTTTAGTTGCTGGACGACTTAGTGGACCGTTCTTGTCCCGTACATCTTTAGCTGTTCGGACCATATGTTGCGTTGCGTTGAACTCGCTCTGAATTTCTTGCATGGTTAATGATTTTGGCAATATAGTAAGTAACTGAATCTTATCACTGGTTTTCTCCAGTTCTTGGAATTTGGTTTTTAGGTCACCAATCAATTCATCATATAGTTTAATCTTCCTTTGGTCATCGGTTGACTGATTAGCGGCACGATTCCCGAAACCAAAGATGTTGATAATGTCATTGAAGTTAAACCGATTAATTTTTGCTGCTGCTGTTTTGGCCTGACTTCCAATGTACTCGGATATATAGGAGACTTCCCAATAACGGGTAACACCTCATTTATTTTTTCCAAAACAGCTATATTTTTGAAATAACACGCTTCACTATCACTACTATCATCGTCATCGGCTCTTTGCGGTGTTATAGGTGATGTTGCTGATGGTCCCGCAACTGGTGACAATTCTGGTTCTATTTTTCGTCGTTTGCATGTTAGATTTATATAGCACGTTGAACAGATATACAATTTATCTTGATTCTCAACCGATTGTGGCATTAATTGCTTAACATAATCCGTAACTGGTTTTAGTTTACTCGAACACTTTGAGTCGCGAAATGGTTTACAACACTTTCGAAATTTATCCATTATCAAATTTAATGCACTAGTACTTATTTATCAGTCACTTTAACACACTGTTTTTTTTACAAATTTTAAAAAATGTTGCTCCTTATTTAAATGTTGTTTACAAATAATCACAATGTCAACTAATCAAAATTTTAAATTTTAACTGTTATTTATATCGACAATATTTTTTTTTTGGTTTTCAAAAGAATTACTCATCGTTTAACAGGTACACCTGTCAAGTAAAAATAATCAACCCCCCCAATAAAAAAGGAAAAAAAACATTTTATTTAGTCTTATAAAATAATCTAAGAAACTAAAGGGATTTATGGTACTATGGTTAACCAATTTTCAAACGATATAAACCAGGGGGTGGCACCTTCCAATTCGGTGACTCATACTTAAATGTGACGCTAAATTGAATATTATTAATAAACAAAACAAAAAAATTAAACAGTAGCAAAACACTGAAATATCTATTCAAATATAGTTTTTCCATATAAAAATGAAATAATGCTCTTACTAAAACAGATTTTGCAAGAATATAAAAAATAACGCTGGTCCAGTGTTTTAATATGTTGTAAAATAATAGTTGCCAAATTTAAAAAAAAAAAAAAAAAAAAAAAAAAAAAATTAGTTTTTGAGAAAATTGAAAAAGAACATTTTGGCGGGAAATTTAAAGAAGAAGAAATTAAACAACATACTAATTTTATATTTTTTTGTTAATTGCTATTAACTTATCTTTAAAGTGAGTCCAAAATCATAATTATCGGACAATTAGTTTTCTTTTTATTGCCATAAATACAACATCATAATTATCATTTTTCTCAAAATTTGACACCCTGTATTTTTAACAACAACAACAATAAAAAAAAATTAAGTATTCTTAAATTTTTTTTTTAATCAAGGCTATGCATTGAAAACATAAAAATCATAAAATTCAAATATGACTTACAAAAATTTGTGATTTCACGTATTTTTCACCCTATATATTTATACAACGTCAGTGACACAACTGAATGTATAGCTGTAATTGCCAGGTAAGCAGTTTTACTAAATCAAATATTACTTTCAAAAATTCTAATCTGATTTGCTACTACTATTTCTAGGATTATAAATATCTGAGATTAGTCTATCAGTCTATTCAGATCTGATTATTTTGATGTCGTTCTGACAATGAATATAAATGTTGATGTTCTCAACAAGCTGAACAAAGGTGCCGACTTTGTAAGCAGTCATGAAATTGCAAGGAAACTTTAAATTCACCACTCAACTGTTTTGGTTCTTATTATGTAACCTGGATACACAAAGACGCTGTTGTTTGAGTGCTACACGATTTGACAGTCACAAATTTAGTAGACTGAATTTTCATTTGCAGCGCAGCCCTTGATTGGCAACAAGACTATACTTGTTTTGATCTTTGCAAAAACTTCTTAATGGATCTAATTTGGTTTCAATAGAAACCTACTTGGGTCACTTGGCTCTGATTTATGACGAGAAACCACCATAGATCTATACTGGTAAAATAATGGTTAAACCATAAAAATAAACGATTGTCGGCATATTATGGTAAACGCTATCCAAAGATAAAACTATACGAGTCACGAAACTAAAGTGGATATTTGGTTTTGAGGTACAACATATGGCGAAATTACTATCTTTCCAGAAATAACGATTAATTTGGATGACAACACAAACAAATAATTTGCCAACAATATAATTCGAGCGTCGATCCTACGACGATTTTATTTTAAAACTCTTAAGTGGTAGGTATGTATTCAAGAATTCAGCAACTGCACAGATTTTGCAGTCAAAAATATAATTTTGCGGGAGAAGCAATTTTGCAATCGTTTTATGTTAACTGCAACGATGTAAGCTATGGTTAATGTAGTGGAACAAAAACACCTGTGACATACAGTCCTTTCGCATTAAAAGCCCCGATTTTTATAAATGCAACCCTCACTCATGGTTTATACAAATCGAGATGCAATCTCAGCTTCACCAAATTGCAGAGGATCGTACAAAATTAACAGCGGCAAGCCCATTACTTACGGATATGTTCGAAAAAGACAAAAATATTACGCTAAAACAGACATTAATTGAGAGGTTTCAAGAAGAGTGATTAGAGGAAATTATCGATAAAAAAGATATCGGCGATGATAAACCATCCGAGGTTTACAGGGGGATGAAGAGGCTAGCAGATGCAAACACCAATGAAGGCATTCTGAGGAGATTATGGTTCAGGAGGTACCAAAGATCATACAAGTGGCATTTGGGTTCGAGGAAAAACCAACCAGCAACCTGATAAACAAAGCAGATCGAATGTTCGAAGCAACGGAATTTTCCAATATTTCTCAAATGGATTCCTACTCAACATCATCATCATGTAATAGGTTACTGCCAACTTGAATGTTGTATAAGATGACAGAAATTTATTGAACATATCAGAGGTTGAAGAGATGAATGAGCAAATCCCTCAGCAAAATCAAGCTCTTTAAACGATTAAATCCGACTATCCAATCGGTAGACAGTCGAGAACAAGCGAGCTGCCGTCTTTTTCTAAGAGATAAAACCTTAATACTCCTTGTTCTTGTGGACACTGGGGCTGATCTTTCGGAGATTTCATAATAAACTATTTACAAGAAAATCTAGTGCTGTGCCTTTCGGAAGTGAATGGTACAACTATCAAGACTTTTGGGACTAAATTATTCTTCGTCGATATTGAACTACGATCTATACCCACCCTTTCGTTTACTCTCATCAGTAAACCGACCAATCATCTGAGCGGTTTTTTAAAACATAATACGGCCAATAATCCCACTCCAAAACACTTAGTGGTTAAAAACGGATGCGATAAATTACTAAAAGAATTTCCTGCCCTCATCGAATCGCCAAATATTTAGTTAAATACAGCGTGGTTCATCACATCGGTCAACTCCCATTTTCGACATTTCCACGCCGGCTGGATCTCACAAAACATAAGGCAGCATATAATGAGTCCGCACATACGATCGATCATCACCACTCATAATGGTTCAAAAGAAGGAAAGTACAGGTTGTAGTACATGTGGAGATTATGGTCGAATGCCATTACGTTACCGGATATATACGAGTACATTCACAAATTGCATCTACAAACATTGTTCAAATATAAATGATTTTTGGTCTTCGAAATACAGCTCAAACTTTTTAACGCTTCATAAATAAAGTATTAAAAGATCTTGATTTCATATTCGTTTACATTGAAGATATACTGGTGGCAAGCACGACTGAGGAGGAATAGTTATGTCATTTAAGGCAAGTTTTACAACGTCTTGCAATATACGATGTCAAAATAAAGACTTCCAAATGCTTTTGGTGTTCCATCACATGAATTCGTCAGCCACCACTTATCACCGCTGTCCCACATTTAGCGAAATTTTTTCAACCAAATCAAACGACCCAAAACAGCCTGCAGTTTCAAGAATTCAGAATTCAAGTACTTACTCTGCGACGTGTCGTTTTTGTAGTTTTCGATTCACTGCACGGTAGACATTAAAAAATGAATAACAAACATACTAAATCGCAACATAGTAATTTCAAAATTCCAGAAACTCGTTTCCAACATGGTAATATTAAGTCAGTCCGGTACCGCCATCTGAAAGAAAACGATATTGTATATTCACTTAAGTTGATAGATTCACTCGTTGGCCTGAGGCATAACCTATGCCAGATATTACCGCTACCAACGTTGGTGAAACGTGCATAGGTGGCGGTCCTCTTGAAATTACGGCAGATCAGGGCAGCCAATTTAAGTCAAAATCCTTCTCTGAATTAACACGAATTCTACGATCACAAAGATTTCATAACACCGCTAACCCATCCTCAAGTGAATGGAATGGTAGAGCGCTTTCCCAAGAATTAAACACATTTCACTTAGAGCTCGAGGTTATACCAAGTATTGGAGCTCTGAATTATAACTATAATTTTTCTGGGCATGAGAACATGTGTTAAAGAAGACCTTTTCATGCCCTAGTGCACAACCTCTTCATCGTCTGATGATTTTATACAACAGCTTCGCACAAGGATATATTTTATATAACGACTTTTAAATAAAAGTGAAATTGTAGCTGAATTCGATATTCAAGATAAACAGAAAGTAAGTTTGTCAAACATTGACGTAACCTTCTATGTTCGATATGTGATTTCGGATTTTAGCACTAACGAGTAAATCGTTCGTGCTACTGGTCCAGTCCATCAATAAGAAAAATCTTGCATTATTAGTATTACCGTCAGTATTGAAAATACTACAAAAATATAAATCATTTAAATTACCAGCCATATCGAAAATAATACGCAGTATGAATTAGAATTTATGTTATCTTCCAAACTTTCCTTATAGCAATTTGTCCTCCACAGTGTGACATATACGATGAAATCATCAGTATTTTCCCAAACAATAAAATATTAATTTCTAAACTTTTTGTTCTACAGATATACGTTTTTGTTTATGCTATATAAATAAAATAATTGAATAAATAACTAATAAAATAAATAAACAAATATCGGGGAAAAAATTTCCTTTTCCAATAATTTATTCATAAATTCAAGTAGTTACGGTTGTTAAACTTTATTATTATTACTATTATTTTTATTGATGCTACTGTTATTATTTTATTATATTTTTATTCAAATCAAATTTATTAATTATATAATAATAATAATAATTTTGGTTTATTGTTTATATCTGTAATTTTAAACATATCAACGTCAAAAAAATTAATATTTTCATTCAAAAATAAATCCAACATACATGTATATGTAATTAGCATTCATATTTAATTCTACTATTTAAAATTTAAAAATGATTTCAATTTTTGTTGAGTGATGAAAAATTATTAATTATTATAATCAATAATTTATTTGTTGAGTATATATGTCACGAAAATATTATTTTAACTTTTTTTTCTTTTTTGAATGGCAAGGAATTATTAATAATAAATAAATATGTAAATATAATAAAACAAAATACAACAAATAAAAATAAGGAAAATTATTATATAAATTGTGATAATTTTAGTTTTGCTGTTATTTTAAAAATAAATATTTGTCAAACTATGTATGTATGTATATCCACACATACATTACATACTACAATACACAAAGTTATTTATATAATTATACAAGTAAATTTATTTACATTCCATGTTATTGTATATTTGTTTAAATAATAAGAAGGCTTTATTTACATTACATACATACATATGTACATACAAACGTATAATGTTACGATACATAGTACTATTGTAAATTGAATATTTATATAGTTTTGATCGAATCAACTAATTCACGTATAGATTCGTGACTGTAATCAATTAATCAGCGCATTGATATTGATTAAAATTTAGTAATTGTGAATTGTAATATAATTTTCATTGTGTTTAATCTATATAATTTCCAAATTTTGAATATTTTGATTTAATTTTATATATATCAAAATTAATCGCCTAAGACATTATATTAATTGACGTTTAGATGGAACACGAAAATGTCAAATGATGCCACTATTAACTACAATAATAAAGGGAATTTCGATTTACAAAAATATAATTCCATTTTTTTTAGATGTTCACAATACATTTAAAAATTCAGAATTTCAAAAATACGAATATCAATAATCACGGATTAATTCAGGATATCAAAAATTCACTCGTAGATTATAATTTAGAATAAGTCAGAAAAACGATATGAAAATTCAGAAAATTTATAAATTTTTAAATACAGAACTTCAGAAATTCGGATGTTCTGTAATTAAGAAATTTAGAAATCTAAAAGACGAAATTTTAACCATTCTGAAATTTGGAAATAAATTCAAAAATTTGATTCTACATTTTTAAATTTAATGTTGAAGAAATGGATAAGCTTAGAAATTCAAATATTGAAGCAGCGTACATAACATCGGGAGTATTTACCATAGTATTGAGTTGAAGTTAGACGCTGATGTTTTCGCTCAAAATTTAGCCCATTTTGTTAGATTTGCTAAATTTTTCATTATCAATTTGAGATTGGCTGTGTCAAGTCAATACCAAATTGTTTATTATTGTGCGTTTTGAGATAACATGTCTTATTTTAGATTTTTCAATTTATTAGTTGTAGCGGTCATTTTAAATAACAAATAAATTTATCGAAATCGAGCAAAATATTGATATGGCCCGATTGGGACTGATTCACTAATTTACTACACAACAACAAAACACAATTCCAAATTAAAAATCATAATAATTAATATTAATCAAATGACGAAAGGTGGGTGATTTCTGGTAGATCGGCATACCGTCGGACAAAACGATGCTCATCTCTGTGACGGATTATTATCCCTACTACGGGTTATTTTGGATACTCACAAATTATGAATTTTGAATGAATGCGAATACCTGCTGAAAATCATTTATTTTAATTAAAAATATGTAATAATTATATTATATAAAAATCTAATTTTATTATAATATTACATAATTTTATAATAAAATTAAATAGCTACACGAAATATAATTAAAACAATATACATATGTACACAAAAATTATCGGTGACACGGAATAGAAAAATCAAATCAAATTAAACGTCAAAATTCAAACACTGCGTATAATAGTCATAATTTAGAAAAAAAAATTTTTTTGTTGGTAACCCTGCGGATCATTTTGCTCAAAGATAAATTTTTTTTAACTCGAGTATGGCATAAGTAGGAGGAGCTTATATCATTTTAAGCGATTTGATTGATCGAAAGATTGGAAAAAAGGGGAAAAATGTACTATGGTAAATTCTCCCGATGTTATGTACGCTGCTTCAGAAATACTTAGATATTAATGTAGTATATTATTCAGCAAGGCCAACTCATATAGTTAATTAGCAAGCGAGTGAGGAGCAATTAGAAAAAGAAGTTCACAAGTTCATATGTGACATACAGCAAATAAAAGCAGTTAAAAAATCTAAACTGATTCCTCAGTGTAAAAAGTGCCAAGTCTACGGACACACGCAAAACTTTTGTAATAATGAGCCCAGATGCGTGTAATGTGTAGAAAACACCGTACGGCTGAATGTACAAAACAAAAAGACACCCTACCAAAATGTGTCAACAGTGGAGAGGCACATGCAGCCAACTACACAGGTTGAATTGTTATAAAAGAGCTGCACACTCACTGTTGGAAGTTCGAGAAAAAAACATAGTTCTGTTTTAGTCGAAAAAAGTCAAACAACATCGGAATTAGCCTCGCTTTGCACATAATCTAAAAATTCTTGCATGGAACTGCAATGGTTTGCAATATTGCAAAGACAACATCAAATCTATTTCTTGATTTAGAAAAAATAGATACATATATGCTTATTATTTGAAACACACCTTACTACTCAAAGTCATAAAAAAATCCGAGGCTACGAAGTTCACTCAGCAGTACATTCTAATAATATTGCACGAGGGGGCAGTGCCGTGATTTTAAAAAAAAATATAAAATATGCTCTCCAACAAAAACTTGAAAGTGATGAAATACCAGCAATTAGCGTTAGAATTATTACTCGCAACCACAAAATAGTGGTAGCCGCAATATATTGCCCACCTAGATAAACATCAAAGAGAATGCTTATACTCACATCTTCAAGCAGCTAGGTGAGAAATTCATAATCGGGGGTGACTTCAACGCTAAACATAAAGACTGGGCATCAAGACTAACAACAACAAAAGGGAAAGAGCTTCTTAAGCAATAATTAAATACAACTGCAACTGGCATTCTACGGGAAAACCAACTTGAATTGACCCAGCAATTAATATAAAACACCAGACCTAATTGATTTCTTTATAACAAGAAAAATTCCGGTTGATTATCTACAAGTGCAGGAAGAATTTGACTTCACGTCTGACCACTCCTAAAATTTAATGATAATAAATAATACAATAATTACAAATGATAAACAACCAATGTTAACAAATAAATATACTGATTAGAAAAACTTCAGAAATGAACTAAAGAAAACTGGAAAAGTACTAACACAACAAATAAAAAAATCGCTGGCAAATGCTACCCAATAAAAATTAAATACTAGTATAGAGGAGAGAAGTACCTGAAGGGAATGGCAACGAACACGAGACCCAGCCGTCAAAAGTAGATTAAATAATTTAACACAACGAATACGCAGAGAAATGCGGGAATTTAAAAATAAATCAATAAATTCATAGCTACAATCTCTCACCTACGATAAAGATAGTGATTATTCATTGTGGAAAGCAGCAAAATATTTGAAAAGGCCAGTTACGCTCATACCAACAATAAGAACAAATAATGGTCGCCTGGCAAAAAACAAAGAAGAAAAAGCAGAAAGTTTCGCGCATCCTCTCGAGCGTACCTTTCAGCCCAATTTAACAACACATAATCAACGGGATATACTGATTGAAAACCATACAACTATCCCGAGACAGGAAATCCCATTAACTAATGCTAAAGAATTGAAACAAGAAATAAAGAACCATGTAGTACTTAAAAAATCACTAGGATGTGACTTGATGACTTGAGAGATTCTCAGAGACATGATTAATGCTTCCTTCAGACTCCGTTATGCCAGATAAGTCTCCAGGTGAATTCACTTCGTACAGGCCAATATAATAATAACAGTGTTAAAGGCCATTACTGGCCCCTTACTGAATCAACAATCTGGCTCCAACGGTTTCGATCCTGAGCTTGGTCTTCATACTGTCTTAGACAATCTGAAGAGGCCAAGTCGTTCTCTACATCGTGGAGCCATCGTCGCCTGCCACGACCTCTGCGCCTACCATATGGTGGCTCTCCTTTCAGAGATCGCTGCACAATTCGTTCCGGATCAGCACGCAGAACGTGACCGAGCCAGCGTACTCGCTGAGATCTAACTTCATGTACAATATCGGGGATCTTCATCAGATCTCTGATCTCGAAATTGTACAGAGCTCGGTATGTACCATCTATTTCGCGTTTAGGGCCGTAAATCACACGTATGATTCTTCTCTCAAATGTAAGGAGCCATCTCTCGTACTCATCCGTCAGCGCCCAACTTTCACATCCAAACATAACAACGGGTCTGATCAACGCTTTGTAAAGCTTCAGCTTCACGGCACTTGATAAATGTTCAGATTTTAGCAGTGGCCTTAGAGGATATAAAGAACGACTGCCAGCTGCCAGGCGCACTTTAATATCCTCACCCACACTGTTATCGTGAGTGATAAGAGAGCCCAAATATTTGAACCTCCTCACTCCCTCAAACGTGTGGTGGCCACTACTAAAATCTGGTGTGCCATTGTCTCTAAAACCAGAGATCAGGTATTTCGTTTTGGACTCATTGATCTGGAGTCCAACAGAAGCTGAAAACTCTACAAGCGGATCAAGTATTTCTTTCACTCCGTTGCTATTCAGTCCAATCACGCATATGTCATCTGCATATGCAAGCACTTGATTGGACTGGCGATATAAGATGTTGCGCTGAGGTGTTTCAGTTTTACGGGCCAATATCACTCCTACTAATTATGTCAAAACTGTTTGACAGGCTATTACTAAAACGAATTAAACCAGAAATTGTAAAATAAGGGGCTGTTCCGTCCCATCAGTTTGGATTTAGAGAGAAACACTCCGCAATCGATCAAGTCCATAGAATAACAGATTTAATAAAGGAAAAAAAGATTTATTGAGCCATATTTCTTGACATAGCACAGGCATTTGACAAAGTCTGGGTAGATTTTTTAATATTTAAATTGGAAAAAACTCTGCCATTTAAATATTGCGAACAGCTAAATTCATACCTGAAGATATTTTAGAGTTAAAAATGGGGTTTAATCCAGCATAAAAAAAGCTAAAACAGGAGTCCCGCAGGGAAATGTCTTAGGGCCATTTCTTTTCGTTCTGCGACTTACCGCAGATGAGCAATACAACTACCGCCACGTTTGCAAATGCCACTGTAATTCTAGCTTGGTGACACAATCGGTGGTCACATTCAAACTACAAATAGCCATAAATAATATACAAGATTGACTAGCTAAGTCGAGAATTAAAGTGAATGAATTGAAGCCTACTCACATTAACTTCATTAATAGATCAATAGAACCACTACCTATGACTCTCAATAATATTTCTGTACCTCATGCAAATCAAGCAAAAGAAAGCCAAAGAGCTTCAACTAAAATATAGAAAAATCTGCTGGTTAATTGGTAGAAACTCTCAGTTATAAGTGCTCAAGCCTGTCTGGACATATGGACTATGCACCAAAACCAGCAATCTACAGAGTATAGATAGTTCAACGATTTAAAAATAAAGTTCTCAGAGGGATTGTAAATGCCCCTTGGTACGCTCATAATAGTGACCTTCATAGAGATCTCGGAATAGACCCAGTCGTAAGGGGAATAATCCATCATCACCCTACCATCGAAGCTGTAAGACTACTTCATCAAGAAGGTATCATAAGAAGACTCAAAAGACTAAAACCTTTTGAGTTACCTGAATAGTCCGCATAATGCAAAATCAACCAAAACAACACTTTATGGAAAGAATACATAGGAGTGTTTTATTATTATATTGTCTGAGTCAAACGCTGTTAGTCAAAAATGACTAGTTACTTTGTAAAAAAAATTTATTGTTATCATAAATAAAACATTTAAAAAAAAAAATCAATTTGAACACGTCTTCCAATTTTCTCTAAGGAAACCGGCATCCGCAAAATCAAAACCAGTATGTGACTGTCAACCTTATAGAGTACTATAGATAGAACAACATCAAAAACTACAATGCAAAATAAAAAAAATACTGATGCAATTGATTTTGCTTAATAAAAAGAGAGGAAAATACTAATTAAAGCAACGAGAACTACGCGATTTTTTTTAGTTTGTCGTGAATGTAATTTTTATCTGCTAAAACATAAAATAAAACTTTAAACAATTATTATAAATATTTAACTGTGATATTGTGTATTATTTTATAATCGCAAAGTGCTGTTGTGTGAAAATTCATATTTACTTAAAGAAAATGAAATTTCTTTCCATAGTTTTTGTAAAATGCTACTGAATTATTGTTATTTATAATTGTCTCGCTCTCTTCTTTCTCATATTTCAAAATAAACACAAAGTAAAATAAAAAAATCGTAAAAATTGTTTCACAACAAAAGCTTACTAAATCTATCTATAGTTTAATCTAAGCTGTGAACTTACAAAATTTACTTTTAAAATTTTCGCCCAGAAGAAAGAGAAAATAAAGTATTTTGTTATCATTTATTTCAAGTTAATTTTATTATATGTAAATATTCACAATAAAATGTTTATACATAATTACGTATATTAAATGTAATGCATAGTGCATACAATAAAATTAAGAGTATTTCAAAATTATATATGCTAGTTACTAGTATACTAATTAACACTCGTCGTTGATAACCTTATGTTGCTTATACATTTCTAATTCATTTAGCAGCACATGTTCTTCGTCATAATTGACAAAATCAGATAATATTGAGCTCATTCACGGACATATATTTAAACAAACATTACCACACGCGGCACTGGGGTCATTCCCGAATAAATCTTTTGAGCCATATCGGCGTTCGAGTCCAGTTGATACGATAAAAAAATGTTTTAGAGCAACCCACTGTTCCAGAATTCTCGATGCGACAGCTTCTAATGATAACCTACTCGTCGGTGACATTTTCAAAATTTTATGGGTTTCTATTTTAAAATATTCCTGGAATTCTCTGAATTCCTGCTGGCCGCTTTGATCTATGAGAGAAAAATAAATATATGTTTCGTGCCATCTGTTATATATTTTCGGAAAGTTTTGTAGCAGCAACAGATGCACATAAATGCAACGAATGATAGATACATCACATTACATACAAGTTTGCTTGCACATTTTTCAACAGAGTTCGTACCCCAGATGTACTCCCCATTAATACGGATGCATTATCAGATGCAAAGCCGACCGAATTGCTTATTGGTACTTTAACCGTTTCAAAATATTTTATTATTTCCTTATAAATAGACTTTGCATCGGAATTATTTAGTTTTATGCGACCAAAAAACCTGTCACGTACTTTGCCTATACCGAAATCAATATATCGCAAAACCAAACATTTATTAACACTAACATCTGTGGTACCGTCGACAATCAAGGAACAGTTTTGCTTTCTCAAATGATTTGCAATATTAGACAGCCCTTCTAAGAAATGTGTATTGTTGGTTTCGGTTGCTTTAGTTTTACCACATTTCAAATCTTTTACTGTCGCTGAGTATCCAGCTATAGTTTTAATTAACATTATTAATGGGGTAACTAAGCTAAAAGCCAAATTGTGTTGTATAATAAACATAATTATGCGTAGCTTGGCAATTTTAATTTGAGTTAATTTTTTGGTGAATAATCTGGTTTGGTCAGCGTCAAACATGACTGGTTGAATTTTGTACGATTCAATTTTATTTTTACTTGGTTTGACCACAATAGGCATTGGATTTGTAAATTTTACATGATCGCTTATACATTAAATAGGCTAAAACTAGGTCTTGTTAAAAATGGGCAGCCCATAAATGTTAAAGGTGACGGAAATAGCAATTGATTGGTTTAAATTCGAAAATGTGTTAAACAAACAATATTAAGTCCATAATACCAGAGCTTCCCACTAACCATTGAAACAATATATGTATATTCTTTGAGATGTTTGTAACAAAGTACTATAATCTTTTGGTAAGAATTTAGATCTACGCAATTTTAAAATTCCAAGCAAATCATTTAATGCTCGATGTGTGATTCGATGAACCAATGCCCAGTTTTTTAATTCTTTCAACATCGAAAGTTTGCTTTCAATTTCCGCTACCTAATTGTAATTTCATTATTGTTATCGTTAGCATCATCGTGTTCTATGACTTCTTCTAATGTTTGCTTTCTGGTTTGTTGTGGAAATTCCGCAGCACAAATATCACTACTAAAACTAATATAATTCAAACAGTGATGAACTCGAGGTAATATCAAAATTGGCATCACTTGAAATGGCACAATATGTGATATTATTTTGGGAACACTTTGTTTCAGTAAATATTTTGAAATTATTCCTTTCCAAATTACCTAATTTTTTACCGTTCTCTAATACGATGATGTAGAATGAAAAGGTTTACGGTTTATTTTCATTTTTTTCGAATATTTATTAACTGTAGATATTAATTTCACAAGATATTAAATGTATGTTTACTTAAAGAAATTTCTGACCTAAGAAAATCGTATAAATTACATGACAATATAAATACATTAACAATGTAAGTGTTCAGTTAGTGCATGAGATAGCTATAATCTCTCATTAAAGTTATTTAATGTAATCAATAAGTGATGGTACAAATACATTTGCAATGTAAATTGCAGGAAACCTTCATGGTATCTAATATCTCATCGATTCTACAAAACGTAAACATTTTGTAAATGTAATCATATAATGACAAAGTATATAAAAAGTAATGTAACATTCGGAACTATAAGTTAATCGTTACAGTTTAACCGTACTGTACATATTCTGAAACGATCTTTTTTAGAAGTATAGATGCGCGCTACATTATTTTCACTATTGTAAATGATACAAAAATAATTTGTGACAATGGTACGAAGGGCGAAGTGAGAGGTCTGGTAAAAATGAAACAGGGAATAATATTTTCGGCCAATCCTAGATGCCATGTGTCAATACCATCTTTCATTAGACCAAATTAAAATTTTCAGACAGATCTGTTATTTAGTTCAGTTTTGATAGCCATTGAAACCAGACACCCTTTGTTGTAGCCTTTTTGTAGTTTCTTTAATCACTTCTTTGGTGCATGAGTAGTGAGTATTATGAACTAAGAGTTTTTCAGATAAACTAATGCTGTTATATAAAAATAAGGTTGCATCAACCGAATTACCAGCGTTACTATGTTTGATGGTTTCACAAATGCTTCTACATTGCCTTTGTAAATGGCAAAACGCTGGCCAAAACACATACATATATATCATTTTATACCATATTTGGCCTTCTTTCGTTTTGAAAAGAGGTGAAATTCAGAGGAAGGCTCAGTTTGATATATATCAAACTGAGCCTTCCTCTGAATTTCACGGTGCTTTTTTCACGGCTAAAAAGGTGCTTTGTAGTTCACCAAAACATGGGTTCAGTTAAGACAGGGGTAACCTCCTTAAGTTTTCACTGGGGTTCAGTTAAGACAGGGTAACCTCTTTAAGATGTCCGAGTTATCACTATTTTCTGTTACAAGACCATTAAAACATCGTAGTATTTGTTGAAACCGTCGGCCGGATATTGTAAAAATAAATGACGAATCACTATTCGTATTTTGGGTAGCAGGTATTTTAAGCTTGGAGTAGACAACGTCCCAGCTATTTGATCATTTCATATTCATCAATTTTTTGAAAAGTGGTAACTAGGTGATTTCTGGTGTTTGGTTGATTGTTCTCACATAGATTTCTTCCATATAGGTTAGTTTACATGAACTAACTTTCCAGTTATTTCTTTTGTAAATAATATATCAAAATTGTATTAAGGGCTTGATTCTTGATCAATGTTTACTTTAATGGAAAATTTGGAATGTTCTTCCTATTATCATACAACTGTTCAATGTTTAGATTTCCGTCATCCATGGTTTTATAAACCTTTCATTCAACGTCACCATCTGCGTCTGATCAATATGATAGATTAGAAATAAAATCAGAATGGAGGACGAACTTAGAACTTATGTTTTTAATTGTATTTGCTTGCAGATGCAATATTAATGTATAAGAACTTTAATAAACATTTCGTGATTTACAATCCAACCCCACAATCACATTGGACGGTACTCAATATTTTAATTAATAAACGTATTATAATTATTTTGATGAAGTTTATTAAAAAATGTGTCACAAACATATTAAAATAAATATCATTTCATAAATTATATATAATTTATTATTCCCAAGTATACCAATTCACCATGTATTAAAATTAAACTCGACATAATTAATTTTATATATAACAACATTTAATTATTATCATACACCATTCATCAAAAATTGGTTTAAAATTTAAATTACGTTCCCAAAATAAAAAATAAATACATGAAAGTAATTTACATTTTCATTTCAATTGGAATTGGAATACAATTCTTTTGTTTGATTTTTTATATTTTTTATTTTTTATGACAACTCAACAACCAATTGTCCATTCTGTTGAACTCGGAAATTTTTCATATATTTTCACGTGTGTCACGTTTTCCGGCAAATTATACAACAATACATTAAAAAAAAAATCGGGAGGCCGATTTTAATTTTCTGATTTAATTTTTATTTTTATTTTTAAATTTTTTGATTGCCCAAAGTAATTTCCATTACAGCTCCGCTTATCCGTTTATTTTAAATTGAGTTTCAAGTACGTTCATATACATAATTATTATTATTTTTGGTAGTTATGAATTACTTTTATTTTTTTATTTTTCCATAAATTTTTTTTTTTTGCTGTTGTTCCTGATAGAAATAATAAATAATAAAAAATTTATTCAACCATAAATGGAATTCGCAAAAAAAAAAAAAAACAAAGAAGAAAAACATCCATTCACTCAATAAATTTCCATATTTATTATGAAAAACCCCAGTTTTTTTTTCCTGTTGGGATTTTTATTGTGAATTCGGTTTGATGGAAAGCTCGATTTATTTTTTTTATTATATATTTTTTACCTCATCACCATTCTGATTATATTATTATTATTACTGCTATCATTATCATTGTCATACATTTTAGTCATTTATATTTTATCCGTGAAAATTTATTTTATTACATTTGAATAAAAATGTTGCATTGTGTTGCTGTCATTTCGAGCATAATTTTTTTTTTGGGGCGGGTGGCAAATAAATTATATTTTTTTTGTTTCGGTTATATAAGTGTAATTTAAAAACGTGTTAAATTATTAAATTTCATTAATTTGATGAGCCAAATAGTTCGTGAATGAATTGAAGAGAGAATATCAGCCAATAATTATGTAAATTACTGAGTTTAGTTCTCGATAACAAAATAGAAAAACAAATTCAATTAAATGTTTATAGTTTATATTGTTTTGTTAAAATTTTAAAAGCACCTTAATTTTATATATCTTGCTGAATTTCCTAAATTGCATTAATTTGTATATTATATTCCCAATAATTAGAAATTCAATTGTTTTATTAAATCATTTCGTTCCATGTGGCTTTTAAACCGCAAATAGTGTCATTTGAATTTTTTTTATGAACTTAAGAAATTTGAATAATTCGTTTGTTGCATTTTGCATAGGTAGCAAGAAGCTGAAAGTTGTACGTAACGCAACCCTAATTCTAATTTTAGAGTAAATGTTAGAGCATAACTATTTCATGTTGATCAATTTTGAAACTGTCTGTATATGTGTCTGTGTGTCAAGGAAGGCTTGAATTATTTCCAATAATTTCACTTCAGAAGTATTTGAGGAGTTTTTTTAAAAGATTAATTAGAAAATAATTCGAATTTGCAAGTGATTATCTTCCGTATATCCTGTTATGCACACACCGCAGAAGACATTGCAACAATTGTACAAACATTATTATTCATTTAAATTCTTTGTTTCTTATCACACAATTTCCTTAGATAATATTTATGCAAGGTTTATCCTAAATTTGGTTTAAGTCAGGTCAGAATAATCCCATATGTGATGTACATATATAAATCAATTTACGAATAGAAACATCTTAAGAAGAATTTCCAATATGTATTTATGTAAAATTTCACTACTATAAAGCATTTCCATTGTCAAGTCGAATTTATACATTTTTTTCAGCACAGAAATATTCAGCTCTGCAGATTAACATAATATTTTATTATATTGGCAGTTTGGTACACTTATATATGTATATATGATAATACCAATAGTAAAAAGTGTTACGAAATGACAACTCATACTATTCATAATTTTAGCATTTCTATGTTACAAGCAGTTTACTTACGAACTTGACCAAGCATAAATTGAAAAATTTAAAAATATGTGTAGACATTTCATCATTTTTGGTTGAGCAGTTGAGCAAATCAAAGCGAAAGTCAATGACTCTAGTTAATCCTAGGATTGTTTTTATGTGAAAAGTCGACGGTAATTCGCTCTACCTTATATGCATATCCCGGTAAAGTATCTGTTCGGCCCAAAGAACTAATTTAACAAAGAACTAGTTTAAAGCAAAAAGTAAAAATCACGTATCAATAAAAAAAATCAATTATCTAAACCCGTTCTTATTGATAAAATCACTCGAAGAAGATTTTCCAACAGAATTAATAGTTACTTAGCAGAATTGAGGTAAATACATATATCGATTTTCTGAGATTTTCCTGGTGTGCCTTAAAGCTCACATCTTAACAAAAAAAAAGGTTTTCTTTAGATCTATATATGCCTATTTTAATAAACCACTAAAATTTTCCAAAAAGTACAGTAACAGGTACTTAGAATTTTATATTTTTAATAGGCCAATTTTGTAAATTTATTTTTTTGTTCGTAAAATATGAAAACGAAAATTTAAAATTGGTTTACATTCTTTTTCCAATTAATAATTTTTTCATATTAAAACACATAAATTTATATGCAAATGTGGGTGTACCATCCCTGAAAGTCTGTAGGGACTTAAATAAAATAATAATTTTATTTCAACTACAATAAACAGGTACTGTATATATTTCATACATTAAATCAGAACAAATTAATTGTCCATTTTACCTGCCTGCACCCTAACACATAACATTTTATTATAATCTATATTACTCAATAACACACAAACATAAATTATTCCGAACAACATAATTAGCAATACAATATCAAGTTTGAGATGTACTCGTATAAATTGCAATTGTCATTGTAATTATTTGTCTCGTTTTCTCTAGCGTTTCCAACGCAGTTAACGATCACATAATTTAATGTTATCCTTTTCATAAATATATGTATAAATAATAAGGTTATTTGGTATGGGTTTTATTAACTTTTAGCGGGAATCATATTTCTTGTATTAAAAATAAAAATAAAGATCAGAAGTTAATCAGCAGTCATTCAAGACAGAATTAATTTTATAAATCTAAAATTTGTAAATTTTGTTTACCATACAAATAAAAATAATAAAATTATAAAAAAAATAAATAGTTGGTGTTAAAAAGTTATTTTGGGGTCGACAACACCCACAACTATATTGGTGACCTCGACGTGAAAGATAGACCTGGTCCGAGCCTACCATCAAATACCAGTAGCTGCTGACGATGTATATAAGACAGCAATTACAACTTCTTTTGGGCTTTTTGAGTTCATGCGAATGCCATTCGGTCTACGAAATGCAGCACAGACTTTTCAGCGTTTCATGGACGAAGTGACAAAAGGGTTGAATTTCGTTTATACATACATCGATGATATTTTGGTTGGTAGTCGGTCAGAGTCCGAACACTTAGAACACCTTCAAATTCTATTCCAACGCCTTACAGATTTCGGCATTGTCTTAAAACCTTCGAAGTGTGTGTTCGGTGCAGCCTCGCTAAATTTTCTTAGTCACGAAATCTCAAAAGATGGAATTCGCCCATCTTCAGAGAGGATCGTGGCTATAAACGATTTCTCCCAACCAGCATCTATACGGCAAGTGCAGCGCTTTATCGGAATGGTTAATTACTATCACCGATTCATTCCTCACTTAGCCGAACTACTAGCGCCAATACATACGCAACTCTCAATTCTTCAAAAAAGCAAGAAGAAGGATTTTAATTGGCCCCCTGAATGCCAAGCGGCTATAAACAAAACCAAAGCTGCCCTAGCTCAAGCAACACTTCTTGCCCACCCCCTAGAGCATGCAGAGTTCAGGATAACCACTGACGCTTCCAACACCGCGCTCGGGGCTGTATTGGAGCAGTATAACAAAAGATGTTGGGAACCATTGGGGTTCTTTTCCAAAAAACTTTCCCCACCCGAACGTAAGTATTCTGCCTTCGATCGTGAACTGCTTGCCATTTATTGTTCTATCAAGCATTTCAGGTGTTTCGTCGAAGGTAGAATATTCACTATCCTTACCGACCATAAACCCTTGACTACTGCCATGGCGTCGAAGTCGGAGCGTAGTCCCCGACAATCTCGCCAATTAGATTACATATCGCAATTCACTACAGATATTCGATATATAATAGGTGTAAGTAACGTGGTAGCAGATACCCTGTCCAGAACAAGCGAACACAAGGTCCTACCAATATGTAACACAGGCCTGGATGTGGAAAGACTAGTTTCGCTACAAACATCAGACGAGGAGTTTAGGACCCTTAGAAGTAAAACTGAGTCTAGTTCTAAATTAAAATTTGAACTGATACCTCATCCTGCCGTAGACTTAAGCATATGGTGTGAGACATCAACCGGAAAAAATCGTCCGTACATACCATCAGAATTACGTTTACATGTATTCCAGAAAATCCACAATTTGTCACATCCTGGAATACGATCCTCGCGAAAGTTGGTGTCTTCGAAATACTTCTGGCCAAGTATGAATGTGGACACGGGATATTGGTCTAAAACGTGTCTCGCTTGCCAGAAGTCGAAGATAAATCGGCATACACGTTCCGAACACGGTCGGTTCGATATTCCTTCCAGCAGGTTTGAACATATCCACGTAGACTTGGTTGGTCCACTACCCCCATCAAATGGCTATGTATACATATTAACCATCATAGACCGATTTACTCGATGGCCGGAAGCCATTCCATTGAAAGATATGAGAACTTCCACAGTAGTGCACGCATTCGTAGACCAGTACATCTCAAGATTTGGTGTACCACTTGAGATAACAACTGACCAAGGCAGTCAGTTTGAAAGCAACCTCTTTCAGGAATTTAACAAGATGTTAGGTTCGCATAGAATACGAACTACGACTTATCATCCACAGGCAAATGGTATGGTGGAGCGATTCCATCGTACTCTTAAAGCCTCCTTGTATGCAAGAGAAAACACCCTGAACTGGAGCACAGAGCTACCATTTATTCTCCTTGGAATCAGAACTTCGGTCAAACCTGACCTCGGATGCACTCCTCGGATGCACTAAAGGTCCCTGGAGAATTAGTAATGCATTCCTCCTCTGCGCCATCGACTGATCCTACTTCACTGGTCGATCGTTTAAGACAGTCGATGCGCAACGTCGTACCTCAAAATACTCGAAGCCCCCCTCAAAACAACATTTTTATACATAAAGACTTGTCGGACTGTAACTATGTTTTCGTCAGAGTGGACAGAGTTAAGGTTGGCTTAACTCCTCCATACGAGGGGCCTTATAAAATAGCGAAAAGACTTCGAAAGTATTTCGTTATAGATATAAACGGTAAAAACGTATCTATCTCCATAGACAAACTTAAACCAGCATACATGACGGACTCTGTGCGTCAAGGTAATCCACTTGCACAAACCCATGATAAAATAGTAAAATTTTTAAATTAATAAATTTCGTTTTCTACAACACTTTTACTGCGGGGTGAGTGAATGTAGGGACTTAAATAAAATAATAATTTTATTTCAACTACAATAAACAGGTACTGTATATATTTCATACATTAAATCAGAACAAATTAATTGTCCATTTTACCTGCCTGCACCCTAACACATAACATTTTATTATAATCTATATTACTCAATAACACACAAACATAAATTATTCCGAACAACATAATTAGCAATACAATATCAAGTTTGAGATGTACTCGTATAAATTGCAATTGTCATTGTAATTATTTGTCTCGTTTTCTCTAGCGTTTCCAACGCAGTTAACGATCACATAATTTAATGTTATCCTTTTCATAAATATATGTATAAATAATAAGGTTATTTGGTATGGGTTTTATTAACTTTTAGCGGGAATCATATTTCTTGTATTAAAAATAAAAATAAAGATCAGAAGTTAATCAGCAGTCATTCAAGACAGAATTAATTTTATAAATCTAAAATTTGTAAATTTTGTTTACCATAAAAATAAAAATAATAAAATTATAAAAAAAATAAATAGTTGGTGTTAAAAAGTTATTTTGGGGTCGACAACACCCACAACTATAAGTCGGCATATCGCATGACAAAATTCAGAAAGACAGATTCCAGGCAACACAAAATCCAGTCAAAATAAATCCAAATATCAAGACACAAAAATTGAAAAATGACAAGTACACATCTGTTTTGCTAAGACGATACTACTCAATGACTTTTCACGTGGACAATTTTAAATTCTCTGAGGTATTTTAATCTAACACAAAATAAAAAATGATTCTGGCCGAAAATTTGACGTATCAAAATCTATTACACCACGCCGCTGCGATGCTAAGGTATAAACAGAACCAAAGATACAGCGATAAGCGACGACGTCAGCCAACTGTTTTCTGGCTCGTCATGTTGGTACTATATTGTTGGCTGCCAGATTTTTTTGTCCATATATATACCAAAAGACAAATGTATATTGTGTGTGTATTTGGTCGTTGTATCTTTGGTTCTGTGTCTACCTCTATTCACGTGGTGTCTATTGAATTTTAAAACCACTACGACACAAACATTTAAAGCGGAGTTCATAATTCGCTCCGTAGGAAATTTTTTTGTGTTCACGTGGCGGATACACTACATAATGCCTCACAAGAATGACAATTATTTATGCTGTGACCTCAACTTACTAAACTAAAAAAAAAGTGAAGCTTCCGCTAATCTCTCATAGGTGCCAACTGAAAAGTCGATTTTCGAGCCTACAAAAAGGCCCACGATGCAATACCCGGACAAACACATATACTTAAAAATTAAAAACATACAGAATCAAAAACTTACGTGATTTTTGCTCACCACCGGAAATCGAACCCACGACCCCCAATTACCAAAGCAAGGACGCTACTATTAATGTCTTGTTGTTTGGTTGAGGAATAAAGCATTAATGTCTTGTTGTCTTGTACCAAAAAATGTTGGTTTATTTAGTTAAATAATAAATGTTGTTTCTGAATTTTATCCTGTCGAGATTTTGTCTTATCTGGGTTATGTTTTGTTCGAATTTTTGTTTAATATTTGGATTTAGTCCGTTGGAATTTTGAATGTCTGAATTATGACCGGCTGCCGTAATTATACTTAATTAAGTAAATGGAGATAAAACGTAGGGCATTGATTTTATTTAGAAATAACTAATGACATAGAAAATAACATAGAACTTAAAGTTATACTTATAATAATTGATAATTTTTAACCTTTTTGGATGGATTATCGATTTGTATTAACATTTGAATAATTGAATTGAAGAAATGAATACAAGAAGACTTTACAAATTGTAATCTAAAAATATAAGGTTTCGGTTTATTATAAAATAATAACAAAGTTTTAATTTAATTTAAACGTTATTGTCAAGAGAAAACTTCTTGAATGTGTCATCACCTTCGTCCGAATATTGTTTAAGTATAATGAATCTAGTCATTATTTTAACAGTTGTTAGCCAACCTCGTTGGCATAGTAAGTAGCGTACTTGCTTTGTTATTCGAGGGTCTCGGGTGCGATTCCCGGTGGTGACCAAAAATCACGGTTGGGGGTTTTTAATGTGTAAGTATATGTGTTTGTATTGCACCGTGGGATCATTAGTGGCATTCGAGTGCTGTAATATAATAATCCGCCCAACTTTAATTTTTATTTTTTTTTTAAAGAAATTTGCCAATATCCAAATCTATTTTCAATATTTTGAGAAGTTGTTATGAGTTTGTGATTAAAGACTTGCGTCCCATGGCGGCAATAGCTGGTGAAGGTTTAAAATCATTACTGTTACCAATTTTGGTAATAACAAGGAGGAATAACAACTGATTTATGAACAGACAGCCATAATCGAATTACTTACATCGGAGTAACATTTCACAATATTTCTATATGTTCGTCAGTTGTCTGGAGAAAAAAAAACTGGTGACGTTTTTTTACAGTAGCTGAACAATTAAATAATCTAGTGTTTGTTACTGACAGAGGGGCGAATATAAAAAGTGTGCTTATGTATTATGTTTTTGAACAATATAGTACACAAATGTATTGATGATGGATCCCAGGGCAAAATAATACAATTTTAATGGCGTGCAAAAAACAAGTAGCGTAATGAGATTCATATAATCGAGTTAAAGATACTAGATACTAGATAAAGCTGCCCTTGAAACAACAATTTCAATTTTTAAACCGTTCAAACATGCCTCAGATGAAGTTGAAGGAAGTAATGTAATGTAATGTTCCTACTTTGTACTTACTTAGTTGTACTATTAAAAATTAAGATACTTGCACATTTAAATGAACTTACGTTTTCTTGTAACCGCTTCTTATACATCTTAATATGATCGACGATATAAATAAATATGCTACCTATAGTTGGGTTAGTTATAAGTTAACCTCTTACATTAATGAAGACGATTTATATGCTAAAAATTTAATTTATTTTAATTTTATTTCTTATATGCTTAAGCAAACTAGTAAAATTAATAAGGAATATCAATCTGCAACTCCACGCATACACGTATTACTTCCGACAATAAAAGGTTATTTTAAAATTATATTATCCAATTTTAATAAACCGGCAGTTATTAATGACAATTCTTTGGATAAAATCGATCTCACAAATTTTGAAAATGTCTTAGATGTTGATTAAATGTACATATCCACGGAGTAACGATTTCAGAAGATAGAGTGAAAATTAAAACGCACCTGTTGTGCTTATTACAAAGAATTGTGCCAACAAATCAGCAGTCGGGATAAAATGCAATGATGACATATTGGTGGATGTTCGGTGCTTAGAGATCCAAAGCAGACATTTAGGAGTTTAGCTCCACTCATATACACAGAAGAGAACCACATTATGAAGATTTGAATGATGAATGACTAAATTTGATACACCAAGAGAGTGTTGATATCCAACAAAATTCTGAAGAATTTTGGAAATTGGTTTTCAATTTGAAAAATGGAAGGAACGAGGAAATGTATCCGCATCTTCGAAATTTTGCTGGATCGGTAATCAGTTAAAAACGAAACTCTTTATTAACCGCAAACGTAAATGCAATTCTAATGGCCAGAGAACTCTTAGATGGGACATATTCTTGTCAATGGAATCTTTCTAAGGAATTAATTAATAAATATTATAGACTGTTAATAATACGATTATACTCCAATTTAAATTGAGTTCCTATTTTTGCAATATATTTTTGTTGTTTATTACAAATTTTACGTTTACCGTTGAATGTTTAAGTTTTTTGAAATAAACATAATACATATTACAACGATTTTTAACAACACTCCTCATTTTTCTAAAATGCTCCTTTGGCAATTGTCCACATACTACTAATTGGTAAAGTAATTTTAAAATATGAATCAGTTTCAATACTAGACTTTAAGTGATTGGTCTCTTCAACATTAAAGTTATTCAATAATTTAATTATTTCATCACATTTGGCATTCACTTTTGCGAATTCTTCCATGAAAACTGCAAAGAAAATCAGATTGAAAATTTCTGAAGAACTGTAACAGAATAATTTACCATTGACATGTAGATCGCGAATTTCTGCTTCGGTTTCTTTATCAGGTACAGCTGTAAGGTTAATATATGATCCATTATCTGCTTCTATAATCTGCTCCATTGGCTGGTTTGTTACGGTATCAGTCAAAACGGGTTGCTCTTTTTGTTGTATAAGGAATTAGATGCTGCAGTCGGTGTGGGATTTAATTTGCAGGTTCTAAATCGTCCGGTACATTGTTCATGCAGTCGGTGTAAATTTTCTTCATCGTCGGTTCCCATGTCGGTTCTCGACAAAAACAGTATAAAGTACTTAACATATTACCGCCTCGCCTCGATTTTTTCATATTCCACAAGTACGAAGCCTATCACTCATTCATATTAGAACGACGCTGCGCCGCTTGTTTTTGCAGCTGTCAAATATAATTTAGTTTTATTTGTGAATGACTGCGCCTTGTGCGACTTTGATTTGTTGAAGTCAAGTGTGGAACGCATCGTTGCGTCATATTTTTAGTTTTCAAAATTATCAATTAAAGTTTAATTATTTGATAATTATTTTTATTAATTTCTATAAAATTTAACATTTTTAATCAAATAAATCTAATTTATAAAGTTAACTACTTTAAATAAAAAGTAAAAAATTTCACAGCGCAAAGCCGAGGCGATAATATAAAAAGTGCTTAACAATTGTTCGTTTATAACTTTTTTCGCAACTATCATAAACGTCAAAAATTGTACACATATTTATACCCAGTGTTTACAAATCATATATGTTAGTAAACATTTTTAGTACGAAAATGTAAGTTTACTTCTACGTAACTAATACATAGCGTTTACATATCATGTATACATTTAAATATTTTTTAATGAAAATGTAAATGTAAACTAATTAACTCAACATAGCGTTTACATTTCATTTACAGATAAATATTTTTAACAGGAAAGTGTAAATGTAAAGTGACTTGTAAATGTTCATGTTCAAGTTTGAAAACTCAGACATTTTCTACAAAATTAGTGATAGCCATCTATCATGTAGTTATGATAATATAACAATCAATTATACCAAATTTTGTCTCACTAATTTATAATGTGGCAAAAATAAAAAATAATTTAAATTCAACTACTATTGAATTACATTTTTTGTTATGGAGCATTAGTATTATAAAACTATTACAACATTTTATCTGAAAAAATGTGGTTCGTTTGTAAATTTCAACTGTATTTAATTTTAGAATATACCAATAACAGAGGTCTTATTATTACTATAAACGGTTGGGTTAATAAAAAGTAGTGCAGCTGATTGTGATAGATACACCAAAATTCCTGCGGTACTAGTAAATATTTAAAAAAATTAGTTCAATCTTTTTATTTTCAATTATATTTAATATCCAAAATTCCAACAGTTCATTATTAAAAATACAAGTATTATATACTTGCATGGTAATAACTACACAAAAATTTATAATAATAAATAAATATTAATTTTAATTCAATCCAACTATAAATATTTACTTAATATTTAGTCGTGAAGCCTCTATTTTTAATAACATGCTCACATCGGCGCTTCATCGAGTCGACTAACTTTTGGCATCGGCACACAGGTATTTTATACCAAGATTGGCGAATAACTTCCCATAACTCTCTGTTATTGGTCGGCTTGGCTGCAGCAACTGCTTTTTTCACATTGCTTCATAAATTTTCAATGGGGTTGAGATCTGGAGATTGTACAGGCCATTCCATTACGTTGATGTTCTTGGACTTCAACCATTCTTTAGCCTTATGGCTTGGGTGATTTGGGTCGTTGTCTTGTTGCCAGACCCATCGTAATGGCATTTCATCTTCAGAATACGGTAGCATTACAGTATCCAGTATTTTTACATATAAATTTTGGTCCATAATTCTATTTATTTTATGGATGGATCCCACACCATAAAAGGAGAAACATCCCCAAACCATTAAACTGGAACCACCGTGTTTTAAGGTTTTGGTAGTGCACTGTGGCTGATACTCCGTATTTGGCAGACGCCTAACTTTTACATACGGCGACGTTTACTAACTACCTTTTGTGTTGGTAAACGTCGCCGTACCGTATCGCCACTAACATTAAGTGCTAGTTCATCGTTGATCTGTTTAGATGGTGCAAATGGATTACTCCTACAGAATCGTGCTATTCGCCGGTCTTCATATAGCGTTGTTTTTCGCTTTGCTCCACGTGTTTCTGGTTTATTTGTAAATTTTATAGCGCAATCATAGTAGCACTACAGCCAAAAATGCGTTGAATTTCTTTATAGGTTTTGCCAGCATTTCTCAGTTGAAGAATAAATTTCCACTTTTCTAGTGCTTTCCTCGCCCGCACTATTAAGTAATTATTATTGTAATAAATTATTTAATATTATTTTTACATGTTTACTTACTATCTATTTTATATATAAATAATTACATTCCGAACACTTTTAAATAATTTTCACTTCTCACAAGAAGCTCTGATTGTATACTAAACTATTATATTCTACAACAAAATTCATTTAAATTTTCACTTGTTTTGCATTATAACAGTAAAAGCGGATATCGAATGTTAATTTCAAAAAAACAACGATTGCTCTGTATTGTAAAAATTTGTTTTCAATTGTTTTACAATTTTACATTGATGAATCATGTATTCATGTGCAAACAAAATATACATATGTAGTAAACAAAATCATAAACAAGATTGTTTTAAAAAAACATTACACTACTATATAATATATTTACCTTTACCCATATTTATTTACCTTTGTTGTTTACAAAATTAAATTGATAGGTTTAATTTTGTAAACAAAAACGAAACTGGGGTAACTTATTTGTAATAGATCCGTAACTGTAACAAAAGCATACAAATTGCTTATGGTAACTACACCCCCCGAAACATCTATAAGAACACCTAATTTTTTGCAATATGCTAGTTTTTATTTTAAATATTAATTCAATATCACAAGTTTCTGTTATTTATATAACATAACAATCAATAAAAAAACAATATAAATAAAAAAAATAATAATATTAATTTCCTAGGAACTTCAATAGTCAATGATTTTAGGAGATGTCATATTTTTGGTACGAAATTACTATAAGAACACTTCAAAATATAATATAAAATTAATTGAAATTTTAGAAAAAAGAATGATACAATAATTTTAATATGAAATATGATCTCTCTTCTTCATTACATGTTATAATTACAATCGCCGTGGCATAGATTGCATCAATTTTTGCAGCACCTGAACATCGATTTTGGCCCACTCCTCCTGAACGCATTTTTTCAGCTCCCGAACGGAATCAAATTGACGATTATTTTATAAATAGCATCAGACAACAATCCCCACACATTTTCAACTGGATTCAGGTCCGGACTTATTGCCGGCCAATCCAATACGGGAATTTTGTGATCAGCAAAAAAGTGCTTTGTTACCTTTGCTGTGTGAACCGCAGCATTGTCTTGTTGGAGCACATACTCCGGACCCGCAATATCCTCTCCATGAGTCACAAGAACATTATCCAATAATTCGGTGTACATTTCTGCATTCATTCTACTCAAAATAAAGCAAATAGGTGTCCTACCGTTGAACGCAAATCCACACCACACCATCAAACTTCCTCCATCGAAGTTTCTAGTCTTCCGGGCCAATGGTTTTTTTCGGGGATCATGCCAATATTTTTGATTACCATCTGGTCCATCAAGATTAAACTTTTTTTCGTCAAATATGACATTCCGCCATTCATCTTTCCAAAATTGGTACTTTTCTGCAAAGAGAAAACGAGCTTTTTTGTGTCGCTGCGTAAGATTCGTTTGATGCACCCTGTTGAGATGTTACAGCTTTCCGTCGTATTTTAAAATTTGTTGTACTCGTCGAGTAGAAAGTGGCAGTTGTAATTCGACTTTAATATCGTTAGCTGTACGGCCTGTATTTGATGCGAGATGATCATTCGCCTTTTGGTTCGATTGTTAATTTTGCTGCGCTTTGGATTTCTCTTTTTAGTGCCATATTTAGATTTTAAAGTGAGATAATTTTGCACCACAGTTGATCCTCTATCAATTTTATTAGCTATTTTGCGAACTGATAGTCCTTGATCATGATAGGCCAAAATTAAGCCTTGCTCCAATGAGTTTAAAATTTTTCCTCTCGGCATGATTTTTTCACAAGAGTCACCACTGTAATCTTACTAAAAACACTCCACTTTTTTTAGGTTAGTTAATACATAAAAATTTGAGTATATTTACCTTAACAGTTATAAATCAATACTGTTCTTATAGAAATTTCGCACCACAAAACTAGTAATATCAAATTTGGGGAATCACTCGTATACAAAACAACACAAAAATAGAAACAAACGATGTATGTATGTAGTTGAATCCAACAAACAAAAAAAAAAAAAATTTAAAAGCGATCTTCATCTCTTTTCATATAATTTTACAACTGTTCTTATAGAAATTTCGGTGGGTGTATATAGAGACTTATTTGTATACACACATATTTTTTACATTAGTTTATATCGGTAAACGTTCAGTATACAATACCAATGTATACCCAAAATGCATACTAAACAATTACAGCAAGTTTAAGGTATGATTACCACTGTAACTTTACAATTACAACGTACATTTACAGCAAACAGTCTGTAAACAATAATTGTTTGTTGGGAATGTTCGGAATTGACCGATGTGATCAAATGGTTTCGTACTATACTTTACCACGAACAATTATAAGGAGTGGTATACAAAAGTTTTATTACATCTTCTCAAATCTTCCTCAAGATAATCAAGATGATCAAAAGTTTTTTTTTTTTTATTAGAAGTACAATTTAATTTAATTTCATCTGGTATTCTGTTGTAAATTAATGGTCCTGAGAAGGTAATAGATTTTCTTCCAAATCCAGTTTTAATTTGATGTTTAGCTAAATTATTGGAAGTTCTAGTTGAATAATTATGATCAATATTACTAAATTTGAAATTGGATAAAAACAATCTATTTGGGCAAAATTAAATGTTCATCTTTAGCATATAATTCCTATGTTGGAAACAATGAAAATAATTTAAATATTGCTTTCACACTTTTATTTTGCATGATTTGTAATTGCTTGATTCTAGTTTCAGAAGCAGTGCCATATACTAGGATACCAAAATTAATTCGCGAGTGAATAAATGTAAAATAGATCTTTAACAATACGTTCGTAGAAACAAACCATGATAATGTTTTAAGTAGCCCAGCAATTGGAGCAATTTTATTTCAAGCGGTATTAATATGTTCCTACCATGACATGTGTTGATCAAGTATTACTCCTAAGTATTTAACAGAACTAACTTTTTCAATAGTGATATCACAGACTTGAAGTAAAGGTAAGCTACTTACTAATTTATGTGGAGAGTGAAACACCAAAAATTTAGTTTTTGACACATTCAATGCAATCATATTGGATTTAAATTATTCCAAAAGCACATCAAAATCATGTTCGATAATAACACATATGGTACCAGGATCTTCAGTATTGTAAAATAAAGCAGTGTCGTCTGCAAAAATTCTCGCTTGATCAATCAGTGGTAAATTTTATATATCATTAATGAATATAAGAAATAGGAGTGGCCCCAGAACACTTCCCTGCGGAACACAACATTTGAATTCTAACGCTTCACTGCATACTCCATTAAACATAACATATTGTTTTCTGTTGGTTAAATAGTTCTTCAGTAGAATAAATGTCACACCCCGAATTCCATAGTTTTTAATTTTCTCTAAAAGCAGATCATGGTCAATGCAGTCAAACGAGTTTTGCAGATTCAAAAATAATACTCCAACAACTCTTTGAAAACTGAAGAAATAATTGTTACTGTTTAAGAAATCAACCAAACGAGAGGGAATAATCATGTCAAATACAGACAATGTTCAGATCGGTCTATATAATTATCAATATTTTCCCGATCACTACTTTTGAAAACTGGAACAACTTTCGCAACCTTTAAACAGCTCGGATAAACTCCAGTTCTCAGTAATTCATTAAATATTGTTGTTAAAGTTGATAAATCTAGTCTGAGGACGACCATCAAAAACGTACTCACCCGCAGTTGACTGATGGCATCACCAAGTACTTCGCGCTCGGAAGCCCCGCAACGACGTTCAATTACCAATGTACTTTAGGAACTATCACTTACTTGTAATTCTGCATCTCCGTCTACAAGTTTAGGTGGCCAACTTCATCAAATTTTAGATAAAATTCCATTGCCAGCGGGATATAAACGCAAAATGTATTTTTTACGATGTAAAAGATGTTATGGCCACAAAAAAAATAACAAACGCTATTTGGCGTTATATGCTGGCGCTATGTGCATTAAATTAATTCAAATTTGTCTACCATAGCCACCACAGCAACCAAAGGATAAATTGTGGATGGTCAGGATTTAAAGATAAATCAACCACTGATACATACCATAATATGTAAGTCTAAATATTATCAAAGAAAATCCCGACCGCAATAATCCAATATTTATCCCTAGGGCAGCCAACAAAAATAAAATATTGTATTTTCTTTTTTGTACCAAAAAAGATTAAAATTAAATATTAACGAATGTAAGACCTTCGACTCGACTGCGTACCCTGTAGAAAAAAAAACATGGGTCACGTCATTTCGATAACATTAAAAATTTCAGCTGATCTTATAACGTAATGTACAAAAAAATAGGTTAAACCAAAAACCAATTTATTTGATTTCACGTCATCTGCTCATCTGGGCCTATTAAGCGTATACATTGTAAAAACATAGTAAGAGTTTCCAACCGCTTCTACAAAAACTCTTTTGAACATTCTGCGCAGCCTCTCGGTAAATTATAAAATACACAAAAACTGATATTTGTTATGTACGAATTACTTTAATTTCTTACAACAATTTAATTGGGATGCAGTCAGAATTCATTATAGCCATTTAATGCGTTTGTAGTTTGGAACGTCTTAAAACGATTAATTTTTGTAACTACAGTACATAATATAGTCAACGAACGAAGACACATAACACAAAGCAAAGAAAATATTAATTAAGATTTTTTTCTTGATTTTGTTTCTGTGTAACAAATGATTTTAATTATCTGTAGCGTGGGTACAACATTAATAATATCATTTGCAAGCCAAAATATTAAATTATATTTTTTAATATGTATATACGTACATGTGTATATGTATAGGGTTTTCCAATAAGAGGTTTCATTTTGAATAGCCTACTATTTGTCAACTGTCATCTTTTGACATTTGACAAGTAAAAACTACGCAATTACTAAAAATGGTACGATAAACGCTTCAACAACGCATTGAAATTGTTAAAATTCACTACAAAAATGATGAAAATTTTGCAGCCACAGTTCGCAAAACTCAAGGACTTTTTGGTCGTCGTAAAGCACCTTCTCGGCCGGTAATAGTGAAACTGGTGGAAAAATTTGAGCTGTTGGGACAAGTTAGTGATGTGAAGAATTGAAACCGTGTGCGTCGCTCAAAAACAACTGAGAATATTGCTGCTGTAGCCCGTAGTGTTAAAGGAAACCCAGGTTTGTCGATTCTTCGTCGATCTTTGGAATTAGCCATTTCACAAACGACATTACACCGTATTTTGCATAAGGACTTATAGGTCTTAAGGCTTGAACTGAACTTTAACAGTTAACACAAGAACTCAAGCCGGTCGATACTTAATCATCATTAATAAGCAGAATTGTCGCAAAATCCAAGAATGATTGTTGAAAAGCCTAACCATCCTCAACATGTCACTGTTTGGTGCGGTTTTTGGGCTGGCGGTGTGATTGGACCTTACGAAAATGAGGCTGGTGCAACTGTTAAGGTGAATGGATTGCGCTACCGAGCTATGATTAATGATTTTTTAAGGCCGAAATTGGAAGATATTGATGTGGACGACGTTTATTTTCAGCAATATGGCCCTACGTACCACAAATGCTAAAAAAGATAAGGTTTATGCCAATGCTACACAATCGATTCAAGACCCTTAAGATGGAATTCGTGAAGTTATCGAGGACATACAGCGGCAAATGTGCGAATTGGTCATGGAAAATTTCATGAAAAGGATATGGTGCTCCCTCTTTACAAAGAAATAAACATTCATTGATTTCTCTTAAAAAATACTCGTTTTTTTAAATATCAAAATGAAATCTCTTATTGGAAAACCCTTTATATATACACTGTTGAGAACCACCCGCAAACAAAATTAAATTGAGATCTATTAAATAAATGAACGTTTTCTTCATGATCAAAATGATCTGCATATTGTATAATTTTTTGTTTGTTTCAAATGTATTTAGATTGTGATACAGATCGGTTGAGATCGCAAATAATTTCCACTTGATCATCATTATTCATCACACACATACATGATAAACATGTGTATGGCTATAACATACACACGAATACTATTATTTTAGTATGTTTTTCAAATGTGTCAACATACAAAATCGTATAAAAAAACACAAAAACTAAAAATAATCATGCCACCGATCATAATTGTGATCAGTGATCACATTTTTTTTAAAATAATAACGTGATGATTATATTTTATTACAAAATTTTTGATAAATTGATGTGTTGATATTTTAGATCACGGAACAGAATTTATATCTTAGCCGTTTGTTTGTTTGATGATATTCTATATCTAAATATATACTTTTGTTGTGCTGTACTCTCGACACGAAATACTATAAATGTCAAACGTATTTGATTAATATGCGCGTTGATTTATTGATGGAATGGATGAAGTGCTTTAATAGGTAGACCGTTTTAAATAATTTATTTACTCGTCTCCCGGTACCTTTAATTAAATGGCGATTTATGTATGTTCCAAAAATGGGCCAACAATTTGGTTTAATATTAATGATTATTTCGAAGGATATATACGGCAGAATTTTAATGTTATTTATTATCCTATTTCGACGGGTGATTGTTTGAACTCAATAACCATAAATATTTATAAGCTTGTTTGATAAACAATATGGATTTATTCTCAGTAAAAAAAAAAAAATTATAAGCGATTGTAGTAATAAATAAATTCTAAAATACAAATTTATTAAGTGGGTGTAATATTGGCAATTTATTACTAATGGTATATCGTTAAACTCAGCAGTATTACCCATATTTACGACATATGCCATAGACATACATATGTACATACTTAATATGTTTTACGGAATTTTTAATTTGCACCGCGTTTTTTTTTATGTTCAACATGCTAATAGAAATAATTAATTTTATTTTGTTTTTGAATTTTTTTTTATGTTATTAATTGAGCGTGAATTTTTGACAGAAAAACATAATTAATTTAAGAAACTCTCTCAGAAATATACCAAAACAATTAATTACATATGTTCAGAAATGAACTTATGTACATAAAATCATTATTTGTGCAGCACGAATCGGATACTGTAAACAATAATTTCAACGCCGCATCGGGATGTTAAAATGTAGACAGGCACACATATGAATCCTAACCATCGTCGATATATGCTAGATTACTTTTAAATTCTGCACTTATGACGATAATTTAAATCTAACTATCCAATAAGCATGGTGCTGTGTTCTCAATTCGATATACATTTTGAGAAAAGTTAAATGTAACTTTTAAAAAATGTGAATTAATTTCTTTCAAGGGTTTCAATTATTTTATGAAAATGTAGTTTGAAAAGTGATTCAACGTCAATTAGCATTTAGAAATTAGACTATAATTGTAAAATAATAGGAATCAAACAGCAAGAAGTGAATTTAAAAGTGTACGTCTGATAGAAAATATATTCAACTAAACTACATGTTACACATATTCCACCGTATGCATCGAGGTCCAAGATCACGGGAATGTACATTTTCCGTTTTAATTTTTTTTTTTACATTTCGTTTTGCGGAGTAAACACCTAATGATTTCATTTAACCTTTATTTGCAGTCGAATCTAACTATTTTCAATAAATGTGTAGCTCACACTTAACTGGAAAAGTCACGATTACGATACCGGATCGCTACCCGATACCCCACATTCAAAACTTCACCATGCACTTGCATGGCTGCAAATTGTTTTGTCCAAACTTGATCTCATCAGAGGTTATCACCAGAACCTGAAAACGTTTACAAAACGGCAATCACGACTCCATTCCACTACGCAATGCCGCATAAACGTTTCAGCGATTCATGAACGAAGTCGTTCGAGATCTCGACTTCGTTTTTGTCTACATAGACGACATTCTTGTGGCATCACAAACTGAGGAGCACCTCAAATTACATCTGAAAACGCTATTCCAACGACTTGTCGAGTTTGATGTTCATATCAAGACCTTAAAATGCGGCGCATCCACTCTTAATTTTCTCAGCCACAAGATCATCGCTAATGGCATTCTTCCGTCACAAGACCGAATCAATCCCATTAAAGAATTTGCAACTCCAACCTCAATCAAGAATATTCAGCTATTCATCGGCATGGTAAACTAGTACCACCGATTTATACCACAGCTCGCTGAAATACTCAATCCAATTCACAGCCACCTGGCAGTACTACTATGTAAGCCCAAGACAGCCAATAACTTATCTGTCAACAAGCATTCACGTCACTAAAGGCTGAATTGGCAAAAACAACACTCTTGTCGCATCCACTGAGCGAGCTCAAAGCAGTTCTGCAACAGTTCAACGACAAGTGTATGGGAGCCTCTGGGATTCTTCTCAAAGATGCTCTCGGATGCCGACAAGAAATACTCTGCAGTCGATCGTGAATTACTTGTAGTTATCTAGCAATCAAACACATCAGATATTTGATCGATGGTCGGGACTTCACCATTTTCACCGACCACAAGCCTCTGGCTCGAGCAATTCAGTCTAAAACTGAACGCAAGCACGTCACTTGGATTATATTAGTCAATTTAACACGGACATCCAGCATGTTCAAGGTACCCACAACGTTGTGGCGGATACACTTTCGCGCATAACAGCAAACGAAACGGCCACAGTCGAAACTCCCTTCAACTGCAATAAGATCGCACAAGCGCAAAAAGCAGACTTCAGAATTTACTTTCTGGTTCCGCTTGTCACGCCAGTTCATCACTGCAAGTGGAGCTTTTCAAACTACCTGACCTAGAAATCTACTGCGAGCATCAGAGCAGAGAAATCGTAGAGCAACTACGTCGAACCATCTTCGACACTCTAAACGGTATCTCACATCCTGCTGTCGGCGCAACTCGCAAATTGCTTACTATTTTTGGCCCATTGGGCACAATCCTGTTTATCCTGCCAAATATTGAACATATTAATTTGGATATTGAAGGACCACTTCCTCCATCCAATGGATATACATATTTACTCACCTGTGTCGATCGTTTCACTCGATGCAACATGTCTGCAGCAACCATTTCCACCATATACATACGTACAAAAGTACGAATCACGATTTGCCGTTCCACTTTACATCACTGATAGGATAGAATATTTTAGAATTTTTTTTTTATTTTTTGTATCTTACAATAAAAAAACTGGGATGGTATGCAAACGTGTTACCTGATTTATATTTTTTTTCCTGGGATGAAAAACTGGGATAACTTTGCATGCATGGATAAATGCTGGAAAATTTCTCATTAAACCAAAAAAACATAGATCGTATCGAAATGATAAAGTTTTGTGTTTTGTTTTGAACTTTGTAAAATTTATAAACAATATTGAAATTCGGATTAGGAGATGGACAATTTAATGAGAATTTATGATGTTTTATGAGTTCTATTTGTTCCATTTTTAAAAAATTCATTGATGTTTTCTTTTTTGGTTTATTTGTTTAGTGGAAAATGGAAAACCCCAAGGGAACATTCCTCAAGTTAGATCAATGTTGATATAGTTTCAATTGATTTCAAAAAGTAATAATTTCGAGTTACTTTCCGTTCAAATATTTCTATATAAACCACAATCATGTCTTTCCATTAAAAATGTATGAAGAGAGCGATTATTTTTGTCATTTTAGATTCTATAATAAAAGTTGGTTTTCCGCATGGAGGCTTGATCTATTAGGATATCTTTATTAATGGTAAGTTTAACGATAATTCTAAAATGTATAATCGAGTGTAACAAAGGGCTATGATTAAAAACAATTTTGGGTTGGCCGATGAAAATAATCATTTATATTAGTACGCAAAGCCTATATTAGATGAAGCAAACACTGTTAGGGCTATGGGGCCACGTCTTGTTGTTTATAATTATTATGAAACAAATCCAAACGACATTGGCACGAATGTTGGGCTCTTTATTCTTCGAAAATTTCAAAAGATAACACCAATTGAATAGTAAACCATTACTTTATAATTAATTATTTTTTACACTAAAGTGTTGTACATAATATTTTATTAATAAATGTAATTTCAGATTCACAAAATTTGTTGTTTTTTATTTATTTAACAAACAACTATTTATTATAAGCAATTTATTTGCAATTGAAACATGCACTACGAGCCCCATCTTATGTTCTTCAACAAAATCATTAAAGAAACACAAACATTTCGAAAACCAAATTCTAATAAAAATGAATTACTTTTATTTTATTTATTGACATCATACAATTGTGCAAGACTTTCAATAACAGCTAAGTTTACCCTGTCCTGCAGGATATTTTCTCAGCAGGTAAAAATGTATAAATTCGATTTGAATTTACAATTTGTCTGGAAAGGAACGAACATGACATAATTTGCGATTATATGATATCTCGGTTAAATTTATTTCTCGAAAAATGGGAAATTTTTTGACGGTTCCCGAGGTTCTCGAGATCATTACAAAAATAAAGAAAGAGATTCTTTTGAATTTTTAGAAAAGCTCGAATATATGTATATATGCGATATATTCAAAATGCGATTTTAAAAACCAGAGCACGTTCACTGATTTTTCAGCGAACATGGAATAGTAAACAAAGCATTTTCAGCATATTTATATTTGGCGTTTGTTGCCCCGTTAATTTATATCAATTAATTTCCTTCCCAATCGTCTGGGGTTCGATTTGTTTTCTTGCTTTTGAAACCGTAGATCATTTATTTCACGCCACATCATACATGATCCTAATGGTTTTTCGATCCGTACTCATATTGTACACTTTCTTATTTTGTTTCAAATGTTTAAAAGTCACGAGATGTTGTTCCAAGTCAGCGACAAAATAATTTAGTGAAATCCAAATAATTAAGGTTCTCGACCAATTGGAACTTCCATCGTCCACCATTCCAAATGACACGGAAAATTTCGATAAACCACCACTCAGCTTAATAATTATAACCTAGAGTATTTATTTTGTTTAAAAACGCGATATTGATGACGGGAGGACGTAATATAAAAATTGGCATACAGCATTAATAAAAATAAATTAACTCATTATGAGAAAAGTAAAAAGAAAGCAAAATATGGTTTTTCGTTGTAATGATAAAAACATGTTACCTGTTACTGATTTCCGGAAGTTGATTTCTATTGATGTCGACGGTACCTGCCGTTGCGGTATGAGTAGGTCGATCTTTGTCTGTTGTTACAGTGTCGTCTAAACGTAATTTTATTGTAGTATTTTGTTTACGTATTTTTTTTTTTTGATATTATGCGGTAAGATTATAGAAGTTTAGTTCCAAATCACTATCTACAAAAATTATATCAATATCGCTATAGCCAAATTGTTTATTTTAGCTTATGAACGGAGTTCAGCTTTTTTGATGAAAAGTGTGTTGTGTCTATACCCAATACTTTTACCAACGAAAGTGGATTTGCTCAGTATCTATGTGTAACAAAATTTAAAAATAACATATTTTCTAAGCACAGTTTCAACTCCTTCGAGTTGCGTATAGATATATGTATATGATTAAAAATTCAAATGCATTAATAAAAAATGAAATCCCAAATTTCTTAATATCCATTTTTATAGAATTTTTGGTTTTATTCTTCCTGAAATCATCCCTTCGTGCAGGGCTATAAAATGTTTCGCTTCTCAGCTGAAATAAATGTTGAATGTTTTTTTAAGAATGTCAAACCGTTTAAAATACACCAGTATATTCGGTACTTATATCATACGAGTTTAATATGTACATGAAAAACGTGTAATAATAACCGTTTTTCATATACAAGTACATATGTACACACATACATAAAATAAATAAAAATTTCATTATCACTTTTGATAAAAAAATAAAAATTGCGAGATGAATTTTTTTTTTTTTTTTTTTTAATAAAGATTTTCACATTTATGCTGCCTTATCAAAATACACCAAAAAATATTAAAAAATGAAAAATACGAGCGAAACCTCGGAGAAATAATAAATTTTATCAAAATGTGTGGATATATACTATATAGAGATGAAGCAAGTAAAAAAAAATAAATAAAATGGAATTTATTAAGTTGAAACAATATGACGATGAAAAATTTAATGATGATGATGATGCAAGAAATACACATATCAAAATGGGCTTTATGTATGTACATACATTGTACATATAAGAAAATAAACCCAAAAAAATAATATTCTGTTAATGTATAAGGAAATTCTGTTTTCCAGTTTTTCGCAGTTTTTATTTTATTTACTTTTTAAAAAGAAAATATATAAATTTTTTTTTTTTGCACAGTAATTTGTAAATTGCGTGATAAACATTTTCGTTCGTAGTTTTTTCTTCTTGACGTTTACAATTTTTTTTGTGGAGTTGATAATTATGATTCAGACAAATGGGTATAATAAAGTTAATGAATGGACTATAAATTTAGTAAGGTGATATAACGTGATATATTTATTTATTATTTTAATGAAGGACATACATACATAGAGTTTTTATTTTATTTTACATATGTAGAAAAAATGTAAATTCTGACAAGGGTGTTGCCTTTTCACGTTACATGAAAAATATGTTTATTAAAATTATGTGAAAAGAATAGTTCATACATGATTTGACATAATTAGGGATAATTGAACCTGTTAGAGGGTGATGATTGATCAGAATATCAAGGAGTCATGATCAACACGATGTTTTATTCATATTGCATACTAAAACTTATTTAAAATAATCTAATATATAAAACTGGTGTCTGTAATGATTGTAATAGCCTTTCGCAGGAAGCTAAAATATTCACCATAGGTTAGGATTTTAGCGGTTTGGGTTTTGTAAAATTTGGGCCCGATAGATGGCGCTGTTTCCAAGGTATGGCGGTTCTTAGGAACTTCACATGTTAACCATAGGTTTGTTTCGTTGCTATATGGGTTTATGTGAAATTTGGACCCGATAGGTGGCGCTGTTTTCAAGATATTAGGTGGTAATACCGCTATTTTTGACATTTATTTAGTTTCATTACAACACGCGCAAGAACACATCGTAGGACCCAAAATTAAAAGTAAAATTTATAATCAATCGTAAAAAAACGTTATTACGTAGTGATTTTTATTGATTACACAAAATAACTGTTAAAAACAAATTAATTAAAGTAAAATTACAATTAAAAATAAAATTTTACAAAAATAAAAGAGTACGCGAAAACATTGATCGCAGGACGCTTAAAAGTGCATACATTTTCAATTATTGATTGTGTTACCAACAACACGAAGTGACAGTTAAAGATAATTCCATTGTATTGTAAAATTAAGTGTTTCTTTCTTCTTTGGATGAAGAATGCAATTATTGTCATGCATTAAAGTTTAAAAATTAAACTCTTGGAATGTGTTCCTCTTCAGGTTAGTTTTTTTGGACATAACTACCCCCTACCCTCTTTTTCTTACGTCAAAAATTCATAAAATAGTATTGTAAAATATTTCAGGTAAAGTTGTTTTACCAATTATAAATCCATCACCTGAACCTTTAAAATCCTTGATGACAGGATAATCAAGTGATTCAAAGCTATTTTTGTCAAAAATAAGGAAATTTAATCAATGTTTCCAAATGACATCTTTTGGCGCAAAACAAAAAACCAATATTAAATCTCTTGGTCATAGTTTTGCATCAACTTTTAAAATTCAAAGCCAAGTTTATCACCACATTGGATCAATGTATCCAATGCCAAATGAAAATGCGAAATTTTTGCAAGTACATTTTATTGGATCAAATGAAGAGCAAGTTCAAGAACGTTGCGAAATACATCGCATAACCGTGATTCGAGAGCGTGAAATCATTAATACAATTCAACAATTTTTAATGGAAAAAATCAATTAATACAATTGTTCCAAAAAATTACACCATAATTGGAAAATAATAATTGATGATCGTCATTAAAGCAGATAAAACACCAACAGATGCCCACGTTCGTAGATATAATGCACCAACAGTTGATGAAGTTGCTATTCTAATGGTTGGGGAATCACGTAACATAGTTATTAAGCGTAAGGATAACGTCATTCAGAAAATTGCAATACCCTTTAGTTTTTTGGGAAGGTGATAATGGATATCACATCAACATAAAACAAACAAATTCATCCACCGGCGCAGAACTGACCAAAAAAGTTGGTGCTATGAATTAGATCTACTGAAGGCAATCACATTCTAAAATGTAGATATTTATACCATCAGTATGTTGTCGATATGTATGCCAAAATCGAAAGTGAACGTCTACGATACATTCGTTTTTATCAGTCAAAATTACGAAGCGTCGAATACATCCACTTGCGTGATGCAATAAATGGAAATGTAGACAGAAGTATTAATGCCAATGACATCGGTAATACTGTTATTCTTCCTTCATCATACATTGGCTGTCCGCCCGATTTATTTATAACTTTCACATGCAATCCAAAATGGAACGATATTGTAAAATTATTAAAGCATTGTTAACAATCGCATGATCGACAGGACATTATAGTACGAGTTTTTAAACAAAAGCTAAAATCCTTAATGGATCTCATTACAAAGTATCATGTGCGTATGGGCAAACGAATTGTTGAATGTATTCGATCGAATGGCAAAAACGAGAACTAATTTGGCTGACAAATAAAATAAGATCAATCGATATCGGCAACGTAATAAGGGCTGAAATCCCTGATAGACACGGATCCAGAATTGTTTGAAATTGTTAAATTAAATATGGTTCTTGGTCCATGTGGAGAACTTAATATGAATTCACCAAGGATGATTAATGGTAAATGTTCCAAAAGTTTTCCTAAAGATTTTACAATTTTTATCAAAAACATTTAAGGCACACATTAATGTTCCAATGAGATGCAGCAGTAATTCATGTAGCGGAACATCTTCTTAATGGATAACGTATCTGTTTTACAGACCAAAATATTGCACAGTGAACTTTGTTCAAAATGCCACCATTTAGGTCGCAGAACTCGTAATGCTGAAAGTCAAAGATATATACGTGCAAGTCATACTGATGAGCAACGCGAAGCGCGAAATGATGTTGAACGGAATCGAAATCAACAACGTAGAAATGTCGCGTTTAATTTCTATCGAGCTGCATTCAATTATAACGTTGCAATCGATTACTGTTCACTGCAAATCGTTGCTATTAGACCAATGAAAATGAGTTGCAAAATGAAGCCCCTGGATTCTGTTTCGCCAGTGGCAAAGTCAAATTGAGACCATTAGTACCGCCACCAGAGCCACTACATTCATTGGTTTCAGGAAATGGACCAGATTCTAAACACTTTTTGATTTATAGCAATACAATAATTGATTTCAAATGCCGTCATTTTGTGCAACAAAAGTTATTCGAGATAATTTTATGCCTGCTTTCAAGGTAAATATAATGGGACACAATAAACTTTTACCTCCATGTATATAGCTGGTGCAAAATACGTTGGCGGTTTTCAATTGTCATCGTGTAATGTTTGTTGGTAGATATGAATTGCTAAAAGCAACGAGAAGTGAGTAAGTTTACAGAAGTTGATGGGGGAATGGCAGTTCTGCTAACGTATTTTGCCAGCCACATGATGGTATATATATCATCAATATATTTTTTATATGAACACAAAATTACGATTTCAACACTTTATTAAATGTCGCTGGAGACGTTGCGTTGCGTTAGGGGCGTAGCTCGCTAGTATACTATAAAGTTGTAATTGTAAATTTGAAACGATATAATCAAAAAATGTCAATTTTAATAGATGATACGTACATACACATACATACATGTATATACCAAAATTAAAAAATGTTTTTTTCTTTTAACATTTCATTCTGCTAAAAAAATAAATAAAATTTAGAAGATCAGAAAAATAAAATTACTCAAGATTGTTTGCCAACTTTTCAATTATGTATATTGTTAAAATACCAAAAAATTTAATACATCGCCGAGTCATTTATATATTATATCATATTATATATACACGAACAAAAACACCTTTTACACTATAGAAACATATTTTTTATGTGGCATGATATTAAATAAAACATAAATCTTAATTCAAGAAAACATGTCGACATATTCGCAAAAAGTATTGAAATTTCTTCAAAAGAAACATAAAATGAATGAATGAATATGAAAGATACGTCTATGTATTACGTACAACTTTATATAGCGTAAATGTGCGTATTGAATGGGGAAAAGTTTAATAAATTTATTAAATACATTTCCCATTGATCGATCTATCGAGCATTATTCATGAATAAAAATATAAAAAGTTTTTTTTATTTTTTTTTTAAGAAATATATAAAGTTAATAAAAATAATAAATATGTTTTTCATGAAAATTTATATTTGAACATTAATTTTCTTAAATGATGATCATATTTTTTCATAATACATATATCAATATTTAATATTATTTATTTATTTTTTCCCTATATTTTCGTGCTTTATAATTTAATTATCTTAAAGATATTTACGAAAAAAAAATCGTGTCAAAATGTTTTTTTTTTTTTTACCAAGAGTGGAATGAAATTATTGTATGTATAATAAATTCTAATTGCGATTCCGAAAAGAAGATATATTATTTATTTATCGCGTAACTTTTTATTAAAATTTGTTGGTATATTAACCCGTTTGGTTTTGTTTGGATAGACACAGACACGGATAGGCGTGTCTGTAATTAATTTTTGAGACCGAATTAAAATTGTTGAGGTGTGTATGATATATTGGATTAGCAAATAAACACTCTGTAAAATTAGTAAATAAACAGGATGATTAAAATAGCTTTGACGATATTACTACCACAATAATATACACGTTGCGAAAACAACATTACACACAGTGACGTTACACATATAGGGAACTTTCCAAATCGAATTTTATAATTTTAAATCGGAGTTGATCCTTCGCAAATGTTTTGTTGCACTTCTCATTTAAAATGCCACGAAATTAACCTCGAGCTCAAATTAGTAATTTTACGAATAGAGTATTGAGCAAAATTTTGTTTTCTAAATTATGAATAAATATAATTTTTGATGACCAAAATGACGACTAAGAAATTTACCGTGTTTCGTGTAATAATGAAATTCTATGATTATGAGTAGGGATTGGGATCGAGAATTCTTCAACTTTTTCATTTCTCCGGGAAATTTAATTATTTTCTCGAGAAATTATGAAAAAAAAATTGTTTTATAGTTTCTCTATAGACAAGGCCACTAAATTTACCATATTTTTAATTAAACGACCCCTCAAATTCGCCACATATACTTGCCTTTAAACATAATTATTTTATCTCTCGAATATTCTATTTAAATTAGAAAACTGACTTAATAGTTTTGGGAATTAAAATGATAGCAGAAAACTATTGATTTTAATAGATTTCGAAAATAATAAAAACAAAATAAATTATAAATGAAAAAATAAACTAATTTTAAACTTAAGGATGGCATGGTATGCTAGCTCGGAACGAGTGGGGCAGCGATCTCTGAAAGGAAAATCACCATATGGTAGGCGCAGAGGTCGTTGCAGGCGACGGTGGCTCCACGGTGTAGAGAACGACTTGGCTTTTTCAGATTGTCTAAGTCAGTATGAAGACCTAGCTGAGGATCTAAACCGTTGGACACAAGTTGTTGAAACAGTAAGGGGCCAAGCACTGTTTATTATTATTATTGCAGGCCCAATATACAAAATGACGGAGCACAGTTATATAGTGATTATTGCACAGATTGTAAATCGCAGCTCCTGATAAAAATATAGCCGACAAAAATTTATCATGTAGGGGATCAACGATTTGGTCGCATCGGCAATTAGATGGCAAGCACGGCATTAAGAAAATATTAACTTGAATGCAGCCAGTTACTTTATCTTTAAATCGTACGAAGCATGAACACGCAAAAATAGACAATTTTTTTTTCGAAGAAGATATCATCATTAAACTAATATCTGAACTAGCTGCGTATGATAGCATCTCTATTTACAAAATTTCCGCATGTGCTATCATATGAAGCATCTTAAAATCCCTAACTATCCATCCGATATAATGAATCTAGTGTATACATTTTACGATCAAATGAAGAAACTGCTAACAAAATCAATGTCATATAAAAGCCGATGATGGTAAAATTTTACTGCCCATAGATGAGTGGACGGACCATTTTTCGTAATCGGCTATATAAAAAATCAAATTTAATATGAACATTTTAAATCAGATAACCTTGGGCTAATTCGAATGCACGATAGTCATCTTGCGGAAAAATTATTGGAACTAGCAGGCAATCAACAATTAAACTCATTTAATATAAGTTTTGTGATTGATGTTATATTGTTACTACAAGCGGTTGTCTATCTAAAAGGTGAAATCACCACTAGAAATGCAATATCTGCCAAAGAATACCCTGGGGATGGTTAACCTAATAAAATAAACAAACCGTTTTGCGGTCTACGTTGGTTTTGTCCGGAAAAGAATTGCAACTTATTTAAGACGATTAAACCTCGTTATTTACCAGCTGCTCACTCAACTTGGTTTTCTCCCACGATAATTTAACACGAACAATCTGGCTAACGAAAAACATTTGCAACTTGACACCATGGAGATTTCAACAAAGTGTTCGAGTTAAAGTAATTTAAAGTTGAATTTCTTTAATGCATTTATAAAATGGGTATCATTGTATCTTCACGGTAGACAATAATATTGGTGGTAAAAAATCAAGATTAAAGATCAATTCCCGCACACTCTGGGGTACTGTAGGACTCTCATCTGGGAGATTGATATTCGTTGGTTTCAATGACATAACCAATATTATCCTATTCCCTGTTGTGGTGATATATACTGACAACATAAAAAAATTCAAAGAAGACCTCGTTTAAACAACACAATTCTATGAAATTTGAGATTTCGGCAAACTTATGAAGTCGAGCGAGATTCAATACAATTTTTAGAAAGTATAACATATATCTGATGTTTTCGGAGATGCTTTGACTAAATATGTGATTTGTCGATAACTTACTGAAATATCTTCTGCAGAAACGTTTAATAGAACTGTTATTAAAATTGAACTGCCCATGTTTAAGACAAATTTCTCAAACTAGATATTCCATTTGCAATATAATTCTTCCACACGTCGATGTAAATATGAGCTGTAGTAGATATGAGACGTATACATTTTTACATTGCGGAAAATGCATTATTTATCGATTACGTAAAACCTCGACTTAACCAATGATTGTTCGTTAAATACGAATGACAAGGTTTTTTTTAAATGATTTCTTGGTTAAAATTTCAGACGGTCTGATAAGGCGGCCAAAAGTCGTTTGGTTTTTTATTTTTTACGCATAATTTCAATTGTTTTTTCTCTAAAGTAACAATTGCATATTACTGGAACAACAAATAATTAAAAAATAATAGAAACAAATTTAAATTGTATCATAAAATAATGATTAGTTTGCAATATATGTCGCAAAAATGACGAAAAATCTATCCTTGTTCATCAGGTTACAATCCCCAATATCGATGAAATTGATAATCCTTCAAAGTTTGAATTAACAACTGGAACGATTACTTCAGAAGTGGAAGACGACTTATTAGCATTATGTGGGTAAATATCTCTGCTTAGGCTAATTCACGGAAACGATTGAGAAAATACAAAACAATAATTGGCAATCCTAAAAGTAACATTGATTCATCATACTACGTTTCAAAATTCAATGTGTACAATTTGATCGCACGTTTGTCAGTTCAAATAAAGCAGTGTAAAGTTCCAGCATAGACAATCATACTAGATTTCTCATTTATACAAAAACAGAGGAGTACAGCAATCTTCTGAATTTTCCTATGTCATCGTTGTGTTGGTGCATTCTATTGTTTACACTGTATACACTATGGAATATCAACAACACAACGATGATATTGAAAAAAAAATTTCTCGTCATACCCAGTGCAAATAGAAATATGAGAAATCTATTTAATGTTTTTTCTATGGTGCCAGGAAGCAACTATGGAACGAACGGGCAGCGACATTGCTTCAGTACTATACGAGGTTTTAGAGCGCGAAGCGTGTGGTCAACGATATAATGATATTACCCACCTAATTACTTGGGAGCAAATTTTTGGTGTCGCAGAACAAGACTTTTTGGGGAACCATCCGAAAATTTTGTCAATAAACATCAAGAATTCATTGCCACTTCAAGGCCACTCATGTATACAAGAAGTGGATCAAATTGCTAGGTGATTCCTATATATCTATAAATAATTTTACAGGATCCAGCAGCGAACACAACTAAAAAGAAATTATGGATTGAAAACGTTTCAGTTATGGGCAGTCGGAGTTTAGAATATTATAAGACAATATTTAACGTCATTTATTATGAAATAACATTAATGTCCTACTTTGTATCTAAATGTTTATGCGTGCATGGTGTTGAAAATAAACCAATTTTTTTTCAGACGAATATTTTATTATTTCAAAATATATATATACAAAATGGGTGACTGGATAGCTAATAGATTTATAGTCCTTTAAAAGAAGATCGGTCGTCCCGTTAATATAAAATTTGAACTTAAAAGTCTACATACAAAATAAAACTCTCTAGATTCACAGTATAAAATACAAGGTAACTTACAGATAATCTTCAACTAGTGTTGCGAAAAGAAACAAGTTTTCTAATCAAAAACGTCTATGGACGTTTCTGAGACTCAACTTACGAATGTGTTTATCCCAAGACATATTTTTGCATATGAGTTGCAAGATAGGTAATGTGGTAAAAAATGCGAGTGAACTACAATAAATTTGGTTTTACTCAGATTGACTGATATTTTGTTACAAACAAAATAATATATTAGTGTAAGGATATCATTTTTCATATTTATCGTGGGCTGCGAGCAATCTTTATAATTATAAAAAAACTGAATTATCATCAGCGAATAATTCAATTTGCCCAGAAAATGGTAATTGGACTATATCAGGTATAAAAATCAAAAATAAAGCACATCGGCCTTGAAAACCATAACAATACAACTTATCAAGAAGCAGCCGTTGATCCATAGAATCACATGCTCTGTATATGTCCTGTTATTTAAAGATGTCTGTCGATAGTTGTAAATTGATTTTGAGGTTCCAGATTTAAAAATAGGTAGGCCTTTTGCAATTTTCGGGCAATTCGAATAAATCCCGGCTTTAAATAATTCGTTGGGTATACCAGCCAAAAAGTAAGAAAAATAAAATGCATTACGATTTACAACCAAATTTGGCATATTATCATACCCTTACTATTCTCTAAACTACAAATAATATTATACACTTCAGTATCTGAAATTGGAGACAAGAAAAATGAATTCAAATTTGTGTTTTTGCTACGAAAATGATTCCAATTATTGCTCAAGTCGTTAACCGTAGAAGTTGTACCAACATTTATAAAAAAATCATTGAATATATTAAGAATGGTACTCATCTCTTTATATTCTACATCATTATGTACAATAGATTGAACATTTGCATTGCTATTACTTTTCAAAAATTGATTGATTTGCTTCCATACTTCTTTTTGGTTTGAATTGTTAAACAAATGTTCAAAATAATTTTTTTTTTGCGTAGTATTTAAATTACTTGATTTTGTTTGTTAAGCAAATTTAAACTGTTTTTCAACATAAAATTTGTTGGTATTTTGATTATAACCTTAAAGATCATAACCTGTGTGTTGTTTCTTTAAGGTCAATGCTGGAGCTATGCAATGCGCAGGTGGTATACTGTACTTGTGTGAATGGCATGAATGGGTTGAATGAATGTTAGTGTGAATGTGGGTATTGCACCGTGGGCCCATTAGTGGCATTGAGTGCTGGAGTAAAATCCGCCCAACTTTAATTTAAAATTTATTTAAAAAGGTCAATGCTCATTCATGGGCAATTATTGGAATTTTTCAATCTGATTAACGTTGTTATACAAGACAATTGTATTTCTAAATTTCTAGTGATGTATTTATGTATGTATTTGAATTAAGAAACAAGGAAGCTGTAACCACTAATGTTAGATTCACTTCTTGAGTTTAAAACGCTCTATATTTAGGAAACTAGAAATCTATGATCCAGAATATCATCACTCTTAGGTCTAGTAGCAAAGGTATTCGTTTTTACAATCATGCCATGACTGAGTAAGGTATATTTATAGTCTGAAATTAGTTTCGTGTCTCCAACAGCACTGGAATCTGATGTAGCCTTATTACTACAAAGCAAATGCTATAATATATTTTTTTTAAAAACGGAGCCTGGTGGCCTATAAATCCCTCATACAATAGTTTGAATCCATACGTTGAACGCAACTGTATTGAAATGACAAAGTGCCATCATCAGTACTTTTGACGTTGAAATGTACCTCTTCTTTGATTAAGATAATAATTCCACCACCTGATATGTCATCTCTACTAGAGAAGATATATGGAAAGTACGGGTGTGAAGTTTTCAATAAATAACAAAAAATAACAAAACGTATACGTATACGAAATTTGTTAAATTAACAAAAAAAATTACATGCATTGGTAAAACCGTCGGTAAAAGCAATCTCGTAAATTAAGGAAGAGTAAATTAAAATTTAAACAAAGTTATTACTAAGAATTTTTTTGTTAAAATAGCCTGTTAAATCAGTCATCGTTGAGTTACGTGTACAAAATAAACTAATCAATGGTTTTATTTGGTATATTTCGTACAAATTTGACTGATTTAATAGGCTCGCTAATTACTCGAACCATGACCTCGGCCTGTTATCAAGCAACGTGCTTTCGAAAAATATAACAAAATTATAACTGCTAATAACTTTTCTTTACGAAAATAAAATTTGAAAAATAATAACAAAAATACACTGTACTTGTGTGAATGAGGGTGAATGAGTTGAATGAATGTGTGTGTGATAAAAATATGGTATCACAACGGACCGTCGTCGATCTAAGTGTGCTGTAAAAAGCGGCCACCTAACTTAACCTAACTTAACCTAACATATTAAGGGGTGTTCTTTCAAATAAAATTAGCCCCATTCCGATATGATGGATTATAGAACTTGTTATTGAGGTCGATAAATGGTAATTTTATTTTTTTTATGCAAACGGTAAAGGGCAATAAATCTAACGCACTTGTTGAAAACTGGTTTCATTCGGTGAAAAACCAATATTTACAAGATTTTCGTTTGTTTAGGCGTCGACAGTGAGAGTTTACTGATTAACTATTTCCAAATAACAATTTATTTGCCTGCTGTTGCATCTATTCACTAATACATTTAAATATTTTGGTATTTGTTGAAAATTTCACACCTCTTGAAAAGTTTGCTATTTTTGAGAAAGAGAATATATCTTAACTTTTAACAATTTTTTTTAAATTAATTAATTCACCAGGGCCTCCAAGCAACGTTTACTCTTTCCAAACGGCAGCTATGCCAGTGCTGCATTGCACTGTGCATGGAAAAAATGAACTAAACTGTTCAACGAAATAAGCGATGCTCTCGAGTTCCGATTTTCTGGGGACACTTTAAATAATAATTTAAAACGATTTTTAATTAATTTCTCTTTTGTTTTTATCCATTCGTTGTATTGAATTTTGTATTAGCTGTAATGTTTTTAATTATTAATGAATGTGTTCTCATTATCTTTTAATTATATAACATTCTCAACTCCTAATTATATTGTATATTGTTAAATTAAACATGTTATTTTTTTAAATCTCTAATATGGTTCTGTAACTAATAATAATAACTGAATCGGATCGTTTCAGCATTTCCTGTAACCTGTTGAAAAGTGTTCAACAATTTTAAATCTTTTATTGTTGAAGTTTTCGTATTATTCAATTATTCTTACAGCACCAGATTAGTTTCATTAATTTTGAATGCACCGAGTAAATCAAACATCCAACTGAGATAAGAAAAACATCGGAAATCTAGGTTTGGATTAACCTAAAATTTTACAAGTCTATAGTAACGGATTCAATTAAACGAATATAATTTTTTTAAACAAATATAATTCTATGTAGTTGAGTAGTAAAATTGTACATAATATCCGGTAGTTCAAAACAAACATTACTTAACCAGTAAATGTTGATATTCCAAAATTTTATTGCCATAATATCCGGAAAAAAATGTTAATCAAAGAAATTAATTTTTAACTTAACCTACATAAATATGCTTTTAAAAATTATTTCTAAATTTTAGGAAATACAAATTTAATTTGTATGGTTTTGTACTTACAAGCCCACAGTTCATAATACTGTAACACTTACCTGAAACAAAACAAAAAATAATGTTAATATTTTAAAAATTTAGTATTTTGTTTAAAAAAATTCCCACACAATTTTGTGCCGAAATTATCTAACACACGTGGTTTTTCTATAAGTATAAACTTATATTGCCAACTCTTGAAAAATATTATATCGACCACTTGTCTCGATGTTTACCGCGCACCAAACATATATGCAATTTATTATTTTTCACATAAAGCCACCCACAATTCACGGTGTACATAAATAGTTCCATCAAACATAAATATACATGCTCGTATGTATATTATAATTATGACTTCTATTAATACTGTTATAATCTAACGTATGGATTTTACTTTGACAATTTTCACAATAAAATTGTAAAAACAAAAATTAACGAACGGCGGAAAACCAATTAGACCGCTTAAACCACACTCACGCATGAAATTTTCAATATAAACAAAACAAACAAAAACTGAAAACACTGAAAATTCTAAAATTAAACATAAATAAAAATTAAAAATAATGGATGTATGTTAATTAAATAACAGAGTGAAAAATATCATAAATTTTTCAATATTTTTTTGTCCGCGACGAGCAACATTCTCTTCACGACGTACTACTACAGCAAAAGATCCATTATAAATAATGCCCGTTGTTATCTCAATTGGCAAAATATCCTACCTATTGTTTTTAGTTTGTTGCTTCATAAAATTAAATTTATCTATCTCTAAAACATACAGTAAAAATTGTTTAGCTAAAGAGTTATGATCAGATGAATTTGTATTTTTTAATTATATTTAATTTTATGTTGTGCGACCTAAAGATGTTGATCATTTTAATGGCAAACTAAATGATTGTTGATATTTTGTTGCTTCGTACTGTGGGTACAAAATTAGATGACGTTTCGCGGCTCTACAAATAAATTAAAAATTAAATAGATTATGGTGAGAAAAATATTTTTAATTTTTTTTTTTGTTAATATTTTGTATCTTTATGTATACATCCGTACGTATGTGATGTGTTTTGTCAAGTCGTCAACATTTTTGTTGTTGTTGTTGTTGGTACATTGACGCTAATATATTAGAATAATATGGCGCCAAAACTAAGCCCATAGATTCATAATTCATTATACGTTATACATACGTGGATATATATGTATATACGTGTAGTATAGATGGATAGTGAATGCGGACATCATCACTTTATTCATCATCGTGAATATTATAAATTAAATTTATATTTTGATAGTCCTCCTCCTACTTTGATTCGAACCCACCCATCTGAAGATAAAAATGTATACGAACGATAAATTGAAACAAATACAAAACATCTGCAAAAATCTAATCGTTAATTTTTCACGCAGCTTTTGTTATATATTCTTGCACAACAAAAATTATCTTCGTGATTTGAATTTTCATCATTTTTTTTTCTTTTCTTATCATTATTGCCATTATTGTTATCATCATCATCATTATTATTACTATTATCATTCCTCTATATCATTATTATTATTATTACTTTAAATCCGAAAAAATATTGTAGAAATCCTTTTTTAAGGCTTTTATTTATATACGCACATTTTCTTCAAGTTTTGTGTGTGTGTGTGTTTGGGTTTTAATATATATCATGATTTGGACATAAATTAAACTTAATCCTTTTCAAGAAAAACGAAAAACGAAAAAAATAAAATGAAATAAAAAATTATGTTGTGCAAAGTAAAATATCTAAGAAACATCAAAAATAGGATTTTTATTATTTTATACATTTTCCATGTGAAGGATAAGAAAATTTATCAAATAATGTGGTGACGCCCGAAAGTATTTTTTCTTTCCTTGTGTGGTTTGGTAACTTAATTTAGTCACATAAATTTTACGGTGTGACATCGCGATAAATTTTATTGTACATACAAGAAGAAAACTATAGAACGATTAAGATACTGTCGTATAAAAGGATAATTGGAATTGAATATGCAACAGTGATTTTGGTGTTGAATAATGTGCGACTAACAAATGAAATGTGTTATAAATATTATATAGCAACAATTTCATTTTTATGAATGGATATTTCAGACTTTAATATATCTTATTAAAAATCGTTTGATTTGTTCAAATATTGTTTTGAGAAACGGGCGAAAGAATGAACTTAGAAGTTTACTAAATTCAGCGTTTAATTGAATTATTCTTAGCTAGAAGTTTTTAAGAGTTTTGGAATCAAGAGTTCAAATAAAACCCATAAAGCCACCAAAAAGGGAAGCACGAATGCACGGAAACATGCTTCAAAATCACCCAAACATTGAGGCCAACCAATTGCTCGACCACCGTGTAATAACACTCAGTGTGACTCAGAAGAGCGAAACCATTTGAGTTAGCTTCATAGTCATCAAAATGCAAAAGCAACGAATGTATATAAGAGAAGCCAATGGGGAAATCTTAGTTTATAAAAACGAGGCAAAAGAAATGTTGTGAATCTAAAAAGACTAAGTACATTTTAAATTTTTATGTGAACAAATAAAAATTAGAAAAAAAAATATGTATAAATATCGAAATTAATATTTTATTAAAATTTAAATCAAAGTTTGCAAGAAAATTGCTCAATATTTAAGTGTAGGTTGATTAACGATTTACATTAAGAAATAATAAAATTGAATTACAATTAACCACCTTCTTTCAAACTATTTTCAAATCAACAGAAATTAAATTAAGCTAAATATCACCGTCAAACTTTTTTAAAATTATACACAAGTTTAAATAAATTAACTTGGATTAAGTTTCAATAGAACGAATTTCACCTTATTAAATGGAATTTCAAACTATTCTCATTGTTCATCAATAATTCAAAATCATATGCATACACGTTTCGAGCAATTTCAAACAAGTCTCCTCTAATATGAACTGAACTTTTGGTGGACAGCCTACTTTCTACAGTACAGTGCCAAGTATACTAATATGTCAAAAAGTTCTCGAACAACTGTAACTTTCAATAAAATTTATTTTTTTCAACCAAAGAGCTTCAAACTATCATATTTAAATGAAACAAAAATTAAGTTTTTCTGTGACAAACCAAAATTATGGTGTTTGAAGTCACCTAGAATAAAATGGACTTCAAATTTGAAGAAAATCACGCAAAATTGAATCTAGTTGTATATTTTAACTTACAAATGCCGCTATACAGAAAAAGGCATTAAAGGTATTCAGAAAACAATCCAGCCGAACGGAATTACGTTTATGATTATGAAACTTTAATATTTTTAAACGCAACCTTTTTGTCATAGGTTTAAAAAAACGTTTGTAGTCAAATGGCTGAAATTATTATGCTTTCTAATAGAGGGACTCTGTGATTATTTTTTATATTTAAAATCACTAATCACGACCATTAGAATGCTAAAAATGATAATAAAAAGTGAGATCGCGTGATTGCCTATAGAAATGATACAAAGATCTCTAAAATCTTGCCCAAAAGAGGCAACGGAATAAAAGAATATTAATCAAACGAGTTGTAATTTATTATATTTCGAACTCGTCAGTTTAGTCTAGAATCTATGAATGAAATTATTCTGAGGTGTATTTTTGGTAAAAATGAATCCAAATTGTTTCAGAAATGGAATCATATATGCCTTTAGATTGGTGAATATAGAATTTCTCAATTTTTGCCAATTATGATCAATTCAAACCAAATTCAATTTCTACTTTTATCTGACACCCAATTTACTAAATTAATTGTTTGATTGTTCTCTTATGAATTAATGACTACAAAATTATAGAACTGAAATGGGACATGAATCGACCATAATTCTATTCCGCACAGAGTTGAGCGAGGTAGACCACGTAATCCACGCGGTTGTCGACATGTTAAATATTATGTAGATTACTTGGCAATGTTTTTTGTGACAAGGTCAACCTTTGAACATTTAGCGTTTTGAACTCGAATAAACCAGTTAACAGTTGTATTTGTAAATATCTGATACGAAGAAACTATATCATAAAAAATAGTTTACTAACTGTTTTACTTTAACAGATCTACTTAGAGCTAGATTATGGAAATATAATAATTTAAAATTTTTCTAACCAACCTTAATTTTTTTGTCTATATATATTGTCGATATTGTCTATACGGGTTTTCGGTGCGGCACCATAATGGGGCAGACCAATTTTTCATCCATAACCCCACACCAAATATTAGCGCAGTCCAAGGGCGTTGGTTTTCAACTTGTTTTAGTCACCAACAATTTTCTAAACAATAATATTTAAAATATGTTTCAAGTTCATACAAGAATGTTCATCAGCTATTCAAATATAAAATATGATTAAACATAATATAAAATGTATTCAATTTTTGTTCATATTCAATTGAAATATTAATGTATATTATAATATGTCTTATTTCAAACTGAAATAAGACGAAATATTTTTTACAACTCAATGTTTGATTTTTAACTCAATTTGATTAAATTAATGCACTCAAATACCGCATTTAAAATGTACTCAAATTTTGTTTAGGTCATAGTGAAATATCTCTTTATTTTCACCTACACGATTCATCTAAAAAGCCAGATGGCTCAAATTCTATACTAGAATTCTACCTAGAATTTCATTTAAGCAAATCCACTCAAAAACTAAATAATTCTACCTTGAATTGCACTTTAAAAAATCCACTCAAAATAAGTAATTTAACATTTATTAAAATTCAAATAAGTATAAAAGTTTTTATTACATAAAATTATGAAATATGAAAAACGGGTAAAATGATTATTTAAGTGCGGAATCCTCGTGGTCCAGCCAATTTTAATAATATAATAATGTTTATTACAGATGTTTAAGATAGTTTTTGCTACTGTACTTGTATATTAGATATACCGAATAATATACCAAATCTTATTCGTAGGTAATAATAAGATTAGCTTCGATTAAGAAGAACAAAAATAATTTTATTACCAACAATCTTGTAATTTACAATATTTACGTTAGATGGCTTTTATAGCAAATGATTTATCAAACTCATACAATATACATTATTTACATATTTTGAAAAGTATCAAATCCATACGATATACATAATTAACATTTGTAAGGTTTTCGATATTCTGTCATATGTTTTATGTAAACAAGCAAAGTTAATAAAGTTATTTTATAGAAAAATGAGTTCGTAACTAACAAGAGATCGTATAACTGAACCAATTAAATGAAGATAATATTTTCGAAGTAGAGATAAATAAATTCACGGTAGAATGCTGTGAAAATGTGGAATTTTGGAAAATTGTGTTGGAAAGTGTGTCGAACTCCGACAATTTTAATATTGAAAACATGGAAATCGTTTAAGCCGATGCTTTTCCAACAATTCTATTATGGCTTTAAATCAATTAAATTAAATAAAGGAAAAATGTTGTAGAATGAATTGGAAAAATAAGGATTTCCAATTTTCATCAGATCCAAATTTCATCATCATACATTTCTGGGATGCTCTTAACTTACCGTGGACCAAATACACACCTTACGCATTTTTTAATTATTTTTTCAATGGTAATATCATTACAAGCATTGTTGAAGAGACCAATTTATATTGACCAAAGACATTACAAACTTTATCTGAATTTCCAAACACATGGCGATGTTGGAATCAGAAGCGTCAGAAAGGTTAAGCTCAATAGCCTAATTAACAACTTTCAAAATGTTCCATTGGAGGAACGTTTATCTATTGATGAACAAATATGTTCCACAAAGATTAGGGCATATATGAAATCAAATTTGAACCACAAACTATTTTTTGATAATTATATTACGTCAATTCTATTAATGATTGAATTAACCAAATCCATGGTTTAGGAACTGCCCGTAAAAATCATTTACGAAATTCCAAATTGCGTCGCGACGACTACTGGAAAAAGCAACAAAGAGGCTCTTCTGTCGAGATCATGGCTAATATCGACGGCAATGATATCACAGTAGTTCAATGAAAGGACACAATGTTAGTAAGTCTTGTTTCGACATTTGCAGGTAAAAATCCACTACACTGGTCATCGAGAAGGAAAAAAGATAATTCTGGTAGTATCACTGTAGATTGTCCTTCAATCAAAGAGGAATATAATAAATTCATGGGAGTTTTAAGATTAAAATGCGTTCGAAGAAATGGTTCATGAGGGTTTTTTACCCTATGTTGGATGTAGACGCAACAAATGCTTGGATATTATATAAGCGAGTTATTGTAAATACATACAAGATAATTTTGTTGTTAATTAGAATATATTTTTAAATTTTAGGCGAGTTGAAAAAACAGCTTTGTACGAACGTGAAGGAAGTGTTTAGCTGATTTTCAGTCAGAAATAGCAGAAACAGAAACTCTGATGAAATTCGATAAAGCTTTAAGAAAAGGAAAACCATCCTGAGAAATAAATGAACTCATACCTAAATTAAAAACGAAAAATCCACTACGGCGCGCCGTTACCTCCAAAATAGATTCGATTGAATAATACTCGTATAAGGCATTTACCCCATTGGATGGATAAAAGATTGATTGCAACAAACTGGGTTTAGATTTTGATGAAAAACAATTTTTTTTATAATTTTTTGGTGTTCATTTTCGAAGTCAGTGGTCATCAAAAAATACATCTAAAAATAATTTTTTCTTGGCAAAAAAAGATATCATGCAGTATAGGGTTAAAAAAAAAATTATCCACAAGATTTTAAATTGAGGAGCTCAGAATGAGTTGGATATGTGATCATTGCCTTTTTAATGTTCCACTTATTTTTTTTAAATTTACGCATAATTGATATTAAGGCACTACAAATAAAAATAATTTTAAAATTTTGTTTTATTTATAACTTAATAAATATTTTTAATTAACTATTAAAAAAAATCAAATAAGTCAAATTATTTTTAATTATTCTGTCTGCGTAAAAGCGATATATCGCATACCAAAGCAAGCTGCGGTTGGAAAGGATATTCGGTTCTATATAACACGTGTTAACGTGTTAAAAAGTGTGCCAAATTAATTTTTTTTAATATCTTAAAAGGGACTAAGGGATCAGTACGAAATCTATGCAATACACGCATTTTGAATCCGAGGATTGGTATTTCAAAGATGCAATACGCTTCAAAATCACTACCGTCGTAGTAAAATATTTCTAGCGAACTTTCAACAAATGTAATGTGGAGAATATACAATAGGGATGTACTCGGCCTGTCTGCAATTTAAAAATCGTCTAAAATTCGAGAAAATCATCTCTGCACAACAGAATTTAATGACAATGATTCACCCCTAAGCTCAGAAGTAAATCGTTGTTTGCACTTCGCAACAAGGAAATGAATTACAATATTACATTTGATTGTGAAAAAACATACCATTGCGCCAGAGCAGGCAGAAATCAGGCCGACTTGTGTAAATCATAGGTCCGTACTCCCGATACGAAACTGCAACCGATAATGGTGAGTGAATGATGCATTCTGCAATTGATCACGATCTTAGAGTAGCAAGCTCATTCTTCCCTCACAAACAGATACATTTAGAAACATGGATCGGATCAGTCTAGCAAAATTTCCCACAGCCAAATTGAGCACGTATTAATTTCAAAAGGGTGCACTCGGGTTGTACAGGATATGAGAACTTAGCTGATTACCAGTCTGACTGAGTGAACTCTGTCTGGAAGTTACTGAAAACTTGAGTTGCCAGTGCTGCTGAACAGTCTTTAGGTACAATGAAAGTCAGACCTACGAATGATTGGTTTGATGACGAGTGTCGTATTGCAGATGAGCAACAAAATATAGCATAACAATTGCTTGGAAAAATAAGGCCACTCTACTAGGAAGGCAGCTAAACGGATTTGTAGGCGTAAAGAGCGACTATGGTGGAAAGGCGAGGTTCTGAAAGTACAAAAACTCAGCAATGAGCGCAGTTCGCGAAATTTCTTTAAAGGAATTACTGGATTGCACCATATTTTCAAACTTGCGTCAACCACCATTCGGGACCGAGATGGAAACCTCTGTGTCAACATCAACGAATGGAATGGAAATTGTACAGACTTGGTTGGTGTTCATCATGCCTCACAGACTATAGTTGAGTCACCTCAAATGCAGATTGAGGATCCATCCCATGAGGAATTCTCAAGAGCCATGCAGAGACAAAAACGAAACCGCTCACCTGAGGTGGACTGCATTAATTCGGAGCTCTATATTCGGAGGGTATACTTTGTGAAACAGTCTTTCCGATCTTATTTCCGACCTTATTATTAGAAAGTAGCCGCGTTGTGCCCCATATTCAAGAAAGGAGACCGCTTGAAGTGTGACAATTATCACGGTAGAGCTCTCCTTTGCACATCATACAAGTTACTCTCCTACATTATATTGGATAGAATCACCTCTTTAGCGGAGGGCCTGGTAGTTGACTATTAAGGAGGATTTCATCCAAATCGATCAGTCACCGATCAGGTCTTTTCGCTGCGGATGACCAATCTAAAGAGTTTGTGGTCTACGCTGGTATACCTAGAAATTCCAAAAAATTGGTACGATTGTATAGAATGACAGTGTCGCAGTCTTACTGCTGTGTTAAAGTTGAGAACAAGCTATCGAGAATTTTTGCAGTTAACTCGGGTGTTCGGCAAAGTCTTTAATCTCATGTTGGAGTAAATCTTTCGTAAAACTGAAACACCTCAGCGCTACATCTCATATCGCCAGTGCAACCAGGTGCTTGCCATGTGTCAATGACATATGCGTGATTGGACTGAATAGCAACGGAGTGTAAAAAATACTTGATCCGTTTGTATAGAGTTTTCAGCTTCTGTTGGACTCCAGATCTCCAGATCTTTGAGTCCAAAACAAAAAACAAATATGGGCGCTCACGGAGGAGTACCAGATATGGCTTTTAACATTTGAGAGAAGAATCATGAGAGTGATTTACGGTCCAAAACGTGAAATAGATGGTACATACCGAGCTCTGTACAATATCGAGATCAGAGATCTGATGAAGATCCCCGATATTGTAGGGGAAGTAAGATCTCCTTCGCTGGCTCAATCACGTTCTGCGTGCTGATCCGGAACGAATTGTGTAGCGAATTATTACCAACGGTTGCAAAATTATGACAGCTGGTGTTATGGTATTCTTGGAACTTAATCGCAAAGAGAAAATTGCCGTCCTTTTAACGACTTGCCCAAGAAAATTTATTTTCCACCAAATAAATATTACTTAAGTCTGGGATGAGTATTTTGGTACCAACTATATATTTTTTTGTTGACGAAAAAGACAGGAATAGTATATGCGAGTGAAGTTTTTACTATTTTTTCTAAATCACGTAATTTATAAATAGTAAAGATTTTGTAAAATCTTCACAAGCCTATATATGAGTGTGAAGTTTTTACTAAAATCATACTAACCTTTTGAAAAACGTATATGTGTTAGTTTGTTATATTTTATAGTAGACATTAAGGCGGTTAAAATAAATTAAAATTATAAATCTAGTTATGGATGTATAAATAAAATTTCTAGTACGAAATTCAACTATTATACCATAAACCATTACATTAAAATTTTAACAAATAAATTGTGATACACTATTTTTTGGACAGTAGTCGGTTGTTTCTTGGACTATGTGACAGTAATTGCCCATTTACCAACCAATAAATTTTTATAAGAAGAATGACCAACAAGAACTTCTGGGAAGCATGGGACTTCCACCTTGGATATAAAAAATTAAAGAGGGTTTTTTTTTTATCTTCAGTTGTTATACCTTTACAGTCAAAACGTTCCATGCGTTTCGTTGCGTTCCCGGACCTGTACGATGACTTCCACGGTAGCTTTGCTGCGACCAAATAATGATCGCTGCCTATACGTATTTGGTTGCTGACCGATAAGTTGTCACATCCTGCATAACCAGAGCTAACCCTTTTGAAATTAACACGTAGTCAATTTGGCTGCGGGAGATTTTGCGAGGATGGATCCATGTTTACGAATATAACTTTTTGTGAGTGAAAACTGTGCTTGCTACTCTAAGATCGTGAGCTCTAGCATTAAAGTCCAAGTAATTGTAAAATTAGTTTTAATCATGAGGCTGGTTGACTTCTGTAAGCGCATGTACACAAATTAATGACATTTTAGCTAACTCCATCGCAAGCGAAGAAATCTAGCTCCAAGATGCTCCTCTTATCAAAATTTATTGGTTGGTAAACGGGCAAACAGTATAACAAAGCTTAGTATTCATTAAGTGTCACAATTTTATGATAATCTATTATAATAATGAATAAATTTTCAGTTTTATTTTTACATTCGCGAGCTGCTGAAAAGCAAATAACATTTATATTTTGGTTCCGATCGGTATGGCTTCACCTGGGGTTCACGATTGTTGGAGTTGTTAAACAACAGGTGGTATTGTATATAAAGCGAATTTGATTTTATAGAGAAAAAAAGCGATTACAATTTATTCATGGATTAAAATTCTTATGAATGAGCTCACATGCTCAAAATTGGGTGTTTGGTTACCATATATATTTTTTGTATATAAATAAATAAATTGAATTAAATAGATTATTGTCATTTTATTTATATTCATATGGATCGACGTTAATTCGCCTTAATGTTTACCGTAATACTTATTAATATAATACTATACACACTACTACATATACTCCTTATAAAAAAATAGTAAAATTTATAGTATAAACTTCCAACGCATGATAGTATAAATGTAAAAAAAATGCCAACCAACAAAAACCAACTCTATAAATTACGAGCATATATGTATTTCCAGTCTAGGTCAAACTAAAACTAATTGTATATTAGTGCCCACAATAATACAAAAAAATCTATTAAATAAAATCCTTTGATATCAACAAAATTACGTCAATGCAGTAGCTGGTATGCTACATATAATAGTTTATAGTTTATTCACAATTTGTTAGATTGAAAAACGTTAAAACACACAAAACTAACCAAACATAAATTCCGATAATTTTCAAACTACTAAACTAAAAATGAAACCGTCAATAGATACCGATTATCCCAGTTAAAATAAAATAAACGCACATATAGAACTCAACCAATGCACCAGCATACCTACTATTTGGCTACAACATATGTATTCACACATTACTACGTTTATCTTATCATATTGGCGTATTCTAGCATTATGTTGTAAATTTTTGAGGTCATGAACATTGAACATTTTTCTATTTATATACTAACACACACGTATAATAGTTTCAACTATATTTCCGATATTTATGGGGTTTTCACATTTTTCTATATTTACAAACCGATTTTGTTGTTTGTAGTAATGTCGCATGATTAGGAAATAGTTTAGACGTGTCTCCGATTCTCTTTTTTTGTTTATTGTTTTTTTTAAATACAACATAAAATGGTTATATATTTTTTTTTGGCATCGGATACTTATCTACTTTTAATAAGTTATGGCCTATTAGCATTTTATATTATTTGTCTAGTGACGACACATAGGTATTATTTTAAAACGAGCCGCTCATTTAAAACAAAAAAACGAAAATGGTTGTTAGTGGTGAAAATTACGTGACGCTCAGTTTATTTTCATTGAAATTCTATTGATTTATGTAATGCGGATTTTTCATTTTTTCGTCCGCAGGTTTCTTTTCTATTATACAATTTGATTGATTAGTTCAATGAGCATAAGTACGTAGCTATACGAAAATATATACGTAATACATATTTAAAAAAAAAGATTTCTGATTTCTTTCCTCACCCTAAATTATGTATGCACTGAAAATATATTAGCTGGCGCCTGACTTTGACTTGTGTTCTTATATTTTATATGTGGTGTGTATACATACATACATACATTAAAAACAGATAAGATGAAAAGATATAATTAAGTAAATTACATTTAATGTTTTAACGAAAAGGATTAAGATGAAACAGAATAACAAAATTATAACTCGACACTTTAATGAAGTCAAAATTTTGTGAAATAAAAAACAAAAAGTTTTGTAATTAAAACCAATTAAATTAAAAATTTGTGTGTGTGTATGTACATTCTACATAATATACAAAAATTAATTCATTCGTGCCTAAGTAGACACATGATTACGAAATTTATTAATAAAAATTCGTCAATGAAAGTATAAATTTTTGGGTTCAGATTTATTTTATTTTTGTTGTTCAATTTACGCGTAAATGAATACACGTAAAATATTTTTTTTTTTGTGTTCTGATGGAAACACCTGCGATAACTTATGTATAAACTTTATGTTGATAGATTTTTAATTCAATATTCGCGTGGGAGATTTCATTGAAAATATTTTTAATCGTGTAATGAATATTATTATTGTTATACGTTATTAAATGGCGGAATCGATCAGAAGTTGGAAAACTAAAAGGTGTCAGATGGTTCTCACTGCCAGAAGGTATATATTTTTCAGAAATCATTGACTTTATTATATTTTAAGCGTTCCAATACGTACATGATTGTTACGAAGACGTGTTTTACCAGACCGTTAGTCTCGTAATTCGTTGTATGCTGTCGTCCGAATTTCAATGTGAGCCTCGTGAGCTCGTTAAACATTGTTGATTCGAATTGTGTTTCTTTGTCTGTCGTTATATACCTTATGGAAGATAAGAAATATCTTATGGAAGATAAGAAATAACACAAACGTTAAATGTGATTTACAAAACTGAATAAATTGTTTTGATGACGAATTTCGAGTATTTCCAATGAAAACGTGATGTTTTTTATTTCAAACGTATTGCAGAATCGAATGCGTGTGTTCTAAGAAGCAGAAATTGAAAAAATTGAATTTCGTCGATTACAACGCCATCTATCATGAACAGAACAAAATATTTCATTCAAATCATACGTACTTTTGTCGTAGAATCCGTATCTGCAATAAAAAATATGGCTTCCTATCTTAGTTTAAAAGTTACCCCCGCCCCACCTACAAAGCGGGGGTGGGGGACTATTTTTTTTGCACTAATGTATTTCCCCCGCGGTATGATTAAATTTTGATTAAGGACATTTTTTCCGTAGAGTGGCTATTTTTCGAGATATTTGATCGTCTCAGTTTAAAAGAAACACCCGGTAGAGTGGGACTACAAATCTACAGATATAATCAAAAGATCTTACTTACGGTTTTGGCAATCATTTCCCTGATTGGATAAGTTTCTGGCCAACCATCGTCAAAATGTAATGATAACCATTCTGTTGTGGCACTGGACTAACTATGTAGATTAATGTGCATGTATTCAAACCTGCCACTTGGCAGCTCCAATTTACCAAGTTCTGATTTTTTGTGGCGGTGACTTTTGACTTTAGACAGTCTTGGCCAGAAGTATGTTGAGGGAATAAATTTTTCGAGTGGTACGTATGCCGGGGTTTAATAAGCCATGTATCTCCTTGGGAACGAATGGTCTATTTTTGTAGGTAGATGATATTTCACACTAAATTCCTGGTTGTCTGGCAGGTTAACTTATTTAAGTGAATTCTTGATTTCGGATTCCAAATTGAAATCATCGTCGGCACCTTGTTGTTGGACCAGTATTTCTGTCATGTAGAAAGAGGAGGCGCTAATTTCTGGTGAAAACGTCTCACCGGATCTAGAAAAACAGCCGTCCACCACATTTTGTTTACCCTTGATGAATGTCGGTCGTAAGTTAAGCAATTTAATCAAAATGTCGTAATTGCCGGGAACTACGTTCGGATTTGTGGTCGGTAAATATGAAGAAATGTCGGTCTTTGAAGGAGTGGCGGAAATGTTTTATTAGATATATAGCAAGAAATTCTCTATCGAATGTAGAGTATTTGATTTCTGCTAGAAAAGAGCGCAAGTAGCTGCCAACTCTGTGTCGTTCAACGGATGTGCCAAAAGAGTGGAAGCGACAAGAGAGCACGTAACTTCATTGAAAGATGCAGCACATTCTTTGGGGCAATATAATTTTCTTCTGTGTAACCCTTTCTTAATTGGTATGCCCATATGCCAGTGATTTGGCTATAACAGTCCGGCTAAACGTAATATAAAGTGGTGGTATAGTTCCCCATACCAACGATAACTGCTATATTTGGCGGATTGATGTTGGCTCTGGAAAGTTTGAAATGTAGCGTAAAGTTTAGTAGCCTACGTTGTGTAACGATGTATTTAGTGACCTACATTATGCTTCACTGGCAAATTATAATTCCAGCCTCAGTGAGCACAGAGTATTTCTTTAAAAGAGCATCGCAAGCATTATTAATGCTGAAATGTTTTAAAGTTGGCGTTCAAATCTGAGCGATGGTTGAGTTGCAGGGTTGTAAGTGAATCGGAAAGACTTCTGTTTTTCAAATCGACCACGAGGCCATATTTAGACAAATTCAGCACTTATAATAGGTTTGTCTACAACCGTAATTATAAAAGAATGGATGAACGAACGCCTGAGACCGTGATTGCCTTTTAATAGTTTTATACCGCAAGTGGAAATTGGGGTTCGATTTGCTCCGGTAAGAATGCAAAAATGAATTTTACTTGTAGGCAATTTTTTTTATCGGATATCACAGATACTTCAACCTCCAAATCGATCAGAAATTGTAAATCGGTGATGAAAAGACGGCGAGTTAAAGTAATCCCATTGTATGCCGTACAAACAGCAGGATTAATTTGTTTTCCGAAGACCTAGAAATTTGGAAGTGTGAGTAGCACGGTTTAGTACAGTTTTGCATGCGTGTGACCCGAACTGATGGTGGTAATAATAAAATCCGGACCGAGAAGGTGATCTCGTCCGTGATCTGGGTGCTCGGTATGGTGGTTTTCCACGATATCCAAAGTTCATGTTGAATTGTGTTTGTTGAATATCAGTCATTTGTTGTTGGGTCTGTTGCAGCAAGTTGTCTTTGCATTCCAGGAAGGTCTGATTCACCGTCAGCAGTGGCCTTGGACGAGTGATTTGGTCGGCGATCGGTAATAGTTCCTGTATTACTATACTATACTATCCCGCGCCAAGGTAGCTCGTATAAGACATCTGACAATCATTTTATCCAGATAGTCTTGCGTAAATGACATTAACTCAAGTGGCATTATTATCGATATCCTCGAGTATCGAAATGGTATAATTCAGAAAATGTGAATATAAATATTTTTGCAACAAGCGATGCTATTTATTTATGTTACCCTTGTTATGCCGTTACACACTCTACTCATTGTGGTGTACCACAAGGAAGTGACTTTGAGCCATTAATTGCTTTAGTTTTTCACAAATGATATAGCTCAATTATCTCTTACGACAGAGTTTGCTCTCCAAATTCACCGTTTTGCGTAACAATTTTACAATTTTGCTAATAAAGTTTAGGTTTTTGCAATTCAATTTCACTCTTATGCAAAATAAATTTAACTTAAAAGTACTGCAGACCCAATATTATTGTTTAATAAAATCTTCAGTCTATCAACTCCAGTTGATGATATCAATGTCCAAACTATAGCACTTTCCATACCGGTTATCACAATTTTACTGTGTCACATTCAAAAGTACGGAAGTTTTTTTTTTTAAATAACTTTTTTGGTGGGATTGCCAGTTTTTAACTGAATTTTATAATTCTGAATTCTAATTGTCAATTTGAAACATTGAATGTGAACTACGACTTTTTTAAATGGCTACGGATACCGTATGATAAAACTATGCGTTACTGGCACAGCGTAACAGCGTGCTAAATGTTTTCATACGTAGCAGACATATTTGCAAAATTAACTTTCTATTATAAATTTATCTTATTGATTTAGTTTACTCCCACTTTTTGAAGATGAATATTTCAATTCAAATTATCTAAATTACTAAATCCAGTATTGATTCTATCAAATTTGGGTCACAATATTTTTTTTTTTAAATTGAATCGCTATAATAAATAGTTTGAAATCGTTTTAGATTGATTGATTGGCTTTTCAAGGACATACAATTTGCTAGCTAACCAACTGCTCCATTTAATTTATATATCAAAAAGAAAATGTAACTTTTTGGTATACCTACCACATACCAATAAATAAATGCTTTTGATTGAGCACCTATTCACTTATTTGTAAACCACCATGACACAAGCGAAATCTAAAAAAATTGTGATTTTATGTTTAGTTCAGCCAACTACAGAGGTTGGATTGTTATAATAGAGGTGCAAAAAATTTGCCACAAAACAAGGGAAACTTGAATAAGTACCAGCCCAGAAATCACCTCTGCCTAAACAAGAATATCCACTAAGTTAAGGCCACACCAAATATTAAACAAGCTATCAAGAACTAATCCAAATGTAACATATGCTGATGCACTAACTATTGGACGTTCGAGTAGACAACATAGTTCTGTTTCAGTTAATGACTCAAATAATAACCAAACTAATAAAATACTACAAGAAAGAGCCCTCATATCAATCTTGCAAAGGCTCACAATACTCGAAAAAACCGAACAACATCAGAGTTAGTCTCTCTTTAGTAATTAAATATGGCACATAATCTAAAAATTGACACAACGGGGCTGTGCCGTGATTATATAAAAGATATTAAATACGATCTCCAACAAAAACTTGAAAGTGATGAAATACAAACAATTAGCATTAGAATTATTACTCGCAACCACAAAGTAGTGGTAGCCGCAAAATATTGCTCACCAGGATATAACATTAAAGAGAATGCTTATACTCATTTCTTCAAGTCGCTAGGTGAAAAAATCATAATCGGGTGTAACTTCAACGCTTACAGACTGGGGATCAATACTAACAACACAACTAAAGGGAAAGAGCTTCATTAAGCAATAATTAAATACAACTGCAACTGGCATTCTACTGGAAAACCAACTTATTGGGCCAAAAATTATCAAAATAAAACACCATCCCAAAAATCCCGGTTGATTATATACAAGTGAAGGAAGGATTTGATTCCACATCTGACCACTCCTCAATTTTGATGATAATAAATAATACAATAATTACAAATGATAAACAGCCAATGTTAACAAATAAATATACTGATTGGAAAAAATTTAGGAATAAACTAAACAATAGCATCATTTCAAACACAAACCTTTCATCAGAAGAAACATTAGAACAGTAGGTGGAAAATCTCGTCAAAGATATACAGTAAGCAAGGCGCATGGAAAAATACTAAAACAACAAACAAAAAAATTGCTGGCAAATGCTACCCAATAGAAATTAAATCACTGGTTATAAAGAAGAGAAATACCCGATGGAAATGGCAACGTACACAAGACCCAGCCGTCAAAATTAGATTAAGTAATTTAACACAACGAATACGCGCAGAAATACGCGGAAATCTCTCACCTACGATAAAGATAGTGATTATTCATTATGGAAAGCAACCAAATAATTGAAACGGCCAGTTATGCGCATACCACCAATAAGAACAAATAATGGTCGCCTGGCTAAAACCAAAGAAGAAAAAGCGGAAAATTTCGCGGGACACCTCGAGCCATTTCAGCCCAATTTAACAACACTTAATCAACGGGATATACTGATTGAAAACCATGCAACTATCCTGAGACAGAAAATCCCATTAACTAATGCTAAAGCTACAAGAAATAAAGAACCATGTAGTACTTAAAAAATCACCAGGGTGTGACTAGATAACTGGAGAGATTCTCAAACAACTACCTAACAAAGCTATTAACAAATATATCAGACATGGTTAATATTACTTCTTCCAATTATGTCAAAATGTTTGAGAGACTATTACTAAAACGAATTAAATCAGAATTTGTAAAATCAGGAGCTGTTCCGTCCCATCAGTTTGGATTTAGAGAGAAACACTCCACAATCGATCAAGTCCATAGAATAACAGATTTAATATATGGTTTAATATTTAAATTGGAGAAAACTCTGCCATTTAAGTATTGCGAACAGCTAAAGTCATACCTGAAAAGAAGATACATTAGAGTTAAACAGGAAGGAGTTAACTCCAGCTAAAAGGAAGGTAAAGCTGGAGTCCCGCAGTTGAGTGTCTTAGGGCCACTCCTTTTCGTACTGTTTTGCGACTTATCGCAGACGAACAATACAACTACCGCTACGTTTGCAGATGATACAGCAATTCTAGCAGTTGATGACACTATCGGTGAAGCCACATTCAAACTGTAAATAGCCATAAATAATATACAAGATTGGTAGGTAAGTGGAGAATTAAAGTGAGTGAATCGAAGTCTACTCACATTAACTTCACTAATAGATCAATAGAACCACTGCCTGTGACTCTCAATAATATTTCCGTACCTCATGCAAATCAAGCAAAAGAAATCAGAAGAGCTTCAATTAAAATATAGAAAAATGTACTGGTTAATTGGTAGAAACTCTCAATTAGCCACTCGCATAATAAACTTATGCTTTATAAACAAGTGCTCAAGCCGGTTTGGACATATGGTATTCAACTATGGGCAATCAACTGATAGTTCGAAATAAAGTTTTCATAGGTATTATAAACGCCCCTTGGTATACTCGTAAAAGTGACCTTCATAGAGATCTCGGAATAGACACAGTCGTAAGGGAAATAAAGAAGATTGCTCAAAAACACCAGGGGGGCTCCATTATTACAATAACATCACTACTCAAGAGGGTATCATAAGAAGACTCAAAAGACTAAAACTTTTTGAGCTTTGCTAATTGTTGGCATAAGGAATTCTTGGCAAGTTACTCTAGATTTTTTTTATAATCACGGTGGTATATGTTCCTGGACGATGGGCTAAACTTAATTGCTTGAGATCCATTATTGATTCTGATTATTGTATGCTGATGAAAAAGAAAAGGATACCTCGGGAAGAAGGATTTCTTCAAAGGATTTTACAGTAATCATTTCATTTTATTTTCTGTTATTAACAATTGGCGTCCATTCTCTTCTTTACGATTTTTTTGTCTCAGTAAAAACGTAGGAGTCATCCCTCATTGGATTAGCACCCTGTATAATGTTTGACGTACAGTAATATTTGTTTGCCACTTTTGTAGGATTTTTCATGAAATTTCAAAAACTGTATTTTCTTTAAGTTAGTGATAAATTTAATTGACTGCATTAAAATTTGACGCTCCAGAGGATTAATCACAACAAGTAAACATTCAAAAATACAATTAAGCCTGGACATCTGACAGCGATTTGGGATGTGCTAAATTTTATATAGCATTATAAGATGTTGTTGGTCGTAAAATGAAGAACGTTAAAAAAAAAATGTTAACCTTATGTCATACTTTATATAGGCGACCAGTACGTTACGTTGAATTAATACTTTATATTATTCTCGACTGTAATTTTTTTGTTTAACGATATGCCAATATTAATCAATCAACGTCTATATTCATCTTCACAAATTATTATACATAATTATTATTAGTTTCGATTTTTCGACCCAACCTTAAAATATATATTTTCGTTTGGCAAACATAAATTTATTGTTAAGATTTTTTATTTAATGTACATGCGGTAACATGTTATCGAGCCTAGCAATTTTGTTGTCAAGAAAAAAATAAAAATAAAGCAGGGATGCGCTGTATTGTATCCAAATATAAATTAGGTACACATACATATATACAATACAAACATTAATTTATTATTTTTATTTATTTTTTGTTCAGTCCTAAAGATTTAATAACAGTCACGTTTTTCATTATAAATATAAAACTGGCAACAAATTTATTCTAGATTTTATGTTTATTTATTTATTCATTCATTCATTTTTGATTGTTTGGACTTTTTATATATACGTACAATATTATTATGTGTGGACATACATATATATATTTTGAGCCAATTTTGTGATCCACAATAATTCCATATACTATATTATTTGTGGATGTAAGTATGTCCACCAATAATCAAGAAATCAAATTTTTAATTTGGTCCGCTTTAGCATTTTGATCGGCGCTTAACGTTTAGTGGAACATGAATCAAATGTATGCGTGCGTTTGAAGGACGTAGCCAACATAGTTATAAGATTTACAAAAATTAATCTCTTATTTACCCAGATTTTTGTTTTGTACGCAGGTGTTGAGGTTTGCCCACCATTTTCCGTTTTATATTCTAATATGTTTGTATGTAGGTGTCGCAGAATTGGGTATATCATTTGGCCAGTGATTAACTAAATTTTTCTAAAATCATTATATATTTGTATATACAGTTTTAACCAACTAACAGTTGGATAAGTAAATCAAACGGGTTACAATAAGATATAAAATACTTAAATAATTTATGAACAATAACATGAAATAATATATGTTTGGTGTCACTCTGAAGACCGCGATAATATTAGCCTCTGAATTTATATATAAATATAAAAGTGTTATTCAGATATAAATTCTATTAATAGTATTTTCTATATTTATTCATTGCTTCAGATCAAAAAATTAGCTGTAACACTTTTTCTAAATGGGTTTAAATTAAATTTAAATGAATATTGCGACCTTAGAACAATAGTTTTGTTATGCTATTCACTTTCGAAAACCTGTCATTAATAATATTTTGCCTTTTTATATTTATTTAATTAAGTAGCCTTGAAAGGGCAGCGCTACACTGCCGTCAACGCCGATGTGTGTATTATGAAAAGTAGGAAACTAATTTAAAATTATTATTTAGTTTCAATCTTACTGACCATAAATAATTTGAATGGCAGTTTCAATTTAAGCTTCACTTAAATTTATAGGCCACGATTATACACAAATATAACATTATTTAAGAAACTCAATTCAATAACCTCAAAAAACAAAATAGAATTTATACTCTAATATTTAAGCTAAATTAATGGCCACCTTTTAGTTCGGAGTTTTAATATAATGTATCAGATTTTTAATAGATTTTTAATAGTCAATTTTCCTTTTAAATTTTACCAAATACATTTTGATACAAATAACGGGTATAGTAAAATAAGTAAGTGTAGCCTAAATTTAGATCAGATTTCAGTTGGCATCAAATAATCTGTTTAATTTAGATAGTGATTATATCGGATTAATGTTAAGACATAATACGTTTATTTTTTATTTATGAAATCAACAAGATAATTTATTTTTTAAATATTAATAACTTAATCCATAACTAACGTTAAATTCATTTTAATTGTTTATATATTTTAAAATAAAATAAATTTATAGAAATTATTCGATTGAAAATATCAATTTAGGATTTAAATTTAAAATTTTTCTAAGAACAACTTGGTTATTTTTCCAATTGTTTTTATACAAAAAATAGCATTTAAAGTTACTCACTATACTTGTTAAAAAGATAGAATTTTATCTTAGCCATCCGAAAATATGAATGAAAACTCGGGTCAGTATCTATGAATCTGAGTTCGGCGGTAAAACAGTTTAAAACTCACATTACTTCTAAATTTGAACCCTTTTTAATACAAATACTCGCGAACACCCGTCCGCAGTTATTAGTATTTAGTGTCGTCTACATACTTATTCCTTATAAAATAAAAATATTAAATAAAGCATTATAAAAAGAATTTAGAGGTAAATTAAAATTATCTAGAATTACAGTTCTGTTATCCTATAAACTGTGTACCGTTACGAGGTTGAGGGGATGCAACGTATCAGTGGTCACGCCCAAAGAAAAAATGTGTTGACTCAGTCGGTCGCATTAGAGAGACAATTAAGGCCTTGGGACAACAGATCAAATTCATCTCTACAACTTCAAGATTGCCTTAATGCGGTAGTAGACGCTACCCTTTCGAGGGTTATCGAGTTGTTACTTATCTACCTTGGTCAAGAACCGTAAATTATAACTGAGAGAGTGATAACGATCATAAGAACTGCCCAAGAAAGACTGAAGACGTCAAATGCGCTTGTTAAAGGACAGTGCGCGGTTAAAGGTAAAATAGATGGTTTAGATCCACAATAGTTATAACTGGAAATAGGATGATAACGTTAAAGAAGCCATTGGCATCCTTAATAACTATCTAAACGTTTCATAGTACTGTGGTTGTGTAAAAGTATGATCTGATCTAGGTAGTTTCTATTTGGTTAGTATCTATACTTTCAATAGTCAAACGAGCCGTATGAATATGTAAATAACCGAGACAGATTCATGGATGTTCCAAAAACAGATTTGTCCGATTATAATAACTGGCCACTTCAATGCTTAGTCCAAACATTGGCAAAAAAGGGCACTAATGCGAAGGGAGTTCTCATTAAAGAATTTATAGCACTAACTAGCCTCTAGTCAATCTCATATTTCCAATCGTTTGTTAAGAAAAGTTTTGAATTGGTCGGGCAATTCAAAAGTTGCGCAAAGTATATCAAAGATATACTAATCCCTAAACCTGAAGAACTAGAAACTGATTAAATAGCAAACTGTAAAGCGTATTGTAAAAGTATTAGTGACATGAAGCTTAAAAAAGTTTATCACAAAAGAGGCACCAAATACCCTGGTAAGTTACCAACCAGTAACCGATATTGAATACCTTACACCCGATGACATTCAGGAAAGTGATGTAAATGTGCAAATAGTAATCCGCGCATATCGTAACATTGTAACACCAAATGTGAACCACTTCTGTGAAGAAGAAGCCTATTTGGCGATAATGTCTATGAAAACAATAATTATAACAACGTGGTTGAAGTGATAGAAATAAGTGAATAGGCTTTGCCTATTATAGTAGGGCCCAATATCACGAGCTTTATGAATAGTTTTCCCCAAAGAAAAAGTTGAGCCCTACGAAATGTGATCCAATTAGCGAGTCAGTCTTTAAGATGTTTACTCAAAATAATGTTAATAAGAGCATTATCAGAATTACAGTTTGCTTCAATATTGTCTGATGCTTCTTAGCTATATAATACTTATTAGCTATATGGTACTTTGCTTTAAAACGATGCCATATGGTACCTATTCGTTTCTATAACACCGTTTTTCACAGGTGTGATTAAAATTATTGGAAACCGATGCTAAATATCTTAAATTAAAAAATTTATTCGTGAAATATTTATTTTTCAATTAAATTTGCAAAATTATTGCAAATTTTTTGTATCCATTTATATTTCTGTATCATTTACCAATAATTTCAATCATAAATGGCGAAGGCCTTTAGTTAGAAAAATATTTTGCTTGTAGCTATAGATCCTAAAAAATAGCCTTGAAACGCATACGTAGTTCTTGAAAATGTCGCAGACTGAGTTGGTGGAATCTCAGTAATAAAAACTGAAATTACGAATGAATTATTAAAAATTGTGAATGGGTTATTAAATAAACATGAACGGTCGATATGGGTAAGGAAGTGGATTGACAGAAGAAACCACCTAGGCTCCTCCGCGGCTCTACTAAAACAGTTGACTTCAGAGGATATAGGAGCGTACAAAAATATCCGTAGAATGTCAATAGAGAATTTTGAAAATTTCCTTCGTATGGTTGAACAGAGAATATGCAGAGAAAGTGAACTTGGTTTAGACAACCAATCTCGGCAAGAATAAACTAGGATATCACTTTGCGCAAAAACACAATATCTGCGTTTCTACCAGAAGTCCTTTTAGCTATTTATAAAATATTGCAGTCATTTCTGAAGGGAAGTACCTACGTAAATCGTTTAAGAAAACAACAACCAAATATGCATTTTTCCAGGCTCCGAGTACCCTAGAGGAGTGGATCGACATCCAAAAAACATTCGAAACAAAATGGAACTTTCCTAATTGCTGCGGATCCATAGATGGGAAATATGTGACTGTTAAACAACCAGCTAACACCGAAACCAGATTTTTTAACTATAAAGGTACTTATAGTATTGTACTTTTTGGGGATTCGGGACTTTAAACGCTCCTTGGTAAGCTCAGGATGGTTTAACGAGTGAAGAGGAGGAAACTCGAATGTGGTACAGCTACGGACCAATTTTGTGTCTATTCTAGTCCTTTAGGACGGCCACCCTTACCTTACCTAACCTAACCTATATGATAACTCAAACTAAAGGTTTAGGAAAGGCAAACAGAACTGTGAAAATAATATTTGCAATCGTTTCATGGGTTAAGAATTATAACAAACATTTATAATAGAATATTTATTGCTTTAATCATTCACAAGAATATAATATTCCATTATTTACAATCAACTTAGTCAGCTTTGCGTTTCGAATGTACCAAATGTTTTTTCAGTAACAAGTTTTAGCATGAATTAATTCATTTTGCTTTAAACATTTGAATTTGTTGTAAGCATTCTAATACAAAAAACAAACAATACAAGCCAATTTTAATGCGTCAATTTTTCACTTAACAAATCACCGAAATTTAAAAGTTTGAACACAATATTGTTTTGTAAACACACGAAAACATTCACAGCGCCTTTATTAAGTAATTTTAATATAATTTTTTTACATTGAAACCCAAAAAATATCACGATATTTTCTTTATGACTAACGCCGCCATATTTGTAGATTTTTGATAGGTGCGCAAGAAAGGACGAAAATGAAACCAGTATATTACCTTCTCGTCTGTGTACACTGATTCAAACCATGGTGATTATTTTTAATCACCTGTAATGTTTTCTAAATAAAATAAGATTTTTATATTTTGGAGCTGTTACAATTACGAAAATTAATCATTAAAACGATATTACATTCGGGCTTACATTTAGTAAGCTTTGAGCAGTTCCCAATTTTTGTATGAGTTTGAATGTTAATAATATTTGAATTTCAACGGAAAATTTTGCTATTTTTACTGAAATATTTAATATAAACCGAAAGTGTTGATATACACAATCCACATACATTGCCCGCATAATTAACCAAGCTCTGGCCGAGGTTGAAATCTATTTATTGCATTAGTTTTAAATAATAATTATAAACAAACAAATCTACAACTAATTTATGAAAATTGAATTGAAATATTTGTGTTAAGAACCTACAACAAATTAAAATCATCTTAAAATCACATATGCTATGCATCCAACGAATTAAATTATAAATAAAAATCAAATATTTCAATCTCACATTTGAAATTTGACAAATGCAACTATTTTCATTTAATTACCAATTTTTGTTTACCCAAGACTCAAACCATTATTGTATCCAATAGTTGTATTAAGCGTTTATCTAAGACATAAATTACCGTAGTTTACAAAAAATCCGCCGTATACAAGGTGAGCTATAGTAAATCTGTTCTTACATTCCCCTTCAAGCCGTGTACATGATACAAAAAAAATATTCTGGTGCACAAAAATTCACCACGAAGTTAGCTATCTGAGTTGAAATGTTCTCAACTCGAATAAAATTTCACCAGGATAGCCATATTAACAAAACTGAAAATTATACTTGTGTTGCTATTTTGCCCAAAAAAAAGTTTTTTTATTAGAAATCCAAAAAAAGCAACTTGTTTTGTTGCTTGATTATTTGTAAATAAACAAAGAATTTCATTTTGAGTATAGTTAAATAAAAATTTTCACTCAAAAATCATAATATTTTCGTTATCTACAAAGGCTATTGACAAAATGTAGGCAAAGCTCCTCTCGCGGAAAAAATGATTATTAAAAAGAACGATCCATTTGAAGTTTGTGTTGTTGTTTTTGTTTTTGTATTCGAAATTAGGTGGCTGTGTGTTTTTACACGTCAATGGATAGATAGTTTTATTTTAAACGTCAAGTTTTTTTTTATTTTAAATGTCAATGGATAGCTAATTTTATTTTAGAAAAATACCGCTACGTGGAATCCGTGATGCTCCAATCGTCAATACTAATGAAATATTTCGAGTAGTGAATATTTCAACTCATACAGCTAACTTCGTGGTGGATTTTTGTGCAACAGAATTTTAGTTTTGTGTATCATGTTTCAATCCTTCAATGAAAACGCAATAATTAGTAGATACGCAATGCGTATCACATCCGCAGTGAATCAATTAGAAATTAGATTATCGCATGTGTTTTAAGCCCCCGCACACTTACAATTATACGGATTTCACAGCTAAATGAATCATCACAAAAAAAAAAATAACGATAATTCATTTCCAAAAAAAAAAAAAAAAACAAATTATAATAATATGTACACCATATACAAACAAAAAACGTCATGATTAGCAAACTTCCGTCATCTCATTCCCTCATTTCACAAAAACCTAATCTATTTATTAAATGAATCATTTATTATATTATTAATCCATAATTAAGTCTCTAATTTACTATTATTATTCTAAATTTTATTATGTACATATACTTATAAGTATGTATAGTTTATTATAATTTTTCTAATTATATTAACCAAATGTTTCTTAGTTAAAATTATAACCCTTATAGACAACAAAAAACCAAACCAAACCAAACCCATCTACAGACTATAATTCCATAACATTTAATTATATTCATTTCATTAAGAAAATAAAATAATTTAATTTTTTTATAAGTCGTCTTAAATTTTAAATTACGAAATTTAAAACCACACATTTAAATTTTTTTGCACCATTACAATAATTCAAGAATTGGTTAGAGAAGAAAATTTTATTTATAAAAGTCGTATTTTGGTACGTTTTAATATATTTATCTTAGACAAAACATTTCATCTAATTCAAAACTAAGATGATTTATGATTTCGTTTTTTTTTCTTGAATACTGTTATGTTCTCTTCTTTTGCTCATGAAAACCTATTTAAATTTATTGTTGAAACTAAAAACGTTTTATGATATTTTTTGTTCCAAATCGTAAAAAAAATTGTATAGAAATTTTCTATGGTATATAAGAACGATTGTCGGTGGTTTGGGTATAAATACCAGTACGATAGAAATCATCTGCGGGACATATTTGTGAAATGATGATGAATGGAGACGAATATGAGTGTTGAGTTTTTAAAATATATGTACATATGTATATATAGCTAATTTACATAATCATATGGGTTTTCTATTGAATTTAGATGATGAATTCATTTCCGCTTTAAATTTTTATGTGTACATAGCATTTATTATTTTATCTTCCAGCTACACCGCAAGATCGAAGTAATTTTATTTTGAAAACATTTATTTTACAGATATTTATGTTAATACGTATTCTCAAATTAAATCTCCCTAATCGTAGCTTGAAGGCAACAAAATTTTATTCCACCAACCTGATAAAAATAGCTCCCGCATGCATTATTTTTGCATTGTCTCTGCTATTTTTTAAACGGTACTTTAAGGCGTCAAAGAAATATGTAATGACCATCTGAACATAACTTGAAAGCGTTTATGTTTTATTGGCAAGAATGAATAATTATTACGATATTTTGATCACTCTAAGTTTTCAAATCAACATCTGTAGTGTATTGAGAAAATAAATTATTTTGTGGTCTATATAATAATTTGAATAATAAAATTTTAAATGAGAATTAGATTAAGCCTCGGAGCTAGTTTTATCGTTATTATTGTGAATTTTTAAAATGCAATATCATTATGTGATTGTTTGCGGAGGTGTTTGCAAGAGGAGCAAAATTCCGATGGAAAGTGATTCAAACCTGGGCCCTATTGCACCAACTACTTGAATTACCAACTACTTACCACTTATTACTTATCAACTTATCAAAAGTTACTTTTTTGAGAATAATAAACGATAAGTGTTTCACCATAAGTAACAAAATTTCACTAACAAAATTTCTCTCACTTATCAATTTGAAAACTTATCAAATTTTGATAATGATAGTGATAAGCGTTGCACATCAGAATGTCTAAAACTTATCAATTTGACATATTATCAAATTTTTATGATAAGTTGTAATGGTTTATATAAAATTACTATAAATGTGGTAGTGTTTGCAAAATAATGTGCTTTCCACATAGTTTTGTACCTATACATATGTATAGTCCTATTCAGATCTTAAAAAAAAATTTTTTTTAATTGTTTTGCGCAGCTTTCAGTGATGTAGAAAAAAAAATTATAAAAATTTTGATGGGTCGCATTTATCTTAGGTAACAAACCTAAATAAAATAATAAATAACCAATAAAAAGAATTATATTTCAGTTTTAATACACAAAATATTCAAAATGATTATGTATTTATGTTATTACAATCATATTTCAAGTGAAAATTAATAGGTCAAAAAAAAATGCACGCCTTTTGAAAACAATGTCAACATTTAATTTTGGTACGCACTAAGGAGAATAAATGACCAAATGATATTCGTATCGAACAAAACCACAACAACATAAAAAGCAAAATCGGTTTTCAATTTAATTCTTAGTTTATCGAATTAAATATTAATTTCAAAAGTGTCAGTGATTATAAGTTAAATTATAAAAACATTTTGTGATTAAAAACGTTTCTTTTCTATTTAAATACAAATACAACATAAAAATGTAAACAATAAACATGAATTATTGTACTTAATACATCACTGTGTATCCGCCATATTCTTTCTGCGCGATATCTGTCAGAATTCCAGCGAGATTTGAAAACTACTATACCAGTATTGTAATTTAATAACAACAACAATTTTGAATGTATTTAATAATAATGTATAGAGAAACGTTATTCAATTGAGAGCTCTAATTTATGTTTTTAGAATAAATTGTAAAACTTTTTTGTTGTAACTATTAAAAAAAAATCTCTTTTCTAACTGTCAATAATTTTTCAACAGTACTTAGACGTAACCGCCCCCCTCATTGGCACAGTAAAGGTAACCAAGGGTCTCGAGTTCGATTCCTGCTATGGTGACCAAAAATCACGGTTAGGTATTTTTAACGTGTAAGTATGTGTGATTGTCTGGGTATTGTACTGTGGGCCCATTTGTGGTGGCATTCAGTGCTGGAGTAATCCAACCAATTTTAGTTTTTTTTTTTAACGTAACCAATTTATTTTCATTAGTGTACCTATCTTAGTTAGGTTTGCTTTAATATGGCATATTCACTAATAGCTCTATTATGGTTCTCACCTCACCTGTTCTTTACAGGCATTGAACCTGGTAGATTCCATTACATTTCCATTTTTGGTAATTTTACTTTCTTGTAAATATCAAATCGCATATTCTTGTTGGCCATATAATTATATACATAAAACAATGAATAACTCAAAAGTAAGTTTCGGCTCATTATACAGGATCATGTGTGTAATACCTAATATAAAATCTTCAGACTGATAGTGAGGGTTTCATAACATTGCAGGGACTTATGACAAAGCTAATGGATGGGAGGGAGGGGGCTATGATCTCATAGTTATATATTGTATGATTTAATAAATTTGTACTAAGTGTTTCAGTTTATTTGGGAATTTTTATTTTTGAAATAAAGTACTTTCCTTGGCCATTATATACTTAGCCATTATGTATAAATTATTGTGTGTTGATTGGTTTCGTGCGACAAATTTTTAAATTACAAATAGCACGCGAATAAGGCCCCAGATGTGTGTACATGTACATATGTAAATCTGCTTGACGCATAACTTTGCAAATACCTATGCCATCTCAACAAAAAACAGTCAATCATTTCCTAAATATCACAAAAGTAGTAAAAAGCCGAGTCTGGGACTCCAATGGGAGATCATTGGTTGGTTTCATTATCGATCGAATCAAGAATGAACAATTTTTTGGCTTGCTCCTATTGCAATTCGAACCTCCGATCAAAGCGCCATAATTAAGTCACCACCAAATTGTTGGTGAGTTGTTTTGCCGCTAGAATCACCGCACCACGAGAACGATAATACCAAAACTTCAAAATGGTGAGTTTAAGTTATATTTATGACGCATTTTTCGGTGAGATGAGAATCATAATAGGGGCATAAATAATGAAAATAAATGCCGATTTTACAATTAGTGAAATACTAGTACAATTAGTGAGATACTTAATTTTGATAATTGATCATTATTCCATCGATGCAACGAGCTATCTGAGGGAAGCCACCCACCTCAACAAACTTCTTTGGGATATCCTGGACATTTTCGGGCCAACACACGGTTTCCGCCATCATTTTGTCGATGATGGTTTCTGTTGCCCGATGAATGACCCAACACACAATTCATTTATTGATTCCTTGCATATTGGCAGAACGCGTAGTTTCGGTCGGTTCCATGACGCAAATTTGCTCCTATTTTTAATAGCACGTGCGCTCAATTTGTTCATTGACAAATGAAAATAATTGGTTTTGGCTTTCGCTATACACGATTTCTTCTTTCGTGTTCATCGAGTTAGCCCAAAAAACCATTATATGAAATCTTTATAATTTTTTGGGGAAAATCCTAGAGATAACGCGAGCATCACGCCAGAAATTTCAGAAAACCCAAATATATTATGTTTTTTATACTTGGAATTGATTGTGCCAATTTGCACCTTTCGCTAAACAATTTGTGCATACATAGTATAATTTAAGAAATACGAAGTGTCTATTGGCGTGATTATCTTTATCACACCCATATTTTCCATTAATATATTGCTTACATATTTAAATATTTTTCGGTTGTGCCACACTGTGCATCACTAAATTATTTTGCCACACACTCTGTAATTACTAGAAAAGGAAAAAATCCGCCAACTGTCAATATATCTCAATATACATGTTGTCATAGAAAAGATTTTCAGAAAGCTCTACTTTTATCACGGAACTAATTGAAACATGCTATAATACACATTTTGGCCCAGTTTCGCCTTTGTTCATACTCTAAATTGGCTAGAATCGGCCATAGAGTATCTAGAAAATACCAAATTTACGGTTTTCTGGAACAGTTGTTTGGATGATTTCTGAAAAAATAGATACAAATAGATACGATTTGTGGAAAACGAAAAACTACTTCTCATCAATAGATACGAAGATCGATATGTCATTATTTGTGAGATGGATGTACCTATTTTTAGAGACCATATCCCAGAGGGGTTATCTCTAGGATTTTCCATAAAAAATTAATAAATTTGGGGATACTTATTTATTGATAATTAATTTTGATTTTTTATAATTTAAATAACTTTGAAAAATGTATGTATTTGTAAGATAAAATAAAAATTGAAAGTTATTTATGGACCGTTTTTTACAATTTCTTCATATACTATTTTTTCAGGATGAACTGTTTATTTTACTTTATTTGCTATAGATTTCGTGCTGAGAGCGAAGGCACTTTTGATATTTAGCATAGAAATATTCTGAAAAGGCTTTTTTTCGGGATGGAAAGGTTTTTTCGGTCGAACTTCACATACATCCTCGAATAATCTTTCGAACCGACGCATTATTTTAGAAAAACTAGTTTTCCCTTTAATAAATTTAAGTTTTTGTTCACTAAAGTTGCTATACCTATAGTCATTTGAATAATAAATAATTTTACTGAAAAATGTGTTTGTACTCTTTTAAAATTGAACACAAGTTCTCATCTTACAATAAGCTTGTCAAAATATTACTTATCAATTATCATTTCGCGAATTCGTGCATCTTAATTTTTATAAGTGAGAGCTTATTACTTATTATAACTCAATTGAGCACTTTTCAAAAATTATGATAAGTTGATAAGTAATAAGTGATAAGTTGTTGGTGCAATAGGGTCCTGGTGTCGGACGTTATACACAAAATTAAGAACAAAATATGGTTCGCGCAACGTGTTATGATATTCGTTGGATAACGTTGCTTGGTGAAGTGGAAGGCCATATAGAAGAATGTACCAAGAATGTTCACCTTGCATATTAAGTTAACATACCATACTCTAATACCTAGTATTGAAAGGCTTAGCTTACTTTGTTCAAATAAGCAATCTCCCCCTTCGCATTTCCGTTTATTATTTTATTAACAAAAACATAAATATTTTATTTAAATTTTATGATTTTGTATTAAATTTTCTTCCTTGTTTTATACAAATTTTACAATAGAACGTTAGTTGATTTATGTAAATGAAATATTCGAATTAAATTTAATCTGAAAACGTGGGTTGGAAAAACACATTAAACAACATCTGCGTAAGAGTCACACGTTCTATTTATTTTCAATTATTTTATTTAAATAAAGGGACATGAAAGCAAATATACCTCGGGTTAACTATTTCTCTGTTTCGAGTTTACTGGTTTTGTTAACAAACATCATACAATCACTTCACTACAATAGTAATATACTTATCTAAGCAGAATCCGAAGTTATAGTAAATCTTCTAAATAACTTCTAATTATATTTTAATTGTACTTGACTAATGAAAAATTGTATGTAAGGTGATTTGTTGTTGTTGTTGCTCCAAGATACAGAGTGTCAAATTTTTGAAAAATGATCGCACATGGTAATGTATTTGTGGCTGTGAAAAAAACCTGTGTCGATTTAAGATAAAAATATAAAAATTATATCATCTTTACATCCGTTTCTCTCTATAGCAAAAATACAGAAATTTTTTAATTTTTTATTTTCATGCCAAATAAGGTTAAGTACGATCAGGTCACCCTTGTTATATGTCAAAATTGCCTATGAATACGACTCAAAAGGTTTTTTCACTATTTTTGACATCGATAACTTTTCATGTTATTAGGTTTTTATTCTCATTTATTTGTGAAAGAATTTAAAGATACGTTTTTATATATTTTTTAATCGACACTTTTATCTAAAAAATGAGCTCTCTATCATAATTATCCGAAAACAAGTTTTTTACAAAAAATTTTACTGGATGAAGTTTTACCTAAGTGGAACTATCCCAGTAACTCTAATTTAAATTGTTAGTAAAAATATTCCTTCAACTCGACGCACTTTATAGCCTTCAACTCGACGCACTCTACGGGATTAATGACTTAAAGGACGCGTCGTTTAGCGATTGGTCTTAAAACAAAATCAGCATGTAGTAAAATCTTAGATAGAAAATCAAAATATCGAAATACTATCGTTGCCACCGTATTCGCCAGACTTAAATATTACGAAAATAATTGGGTGTGACTAACACCAATTACACCAACATGAAAATTATACGAAGGTCATTGTAATTAATTGAAGAGAAAATATACGGTTTATGGGCCTGTGAAATCATCGGCCAATATTCCTTCAAAATGAAGATGGCCGGTACGTAACTATGAATGATGCTCTTTATCGCGCAATGATAACGGACTAATTACTACCTGAAATTGAAGCCCGATCTCGACGACATTTGGTTCCAAGAAGACGGCGCTACTTGCCATGTAATACGCGAAACAATGCACTTATTGAGAAATCATGTTGGCTATTTAGATCGTGGGATGACACACCTCTACACTTTTTTCTTTATATGGGGCTATATATAGATTCTGTGTATGTGTATCATTCGCCAGATAATTAAATTTACATACGATTAAATTTAATATTTTGAAAATTCTTTATTGCACTAAACGATTAAAAGTGGGATCTAAATTTCGTTATAATGAATAAAATCACGCACATGTGGTTTGATGCTCCCTGTTTCAGGCACAGCTTCCGGTGTGACCTTGGCACCAAAATGGTTCAATTAACGCATGCGCACTCAAAAAAATAATTTCGTTTTTCTTACAAATTATTTTGCGTAACTGTAAAATTGTAAATCTTACAACACTTTTGTGAAGTTTACAGCTTCTTTTTAATGTAAAGATAACAACCCATATGTTAATCGAACAAATTCCTTTTCGTAACTAAGTCTTTCATATAAACGGAAATTTACAATGTAGATTTGTAACAATAACCGCCAAAAAACTGTAGCATAATTCGAAAATTGTTGTATAAAATAATTACAAAATAGTTTGTTACGAAATCTACAAATAATAATTGTAAAATAAAAAATGTATATGTGACCGTAACAGGATTTAGTTTTCCATGCGGGACAAAATTCAGCGTAAAAATATTTGCGCTTTACATATACATAATCCTTTAATTTTCTTTAAAGTTTCCGAATTTACATTAAATGGATAAGAATCTCTAATTATTTTATACACATAAATTTTTTTAACATGTTGAATAGTAATAATTAATGTAATACTGATGCCGCATATAATAAAAAATAAAAAACTGAAAAATAAAAATTCTTCAACGATAAGTCCGATATAAGTTGCTTTGATATATAATAAATACTACTCGTACGAGTATATATTTAATAAATGAAGTATAGATTATGATATTTTATAGATTTTGAAGATTCTCCAATAACACAAACAATATAAGGTTTGAAATGATTTGTTTTTGGTAAGCACGGATATCTTTCATGTCACTGTACAGGGTGACATGGAGCTATCCAATGCGCAGGTGGTATACTGTACTTGTGTGAATGGGATGAATGGATTGAATGAATGTTAGTGTGAATGTGGGTATTGCACCGTGGGCCCATAGTAGCATTGAGTGCTGGAGTAAAATCTGCCCAATTTTAATTTAAAAAAGAAGATTAAAAGAACGGATATAAATCACTGGTACACATATAAGTTAAGAATTATGCATATGGGGCCACTGCCATACATCTGTATAAAAAGTGTCAATTTTGTATTTTGCCTATATTGGCACAACAATTAAAATGACAATTTTTCGTGATTTCAAGACTATACTAAAAAGATTTAGATAATAATCTAATTATCTCAAATTTTATAGGGTTTCTTAAGTTATTATAGGTGAAAGTATTAAAATATTATACAGATTCAAGAGCGAATATATCATGTTGATTTTATAGATTTATATATAAATCTATAAAATCAACAGGATCTATTCGCTCATGAATCTGTATAATCTTATAAAACTTTCAGTCTTATAAAATTGGATATAATTCTAAATCTTTTCAATAGTCCTATAATCATGATAAATGATCATTTTAATTTTTAATTTAGAAAATTTCGATAATAGATTATCAATCGTATTGGGCTTGTTACGTTACGAAACAATTATACATCTATAAAACAGTTTGTTGCATTAAGGGAGTTATATTATGTAACGTATATATAATATAACCTTCTAAATAAGTTGATATTCCAAATCCCAATTCTATTATTGCTCCATAAGAAGCTAGAAATGCGTAATTAAAATATGTTATCCATCATATATAAAAATGGGTTTGACGTATATTTAGAACTGCGCATTTGTAACGAAACCCAAACTGATTTGTTAACTTTACAATTGTCATTGTACTAATATTTCAAATCATGCAAAAGGAATCGTAAATTTAACGGAAATGTTTAATAAAATTTACAATATTTATTTGTAACTTTTGAATAATACAAATTGACTTGTAATTTCTACGAACAAATTATTAAATTTTACATTTTATTTCGTAAATATATCAAATTTGTGCCGTAAAATCGTGTCGCGTGCATACGAATCTTCGCATTGCGATTCATAATTCATTGTAGTTTCAGTTTTCAATCAGTTTGCGTGGGTCAACTAGAAATGGACAAAAAAATAAAAATAAATTATAGTGACAAAGTTAAACAGTTTTTGCTAAATATAAATGTGGGCCAATTACACAAAAGTATAAAAGGTGAGTAAGTTTTTCAATAAATATATATATAATATATATCAATTGCCTTAGCCTTATTAAACAAAATGGTGTAGTAGTTTCAGCTACATAGTTAATTATTAGTGGATCCTATAAAGTGTTTATGTAACAAAATATTTTAAACAAGTGTAATTTTACCAAATATAATTGGTATGTAATGTGATTGATATTAATTTAGTTTGCGTTAAATTTATAAAATATGGGACTCAAAATTGTTTATATACCTAATATATAAAAATAACCTTGAAAAACAAGCAATTATTAAGTTAAATTAGTTTAGTATTTGTGTCAATATGCATATTTATTGTGACTCTTCAACGAGACAACACTGCAACACAACATGAGAGTACCTCTCGTTTATACGAGCGGTAACAACTTTTATCATTTATGTATGTAGTTATTTTCATGGTTGTTTCAAAATGCAAATGAAAAAGATAAGAAACGAAGAAATGTTCTGTTGCAGATTGCAGTGCTGTTTCGTGAGAATAGACACATTGATTATTATACGTTTAGTTACAACTATATCTCGCTGAAAATGCTTATTCTTTTACTCTCCAGTAAAACAACAACAAAATTAAATTTGTTATTGAATTTACTCGAGAATCAAACAATTAGAACTTTCAGCGTGATATTGTTTGATCTATACATCTCGCTTACTATATACAGTAAAATATAATAAGAAAATCAAATTTATTTATTTAATGTGTGTATTTGTTTGATCGCCTTAGAAGTATAATGATTTAATAAATTTTATTTTATTTCATATATAATATGTTGATATATTATTTTACAGATGTTGGTATTAGCATTTCAGAGTTGAAACATTTGCGAATTAACCATATTGACGAATTATTCGAACCAGCAGAACTAGGACTAAAAATCATGTTTCAATACCATCTGACCGCGTGGCAAAAAGGATTTCAAGTGGATACCAAATTTGTACCATCTTCAATTATCACTCCACGTGAAAAAGATTCAGCTCATATAGTATATTAAAATTTTTATTTTTTCTTAAGTTTACAATTTAATTTTTTACGATAGTGTAAATTTATTTATACCAAATTTGTTTTAATTATTTTATTTTGTTAAAACAGCCTGTGACAACTATCATAAGCAGAAATACTGAATTTGCACAGAACATACGAGATTTCTATGAAAAAAACCATGTACTAGAGCCAAGACATCGGGACATTTTATGCTCAATGATAGTAGATTTTTATTTAAAAGAGCAGCATCTAAAACCATCGTCTAAGCAAATCAAATGCTTAGCTGATGAAATCGTATTATGTTTTCCGAGTGAAAGTTCAGTAAGAATGAAAGCAGAGATGATAACAAACATATAAAATACTTAATTATATGTATATAATTTCAGAAAACCTATTATACAATTCGGCACAAATCACCAACCGGCAGCAAGAAATCACCAACTGGAAAGCTCTACAACAAGTTCGACTACGAGAACAGAAAAATATTGAAGTACTTCAGTGTATCAAAAACAACACACAATGAGAATCCTATAAGTACACAACAAGGTAGAACATAAAATAAAAAATTGAAATAGCGTTCAGCATATTAATCTATTTTTATTCATTATTTAGGAAATATAGAACATGAAGAGTACACGATTTTAAAAACAGAGCTAAGAAATTTACGAAGTCCATGGAGCTTAGTATTAGAAAAATGGACAAAATCATCACAATTAAGAATTGCCGAATGTATGAGCAATATGGACCAATCGATTATTAATATATTTGATGAATGGCCTATATTAAAACATGCATTTATGCCGGATCGGGTACTACATAAATAAAATCATTTATTTATAATATATTTATAATAAATCATCGGATTTCTTTAAGGTTGAAATTGATTTTTTAACGCTATACCCCAGCGCTAAAAATATATATACAAAATGGGACTCCTTCTTAAATAATGTATCAGTTATATTGCAAAGCCATATCAAAGAAAAACGAAACACCACAAGTTTAGAGGAGCTGCTTAGGAAAAAAAACGAAATTAACTCAGGTAAGCAGTAAGACTTTTATTTATTAAGTTTTTATTTATTTAAATACCAATAACACCATGGTGTAATTCATTGTAATATTAACAAAAACAAAAACTTATTATTTTCAGATTCATACAATTTACAAATACTCTATTTATTATCAAGTTTGGTGCCGCCTTCAGTCAAAAATAAATCGCAAAGTAATAAAACAGTGCAATATGGAAAATCATCGCTAAAAGACAGCCAAACATGGTTTGTAAAAATAATATCAAGTTTCTGACATTACAAAAGAGGTAGAAGGAATGACATCAACCTGTAAAGAAGAAAATGCAAAACTTCAACCTCTTTTGTTGGCCATTGGGCAGAAGTGGGATTTAAAAGAATTTGTAATTTTAATTGACGGCCACAAATACCTGTGTGCTACTTTATTAGAGGCACTAGATAAATTGTTCAAATTATATCAAGTATTCAAACTGGAATACCCAAAACCCTGTTTGAATATATGGTTATTCATTCAATATTATTTTTATGATATAAAGACACCATATGATGTTGAAGTGCCGTGCATAAATACCTTAATAAATGATTTAAATAATAGGTATATAAATATAATACTTATATGCATGAATATATACAAATAAATAACGAATTTTATTATTTGCAGATTTCGCCTCAGCCAAGGACAACAATAAAATAAATAGTTTATAATCTTGTATTATATAATTTTTTTAATTAAATTTGATAATAATTTTTTATTTTTAATATCTGTTATATTACTTAATAAATCAGGAAACGTTAATCTTAAAATTAAATTTGTATAATAATAATTAAAAAAAATTTTAAATTTTTTTTTTAATAAGAAAATGATTTTCTTATTTTATGTAAATATAATAATTTAGTTTAGATAAAATATTTTAATAATAAATCATGAAATTTAATATGTAATCAAGATATATTAATCTTCAATTTATAATTTTTGAATAATAATTAAAATGAATCATTTTTAATATTTATTATTTAATAAATATGAATAATTTATAATAATTTTTTTACTTTAAAATAAATGTTAAAATGTTAAATTATAAAAAAAAGTTATCTTACAATCTTTGACTATTATCTTTATAACAAATCAGGAAATATTTATAATTAAATAATAATAATTATAAACCGAAATTTATTAATAACGAATTAATTATTTTATATAATTTTAAAAATTAATAATTTTTTATTAAAAGTTATATTTGAATTTTAAAAGTATCGTTTTTCTATCAATGTTCGCTTTACCCATATTTATATTAATAAACAAATATACATATATATATATATACATATATATATATATATATATATATATATATATATATATATATATATACATATATATATATATATATATATATATATATATATATATATATATATATATATATATATATATATATATATATATATATATATATATATATATATATATATATATATATATATATATATATATATATATATATATGTATATATGTATATATATATATATATATATATGTATATATAACTAAATATATATATATATATATATATATATATATATATATATATATATATATATATATATATATATATTATATATATATATATATATATATATATATATATATATATATGTATATATATATATATATATATATATATATATATATAGAATTTTTCACGAACCAACCTCATGGATTTTACTTACCCATTTCGTACATTTTACAATTGATTCTGTTAACTTCCCCAATTGCTTTTGTTACGTCAACGTATAGGGTGTGTAAAATTTGGAATTGTTTTTGTAAATTTTACATTAAATTTTCTAAATTGAACGAAATATAGTTGTAAATTTAGCAGCTACCATTGTTAAATTGGGATGGCGATTTTGTAAATTTTACAATTAATGTCGTTAATTTTACGTACTAATATTATAAATTAACATACCCCTCTCGTAAATTTAACATATTAATTTCCCAATTTAACGAATACATTTGGTTTATCTACCTATTATCGTTGTTAAATTTTACAACAAAATTTGTTAAATTTACCAAGCGTGAAGGTGTACTCTACAAACCAATATCGTAAAAGCGTTTTTTAGTTTGCACATTAATTTGGAAATTTCACAAAAACCGTAGTAAATTTTACGATAGGTTTGTAAACCTTTTTACAAGGCACGAAATTTTTTTACGAAGTATCTGTGAAGATTTGGGAATCATAAAGCGTTGTAAAAATAACGATTTTAAATTTGTTATATTTGCGAACCGAAGCGTTGGCTGAAAACGAACGCTTTTTTTTGTAAAATTAACCGTGTTTTTTTGTTTATATCTCCGATTATTTTTTTCAGTGCGCCATTCTTCTTCAACACTCTTTTCACTATAGACCAATATTTTTCACTAATATCGATTTGACTTATCTCGTACAAATTAATTGCTTCTTTAGATTCGTGTTAGCTAGTTTCAATGGCCAAAACTTTACTACTGAATCGTGTTGAAGAATTAGCGACAAAATTCGTCATTATGAGAAATGTGAAAAAAACCTTGCTGCACTACTGCAAATTGCTGGCCAAATCAAACATTTTTTCCAAATGTATCTAACTTGAAGTGCTTCTACTTAGCAGGAGCATTTTCCCGGTTTTTCGTAGGATACAATCGTTCACCTAATTAATTGTTTCAAAACCAATTTCGTTATCCATCAAAACACATCCTCTTTTGTGAAAATTTCGTCATTAGCTTGGCACAATTTTTAGCGAACAAGTTTTACCATGGAGCAGGTGTGTTAAATTTTATGGCACGGTCATAGTCAAAATTCACCGGGTTATTTTTAATGAAAGTTATAACCTTTTTGTAAAAATTCTGATTTTAATGAGCCTTTTTTTTAGTTTTTTGTGTGAGCTGTTCTACTGTTCCATCGTTATAAAGAGGGTCCCAGTCTATATAACGCTATATATCGTTGTTTTTGGTCAATTGAATCATTTTGTAATGGATAAACATGACGCTGAAATAGATTCATGGTACTTCAGCACAATTAGTTTTCAAATATTCTCTTTTTGAAACGAGATTAAAATTAATTGACGGAAATTCTATAAAACTGTCACCAGTAACGCATTGTTCCTAAAGAAATGTAAGCCTATAGTTTAGAACTAATTGACAAAACCACTCTAAGAATTATCTACATTATCGACGTTGTCTACGGTGTTGACTTGCCTACGAGTTGTCGACACGTCAATGTAGAAAATAATAGATGATGTGTAAATGCCCAACCCTGGAGATCAAATATTTTAAATGTCGCTAAGGCTACGGACAGTACGCATTATTGAAAATGTAAATTAAAAATTCATTTTGAATCCATTGTATATTTTTAATTTGATTTAATACTATTCTTTATTAATTTAATATTAAAGTACGTAATGATCATGAATAATTTACATTTATATTGATATCCCCTGAACTATGTATATGCAGATTTTAAGTTTATTTAAAAAAATATTAAGATTTAACCAATAATATTTAAAATAATTCTTCTCTATAAATTGGTTTTTTTAAATTTAAATTTTCTGGATTTTATTTAGCGTTTAAATAAAAGTATCTTATGTTCTCTAAAAATAATATAAAACGTATGTGTAAATTAAAATAATGAATTGCGTTATAAATGACACAGTACATTTAGAGATTAAAACATCCGACATGACGTCTAGAAATACTTGACTCTGAATTTTAAAAATTAATTCTTTTTTTTGTGAGATTTTTTAACTTCTTTGCGTTATACGAGTATGTATGTACATGAAACTTTTTTCAAATTTTGTTAGAAATTTATTTTTAATTTTACTAAAACTCACTTTTTAATAATAGAATTTTATTTGGGTTATGGATATCCATTTTTTATTATTTTTGTGTACTTTTATCACTGTTTAATTAATGTATATTAATAAAACTATTTTTTATTTCTTATTTTATTTTATTTTTATTTTTCTTCCTTTTTGTGATAATATTTTTGTTTTTATATTTTTATTTTAAATATCGATTTCGGATGTCTCCTTCTTCAGTTTTTTAAAATTACTCCTAACCTTACTACCCCTAAAATTACAGTAATTTTAAAAAACTGAAGAAGGAGACATCCGAAATCGATATTTAAAATTAAAATATAAAAACAAAAATATTATCACAAAAAGGAAGAAAAATAAAAATAAAATAAAATAAGAAATAAAAAATAGTTTTATTAATATACATTAAATAGAATTTTGTTAAAAATAATGCTTATAATAATGCGCGTTAAATATTTCCTAAATCAATACAAGGTACAAAAACAACGTTTAAGGTTCGTTTAGGAAAAGTTTCACACGCTTGCGCAGGGCTGTGAAAAATTTCCTAAATTATTCCTAAGAAATGGGTATGTATTTGTGATTATTTAAATTAGCGCAGAATAATAAACATTTAGGCGAACTTATTCTATGATATAATTAAATCGATCGTTCTACTAGTAATTAAAATTACCAAAAGTAAAACACTGAACTCATAATTAGTATTCAGTTGAAGTGAGAAAATCAAATAAAATAGTAACCAAGTGTTTCGCGGCCAAGTTTGACTAATCCAGAACAATGACAAAAATCTAAAAAAAATCCTGGATATTGACAATTGATATAACTTACAGTGAAACATAGTGGCACCGGTGTCTACCGCGCAAATTCTGGACTATTGTTTAATCTAAATTTTATAATTAAATAAAACTCAAAAATTTTAATAATATGTATTTCATAATTTTAAGTTAAACATAATGAAGTATCGACATGGAACATTAAAACAAGCATTTTTAGTTTTTTACTTAGGAATAAGTTGAGAAATTTTTCACAGTCGTTTATAATTTCAATTCCTAGAACTTTGGAAATACGAAAACTTTATATAAATTGTTCCAAAAAGTTTTAAAAACTTGAAATTTTTAAATACTCGAAGAATTAATTCTGAAATTTTTTTAATTCCTCCTGAATTTGAACTATTAAATAAATTCTATAACAAAAGTTGCTTTACAAAATCTGTAAATGAAATTTTAAAATTATACAAATTACTGAAATTTTGCATTATATTTTGGAAGGTGTAAATATTAACTAAGAATTTTAAATTAACAATTTCATACAACATAAAAATGTTTAAATCTGAATAAAATTTAATTCCTGCGGCGCTTCTCTTACAACTTTGAAGGCTAATACCTACTGAAATTCTCAAAGCACCTTTTGTTCCAACCATAATAAATATTTGAATTTATTTTTAATAAACAATTTTAAATTAAATTATTTAAAGTCTAGAAATGATCATAAATTTGTAGATTTTTAATTATGAAATTTTGTTTTTTTCCTTCTGTAAATTTTAAAATTAAAATAAATTCCAAAAACTATAAAATTGCGTAATAATATTACACTAAAATACAAACTTCTTTCTAAAATTCTAAGCGTTCTGTTTACATTTTTGAAAACTTCAGAACATGTTAAAACTAATAAAAATCAAATTTAAATATGTAGAAGCGAAGAAATGCAACTTCATAAGAATATTTAAATTACTACACAGTAATAACAATTAAAAACTAAAATTTCTCGATACTAAATTTGGTCGACTTTGCCAATCACTCACATAGTAAAACACACGAAAAATAGTCTAGCACCCATGTAAGTTAATTTTCTCATGTGTTTTACATTGTACTTGGTAAAACCGACTATAATTGGTATCAAATTTTTTTTATTCATTATTGATGCTAAATTTTGATTTCCAAACTCTTTCATATTAAAGCACTTTTAAAAAACCATATCGCTATGTTAGTGTTTGGCAAGGTTCAATAAAATTATTTATTTTGCATAAAATAGTATTTCTAGCGTTTTACTATGTAAGTACTTAGCATGTTTGCTACCGATATTTTAGTTTTTTACAAAAATTATTTACTATACAAATTAATAAAAAAATAAAAATTTCTTGATATTAAAGTTTAGCCGACCATTCATAGCAAAACACACGATAAATTGTCCAGCACGGATTCAAGGCATTTTTTGTGTGATACCATAATTTGCACTATTTATCTTTGTTATAGAAAGTGTGTTTTGAAATATGTAATAATCGACACTACGAATGTTTTTTAATTTTGAACAAACTCGACAATACGAATTTCATGAGATGCAGATTACACAGCGATTACCGTACCTACTTTTGGAAAATGTGAAAAAACTGTTCCAAATCCAAAAACAAATCTAATTGTAAATTAATAAAGTTAATCTTTGGATTAACGGGTCCAGTCACACTCACAAACCAAATGACCTAAAAACCCGCGGTCAAATTGCCACTGAAATTTAATAAAATCTTCTTGAATTTTTCAGCCATCTTTTGTACATACATACGTATATCAGTTACAGAACTGTCACGTATAGGATAAAAAAACACTCTGCAGTAAAATGTTCTTTGTTAGCAACGCTAACATTGACATACCTGTCATGGGTATATCATAAGGCCCAATTTTTTTTTTTAAATTCTGTTGAATCATCGATTTGACAATTTGCTTTGCTAAATTTAGAAAATGTTATACTACATTCCCAATGAACCGTTTTGTATAATATTTGATGTATAATTTCATTAATCTTAATACAACATTTTTATGATTCGTTCGCACTTTAAACGATATGCTTTACAAATAATGTATACACAGAAAGGATGGATAATTTACGTCAGAAAATGAAATAAAAATAATCATGTAGAGCGAAGTGCAGAATAGGAAGTAATTTTTTTCGCTGTCCTACATAAAAATTATTTTACATTAAGCAAAAAAAAAAAAAAGTAATAAAAATTAGTTTTTTTTTATTTAACAAAATTAATGTTTATTTTTTCGTCTTTTATTTTTATTGCCATTTCAGCTTCTTATTTTTCCTCTTAACTCTCGAAGACTTAAAGGGATGATTTAAAATTTATGATACTGCGAACCGTTTATTTTTCAATTTAAATCATGCCCCATTTTATTAATAGATTTAAATGAGTTTGATTGTTTTGTAATGGGGATCAACAAAAATATCTAATGGTTGTTAAGGAGAAACTTTATATTAGAAATCAATGACTTTAAGAAGGTGTAATATGTAGACTGGATTTAATAAGAGCTTTTTATCAATAAGAATACAATAAATAAGCAGTATCATATATATATATATATATATATATATATATATATATATATATATATATATATATATATATAATCTAATTATTTATAATTTTCAATTAGTATCAGTCGATTGAGGTCTACTGAAATTTGATTCAAACATACATGGGTTGTTTAGTGAATATGTATATAAACAAATTCATTTAAGTGTGTATGAGTATGTCTTGATTGTTGTTACGCAAAGTACTTTTTTCTTAGAATATTATTGGAAAACTTTAATGATGTTATCGTTGTAAATGTAATATACATACGTACATAGCTTTTCAATCGATAATTTTTTAATTTGTGGTCTTTACATAGAATTTGTGTGCTTTTGTACAAATAGCATTTCTTCTTGTGTAATACATATTTTACTTGATAAAATAAATATAATTGATTTTCATTTAAACCAAACCAAAACAACGTTTTACATAATATTCAATGTTCAATTGAATGGATTACATAGGTTACCAATGAAAAACACTTAACCGGTATGGCTTTTGAGAGATTCGGTTTCATCCGCAACTATGTTGAATCCTTTATCTTGGAATCGCTTCTATAATATTATTGAACGTTTTTTCCTCGATTTTATATTAAAAAATGAACCAGGCTTAAATGGTATACTGTCAGTTAGTTTAATATTATAAATACCAGTTTTAGCCTCATGAGAAGAAGCTATGTATTGGACATTTAAAATTGGGCGGTTTTTACTCCAGCACTAAATGCCAAAGGACCCACATTTACACTAACATTTAGGAGAAGAAAAAAATTGATGGAAAAAAAATATTCCACGAGATAGTTGGTTGGTTCAAAAATGCACAAAAATTTGTCAATTATATTTTGAACCAAAATTAATAGTTCCTCAATAAAAGATTGTAAGTATAACAATTATAAATACATATACCTATTATAATAATTAAGTGCAAATTTATTCTTAAGTTTGGTAAATTGTAAACATGGAGTTCAATGTGGCACCTTCCTATACAAAACATTTTAATTCGATCAACACTAACCCGAATATTATACATGCATTTAATATACATTTCTCAACCAACAGTTTTTTCAGTCGAGGGAAGTTCAACAAACGACAAAAGGAGTGCTTATATGTTGAACTGATATGAAATCTTGTTCCTCTCAAAAGGCTGAGAGCATTTTTATTTACCGTGAGATTACACTCTCTTACTTTGAATAATTTTGATTTGTTTTTTGCCAAATTTTAAATCTTGAAAATTCTTAGGTAGCAATATTTAATTTTGTAAATTAACTTTAATATATGGGGCAGATTCTCGATTGTCGTACAAGCAATTTTCATAGGAATAGTTTTGATTCAATTTTTTTCTTTAGTATTCAATCAATTAAATTAATTTTTTTAAATTAAAATTTACATGGTTATGTGGATTGAGTAGCCATATTTACCGACTTGCGATTTGTAATTTCCTAAACTAGCGAGTGTTTCCCCTTAATTGACTAAATCCAACTTTGGAAAATATTTTAATTGAAATACAACTTAATAAACTTTGAAACTTTGATAAAACTTAAAAATTTCGTAATAAAATTTGTAATTAGTCATTTTTTGGTTTGGAAAGAAATTTGTATAAAATTTGAAATTTCCATTTATAAAGATATTAGGGCAAATTATTTTGTAAAATAATTCCTTAAATCTTTAAAGGATTATGCACTCTCGGTAGACCTAAATTGTTTTTCTTATAATTCTGCTATATAGATTTAGGTATAGTTTTTTGTACATACATATACATACATATAAGAAGTCAAACATTTTATTTTCGGTGCCAATACATGTAAATACGTATGAATTTACGTTTTGGCATATTCAGTTCACTTACACTTTAGACCGAACTTGATCAATTTTAATTATTTGTAATAATAACATCTTATTTATTATTTTAAGCCAATCTCAACCAATCTAAGTTAAGATGGAGGTTACGGATTAATGCCGCTCCAACGATTTTTCCGAACCTATATTCTTACTTTACAAAAAAAGTTCCAACTCTGAAAATCGGATATCTTAGATTCGATGGCTCGAGCTGAAGTTGCTGAACAAAAAATTCATCATATAAATAAAATTATTTTATTAGTAAGTATTCCATAAGTAATTTTCATTTACATGTTGATGAAGACAAACTAATATTTTATAAAGTTTGTTGGGTTTCCAATAGCCCATTCATTGATGTATCATTTTTTATATCTCGTTCGTTTGATGTAGAAATATTTGTTAATAATATCCGGCAAAAAATTACTCATTATCAAGATATTTTGGGTTATAAATTTAAATCTGATATATATTTTAAATTAAACCAACTTATTGGCCGTTCGAATGAATATAAATCTCATGATAAATCTATAGAGGACCATACAACAGGTTTACGGACAAGTTTTAAAAAAATGTGATGATGTTGATGAAGAAACAATACAAAAATTAATTTTTTTAACTGAACAATTCGATTTGATATTTACGAATACCAATCAATATCAATGATTATTTTTTCTTCGATGATGCTCTACACATACCTCGCGGCATGCAATTATCTAGGAAATAGTCAATACTTAATTTTACCAAATCTGAAATATTTGAAGACTTTTTTTTAAGGTAATTTGCAGTCCGGGGCAGCTTATTTAGTAAAAAAATATTCCAAAATAGAACAGCACGAAAAATACGTGAATCTTTTGCTGGGCGAAGTTCACGTTAAACCGGCTATGACATTTAAGAGTAACAAAATAGAAGGTTTGGCTAGTAACCATATAATTGACTGTCTCGAAGTCAATTTAGGCTTTAATGATAACGTCCTTATTGTCTAAGAACAAGTATAATCAAGTGAACCGAAAACCTTTTTAAAGATTTCGCTTTCAGGTAACCTTCCGATTTGTATTGATTCACTATATTTAGAAGGTAAAAAAATTTTCTTTTTGTTTGAAACCGGACATGTAGTCAAATCTATTCAGAATAATTGGCTAAATAATAAATCAAAGTCCTTTATATTCCCAAATTTCAACGATTCTAACATTATCTTGACATCTAAGCGAAGTCACCTAGAAGCTAGTTATTTGAAAGAAAAAGAGCTCCTGTGCTAGCTTCTAAAGTTCTTCATCCAAATAGCTTTGAAAGGTAAAATATGTATCATTAGCTCTCCGAATATTTCATGACAAAACAATTAAAGCCATTAATTGTTTCAGATCAATTTTAGGAGAGGATTTGAAATTGGTGGACTGTAAAACCTTAAGTTTAAGTACGTTTTATTTGGCAAGTTTCAAACCGATAAACTTGAAGCTCGTTACGGACAATATCGGCAGATAAGTGGTTGTGGTTATAATGTAACAGTTCAACAAATTTTGCAATCTGAGAAGAAGTTAAAACTATTAAGTTTGTTAAAATTAGTGAAATCTAAAAATGATTTTTTCAATTTTAAAACAAACTTTAATATTTCGTCATCGTCGATCATTGACTTGGTAGGCTTAGAAAATATACTATCACACGCTGAAAATATTTCTTCTGACCAAGAAATATGTTCAGCAATGATGTATATATCAGGTTATGTTGCAGGTAGAAAGGTTACTGGAAAACAGAATTGCGATGAGTGTGTGAGTAAATTAATAACTAATCGATTTAGATCGAAGAGATTTAAACAATCCAACAGAGTTTTCAATTTCATTTTGTATATGCGTCTACCAAATATTCAAAACTCTTACTTCAGAAATGTTTTTACAGTCATTTTTAGGTTCTACTAATTAAGATCTTGGACAAATTATTTAACGTTATATTAATTATAAAAATAATTAATTTTTTATAATGAATTAATTTAATTCAGTTGTTATTTATGATGGAAAGATGCATATAAGAAATGTGCATACTTGAAAGCGCCCATTGATAAGTTTCGTTTATAAACAAATAAATATTCTTTTGCAATAAAAACACAAATATAATTTTTATTTATTTTATGCTAATCTCACAAACATTTGGATGCACGAGTCAACAGATTGACCCAAAACGTAAAATTATGTGATATTCGAAAATTTTCATTGATTCACATAAAAATGCTCGCTTTTTACAATTATACACGAAAACACGTTTCCAGAGGGTTGTGCAGAGAACAATTTTTATAACGCCATAATGTGTGTACACACAGTAAGTAACTCATAAAAAGTATGTTTTCTGTATATATATATATATATATATATATATATATATATCTATATATATATATATATATATATATATATATATATATATATATATATATATATATATATATATATATATATATATATATATATATATATATATATATATATATATATATATATATATATATATATATATATATATATATATATATATATATATATATATATATATATATATATATATATATGAGTCCATAATACATATATTTTAAAGCTGACATATATAATAATAAAAGTGTAAATAGTAATAATAATTTTTTTGATTTCGATTTCGAGTTCATAAATACCGAGCTTGGTTAAGTACAAAATATTAAACCGAAATAATAACAATCATCTTTTCAATATGGTTTCCAAATTATTATTATTACTAATTTCGTTATTATTACTATTTTATTGCAATTTTCATCACAGCCTTACAAAAATGATTTATTGATATTTCAAATTATCGTTTCAAGTTTTTTTATGATATGTTTTTTTGTGAATTTTTATCGCTAAACTTTTTTAACCATCGTCCGAAAATAATATATGGTCGGTTTTGGGTGCGCGCTGTTTTTAGTTTTTATGTTTTCGCAATGTCGAATGTCTGTTCTCAGATAGTCGAAATGAAATTCTGGATCTGGACAAATGAAAACGTTCAAAAAGCACATTGCGGCATGAATGTGTTGGCCATGACACAAGGACAACAATTATTTTAGCTAGACCATAACATTTTTATGGCTATTACATATACTCGTACATATCTAAGGACAATTTTAACAAAAAATCCAAATTCCATAAAATCATGATGATAAAAACGTATAATATTTTTTGCCCATCAAATAATAATTCATTCCAGGAATGGGTACATGTTATACATGCAAAAATTCCAAATTTAATGTGATGTTTACATCAACGCTTTTTAGCACACAATTTCGCTTCTACATACATATAGTTTATCGAACTGAGTTTTTTCACCCGACATTTTGTTTTGTGGGTGTTCCTTTCAGAAGAGATTGCATGTTATTTGGCCATGTCACATACATATGTATAATAATGTGTAGCCAGTCGTGTCATGTTACACAATTATAATAAATGATTAAACAAATTTTTGGTATAAAAAAGTAATATATGAATATGTGTGCATGTATGTGTTGTACATTTAATAAATAATAACAATAATACTTTATACAAATAGTACTCGTAAAGTAATAATAAAAATATATAAAATATTGATGGATTGAATGAATTATGTTTGTTTTATTTAATTATCGGTTATGAAATGAAAACATAAATATTCCAACAACAAAAACGAAGCTTTAATAGTTAAATTTGATATTTTAATTTAATTTTATTGATTTACGAGTATATATGTGATTTTATTCCACTATAAATATGATACTCGTAAATAAAGAAGTGAAATAAACATATATTTTTATGATTTGTTTGCTATAATAATTATTATAATGGTGATTTATGTGTTTAGGATGCATTATATTTTTTAATACAAGATTATATTATCTTAATGGAATATCTCATTACAAAAATTAAGATATGGGTTTCGTTAGTGGTGAACAATATATTGTATGCTTTATACCAAGAGACATAAAATAACAAAAATATGTATTATGTACATAGCTAAGCGTTATCGTGAAAAACTTTTCAGTTTATTTTATTGTTGTATTATCTTTCCAAAACTAAATTAAGTAACACAATAAAGTTCAGTGCCATTCATCTGAGAGTAGTAGTAACCAGTACCGAGTCTTTTTTCACAAATTAACCTCTGTAACAGCAAAATATTCATTAACCTGAAATCTGTGATTTTCTTATTAAGACCCAAACCGAAACCTGTGATAAAAAATCGTGAATTAAATTTTTGACGTTTGTCTGCAGATTGATAAATATTCCCCTACATTCACAATTTCTTATTATGCTGACCGAAATGTTGTTTTTTTTTTTTTGGTTTTATTTAATATTTTAAATAAACAATTATCACAATCTAGTCACCTGGACTAATGAGCAATTTTATTCTAACTTAATTTACTATGTTGTATTAATCTATGGCTTCTTCCAACTGGTGTTCCATAGTGTCTGATAAATTGAATTAAACCACATCGTTATTGTGGATTTTACATCAGCATTACGCTGTTTACACTAGTAATTACACCAGCTCAAAAGGTTTAGTTCGTTTGAGCCTGCGTATAATATCTGTGTTGTTTAACAGCTTTGTTGCCTCAGTGTTAACATGTTGTTCGAGTGTAGCAACGATGTTCCTTAATACTTTGTTTTGAAATCTTTGGATGATTTCTACGTTGCTGTGTAAAGTTGGATACCCCAAAAAGGGATACCATAAGTCCAAACCGGTTTTAATATTTATTTATATAATAGAAGTTTATAGTATCTTGATAGAGCGGAGCCCCTTCCTATCAGCCAATACATTTTACTATATTTAAGCGAACTGTGTAATAAATCTCCCCACATTATAAGTTTTTTCCCCACGTTATATATGTCAATTTTAGTTTTCATAACCTCAAATTTTTTGTGACAACTAATAAATGGTAAAATAATATAATATATAATAAATATTTCTACAATTACGAATTATGTATATATTTTGTACAATTATATTACGAATTAATAATTAAGAATTATTTTATATGTATTAATAACTATTAGAATATATAAGTATGACGTTACACATGCGTATGCAAATTACTCGATAGCTATCAAAAATTATCATAGTAATAGACTCGAAGAATTTGGGTGTGTTCGGTATTTTCAAGTAAATGGCAAAAATTTAATTCATGATTTTTATCACATGGTTTCGACATAGTCTAAATAAAAGTTCCAAATCACAATATTTCCTTTAAAAATTGAAATTGAAAATCAGCGAGCTTAAAATAATAATTGAAACTGTCATTGTATCAAAATGAAACATTTCCCATGCGAACATCATTTGGTAACAAAATATTACTTTTCCAATTGACGATTGTAAAAGTAGGCTAAGGCTCCTCTCGCGGAAAAAATGATTATTAAAAAGAACGATCCATTTGAAGTTTGTGTTATTGTTTTTGTACTCGAAATTAGGTGGCACGTCAATGGATATATAGTTTTATTTTTTTTTAAACGTCAATAGAAGTTATTTTAGAATTAGAAGTTTTATTTTAGAAGAATTCCGCTACGTGGAATCCGTGATGCTCCAATCGTCAATATTAACGCAAATCCGAAAATATTGGTTGCAACCAACTGATATATACTCGTACATCCAAATAGAAACATGACATTTTCTTTGGCGGGAATTTTTGTTGCGAAAATAATAGGTTGTGAAATGTGTTTTAATTACTTTTAGGTTAATTTATTATAGTAAAATTAAAATATATTATTAAACCTTTCAAAAACTAAAGACAATGGAAGAAGCTAAGGTACAAGAAATCTTAGAACATTAGCAAAATATCCGAATGGAAATCTGACACATTGGCCAGATGACAACAATATTGATTTTTTTCATTTAAATTGCCAAAGTTTATTAATTTTATTATTAAAATACCCACATGCAACCATAAAATTCGATAATTCGTACCATTGCAAAACACTGACCGGACCAAATTGTTATGAGTTCCACAAAAATTTTTATTCATGTGATAATAAAATTTTGTAGGAAACTTTTATTTTGGGTCACATCAGAAATACGTGACAAAATATTTCGTAAAAAACAGGAAAGGCGGTCAAAAAACACACCTTGGCAATACCTTTATTAGAACAAATTTTAACATTAGTTTCATCACGGCCAGTGGTTTAATGTGTTTATCGTATAGCTAAAAAATTAAAACGTATACAAACCCTGACGCAGCAAGCACTAATTATGAGAAATAGCTTTCTGCAGTTTGACTATGGGCGAATCTCATGATATGACAACAGTTTCGTTCGATTGTCAGGAAATATGCCTTTCTTTACCAATAGTTCTAGACCAATGAACATATTTTAGTTGCCAGCTAAATTTGCATAACTTTGTAATTGTATAAGGGTCGTCTAAGCATCGCGGAAAAAATAAAATGTTTGTCAAGAGAAAGGCTCTATTGGCTAAAGAACAACCAAAAACGCAACAAAATCAAGAATACGAAGAGATGTATTCGCGGAGAAGTGGCTTATATAGATCGAATTTATCCAATGAATCTTCAGTTTAAAAAAATGGCTGCTGCATTCCAACAATTTTACCTAATCAGCTTAATAATGGCAGAGATATTAGCTCGGCCAAGTTAAAAGACGTTAAAAATTGGTTAAAAAAGCAATTTCAAAATAGACTAATCTTAACATGAGACGGTGTGTGTGATTTCTTCTTTGAATACTTAGTTTTGGGAATTTAAACTTCTAGTTTAAACCGATAACAGATTGAAAGATGAAGATCGTTTTTCGTTATTTAACGCTCTTGTGTTGAAAAGCAGATTTGTTTTATTTTTTATTAGAAACCTAGCAAATTGTTTCACAAGTTGAAAGTCTCATTCAGTCACTTTTGTTATCCCATATTCTGAGTTAATTGTCATTATAGAAAATGCACATCTTTTTCCGCTTGACAATAAACACAAGTAATCCATATTCTTAAATAATTTCACCATAATAACTGCCTATAAACGTCTTTGAGAACAGTAATTCATATCCTAGTACTTAAATGTTAATCTAGATCTATGATTTTGCCTCAATATCTATTCAATTTCTTTCTCTTAAACTGTGCTGGATTATGGGTACACTGCGCCCACAATTTCTAACACAAATCATGAACTATTATGTTCATTTAACATGTGGTATTTGTTTTTTTCTACTTGGTCTGAGGCTTAAGGGACTCCCAAATCTCTCGCAGTGCGCTTCGATTAAAGGTCTGATTTAATTCGAATCTATTGGGATTCGTCTCATCGATATGTCTCATCTTCAAGAAGGGAGACTGCTTGAAGTGTGAGGATTATCGCGGTATAGCTCTCCTTTGCACAGCATACAAGTTACTGTCATACATTGTTGTATTGGATAGAATCAATCCTTTGGCGGAGGGCTTGGTTAGTGACTATCAAGGAGGATTTCGTCCGAATCGATCAGTCACTGATCAGGGCTTGGCCATAAACGCGAGTAGGCTGGCTCGGTCGTGCTGATCTGGAACGAATTGTGCAGCGATCTCTGAAAGTAGAGCCACCATATGGTAGGCGCAGAGGTTGTTGCAGGCGACGATAGCTCCACGATGTAGAGAACGACTTGGCCTCTTCAGATTGTCTTAGACAGTATGAAGACCGTGCTCAGGATCGAAACCGTTGGAGCCAGATGGTTGACTCAGTAAGGGGCCAGTAATGGCCTTTAAAACTGTTTTATTATTATTATTGGGATTCTAATCCGATAGCCACCGATCTCAACGTGACTGTTGGCCAACCTATGTGCAATTTACTGGGTATAATCCGAGTATGCCAGATTTCTTAAAATAAATCATCTTAATTTCGTTGAAAAATATCAACAACCCCAAAAGTTAGCTTTTTGTAAATCTGTGAATTGCGAATACTAGCAACTGGTTCCGAAATTTTTCGAATTTATAATTTAATTAAGAAATTTAAAAATTAGAAATTTGGATAAATTTGAAAATTGCCGAAGCCTTTAAAATTTTATATAATTTCAATGTTGTGGGTTGCATTTAGTTGATGATAAATTGAATTAAAACTGCAGGCGTGCAAGTTTATTGAGAGCTTGCAACCTAATTTAAAAATTATCGATATTGTTTTGTAATTAAGACAAGTATTTTACCAATGCAGTTTTGAACTTTATTCAAATTGAAATTATTGTGTGTTGTTCCTATAATTAGCTCATGAAAAAAATAAAATAAAACATTTTTTGAAAGCATAACTCGTTTCGCATCTTTCAAACTGCAGCTCTACGACCTTTCTTACCTGTTTTAATGGCAACCCTAATATCTTTGTCAACTATCCTAAAAATAGCCTCCTCTAAAAACCTTTGAAATCGCAAATTCAAAATAATTTTTTTTTTAAATTCATTCATTTTTAAACCATATACGAGACAAGACGTGTTTTAGAAATTGTATCCGTGAAAATTCTGGGAAGTGTTCTAAAATTTAATACATTTTACAAAATTTAGATTCTGTTTAATTTGGAAAAATATTGCAAGATTCAAATGATCTGCACAACATATATTTTTAACATTGATACATTTTTAAGCATTAAGAATTTTAACACTGAGTTTTATAAATTTAATTTTGATAAATATTTGAAAGTTCGATGAAACGTGTTTCATCGAATACGTGGAAGGTACGTGGAAGTTTGGATATTATTTCAGAAATTTTCTAAAATCTATTCAATATTTACGGAAATTTGTAAAAACAATAAATTCAAATCTTAATCCCAATGCAACTTTACCAAAGTAAAACGTTTATTGAAAAAAAATGTGTAGAGTTCTTATAGAGACATCTATTAATGGATATTAAAATTAAATATTTTCCAAGCTAAACTACAGTGAAATTGTATGTGTTATGTCGCTTATATAAAAATAATTTTATTACACTTCATCAGCGTATCGGGCTTAAAAATCCATGAATAGAAACTTATAAAACTTCTAAATATTTATGGATTTGAGCATTTAATTTAAAGCCAATTTTTCCCTCGAATTTATTCATTCTTTCGTATATGAATACTTGACCTAGCTGGGCCGACCTTGCGAACGATTCGATTTGCAGGTCTAGTAATACCATGCAAAGAAAGTGCTTTAAATACAAACTACATAGTACATACACATACATATTATATTTAATTTAATTTTATGAATATACCTCATTACCAAACTAACTCCAAAACAATAAAACTTTCCTAGTTTAGTAATTTAAATTTAAATTTGATTTTTTCTGGTTTACTTGGTTGACCTCAATCTTCTAGAGCAAAATTTATATTTTCTGTTTTTAAATAAGCAAAATCTAAGTCAAGTAGAAAACCACTTTTAATCTTGTTTTTCAAATGAAACTTTAAGTAAATACATAAATAGTTTTGTTGGCAAAAACACTCTTCATCATTTATCACAATGCTTATAAAAAAACTTATTTCCTAGAGATTTCAAAAATAATAATTATTTTAACTACCGCCAAGCTAAAATTGTTTTTTTCCCGTCATCACCCGTTTTAAATTAAGAAACATAAAAAATAAAATAAAAGGAAGAAATTAGCTTGTTTCCTTTCCTTCATTTAAATATTTTTGCTTTAATACTCGTATATCTCATTTTTATTTATTTATTTTTTTTGTTTTTGTCAAAAACGAAAACCGGAAAAAATAATTATAAAATATCAACAACAATATAATTATCGTCATTAATCATAATTAAAAAAAATAAAAATACTAATATTTATTTTATTTTTTGTTTGTACTTACCAATTAAATTTATCATAAATATAAAAAAGAAAATTATGATTTTCCGAAAATATTTTCTATAATCCAATATTGCCATTTTCCCTATATATATTATATTTAAAAATCTTATTTATTAATATATATTTACGTTAATATTTTAAATCACAATAATAAATTGTTTAAATTTTATACTTTCACGTTTTAATTAATTAATTTTACTTATTTATTAATTATAAATTTTTTTTTTTGTTGATTTAAATTTTATTCTAAATTATTATTTCACATTTTTTTTAGTTTTTAAATAAATTATAATTAAATTACTGTGAAATTGAAACATTTTTTGTGTGATGTTGTTGCGAAGTTTAATTTTGTAGAAAATTTTTTTATTTCACTATAACATTTAAATTTAAAAAAGAAAACTTTTTTTATTATTTAAATAAAAACGAAAAGCTTAGATAAAGCTTTTAAAGTATTTTTTTCTTTTTTTGAATGACATAAACAGACAGCAATTATTTTTTTATTATTTGAAGTGTCCTTTCTATTGTTTATTTATGCTATGTGCTCCCAAGGTTGTTTGTGATATCCGTTTACAGACGACAAAGATACGTTTGGAGTGTGTTTCCGGGAAATAAAAGGGAAATTTCCTTTCCTTTTTTATTTTTTGTTTGTTCAACTCTGTTGTGCGACGCTCTTCTTTCTGTCGGTCTCCGGTTTTATTATAATTTTTTAGTGCTTATTGTTTGGCTTAAAATTTAAAAGTTTACTTTCTCCTTTTATTTTATTGTTGTAGAAAAGCACATAAAAGTTAAGAACAAATATAATAAATAAATAAATAAGAAAATATATATAAATTATTATGTTTTATTCTGAAATGATAGAAAAAGAAAAAAAAAGGCTATTAGGACTTTATTATGTTGTCATAGAAATAAAAATAAATACATGTAACATAACATTTGTTTAAGTATTTAAAATAAAAAATGTTTTGAGATGAGTTTGTTTATTTAAAATACTTATTTTTTTTTTCACTTTCGGAAAAAGGAAATTTTCTATTTAATATTGATTCGATTACTGTTTATCTATAAAGCATGTGTACGTCTCTATATGTGAAAAACAACCGAAATCGAAATAAAAGAAGGTCGTTACTATAGTGCCCCAAATCATGTCACAGGTTGGATAATTTCCGAAGGGTACTTATTTTATGTCTCGCAATGAAATTTTATATCCTCATGCTTCTTGTGATAGCTCGATTTGCTAATATTTGAAATTTATTAACAGGAATGATTTTAGTATTAATTTTATTATTTAAGATTAATTAAACTATAATGATCGGCGTGACATAATATAAATATTTATTTGTAGTACATTGACAATTTTAAATATCAGTTTCAGGCAATTTTTTGTCGATACCATGTTAGTTCACGACTTACCATTTAAATTTTATTTATTTTTGATTTAGTTTCACAAATTAAGAATATCTAAAAGTGAGGTTTAATGTACATCTAAAAATTTTGTAGTGTTAAAATATATAAGTCACAAACAATAATTTGACAGGAACCATTGATGACACGAACCTCTCACATTCACGGGGCTACATTAAATCTGAGAGTGCTTTAATACCAGTGTGTGGCCTTCTACTAGAGACTCGGATGAATGGATTAAGGTTTGTCACATCATATTTCATTATGTAAATATGATTAATCAATGAACTTATCGTTTTAGTTTTGTACAGTCAAGAAATTTAAAATTGGGGCTAGAGGGTCACTCCCGGGAATTTATTTATATTGGGTGGGAATTCCTGGGAATTTGATTGGTTTTCTATTTTCCGTTTCCCGAGAATTTTTTTTGTATTTCCCGGGATTTGTTTTAAAGGTTAGTTTCATTTAAACAACTATCAAAACACAACAAAAAGTAAAGTAAAACATGGTAGATGTAATGCGTTCACTTGTTTCACATTTATACATTTGTTGAATATCGTTATTCGTTTTGCTCGCATCACAATCTACGAGTCCGCAATTGTGAAAAATGATCAATTATATTTAATTATGACTGTAAATTAATAAGATTACCTAATAACAACCTTGATTGATTTTTAATTGAAATTTTAAGTAAAAAGCGATTCCCATTACTAAGAACAACCATGTTTGCCAAAGTCTGGAAACATTTAAAAAAAGATAGGAATGTAGAAAATGCCAAATGCCTGCTATGCTCAAATAAAGTTTTAAGTTGCAAAGGATTTTCATCAAGTGTGCACAATATCAATCCAAACAAACGTAAAGACTACAGTAATATTACAGGCTGTAAAGTAGTATTTGGGAATCTACGAATTGCGGTAGTGTAATACAATTTGGTAAAATTGCATAGCCGTCTGAGTCTGTTATATCTGTTATGAACCGCCAATCCATGGCGGAAATTATTTGTAAAAGGGAATTTATTCGTTAAGCATTAAGTGCGCGGTACTATACTTTGCCGAAGGGCAAGCATGGTATAATGAATCTTATACATGAGTTTTATGATTTGTTATAAAAGAAAATAATTGAAACCTTAAAGTCTCACAAAAAGTGAATGGAAAGTTCAGCCAGAGTTTATTTATATATTTATATTTGATAATGCTTAAATTTATTAAAAAAAAATATTAATTTAAAAATAATTCCAATTCCAATTCCTTGGTCAAATGAAATGTCAATATCATGTAAAATATAAACATGGAAAAGAGTTGACTTTGCTGTTGGGTTGCAAAACCAGTGGGATATTTGGCGCTCCGTCAAATTGGCAATTGAAACTCTGGGAAGACGTGATGACAAACTTGCTCACTTCGAACGCTATCCTAAAATTTTTGTTGAAGCCGCTGAAATCGAATAAAACCGAAATGTTAATTGAGCTTTTTGATGCTTTATTAACGCGAATCAAAGAGCGTCGGAATATCGGGCTTGGGTCGTTGCTGAATTTTCTACATATTCTGAATTTGGAAGATGAAACCGAAACGGAACAACAACCGAAATATTCGTCAAAAACTTCAGTAACCAAATTTGCAGTGAATGTTATAAACAGATTATTTATTGTAGACGATACATCGCAATCGGACTGCCTCTTGTCACGATCTCCAAAAGAGTACTCTTCAAATAGAAATAAAAATTAAAGAAGCTACCGGTAACACAACTAAAAATATAAAGAAACAGTTTTAATAGTCATCAAATTTTTGTATTAAAAAACGATTGTTGCTTTCGGATCGGTCCTTAAACGTTCTTGTGTTCTTAAAAGATTTTTTTTTACGAGAAAAGTAATTACCTATAACAATAGTTATTATAATAATATTGATTATTAACAAGAATACGCATTTAATAAAACAAATTTTTTTAACAAGATTGTATAATTCCCGTTTCCCGGGAATAGAAACCCTCCACATGGGGCCTAACAAATCTAAATTTAGTGCGACGAGTTATTAAATGGTTCTTTTTAACTGAGTTACGCCACATTGAAATGGATTTTACTCAGTGTTTCGGGGAAAGATGAAAAGGAAAGAATTATAACAGATTTGTTTAATCCTTTTCCCAAGTGTATTCTAGGGGGCAATGAAAAGGCGAAAGTGAAAAGAAATTCTTTCATAGTTTGAACAGGTTGAAGTATTATGATTACTGATGATGAAAATGTCGATGAATAATCAGCCACTTCATTGATTTGAAAGTAGTAGGTGCGTGACTGGAGTACAGAGCCGACAGTTCCACTTGTAGCGCGCCAAAACAACATATCCTAGATTTGTTAGAATTTATATAGATATATAAAGTTAGCCCAAGATTCATCCCAGAAAAATGTAATATCAACACCATAACTATAGCGACACTTTTATATCAACTATCAGCCCAGGATTAACTATCACCCTATAATTTGGTCCCATCCTAGAAAAAATATGTCCTAATTAAAGCTAAATTGGCTCGCTCACGACCGTGGAAGTTTTTTGAAACGAACAGGATAAATTGGTGTTAGTATGCCAAACTTAAAAAACACCCGAGCTAATCCGACACTTTTACCTAATTGACCCTGGAGACGATGGGACTGCTTAAATAACTCAAAATAATGAAAAATATGTGTTATTTTGAAAAGCTCGAACATTTTTTTAAATAAATTATTTATTTAAGTTGAATGTATTTTCCAGTTTATTAGGTCAATTTAATTTAAAATTTTAATATTTAAACGTAATTTGTAATGATTTCACAACTTGTATTTACTGATTTAGTTTGTACATGCATTATACATAGTTCTATCATGAGAGATAATGATACTATCACTTGTATTACCTGATATAAATTTATCGTTTTTCTGGGCTAACTTTTTATACGTACATAATTTAAAATGGAAATACTATTTAGTGTAAGGTGCAGAAGAAGGTTTTTTTCCCCCAGAATATTCTGTCGTGGAAAGACGAAAGAGGAGAAAGATTTTTAGTGAAACATTGTTATGGCAGAATAGTTTTCCTTTCTAATTTCCTTTTCATCATTCCCCGAATCACAAAATAACGGCACTCAATTATAATTTTTATTATAATTATACTTAATTTGATATTTATATTTTTCAAAACAAAAGTAAATATTTATTAGTAAATACATAAATTTATTATTTGAATTCGAATTCGCTTTTAAATTGAATTTTAAATTGGCCGTTTAACACATAGTGACATGAGCTACTAGCGCCACTAGTGACACTTAAAAGGTCAATCGCTAATTTAACATAAACATTGTTGATCAACTCGGCAATCAAAAAATTAAACAAAAGACTAAAATTAATAACACAATAGTTTGTTATATACCCATGGGTAAACAATATTGCTAATTTTTCATTTAAAAAAATATATGTAGATGAAAATTGAAAAATCAAAAATTGCAATGCAAAACCATTTTTTAGAATTATTTGCTCAACGTAAAATCTAAACAATGCGAAGCAATAATTATGATAACAAATATATGACGTTACAAAAATAATTGAGTTGTAAGAAAAAGTTCGGTCAACCATGAATTTCATGAACCAAGGGTTCTGTATACAGGGAACATTAAGCAAGTCGTTTTGAATATGGTCACTAGCCAATTTTATTTGACTTCCCTTGTAGGGAGAAGTATTTAGCTTTACAGCGAAATGTGGATTATCTCGTCTACGACGGATACAGATAACATAGATTTAAATATAATACCATATATTTTTGGAAAAAGTTGAGCACCTCTGTCAGACCCCATATTTTATAAAAATCATTTTGAAACAAACGCTCTATACGTAACGTTTATCAACAACCTGTAGCTTAAGAAAGGTACTTAAGTATTTCGCTATTTTCTGAAACCATTAGATGAATTATCTGTGAATTAAATGACTTAAGGTACGTTACAAATGTCCACTTGTTACGTATTGTAGGTTAAAAGTTATAATCCTATGAAGATTCTGTATTATTTTTTGGCAAAGCCAGTTCTGCAATACGACTTTTAGTATTGCCAGAACTGTAGGTTTGCTAATACATGGTTTCCCAAAAAAACGCAGTGGCAACACTCAACCAAAAAAAATGTATCTATCACGACACAATTCGCTAAACAAGCCCAAACAAAATGTCATGATAGAAAATAATATCACGACATATGTATATTATACTCTCAGCCCAAAAATGACTATGTGGTGACACAACAATTACGATAATATGTTTAATTAATGTTCGTAATTTCAATGAATGTTACAAATTATCAAATAAAAATTTTATTCTAAGAACATATTTAATTATTTATAATGAATTAGTTCAACTCATTAATTAACTAAGGCATAATTATTCATAATATGTATTAAACATTAATTTATCTACCATTAATCTATTCAATAATTATTTTTAATCTAATTTGCAATTTAATTTCAGAAACTTCAATTTTTTATCGAGTAACTCGAATTTTTGAGTATTGATCAGCATTCTCGCTATGATATTCCAATCTATCTCAGATATTTTCTTATATAGTGGCTTTCTAAATCGATACTGATGGTTCTATAAAAATGAACTGGGCTCAAGTGACAAATTTTCTCAATCTATCGTAATCATCGAATATTGTGGTTCCATTCTATGCCAAACAATTGAAAGTTTAGAGATTGCCTGATATAGTGACTATATAGAATGGAAAGGGGGTAAATAAAACTTTCGTGAAGTTTGCCAAATATTTCGGTAGTTATTTGTTGCTGGGTTATTGGTATAATTGGAAATTTTAGAATTTCCACTTGGATCAGAATAATTGAACAATTCGGATAATACAAATTGTTTTCCGATGTCGTTTCCGATACTACGCATGCAGCTTGATAGACTAGACAAACAGACAACGGGGGTGGCATCATAATAACTATGTATAAACCATAAACAAATAAACGTTCAGAAATATTTTTCATTACTGTATAGCTATTGCAATGAATAACATAACATTTCAAAATTCAATTTTAACAACTATATTTGAAAACATATCAATAGGTAATAACGTGGTGCCATTTATAATGAAAAACCATTTCAATTTCTGGCTGAATGAATGTTTTTAATCGTGTGAAAGAGGTGTAAATCTAACAGAAAATTCAGATTTGTAAAAAGTGATTTGTGACCACAAATTTGGCTTGACAGATTGATTTATTTCGACGAATTGAATAAGCTGACAGCACAAAAGTCAATCTTTTTCAATACTGATTGTTAGTTTGAAAACTACATAAAAACGATGATCCGAATCAGATCACGTTTTCATTGAAAAACACAGTAATTTGTTAAGCATTTGTTTTAGATCAACATTTTTGGTTTATTAATACATTTGAACCAAATTCAGTACAACTTTACGTTTTCATGACGTTTAATCTTATGTCGTTCACAAAAAACGATCGTCATTCTATAAAATATGGATAAAGGATTCAAATGTAACTATAATTATCGGTTTATTGAGAAATTGTGAAGCAATAATGGTTAATAATTTATTGGCCAAAAACATTTTTTTAACAAAAGTGGGTATCATTGTTTTATAAACTGTGTTAATTTGATTAAAAGCGCAGCGTCCAAATAATTCTATGTGCTGTAATAAAAATAATTAAAATTATATACAGATTTGTGATAAATTTAAATAATAAATTTGATATAATAGAATGGAAAGTAGATGTTCGAATTTTATTTTCATATTGAATATTAACATAAAATTATATTTGTAGGTGGTACATAAACAAAATACTGCTTCTGATAATTCATCTGCACATAAAATGATTTAGCGGTAGTTTCATCGTTGTACAAAGAACAAAACATTGGCGATCCTAGTGTAAACGAGTATTTTTTATGGTTTGTTTCGGGTCGCAACTAATTCATTTGCTACTCATAAATATGACGATTCAATTAAGTCTAAAATATGACGATTCGATTAAGTCTAAAATGCAAATTTAATTTGACAAAATTAAAAAGTCATGATAGCTACCACAATTTTAGATTTCCAAATAAAACTTAGACAGTCAAGACAATTAATACTGAATATAAAAATTAAGTCGCAAGTAGTTAAATTTTAAACTGTACCCTATTCGCCATTTTATAGGGTTGTTCATAAATGTAGATAATCAGAAATTTAAAAAAGCCAATAACGTCTTTGTTTTATTACAATTTAATTTAGATTTTTAATTGTGTGTTGAACTGCAAATTGTAATGGACAATTCATTCGCAGCTTAATAGGTAATATTTGAATCAATTTTGTTGCTCAATTTTTTGATCATGTAATGTGTGTTTAATTTAAATTTAATGTTGATTTTCTTTGGTTAAAAATAATTGATTATTTTGACAAATAATTTATATTTTTTAGTATTTCATTTTTCTTTGGCGAAAATAATTGATTATTTTTTGATAATCAATTTTGATAAAATTTTTGATTTTTTGAAATTTTGTATAATCAATTTTTTCAAATCATGATTTTTTCTATAATCTACTACCACTACATTGAAAAATAGAAATGTCACATATGACAAATAGACGTCTTGCCATTTTTATGTCAATCCAATGATTTTCTTGCTGTCTGGTTATAATAATTTGTCCATAATGGTTGTCCATAATTTTGTTGACGCGGTAGTCTGCATTGATAGTGGCGATTTATGGGATGAGGCATCAAACATTACCTCAGATCGTACACAAGATCAGCAGATAACATCGACAGAACAAAATGATTCAACTGATAGCTCGGGAGAAAAAACTGACCATGTATTGAATGAAGCATTTGGGCGAATAAAACGCAATCGAATTTCTTCTAGTTTTTAAAATTTAAAGCAAAAATATTTTTTTTTTTTTTTTTTTTTTTTTTTTAAATACCAACACATACATACATTATTTAGAGACATTATTTTATATTACATATAAATTATAAATAATACATAGATAGATTATAATAAATAAAACACAAAAAGGTTCATTATATTTATTTCATTCACATGAAATTCATATTAAACTGACAGAAAACAAAATGTCAAAATACCAACACAATGACAAAAAATAATCAATTATTTTTCGTTTTCGATTGGCAAGAAAATAATTGATATTTTTTGTAAAACCAAAGAAAATCGACATAAATATTTTGCAACAAAATCATATCAGAAATGCAATTCCTATTTATGATAATAAATTTTTGTATCTGTTATGTATGTTTCTTTGTTTGTATCCAATTTAAGGTTTATTCGAAAATAAAATAGACACAGATGAGAAAATCAATGTTTATAGTTTGAGTTGATTTAAAATTTCGAGCTATTCTACTTCAAATATTTATATAAACTAAAATCATGTCTCTCCATACAAAATGTGTGAAAAGAGAGATTTTTGTCTTTTTTTCAAACTTAAGCTTAAGTTTGTTTTGAACAAGGAGGCGTTATTTTTTATGATGGTATTTGCCACCCTATGTGAATGAAACAGTCATTTTAATGGAACAGATAATTATGTAGATATATACATTTACAAGTCATCGTAATTAGACAAAACTTGACAATCCATTACAACATTTTCAAAGGAAACTATACGATATTCGAATAATTTATAACTAATACAAAATTTCAACAATAATAACCTTTATACTATAATTTATAATACAACTAGTTCTTAATTATAATTGATGATTTTCAAAAAATCATCGATAATTAATTATAACACGTGTTGTATTTAACACATGAATACAATTTATAACAATTTAATATATAATCAAATATTCATGTACTGCATAGTTACGCATTGTTCGCAAGTAAATATATTTTCTTTGTAGTAAGCCACATACTTAACGCATTTCAAACGTATTTAGTTTTTAAAAATCTAATCACAGTACCACTGTTGGTTATTCGATTTAACCAAAAAGGGAGATGCACTTCTACATAATATAACTATTAAAAATAAAAAAATTCAGGGATATAGACAGCTTATTAAACATACGTTCAGATATCGTAGAATTAATTTAATTCTAGTATACTTAAACGCAAACATGTCTTCAAAACATATAGAGCTATTTCCAACATATATATGTACATGAAATCATGATTATTATGATTTATGTATCAAAATATTTTTTTTTTTTTTTTTAATTTATAATATTTGGGAACATTGGTTGAGAAAAGCGAAAGAAAGTCCCAGCCTTTAGGCCATATAATAAATTTTGAATTCTAGTTATTTTACCTTAAAGATTTCTAATTCGGTTCAACAATGTTAAATGTAGGCGGTATGGTTTTGGTGGCTCGATAATAATCCGACTGGATACTATTCTCTTTAATTTTAACGTTTGTTACGCAGAAATCATAGGAGAGTATTGAAACAAATTTTAGTGTTATGCCTCGCGTAGTTGCTTAATAGTTTTACTTACAAGTAAGATATCAGCATTATTTTCTATTTAAAAAATAACCTTAAAGTATAACATAAAATTAAACAATAATCCATATTCCGGGTGGCAACACTTTAATGTTAAAATTTTAAAAAATAAGGCAATACATTTGGTTTTTCTCTTGGTAGTTGGAATTACTATTTATTTTATATATTAAACATGAAAAATAAAAGATTATACAGTAATATATATTTACTCTTATTGTGATTATCGTGTACATCGACAATCGACACCGATTTACCCTGTCGTGTCGATTTTTATTTTATATTGTCTAAGCAAATCGAATCTCTTCGTGTATTACCACATCAAATTAAAATAAAACTGTGTAATGGCTCATCCCCAATGAAAAAACTATTTACTTACCACTTTTGACTTTTACTTTTTCTTAAAAATTGCATTACGAATGGTTAAGGAAAATTAAAACTGAAGCAAACTTCAGTAAATACACTGACTTTTGTTTACGTGACAAAATATTATAACATAACATAAAATTATGACAACTCAATTATTGAAAATTTTTAAACTGTAGCTAACTGCATTATATTCATTCTTGAGGAAAAATTTAAAAGTTTGTTATTACCACCAACCTAACGAGCAAAACAATTTTTTTTCTCAATTTTTTTTTCATACTTTTCTGTAAGTTAAAAATAAACGTATTTTCGTTAGGGATGCGCTGTTATTGAAAATTATTTCTGTTATATTAGAATTTGTGAATTGTATTTTTTGAAAATTTCAATCTAAGCGACAAGAATTTGTGATTATGTTGATATTTTAGTTTAATAATATGCCCATTTAAATACATTTTCACGTTTATATTTATTTAAATTATAAAATAACTTATTAAAAAAGCTCCAAACAGGTGTTTGTCTGTGTCTTAACTAAATTTACAATTAATTATAATTATTTCAAGTAAATTTGACGTTAAATATTAAATATGATAAACTATCTTTAAAAATATAATTAACCGAAATTTAATAACATTTAAAACTCATGTTTGCATTTACAATTTTTTATACTGTATTATTTGACAATTCTAAACAAACATATCTTTGTAACATTGACCATGGTTTCAAAATTGTCATACTTTTAAAGACCATTAAAATATCACGAGGATTAATAGTGAAAATTAATCTTCGAGCCTTCCTAACTTTTACATATTACTTAGCAAGAATTTCGGATAGTCCCAGTAACATTGACCATAGTTTCAAATTTGTCACTCTTTAGAAAACCAATCATTTGATTAATGATGAATTAATAGTGAATATTAATCTTCGAGCCTAAAAGCAAAGCCTTTTAGGCCAAAAAAATATTAGAATGTTGTATTGTCATCGGAGTTAAGCCTGCATGCAATTTCAGCTCAATTGGACTATCGCAAGTGGTTGAAATAAAGCCTTTTAGGCCAAAAAAAATGTTAGAATGTTGTATTGTCATCGGAGTTAAGCCTGCAGCAAATTTCAGATCAATTGGACTATCGCATCGCAAGTGGTTGAAAATTTGATTATAAAATTTGACGATACAAACAGACAAACAGAGTAAGGTAATATCAGCATGGTAAAACGAGCGAAACATTTCAATTTTGCTATTAAACATTATACGATAACAAGTTAATGTACACAATAAAAATATTGAGTTGATAAAAAAATATAAATGAAAAATATTTGGATCGAACCGAGATTTGAACTTGGGTCTACCAAACCAACGTCCAGCACTCTAACCACTTGACCACCGCCGCATCTGCAACATTCGTTGCTTATATTAGCAATTTGAATAGCAATTAAATTAAAAATATTTGGATCGACCGATACTTGAACTTGGGTCTACGATTAGTAATAGTGATTGCTATTAGTTATATTTTCGGGTTCTAAATTTTTAAATAAAAAAATTAATTTTACTAGTTTCAGCCGAGGATTAGGCAAACTTAATTTTGTAACTTATATAATGAAACATATTTGTGTTTAACAATTTTGTTATTTATGTTTCCGCTTCTTACGCAGGTGGCCCTAAACTGTTTAAATCTTCAGTCAGAAATTCCCATCGATTTGAGATTCTTATTAACTCAATATTGCTCACATCGACAGTAAAATGACAAATCGATCTATAAGTGGCGATTGATATTCTACGTTCACGTGATTTCACATTTTTATAATTATGTCAATAAATTATTGTTTAATGTATTATGTACATACATACAATATATGAACCATTTTTATTCCTATAGAAAAAATTACAAAACCGCTTAGAACAAATTGTGACTACGGCAGATTGTATTTGTATTTGTCATAAATTTCAGTAGATTTATTTTACATTAAAGAAATATGGAAAATAGAATTTAAGCAAAATTTTAGAATTTAAATTGCTCGGAATACCAAAACTAAATTGTATGTATGAAAAAAATAGATCGTGGTGAATCGGAGCCAATGTCAAAACGGTATCATTATCTCTGATTCGTATCACATTGTGACAAATGATGATCAATCGATTTAAATCAGTGCTGGGATGTTCTATCATCACTTCAATTCGCTTCGATAGACATTTGTGCCTCTTTTTTTACGAACAAAATTGTGCTCCATTGCGTTTTTTGAATTACGTTTTGTGTATTGCGATCTCAGCCTGTTAGAATAAATTTTCAAAAAAAAATGTCCAAACCGTAAACACTTAGTTAACATCCACGCTATCTGTTGAATCATTTACAGCTATATAAGCAAAATCCAGTTTATAGATCGGCGTCAGTTTTTATAGCAAGTAGAAAAGAATTATGCTGATTTTATCTGTATTACGCTTGGTTTCACTATCGTGCACTTAATAGATAATTAATACTATCTGGACCGAGCAAATAGCACAGTGGTTACAGCTGTGACGTTTGGATTGGGAGATACCGGTTTCGAATCCCAATAGAGGCAGGATGCAAAAGCATTTCTTCATCCTTGATTTCCATTGGGATGATGATGAACATATGTATGACCCTCGTTTAAGAATGCAGAATCCATTTAATATTTTTATAGACTACTACTTGGAAACATCTACCATATTAAGAAAACTTCTATCTATACTATCCAAATTGCTATCTACATTTCAAAATGCTTCTCAGTCCATATATCACCCTAATGAAATTTTACAGTCTGAAGTAACATTTAGTTTCAAAAAACTTTTTTTGGCATTTAAATAACATTGAATTGTATCAACTTAATTTTAATAAGTGAAACGTCCAAGGGTAATGAATGACAATGTTAAATTAGGAAGCTATGTATTCAGTTATTTATGGCCATTTATAATATTAAATGCTAGAAACAAATAATGAACATTGATAAAAAATTATAAAAATTAAATTTTTCTTCGCAGATTAGTTGATTTAACGGATATTTGGTTTACCGATCTTTACATAACCCACAAATTACCTTACCAATACAAATTTCTTTCTAATTGCTTTTCTTTACTATACCATTTATTTTATAAAATATTCCGTCTTGACGATCGCACTAATAATTTAACTGCGAATCACTTTTAAAGTTGTATCTCATTCCATTTTTAATCACAACAATTATTTCAATTTGTATAAAATACCTGTGGTAATACCGTCGACTATATCGCATTTACATATTTATGGCATTCATTATTTAAATGATGACCCCCACCCTTGTTATCTTTACACATAAAAGCGACACACTGATTGATTACACAAGATAATATTCAAAAGGAAAACCATTTAAAAATGTATATACGGTTATTGTTCCAACGAATACTCGCCAGCGTATCCACTCAAGAGAATAAAATAATTTTTGTTTTATTCTTTTCATATTATTATCGTTATATGAAAATGTATAAATCATAAAAAAAAATTCAACTTTTCACCTTTTTTTATGTGTTTATGGCAAACTAGACGAAAACTCATAAAAACACTGAACAAAAGAAAAATCGCATATAAGAAAAATCGTTAAATTTTTATTCAGGCTATCCCACTTCTCTTCTATATATATAGTAAACCTACATAATATGTACATACATATAGGAGTAGCTACAATGTACTCGATTATATCATAACACAACATCATCATGCTCTGTCCTCAGTATGTACAGTAATTAAAATTCATGATTATTATGGCTGTTCAAGTGTATGTGAGCTTATACCATAGAACCGTAGTGACTGATTTACTGTTGATGGTGATGATATTGAAATGATGATTAAAATATCAGTTTCATCATCAAATAGAATATTCAATGAGTTCGAGAACAATATAAAATGAAGAAAAACGAGAAAAACTTTACGGAATACAAAAAAAAAAAAAATCAAAAAAAAAAGCTCACAAACAATAAAAGATAAATACAACAAGGACAAAAAATGTGTTTAAAGAAAACGAGGAAAATCAAATGAATATACATAGAAAAGAATAGAAAAAAAAAACTCTAACAACAAAAGAATGAAATTATAACAAAAAACGGAAAAAGTTTGAAAGATTTACAGAAAAAAAGGAAGAAAATGAAAATTTATGAATGAGGACATTTATCATAAAAGTAAATGAGATAAAATGATTTTTTCATTTTTGTTGTTGGCTGTTGAATTTTCAATTGGATACTGCATACAGATGATAGACAAAACACATTTTTTGTAGGATAATAAAACTTTTTTTTTTTTGTCTGGAATGTCAATAAATGAAAAATTTATAGGGAATAATAGGAAAAGTATAATTAATTTTTTTTTTTCATAAAATTGAAAAATTTGTTTGTCTGATGGCGATTATAAATTAACTTTTTGCTAACTAAAACAAAAAAAAAGTTCAACAAGTTATAATTGTACCGCAAAATCAATGGATTTATATATGATCTGGGATGTTTTTTATTACACACGGACGCACACAAGTATTATATGTTTTTTGATTTATCTATAATTATGGTTCCGGGTGGTTGGAGGCCGCATATTTCATTTCAAAAAAAAAATTATATAAAAATATATAAGTCTAGCGTTAGATCTATACTGAGAATTAGGGTTTACCTATTACAGTTGTTCGCTGAATACTTGTGTTTTCTTTATTTATCAATATTCAATCAGGGATGGGCGAGGTAGATTACGACATGTAGTCTACATGATTGTCGACACGTAAAATATAATGTAAATTACTAGACAGTGTTTTTTGTCAACGTCGACAATTAAAATAATGTCAACAACCTTCGATATTTTAGCAATGGTTTGAAATCGAATACGCCAGTTCGCGTAAAGTGTTCATCTAGAGGTGATATTTTCATGTGTCTTTTTGACAATTGACGCATGAGTAGTGTTAAACTGTCATGGTATTTTTATTCAGTATTGTTTGCCATTTCATCATTGAAATACTTGGTTCCTGAAATTGAAGCCAGACCTCGACGACATTAGGTTCGAAGAAGACGGAACTACTTGTCATATAATAATGTTGGCGAGCAATTAATTTCAACGTTCGGATCAAAAATACAAACAAAATACATATTTTGATTTGAAAAATGCTTAGAACTAAGTAATTATTCAAAGAGCTTTCAAGAGAAAATACCAAGGCATATTATTTAACATCGATGTACTGAAAGCTTTACAAATGCCTGAACTATAAAACTTAATTGATTACAATGAAAATCAACCAAATTTAAAAGTTAGTCTTGTATGATGTTAAGAGCTTATATTTTTAAAATTAAAGCTTTAAATGCTTCAGCAATAAGAATGACATTGATATTACTAAAATGAGTATTTGTCATGCGGACACGATACTGTCGTTACAATATGTACGGTATTTCACCGAAAGCTTGAATCACTGTGCTTTTAAAAGAGCTCTTCTTTAATCTAAATATTCAGTTGAAATCTTGTAAATATTGTATGATGTATGTTTTTAAAAGCTCGACCAGAAATTCTTGTGCTCACAAATCAGCAATTTTCAAAATTAAAATTCTTTGTCTTAACATGAGGACCCATGATTAACACGCTTTATTAAAGTTCTAACTAAGTTTACAATTTTTCAAATGGTCTAATTATACGCACGTACCCCTACAATTCGTAGTTTTCACATTATGTAAATGATTAAAAATATTCGCCATGATATTAAAGGTTAAGATTCTTAAAAGCTTATGAAAGTTAAAACACATTTGATTTGAAAAAAACTTAAAACTAATTAATTGTTGTGAGAGGTTTTAGGAGAAAATACAAATTTAAAACTTTTTGTGGACACTTGACAATAAATGTGTGAAAGTCTGACATCAAAATTGATGGGAAAGTTTATAATAAAAGCTTCAAACGTTTGAACTGTCAAACTCAATTTATTACAATGAAAACATCAAAATGTAAAAAATAATTTTGTATGATGTAGGAGCTTTTATTGTTAAAAAAACGCTTTATAAAGCGTCATTCATGAGAGTCACGTAGAAATTATTGGAATGTGCTTTTTTCATTCGTACACACTGTCGGTATAATACGTACAGTATTTTACCGAAAGCTTTGATCACTGTGCTTTTAAAAGTGTTAATCTAAAATCTAAATGGATATATCAGTTATATCAGTTATAATCTTGTAAATATTGTATGATTAATGATTTTAGCAAAATTCATCAACGTTAAGGTTTCACAACATGTAATTATTTCAAAAAATTTCCAATGAAATTATAGCTTAAAATTCTTAAAAGCTCGAGATAGAAGTTAAAATTTTTAAAAATAAATTTAATTTTTTTTTTAAATTTTTCGAAACTTTTAAACAGAATCCATAGTTTGATTTGAAAAAAGCTTAGAACTAATTAATTGTTCTGAGAGCTTTTAAGAGAAAACACTGATTTAAAAGCTTTTGCGGAGAATGGATAATTAATGAAGATTTGACAGAACTATTGTCCTTTTTAGCGTGTAGTTGTATTATTTGCTATTATTATTATTAGTTCTATTAGTCAAAGTTCGCCAGATTATTTTCAATCAAAGTTCTAACCTATTTGTAAAGATTTCTATCAGTTATGCCATGTTTCTGATTTTTGAGAGCCGTTTTTCCGATTTTTGTGCGAGCTGTTCTACCGTTCCAACTTTATAAAGAGGGTCCTATTCTATATAACGCTATATATCGTTGTTTTGGGTCAATTTAATGATTTTGTACATGACGCTGTAGTAGATTCATGGTATTTGAGCACAATCAGTTTTCATTTCCGCTCTTTTTGAAAAGAAAAATCTGGTCACCCTAGTTTAGAACTAATTTTGACAAAACCATTCAGGAATTGTCTACATTATTGACGTTGTCTACGAGTTGTCGACACGTAAATGTACAATAGAAAATAATAAAGGACGCGTAAATGCCCACCGCTGTATTCAATTATACGGTTTTGCTTTCATCTCGTTTTTTGGTCGTTATATTATCAGTATTTTAATTTATTGAATATTTTTCAGTATATTTGAGTATATCGTATTAGAACCCATAAAAATTTAATTATTATTTAACGAGTATCACATTTGAAGGATATCTTGTAATTCTATTCTCGTTAATGCGGAAATTCTAGATTATAAATATTTTAAACATCGTATCTCTGGAAAATACAATTTTCACTATAAAGTTGAATAGACCACTTATGAAACTACCATGGATTTAAATTTTTTTTATTCAGTAATTTACAAATTTAATACTATAATTCAAAATAAACTCAAAATTTATTAATTTTTCTCTGAGCTGCTCGAATCATAAGAGGTTGTATGCAATTCAGTACATGCTGTAAATAAATAAATAATTTCATGTTTTTTGTTTAAATATTAATAATTTCGTTAAATTTTGTTATGTTTGCAATCAGTATTATATTTATCCGAAATTTAGTATTTGAGATATTTTGTAAATTTTGTGCCAGCGATTCTAGATATTTACTCTCGAATACATACAAGGATAGCTAGACCAGGGGTTCCCAAACTTTTACCAGTCGCGACCCACTAACTAAAACCCTAAGGTTTTCGCAACCCACCTGTAAAAAAAAAGGAAAAAGCAAAAATGTAAAAATTTTAATTCATAAATTTATTAATATCCAAATAAATGATTATTGAGATGAATGGGCGTGTTTTCTATTTTTGCTAATAAAATCTTTGACATCTACTTTTGTATTAGTTGTTTTCAGGCGAAGTGAGTTTTATAATTGTAATTTATTGCGATACTTGGTTTTTAATGCAAACATTGCTGCAAATGCAATTTCACATACATAAGACTTTGTGAATGGAAATAGTACTTTTAAAGCAGCAGTGTGTAAAATTGGATATGAATTTTGTACTGACAACTAAAACTATAAATTTTTTTCGGTCAAAATTAATTTTGAGATCACTCCTTACACAACTCATCAATTATTCATCCGCTTTTGTCGATATATCAGTAGCTGAACCGATTTGAAATGATTTATAATCGAGAATTTTCATTTCGTCGTGGAAATAAAAATCTAAATTTTCCATAAGTTTGTCCAAATGTTCAATTATTACAAAAATAAAATCATTATTTGGTGTTATTTCATTTTCAATGATAAAAGTTTGTAATGAATCGAAGCCATAGTTACAACTGTTAATAATATTTTTCTACAACAATAGTTATTTTGAAAAAGCTTTAATATTTTTAAAAGCCATTTATTCCTTGTAATTGCAAATTTAATTCATTTAATTTCGAAAATATATCATCTAAGTAAGTTAGTAAGAGTACATTATTCGCATCACGCTAAACAGTTGTATATACTCATCTTTTTTGTTTTCATCTAAATATATTGCAACTGCTTCACGAAGTTCAACAAGTCTAGACAAAACTTTGCCCCTCCATAGTCAACAGACTTCTATGTGCAGAAGTAGAGTTTATGGACACTTTTTAAAATTTACAATTTGTATAGCAGTAGTGGAAACTGTGTTTAGATTTGTTGGTATATTTTTAGACTTAAGCTCTTCTCTATGAATAGTGCAATGAGTCCATGTTGCATTTGGACATTTTTGAAGACAGCTTGTAATAGCACCACTCTTTTTGCCACACATTGCTGCTGCATCATCACTACATATTCCGACACAGTTTTCCCAATTCAGTTTTCAATGTTATTTCGCCAGTTCTTCGAAGGATTCAAAAACCTCGTTGTTCCATATAAAACGAATGAAGACTATTAGTTGGGATACCCCTTGTACATCTGTTGATTCATCCAGTTGTAACACAAAAAGTTCACTAACCTGAATTCTACTGATTAGTTGATTTTCTACCCATTCAGACATTTCATCAATTCTACGAGCAACGGTGTTATTGGAAAGTGGAAATGATTCAATTTCCTTTCCTTTTTCCCTTCTTTCCAAACATAACTCCAACAGTATCTTTTATCGCTGGATGTCTAAGGACTCTCCAATGGTATGGGGTTTACCAGATTGTGCAATACGTAAACTAATGAGGTATATAATGCTGGTAAAGTGGCTTATTTTTTAAATCAGGCTGTTTCGTTTCAAAATGCCGCAATAGTTTATTAGGTCGTATACTGTCATTAGCTAGCATTTCTTGACAAATAACACACAGTGGACGTGGATCATCTTCCTTCCTATTCCATGTAAATCCAAAACAACTTAATAATAAAATGTTTGGCGACCCACCTTAAATCGGCTCGCGATCCACCAGACGTCGCGACCCACACTTTGGGAACAACTGGCTTAGACTAACTGCATAGCTTTATGGTCAAAGGAGATAAATTATAATTGGTCAGTGGCGTACTAAATGGGCGTTCTCGCCTCTACTCCCCATTGGTTGTACGTATGTTTCATTTTTCTCATGGTTTGTATTGATAGATTGTTTTACTATTCCAGCTTACATTTATTTTTTAATTTTATTGACTTAGCTATATTTTTAGGAAAGCGAGAAACTAAACCTACTACTATATTTATAAATAATTTTCCTTAATTAAAGTTAATCGATCGATGGCAAAATTTAATTTTGAATAATTTTTCTCGTGGAATCCAAAGTGTCTTGTTAACAGTGTCAGAACCACAAAAAATTACATTCAAAGCTCCTACATTAAATCTTTCTTAATATCAATGTCTATCTTGAACGAGTTCTCAAGATAAACGTTGCATCTATTGTTAGCTACTCGTACATGAAATAGTGTATCTAAGTAAAATTCGTGAAGAGAAATACTGTTGCGAAATAGTTTTCTGCCAATCCTAGAGATGACCACAGGTTTTATAAAAATTTTCTGATTGTATAAACCAATGATGATTTTTGTTGTTTCAAATTTAAAAGTTACCAAATACATGATCGATTTTTAAAATATTGTACTACCACTTCTAGAGATGTCCTCTGGTCATCTTTATTTTCGGATACTATATACCAAGTAGAAGCTGTGTGGTCAAGTATATTAAATTCGTATGAACCTTACTATTTTTACAGAATCTAGACTTTCAGTGACTTTGAATGATTTTTCATCCGATCCTAAAAGTGTCTACTATGTCAAGATACTATGATTAATAGTATCAAAGCCGTTGGCAATATCAATAAATAAAGCCGCCACTTTTATATTATTATTAAGATATTAGTGAAGTGAAGAGGCATCAAAACGAGATTAAGGCTTTTTCTGTTCAGGATTTGTTCAGTAAATTATAAGTTTCAGTAACATTATAAGTTTTTTGGATGTAGTATAGTATTTCGCTTTGAGGTAATTAATATTTAGTAGTACAAGCGTTTATATTTATAGTGAGATTAATATCGTGTGGAGCATTTTAAACGATTTTTTTATCTCTGTTTTTTTACTTTATTATTCTTTAATTCATCAGTTTAATATTCATACATATGTAGTTTGTTTTAATTCTGTGTGTACAGCAAAAACGAGAATATAAAAAAATTAAAAAAAACAACATAAAAATAAATTTAAAAAAATAATGGAAAATGCACTTGGGAAGAAACCAACCTACCTGAGGCTATAATACAGATGAAATATCTCGTGCTATAAACCAAAATATATTACAAAATAATATAAAAGTATATTAATGTAATATGTATGTACAGTGCTTTGCAAAAAATATTGGTCAAAATTGTTTTATTACAATTTGGGGTGGTTCTGGAAAAATCTGGATTCTCAAAAACTTCATTTTACACCAAACATTCTTACCGTTAAATTCAATTGCGTAGGACTTGCAGATAAACATCTGCTGTGGCTATGAATTTAGGAAGCATCTCGCGAGGTTCTCTCCGTACAAGAATTCTACCAACATGTAACTTGAATTTGAATTCATTAAAGAAAACGAAAAAAGAGTTAAAGAAACGTGGTGTTGTAATGAAAAATTAGACAATACATACTCGTACTAGCTGACGTGTTCGCAAACCAGCTTAAGTCTCCTTCTTACTAAGCTTGATGAACTTTTCTTCCCCGTCGCTTGCTCAAGACTGTTTTTAACATCCGAAGACGTTTTAAAAAGTATGAGTTGATTGTATGATTTTTCGATGCATTACAGAGCCTTCCGTTCTTTTGGCACCGCACGTCTCTCACATTTTTTCATATTTTCATTCCACACAACAGTGCTTTGAAGAATGTTTCATCTTTCCTCGCGCCAAAATTAACATTCATTTTACACTCCGGGTAAACTGTTCCATTTTTTTAACTAAAAATACCACTTTATTCTCTATATCACTATAGGATTACCTACGAAATGACATCATATTTGAAAATAACCACATGAATATTTTTTTTAAATTAGAACATTAAATCACACCTGCACTCTAATTACGGTGAAAACTGGTAGGTGTAAAAGTAATAAGCGTTTCACCAATTTGTTATGCACAGCACTGTATGTATAATATTCGAATATCGCATATATGTACGAGTATATGTATAATACTGGTATATCACAGATATCTCGCATATTTAATTCAAAAGAAATCGAGCTTTTGGATACGCTTTGAAATTTCCAATTAGCCTGGCTATAGTGAACCCCAATTACCCTAGATTGAGTCCCAATTAGCCTGGCTATAGTGAACCGATTTTAAAAGGAAATAATTTGTTTTAGTTAATTTTGAAAGAAAATTGTAGTAAATAGGGTAGTTAATTATATTTAAAAAACCATCTGTGGGTCTGAATTTCTCTAGGAATAAGGAAAGAATTTCCTTTGTAAGCAGCTTTTCCTAATAATTTTTCTCAAATTTGTAAAAGTGTATTTTGGCAGTATTGGGAATCAATTTTTGAAGAAAAGATGTTTAGTTTAAATGTTGTTTGTCAAGCCAACATGATGTTTTAGCGGTTTGGCAAACTCACTTTCAAAATCTGCTAAACAGGACTGATGAAGTGACCCCAATTCGAGCTATTGCTCCACCAGGCGAGGAGGACTTTATCCCGTACCCCACAGCAGAGGAAGTGGACGCCGCCATCGCTCGATGGAATACCCGCAGAACTAGTAAAACTCGGAGGAGCAACACTGGCATCAAAGCTCTATGACCTCATTCTCGCTATCTGGGATCAAGAGGTTCTACCCGATGAATGGAAGATAGCACTCATCTGCCCTTTACATAAAAAAGGCGACCTTAAGGCGTCTTAAATGTGAAAATTATCGCGGCATAGCTCTGTTAAATACTGCGTACAAAGTATTTGCGAATGTTGAGCTTGCTGACTCATTCCTTATGCCGAACCTATTATTGGCGATTACCAGTGTGGTTTTCGACCTAACCGCTCAACCACCGATCAATGTTTTACTTTAAGGATGATTCTGGAAAAAAGTTGGGAGTACAATATTAATATACATCAGCTCTACATTGATTTCTTGCAGGCGTATGATAGCATAACTCGCGAGAACCTTTGGTCCGCGCTCATACGTCTCGGCATCCTGGAGAAACTAGTTTCTCTGTGCAAGCTTTCAACATCTGGATCTACATCTTTTCAATCTGGCGCTCGAGAAGGTGATCAGGAAAAGCGGAATTAAGACTCAAAATTGCATTTTTAACCAATCTAGCCAAATTCTTGGCTATGCAGATGATATCGTCCTTTTTGGACGAGGAACTCAAGACATCAATGATAATCTCGTACCGCTGGACCGCAATGCGCGGCGACTTGGATTATGCATTAACAGCAGCAAAATAAAACATTTAGCAACATCCCGGAGCATTCCCAATGCCGTTTTCGAATCCGGTGAACACAACTACGATGGCGTACAAGACTTCAAATATCTCGGGTCAACAATAACATCTACGAATGATATTCAAGCAGATATAAAATCCCGAATTGCTGTCGGCAATAGAGTCTTCCACGCACAGTCGAAATTATTACGATCCAAACACCTATCGCGGTCATGCAAACTTTTACTGTATAAAGCACTAATAAGACCTGTGCTTACATATGGAAGCGAGAGCTGGACCCTGGCCACCACTGATTGTAGAATTCTTTCTACATTTGAGAGGCAGGTCATACGAACAATTTATGGGCCAGTGAAAGTTGCAGAGGACCAGTATCGAATTCGTATGAACCACGAAATTAGGCAGCTTCTGCGATGTTATTGGATACATCAAATCCAACCGAATCAGATGGCTTGGCCACGTCTCGAGGTCCCCATCAAACCGAATGATTAAAAGAGTGTTCCACCAACAACATCCAGCTGGGGTACGACATAGAGGAAGACCCCGACTGCGTTGGTACGATGACATCCAACAAGATCTGCGTATATTAAGATGTCGTACCTGGAGGCAACGAGCGATGGATCGAGGTAGTTGGAGGTCTACAGTGCAAGCGGCAAAATCCCTTCATGGGTTGTAAGGGCCAGAGAGAGAGAGAGTTGTTTGTCAAGAAAGATTAACTAAAAATTATTTTTGATTTTAATAATAGCCGTGTTTTTTATTCAAAAAATTTCGAGTTCGAATAAAGTTCTGGATAAGAATTTTTTCATTGTGTCAGTAAAATCCAAATGAATTTAATTTTTTATCAATAAATAAGATACATTTAATGTTAAACTACAAATTTAAATTCACTATTATCGAAATAAAATAAAATTTAACTTTATTTTTCAATGTTCTGGATAAAACATTGGTTTAAAATATTCCCGATGTTCTATATAGTACTTGAAGTTCTGTTAATAAAAAAACGCAGCAAATTATTAATTTTATTTTTGGTGAAAAATGTGTATAACAACAATTCATTAAATCAACTTCTACAAATTGTGCTGGAGTGATCCGCCAAACTACAATATCTTTTTTTTGTAACTTCCACAAATTGTAATGGGATGAAAATATATATCAATTCAAGATAGACATCAATGGTGTGTTTTACTATGTACCAAATTCACAAGCTGTTGGGAGTCGTAGTATTTCAGGGTTTTGCAGAATTGTTGACGGACTGATCAATTTGTTTCTTTTCCAGATACTTTTGAAGTGATTTTCCTACGATTAAATTATAAATACAAAAATTATGGAATAATAAATTAATTTTTTGTTATTAATTGAAATATCTTATAACCAACTTACTGTAATCAAACTTTGTGGTTCACACATTTTTTTAAAAATACCTCTTACTATAAACTACGTATTACTATACAAATAAAAATAAAGTTAACATTAATTTGTTGGCTAGTCTTGCCTGTCACTCAATATTTTTTAATCTACTATTTTCCTCGCTTACAGAGGTGTAAATTTCTATATTCACATCCAACTACATGTAAAAATCATTTTCAGGATTCAGTGTACATTTCTAATTTCACCAAAATCGATTACGAAATTACAAGGTCCCTTACTGATTGGATTCCAGAACTTCATGTGCAAATTATATTATTTAATAATTATAATCCAATTTGCATCGTACATGATGAATTTCATCGTAATCGAGTAAGAAATGACCAAGCTGCTTCATAATAAACACTTCGACCTATTGCAAAAATTATCTATAAAAACATACCGACAGGTAAAGGTTAAACATAGAAAATCAACTCTAGAAATGTATGCAATATTTCGCCGCCGTCTGCAGCAAGGATGTTGACATCGTCCAATCTGAAACTCGAAGAGTCCGTAGATGGCACTGAATTCATACTAGCCCTTAACTTTCACCTAAATTCTGTTCTCTCGTTTAACCTAATAAATTTCTAGCCTTTGCTTTTATTTTTGAAAACGCTTGTTCAATTGGGTTCAACGTTCAACATGGAATTTGCAAAATTAGAGCATCAATTAGACGTATAGAGTTTCAATATCTATAAAACTGCGCAGTCATGAATAAAATAAGAACCTCAGGAAGTCATTTAAGGTCCCTACCCTACTACCGCACTCTTCCATGTTGAACCCAATTGAAAACTCCTTTTATTTATTTATGTGTTTATTATAAGAAATTAAAGCGAAGTCAGCTTGGTTGAACATTTCGGGTAAAAAGTAAAAGAGGTTCTTTTTTTAGAATAAAAAACATGTACTCGTCTTAATTATTTAGTTAGTTTCCTTATTTCAAATCACAGTCATTAAAATTATAGGTTTTTATATTTTCATTATATTTCTGCTTGCTGCGCTTCGTTGGCACTTGGAAGCAAATATATAGAGATCGATTTTAAAATAATAAAATTCATCCTGTTTTATTATTTACCTGCTTTCTAAATGAATTTATTTCGAAAAAATTAGGTATATCCGACTCCTCGCACGACATTTCAAAAGTGTCATTTATTAAAATAAAACTCTAACTCGTCATCTATTAAAAATGTATTTATACATCATTAAACTAATCATTAGCATTAAAAACTGTAGTTTTAAAGAGGTCATGGAATTTCACAAGTGTGTTCAAATGCCCTTCCCCTAGTACATACCTCTTAGAATTAGGCTGCGGTTATATTGGATATGAATTATTAAAAAAATGTTTTCGTATGAATTTGGAAGGATTCTGGGAAACGCATAATTTATAAAAAAGAGGTCAACTATTTATGTAATAAATTCTGGAAGAAGAGCACTTCAAACAAAATGGAGCTTATTTATAGTTAATAAAAGTATTTCTAATTATAAAAACTATGCCCTTTTTTCGAGGGAGACACGTCTACAAAGGCTAGCCAAATTACGTATTTACAGTAAAAATGGATTTTGAAAAATTAAACTTGTGGAAGAAAGGCGCTCTTTGTGGGACCAAAAGTACAAACAGTACAACAGCAGGGGATGCAATAAAAATTATGGAGGGAATTTTTCTTGCGAAGCGGTGAGATGAATTCTCAAAATTTGTATCCAAATTTTATCAAAATTTGGCATATTATTTTTTAGATTTTGCATATTTTTTAAATAAAATCAAATTTAATTCTTTGTAAATATTTCAATTCATATAATCTCAGAACAAAGATTTACTACATACATTGCCAAAAGTTCCACAATTCTAATTTTAATAATTTATTATACCTATTTACATATATAATTTAATAAACGTACATATTAAAAATCGGTACATAATAAAAAATTAGAAAAATATTAAAAAACAGAAAATAAAAGCAAAATTTAATTTCGCGTCATTCTATGTCCATTTCTATAGTCGATTGTCGATGTCTTCTGAAAATGAATTTAGCAACTAGAAATTTATCTTACAATTATCTACAATTGTAAGATGGATTTACTAATCCATCGTAGTAAGATTATAGATATACAAATTATTTATTTAAGATTGGAAATTTTCGTGATACATTTTTGTAAATAAAAAATATGGAAATAAATTAAATTCCTTTTGAATGATATAAAATGTGACAAATATTGATGATATTCAAAAAAGAACACCGCTAAACCATAGTAAAGCGCAGAATCGTAAATAAGCACGTCATTGAACTAATTTATTTCACGGAGAGATGAATATTAGTATACTCTCTACGCAGCATTTAATACCGTGAGCCTTTAATCCTTTCTATATATCTAATCGACCAATTCAGAAGTCGAATAAATTAAGAAAATATATTTCCATATCTAATCAAATTAAATATTTTGTAATAAAATACAAATTTGGCATAAAAAGTATCATTACATTTTGTTTTTTGTTGATTAGATATCCTTACAATTTTTATCCCTTATCCAGTTTCTTATGCAATATGTATTACATATCTATAATACATAATTAACGGATATATGTACCAAAAGCAACAAAAACTGGATTCCAATTTATTTATAAAGGGTCATACATCTAGGTACACAAGTCATTTATGAAATCCTTTGGACTTTGGTTACTATGTACTACTGGAAATTTTGTTGTTGGCAAATCATTTTTCACGCCATTCAAAGATTTTAATTAGAAAAGTTATTTTACCTTCTTATTATATAACAAGGCTTTATGATATTATATGATATTATATTATATGTTCAAACAATTTTAAGGCACAATCATTTTTCGTCGTCAACTTGCAAATATTTATTTATGCAAAATTATTTGTATTATTTACCGAAATTATCCAAATTAATTAATTTAAACACAAAAAAAAAATTCTGTAAAAATAATTTCCATTTATATTAAAATAAAAAAAATTTGAAACTTCTAGACATATTGTCCAAGCAAGATTCGGTTACTGTATTCCTTTTTCGTCCTTTTTTTTTATATTTTATGTATTATTATTTTAGAAGCCAGTGAAGCAAAGAAAGAAAATATTATTTTTATTCCTTTCTTCAAAAAGAGTTATTGTTGTTTGTGTATACGAGTACAAATTTTTCTTGTTGGTTTTTTCGAACCATTTTTCGTTTTGGTAAACATGTAAGTGGTTGACCCTTTTTTTTTCTCCGTTTTTTTTTTTTTATTTGCAAAGTTATGTTTTATTTATTAGTACAGAACAAATTTTTCGGTGAACATGGGCGGAAACACAGGGTTTATATGTATGTTTGTATGTATATGGTGTCAGATTTGTGGTATGTGGGGGATTTTTGGATAAATCCAAATGTAAAATAAATTTAAATTTCCTATTGTTTTTTAAAGTTAAACTTATTGACTTTTCCATTTCGAATTCCCAATATGTTAATATGTATAAATTAAAAAATTTTGTTGGTGTGGATTATTCTATTCGGATTAAAGTTTTGGTGTTAATTGAAAACAAAAAACATGTTGAAATTGATTATCAAAATTTATTGAATACTGTTTTGGTTTTAAAATAAATCAAGAGCTTTCATTTTGGTGAAGGCACACAGGATATTAAAAAAGTAAAAACAAAAAAACGAAAACAACATAACGTTCAAATACAAATTTGGGTTGTTTTTCGAATATATATGTATGTGGCCAGATCAAAAGTTAATTTTAATAATACGCTTTAGGGAATAATCGAAAAAACAATAGAACTGGAAAATAATTTAATTACAAAAATTAATTTTGCAGAAAGTAATGGCAGCTTTAAAGGTATATTCAGTAAAATGGAAAAGCATGGCCCAAAAATGAATTATTTGTAGCAGAATTTTGCAAATCATAACAAATCGTGTGAAAAGGCATTCACGTGAAAAGCAAAATAAAGAATTAATTTATAAATATGTGCTTACGTTAAGATGAATGAGGTTGTAAAAACACAAAATATTTTTTTTTTGGATTCTTTGACGAAAATGTTGGCATGTTGACAAATTTATATTATATATTTGCATGATATGCTGATTTTTATAAAGCTGATACTTATGTATTTTTTGTAAAGAACATATCTTAGAATGCTGGTCGTTTATTTCAAGGGGAACTTGTGGTTAAACGTTATATAACAATCTGAATTGGAATTAGTTTTAATTTAGAGTATGTTGACACGCTACGTAAAAAAATAATGCTTTGTTTTTCGCCAAAAATATATATTTTGTCAAGAGAAAGATAAAATATGATGACTTTTTTATAAATTACATAAAAATTCAGTTTTGTTTGAATTTCGCGTTTTTGGTTTTCCGTTTTCCTTCTTACTGGATTTTTTTCAGATGGTTGCCTTAACAATTTAAATTCTATTCAGAATAGGAACCAAGCGCAAATTTAAGCGAAAAAAATATTCGATATAATTTTCGGTAGTTTTGCCAGAAAAACGTACGTTAAAAGTTATTTTTTTCTTTTTATTGCAAACGCAAGTTTAACTTTGGTTTTTATTTTGTTTGTTTTGACATTTCTATAAAAAAAAAACACTTTAATTGTCATTCAGTGCATTAAATAATTGCGAAAAAAATTAAAAAAACTGAAAGATGACTGCTGTTCCAGCTTTAATTACTGCATATTATTATGACCAGCGACACCATATGCGGATCTTAATGAAAAAGATGAGGGACAGAATGAATCTTTTTGATTTGCCTGAAGATAAGTAAAATAAGTTTTACTAGTTGATGATTCTTAATTAATATTTTTGTTTTTATTTGTAGATTTAAAGAAATGTATCGATTTCCAATAAATTTGGCTTTACAATTTATTGAGGAAGTCAGAGAAATTGGTGCTATAGTGGAGAACAAACAAAATATTCCACTTCATTTAGAAGTAAGATATTTCTATGTTTTTTACTCAACATCAAATGAAATTATTGTACAATGATTGCCTAAAAAATGGCTGGAAAATATATATTGTTCCCGCAGAGTACCTCTGAAGTTCAGGCTAAAAGCAAGTTAAACACAATTGATATAATTTGATATTTAATGGTCTATACATATTATAATATTATACAACCATTCATAGTTTTTTAATATATGTATATTTTCTAATATATTAGGTTTGGTTGATGGGACTCATAGCCAAAGCAGGGGTGAAAAAGGATATAGAAAATTCTTACTTAAATCGTAAAGGTTTTCACTCAATTGGTGAGATTCTATATTATTTTTTTTTTTTTATAATTTGAACAATTTATATTTTTAGGTATGTGATAACAACTTAAAAGTGATCAACTGTAACGCGAGGTATTGTGGGTTAGTATATTATATTTTAATAAGAAATATAAATCTATAAGTTACTATATTAGAATAATAAATATAATCATTTCAGCTCTACTCATGACAGCTACATTTGGGGTTTACAGTCAATGTTTCGCATTTTTAAAATTAAGGTACGAGCAAGGAGAAGGGCATGAGTGGCTGTTAGGTGAGTTATTTAAATTATTTAAAACAAAATTTGTATTATAAAATAAATTTATGTCATACTTATAGGTGACAGTGGATATCCTTTACAGCCGTGTTTACTAACAAATATCCAGAATCCAAGAACGCAAAGAGAAAAGCTCTACAACCAGCTTCATTGCAGAATTAGAAGTAAAGTTGAAACGTGTATTGGATTAATTAAAAATAGGTTTCGGTAAGTAAAACTTTAATTATTAAATTAACTTTTTTTCATTTTAGTTGTTTATTGGGAGAGAGAAAATTGCGGTATGAGCCACGTATGGCATCAAATATTATTACATCATGTATTGTTTTACATAATATTTTATTATCGCATGGTATTTCTCATGATGAATTCATCGAACCGGTTCCAGAATCACCATCAACACGGCATAGCGAAAGGGGGTCTCTATTCGTCGCTGGACAGGAACGTCGAGATTGGGTTATACAATACCTAAATCGTTGATTTAATCATCAAAAACATATTTTTATGATTAAGTATTTAAATATTTTATTTTTTATTTTTGATTTGTAATAATAATTCATTATTTTTAGTTAATAGTTCATTATTTGTTTTAATAAGTCCAATAAGCTCTACTAAATGCATTTGATAGCGAGACATTCTTTGAAGTCTTATAGATTCATCTTGGAGCCTAATTGATTTTTTGATTTTTTCCAGTAAAGTTGCTTGCTGAAATGAAATAAGTATTACATTTTAATAAAATTTTGTTTTATATCGTTTTGTTTTGTTTTATTTACTCTTGGTTGTCTTATATGAATGTGGTTTGTCTGTTGGCCAATAGAGTTTCAATTTTCAGATCCATTTAGTGGTGGTTGCTCTGAATTTATTACTGCCTCATCGTTAACTGTAGCGGAGTTAAAATCAAATATTGGCAATATTGGTTCTATTGTCAATTGTACAGTTAAAGGCGCTAACTGAAAATAAATTATAAATTTTAAAACAGTAGATTTAGATTGCGCAATATTAATGAAAAAATCACAAACTCATTTAATTATCACCCTATCATATGGAACATTATAATACTTACTGGAAATAGGTGAACATTCAACTAAAGCTTTAACTGAGGCAGCTGATGTTGATGGCTGCGGTGAATGATCCAATGCCAATGAATTTTGCCGAGGTGGTGATGTCGCCTAAAATTCAAATTTATTTAAGTTAAATTAATATAATTATACTTACTATAGTGTTAAAGCCACTTTCGAAATCGGTATGGAATCGGTATCTTCTATGGAGCACATATTTATAATTTTCCAATCCCACTCGAAAATTATAGTGGCTTCGGGATCCAGCCAATCACCACCAGCCTCTTGTCTGGTGAGAGCACGCATCCCAGTCCAGTTTTTGTTACGTTTTATGATTTTTCTTTTACCTTATATCGTAAGGAGTTCCAAGTCTAAAAAAATAATTTAACTCATAATTGTTCTCCGTGTTTTTGTAATGGGCCGATTGAATTTAATATATCCGCAATATTATTCCAAGCTGTTTTTTTATCGGAAACTCCCCGCGCTGTCGCATGTTTTCCTATAAATAAAGTTTTGTAATAAATTTACTAATAGAAAATAAATAAAAAATATATTTTACCCTGTATGAATTTAAAATTCTCTTGAACCAAATCAATTAGAGCATTTTTTTGCTCATTGCCCAATGTGAACCTTGACGACTAAAAAAATTTATAACATTAGTAACATCATATTTAAAAAAAAGTGTCTTTAAAATGGCTGTTTCAAACGACCAACATTTTAAAATATTTGTAAATAAATTAAATTATATACCAATTTTAACTACTTGGATGTTTCTTTTAAAACTAATAAATAGATATTTTATATAAATATATTTAAAATTGAAATAACAACATCTCAATACTTACCACTAAAATTTTTCTATATACATATAACAATTTTTTTTTTTTGGTTTCATACCAAAAATTATTTTACTGCAGTTTTGGTTGCATTCACATTTTTATTAAATAATTTTTTTTCTATATCGAGTTTTTTTTCGCTAAAATTTGCGCTTGGTTCCTATACAGAACGACATAGTTTTCTTTAAATTTGTGTTTTACGCAAATTTGTAAAATGTAAAAAAATCAAATTTCGGTTACGAAATGAAAAGCAATTTTAGCATTTAACCGATTGTTACGTCTCTAATCTCTTAAGTTAAATTTCAGTAAGGCGAATTGCTCGGCGATTAGTAAAAGCAAGCGGAGTGAAAAATTTGATAACAAATTAAATAAAAATTGAAAATAATACTCAAATAGCTGCTATAGTTATTTGGTACGGTTTATCAGGTCGATGAATTTTTATAAGTACGGTTTCAATTCAAAGAATTCTTAGGAATTTTGTCTGGATATACATACAAAAATGTATGTATATAAGTATAATTCAATTGTGTCGAAATATTTTAATCATAAATAATTCCAAATTAATTTTTTGTTTTAAATGCAACATAGAGTTTCTGTGAAATTGTAAACAAGTAAATTCTAAAGAATATTAGTCTACCGTGAGATTTAATTTCAATGGAATGTTCCTAACGATTTCTAAAATATTATTCGGGTTGTTAATACATTTTGTATAATTATTAATTGATTGTGGAATTTAATGAAACTATAAATATAGGTTCTCGCTCCCAGCGAAAGGATAAAGTTTCTACCATATTTCAAAAATGGCTAAATTAACTTTACTGAATAATAAAACGAAATCGAATCATTCGCACTCAATTTCCTAATATTTTCTGCTACCTATTATAAAAACAAGTAAACAATTAACACAACTATTTCCTAACTATTTTCGAAATAGTTTCAGTTCTCTATTTTATGCAGGAATAGTTGTCATATTTCTAAAGTCAATCAGATAAGTTCGATCGGTAAATTTTGTAGTTTTTTCGATGCCCGAGTCATTCGATTCAGCAATAGTTGAGTAAGGAAGAGACAAATTATAAAATTTCCACTTATGATCAATGATTTCCAAGAAGAAAATCGCTGAACAAAAAACATTTTCAATGTTTAAATTAAAAATAGACTTCGAGATCGAAAAGCTCGTGTGCATAAGGTTTTGAATTGTATAATTGCTCTATGGATTCTTTAAATTTATTGAAACTTGCTAAACGATGCAGAAATTCCTTTTGTGGTTTTAATGAGACAAAAATGTTCAATTTTGTATGAGTGTATTCCTACAGATAATATACAATAAAATTCATCACATTTGGTTCATACAACACTTTTAAAAATTTTAATTACTACAATCCTTTAATAACAGTATTAACATAGCTGCCAAGATGTACACACGTTGCGAATTAATTCTTTAAATTAAACAAAATGTAATCTCATCAATGGACAATTTTTAGATAGTCGTTTATATATTTGTACTTATAAAGGTTTTTTTTTAGAGGTTCACAACTTTGAGTTGACACCACTGCTTTATTTGACAACCCATTTAACAGCAGATAAGTTTTAGTTTGTTTAGTTTGGTGTTTGGTGTAGTTATTATGGATAGACTTACATCAGAGCAACGCTTGCAAATTGTTGATTTTTTTTATCAAAATAATGAATAATCAAAATAATGGTTCTGTTCGTCAAACTTCGTCAAATGTTGTTCTCCAATGAAGCCCATTTTTGGTTGAATGGGTACGTAAATAAGCACAAGCTTTTGTCGAACCATCATTACACCCACAGAAAATTACTGTTTGGTGCGCTTTATGGGCTGGCGGATTCAATGGTTCATATGTGTTCCAAAACGATGATGGACAGAATGTTACTGTCAATGATGAGCGGTATAGGGATATGATTAGAAATTTTTTAGTACCTCGATTAGCTGGCATTAATCTTGCTAACATGTGGTTCCAACAGGACGGAGCCACAGTGTGCGCTACAATTGATTTACTCAAAGTAATGGTTCAATTAATTGGCCACCAAGATCGGGTGATTTAATCCCATTGGATTATTTTTTTTGGGGTTATATAAATTCACTTGTCCACGTCAATCAACCTGAGACAATTGAACACCTGGAAATGAACATTCGATGAGTTATTGGCGAAATTCGGCCGCAAATGCTGCGAAAAGTTTGTGACAATTGGTGTTCCATATTGCGCCTTGTACGCGCCAGCCGTGGCAGCCACATGGCCGAAATCATATTTAAACATTAATGTCATAAAATTTGCTATCCAATAAAGCCCGTTTCATTGATATTAAAAATATACTTCTTTGTTTTATTATGATTTAAACTTTGTAACTCTATAAAAAACACCCTTTACTAAAAACCGGATATATTAGGGTTGTGGGCATTTTCCCGCTTATTTTCTCGTTAGTTGTAAAAGTTTGGAGTAAATCAAAGCAAATATAAACTTCGTTTGTCAATAAAACTAACATTTTAAAAAAGTGTTGCCCGAGAAATAAACAAAAATCTCGAAAATTTCGATAAAATTTAATCCCATGAAAATTTATAGCTGCTCTACTACTAAGGTAATGTTTTTGGTACGCGAGTGTAAAGGCAGCTTTCGAACGGAAGTAGCACTCACCCAAAAATAATAATCTACTTTGATACGAATGTCAACTCATTTATGTTTTGTAAGGGATGTGTAGGCAATTATATTTCAATGATAATACATAACTATATAGTGGCATATTGATTTTTATAAAATTACTCATATAGGAGTTTTAATCATTGGACAAATTTGGCAAAGGAGGAATCAAAATTATTCGGTTGATATATTAGGTAATATGTTGTGCAAACAAAGAATGAAAACTAATACTTTTATGTATATTTATAAGCCCAGTTTTCAGAATTTAAATCGTAATATTATTAATTTTACGAACTCGCTAGATAATTTTAAAATTTTGCCCATGTCAGTGAACTACATTCATTTATGATTGTAGAAATAGCAAACGAACTAGGACAAACTATTGCGAAATTATTATAATTTTTTTCAATTTTTTTCCATTTACATATGTGTTTTGACAAATCAAATTTATTTTGAAATTGTCCGAAATTGTATTTCATGAATTCTCTAGGTTTAGAATATCATTTTATAGAAATCGTAATCAATTAACGTAGAATATATTCCCAAAGCTCATTCAAAATTAATTATAATTCTATTTAGCAACCAATGAATTTGTCAGCAGGCACAAAATCATACATAATTTACATGCGTTATTAATAAGTCACTCAACTAAACTATATAATGTAATAATCGAATACACAGTTTTTTAATGGTCGTCAGCTTTTAAAAGAAATAATATATACTTTGCCTAATGACCTTTCGAAAACAGTAAGTGAATCATTATATATTAAATATACATTATATTTTTTAGAATGACGTCATTTTATAGTTTGTCGGTAACATTTTTCTAAATAAATTTTTATATCATAAGAATCGAAACGACCTTCGAGATTATAACATTTAAATAAGTTTTATATAGTTTTACAATCATGTCTCATTGACTTGCGCTTTAATCAAACTCACATTGTAATTCCTATACTTAAACGAAAATCATAAAATATTGAATAATGAGACAAGAACAATTATCCAATTATTTCCCAATATAGACAAAAACAATATTATTTATTTAACAAACAATTTACTTTTAATGGAACATTAGTCGCCTATAATTAACAAAATTCCCACGTTCCCCAAGGTAAAATTCCTAATTAGACGCATAAATTAAATATTTCTAGTACAAGGATTTTATAATTATGATATTCTTAAAAATAATTGAATTGATAAAGATCGCAAATTATTATATATTTTTAAGCCAACTATCTCCAAATCGACTTGCATAGAAAAGTTGAGATTCCCTAAAAAGGACCATACATAGCAAAATTCATTGTATATGCAAAGATAAAATTTATCCATCTTTTATTTATGTAGAACCACATTTTTTATTTCCACGGGAAAATATAATAAAATTTTCAGATTTAAAACCATCCTTTTGGATTTTCCAAAATGCAATGTCGATTCGAAAACGATCGAATCTCGCAACCAACAAAAAACAATAAATGTCATTAAAAATTTTATAATTTTGTTCCGAGATGAATTTATTTAGATTTTTCCTTATTTTGTTGGCGTAGGTTTTTGTTATTTTATTTTCTTGTTGGTTGGAAAATTTTATTATACGATTTAACTTTATTTTTATTTTTTCTTAATTTTTCTGGTTTGAATGGTTTTTCAAAAATACTAAAATAAAGTAAAAGTGTGTAGGCCTACAAGTTGTTATTTTATTATTATAATTTAGTATTTATATGTGTATACATGTATATCTAGTAATTAAAGTTTTTTTTAAGTATCTAGAGTGTATGTATGTACATATATAAAACCAATATTGTTTATTATGTAAGTGGTATTTAAATAAATTTGTATATGCTCGAATTTTTAAATATATGTAGGTTATTAATTTACGTAATAATAATGATCGAAAATAAATTTATTTATATGAAAATTTAGTCATGAGGAACTAATTTGCCACATGTGCTTGAAAATATAATGACACATTACATATAGAGGAGAGAGGTGGGTTACTCATATTATAAAGACATTGCCTTTTCATTACAATGTATATATGTTGAATATCCTTTCTACTTGTATTATATATATATTTGTATTTTGTACACAGTCTTAAATTCTTATTATTTTTAATACATCTATCTGTGTGTACTATGTACGTATTGCAGTATGTTGTGAAGGCGTTTCGAGATATTTTGATTCTATGAAAAGCTTTCGATTTGGTTTAGGTTTTTTCCGGAAAGTTTTAATTAAAAATGTATTACATTAAATTTGATTCAAGGACATAAAGTATAAACCATACAGAATAAATGTTTTTGTAGGGAAGCACTACTATCACATGCCGAAAATATAAGTCATTCTACATTTTCTAAAACACACTGTTCAATGTGCAGATTTATTAAAATAGAATTTGTAATTTAAATTTTGCATTTCTTGAAATAATCGATGCTTTTAATTACACTTTTACATGAAAAACTAAATTTAAAAATTCCAATCAATCCCACAGATAGGGATTACAAAATTTGGTTTAAACTCAATTAACTTTTTCAGACTGTATCGTTTATTGATCAAATAAAATATCTTAAAATATTAGGATGGTTTAGGTTTTATAATATGATGTGCGCAGTCGATGGAATTCATCAATGAAAGAGAACGCAACAAGAGCACTACCTCGGACCCTTCGTCTGTGTGTATATTTTCGGCAATAGCCACAAACATCATGATGGATTCCGAAGGAACTCCAGTGTATAGGTATACTTAATAAACAATATATGCGACATCCATATGATATCATCGCAACTATTTATTTTTATCATATATGAACAGAGAAAATAACCAGGTTGAGTTACCCGAAATTGGCATTAATCTCGATATATAGGGCTCCGATATCATGTTTACAGCTCTCTCACTTGTATCATATAAAATTTTTATATACATTTCATTTTAAATAATATTAATGATTATGACAAAATAACTAAGTTTATATGGTAGGGTTGAACAAAATAAAAATAATTATGATTTTTTTTATTGTATTTACCGAAATCTTGTATAAATTTTTGCGTTCGATTTATCCATTAATTGATTAGCGATGTTAAAATCCCTACCAACAGAGAACTGACAACAAAAACTGATATAAAGTTATTTGGATTAAATTAATTGTTTAAGAGTATTTCTTGTTTAAGAGTAAAACTTTACATGATTATAATTTGAAGTTTCGAAACATTCCGATAAAAATTAAACCAAAAACCAATCAACAGGGTAAGGAATTATGTACATACATATCACAAAAAATGTACAACAAAACTGCATGTATTGTCAGAAAACATTATTTATTTACTATAATCTTTATGTTGCCATCATATGCACACATTATAAATTCATATATGATTTTGAATCCATACTTTTAACATTTTTTCACAATTCCCCCATTATGAAGCGAGAAATCATCTGATCCAAAATTAATTTTCAGCTGGTAATCAAATGGAATGTTTTTCAATAATAATGAATGGCACAATACAGTTTGAATAGGTTCGCTCTATCACATTTCATATTTCTTCATAAATGTAATTATAATTTCTGTTAGACTATACAATTTAAGAGTTTCTCTCGACCAGATGCTATTTAACAGTTCACTACTTCATTTCTATAATGCAATCGTCTGTCCATACAATTGTGTACGTGTAACCATCCTAAGAATTTATTTATTGTTACCAAATTTCAAGGGATACATTTGATATTTTTTTAAATATTTTCTTTACTTTCCAATATAAATACCCGGGGTCTAGCGTAAGGTTTAAAATTAGATTTATTGCACAAAATATAAAATTTCTACTAATTATAGCCTGGAAAATCAAACCAGCATAAACATTTTTACCAGACTTTACCAAAGATCAACATTTGTATTTGCCAGAAGAATATACCCGATGTGCGATGTAACCTATAGAATAGTAAAGAATAGTTCTTTTGGAAACATATTTCATCGTTATTCTCAATTCCCAAACTATTTGAAATAGTTAGTTGCAACTCATTTAAGCCGATTATTCAAAATTCTGATGTGCTGATATATGGTGACAACGTGAAAATATTTAAAGTATAGGTGTGTAAACAGTTTAATATTTATGTAACTCTATGTTGATGTTTATTAAGCGGTCGTGGGAGTTAGTGGTCTATATCAGATACCAAATTGAATTCGCAGTATCAGTGTGGCTTCCATACCATCAAATTCATAATAGCCGTTTCGAAAGGATTCAAAACATGTTTTCGTTATACTTCACTCGGAAAGATAGCTGGAATTATGACCACAATCTTCCATATAACGGAAATATTTCTCGGTACCAGCTTATACATTGAAAGATGTCATAAATATCAAATTGTAACACTGTTTACTCGAAAAACAACAACTGGGTGTTTCAATGATAGGAAATGAGCTGCTGGGTCACATCGACTCATCTTCACCGTATATAATGCAGGGAAACAGATTCCTTCATGTTCCAACCAAGACTACTCGTCAGATTAATTTAATTAAATTGGGCTAACACTGCACAGTGCATGTGGTGAGAATGATAATATTAATCGAAAAATATCAAAATATCGGTTGATTGTTTTTGAATGAATTGAATTCATGGCCTTTTGGTTCTTCAAAAATGCATTTAATTTGGTATATCGTGGAAAACTTCGTCACAGAGAAGCTGTTTCAGAAACCGATACTTATAAGCAACTTATTTACTTATTGGCCACCTTATGTAAATAAATACGAAAAATTATCTGATTTGATTTTGCAAATTTATTTTCACAGCAACGTCCAAACAACAAACAATTATTTATATTCACGGTTTTGATAAAAACGAGCGTAAACTGTATATCGCTTTTTAATTCATTTAAATCATAAAAATATACAATTATTGACAGAAGAATTTAGAATTTCGTGGAAAATAATTTTATTTTACAATTTATAGTGTTGATGATCAACTATAAATAAGTGGAAACTGAAGGGGAACTAAGGACTAGATAAACCAAATTAAAAATAGAATCTCCTTTAAATTGCTTAATTAAAATATCAAGTTTCCCAGAGTTGATGTTTGATAATCGCCTCCAAAAATGTTTCATTGAATAAATTGAGTGTGTCAATTGGGTTTTTTTTTTTTTTTTTTTTATATTTATTTATATTACGACTGAGTCTTGTACCCATTTAGTAATTTACATTGCATAATACAGTATTTTGAATAGTCGGCGTAATCAAGTGATTATCCCCAGTTAGTGTAACTCCTCCCTCAGATTTTTCGCCACAGTAAGTCTACTGACCTCCTGGTCGCGATAAGTCCAGTGGTTTGGTTCTTTGCAGTCTTCTTGTTAGAGATGTAGTCAGCATACAGCGTATGTCCAGATTTTGATGCTGGTGCAGACGTTGTAGGTGTTTTGTTGCATGATGCTTAATTTCATCCGCGACAAGCTCAATCTTGAGATCTCGATGGAGGTTGTCGTTTCGAATGTACCACGGTGCATTAACAATACATCGTAGGATTTTATTTTAAACTGTTTGTATGATTTTGATATTTGTCTTCTTGGCACATCCCCAGAGTTGGCTACCATATGTCCATACAGGCTTCAGAATTTGTTTGTATAACAGCAGTTTGTTATGGATCGCTAGTTCAGATTGTCTCCCTAGGAGCCAATGCATTTTTCTAAATTTTATGTTTAGTTCTTCTCTCTTCTTTTTTATGTGTTCCTTCCATCTAAGCTTAGCATCTAAAGTCATACCAAGATATTTGGCAGTGTTTGCATGGGTTACTACTATTGAGTTTATCATTATTGGTATATGGTTAACTTTTTGATTTGTAAAGTTCACTTGGATTGATTTTGCTTCATTTAATTTAATTCGCCATTGCTTTGTCCAATTACATATCAGGTTAGTAGTCCTCTGTAATTTACTAGTGGAGTCATTGATGTTCTTTGCTGTTGCAAGTATTGCCGTGTCATCGGCAAAAGTCGCCATTGTTTCTTCTGTAATTGGTATATCTCTAGTATATAGGAGATATAGGATTGGCCCAAGAACACTCCCTTGTGGTACTCCGGCTTATGTACTTTGACTCACTCAAACCAGTGCCAGGTTTAGTACTATCCAATTTATTTTAGCTCCATAAAAATCAGTTTTGCACCCAAGTGCAATTTGGCACTGTATAAATCTTTTTAGCACTAAGGCTGTTTCCGAAACGAAATACTTATTTGTGGAGACTTACTTATTCAAATAAGTATCCTCGCGAGGTAACTTATTTGCTATCTCTTTCTTGCAAGAAAATCTAAATTATCTGTCAAAATTTGTCAAATATTTATGATCATGTAATTTTGGTGTTTATAATATATATGTATACTCGTACATATTCAATTTTTTGTAGAAAAATTATTTTATTTATTATTATTAGTTAACAGTATTTCTACTGAATATTTCTGCACATACATATATTCGCTCAGTTGCTATTATTGGTTTTAATCTATTTATCTACAGAGCTTTTTGTCGTTCAACTATCTACAGCAGTTTCCACTTATTTATAGTTGATCATCACTGTTCTAAATTCCAAAATAAAATTATTTTCCACATGATTGTAAAATATCCTGCCAATTATTTGAGAGTATAATTGTATATTTTAATTCCTAAATTGAATTAAAAAGCAGTAAATTATTGCCTACCGTTTTTTCATATAGGTTAACATAAATAATTTTGTGTTGTTTTGACATTACTGTCAAAATAAGTATGCTAAATCGATTCGGATGATTTTTCATACTTATTTAAGATGGCGGCAAATAAGTAAATAAGTTTCAAATAAGTATCGGTTTCGGAAACAGCCTAATTCTACCACTTTCAAAATTTTTTATAAAATATATAGGCCCATTATCGAGATTAATTTTTCATTTCTATAGTTCATTTTTTTGTTACGAGTCATAAATTCGAGGGAATAAACCCACCTTATTCGAATATGTATGCTAAAAAATCTACTACATTTTTCTACACTTTCAACAAGTTTACTGTTAAACTTATCGTTCTTGACTATGTATAATTCATCATTAAATAGAGATTTTTCTGCGAGCGAAAGTGGTGATCTTAAATATCAACATAATGAGCGAAAATTCAATTTTCATTTTCTTCTACCCTGTTTTTCGCCGAGTAAAGTAACCTCAATGGTTCAAACTTCGGATCAATATCGGTTATAACTTTCCGATATATGTAGACAAAAATAATTGAATATAAATGTAGTTGAATAAAGCATTTTAATAAATAAATAATGAAATACCTTTCACTATTGGAAATTACATTAATGATATTTGTAAATTATTTGCTCCTTTTAAACGACAAGACGTGCAAATATTTTAATTGATCCCAATCTAACATTACAGTTATTTTATTAATAGCTTTTTGATAAAAAATTTGACCACTGGTCCGGTCCTACCAATTGAAAACTAAATTTTTGATATTTATAACTAACTGTGGCTTTAATTAGAGAATATTTATTGTAAATATTTTATTTGGTGACAAAAATATTTCAATTGTCCTTCCAATTAGAAATTAAGTTTTTTACCATTTTATTCATCTGGTTTCTGCTATTGCAGAACCAGTGTAAATGTTATTGTTTCCAATCCGATATGAAAGTTTTCCTTATGATAAGATAAACTTTTAGTTTAGGTATTTGTAATCATGTGCTTCTATAATGAAAAAACGAGTGTAAATATTTCATTTCACTCTGATCTGACATAAAAGCAATTTCTTGAAAAATTGAGCTTATGAAAATAACTTTCACGTCATTGTCCTTCGAATTGGAAATCAACTTTTAGATTTTTCAATTATCTGTTTATTTCTTGAGAACAAATATTTGTTATCCAACATTAAGTTATTTTATAAAACAATGAGCTTTTAAAAAAAGCTTCGTGTCTGCCTTTCAAATTGAAAATTAAATGTTTAATAATCTTAATAATTTGCTTCTAAATTAAAGAACAAGCGTAATTATTCTAATTGATTCCGCTGCAACATAAAAGATATTTATTAAAAGCAGAGCTTTTTGAAATATTTGGCAGTGTTACTATTTTATAATTATCTATTTCTTTAAATTAAATAATAAGTGTATTTATTTTAATTGATTCCAATTCGACATAGAAATTTTTTTTATGAAAATCTAAGCTTTTTGAGAATATAGGTTTCATAGTCTCGTCCTATTGAAAATTTTAATTTTTTAAATTTTAATCATAGCATAACGGTAAACATTTTAATGGATTCCGATCCGACATGAACGTTCTATTATGAAAGAATGAGTATTTTGTAAGAAAAATTTTCTAAATTAAATTTCTGATAATTTTAATTACAAACTTCCATTATTTAAGAGCAAATAAAAATAGTTTGTTAGATAGATTCAAATCCGACAAGTTAAGTATTTTGTAAAAAGGTTTTATAATACTGTTCCATTAGAAGTACACACATTTTGATATTTGACATCACTTATCAGGTTCTTTAATTAAAACACAATTGAAAATATTTTATTTATTCCTGATTTCCTTTAAAACCTATTTTATGAAATGTTGAGCCTTTTCAAAGTTTCACAATAGCCGTGTTTCTTGGCGTATGATTTGATCCGGATCAGATCATATCTGCTTTCCTTTCATTTGTATAGCCGCGTTTCATGAAATCAACATAAAAATTGTATTATTTTTTGTTTTTAGGTCATTATATTGATCCTAGTAGCATTTTGGTTCAAAATTTTGATACAAAAACAAAAAATAGTACAATTTTTATGTTTATTTCATGAAACGCGACTATACTCGGCTATATAAATGAAAGGAAAGCAGATATGATCTGATCCGGATCAAATCATACGCCAAGAAACACGGCTAATATTGTCATCCGAATTTGAAATAAAACTTCTTTTATAGACAAACGGAGCTTTGTGGAAACATTTTTGTATTTGTCCTTCCAAGAGGAAATAAAAATTTAGATATTTGTAATCATCGGCTTCTTTAATTAAAAATCAAGTGTAAATATTTGATTTGATCTCGATCTGACTTAAAAGTGGTTTTATTAAAAGATGAGCTTTTTGAAAAATTGTTTCACAATTATCCATCGAACGGATATTAAAATTTTAATATTTGTTATGGCTTCTTTAATTAAAGAACAAATGTTTATTTTTATATGATCGTGTTATACATGTTATGTATACTCTTATGTAATTGCACATTTATTTCAAATTCAAATCAGAGTTCTTAAAATCATAATAATTATTAAAAAGTAAAAATAAACTGATATAAAAACTATATAATTCAATCTGTTATTTAACTTTAAAAACATAGTGATACTTCACATTAATATAGAATAATTCCGGTTTTTGCAAAAGGTAATTATAAAAATCTTTACAATCTATGTTCATATTATACATACGTACTCGTACTTACATAGCTAATAAAATTCCATTAATTGTGTCTATTTTCAAATGATTCCTTTCATTGGCTAGCCACTAGTGGAGAGTTTTCCCCATAAACAATTTCAGTGAAATTAGAGCTATATAGAATTTATTCATTTTGTGAATAAACCAAAGCCTCAGTTTTGGAATTGAAATTATTTAGCACTCTATACTGTCAATTTAGGCACTATCTTGACATTAATTACCCACCAAAAATAATAGTTGGCAATACTGTACATAACATGTATTATGTGGTTGTATTAAATTGTCTTTAGTAATATACGTACATAGTTGTAATATAACGTTTTAAGTTACTCGTCCAAACAGTTTCATAATATATTTTTTGGGATAATTTTATAACCCGTTGAAGATTTTTCGTGTTTGGCTTTTAATTACATTTAATTTAAGTGGTTACAGTTATGAATAAGCAATTAATAAAATTACACTTTTATTTGTACCCTTTGTGCTGTTAAAGCAAGTTAACTCTAGTTTTTAGGGCAAACCTAACCAAATTGACCACTTTCCACAAAAGTAAATATCTCAACCGTAGCCAGATATATCCTATACGTGTTCTAGGAAAAACAATTTTCCACATATATGAAGTAAGTTATAATTTTAATTTTATAAATACTCCCTAAAAGTGCTTAATTGGTTTGGTAAAATGTTAATTGTATTTTGGAAAATTCTAATAAATTCTATAAAATCTATCTAAGCAGGCAAAGAATAATTATATTTAGTGACTTTCATTTATTTAAAACTAGAAAAAAATGATAAAGGAACAAGTTTGCTTTTAACTTCTATTGTTTACAAAAATAAACTCAAGTTTTAAGTGTTTAGTGTTGTTGTAAAAGAGTGATTGTGGTTTAGTTGGAAATTTAACTATATGTAGTTTGTTAGTTTAGTATACGAAATATATTTTTGAGTTTCAGTTGTTTTAATAAAATTAAAATTTAATAATAAAATTAAAGTTTATTAGGAACATTTTGTAAATGATGATTAATTTGTGTTAAAATAATTACGAGACCATGCAAGTACGATGGAAAAACGTAAGTTAATAATCTCGTGGTATGTTTTTGGTTTAATGCACCTATGATTCATGAGCAAAAATAAAAATTTGTTATGGAATCGCTGATCTTATTTTTGGGAAAGTATTAATAAAAAGTAAGTTTTTTCGTACGTGTGGTTTTAATTCCTTTGGTAAAATCCAAATTTTCATTAATACAATAATTCATAAAAATTATCATTGCGAGTTAGTACGGTGGACTTACGTGGAAAAGACACCATTTAATATAATGTGACAAGAAAAATCAATGCCAGGTGAATTTCCAGTTATTCATGGGCTAAAAGTTTGATAAAAAGGAAACAAAGAAGATTACTAAAACCAAAAATTTTTGAATTCTTTCCAATAAGAAAGAATTCAAACATGTTTAACTTCATTTATGTTTTAGAGCCATTACCAATCGAAAATGTTAGTTGGTTCTATTTAACCATTTCCACATAGCGCATAACTATATATGCCAGACTACACGAAGATGTGTTTATCATCATCCTTATTACATTTTAACCTTATTAAAATTCGAACACAGCACATCGCACTTAAGCAAATAATCAAGCATGATGACCTCAACCTTTTGTTGATTTGAAGGGGAAAATAAATCTAATTCACTAAGGGGAAACGAATGTTAATCATGGAGTCACCGACTGTTGTTAATAAACTGACTACCAGACTTATTTAGCGATTGAACTCAATGTTTGATTCAAGAACGCATTCAAAAACTTCATTTTACCTAGATTACGATTTTTTTTTATTATGATTTTGTTACAAACTTTAGTATTTTTTGAATTTTAAAAGGGCAAACAATTTAGGATAAACTAAAATAGGGTCAAGTGACTTTATGTGTTATTCATAATCAATAATTAAATATTCAATTTAGAAAAATGTACTCTCTCATCATTTAATACATTGCACAAACTAAACCTGGAACCTATAGGAAACTACGGCATTCAGCTTTGGGATTGTAGTAATAAGACAAATGTACAAATAATACATTCATTTCAAAATAAAATTCTACGTGGCATAGTAAATGCTCCGTTGTACATAAGAAATGGCAACGTTCATAGGAACCTAAAGTTGAAATACGCTAGTGGAGAAATAAAGAATTACTCGACGAAACATGTACATCGTCTAAGTCAGCAGCAATCCAAACCCAGTAAAACGACTTCAAATGAAGGAGCCACTAGAATTGGGTACCTAGTTCCCAAACGACGCTTAAATAAACTTTAATGTAAATTTTACTGGGGCTAAACAATGGGTTATAACTGATAGATAAATTACTAGATGATTTGTAAATCATTGTAATATTTTAATAAAAATATCAAACAACATTATTTGAGATTGTAGAAAATCATCATACTATTTATACAAAAGAGAATTATCAATCGCGTCAAAAATCTGGCTTGCTTCTATTAAGTAAGAATTTCTATACGTCTGCACATATATGGAGTTATCTGTGATTGCGATTTCAAATATTTAAGACAGGTGGATTCGTAATAGAGAAATTCAACAAAACAGTTTATTGTTCGATAAAATGTGTAGAGTAAATAATATTCGAAAACCGGGGGATAGGATTTGACTAAAGTAATTTAGTCAAATTTGTAATACCATAAAATTTTTAGTTAGGACGGCTTTGTGTGCTTCCTATTCAAAAGTAAAGAGAGCGAGAAAATGAAATTGCTAAAATTGTATTTGTTAAAATGAATTAAAACTTTCACACAACATTGACTGGAATACTCAAATAAAAAATGGAAAACAAACAAAACGTTTCCATATACAGCAGAAATTTTCAAATTTAACCTTTTTAAATTTGAATTAAAATGAACTTTAATAGAAATTCCATTTCTGTTTTCCTCGCTTGGAATGGAATTAAAATTGTTAAATAAATTGCATTTTATAATTAAGTCTGGTGTTGAAATATTTTAGTATTTGTGGTTATAACAATCAGACGAATTCTTTGAACAAATTTTGCTCTCGAATAGGTTATTTGTTTTCTGATATGTATAAAAAAATTCCAAGCAGATTTAAATTAATAGCGTCTCGTTGATTGAGTTTTAATAATAATAAAATATATCACTTAAGAAAGCGATACAAGTATAATAAGCTTGTCGTTTTATTCTTTCTGTGAGAAGTCTCTAAGGTAACAAACAAACCTCATCATCATCATTATCGAAATAAACAAACAATTTTTGTATTAATATGCCTTCGGATTAAATTCTAAATTTTTTCTAGGAATTTTGTCTGAGTGCGTATTTTTTTGTCTACGAAAAAGCCTATTTCAGTTAATTGATCTACGTTATTGTTGTGCAATAAAGAGTGTTAGAAATTGAATTGAAATTTTATATCAAAACATTTATATTAATGTTACAAAATAAATTTTCGTTTTTGAATAATATCTATGGGAATTCAATATCTACTTAATTATTTAGCTGGTTTCTCATCGAGAAATTCCCAAGCTAAACATTTAGGAAAATTCAAACTCGATTTTCGAAATGTCTATGGTTTCTTGAGAAATGTTGATAATTTTACTTATACATACCAAGTATTGCTAATTACATTTTTAGAATACGATTTGTTGAGTAACCACAAATTTGGTTTAAGAAAATTGTTATTTTGTGGTTAAACTTCAGACAATATAAAAATAAATCAAATTTCATTTAATAATCTCATAATCTATATATATATGTGTACATGTATATCTAATGTATGTTCTTATATTACAATATATTTTTAGGTGTAATGTCATCAATTATAAAAACTGACACACGTGTAACAATTCTTCACGAGTGTAATATAACATTTAACTGTAAATTTATTATTCAATACCTTCAATAATGACACATGAAGCACGTTACATAAAAAATCGGCATAAATATTTGTACGACACGATTGGAAAAACTCTATGGAATTCGGTATAATTTGATAAACTTCTGTAGATGAAATTTGACGTTAAATTCTCTAAACGCATTAATTTTCAATTAAAAATTCAATTTAGGTTAAATTTATATTCCCAAAGTTTATAAGATTTCAAAAAACGTCTGATGCGTGGTCAAAACTAATAGGAAAAATCAAAATATAATCGGACGAAAACCAAAATGAGACAAAAAGGAGGGGTCAGATACTTGATGAATTCAAATTTAATGATTTGATATGCGGCAAGCGGCCAAATCATAGGTATCCTAAAACTATTAAAAGATGTGTTGTTAAATATAAGTTACAAAATCTACCTGACTTAAATTCCTATTAGAATCCGATTTTTTTTTTTGGTAAATTCTAAGAGGTTTTATAATTTTGTTTTAAAGTAAAAACATTGCAGTTAATAATGGAAAACTATACCTAGTAAGTGACCTCCTCTATTTATAGCATAAAGTTCCCCATTCACACTAGAAAAAGTTTAATGGTGTTAAGTATCACAATTATAAATTATTCGGTAACCAAATTCCTTCAAAGATTGATGATTTCATTCGCTGAATGGCATTGGTCCAGTAATCCTCCTGTTGAAACATTTAAATTCACTCTAAAAATTTGTCTGGTCACTACGATTGTAAACATGTTTTCTGTCATTGTGTATATTTGTCCAATTTCTTCATATTACGAGTATTTAACAATATACTTAATAAGCTTAACAAATATAGTGTAATTTTTATCCCAATCTTCATATCGCATTTTCTATTCATTTCATCATAATATTCCCCAGTTTTGTAATGAGTTTTTAAAATAAATACACGATCTTCAATCGTAAAACTGAACAATCGACTGTTCAATCGATTTAATTTGCTACGCCTAGTCAAAAAGTTGAAAAATATGGGATACTTTTTTTGGCGGTTGAATAAGACGCTCATACAAGTATGTGGTGTACCGACGGTTAATTTGAATTACAAGTAGAACAGTTTCACTAAACACTCACATGAATTTTTGATTCCCACGTTTTTTTTATGAAAATGTTGGTAAAAATGAAAACCGATTTATTTCAATACGAACATTCTGACGAAAAAATCATTTTTAATTTTTCTCCAAAAATCAGTCACTAATTCTAAAAATTCAAACGTCAATTAAATTTTTATAATTTTTTAGAATTTGGAAAAAAATTATATATATTCGATTCATTTGAAATCTGTATAATAAGGAATAACATTATTACGTTTGAAGGATCTGAGAATTCTAATAATAAAAATACCGCTTTTTACCAAATTTAAAAAAAAAATACTCCTACGTCAAATATTGTGTATGAGTCGAATAAAACCTTTAAGTTTATGATAATTATAATTTGAGTTAACATTGAAAAAATGTGTAATTTAATTTGGTAATGGAATTTTAAATCAGTTTAATTTAATTTAGCAAATAGATGCGCTTTGGAAAAATATTATAATATTGTGTGGGTTTCTCCCTTCGAAACATAAAAACGATGGGAAAGTTCAAATTATAACAAAATTCGAAAATCAGAAAAAATTACCCGACGGCATCTTTGAAAATTTAACTTGAACGAAAATAGAGTATAACAACAATACGACGTTATTAGACCCTAAGCAGATTCGAAAATATAACATACATACATTTCAGACATTTTCCCGGGTAATTCCGAGAAATCCTAGTAATTCCCAGGATTCAGAAAAATTATTTTATAATAGATTTATAAAAAAAAAACACCTCAGCATTTTGAAAGTACTAAGTGAAAGAACCCAAGTATATATTCGCAGCGCATAATACAAAGTGAACACTTATTTCACAATCTCTGGTGCAGGTTATGATAGAATGGTACACCTGCAAGACATTTATTTTATTTTACTGCGATAAACCATTTATTTTATACCAACGATTTGAAAGTTAATTTAGAAAGTTTTCACTTAGAGTCTATACAAAGTTCTAAACTGATTGCAATTCGGACTAAATTTCATGTAAAAGAATTGAAACCCCAAACATCGATTTGACATGAACTGGGCAAGAAAGTAAATTGAAGTCCACGTACATTAATGTTGTGGCCTTCATTACTAAAATAAAACTGCCGCGTCGGTTGTGAAAATTTTATTTTTCTAAACTTTTTTAAATGATACAATCTCATTAAAATAAACCAAAAAATGTGAAGTATGTACTCGAAAAAAACCTACAGGCAAAAATAAACCAAACATTTAATACGCATTAATTGTCGCAGGTATGTATGTACAGAGCAGTGGGAATTATTAACTTGTATGTTGTATACCCTACCTCAAAAGATGATCATGTCAACCGCGAATTAAAATGATAGTCAACAATAACAACAACAACAAAAATGTATACATATATCCAAACTTTGATATATTATGGGTATGTATAATAGACCTAATCCTTTAATAATTCTATGACGTGTTGAATGTGGCACATATCCAAAATATTTTCTATCCCTGATTTAGATCATACACGAGAACCAACAATAACAAATAAAAAATACGACAGCCACAAAAAATGTAGAATTTGAAATGGGAAAATTATTTTTCCTTTTTTTTTTTTGTATTTTTACAAAATACATTTCAAAAGTGGTAGAAAATTTATGTTTTTCATTGTACATTGTTGTTATTGTTGTGTTGTTGCCGTTTTATTCGTCCAAACTAAATTCAAGTTACAGGTACCAAAAGGCCACTATGGAAAAATTACATTTATTACCGAACCAAATTATTTTGGTATTTTGTTGTTGTTATTGTTTGGTATGGTCTCGCATAATTAAAATGAGCAAAATTTTAAATTTTTCTAAGGGACACAATATCAAAAATTCATCATCTGGAAAGTCATAATTAAATTTCGATTATTGCCCGTTTTTCTGTACATATATGAGAGTGCTGTAAAACATACACAAAAATGGTATATGGATAAATAATATAATCTCATTACCTAAATGTCCCATCTATCTATCAATCGGTGTATAGGATACGAAAACAAAAAATTGAATTAAGTGATTAATTTGGAAATTTTTCACAGTCGAATGCAGTCAACCACTTTTTATTGCTGTATGTACATATATGTAGGTATTATATTGATCCAATTTCGATTTTATATATGGAAAAAAAAACAACGTTCTATACAATTCGATCTACGTATTTGTTCCAACAATAAAGCAGCAGAACATTCCTCGATTGCTATTTAGGTCATTGAATTATTGTAATTGTTCTGCTAACTATAGTGATGGTATTTTGATTTTTGATTCGATTCCGTACATAAATAAAACAACAAAATAAAATCCAATCAAACCTCTTGAGGAAAATAAATACAACTCAAACCATTTAAAAAAAAAAATATTCACAACAATAAAGTGAAAACAACGATGAAAACAAGGATAAATCAAAACACTGTGGAGTAAATAAACTTTTGGATATCAATGTTTGGTATTTTATATTTCAAACAATGTTCTTCGATTTGATTGATTGATTAATGGATAATAACGTTGGTATATACGTTTGGTTTCTCTTTTGGGTTGGATTTCAAGAGCGCACATTAATGTTCGAGTATTTGAATTTATAAAATATATTATTTTGTCCCTAGAAGGGACACATTTCATTTTATTGTTTTTGATGTTTTAATTGATGGGACTTTCATGCTATACGCTTTTGTATCCCTTCTATACACATATTTTTTTGTTCTATATACATAAGTTCACACACACACACACACATATTCACCATATAGTAATTAATTTTATTTAAGGACACAAATTAATTATATCCGCAACATAAAACAAACATTTATTCTATTTTTAGAAATGATTCAATTATAAAATTTAAATTTACCATTCACTTCCACTCGGTGGAAAATTCCAATTTGTACAAGAACATTTTGTTTGTTGTTGTGCTGAACCACAAAATAAAAAAACAAAAACAAATTTGTAAAAAAAAATCACATAATTTTCACTTCAAATTTTCAATTTATATACATTTCCCTTTTTATTTTTCGCTTTTCTATTTTCTATACACACACATTTCTTTTATATTTTCTAAACAATTTTGGTATATTTTTTTTATATCCACTTTTCACGTAAAAATCACTTAAATATTCACTTCAAAACCATTATCGTTTTGTTAAAACTTTTATTACATTTCGTACACCAACAAAATGTGTAATTTATCAAAAAATCATTTTTTTTTTCGCTTTTACACTGCAATATAAATAATTTTAATTAATTAATTTTTTAATTTCTTAAATTAATTATATTTTAAAATTCACTTTGATGTAACCAAGCTAAACTAAACTTGAAAAAAAAAACTTAAATTTATTAATCCAATTCGAAATAATAATAAGAATTTCTTTAATGTACGTTCGTATCTAATGACGAAAGGAATTAGAATAAAAACAAAAACAATAAAATTAAAAAAAAAAAGTTAAAAAAAGAAAAAAATTAGATTTTTTTTTTAATGAAAATGACAAGAAAAAATTATTCACGAAGAATTGTACCGAAGAATAGAGGGACAATCTAATAATGTTTATGTACACATAAAACCGAGAAACTGACAAAAAAATTTTCCAATTTCTTTTTTTTAGGTTTAGGTTTGTGAAATTTTCACGAGAATAGCGAAGGAGGGAAATTCTGTTAAGAAAAAATATAAATAAAACCCGCATGGAGAATTGTTGTGTGAGAGATGAGAATAAATATCATCGTAATGTTTGGGTGTTGCGTCGCTTTCATACATGCCGGTCTAAAATTTCTATAATTACGATGCTATATCACTACTGTGGCCCTATTCCGGCCTAATTCCGGAGAATTATAATTTTGAGATAATTATTTCTCAAAAATGTATGTACTTTGGTTTTCCCTTTGAAAAAATTTACTGAAAATTTTAATTTTTAACAATTTTTTAAACTCATGTTTGAAGTGAAACCCAATTAGGGTTTCAAGTTTTTCAATTCTAAATTATATTTAAGTTGAATTTCAACAACTAAAAACGTGAAAAATTCTTGGAGAAAACCAGAATCGGAGGCCTTCATAAAATTAAAAATTGTACAAAATATTTGATTATCAAAAGATAGCGGTTCTGCGCAACATTTAACTTTTACATTAAATTCATAATTATGTTGAGCATGGATGAGACAGCGAGAAAATATACTGCTATTGAAGAGTTTCGCAATAGTTTAGATTATCTAACCCATGTATCGTCTCGATTTTCATTCAGAAAAGTAAATTAATTAATTTAATTAATTTTTGTTCGAATTCGTAGCTCGGAAACCGTCCACTCTAGTTATGAAAATAATTTATACTTGACAAAATAGTGCTGCCAAACAATAAACTCAATTCACAATTACAAAACCACCAAGCGTTTATATTTTCCATAAGGCACTATTTTTAACACACACAACCACTTGTTTCCTAAAATTTTACTCTCTTCAAATCGACAGCTGCGCATTCATACATTATAGTGACGACACAACTCATATAAACAAACCATAACAATTTTCATGTTAGTTCCTCAAAATACCAATGAAATCGCTATTTTCCATGCAGCAAAAAAGCCCAACGAAATTTTTGGTTTGAGTATTGGACAATGAAAATTGAATTTTTTTTTTTTTTTTTTAAATTTTCGCAATAGAAAACGACATGAAATTGAAGATTTGAACCTAACTCACTGTATTTTACGTTTTTTCTGTAAGTGTTCGTGTTTCTTTGGATTTTTTTGTGTCTGTGTTGTTTTCTTGTAATTCTTTTTTCTTATTCTGTGGTTGTACTGCTTAATATATGTATATATTTTAGATACATTTTTGTAGACAAAAATAATTAATTTTTTTATCTAAATGATTTAAAATATGAAAAGGTCCATAATTTTTATGTTTATGATTCTGTATAAGAACAAGTTTTTGTATATTATACTTTTTATAAATTTTAATTAGTTAATTAAATAAAATTAATATTTTTTTTTTAATTATAATTTTCCTTTTACATACACTTCTGTATATGTATTTTCATTGTGTGTTACTGTATTTGTATTATTTACCGTTGTTCCGAGAACATATACGAAAATGTATTCATAGTGTGTGAGGAAAAAATTATACCTTCGTCATTGTTAAACTTACTTGAACTATTGAATGTAAATTTGTATATATGTACATATATGAAAATGGTTTCTGTCAGTTACATGCATATGGTTTACCGCCTAACATCTCAACTCTGTTTTTAGAAATTGGATCGAATATTTGAACGCAATGGCTTATTAAATAAATATTATCTAGTGGTACTCGAAGATGTTATACGAGACGTGAGTAAAGGAATTTTTGAAAATTGTTCACAATCTAGGGTTTGTATCGTACGGGAAAAAATTCCAAAATTCCAAAACACAGGCTCTTTTATCTTGCTTCAACTCATTCCGGGTTGCTAATTATAAATAGCCTGAAAATTGCATGTATGTTATATTTGCCATCAGATTCTATCTAATATAGCTAAATGTGTTTCAGCGGCATCCAACCATACATGGAAATTATATTTCATGTGGCAGTTCAAAACTAACCCAGGCATTTTTTGAAGTTGAATATGTTCACCCTAGAAGGGTTTAAACCGAAGCCGACAGGTCTATCACATTAATTGGGTTACATAGGCTTGATTCAATGTACTCTACCCAGTTAGCTGTTTCCTATGGCCGCAAGGAAAACAACATTTCGTCTTGCGAATATGTTTGAACTGAAAAGGCGTGATTTTGAAAGCTGCAGCCAGCTGGAAATTTAAAAAACTGAGTTGGGATCGTAGCGGAATCCTAAGCAACACCGGCGTGTAAGATAAGACAGTTGGAAATTACAACAAATATTAATACGTCAACTGTATCGGGTAGGTAATACGGGTATTTAGGTTTTCATAGTTTTTATTGCAATATTGAACATTTTTGTGGACTAAAATATTTCCTAATGGCATGCAAGTTTTTTCTTATACCTAGTTCTAAATTAGTTCAATTAGAATTATTAAATATTAATTCCAGAACTATTATCTCACTCTTTTATGAATATTCAGAATTAATTCCACAAGAACAACTACAATTCATTCACTTGTTGTCTATTATGAATAAATTATTACCTTTGAAAAATATATAAAAAAATGTCACAATATCCATTATCGCAATAGAACAAATGTCATAAACTATTTGTTAATTTGATACATGTGAAAATTAATGTCAGAAAACTTTGAAAATAAAAAATTTAAATCGAATTAATTCTAGAATCATTATACTGGTCGAAAGAACGGCGAAAAAAAAATCGAATTAATTCGAATTCATAGGAAAGAAATAAAAGAACACATCAAAGGTGACTTTTTTGAAGATGATGTATCGAAAATGCAACTGAAAGCAGAGGTCATTGAAAAAGTAACCAATCTATCAAATGAAAACTCGGTCTGGAATTGTTTTCTTCGAGGAAAAACCAAAAAGGCGGAAGGGGAGTGTAAATAATTTAAATGTAATACAATAATCAAAAACTGGAAACTCTTTGTCAGTTATCTTAGCACGACCGGCTAGTCGCGATGGTATTTCATTCCGTACATTATGAAAGTCGGAAGATATATGTAAGACAAGGAATATCTGCACGGGGATTTTGAGATTTTCCCAGGTCTGTCACCACGGTTTCCAATTCTTTTAAAAGTTATGGTGATCAAATTAGAAAGGCCACACGTCTTCATTAATTTAAAACGGCCTTATCAGAAGTTTAGCATAAGCTTTGATGAATGGACTTCATTCCGAAATAGATGATACTTGAATATAAATCTTAATTCATCCGACACTATGCTTTGGAATCTTGGCTTGAATCGCGCATATCTATCCACGCCTTCCGAAAAGTGCCTGAAAATTGTTGGCACAAGGGATATAGCTAGCTGTGGTTGAAATTTTATATAAGCGTCGACAAATGCGCGAGCAGACACAGAACTGGAACCGTATGGAGACATTACTTGATAATGATAACGCCTTGAGATGACGGTGAAGATGATGAATATGATAATGACACGGAGGAGGATATAGAAGAGGACGATAGCGCATCAGGTTTCCAAATGATACATAGTACTACTGATGCAGTTCTGGGAATGCTTGGTTGCGTTTCAATGAAAACATAGATAAGAACAATTGTAAAAGAATTTCGGCAATCTCCTAACTAAAAATGACGTATATTTCCAAGCGACTAAAGTTAATTTTAAACTTAAAGACCAAGTGGAGCAGCCTGCTGTTTATCCTTAAAAGGTTGTATAAATGAAAAATTGACTTCAATAGGCTTTAATTGATATCAAAAATAACTTGTAGATAGTCTTCATGTATGCAGATTTGCATTGTTTCTGAACGATCCAAAAAATAAGTATTTTAAGAGGAAGTATGAAAATTATAGCATTTTATGGATTACGTGAAGTATCAGAAACCCTCATGGGGAAAGATGTCAGAATCTGATGATATTTTGATTTAGAAGCATTTGTTATGGAAGGTGATGAAAATTTAAATTCTCTGAAACTTTCTTTAGAAAGGAAACTAAAAAAAAGGAAGAAACGAAAATTAAATCCATTAAAAAATTTAAAACAGAAATTTCATAGCGTAATCCGTGGTGAACTGAAATATTAAAAGCCCTAAGGCGCGTTAAATGCGAATATCTGAGTTTAGTTGATATAATTTTGAAACCCGTACGACCAACAAGTATTGATCTCTGGTAGGTCAGATCTCTGCTCTTGGACGGTAGTGTCGACAAGTTTTGCTTTTTGAGAGCTTTCTTTTCCACAATGCTTGACCACAGTAAATAATTTATAGTAAACATTTTTAATGAATAATAAAAAGTTAATTGAATTAATTAGTTTATATTTAAAAAATAACGCGATATATGTATGTAGTGTTTTCATTTTTCCAATAACCCTAATGCTGGTGATCAAATAGTTTAACAAATACCATTTACATTTTATATAAGAAACAAATTCTTGCCAGACACAGTCAAATGCTCTTGATATAAATGTGATATTGATATACTAAGGCAACAAGTTGTGTTCACCTTTTTATGTAATGGTCAATGTCAATTCACATGAAGAGTGTATTTTAAAGTTTCCGTTTGTGCCATTTGAAATTGGATTGAATTTCTCATGAGATACTTTAATGAAATTTTATCAGAGATTCGGTTAGTTTAAATGCAATGAAAAAAGTAGCCAACTGCAATGGTTTAACACCGAGCAAATTGCGCAGTGGTTAAAGCTGCGACGTTTGGATCGGGAGGTACCGGGTTCGAATCCCAACAGAGGCAGGATGCAAAAGGGATTTTTCATCTCCCGACTACGATCGGTGATTAAATTGAAAACATCTATGGCCCTGTGTTGGAATGTAGAACTCATGGGCCGACCCATCTTCCATGTCACTGTACAGGGTGACATGGAGCTATGCAATGCGCAGGTGGTATACTGTACTTGTGTGAATGGGATGAATGAATGAAAAAAAAGTGTCTATGCCAAGTCCTTTAAAAAAAAAAAAAAAAAAAAAATGGTTTAAGACTCTAGATGACTTTTATGGATGAGTGATTCAGGCTCCCAAAAATAATAAATAAAGCAAAAATAGACTCGATGAGGGCTTATACTCAACTCAAGTAAATCTTTTGCCCCTTTAAAATTATTTGTAGAAGCACTTGACCGAAGAATAATTTTTAGTAATGGCATATTTATACATTAGATATATACATTAGTCAAAGTTACATCAATATGCAACAATGAACATTTTTTTAAAATAAATAATGTAAATTTATACTTTATAGTAACCTGTGTGGTCTATGGTTATACTAATCTGCGACGAGTGAAAAGCAAACATGAAAATCGTTATTTTATCAATTTCGTAATTGTTTTCCGATTTGTTTCTGAAAATTAATTATCTTTAATGAGTTAAATAGTTAGAATTATTTTTAAAAACTATTGATTAAATTTTTTAAAAATTTGGTTAAAATTTTTTATAATTCGAGTGATATTTCGAAATGTCATCTTAATTTCTAATGTTGTAAAACTATTTCCATCGCTGTCTTGTCAGACATCCAACTGCAAAAAACAGCCGAAATTATCTACGCGGACATCCTTTGGAGGTAAGCGGCTAGCATTAGGCTTATTTTTCCTTTCTATTTCGGCACTCATAGCACTTGCCGACCATCGGCCCCATTTTAAACAGTCCCTGTTCCGGTTCACTTAGCACAAACTCTCAGCAAGCTGAATTTGGAAATCCACTAAGCTGAGATGATCCAAGCCTTTCTGTTTTGCGATTCTTTTAGACAGCAGCCACGAGTTGACCGCTGTAATGTCGAAAAGGTGGTAAAAGACTTTCTTGACCTCCTTGAGGAAGCTCCTACCTTTAGATGAACAAAGCTGTTTGTCTATTGAATGATTTTGTTCCAGTGGATTTTTTTGGAAATTTTCGATGTGTGCATTGATTACATATGGTCGAATTTTAAATAAGCGATCGTATTTTGAATTTGTTCGTGAGAAACATTTGCAATTACAATTAACATGCATAATTTTTCGAATATTTTCGAAGTTGTTTATCGATATGGTATCTTGAATAATATTATTTCCTATTTCATGAGTCCCAGTATCGGCGTATAATTGTTACCTGATGCACAGAGGTTGGAATACATCCTCCGATAAATTTTTCCAAATCTCGGTGGCATGATAATTCAACTCGTGGAGGATCTGTTATTTTAATTTCAGGTCAAAGAATTAATTGAAAATTTGTAGGGTCTCAAGTTTAAGTGGTTCAGATGGTAATGATTCATCGCCCGAAAATTTGTACTTTTCTGGTACAAGAACTATACAAAAAACAAAACTATAGTTGTTTTGTTTTTCCAAATTATGTTGCTGTATTTTTTATTTTATTTAATTAACCAAGTGAAGGTACATTGGGAACCATATGAAGGCCTTGAACATCCATAAAATGAAGGTCATTTATTGTATCTTCATTATTAACTATTATTACAGGTTAATTTTCAAATAGAAAAATGCTCTACGTCAAAAATTTCATCCCCTGGTTGTGTGACAAAGCGACAATTTGTTCGATCTTTGTTATAATTTTCATCGTTATCACTACTACTTTCGAGACCATCTTCAACTACCACTAAAATTTACTACATTTGTGATTGGAGAAGCGTTCAAATATTTACTTCGACTTTCCACTTTTACCTGCCTAAATAGTGAAATAGTAATTAGAAGTGGAAAACTTATAACTTAAAATAACTTTTTTTTTTAAATAAAATGCAAACCATTTGAGATATCTGAAAATTTTTATTATTGGCTTGAAGTATAATCAAAACATTTCTGTATAGAATTCAACGACGTTCATACGTTCATCACGGGCACGTTTGCAGGTGTCGATTCGGTGAACCAAATTTTCGATTACTCAGTCACACATTTCGACGGAAACGGCCGCTATCTCTCGTTCAATATTGGCTCTGAGCTCCTCTAACGAAGCCGGCTTGTTGGCATAGACCAATGATTTAACGTCGTCCCATAAAAAAAGTCTAGAGGTGTTAGATTACACGTCTAGATGGCCAATAGACAGGACCATTTCTGGATATAACATATTCATCGAATTAAAATTTCAATAAGTCGATTGTTAGACCCGCATTAATAGTTAGCTCATTCAATTGACCAAAAAATGTCTCGAAAGCGATCTCCATTGACTATAACATGACGGTAATTTTCATCAACGAAAAAAACAACGGTCGAATGACACCACCAGTATGAAAACCATCCATACAGTTACTTTTTGTGGATCAAGTGGTGTTTCTTGAAGCACATGACGGTTTTCACATGACCAATAACACATATTCTGTTTGAAACCGTTTAGCCAATAATGCACTTGACCAAAAATTGGCATTAACGCTCTTGACGTTGCTGCCACTGACTCGGAATTTTTGTAGTAGATTTTAATTATTTGTAACCGTTGTTCTGGGGGGCACTCACATGTCTCGTAAATCAAAATTGCATGAACACGTTTCCCAAGAATACCACCACAGTATCCTTTGCTTGTCGTAGGAGGCGACTAAACGGTTGGATCGCTGGGCTGACGACCCGCATCCGTAAAAAAAAATAAAATGTTTATAAAGTCAACAAAAAGAAAAATGGATACCGCCAAAACAACACCGGACCCCCGCTCAAGTACCCGGACACGAGATTTAGGATCGGCACGTGGGACGTGCAATCAATAAGGAAACCAGGAGCGTTAGAGGGCCTAATCACGTGCATGAAGGAGTATCGGCTGGAACTCGTTGCTCTTCAAGAAACTCGCTGGCCTAAAAATGGAGACCATGTGTCCCAGGGGCTATACGTTGTTCTACAGTGAAGATGACCTCGGAAATCTTGGAGCTGGATTTCTTCTTGGGCCGCAGGTAAAGAACACTGTTTTGGATTTCCAAGCAGTCAATAACCGACTGTGTAAGCTTCGCTTGCGCATGAAGTTGGCTAACCTGGCGATAATTTGTGTACATGCGCCCACAGAAGTCAGCCAGCCCCAAGATAAAGACTCATTTTACAATGACTTGGACGATCTGATGGGATCTATACCCGAACACGATGTTAGAATGGTAATTGGGGACTTTAATGCTAGAGCTGGCAGAAATCAGACATTTGAGACATGGACACATCCTCGCGGAACTTCCCGCAGCCAAATTGACCATGTGTTAGTTTCTAAAGGATGGGCTCAGGTTGTGCCGGATGTGAGAACTTATCGGTCAGCAACCAAATACGTAGGCAGCGATCATCATTTGGTCGCTGCAAAACTACGATGGAAGTTTTCGTACAAGTCTGGGAACACAGCGAAACGCATGGTACGTTTCGATTGTGAAGGTCTGATAAATGAAGATCAAAAGAAACGATACCAGGATCTTGTCAGCGACAACATTAATGAAGCTAATTACCAGTCTGACTGCGTGAACTCTGTCTGGGAGGTACTGAAAACTTCGGTTGTCAGTGCTAATCAGCAGACTTTAGGTATAGTGAAAGTCAGACCCAAGAATGATTGGTTTGATGACGAGTGTCGTCTTGCAGTTGAGCAACAAAATATAGCCCATAATGAAGTGCAACAACGTCTCACAATCGCGAGGAAAAACAAGGCTGTTCTTGCAAGAAGGGCAGCTAAGCGGATTTGTAGACGGAAGAAGCTAGAATGGTGGAAGGCTGAGGTTCTGAAAGTACAACAACTCAGCAATGAGCGCAGTTCGCGTAATTTCTTTAAAGGAATTAGTGGACTGCACCATACTTTCAGGCCTACGTCAACCGCCATTCGGGACCGGGATGGAAACCTCTGTGTCAACATCGACGCAGTACTTAACGCATGGAGTGGACACTTTACTGACCTGCTTGATGTCCATCATGCGTCACAGACTGTTGTTGAGCCACCTCTAATACAGACTGCGGAGATTTGCACTGAGGAACCATCCCATGAGGAATTCACTAAAGCCATGCAGAGATTGAAACGAAACCGTGCACCTGGAGTGGACTGCATTAATTCGGAGCTCTTGATATTCGGAGGGGATACTTTGTTGAACTGTCTTTTCGACCTTATTCGATTAGTATGGCGAACCGAAGTTATACCTGACGAATGGAAAGTGGCCGCGATATGCCCCATCTTCAAGAAGGGAGACCGCTTGAAGTGTGAGAATTATCGCGGTATAGCTCTCCTTTGCACAGCATACAAGTTACTGCCGTACATTGTATTGGATAGAATCACTCCTCTAGCGGAGGGTTTGGTTGGTGACTATCAAGGAGGATTTCGTCCGAATCGATCAGTCACCGATCAGATCTTTTCGCTGCGGATGATTCTATCTAAATATTATGAGACATCCATCCCCGTACATCAGGTGTTCCTGGATTTCCGGCAGGCCTATGACTCGATCAATCGAGAGAGTTTATGGTCTGCCCTGGAATGCCTAGGAATGCCAACAAAACTGGTACGACTATATGTAGGATGACAGTGACTCAGTCCCAATGCTGTGTTAAAGTTGAGAACAGGCTATCGACAAGTTTTGTAGTTAGCTCGGGTGTTCGGCAGGGAGATGCTCTGTCCCCGATACTCTTTAATCTCATGTTGGAGTACACCTTTCGTAAAACTGAAACACCGCAGCATAACATCTTATATCGCCAGTCCAATCAGGTGCTTGCATATGCAGATGACATATGCGTGATTGGACTGAATAGCAACGGAGTGAAAGAAATACTGATCCGCTTGTAGAGTTTTCAGCTTCAGTTGGACTTCAGATCAATGAGTTTAAACCGAAATACCTGATCTCTGGTTTTAGGGACAATGGCACACCAGATTTTAGTAGTGGCCACCACACGTTTGAGGGAGTGAGGAGGTTCAAATATTTGGGTTCTCTTATCACTCACGATAACAGTGTGGGTGAGCTAAAACTGCTAAAATCTAAACACTTATCAAGTGCCGTGAAGCTGAAGCTTTACAAAGCGTTGATCAGGCCCGTTGTTATGTTTGGATGTGAAAGTTGGGCGCTGACGGATGAGTACGAGAGATGGCTCCTAACATTTGAGAGAAGAGTCATGCGTGTGATTTACGGCCCAAAACGCGAAATAGATGGTACCTACCGAGCTCTGTACAATATCGAGATCAGAGATCTGATGAAGATCCCCGATATTGTATATGAAATAAGATCTCAGCGAGTACGCTGGCTCGTGCACGTTCTGCGTGCTGATCCGGAACGAATTGTGCAGCGATCTCTGAAAGGAGAGCCACCATATGGTAGGCGCAGAGGTCGTTGCAGGCGACGATGGCTCCACGGTGTAGAGAACGACTTGGCCTCTTCAGATTGTCTTAGACAGTATGAAGACCACGCTCGGGATCGAAACCGCTGGAGCCGAATTGTTGACTCAGTAAGGGGCCAGTAATGGCCTTTAAAACTGTTTTAATTGTAAACGTTGTTCGTTCGTCATGTTTTAACACTGACAGTTTGGTAATTTGTTTAAGAGTGCGTTCACAGGGAAAGTTCAAAGTTGTCAAGTTCCAAATGGAAAACCCATTTTTATAAAACGATAACAATCATAAGGCAAGCCGCCCCTATCTTCCAGCTCCTATCGGGTATTAATAATACTGATGGTGATTATTTTAATTAAGAAGCGAAGCGACGGAAGCGTATTGACCCGAATAATGTTTTAAAGTATTAAAGGCAACGGCCTTTATATATTTCCGCTCTCATCGAGTTTTAAATTTCTAGATGCTGATGGGTATTTTTGTATTTAAGGAGCGAAGCGACCTGATACGTGCTTAAAAATATTACAATAAACGTTGGTAGCAGTGGTCTTTTTTAAATAATTACATTCATTACGATTTATTACTTTAGCCAAAAGGGTTTGATGATTATGTATGATCACCGGTAAAAGTCAATAATATTAAGAAATGTATTACTCTTACCGATAAAGTTGGGAATTACATATAATAACCGGTTGTTTTGTATAATAACCGAATTATTACTTTAACCGCAACATATACTTACATATTATTAAAATCCGGGTTTCTTCTTCATTTTTCTCTGCTGTAAGTTTTAATAAATGACGTTTTTGACATTTTTAGTGCGTGAAAAGTGACGATTTCAATTTATTTTTCCTGGCAACACTGATGATCATGCAACCGCATAAGTGCAGCAACAAAATATAATAATGTTTATAATAACAACTCCAGTGTTATTTATAACATATAAAAAATTGTTGTCAATATTATTTACAGGAAACTATACTCATTTCTAAATATACAAGATACAACTAAAATAGTTAAAATTTACTTCAGCATGACATTTAACAAAAAATCATTAATATGTACTGATTTAAGTGACTGCGATCTAAATTTAAAAGAAAATATTTCCATTTATTTTTGAATATTGTAGCAGAGCGCCACAAAACTTTCAGCACATCATTAAATTATGATGAATTAGTTTTATTCTTCAAAGACCAATACATTTAATCGATGACATATAAATATTGTAAAGCTATATCTGCTTTTCAAAAATTCTTTCCAGCTCATCTATATAAAATAATCAAAATGTCTTTTATATATTTGCTTAATATTTAATAAAAAAAAAAAAAAATTTGAATTCTTGCTGTTTGTCTTTCTTACATTTTGAAACATCAAACAAAAAATATTAATAATTTTCATAAATATTTCAAATTTTTACCGATATGTAGATTTTCTATATCTGATATTTGTGTGACACAATAATGTATGTCAGTCGACTCAATTCTATGTCATGTAAACAAGCAAGAAGTAACATCATCTAAAATAGAAAAGAAAATCGAGATACAAGATTTTTTATTTTTGGTTCTTTGGATTGTATCACAAACAAGAAAATCGAATTCTCATATATAGAAAATTGGTTATTGTTATTACTTTTCGTGTTTTTGTGTCGGTATGATTTTACGTTTTTTTTTTGTTGTGTTATGTAAACAGATAGAACATATGACAAAATATATGTATGAAAATCGTATTATGATGTACGAATGGTAAAAGTTTTTTGACGCGGTTAATCGATAATCTTCATTTCATATATATACGAAGTAAATATGCCATGGAAATGTTTTCTACATACATTTTCTAAATATTATTGTAATTGAATGTTTATGTATAATAATAACAGTTTTTAAATTCCATTACTGGCCTTACTGAGTTAACTAGATGGCTTGAACGATTTCGATTCTGAGCATGGTCTTCATACTTTCCACGATCGCTGCATTGTTCGTTCCGGACCAGCACGAACAACGTGACTGAGATCTTACTTCCTGTACAATATCAGGGATCTTCATCAGAACTCTGATCTCGATATTGTACAGAGCTCGGACTTTCACATCACTTTGATTATTCGCGACAATTGTAAATGAATCCTTAAAATAAAAAAAAATCAACTAAACTGAAGAGTTGACCCTGAATAGTTGAGAATTGCTGGATTCATATTCTTATTACTATTAGCTTCGAACATAATATCATCAAAGTTTGTCATTTGTGTTAATGGTAGTTTTTGTGAGGTGTCGTATGTTAAATATAAATCATATAATATATGATATATGTATATACTTTTTGGTGAAACACAAAAAATAAGGTATTGTCTCAATTTCCCACCTAAATTTTGTTAATATAACTAACTGTACATAGACAAAAATAATGTTTGTTCCAATAAATTAATAAAAATTAAATTAGCCATTTGCCCAATTCAATTTTTGGTTTTATCTTTACTCGCTTGGGCAGCGCTGCTATAGGTCAGTATGTTATGGGACAGTAAAATTTATAATGTCAAAAATTTCAAATAAAAACTTAAAAAAAGTTGATTTTTAATTTAACATTTATATATAAAAACGACGTGTCCATTTAATTTTTATAGAATAAACATGAAGTTTATAGTTTTAAATTTAATTACAAGGCACGTATTGCGGAGTTTCGATTGAATAAATTATTAAAATATGCGGGGTTACCCACATATTTCAATATAACAAAATTGAGCACACAAAATCCAGTATTCATAATTCAGTATTGCAAAATCCAGAATGAAAGCAAGCCAATAATTCAAAATTCAGTATTTATTATCTAAAATTACAAAATCCAGTATTACAAAATCATTTTTTTTTTATAAATCCAGTATTTTAATCAAATCATGCGCAAATCAGTACTATCAAATCAGTACTATCGGAGAAGGATTTTAATGACAATAAAATAATAATTTTGGGAACAAAATATACATTTAAAATTTTGTCAGAATGTAAATGTTGGCTAATGGATGGGACGTTTTACGTTGCTCCGTCAATGATGCGGCAGGATTTCAGCATCCACGCCTATGTTAATGGTCAAGTAATGCCATTAGTGTTTGGTTTAATGAGCACAAAAAGTAAAGAAGGCTATTCAGAATTCTTTTATGATCTTTGTCGCTTAGCCTGCGACTGGAATATAAATCTCAATCCAGAAAGATTATAACAGATTTTGAACTGGGAATTGCTGCAGCAGCTAAAATATATTTTCCAGACGTTGAATTTAAGGGATGTTTCTTCCATTTCAGTCAAATTATTTGGCGTAAAATTCAAAAAGAGGGACTTGCTACTAAATACGGCAACAACGAAGTATTTAGTATACAAGTCCGAATGATAAAAAGCCTAGCCTTTGTTCCAGCAGAAGAAGTCTCTTTCTATTATTCGGAATTGAATAACAGTATTTTAGACAAAGATCTTAAAAAAATTAGTAAATGGTTCCGTTCCAATTATATTTCTGGGAGTAATAATACTTCTAAATCAAGATATAATCCAGAATTTTGGTCCAAAGCAGCTTCTCCGAAAACGCATTTTCCGAGAACTCAAAATAGCATTGAGGCTTGGCAGCGTCGCCTTAAAGTTGTTGTTGGGAAACAAAATCCAGGTGTATATCAATTAATTAAAGACTTATCAAAAGAAGCTCTTATTATAAAAACTAACATTGAAAAATTAAAATCCGGTTGGCTTCCACCAAAATCAAAATCAAATATCGAACGACATAAAAGGCTTAAAAGAGTTATTAAGAAACGATGTTCAACCGACAAACTAGAATATTTAAAGCGCATTGCCCAGAATATTTTATTTTAATTTTATATTTAACTAGTTAATGTTGAAATTATTTAATTGAATTATTGTTTAAAAATTATTGCTAACAGAATCATTATTAAATACTTATAATTATTTTTGTTGAAGTTTTATCATTTTCAAATTTGAAATCAAAATAAAATAATTAAGTATGTCCTTCATTTCCCCAATATTAAATTGCTTTTCTTATAATTACCTAACTTTTTTTTTTAAACTAGCATATGCGGAAAATGGACTTTTTTTTTTATAAATCCAGTATTTTAATCAAATCATGCGCATGATTTGATTAAAATACTGGATTTATAAAAAAAAAAGTCCATTTTCCGCATATGCTAGTTTAAAAAAAAAAGTTAGGTAATTATAAGCATTATGAAGCATTTTAAAAAAATTCTCGAAATAACGGTAAATATTTATTTAATATTATCGTAATAGGTACAACAGAAAAAGAACAAAGTATATAATCAATTGCAATTGGCTTTATTCAAAATTTTGTTGATACCGTATGAAATGTATTTTTTTGCACGATCAGACTAATTTTTGACGTTTACCGATAGGGTCTCCAGGGCAGTAGGTTTTGTTTACAATTACTGGGCGGTAAGTAAATAAAGAATGAATGTATAATTTTATAGTTTTCAATAGTTGAGAATTGTTTTTTTTGTACATTATTTTTAAAGTAAGCTTTGTTCGTTGTTATGTTGTCATGGACGTACGAAAACAATAATTATTTATTTATCAAGAGATTTTTTCTGTCAGTTCTTTGTAAAATAAAGCAAAATAATAGTATTTTATTGTGAAAAATGGATGTTTTTTTTGATCGTGCAAAAAACGTAATAAGCATTGCGGCCAGTAAGTCCCTACCGGTATCGGATATATTGGAGATCATCCTCAACCGGTAGAAAGCACTTACTTACTGACCTTGATACTTAAATAACTATTTAATAAAGACTATGGATTTTGTTTTGTGTGAATTTTGTAATTCTGGATTTTGTGACTTTGAGTTTTAAATTACTGAATTATATGGCACTTGTTTTTGTATTACTGGAAATTAAAAAAATACTGGATTTTGGTCAATATGGAATTTAAAAATTTGTATTAACAGTAGTTCCCAAATATGCGGATACAAAAACACAAATCTGGTTAAGTATATTGAGGTTATGCTTTTGAAGTTTTGAGTAAATGCATTTGTTTTTTTAGATTGTGTGCAGAGTAATTATGAATTACCTAACGGAAGAAGACGTGCCTGGGGCCAAGCTACCACATCCCAACCCTGGTTTAAATAAAGTGGAACACCTCAAAAGATGGCTTTTTTTACAGCTTTTAATTTTTTTACACTGCGACTATCGCACATCTGTCAATTTTTTTTATTATTTTTTTTAAGGCTAGGTGCGCCTCCAATGTTAAATACGTGAAGTAAATTTGGGAAAATCGCTAATTGTGTTGGTTTTAAATTGTGTACAACAAATAAGGACAAAATTTGTGCAAATATATAAGTTATGCAGAAATAAATGCAATCGCTATTATTGAGTGTGTGCTAAATATAATTTGTTTTTGGGTATTTTTGATAAATAGTTAACTAAATAGCCTTTTTAATTTCGAGTCGAAACGTGATAATAAAGTGAACACTAAGCTGTAGTAAAACAAAAATATCTTTCCTGTTTCTACCTAAAATATTGTGTTTGCCTCCACATACAAGAGCCGCACCCCGGCGTAGCTTGTTTCAAAAATATACAAGAGTCGCAACCCGGCGTAGCTTGTTTCAAAAATATACAAGAGCCGCAACCCGACGCAGCTTGTTACAAAAATTATACAAGAGCCGACATCCTTGTAGCAGCAGCAGCACAACCGTTATCTACGGGACCAGTTGCTGCAGCCAGTTTGCTATTTTTTTTTGAATCAACTAGTTTTAAGTAAGTTTCAAAAATTTTGTTCATTGCCTGATTTTAAATTAAGTTCTTACAAGTATGAATCCTTAGTGATTTTTTTTTCTCCATTATCTTAAATTGTTCGTAATTCTGTTTTTTTTTTTTGGTTTTACTGTATCTTATTCATTTATACGGTAACGCTAGTTTATTTATCGAAGCTCGTTGTTTTCTTTCGAAATTTTTCTAAAATTCATCCGTTCTTCTTTAATTGATTCTTTCGAGGAATGCGTTGAAACCCTAATGATTGAGTAGGTCATTGATTGGTTGGACAAATCATTGAGATGGAGGCGTTTCGAGGTCATGTGATTACTTTATTTGCATTTTATCTCTCGCTGTAAACGAAATATGGTGATGGCATTGGGATCAACCCACGACCAACATAAAAGTTAGATACCTCTGAAGGCTGAGCTCGGGTTAATGCGGTGTTTAAAATTAACACCATTCTAGTACTATAAATCACTAAAAGACACGCAAGTGTTTTATGTTTGCGGGTGAACACGTGCTAGGTATATACATATATATATCGAAGATTCTGGTTCCCCGTTACAGTGCGAACGACGCCTACTAGTATTTATAATGGAACTGACAAACAATTAACAGTGTGTGTCAATCGGTTAAAAAGTAGTTACAAATTAAAATTTTGACAGCAAAATTATAAAATAATTATTCATAGATTTATTCACCACAAAAAAAAAATTAAAAGATTTAACATGGTAAAGAGCGCATATTTTTTTTTGACAACTATTGTTCAAAAAAATCTAGCCCAAAAAAAGTGTTCCAGCATCATCATACAATGAAATTGAAAATTTTTGAAATCTACAGTATTCTAATGGCTTTATCGAAAATAGGAATCATATATTTATTATACATAATACATACATGTTTCTTTGTAATAATAAAATATAGTAATGTGTAATTCTCCTATTTTTATTACCAATAATACGAATCATTGTTTTAATTTAATTTTTTACAGCAGTCAAAATTTTAACTAATTGACACAGCAAAATTAATTTTGAGTAGTTTAAAAGTTTCACCACGGCAATGTGATTTCACCAAATTTTTAACACAAATATTTTTAACCGATTGACACAGACACTTATACTTATTTATAAAATTTTTGTTGTATTAATATCCATATACTGGAATTTTTGAAAATTTAGATACAAAAATAAACAAATCGTCGGAAGAAAGACTAAATCGTCCGGGAAATAACTTTTTTGTAAATAAAACCACTAAGGTATGATTTTTAAGGCGTTTTTGGTATAAATTGGTTCTCACTACAACTTTTTAGTGGTTTAAATAATTTTTAATATTGACCATTTTTAATTATACATCTATTATTATTTTTAATTTTTTGGAAAATAAAATCTATTACTTTCAACCTTATCATTATTACATATTACTGTCATATCATTAATTTACTGGTGGGGATTTTTTCAATTAGGTTTTAACTCATTTTAGAATAATTTTAACCAAATTAAAAAATTTAATTTTTTCAAACTTCTTATAAGATTTTTGGGCTTTTACTTACGAGTATTATATATTATATTTATTTTAATTACGAATATTATATTTATAATTAATATGAAGTTCATAGTATAGATTTCGATATATCAGGAATTTTTTTTAAAAAGAAATTGACAAATTATTTTAGTATTATAGAATAAAAGAAGACAACATGATTATTTATATATTTTATAAAAAAAAGTTTTCCCGATTACTAACATATAACCAAAACGTCAGGCAAGATTGTATTTTTACAAACAAAAAAGTTTTCAATAATTCTGTTTCTTAACTTTAATTCCGTTTAATTGTCAAGTCGTAAAATAAATTTTAAATAAAAAAATCAATTTTAAAATAAATAAAATAACTATTAAGTTAAATAGAATAAATTTCATGAAATAAGACATTTTAAATGAAATCAAACAAATTTTAAAATAAATTAAATAAATGTTAAACAATAATTAAATGTTTGGAGTGCAATTTGCAGGAATTTTTTATAAATAAAATGCATTTAAATTAAGTAAGACATATATTTTAAATTAAATAGCATACATTTTTAAATTAATTACCATATAATTTAAATAAATTAAAATAAAATAAATTTTAAATTATTTTAAATGAAATAAAACATATTTTAAAGTAAATTAAATAACTTTTAAATTAAAAAAAAACGTTAAGTTAAATAAAATGCATTTTAAATTAAATAAGCTACCTTTTAATTGAAATAAAACGTATGTTAAATTAAATCAAATAAATTTAATAAAATGTGCATTAAATTGAATACATATTGAATTAAATCAAGTGAATTTTAAATTAGTTAATGCAGTCCACCCCAGGTGAGAGGGTTCGTAGGTAATGCAGTCCACCCCAGGTGAGAGGGTTCGTTTTAGTCTCTGCATGAAATCTCCGCAGTCTGTATTTGAGGTGACTCAGCCACAGTGTAACAATTCTTTGGGAATTGTTAATCAGAAAATAATAATAATACCACTTCAGAGGTTCCGAAATCACGATCGATTGCACTGGCTAGGCTCAGGAGATTGGAGTGGGGTTTTCAGAACATGATGCGATCTTGAATGACCATATTAAAATTAAAATAATAAATTAACCAAATCATAAAAGTGGGACACTATGGGAACCAGCTGACATTCAGTTTGCCTACATAATTTACTCACCTACTAGTACTTCATCCTTATTTCACCACATGCGCTGTTTATTTCATCTGAAATTCAGAAACTCGCAACCGAATAAAAGAAAGGCCCACAATCAACATAGCGAAAAAACGTGAAAAACGAATACAAACACGACATTTTGTAACGTGATCTCAATAAAATTTAGAACTTTTAGATAAATAGTCATACAAAATTCATACAAAATTAATGTTAAATTTTTACATCGAATAATTTTAACCAAACTTATCATAATATTCACTAACCTATATGTATAATAAATTAACGAATTAAGGAAAAACTAACTTAGACGTAGCTGTTGCTGAGATGTTGAGTGAAGAAACATCTCACGTTTTATTAATGATATAAATGTTTGATACCATTGGTATAGGTACAAATGACACTTGTATCCTAATCCTACGCTTGTATATTTGTATTTATTTTGTTTTAATATTATAATTTTAATTATATTTATGACTTATCTTTAATGATTTAATCGAAGTCTAATTTTGTATTATACATTTTTTAGCTTCATTTTATGTAAACATTATAATTTTTATAGGTATCCGTAAAATTATACGTCATTTATTTCACATCTTACAACCATTTTATTTTTTTAAATACCAACAGGAATTTATCTTATATTATATATATTTTTTTTTAACAATGAACACTAAACTTTAGTGACCTTCAGACACAGTTTTCAGAAATTGCCATTTTTTGTTTTATTGCCAATTTTTATTTTATTTTATGTAAGATCACTACAACTTTCTTACTTATTATTATCAACAAATTTCTCACACACATAATTGTATAAACACTTAAAGTTAAATTTAACACTAATTAAGTTTAATGTACTCGTAAATAATATTAAATTTTAACGGTTTGGTTTAATAACACCGTTTAGTACAATTTTTAGGGCACCGAACAAAAACACGCGTCCACGTTTTTATTATTACTAGTCCTCCAAAGGCTCATAAATATCACACTTAATTAAACTTAATTATTAAAACTACGAGTATATTGTAGCCAAACTACGTTACTTTGTAGTTTAATTTCTTTATTTTTTCTTTAATTCGTTGCGTAAAGCATCCCGCTAAACTCTATCTAGTTTTTTCGTTGTTGACCGTCTTTTAGTCAATAATTTACTGACTTATCTCTCATAAAAAAAACTCATTCTTGCAAAAAAACAAATAGATCATATTGCCGCATACACAACCAAAGCTCGATCCATCGTTATTTTAATTTTTTTATTTTATCTATGTACTTTACGGATAATATTCGTATACGATATTTGTAGATTGCCTCGCACCTACTTTCATTTAATTGGTACGACTCTCACATCATGCACAACCTGAGCCCGCCCTTTTGAAATTAACACGTGGTCAATTTGGCTGCGGGAAGTTCAAGGATGGATCCATGATTCTAAATGTAATTATTTGTGTGGGGAGAATGTGCTTGCTACTCTAAGAATCGCGAGCAATTGTAAAGTACATCATTCACCATTATCGGTCTCAGTTTCGTGTCGGGAGTACGGACCTATGATTTCACACAAGTCGGCCTGATTTCTGCCAGCTCTAGCATTAAAGTTCCCAGTTATTATTTTAACATTGTGTTCGGGTATAGATCCCTTCAGATCGTCCGTCATTATAAAATGAGTTTTTATCTTGGGACTGGCTAACTTCTGTAGGCGCATGTACACAAATTATCGACATGTTGGCTAACTTCATGCGCAAGCGAAGCTTACACAATCGGTTATTGACTGGTTGGAAACAAAAACAGCCTTTTTCACCTGCGGCCCATGAAGAAATCCAGCTCCATGATTCCCGAGGTCATTTCCACTATTGAGCAACGTATAGCCCTGGTAAGTTCTTGAGAAGCAACGAGTTCCAGCCGATACTCCAACATGCTAGTAATTAAGCCTTCCAACGCTCCTGGTACACTAAGTGACTGCCGATCCTTAACCTCGTATCCGGATACTGGAGCAGGGGTCCGGTATTGGTTTGGCGGTATCGAGTTATTTTCTTGTTGATAAACAGTTGAGTTTTTTACGGAAGCGGGTTGTCAGCCTCGCGCTCCAACCGTTTAGTTGCCTCCTACGACAAGCAAAGAATACTTTGGTGGTATTCTAGGGAGACATATTCGTGCAATTTAGTTTTACGAGAATCTGAGTGCCCCCCAACCACAGAGGCCATTGTTTATGTATATATTACATACAATGTCCTAGTTAATTTATAATATATAGAATGAAAACTGTGACGGAGGATTACAAACTCACATGGGCTCAAAAATTTACATTTTTGTTGAAATATTTTACTAACTGATTTAACACAAAAATTATTTACTTTTTGTGTATTCATATAAATTAATTTGAGACGATTGATATGTCAAAATTAAACATATTTCAACAAATTATATACATACGTATATGAGTGGTAACATAAAAGCCTTCCAATCGAATATATACATACTTCCGAGTATATGTTTGTATATACCAGTAGCATATAGCTATATAAGTAGGATTGCATGTTATACATAAAAATGTTCTATTAAAATATAAATCCGAAATAATTATGAACTATCTCGCCCCAATGGAATTTCGTTTTATATTTTGAAATTGACAATAAAATGAGATAATTTATATTTTATTTATTTATTATATATAATGTTATAAACATAGTATTTATTTAGTAAAAACTTGGTCTATTATTATGTGTATGGTATGAAAAATAAAACCATCTAGCTTTTTATGACTATATATGAAATGATAACAATGTATAAAATAATCTTATCACAATTGAAAATGATTATAATGCTAGTTAAACGGTTTAATTTAATGTCGCTAAAGAGGGAATAAAAGAAAAAAAAAGTTTACGACACGTGTCAAATAGAGGGATTGATTTGGGTTCATTGATTTAAGTCCTCGAGGATAGATATATGTGATTTAAAGCTATGACAAACATTTATTATTAAAATCAAATTGGATTATGTATTATTTTTTGTATATACTACATAGTAGGTATTTACGATTAGTAATGCAGGAATAATAAAACTATATAATCCGTTTTATTATTCATGAGGTGTTGCAATTATTTTATCTCTTCCAGCTAATCAGTCAATTTGTACAAACTACTGTTTACTCTAACTTTTCTTCGTTTGTGTTTTTATTATATACGATTCTCGTTTATTTTTAATGTGAATATACCATGGATAATATTGATAAGTATTGAAGATTTAAGGTGAATTCGTTAAGGTACTAACAGCAGTACTTAAGGCTGTATGGTACTCATTTTGCCAAAATATGGGTATCGTAAAAATCAATTTGTGGCCACAAACAATTGACATAATTTTTTTTTAACATAAGGCATGAAATATTTGTGAGGGATTAATAGTTTATCCGTAATTATAATTCAAAGTTGTTGAATTTTTGGATTAAGTTGCTCGCTTAAGAAGCATTTTTTATTCTAACCAATTAGCCGATCTCATTGTTTTTTTTTTTTTGGAAGAAATATGTTGAAATAAATGATAGGTATACTAGTGGAAATGGGTATTTACGTCTTTTTTTTTATTATAAACTGGTACGACAACACTATTAAATAGATTTTTCTGGTTGTATTAGTACTAAAGTTGAAAAACAAAATTTGTTCGTTTTATACTAGTGCAACCATTTCAACCATTTCCATAAATTATCTTAGATTTTTGATAACGTTAATATTGTTTTGTGATATTAAATTAATTCAATAGTGAAATCTGAAAGACAATAGAATAAATTTATGTGAATAGCGATTTATAGCCTTTATAGTCGAAAAAGAGTGATTGAGAAATCACTTGAATATAAGGAATATTCAATGGTGACCTTCTTGGATATAGAGGGGGCCTTTAGCAACGTCAGACCGGGGGCAATCACTCGGGCCCTTGCGTGTCTGGGGGTAGACGTGTCACTCAGGGGCTGGATAGATCATATGCTTAGAAGCAGGATCATGACAGCTTATCTGGGTGGGGCGTCTGCCGGCAGATACGTGAGCAGAGGGACACCTCAAGGTGGAACTTGGTCATAAATGACCTGTTACTAAACCAGGAAGGGCAAGGCTTCAAGGTGGTTGCTTACGCGAATGACGTTGCTATTGCGGTCTTCGGTAAATATCCTAGTACGCTGAGTGAGCGCATGCAATGTGCGCTTGGCTACCTCTCTGAGTGGGCACGCGGCTGCGGACTGAACGCAAACCCACAGAAAACGGAGCTGGTCCTCTTTACCAGGAAGCACAAACTTCCTCAGTGTGACCCGCCGACATTAAATGGTACTCGCTTGATCTTTACGGATAGAGCAAAATACCTCGGACTACTTTTGGACAGCAAGCTAAGCTGGAATCCAAACATCGTAGAGAGAGTAAAGAAAGCTACTATAGCGCTCTACTCCTGCAAAAATGCCATTGGAAAGAGATGGGGTATGGAGCCCCACATAGTACACTGGCTCTACGTCTCAGTGGTCAAACCTATACTGCTGTATGGGGTTGTCGTCTGGTGGCCAGCGTTAAAAGTTATGGCCATCTTAAACTATTGATGAAAGTCCAAAGAACGGCCTGCTTGTGTATAAGTGGGGCTCTCAGGAGCACACCTACTCAAGCTCTGGAGATTCTCTTTCATCTTACTCCCTTGGATATTGCGGCCGAGCAGCTTGCATCTTGAACAGCCATTCGGCTCAAATCCATATCTTTGTGGACCTGTAATAATGCAGGGCACTCATCTATCCTATGCAACAGGGGTATTCCGGAAGCTACCGGCTACGCTATCCCTTTGCCATCTGTTGAGAATTAATTCCAAACTGAGTTTCCCACCAGAGAGGACTGGGTGAACGAAACGGTTATGGACAATGAGGCCCTAAGCTTCTTCACGGATGCCTCAAAAAGGACGGAGGGGTTGGCTGCGGGGTATTCTGTGAGGCACTAAGGGTTAACCTCTCTTTTCGTCTTCCCGACTTTTGCAGCGTTTTTCAAGCTGAACTGATCGCGATAATGGAAGTCATGGACTGGTTGAAGTATAATGTAATATCTACGAGGGATATTCGCATTTTTACGGACAGCCTGGCTGCTATTAAAACGCTACAATCATACTCCCTGACGTCGAAGGTAGCCCAGAACTGTCTGGCATCTTTAAATGAGATGGCTGCTCAGTTCAACATCCGCTTGACGTGGGTGCCAGGGCATTTCAAAATCGCAGGGAATGAAATGGCAGATGAGTTGGCCCGCAAGGGTACACCACGCCTAATAACCCAAAGCAAGCGGGATATAAAGATACCGCTTGCTTCATGTAAACTGTTGCTTCAAGAAGAAGCCATAAAAGAAACGAACTTCAGATGGTCTAAAGCCAGTTCGTGTGTAACAACCAGGCAGATCTGGCCTGGACTTGACCGGTCCAGATCAGGCCAACTGATATCGCTTCGATGGCAACATATTGGTATGGTCTTGGGAGCTATAACGGGACATTGTCTCATTGGGATACATGCGAGCAGACTGGGTGAGGAAAATGTGCTCCATCTGCTCTGCACCTGCCCTAGTCTAGCGTACAGCAGAACAAAATTTATGGGAACTTCCCCTTTGAACGACCTCTCGCATCTTAGTAAAATCGAGATCCGGGACTTTAAACGCTTCTTGGTAAGCTCAGGATGGTTTAGCGAGTGAAGAGGAGGAAACTCGAATGTGGTACAGCTACGGATCAATTTTGTGTCTATGCTAGTCCTTTAGGACAGCCACCCTTACCTAACCTAACCTAACCTAGTCGAAAAAGAACATGTTGCCAATGGTTCCAATAACAAAATAGAAGGAAACAGAATTGTGAATATTGACTCTTTTTTTCAAAGCTTAGTAACAATATGGAACATACCACTGCTTTCCGATGTTCAGTAAAAAATTTGAAAATTATTGGAGAAAACAAATTTGGGTTAATTATTAAGATATTTTCTCAATGCAATATGTGCAATATGAAATTAAGTGTTGCAACCCAAAATATTGTTGACTCCAAATCACTACAAAGCTGTAATTATCAAAGCGTATTGGGAGGAGTGTCAATTGGAATTGGGTGTTCTCAAACAGAGGAGTTTTAAATATTCCATGTATGTCATCTCGGAGCTATCAGAATGTCCAACTAAGTGTACATGAAGATATAAAAAAAAAAGTGATGCAGAAATGTTCCAAGCAGCAATGGAGGCAAAGCAAATAGCTATAGAACAAGGCGATATAGATGAAGACGGTGTCCCACTAATTAACGTATAGGAATATAACTGTTGTTCCAAGAGAGCATATGGAAAGGAAAGCCACTACTCTTCTCTGTCTGGAGTAGGTACAATAATAGCACAATCCACGAAAAAGGTTATTTGGAGTACGGTTCGCAACAAATATTGCAGCATTTGCCAAAAAGCTAAAAATCAGAATAAATTAGTAAAAGAACATGATTGTAACCAGAATTATTGTGGTCCATCATCCTGTATGGAAACGTCCGCAATAGTTGAGGGTTTTTGGAAAAGCTAGGAACTGTATGAAGTTCGGTATAATAAAATAATTGCAGATGGTGACCCAAGCGTTTATGCCAATATATTAAAGGCAAGTTAATATGCCAATTCCCATATCCAAAAAATTGAATACCGAAATCACCTTATGCGAGTGTTTCGCAAACATTCGCGGGAACTAGTTGCAAATTAATTGCCATCTCTTCAGAAGCTGTTTTCAAATCAAATATTACGGTGTTGTGTTGGGATCCGAGCTGCAATTAAGTATCGCAGTGCAAAATATTTCTACCGCAGGAAAAATAAAATGACTTGCAAACGACAATGCAAATATTCCCTCTCAAACACCGATTGTGCCACCTATTTTTGCAATGAACAAAATAATAGCAGAGTAACAAAAAGCTTCAAAGATTTAGACGAATTTGACGAAGATTTTTGAACTTTTTAAAAGGCTTAAATGTAATTCAACTAGTTTGATTTATGATGTAGAGTCCAATGCCGTCGAACAATTCCATTCTATTATATGTAAAACAGTTGGTGGGAAGCGCATACAAAATATGATTTTATAAATATAATGACACAATTTTATGACATATCGGTTTCTAGATAATTTACGCAGAAAACGTAAGTAGATGGGAATCTAAAGGAGAAGATACTCACTATTGAGTCGATACATGCCAACGACCGGATATGACTGAGGCTGAATTTCTCGAACAAAAACAGTGTATCATTTCGAAATTAATATCCGAGAGGGATGATCGTCATAACATACACATAAAAACGATTGATCGATAATATGTTATGGCATGAGATGAGATTTCAGAAACTGTCAAGTTCTAATTTTCCTAATAAAGTGAAGCAAATTCTATTTAAATCGGAATCATTTGCAAATGCGGTAGTCTGGGGTAGAGATCTCAAAGAAGATACAATAGCTGCATTTCAACGGGAAACTCAGCTGGAAGTGAAAAAATGTGGTATTTTCATCTTCGAAGAATATCCGTGTTTGTCGGCCAGTTCGGATGATGCAGTTGTGGTTGATGCGGTTATAGAAGCGAAATAGCCATACAATCCGCTGGAATTACATCTATTAGAAGCCGTAAAATTAACACAAATCAAATACTTAAAACGTGATAACAAAAATGATACGTTGGTGATAAATAAAGCACACCCGTATTACTACCAAATGCAAGGTCATAATATGACATTTGAAGAACAAAAGTCTTGTGATCCGCAAGTCATATGTAATATGTTGGCTAAATTCTTTCAATCAGTATATAAGCCAGAAGACATCGATAATTACATTCAAATAAGTGAGAACAACTATAATGTGTCCATACAAATACCCGAAATATCACTGAATGATATACATATATCAAGCTCTAGATACTTTAACGAGACAACCAACGAGAGTGATGCCGATATTCAAAACTGGAACGCGGGATGATATTTCATGTTATATAGGTATAATGTCAATTTCATCAATCCCACCAGCACCACGATTAAAGTAATTGAAAATCACAAGCTTGTAGATGTTATATATACAGACTTAACCAAAGCCTTTGACTCCATCAGTCATTGCAAAGCACTAGAAAGCTTGTATAAATTTGGAGTCTGCAGCTGTTTTATCCATTGGTTTAAATCGTACCTCACCAACCGCGTTCAATATATTGAAACGAAAACAAAAGATCTTTACCAATTTATGCCACCTCAGGTGTACCTCAAGGTTCCCATATTGACTTATGGATTTTCATCAATGGAATCACTGCAGTAATTCATTATTCCAAGGTCCTAATGTATAGCTGGAGCTAACTCAATGTATGGTTTTATCAAACGATGAACAGGTGATATTAATGATATAGAGGCATTCAAGATCTTTTATTATGCCTATTTAGATCTCAAGTGGAATATGCAGTAAATGATTGGTGCCCCATTTGCGACGTCTATATTCAAAATCTTGGGACCATTCAAAAGAAGTTTATCCGTTATGTAACATGGAAAGACGTTTGACCTTATGACCATGAATTACCTTATTATGTTAATGTGAAACAACTACCACCATATGTAGCTGGCTGCAAAACCTATAAGATGATCACACTTGAAAACCGGCGTGAATTGCTAAATAGTACATTTATTGGGAACATTTAGTTCATCACTTCGACGCACCATCTATGTATATTGGAATCAATCAAATTAAAGGTGCCTAACAGAAATCTACAGGATCATCAGATAACTGGAGCTTGAGAAGGCCTTAATCGCCACAGTGATAATGTACTTCACACAATTTGGGAAAGCACAAATATCAACAGGCAAGTTGAGTTACTCCTTGGTTTTATTTTAAGTACAAATCTAAACATATGTAATATCGGGCGTAAGCCAACATTCATTACTAAAACCAGACAAGAAGTAAAAAGAAGGTACTGGAGAGTTCGAATACCATTCCATTTCTGGCAGGACGTGATGACATTCCTCCGGATGTCCAGCGAACTATTGACTTAACCCAACCTTAGTTGGAAGCTATCTTCAAAGGTATCGTAGAACTTAGTCACATTCCTAGTAAATAGACAAAAGAAAAAGTAAAATTTATACCTAAGGCGGGGAAAAATTGTCCTCTCTATCCCAGAGACTTTAGGCCTTTATAAACTTATCCTCTTTTCTATTAAACACAGAGGCTCAATTACTGAGTTATATCAGAGGCTCAATCAAGCCGGACGAGCTATCGAAATTTCAACATGCAGACTGTAAAAATGGAAGAATTTCTTGAATATAAGGAATATTCTATGGTAACTTTCTTGGAAATAGAGAGGCTCTTTAGTAGCATCAGATCGGATCCTCCTGACTGCGACTAGCGCACAGTCGAATGAATGCCAACCTAACATAACCTAACCTAACATTTCTCAAACTTAAATCTTAAAAATTCTTCCAGATTTATGTAACAGTACTCATGTTAAGCAGATTTTTAACTGTATAATCGTTAGATTGTGCAATTTTGCATACGACGGAAATTTTAACACAATACCTACTACCTACTCAACGATGATCTTATTAAACCTAAGGAACAATTTTTCAAAAACTTTAAACATTAACCTGATTTTTCTTGTTTTTTAAGAGGTTATGTCTTGAGACTTAACGGGTATATTTACTGCTTTTTCGGACAATTTATATAAGCTGCTATTTTTGGATACTAAATTGGATCAAATTGCTCTAGTTTTGTATAATCGTCTAGAGCTGAACGATCGTGTTTGGCTTTCAGAATCGTAGTAGGTCTTACAGCTTCTTATAATGTTTTTCTTAAGTCGTTTATACAGGATAAAATATTTGTGCCTGTAATCGTCTTGATCTTCATTTTCTTCAAAATAAGTTTTGATTTAAATTTATGTTTTTAGTATTATTCAAGAATTTTAATAGACAAATCAGTTGACAAAGTTGTCACTCTAATTTGATTAATAATTCTAGACTTATGCGTACAAAAATGTTTTGTTGTAGTGTTTTAAGGAGGAACTGTGGTATCCCCTTATAGAAAATCAAAAATTTACGTCTACAATTTGTACAAAACTCAACACGCCCAGTACATATTTTGCAATATTTGTGTTATTGCTTATTCACATACATAAAAGTTTTACAGTCCAAAACCAAATTTAACCCAAAATAATTTAGTTTAATAAAAAATGCGGGAAATTTATATGAACAAAAGAATTAAAAGAAACTGTTCCAAATTTCTCGAGGAATAAAACTGAATATCCCGGGAACCGAGAAATGATTTCTTTTTATATTACCTGGGAAACCTCATCTCAAGTATTCTCGATCATAATCGCTAATCTATAGGTTCATTTGAAGGTTGTCATGTCTTATGCATCATGAGACATTTACTATACCAATTTTATTGTGAAATGCTCGAATTATTTTTACATTTGCCTTCTTGTCCTAATCCCCAAGCTAAACGCTGTTGGTTGTCCATATAGGTTTAACTATGTATTATTTATTGTTAACTCAGAGTTCGTGCCAGTAAATTTTTCTCTATTAAATTTGTATTATTTCTTTTTTATTTTTCACATGCTCTTTCCACTTGAGTTTAGCTTCAAGAGTCATGATTAGATATTAGGCCGTATTTGCTTAGGGAATCTGTTTTGTGTATAACAACTCTTTGATTGGTGAATTTAACATGTATTGATTTCGCTTCGTATAGCGTAATTCGCGACTCTTCTTTCTGTAGTTGGTAGATTTTTGGTATATAAGACATATAGAATTGGTGACAGCCACAGGACGATTCCTTGGTGCACCTAACTTTTAGTGTATCTCACTGTAAATAATAATAAGTCCGGTCCGGACTTCTCACCGTAAATGATACACACTACACAAGGATAGTTTACTTTATATAATTTATTTATTCTAATTAAATATTATATTATTGTTTGATTTATTATAAAATTATTTATTCTATAATATTAATTTAAATTAAATAGTTTTCAATTAAAAATTTATAATTTTTATTTCTATTAACTTATTATAAATTTATTTTTAAATAATTTATTTTCATCACCACTGGCACTAAAAATATCTAGCGAAAATCAAAAACGTAATGTACCCGAAAATCAGCGTACCATGCGCCAACCAAATATGTATATGGCAAGATAGAGAGAGAGTTTGAAGTATATAAATAATGTATATAACAATTGAGCAAGGAACATTGATGTGACGAAAGGTGATTGGCAATCAAAATATCAAGCTACAGAGTAGAAACACACTCCTGTGCGCAAACGATAATGCGCGTATTTATTCGAGAGAGTAATCAATATGTACGTAATATTAAATTAAATTGTAATAGAATTATTGAATACTAAGAAGATGCAAAATGTTCTATATACATAATATACATAAAGTGTAATGTTAGCGCGTTGCTTACCAATGTGTGGAAATAAGCAAACGCGAAATTGTAGTGATTTTGATACAATTGAAATTAAGGCTATTGCCAAATTAATTGTATCGGTCGCTTCAAACTCGTTAGTGAAGTGATTTGCTCTAAATTCAAATGGTGAAGATGAATAATATTTCTCATAATTGATTATAATATATATAACCGTTAACACAAGACAACAACATTTTTATAGACTACTTCCAATATCTTTCAGCCATTTCTTAATAAAAACCAACTGGAGAATAATTTATCAAAATCCGCAACCTTATAAAATAGCAGCTGCTAGGTATCTTGAAATAAATAACTTAATTTTATTAGTTTGTTTATACTTTTGCTGTTTCAGTTTAGTGGAAACATCTGTGAATCTATTGGTGATTTAGATGTCTGAAATACATTAAACTACATAGCTACACATACATATTTATGTATATATAAAAAACACACAAGTTTAAGTTAAATTTAATAAACATACAAACCCTCGAAAGTTTTGTGTTGTGCCATATCTGCGTTGAAATAAGATCCACATCAATTTTCTTTATTGAACTGAGTACCAACCACTCAGTGAAAACAGAAACGGAATTTTCCGTTTCTACTTTTGTTAAAATCATATTAAAATTCCATTCATACATAATTATGTTCGCAATACCTATGTTTTATGTTATAATAGTATACCCGAAAACAAATTATCTTTTGTGTTTATCTTAAACTTAATGATTTTAAATTGACTCTTATCAGTTCAAATTTTGAAATGTAGAACGTATAAGCGATAGTCTCAAAAACGCGAATTATTTTATAAGATTATTCAGTTTTCTTTTGTAATATCATTCACACTTATAATAAATAATCCGAAGAATTTAATTTTCCATTTCCATAAGATCAAAGGAATATTTAAAGTTTTGAGCTTATCTTTAATTTTCTATCTCTACATCACATTACTTTTTACTTTGATTGATTTGTACCTGATGTAAAAATTGTCTTATGATTTAAATTTTTATATCCATGAAAAATGATAAATCGTATTATTTCGCTTCAACGGATTGACTCATGAAAACTGTTTTTTAAAAAAAATATTTTCTTTAACTTTTATTATTTGTAAATAAGTGAAGTGGACATCATCAGATTTGCTATATTGTACAAGAATAGATTGGTCATTGACTCGGTACGTTTCTTGAAAAGACTTGGGTGCTTGATAAAAATTTATAGTTTATGTTTTTTTGGTTTGTCACGTCAAGGGTAATAAGCTGGGTTATACTCGAGCAAAATAATACTGGAGCAAAATAATTAAAATGATATAAGTTCTGTAAGAAATTATTATATATAATATAGAGGGGCGCTCATTTTTTCATAAATTTACTCTTCATTTACTCATTAAAAATAATTGAAAATACAAAATATATAGTTTTTGCTGGAAAATCAATGAAATAACTTGAAAACGTCTCATTTTGTAAATATAGTGGCATAATTAATCGGTTATGCCTGGAACTTTTATATGTGACTGTTTAATTTTTTTCTTCATATAGAAGAAGTGTTTTGTAAATTTTGCGCCGCCCATCCTAGAGATCGATACTCACAAAGTCACAACCTTATAAAAATTTCGAAAGTGGTGTAGACCAACTTCCACTTTGAAAGTGGAACAAAATAAAATAATTTTTCTCACATTTATCACAGAATTCATATTAATTATTTAAAAATACATCCATACTGACAATAAAAAGCATATCCCGGGGTAAATACTCGATAGTCTAGCAATTCGCAAGTCGATAAATATCTTCCCAAAGGAACTGTTTGCAACTGGCCCATATTTCTGTTAGTGAATAATGCAGTAGGTTTTAACTAGAGCATGAGATTAAAATCCCATCATAACTAGGTTGATTTTTGATCGTCGTGCAGTTTGGACGTAAAATCAATGTGCGCGGAATATAATTAAAATAAAATAAAAGTAAAATAAAAAGTGCAGTGTTCGTTCTTTTTAATTATTTAGTATTTTAGTTAATTACTGTGCATATAACAAATAATAATTGGTGGTAAAACAATAAGGGGCCTATTTCCCCCCAAAAAAAAAAACAATATCAGCATTAAATCAGAATAATGCAATGAATGCAATGGGTAAAGTGGAACATTGACCAAAAAAAAAAATATAATAACGCTAAAAGAAAAAAGTGCTTCGACATCAAATTTAGCAAATTTGATAATACCACATACCATCTTTTAACACTAAAGAAAATACTAGTAAAAAAATAAATGCTAAAACAGCAAATGAACCAAGTGCAATGAACGTGAATAACGATTTTAATTTAATTAGTGATAGGTCGCTTAAATAAAGAAAATTTGGTGAAAACCGGAATGGACAGACACATAACTGTTCAGACCAAAAGAAAAAGAAGCCCGAAATCAGCTAGTAAGACTAAAGCGTCTAGGTTAGAACATGGCGCTTATCAAATACCTCTCGGCAATAGATTTTCTAGCTTGGAAGAGGATGATGCCGATGACACAACAGCCAAAAAGATAGAAAAGCCGCCACCAATTTATTTAAGAGAGGCGTCAAATAATGAACTCGTCAATATAATCGACAAATTAACGGATTCAAAATTTTATATTGCCCCACTTAAAAGAGGCAATATCAAAGAAACGAAAATCCAACCTTTGGAAATTGATGGTTTCAGAGCGCTTGTAAACCATTTCGATCAAACCGGAAAGCGATATTACACTTACCAGCTGAAAAGTCAAAAAGGGTTGACTGTTGTTTTAAAAGGAATGGAGAGCAGCGTAGAGGTGACCGACATTCATGCGGCTCTCGCCGCGCAAGGTTTCCATGCCAAATCTATTGCAAACATTTTAAATCGGGAGAAGGTTCCTCAAACGATGTTTCGCATAGAATTAGAGCCAGATGAGAAAAACAAAGGAAACCACAGTATATATAACTTGAGATATTTACTGCATCTGAAAATCATTGTAGAAGAAACCCGAAAAGTGAACCGGACCAGGAGAATGCATCAAGTGCCAAGAATACGGCCACACAAAAGCTAATTGCACGTTGAGTGAAGTTTGCGTTATCTGCGGCGAACTTCATCATTCAAAAAAATGCCAGGGATATAATAAAACAGTAGCGATTTAGGCGACTTAGAAGAACAGATAAACTTGGACTGATGAACCTGTAAATATATCAAATGTTTAGGTTTTACATATAAATATAATGTAAATTAAATAAATAGTGAATACTAATAACAAGTATTAACATTGATTAAGACTTAAAATATGTAATAATTTTAGCTTAAGATTTGAATACTTCTTGTTAGTGTCGTTTGTAGAAAGATTCAAGAATAAAGCCATTGATGGCAGTACTTAAAAATAAAATAAAAATAAAAAAATTGTAACCAAATTCTATCATCACCCAAATTCTATCACAAAATCTACATAACGTTAGTAGAGGAACGAGAATCTGTCCATTGGCTATGTGTATACGACTCCGAAATTGAAAATTACAAAAGGAATTAAAAATCCATTTGAAAAAATTACGAACTTTAAAACACCTCAAAGTTAACGTTTCGTGTCATCGTAAGTGCCTTTGAATTCACATAATTTGTTAGAGGATCGGTGGTGGTCATTTATTAGATATTATTAAATCGGGTGACTTATTATGCTGCATCCTATAATTCTAGTTATTACCAAAATATTATAAAAATTTAATAGAAAATTTTAAATTAACCTAAAATGACCATTACACCCTTTTCCGTCTTTATTATTATAATTAACAATTATTTATTTCAAACAATAATTATACATAATTATCACAAAATTAACTTTTCTCCTCTATACTAAAAAATAATTTCAAACAAACAGATACAGAATCTTCCCAAGTTTTTGTTTTGCGTTAAATTCAAGATATATACCTACGATGTATATGTATATACATATATAGTAATACGACTAAAGTCAATTTGAATCCTATTTTTATCCACCATTAATCCTTTTTTTCATCTTATTCAGTAATCTTACCTTCATCTCTCAAGGCATATAAAAAACAAAACAAAACGAGAAAAATTAAAAACAAAATTGAAAGGAAAGTGAAAAATTATTTTCGTTATTTTTTGTCCTTTCTTTTATTCGTTATTATTATAGAATATATGTATATATGTATATATATTTTTCTAAAATTACAATAAGAAGCCATTAAGAAACAAAATAAATTAAGAAATGCTGTGTAGCTTTTGCCTGATCCTATGAACAGATATGATTAGAAAATATACGAACACAACAAAAACAAAAAAATGGAGCAAGTAAGATTAATTAACGTCATTTTTCCTTATTTTGGATAAACTTGGAATATTTCCTATATACTTATATTTTGTTTAGTATTTTTATCTGTTTATCTTTGTTATGACAACCTACTTTTTACACCCAATTCGATATTTATCTGAATATTAAAAAGACGAACAGTAGTTAGAAGGAAAAAAAACAACTACATACTCCTACCAACATCCGAAATTACCAACAACAAAAAGTGACAAAAGAACGTCGTATACGAAATTTTGTTCAATTTAGTGATTATTCTCTGACCTTTTTCACTTGAATTGTAAAAATTTCTAATACCTAATTACATTGTTTCGAAAATGAAGTTCGATTTATTTGATTATAAGTGATTTTATGTAAATTTAATTATTTAATTTTTGTTTTTCCAATTCGAATTGTTTAATCAACAGACAAGCATATGTTCAAGAAAAAAGATTTTTAGTTGTAATTTGGTTAAGATGTATAACATTGTTGAAGTGAGATAGTTTGACATTTCATTCAAATGTTGATTCTCAAAATAAACTGATCTTAGCCCTATCCATGCCGTTCCCTGTTTTTCAAAGAGAAACAAACGATCACTACATCCTATAATCAATTGGCTCGGGGAATAATTTAAAATTAGAAAAGTAGTTATCATAAAAAGCGTGGGGCAACGTTTATACAGATTGGAGTTTTGGATTCCTTTTAGGATTTGTTTTTGGACTCCCTTTTGAAATTCTGGTATTCTTAGATGAGGTATTGCTGTTGTTTTGATATGTACGTTTCCCTAACGATTACGATATCTTGGTTATCTTGCACTCCACGTTCACTGGTTTCAAGTGTTAGGTATGGAGGATTAGTTTTAATAACGTTTAGAATGGCAGTGGACATACAAAGTTTAATATAGAATTTTATTTTGGTGCACACACGAATCAATCCAAGTTAGTAGATCGCACATGTCGCTGTTGTCCTCAAATACTCAATTTGAAATGTTCACCAGTGCTGAAGCCTAATCGTTCCCACTTCTGCCTGATGTAGTTCTGAAGGCATTTTGCATAAAGATTTTATTTTTATTTTTGAAATGCTTATTATGTTGGGTGCAGACCACTTCATTCGATAATTACAAAAAATCCCATCCCTCCATCACACAAATCGATAAGGCGACACCCCTGGAATAGTTTTTAATTTTTTTTTTACCGTTCTTATGTTACCGCTTAGACAAATTCGTGCGAAAATAGATTGGGGAATCCATACGGGATTATCCAGTTTGTAAACATTTTTTTTACTTTTGGTGGGATAATTCATGCTGTGGTCACAGAACAAGAAGTACAGAAAACAGAATTCAACCTTTCAGACACTGAGACTCATAATTCAAGTGGTGACCAGAGTAGTGATGTGGAAACAGCTTCCAAAAAAATGAAACACCTAAGAACGTTCAGATACCAGTGGTTAGAGGAATTTAAATGGATTCAAAATAAATCTGGTTCTGCATATTGTAAGGTATGTGATGCACGCATGACAAATATTAGAGCTCACCTAATTCGACACGAAGGTAACAAGTCTGTACCGATAAACGTGCATTTTACAAACCCAACCAAAGTTACACTTGAGAGACAAGTAAAAGAAGCAGAACTAATGCTAGTCATGTTCTGCATAATGCACCACTTACCATTTGCTCTGATGGATTTTTTACCTAATTTAGTAAGAAAGTGCTGTCCAGATTCAAATATCGCTAAAAATATCAAATGTGGAAGAACCAAAGCCACTTCTATAGTGAAAAATATTTTGGGTGAAAAAGGTCGGCAAGAAGTAGCGTGCCAATTACGTGATCAAAAATTTTCTATAATAATTGATGAAACGACCGATGTTAGCTCAGCTAAAGCCTTAGCCGTGGTTGCTCGTGTCTTTGATAGAAAATATGGTTCGATAAGGGATCGATTTTTAGGATTGCTGCAACTAGTTAATACAGATGCCGAATCAATTTATTCAACAATTGTGGATCATTTCAAGTTATTAAATATTCCGCTAAATAATTTAATTGGTCTGGGTTCAGATAATGCTTCGGTGATGTCGGGGCAGTTTACTGGAGTTCAAGCGCGTTTTAAGGAATTAATTCCAAATCTACTGTTTGTGTATTTGTCATTCGTTGCATTTATGTGCTAGTAACGCTTGCCAAAAGTTACCCTATTCTATTGAGAAGCTAACCCGTGATATATTTAACTACTTTGCACATAGCTCCAAACGATGCAGTGATTTGCAGGAATTTCAAACGTACTTCAACATCAAGCCTCATAAAATTCTTGGTGTCGCCCAAACACGATGGTTATCTCTTGAGAAGGTGGTAAATCGAGTGCTGGAACAATGGGAGGCCCTACAGTTGTATTTCATCTCTTCCAGTTTGGAGGACAAAAGCGCTCGAGACAAAGCTAACAAATTAGCGCAAAAGTTAGCTAACCCCGTCAATAAGTTATATTTTTTATTTTTATCTTATATTTTACGGATTGTGAATAAGATGAACCTTGAATTTCAATCGGAGCAAGTAAGAATTCATTTGATGCTAAAAACAATGGAAAACAATTACAGACTTATTCTAAGTAATTTTTTAAATCCCATCTGCCTAAGGAGTGTAAAAAATATAAACGAAATTGATTTCCATAACGAAGCAAACCATTTGGACTTACCAAATATTTCAATGGGCGCTGCAACAGAATCGTTTTTATTGTCTAACAATATTGATGAAGATCAATTGCTTATAGTTTGTGGAAACGTAAAGCAATTTTATATTGAGCTTATTCGACAAATCCAAAAAAGATTTGATTTTAATAATGAAATATTTAAATATTTTTCGTTGATCAACCCGGAAAAAATACTTTCAGAAAATGTAAATTTAGTTCCTTTGTTAAATGCCTTTCCAAATCTAATTACTATCGATAGTGAAAAAGATGATATTTTGGATGAATTCAAGTTACTCACGATTTCGTCACATTTAGATAACTTGAATAAAAAAAATATTGAAGAATTTTGGCTAAAACTCGGTGCATTGAACAATTCATTGGGGGAACCTATTTATGGAAAATTATCCCACTTTATGATGAGTCTACCCCATAGCTCTGCTGCTGCTGAACGTATTTTTTCCGATTTGAATCAAACAAAATTCAAGTAAACCAATCGTTTGTTGATTGACACGGTCGATTTAATGATGGCAGCAAAAGAGCTTTTAACGCCGCAAGAACGCAAATCAATTAGTTGCAACAAGGCAAGTGAAGTGTGGACACCACGGCTGGAACATATAATTTAAACAATAGCTTTATATTTTAACATGTGATTTATAAGTTTTATTTATTTTAAGGATAGTTTTTTTTTTAAATAATAAGACTGAATTTTTAGTATGTATACTTTATAAGTACATATGTATGTATATATTTTATTAGAATTAAGATTGAAGTTGTGGAAATTCCTTAAATGGTACCTGAATTTAGTATTTACTTAGTATGTATCTAAAGAACAAATTAATTTAAAAAAAAACAATGTGATTGAATTATAAAATGTTATTTTGAATAAATACTCGTATATATAAGTATGTACATGTAGATGTATATACAAATATACGGAATTACGAGATTATTTTGCTCTTTTAATAAAAACTTAAATTGGTTACTTTTATGGATACCTTTTTTTTATTAAATGGATACTATTAATATTTTCCGAGTGGTAACACTGATCACAAGTTAAAACTGCTAAAGTCAATTTTCTCCATTATTCAGGAGAGCAGAATAAAGTAAAAAAACTGATTTTTAAAAAATATGGAATTTACAGAAATAGTTATCACACTAAAATTATGGCTTATTTTAAAGTTTTTTTGATGAATAATTATTTGTGTTAAGTTTATCTCAAATAATAACGGCACTACGATGAAAAGAACAATTTTACTAGTTTTGTCAAATTTATTTGAATTAATTAAGATTAGTAAATTGCAGTTTGTCAGTTTTGCTATAACAGCCATAAGTATACATGTAAAACTTACCGAAATTAACTTTACTTTATCCATTGTGATTTGATAATAATTTTAAACAAAATACATTTTGGTAGTTTTGCTTTTAATTTTTATTTCTATTTACTTATGTATTTCCAAAAATTCAGTTGTAATTGAATATAAGAATTGTGTATTATTTTATAAAAAAAATAAAAGATAAACAATTTCATTACATTATGTTACAAAAATTTATTTTAAATCAATTTTCAGTATCAATTTCATTTTCGCCATCCCCCTCTGTCAAATCCGGATGAAAATTTAATGAATTTTCTGATGATAGGTTTCTGTAGAAACCGTGAAATATTGGGTCAATTAGTGGCAACAAATCTATAAGGTCCCGTTTTGTAACATCACTAATTTTATTTGATTCATTGTAGCATTTCGTCAGTTGCTGCATATCCAAATTATTAACACCACGTTTTTTTATTTTCAAGGTATTAAAAGGTAAGTTTTCATCTAGAGAATTCTTATATTGAATTATCCCGAATTCTTTTGTATACTTTAGCCATTTTATTTTATTCCAAATAAACTGGTTGCCTTCTTGGTCAAGTTTGCACCAAACGAATTTTAGTGTTTGCTTGAGAAAAATTCAAAAAGTTCTCTTGAATCATATCAATAACCTCAAATGGATTGGTGGATCTTATTCCTCTTATAAATTGACTCCAATCTCTTGGGATTTCAATTTTGAAATCAGTTCGTTTTTTCTTCTTTCAATAGTAGAGTGATCGACATCACACTCGATGTGTGTATGTCCGGTTGCTAAAAATTTATGTTCGATTTGCTGTATTGAATTAGATGAGCAAATGAATATTATGGCTACCATTCCATTTTTATTTTGTCCCACACAATTATCACTATAAAATATTATATGATTTATATTTTGGGGTATTTCTTTGAGATGTTTATAAAGGCAAGCGGCAATGTCATTCCAACCACGTTTCCACATGTAGCAGTATGGTTTCGGGAAGTACTATCGTGAACGGTCAAATTAAATGTTCATAACTGTCTTTTATAGAACGCCACAGATGTATTGAGATAAGGTGTCGGTAGACACTTTTGTAAATCGAAAGAGTAAACTTTCATATTGTATCGACTTTTAGACTTTTAAATTTGAAATTAAGAGTTTTGAACATCTCAGCGTATTTTGACATACAAACTGCATTGTCATGAGATTCGGCATATAGATTATACATCTTGGTTAAGTTTAAATCACTGTGTAAAAATTTCTGTGCCGAGTCACGTCTGGTGTAATGTGACTTGTAAGCCGGAAACGAGTTGATATGATTTTCAAATTTCTTTAGGATTTCTTCAGAGATCCTGTGAGACGGAGTCTTTTTTCCTCGTTTATCAAGCATGCCGCTTTCCAATCCTAACTTTTTATGTATTACTGAGTTAATAAAACCTTGCGTTTCTCCAAAAGTATTAACAGAACAAGTACGACAAACTTTAATTTTCTTGTTTTTACATATATTCCAAAAAGTAAAACGAACTAGGCGTACGATTTCGCGGATTACTATTACTTTTGATCACTGATTGTGTCTTTTTCTCATTAACCTCTATTAAACCGGCTATATAAATAACTGTAAGGTTATATTCACCCAAAGCCCAATAAGCGTCGAATAATTCTTTTTGCTCAGCATTCTTTCCATACATTTCTTTCTACAGTACTGCAATGGTTTTATTGTTCTTTCCGCTACGTCTTTCCCAGATTTAGTTGTATATCCTGCTCCAAAATTTCGTTTTTTCTTTCTTTCCTTTTTACTTGCACACGATGGGACTAGATTATATTCTATTTCTGTAGCCATTTGCTCAATTTCTGCTTCAAAAATAGAGTGAACGCTATCACATTCATCAGAGGGTTCATATTCGGGATCACGATCCCTATCGTATATTTCTTCTTCGGCCATTTCAATAATTTCATCATTTGTCAAATCACGTAGTTCTGCAGTAACTATACAGTTACTGATATTTGAAACCGTTTCATTCTTTGGGGGACTTGGTATATTTAAAACATTGTTTTCTACTTGCGGCAAAGTTTTCTCACAACATAAAGATTCTGTATATGGATCACTTTGATTATCAATTACATCAATTATTTCAAATCTTGGTGTTTTCTTTGGTGGATGGTCTAAAATATTAAACAAATATTAATTTTGATGCACAAAAAATAAATGTACACACCGTTTGATAACGGGTTGTTGGTTTGGTTTGTACGACATTTTTTTAGAGCCATTTCTACCATTAACTTAGATCTATACATTGCACTTTATAATAAAAAAAATTAACGACAAATAACGTATTAAAAACTAAAAAAAAATAATTCACAGCACTAGGAACAATTAGTAAAATACAGTTTATTTTAGATTTTATGAGAAATATGGTGCGACACAATTAACAAATTAAACAAAAGCAATTTTTCCAATTTTAGTACGTTTGGAATAACTAATTAACTCCGATTATATTTCACAATAAAACACTAATGCATTTGGAATAACTGTTAAATTTGAGTTTAACTTTTTACAAAAAAGGAATTAATATGGACATAACTACTAAACTCGTCACTTTATCACTTTATCCAAATTATAAATGTAACAAATTAACTAAATTTTTTCTAAAGTAAATCTTTTTCTGGTTAGGTAGATTTTTTTGAGTTTACCAGTTTTTCCAAAATACAAAGTAAATTAATTTGAGTTTAGCTATTCGGGTTTTCTTTGTTATTTGGCATAGAATAACATATGGACAAATCTGATTATATCAGTTTACGTATTTTTTCGTGGAGATTTTAGATACTTAACAATATCAATATTTGGTAAAGTCGACTTTAGCAGTTTTAACTTGTGACCACAGTATTCGTTAACTATAAAAACGAATTTTGGTAGCACGCGGTAGTTCAGTTGATTTGTGATATCAGTAGATTTTTGATGATCAGTTCTTAATCAATCAGTCGATTTTGATGATCAGTCGGTATTTCATTTGTGATAATAAGTTCATATTATGATTAAAATTGTGTAAAGGATGATTTTTGATTTAAATTGAAATAATTTGGAAAAATAAAAAAAAATAAAAATGTATAATTTAATAAAAAAATAGAATTATAAAGACGGGAAAAGTTTTTTTTTGGAATTATTAAAAAAGTTTCTTGTGGGTGAGAAAATAAAAACAATATTGATTTTAATTATTAATAATTTATAATTAATTATAAATCATAGTAGTTATACTAGTTATTATAAATAAAATTAAGCACTATATATGTATATATATATATATATATATATATATATATATATATATATATATATATATATATATATATATATATATATATATATATATATATATATATATATATATATATATATATATATATATATATATATATATATATATATATATATATATATATATATATATATATATATATATATATATATATATATATATATATATATATGTATATATTCGTGTTATTATAAATAAGTAAATTTATTAATTAAATTAAAGTGAATTTAATATAAAACTATAAACATAATACCGTTAAATAAATAATAAATAAATAAATAATAAAATAAATAAATAATAGTTTGACTATTATAATAAAATCTGTGCAAACGTACAACATAACATAAAAGTTAAGAAACAGTTACTAGTGTGTGCAAATGGCGCAAATATTACCAAATAACTGTTGTTCATAAACTTTGATGTTCATTGCTATAAAAAAATAAAAATATAAAAAAATTATAATGTAGGGGTAATCTGGTGCCTTAATTTAAAAGAAAAACATAACAAATGATAATAAAAATAAAAATAGACTTTGAAAATTTCAAGTGGCCACATGTAGTGTATAGTGTATAGCTCTGTTACTTGGTAACATGATTTTATATATTTTAAATGATATATATACATACATATATGTTTATATAATACCCTATATAATATTTATATAATCCTATATTTATATAATACCGCTAACCCCTCCCCAATCCCTGAGCCTTAGCCGGCAATAAAGACCACGCTGAAGCTCTACATTAATGAATATTCAATTTCAGTAACGAATGGCTTTTATTGAGAACCTAGTTCAACTTGGTAACTCCTGATGCCGCCCAAATAGTAATTGGCTTCCTTTCTCTCATTATATCCCTCTTTTACAGTAATTATTAATTTCTTATAATTTTATTAATTTATTTTCCCTCATTCCGTATACACCTTCATTTTCCCAAGCACGCAGCTGCATCCAGAGTTTGACTCTGTAGAATCAGTTCTTAGAATTATTTCAAATCAATTTCCGTTATTCGATTTTTTTTTTATTTCCAGTTTTGTTCTTAAGCTTTGATAACTAAATGAAATCGCAATCGCGTTAATTCCATACATGTGAATGTTGATTTTAATGTCTGTCTTGTGGTTTCATCGGTCATCATAGCCCTTTTTTTTCCATATTTTCGCAATGAGCTCCAAATAAAGTGTTGATTTCATTGTTAATTAAAAATCTATGACAAATAACATAAATAAGATTGTCTTGCGCTGCAAATGCATCCGATTACCGAAAAGTTTTCGTAGACTCATTAGTCAAATCGTTTAAGGCATTCTGTTCTGACCAATTCATATTCTGGCGCAATTGCTTCCAATATTTTACATGATATTGTTGATTCGATTGTTAGCTTCGAGACTCCGTTTTACCTAATTCAATTCCTCCCAGGGCACGGATCAAAACAAACCGAAAACAATCTACCGGGAAGACTGTGATCTCATCTTACCAACTTCATCCTATATTATATGAATTATTACAATATTTGTTTGTTTATTACTTTTTAACAAAAATCATCCTCCTAATCATAATTCAATCGTTTGTGAATGATGAATGCTGTAAGATCAGATGGCTTTCCTTTGCCAAAATACATTCCACTCACCATGAGATAAACTTGAGGCATTTCATGTATATTAAAGAGAATTCAGAATTCATCTTTTGACCTTTTGTAAATGGGGGGTAGTCCATCTATATTTGTATTAACTGAAATATTGGACGGATCCAAATGGAACAATAGCTTTTCTTTATTTAAGTATTAAATATCCCGTTAAGTTGTAAATATTTAATATCGAGAAATAAAATATTGGGCCTTTTTCTGCTTTCGGCCAGTTTATGACATTTAAGAGGTCGAAATATAAGAGTCGAATGTTCCCTTCTTTGTCATGAGCTGGCTGTTCCCTCATTTCTGTCTTAACGTCGTTAGTAAAATAGTTAAAAAATTGTTAAAAATTAAAATTTTGACAAAACTTAAACTTTAAATTTGTTTGTTGAAAACAAATTGAATAAATTTGATCGTTTGAGTTTTAATTTTATTTCCTCTAGTTATGGAATAATATTAGAGCTTCGAAAAACAGTACATGTACCTACGTACAGATAATAAAACAAATCATTTAGATTTCATTGAATTATTGAAATTCTAAATTTCTACAGATTTCTAACCTAGCATAATTTTCTGAAAGGATAAGTTAGATTCAAACTCATTGAAAAATTTAAAACTGTCACCGTTCGTTTTTCATAGTATTTACAAAAGCACACTATGAACTGTCTACAAATCGACGTTGTCTACGTGGTTGTTATTGTCGATGTTGTCTACACGGATTGTCGACGCGGCACTACAGTAGGGCAAACCAATTTGTCATCTATAATCCCACACCAAATATAAATGCGGTCAAAGAGTGTTGTTTTCCAACTTGTCGTAGCCACCAACTTATCGTAGCCACCAACTTATCGTAGCCACCATTTGATTCAAGCCCACTCAACATAGTTCAAAAGCTATTCCAATACTAATACGATTAAATATAATTAGAAATGCACTCAATTTTTGTTCATATTCAGTTGAACTATTAATTTATATTCACTCGTTTAATGTAACTAAAGATTTTGCACAAATCTACTTAAATTTTGCTCTAACGTGAAATTAAAACTTGACTCAAATTCTTATACCTCAAATCAAACTTCAAAATCTATATAGATACACAAACTCAAATAAGGCAAAATATTTTTTTCAACACATGTTTCATTTTTAACCCAATTTAAAATTTAAAAATGCATTCAAATTTGGTTCAAGTCAAAGTGAAATATTATTTTATTTTCACGCATAAAAATCCATTAAAGATATTGTCTAAAATTAAAATTCATTTTGCATATAAAAATAAACTCTAACTATAAACTTTGTACTTTATATGAATTTCGAAGTTCAGGAATTATGAAAAATGTAGCACGTGTTGGCAGCTGGAATAATAATTGTATTTTAGGCCATACGTTTCTCCATTGTTAAAACATGCCACAGTTTATCTACCTTGGAGATTTGATATCCAAACTTGATAAAAGGTTTAAAAATTATCAATTTTATATGACAGCTTCCTAGGATGCCTGATATTGGTAGTCGATATAGCGGTGTTGCATCTTCAATTTGAATTTATCCAAACCGAATAAATTCAAAGAGATGTCTGATATTATGGTAGTCAATATAGCGGTGTTCCATCTTCAATTTGAATTTATCAAAAACCTATAAATTCAAAGAGATGACAGATCTTGGTAGTCGATCTAAGAGATGCATCTTCAATTTAGTGGATTTGTCATCATGAACATACCAAGCAAAAATGGTTTAAATGGAGTATTTACATTTAGTTTCTTTAATGATTTTCCTTATTTGATTGCAGGAATAGTGTACTCTTTTGTTACAGTTAGAGCAAACCAACGGATTTTCTTCGACTTCTTTAAAACACATAATACAATTTGCTAGCGTCGAGGATGAGTTTTGCATTATGAGTTTTTCTAAACAGTGTCTATATTTTGACATTGCTTTTAAATATTCCCGACGTTTTTCAGATGTTATCAAAGGCATATGTGTTCTATTTGAGGTTATACCTACCGCATATGTCACTAACGCTCTGCAATTATATTCAACTTTTTGTAGTGGTAGGCTGTAGTTGACCTAGCTTTTAAAATGGGTTTTTGAACATCACAGAACTGTTGCAAATTATTAGAAAAACGGGTAGCTTTCTTTAGTTGATCCTGGTTTGCAAAACTAGCATTTAAAGGATCGTAAGTTTGTATGGTGTTTTTGATGGTATTTATAAACTATCCAATGGTTTCCATTTTTATGAATATGAATATATATTATTTGTTTTCCTCTGCACAGCTCTTGGAGATCATCGCCACATGAAATCGAATATTCAAATTTATCATTGAATGCCTTCATAGTCTGGTATTGGTCAAGGCAATAGTCTCTGGTTGCGCTAAAAGAACGTTGCACGCTATAAATAAAGCATTTGCAGTGATTTCACTCTTTCTTCTTTAGTGATGAAAAATAAGTATCGTCATTCGTACAGGCCGCTTCGTCATTTCATCAAAAAAATTTAAAATTTTCCATTGAAAAAAATCAAGTTTTTTCGGTTTAATGATTTTTTGCAGAGCATGTCTGCCGGTATATTTAGATTCACATTTCCTCCAAATTAACATTCTGACGACCTTCCTCATCTCCGCGCCTTATTTTTGATGTAGACTTTAGATCGAGTTAACGTATTTCTGTGCCGTACCGATGTAGTAGTTATTTTTCTTGTTTCAATAAATGGTTCAATCTCCAACGTATTAAGCAAGAGATTGGTCGTTTTATTAAGTTCATCAATGAACCGACCCAATTTCATGTTTGATTTTCTAATTAAATTATTTTTTAATAAGTTGAACCAGTTTTCAACGGTAGCGTTAGTTTGCCTAGAACGTATACCCTTCTTTTTTTAAATTATAGGTAAGTATGAAAAATACAAAACAGATAAAAATCCTTTGAAAAATATTGACTTTCGGCGTAAATTACTTTTCTATTTTCAAATTTTTCAATTTCTCTTACGACTTCCGAATATATTTTGTAATATCTCGTATAGTAAGGAGGTGCAGTGTAGGTTTTACTTGAGGTTTCCTCTGATTGATTATCGTCATATGAACCGATGTTCATTTTAACATTGGAAGATTGTAATCTAATTTCACCAGTTTGACGTTCAACATACGAAAGAAACTTGTCATACGCTGTTAAAAACAGGTTATGCTTAAATTATCACAGTCTAATATTTAAAAAAACATAACCATAATAACTTCTCTTAATTCTTTGGTACATGTCGGTAATTTTGAACGAATTTGTCGAATGAGAGTAGCGGAAAAATTAGAACAGCAAATCAGGTCGATATTAGTCTATCTCCACGCAAAAATTCGTAAGTTTCTTTTCAATAGGGAATAATTTTCATTCCGTTCATCACAAATAATATCTTGTTCTAGCATTCTTTCCCAACGCGCCTTTCTTAAAATAGAGTGTCGGATTTTAGCTTGTGTATTACCTGCACATAATAATCCTATATCCACCGTAGAGTTACTTTCAAGGTACGCTTGATACGGTAAGAGATTATTCATTTTATTTTTTATTTCTATTCGCCAATCACCTCTAAGTTGCGTAAATTCTTTGTGAGCTCCATGATATTCACGTGGTATTGTCCACGCCTTTAGTCCACATTTTCATGCATTTCCCAAGAATATAAAATTTGTATTCCTGTTTGTGTTCCCGATATTTACAACGGGCATATTTTTTTTTTTTTTTTTATTTCTTATTAAAATTTAAAACTCTGAAACTTAAAACGCATGAATTCTTAATTTCAAGTAACGCCGTTCGAATACTAGTTCTAAGAGATTCGTTGGTCCAGTTTTCGAATAATTCAATGGAGATGTTCACAAACCCGCGTGAAACCCATTTATTTATAGGTGGGTTGATGATTATCACGGGGCACTAATTGATTGATTGATCTGATGACCGGATGATTTGGCAATCTGTAGAATTTGACAAAGACGTTATAGTTTCATTTGAATTGAGTAAAATATTACCACTTGTAGCATTGTCGTCATTAATAGTAAAATGGCTTAGTTCTGGGAATGCTTCGTCAACTGGTGAGTTCAAGGAACTAAGAGGTGGTGGGTACAATACTATGCACTACGTTAAACGTATCTACATTTGGAATTTCATTCGATAATGGCTCATTACAACTATCTCCTTCATGCACATTTATATTTTTAATACTGCGACACCATATGTTGTAAATTTGCATTCGGTTTTTAAAATTATCCAAAACATTTAACATTTGACAAATTCTGGTCATTATTTTTGATTTGTTGCGAGAACAAGGTATTTTACTGTTTTGTAAATTTCCATTAAACACTATGTTTAATGCATTTTTAAGTTTAAAAGGATTAACTTTACTACCAGTTTTAGCTCCAAATTTAGGGCTTGCATCCTTTATTATTTTATAATTTTTCATTTTGTTATAAAAACGACTTTATTATTTAGCGCTGTTTATATACAATTTTAAAATGAAGAACTGTTCGTTAGTTTTCCAATGCAAGTATAGTAAAAAGTATATACATAGAACCTCTCAAAGTGAACGAGAAGGATATAAAAACGCTTAAACAAACGTGTGAGGACAAAGCATCACAAAAGTGTGAGGACAGTCTGCCAAAAATAGATCGATTTGAAAGCATACAGACCATTGCGCTGCCATGAACAACCGTCCAATAAAATTGAACTGTCTAGTCTGGGTGTAATCAAAACCAGAACCTTTGTAAATTACAATACATTACAAATTTCCTAAACTTTTGTGCCAACAATTAATTGGAAGCGATTTGCGAATTACAATGTTTTAAAAACGGAAAACTTTATTTTATAATCCTAAATAAACGGTCATTACAAATAAGTATTTGATAATAATTAAATTAAAATATGGAATGCTGCCAATAAATTAATAATTAGCCAGATCATTTTATAAGACTTCCTATTTCGAGAATCTAGCAAACACAAAAATATACAACAAATGTATGTATGTATATATGAAAATTTTCATGGAAAGAAAATAACATCTTCCATCTTCCAAATATTTTTCAGTACGAACAAAATACATTGTGCAAGAATTTTAATTACCCATTCTCCTAATATAATTTTGATATTTAGTTTGCGCTAATAGTGGTAAGAAAACTTATGGATTAGCAGTGGTGAATACAAAAACAAAATAAAAAATTTTACAATGCCAAACATAAAATAAAATTGCGCATCCCTTTTATCCGCAATATACAAAACACATACATAAAAAGTGAACAAAGATAACAGACCACACTAAATTCAAACAAATAAATAAATTATTTATAAAATAACGAAGAAAAGCTCGAAAAAACATCAAATGATTCCTTGATGGTTTGCGTTATACATATTTGTCTTATTATGATGTATGATTTTTGAAGCAAGCCCATTTAATGTTGAACTCTTTGTATTTTGCACTATTGTTTTTGTCAAACAGAATATTTACGTCTTGCTAAAACAACGCTCGTTGCTACTTTCTTCACGATGAAAAAACACAAACAATAAAGCATTTTCCTTAAACAAAAAAGTAACAATTTTATATCCTTTTAGTATTTCTCGTGTAATTAATAAAATAAATGAGATAGCAAATTTTGTAATAAATTTTTTAAAACGTAATGGCAAACCAACGTATAATATGAAACTGGTGTACGATGTTTGGTTTAGAAAATATACCACCATGTTGAGGTTAATTTACTTGATACTTTCAATTAACAGTGATTCGTTTTCTAATAAATTTATTTGCTTGTGGGTTAAATTATTAAATGGTTATTCATTTTTCAATTACCTGGTTAAAGTTTTGATGTCAAATGTGTAAATCGATTTTATAGACCAACGATTCTCAAACTATTGGTTACTCAAACCTAATTTGAATTCAAAGGTTCATCATAAAGAAACTAAATCTGACAGAAAAATGTAAACAACTACACAAAAACTATATTTGATATTTCAAAAGGGCTAAAATGTTTCAAGTGGAAGAAATGAAATTTTAAATTAAAAAGCAAAATTTCAAAACTTTTTAAATTGATTAACTCTTGTAAGCTGTCATTGATTGGAAAATCCATATTTGGGCAAATGCCTTTGATTGCAAAATTCCTATACTTAAAATTAAAATTTGGGTTCAAAAAATAATTTAATAAATTGAAAAATGAAATCCTGAATTTCTGTTGAATCCCATTTTAAATTTCGAATTATAATTTCTAAAATTGAAATTGTAATTCTCAATGTTGAGTTTTATACGTCAATTTGAATATAAAAGGAAATTATTGGTATTTGGAAATTTTCAGGAACTTTAAAAACGTTAAATATCCTCCAATATTCTAAAGGTTGAATATTTTTAAAAGTACTTTCTTGCAATTTTTAAAATTCAATAAATTAAATTCAGAATAGTAATAATTGGTTTCAAAATTCGGAATTTTGTTTTTAGAATTCCAAAAATCATAGTTCCAAGTTTAAGATTTAAAATTTCTTTCATCGGAATTTAATAAATTGATTGCAAAAAAATTGCAATTCAAATAGTTTCGATCGAATTCAAATATTTGAAATTTCAATAGAATAATAGTTTGTATAGTCTATTAACGTCAGCGCTAGAAAATCAAATTCTGAACTTTACACGTATAAGTTGATCATAAAACATAAAAATCGGCCACGTGATTTTAATTTGACACGTGCAGATTGTGGGTATTCCTATAATGACCTGGAAATGCTCATAAAATGCAATAATCCAAATTGAAGTTTAAAATTAAAAAGTGTAAAATTGGTCAGCTTAAATTAAAATTCTAAAATAAATTATTATGGGTGGGTGAGTAAAAATCTAGATAAGTTATAGACGTTGGTAATTTAGGATGAAAGAAATTTGGTTATTTAGTTACAAAGTATTTTAATATTTTGAAATTAAAAACAACTAAACCAAACAAACCGTCACTTTGAATTTTATAATATTAGAAATTTTATGATATTTAAATTTTACAAATTTCACGAAATATTTGTATTATTTTACAAGCCCAACGAATTTCAGCCAGATTGTAAAATTTGTATACAGGTGGTGAAAATGGAGAAGGTCGGTAGGTAGTTGTATTAATAAACTTAATAGCAACTAATTAAAAATTAGAAATGCGCCAGCATATTTTCTAGCTGGTGATATTCTTTTGGGTCGCGAATCGTAGTTTAAGAATAGCTATATAACCGACCATTAACTAAAGTTTTAAAAATATAGGAATTTCTAATAAAATTAACAATTTGTTAATTATCTCAACATAACTGTAATTTAACGTACTTGAAACTTGTCCCTATGGAAAATTACATTTTTAATAAGAAGGATGGATCATCATTAAACTCATAGTTAAGAATTCATTGTAAAAGATTTAATTATATTTTAGAAAATTTTATTGAAGAAATCAGTTACATCCGTAAGCCGTTCTGACATTATAGCCATTTGGTCATTATTTTCCAAGAAAATAAGAAAATTCTATTAAAACAATAATAAAAATATCATTTGAGGAAGATACAAAAGCCGCGCTTTTCATTTATTTAAACTTATTTCTTCTAGATATCGTCATATCAGTGCTATCATGGTGTAAGCTCCAATATATGGTTTCTCGGAAAATCAGAAATGACATTTGATTTTAATTTGCACTGCAACTGTTTTGTATTCTTAAGACTTTAGATTTTACTAAATTTTATTTTGCTTCATCGATCTCCACTTTAATTTTCTCCAAAGCGGATTCATTTAGGCTGGAATTTGAAAATATATATTCGTTTTAACTCATTTTTTATCTCTGTACCATCAAAATGAACACTAAAATATTGAAGTTGAACTAATGCAATTTAAAAAATTAATTTGATTTATTTCTTTTACATTTTTGGAGATATAACAATTTCGTTAAGATGCATTAATATATTTAGTATGCAAACTCAGGCACCAAAATTCAATATTTTTAAATTGGATATTGAACAGATTTCGTAATAAAATTTATTTGTTATAGTTTGATAGTTTCTGTTTAACAAACTGACCACTGAATATCTCGTGCACTAAATCAATAATTATGAAGATTGAATAAGATAGCCACTGGCATGATGATGTTTGGAAATTTGTAAACGCACATGAAATCTTGGGGTTAGTAAGAAAAGACTTTGTTAATTGCCAACATTTCAAAGATCCCTAAAATACATTAAATATTCAACAATAGATACAATATATAGTTTAACAGAATAACATAGGTAGCTTAATAAACATAAAAACAGTATAGTACAGTAAGTATAATACTTAACAGTACAAATTCATCTTCTATTCAGGTGGGTAAATCGTAAATGTTGTGTCTTAATAATAATCTTAAATATTTTAATCATCTTCTGACTCGAATCATCTGAATCTAAATCCTTTGTATCATAGCCAGTTCCTCATAGTCGTTCTGAGGAATGTAAATGCAATCGGAAATTCACTTTAAGTTGGACCACCCATCTTTATTGAGGGTTTGTATTTCCGGCCATCATTTCTACTTTCCTTTTCGATTGCGGGTTCCACTTTAATAAGTAAAAACATCCCTGTCACTTTTCCTATAGTATGTAACCAATCTTTCGACTATAGGTTTCTTATTCCAGTTTCAAAGTTTGATTGTTTTGTTCGTGTATATGAAGCTTTTTGTTTGTTATAGTTTTTTCCCTTGAATAATTTCTGTATTATTCTTACGAACGTTCACAAGCGCCTGTATTTTTTTTGATATCTTCTTGTGATCATTTGCAGGCTTCACACACATATACAACAGTACCGTCGTGTTTAAAGCACGAGTTGAACTTTCGCAGCTTGGCGTCTCGTGCGAGACAACAGATCTTGTGTTGAATGTTGATCTGGCTTTGTTTATGCTTTTGCTGGGGTCTTTTCCATCCCACTAGTGTCTGCTACTGTACAACCAAAGTGTATAAACTCATTTAAATCGTGTATTTGTTCTCTATTTATGTACGAGTAGATCGTTTCTATGTGTGTTAAATCTCTCGCCTTTATTTGATGTTTATCTTAAGACTAACTTCCTTAACATCCGATTGCATCGCGAAAAGCGCCCATATACATCACTTTTATAATTTTTCTATCAAGATCATTGTTGTAGTAAGCTCCAACGGTGGCCAATTTTAAGGATTAAAAATTCCTATTAATCGGAGTAAAAAATATGAAAATTAATGTACACCTTTACCTCGCTTTATATATATTGGTTTCAGCAAAGTTGCCCGTAAATCGAACAACTATATTATATACAATTTTATACTCCCATGAAGTTATCCCAGGACTATTTAAAATTATATAAAATATCTAATTTATACAGTTGGTTCATCCAAGGATTTTATTCAGTCTTTTTGTCATATGCAAAGAATACAGTGTGTATAAAAAAATTTGCCATCGGGATATTATTTACACTGAATCACCAAGAAATTTCACTCACTTAAGGCCGCCAAGTGACTCTTAGGTGAGAACCATAATAGAGGCATCACGCAATTGAGGTTTTTTACTGCCAACATTTGTAAACTAAATATAGCCTTAGGCTACTAACTAGATTTTACGGTGCCCGAATTCTATACTAATTAAAACGTCTGAATTAATCGAACTCAATTTAACGGAAGTTTTTCGACTATTTGGTTTGAGCTAGAACTTTTTAGACTGACATTAAATTTAGGTATTTTACACAAAGGTAAGTGCTACCTTTGTGTAAAATATAAAAAAGGTTATAATGTTGCGTCGCTTGAATTGTTAAGCGCGGCAATCGACATGTAGGCAATAGTAAAAATGTTTTTCCACAATGCGCAATACGAATTCTTATCCAATGTAACCGCAGTCTAATTCTAAAAGAGGGCAGGGGTATTTGGATACACTTGAGAAATCTGGTGACCTCTTTTACCAACATCTTTTATTATAAAAGCATAGTTTAATAATGGATAGATGCATTTCTAATAGATGACGCTTTCGAAGTGTCGTCCGAGGAGTATAAATTCATTTAGAAAGCAAGCACATAAGAAAACATAAGCATACATTTTATTATTCCAGAATCGATATCTATATATTTACTTCCAAGTCCCAACGAAGAGCCGCAAGCAGCAATATAATGAAAATATGATAATTTTTAATTTTAATGATTGTGATGTGAAATAAGTAAACTAACTAAAGAATTAAGACAGGTAGATGTTTTTTATTCTAAAAAAATGCCTCTGAGTCTTTTTACCCGAAGTTCAACCAAGCCGACTTCGCTTTAATTTCTTATTATAAACAGGGAAGATATGGTAGTTAGACTATTTCGCTCTTCTAGAAATTGAGCCTCACCGCATCTTTAAAAAGAATTTTCGATGCCATCAGCTAAGCAACGATTCACACCGAATCAACATCACACCATGGCAACTGTTTTAACCACTGAACAATATTCAACGTCCAACGACGAGTGTTCTTAAAAATGTGTACGCATACATAAAATAATATGAACATTAGAATATGTATTAAAGTCATTTCTTCATAGCCCCAATATCGAAGTTTTGGTAGTGTGTCTGCTAAATCTTGTTTAGTAGAAGGCTCACGAAAAATATATTACGGTAAATTATTTTGTTTTAAAATAAAACTAAACACTGGTTTATGTAATTAGTTTTCAGATTATCTCCGGGTATGTCGTATAATAATTCTGAATTAAGCTCATTTTTTATTAACCTCTGAAAATCATTTAAGGTCTCTACCTCCGTACTCTTCTATATTGAACCCAATTGAACAAGCCTTTTCAAAAATAAAAGCAATGGCTAGAAATTAATTGGGTTCAACGAGAGAATATAATTTGGTGGAAGTTATAAGGAGTAGTGTGAATTCAGTGCTATCTACGAACTCTTCGAGTTTCATAATGGACCTGATGTTAATAATACCCGATTATCCGATCGAAGCTAATACAATAGGCAATAGTTTTATTGTGTTTTTCATTAAGAAAAATATCTGGGTTCTTATATATTTTTTTATGGTTAAACAACATCAGTAACTGCAAATTTGCAAATAGCGAAATAACATGGAAAGGTAAGTCCTCCCATCGTACCGATAAGAATTAATCTTGTATTGTTAATACTAACTAAAAATTTATTTTGTTGAATTTTCAATTATTACAAATTATCCTTCTTAAATCTCAGTATTAGTTTTAATAGCGTTCAATTTAATATAAAAGGTTTCATTCAGTATTAGTTTTAATAGCGATCAATTTAATATAAAAGGTTTCATTCCATTTGTAAATAGTTTCATTCCAACTGAAACAAGTGAGATTCCAACCAAAAAAGGTTTCATTATATTTAGAAGTGATTTCATTTTATTTGTAAAAGGTTTCTGTTAAATTATAAAAAGTTTCATTCAATTTGGAATGATTATAATTACTTGTTTCATGTCTCTTTGTTACTTATGTGAAATTTGTCCTAAATCTGTCCTAAAAAACAACAAAAGCAATTTCCTCTTATATGTGTTAGTGTGCAAAGCAGAATATCTCCATATAACGAATTTTGTCATAAGGAGAATCATATTTGGTACGACGAATACATGATTTTCTGAATTTTCTTTGGAAAACACTAGGAAACGGACACCATAACATTATAAAAAACAAGATACTTTTGGGCTTAAGCCGAAAAACTTTTCAATTTTGGAAAAAGCTAGGAAGCGGACACCATAATGACCCATATACCAAGATGTCCTAAGGTCTAAGCTATCCGAAAAATATTTCAATTTTGGAAAAAGCAGGGAATTAGGGGGTTAAGGTATGACCTCATGTACCACTATATGATGTATCCATATCACTATTTGATACCATGTTTAGTATGACCTCATGTATCACTATATGATGTATCATATAATTATTCCTAATTTTCTTGGAAAAATCCTAGGAATTGGACATCATAATGACGCATTTATTAAGATGTCTTTTCTAAGCAACATGAAAAACATTTCAATTTTGTAAAATATAGAGGTTTTGAGAGTCTATATGGTGACCGCTCCTAGGATTTTTAAAAGAAACTTTTGAAAAATCATATATTTGTCATACATGAGCTCATACCAAACTTGGTTGTCCTAAACCCCTACTTTTTCCAAAATTGAGATATTTTTCTGATAGATTAGACCTTAAGACATCTTGGTATTTGCGTCATTATGGTGTCCGCTTCTTAGGATTTTCCCAAGAAAATTCAGAAAATCATGTATATTCCTAGCAAATTTTGTTGTCCAATAGATGAAATTCGTTATATCGCGACAATCTGCATTGTACACTAACACATATAACTGAAAATCGTTTTTGTGTTTTTTTAGTACAATTTTAGGACAAACTTCACCCGTCTATATAGAATTATGAATTTTATCCTAAAAAGAATCTTCATTTTTTTTTTAAGACAGATTTAGGACAAAATTCACGTCAATGGCTTTGTTGTATACATAAGAGCGGATAGAGGAGAATTTCAAATAATACTCAAAACTGATATTTCGATACCAAATGTATATACTATGCACAACAAATTAGATAAAAAAATCAAAATCAAAAAAATTTATGAGTTTTTAAATGTCTAAGAAATTAATGTCAATCATAATTGAATTTCTTTTGACACATTGAGATTTGGCTAAGCTGTCGAAAAAGCTAAGCTGGATTGTCTATGCTTTGCCGTGCCACCGGCTTAAAATATTTTTACAAATACTCTGCAGACAAAAGATACAAGAATTAATTGAAAATTAATGTATTTTTTCTCATATCAATTTGGTTTTTATTATTTCTAACTACTATAAATTCAATCAATCTAAGTAGAATTGAGAGCATGACAAAAAACTGAATTGACGCCAAAAAACTTTTCATTATGATAAATCAATTACCATCGAATCAAAACATATTACACCCTACGAGCAAAATGTATCACAGTCTGGAGTGTAACACACATGTATAAACAGAAATCAAAAATAATTGTAAGAAAATTTATTTATTTACTCCTTTCTATCACTTTTCTACGTTCTATTCTATATGTATGCCATTATGATACGGCACACATTAGAAGCGATGTTAAAAAATTCCTAGTATTTGAGGAAAACAATAAAAAACAGAAAAAAAAATCTAATAAAATGTTAAAAGGGTTCAAAGATTAGATAATTGAGAATGACATTGTTTTTAGTGAAAATTTCTTTATTCTAAAGGATATTGTTTATTGAATTGGAAATTGATTGTTAAAATTGAAATCAATGGAAATAATATTATACACAAAAGCGACTTCTTGCTTAGCATTATAAATGTATATATATATATATATATATATATATATATATGTATGTATGAATGTATATAGGTTTAGGTTTTTTTTTGTTATCTCTCAATTGATAACCATTTATTCATTCTTATGAAAAACTTTTTGTTTGATTTTTTTGTTTGATAATTCGTGTTCAAGTTTAATTGATTCGCATTGTTCTAATTTATAATTAATATTTTTCGAGGCTGAACAAAACAAAAAACGAAAGCCAAATTTTATTTTCTCTATCGATTTCATTATACAAATACATCAACAATGTCAAGTAATTACTGACAAAAATAAATTAATGAAATTTATTAAGATTCGATTAATCTTGGTTCGTGAATAATATTCAGACAATGATGTGAATCCATTAAACTTGTTTGACATGGCGTGATAACATTGTGTTTAATAATGTAAATATAAGTGTAATGAACTACCTATTAGTTAAGGAACAAGTCGTGCTTGTGCCTTTTTTTCTTCTTCACTAAATCTGTACTTCTCATTTCAAGACGCGATATCGCAAAGTCTACGAGCGTGAATCGTTTCGTCAAAGATTCCTAAATTTGGAAACATGTAAATAAATTCAAAAAAACAATTCAATAAACGTGTCATTGAAAGTTTCAAACGAAAAATTGAAAATAAAATAGTGTTGAATCCTTTTCTATTTGAAAAACAGAGTTGTTTGTGAAACAGGAACCTGAAAAAAACAGTTTCCTTTATAGTGTATTGTAAACAAAACCTGTCAGTCAATCATTGCCAATTTAAAACAAAATCCTTTCAAAAGTTTCGAAAATAACACAATTTATCGTGCACGAAGAGTAATTATAAATTTATTTTCGCGACAACACACTGCAACACCCAATTTACAAGTTAAAAATCGCGGCTAGTAACATGTAATATTTTGTATATGTATATAGGAAATAGCGGTGATATCTTTAAAATCTACGAAAAAATCGGGGTTTTTCAAAAGTGCCTTACAGCAAAAAAAAGAGCATTTTTTTGTGTTTAAAAGAATATGACAAGTAGCTCAGAGCAAAATGTTTGTGTTGAAAAGAATTCGGCATCAGATAAAATATTTTATTGTGTAACACATCAAAAACTTTTTAACTATAAAGCAGTTTATAGCTAATTAACCATCGGTTTAAATTCCAGCATAGCATCTATGTAGAAACCATCAACTGTCTCTTGTTTACCTCCCCGCGGTAGCACCTGGGAAACGTTTGTTTTGCATGACTAATGTATCACAAGGGCTAACTTCTAGAGGCGAGTATATTAACACTATAAACAACAAAACGCAATCGATAAAGCAAACCAGGAAGGTAATACCCTAGGTGGCAGACCCAACGTTCAGGAAAATCCACTCTCTTCGGAGATCCGTCCTATGAATTCTAGGGGGGGAGGGGGAATATTCTAATGATATCCAAAATAAGCTAAAGGACATCAACGCTCAAATGAGTAACGAGGAACAATTTTCATTCCAAAGCAGCTCTATGGCGAAGAATAACAAATTCATATTTGCAAAAGACGCAGTCTCGACTGAAAAAAAAAACCTCAGTGTCAAAACAAATTACGTGTTAGCAAATATTATAAACAGCGAGGATCTGTTGAATAAATTTCAAAAAATGAAGAAACTAATCGCGCAGCCGAGCAACGAAGTTGCTGAGCCTTAGAGAGAAAACTATATACTAAAAGAAAAGGTTAAAAATAATAAAGCTGAGGATTCTGCACGATTTAAAAATTGCCCTCTTAGTTTTTCAGAAGAATAATAGATTCAATGCTCTGAGTCAAGAGGGATATTACACAGATGAGGAAGAACTGGAAAACGAAGTTGGCAGTGCTGATAACAGAAATACCAAAAAACGTAATCGCACAAAAAGGAAAACACCTCCAAAACATACTACACAAAGTGTGTAGAATAACACTGAACAGAAAAATACTACTGCCTCCACCCATTAACGTGAGCAACATCAACCGACTAATGAACCAACTAATTTTAAGGCGCTATGTATGTCAATATGTCAAAAAATCAATGGAAGAATTAAAAAATGAACGCAGCAAACAACTAGAAAATATCGAAAATCGCACCTATCAGCTCAAGAGTGAAAAAGCTTATAGAGTGGTTATCAGAGGCCTACCATGATCGATTTGTCACGATGAGAACAACGCAGACTTAGAAAAAATGGGACATGAAGTCGCAGGTGTCACCAACATATTTAAAATGGTCACAATTGATGGTGTAAAAGTTAGGGAAGACTTTCCATTGTTTTCCAGCAGTTTAAAACAAAAACACAAAAATAAAGAAGTATTCAACATCAAGAAACTTACATACTGTACAGGTAGAATTGGGCCACCTAACAAGACAAGGAGCATTCCACAATGCACGAATTGTCAACAACTCTGACATACCAAGTGTTTTTGCTAACGCCAAACCAAATGCGTGAAATGTGCTGAAGATGCACATTTCACGCATTTGGTTTGGCGATAGCACACAGCAAAATGCAAAAAACAACCAGATAGCGCACCTTCATGTGCTCTTTGTCATCAAGAAGGACATGCTGCAAATTATAAAGTATGGCCTGTATATATCTGAACAAAATTAAAAGTTAACAAACTAATAAAACAAGCGTAGCTCAGCGATTACAAACCAAAGCAGCTAAACCTCAAACAACAATAACAACATTCACAGTTGGATTATCTTATGCGCAAATCACCAAATCAGCTGATGAATAAAAACAAAACAACAAACACAAAAACTAATAACGCGTCTAATAACATTGAAATCATTAAAATGATCAGTCAAATTCAACAGGCACGTGGTCTGGCAAACCTGGAAATTAATTTCTATCCGCCAAGTAAAAAAGTCAGCATACACAAAAATGATTAACTCGTCTCTACGGATCGTAACATGGAACGCCAATGGGCTAAACTAACGAGCCCAGGAATTGGAAATATTTCTCCATTCAAACAATATAGTTATTGCACTGATTTCAGAAACGCACGTCACCAACAAAAGTTTTATTAGAATAAAGGGATTCAATTCCTACTGGACAACCCATCTTAGTGAAAGAGCTAGAGGTGGTTCAGCTGTACTAATTTAAAAATAATATCACACATATTCAACAAGAAGACATTCGTCAAAGCTAAATGCAAGCAACGGTTATCTCAATCCAATATAAAGGCGCAGATCTAAATATTGCGGCAGCATACTGTCCTCCACGGCATACATCAACGAAGTTACAATTTAATAACGTCTTCAATAAACTAGGTACAAGATTTATCATTGGAAGGGACTACAATAAAAAAACATACAGCTTGGAGTTCCAGGCTAATTTCTCCTGGAAAACGAAATGCTCCGTTCAATGCCATTCATGAAAACAAATGTGTATATCCGTCTCTAGAGGGCCAACGTATTGGCCAACGTATTGGCCAACGGATGCAGGAAAAATACCATGTTTACTTGATTTCTTTCTTATAAAGGGTATTTCATCCAGTTACTAGTTATTTTTTTTACAATATTGGTATTTTCATTAAATCTTTTTAATTTAATTTTTAAGAATTCATTCACAATTTTTTTTACAGAATTCACTTTAAATTTTTTTCTTTTATTTTGTATAATATATTTTTTTATATACCATGATTACATAACTTATAATTTTCGTTACATTTTTATTTTATTTTTTTAATCAGCTTTTTATTTTTTTTTTGTTCTTAACTTACTATTATTCTTCTGATATTCACTTGTTTAATTTCCAAAACGTAATTCCCTGTTAGAAACCCTCGCTTTCCCATCACAACTTTTCGCGCGCAAAAACAATCATCGTTATACCTATACCAATTAACTGATCGAGTCATCAAGTAATCATTTTTTTCTATATACCTCTCATTATCATATACATACATACACACCTAGACAATTCCTATTATTTTTTTATCTTAGTATTATTGTCTTTTTTTATGTATTGCCGATTATTAAAAATAATGATTTGGTTGCGAAATGTGATTATTATTGTCGGTGTAAGTTTTCTCCATACCTGTACCATCAGTAAATTATGGTCAAATTTGGAATATACTCTACATAATATAATGAACGGGTGGCAGCCGTTTTGCGCAGTACCGGCGATCGTTACAATTATTCGAAAAACTACTGGTTAAAAGACTTAAACCAATTATATAAAAAAAAATCTTATTCCTCCTCACTAAAACATAATTGAAGATGCACTTGAAAATAAAAAAATATACTCTATTATCGTCTTGGATGTACTCAAGCATTTGACAATGTATGGCATCAAGGGCTAGAATACTACACATATTTCGAAGCAGTTTCACCGCTTCTTAAAATCTGACATTGCTGATCGGTACTTTCGAGTAAGATATGAAGAATGTAACGGGATGAGTTCCTCTATCCCATTACAATCCCAATTCCCAACACTCACAATTCTCGCACATATTTCATACTTCAGTAGGTCATATTTGACATACTTTTTTTGTTTTAAATACATTACATTAATTGTAATAAGCGTGCGCGTAGTGCTCTAATTTCAAGCATTTTTTTTTATGAAAAAAAATGAAATTTGATATTAAGTGCATACAATTTTTTTATTTGGAAATAAAAATATATTCCAATTTTTTTTTTTTGCTTTCAGCAAAATTTATAAAAATTTCCAATGCATATGAAAACGTTTTTTTTTGGGTGCATTAACTTTGGATGCCCTAAATTAAAGTTTTATAATTATATGCAAAACTTATATTAATCCCTCCCACCTGCAATTTATTGATTTCGGATTGGAAGAAATCATTCTATGTTTTTTAAAATGTGGAAATTTCCCCGTTTTTTTTTGGTGGTGAAGAAAAATAATTTTCTTCGAAGGAGTTCAAGCTTGTCCACTAAGCGGAACGGATCGCGGATCCGTAACGCGGACAGTTTTTGTAAAAAAAAAAAGAGAGTTGAAGTTTAGCCATCAAGTGGAACGGATCGCGAATCCGTAACGCGGGCATTTTTTTTTGAGAAAAATAGAGTTTTTCTATTTTGCCGGGGAGTTCGGGTGTGTTTTTGATTAGTTTATATATGTGTTTCATATACTTATTGTTATTGTTGTGGTTCTAAAATTTTGTGTTTTTTTTGGTGTTAGATTTAAAGAAATTTGTTATTAAACATTAGTTCGTTACGAGTTATTTTTTTTTGGATTTAAATAGAAAACTGTTGTTTAAATTATTGAGTGTAAATAAATATTAGAAAAAATAAATAAATAAAATCTTTTGTGAAAAAAAAAAGAAATTGAACTGTGTAATCATTTACTTGTGTTTTTTTTTTCCTGTGAGAAAATATAGTTCTATATGTGCATCTCATAATTTACTGTAATTGTGTGATTTGTGTAATTGTGTGATTTACCTTTAGGATATACCACTATATTATATTTCCTAGGATAAACCAAAAAGGTATGTGGGATATTTTTTTTTTGATTCTTTTTTATAAATAGATATATGTTAAATAATAATGTTTAGATAAGTTAAGTTTTTTTCCTCTGTTGTTCGCTCCGCTGCAAAGCAGGAGAATAACGTCTTGCGCGTTGATGATCCGTTTTTTTTTCTCACGTATTTTTGTTAGTTTCTGTATACTGTAGTATACAGTCCAATGCGGTAATCTAGGTCCTATAAGTTACCACCACAACCCACGACCACCATTACCCCTACTAACTGAGCTACAGGCCAATGCCGCGGTGGACCAACTTATAGGACAAATTCTATGTGGCTGGGGCATGTGCTTCAGCTACAAGAAGAATACTCTGTACTAAAGAAAATATCAGCAGGATACCGATATACAAATTAGCGTTCAGTGACCAATTCTTTTTCTCTACATATTAGAGATCTATCAACTACAGAAGAAACCAATACAGCAACATTTGCAATGACACTACAGTTTTAGCAATTGGTGACAACATAAATGAAGTAACAGCCAAACTGCAGACGGCCACTAAAACAGTGAGTAACTAGACCAGAAGATGGCGAATTTAGTGCAACGAGACTAAATCAATACATGTAAATTTTCCCAATCGAGGAGTTAACTGGGTACCAGTTATCTAAAAAATTAGAATTAAATATTATATATTGAAAAATGTACTTGGTCATGGGAAGGAACTCTGAGGTAACCCTACATAATAAATGGTCCTTATATGGCATTCAGCTTTGTGATTGTGCTAAGAAGACAAATGTAAAAATAATACAAACATTCCACAATAAAGTTCTACGCGGCATAGCAAAGACAATAAAGTATGTAAATAAAAAACGAAAACCTTCATAGGGACCTAAATATAGAATACGTCAGTAGAGGATAAACCAATGGGTTACAAAAGTGTACAAAATTAGATAAATAAATTACTAGATGATTTTCTAGATGATCATTTGTAATATTAAAAGGGTTTCTGGATTTAAGGCAATCCTTCGACTCAATCAATCGAGAGAGTTGGTTGTTTGTCTGTCCGGAATGGCAACAAACTTGAAACGACTATGTGGAATACAGTGATGCAGTCTAAATACTGTGTTAAAGTTGAGAACAGGTTAAATATCATTTTATTTATATTTATATGGATTATAAAAATTAGTAAAATTATTACTATAAATTTTCAATGCGTTTATTAGAATAAAATTTTAAATAGAACGACACAAAGAGGTTTGATGTCGATTGCAAAACTAAAACGATCGAACACACGTGGTTATAATATGGCGTTTGCCATTCTCGTTTATATGATATAAATTATATCCATGTAAATGTATCTATGATACAGCATAACACAAGTGGTATGAAAATCTGTGGCATTGATTTGTTTTTTAGTGTTGTTATTCATCCAACCATTTGCTAAAATTAAATTACAAAAATCAGTTCAACATTCTTAGAAATAATTCTAAAGATAGCAAATTCAATTAATACAGGTCTATTATTTATATCAGAATTTTATTTCACAAAATAGCTTAAAAGTATTTTTGTTAATTAAAATGGATGGAGTTAGGTCGTCTCCATGAACAAATGAATTATTTGATTAAAACGAATTATTTGATTAAAATGTCTGCTTCCCATGGTAAAGCTCCAACTCCATTAATATATTCTTTTAAATCGTCTCGAAGTTTGTAGGCAACATTCGACGATCGATTTTACAATAATCGTCTAACAGAAGCTAAAGGCCTTCAAGTATTTTGCAATTAATGTCGCATAGCCCTAATTTGCAGGACAGTATTGCACCAACGGCTGGGTTGTCTCATGTGACTTAATAAAATTATGCAAACAGGCGGTGGCCAGCACAATGCGAGTCGCATTTTCTGCGCTTAAATAGAGCGTTGTCAAACGAACTCGCCATATACGATAATATTTATATATGTAATAAATTCCATACTTGCAGTAATGCCACAGCTCATTTCTGGTGAAATAGCTTTTTTTAGTTTCTTTGGAGCTGGGTTTTCACTAAAAAGTCGAACGTGTCGGCCGTCATGCGGGTGTACTTAAAAAATTGCTCCGGATCATACTTCTTCATTTTTAGAAAAATGAGTTTAAAAAAAACATTTTATTTCTGGATTAATAAAAGCCGAACTCCCCAACTCCGCACATGCCGATATTTGATTATTCTAATTTTTATAATTAGCAATAGTACTAATAAATAAAACTTAATAATTTACATTATTTTAATTAGATTTGCGTTTCACTCCGTTTTGTTTTAGCTTATATCACCAGCTCATTAGATGCGCGGGAAATATTATTGTGCCACTATGTTTCATTGTTAGTTCTATCAATCGTCGAACATTTTTATCGTACAAAATGAGTTTCATGCCTTTCTTTTGAGAAATGGCTTACCTTCTGGTGTTTTCAGGAGCTTCGACCGAAATATAACAAAAGTCTCAAATTTAAAAAATAAAGATTAATTCCGAAATCAAAATATTCAATAAATAAAAACAATGAAACCATCACCGTTGTGAAGTTAGCCCGAAAAACCATCCCGAAAAAATCCTTTTAAAGAAATGGTGTGTTTCTCTACTATGTACTATACAAATTCATAGTAAAACGAAAAATAAGATGACAAAAAGTACTGAACAAAGCAAAATAAGGTAAAAATAAAAACCGAACCAAAAATGTAATTTTTTTTCGGGCTGATATACTATATTATGTTTATATAATTATGTTTTCTAATTTTGACAAAGAACTTAACAAGAAATATAATTAAAAATGTATAATTTTATTAAATATGTTATTTTAACGCTACTGCCTAGTATAAAATTAATAAAATCCATAATATGTACCGCTAAAATATAACAAATTATTGTATCCAGTATTTTAATTGAGATTAAAATAAATTTACAATAAAATATTTTAGTTCCAATTCGGTAATATTCTTCCGGCTATAGCGCCGATCACAGAGATTGCCCCCAAGGGTGGCGACTGATTCATGATTGCTGTACCTATTGGAAATTTAATTTAATTTACCCCATGTATATATCAGGTCGAACTAAAAGTTTATGAATTTTTGATTGGACGCTATTTCTAATTTTTATTGAAATTTGGTAATATTCTTCCGGCTATAGCGCCGATCACAGAGATTGCACCCAAGGGTGGCGACTGATACATGATTGCTGTACCTATTGGAAATTTAATTTAGTTTATTCCATGTCTATATCAGGTCGAACTAAAAGTTTATGAATTTTTGATTGGACGCTATTTCTAATTTTTATTGAAATTCGGTAATATTCTTCCGGCTATAGCGCCGATCACAGAGATTGCCCCCAAAGGTGGTGACTGATTCATGATTGCTGTACTTATTGGAAGTTCAATTTAATTTACCATATGTTTATATCAGGTCGAACTAAAAGTTTATGAATTTTTGATTGGACGCTATTTCTAATTTTTATTGAAATTTGGTAATATTCTTCCGGCTATAGCGCCGATCACAGAGATTGCCCCCAAGGGTGGCAACTGATACACGATTGCTGTACCTATTGGAAATTTAATTTAATTTACCCCATGTCTATATCAGGTCGAACTAAAAGTTTATGAATTTTTGATTGGACGCTCTTTCTAATTTTTATTGAAATTTGGTAATATTCTTCCGGCTATAGCGCCGATCACAGAGATTGCCCCCAAGGGTGGCGACTGATACATGATTGCTATACCTATTGGAAGTTCAATTTAATTTACCATATGTTTATATCAGGTCGAACTAAAAGTTTATGAATTTTAGATTGGACGCTATTTCTAATTTTTATTGAAATTCGGTAATATTCTTCCGGCTATAGCGCCGATCACAGAGATTGCCCCCAAGGGTGGCGACTGATACATGATTGCTGTACCTATTGGAAATTTAATTTAATTTACCCCATGTCTATATCAGGTCGAACTAAAAGTTTATGAATTTATTTTTGATTGGACGCTATTTCTAATTTTTTAAATTTAATTTAATTTACCATATGTTATATCAGGTTGAACTAAAAGTTTATGAATTTTTGATTGGACGCTATTTCTAATTTTTATTGAAATTTGGTAATATTCTTCCGGCTATAGCGCCGATCACAGAGATTGCCCCCAAGGGTGGCGACTGATACATGATTGCTGTACCTATTGGAAGTTCAATTTAATTTACCCCATGTCTATATCAGGTCGAACTAAAAGTTTATGAATTTTTGATTGGACGCTATTTCTAATTTTTATTGAAATTCGGTAATATTATTCCGGCTATAGCGCCGATCACAGAGATTGCCCCCAAGAGTGGCTCCTGATACATGATTGCTGTACCTATTGGAAGTTCAATTTAATTTACCATATGTCTATATCAGGTCGAACTAAAAGTTTATGAATTTTTGATTGGACGCTATTTCTAATTTTTATTGAAATTTGGTAATATTCTTCCGGCTATAGCGTCGATCACAGAGATTGTCCCCAAGGGTGGCGACTGATACATGATTGCTGTACCTATTGGAAATTTAATTTAATTTACCCCATTTCTATATCAGGTCGAACTAAAAGTTTATGAATTTTTGATTGGACGCTATTTCTAATTTTTATTGAAATTCGGTAATATTATTCCGGCTATAGCGCCTATCACAGAGATTGCCCCCTAGGGTGGCGACTGATACGTGATTGCTGTACTTATAGAATTTTTATATAATTTGACTTGTACTTATAATAGATGGAACTATTGTGTATAATTAATTGTATTTTATCAGATTTTTGAATAAAATTTAGTAGTAATTTATTTATATTATTATAATATTTTTTTATTATGGCCTCTTTTCTGAAGATTGCTCTATTTAAGCTGCAAACATTAAAATTGCTCATCAGGTTTGTGACTGACACCTGATTACTAGTAGGATTTAAAGTGGCGCTAAAAGTTTATGTTTTTGTGAACTACTGTAATTTTTTATTAAGATTGCAGCAAAAGAGAAGTCTATAACTACAGCATTAAAAACAGGCCATGTTTTGAAATGTTTCTCTAAAAAGTTTCGATAAGCATATAACCAACTTCCAATTGTAGTCACCGAATGACTCGAGCTTATCATATCAGTCAAAGGAAATGGTGTAGCAGAATCAAATGCATTTCCTTTAGCACCTATAACAAGTGCATAATAAAGAATTTTTTTACAGTTTTTGTATGGGGCTCTTATAAGACTACCTGTGGCGTCTAAGTAAACAGAAAGTTCTTTATTTGATTGAAAGTCACACATAAGCTTTAAAACTTTATTTTGCAGTATACTAAAAGTTAAAACAACAAATGGTCGATAACATATATATGTTTTATGTTTGAATTAATACCTTCAGTTTTGTTCATTTCTTCTGAAATGTCAACAACGTCATTTGGTGCATTATCATTGGTTTTTAAAGCTTCTGATCTTATTTTTCGCAAGACATCTAATGATTTTGCTTTTGGAATGGTATTTGTTCTTGTAACAAAATCTAAATCCTCTTCATCAATTAAACTTTCCGCTACTATTTCTACTGTACTATTTAATAACTTTTTTTTGTATTCTAATCTACTAAAAGCAGCAGTGTGATGAAACTTTTTATAAGGATGATTTATTGACCTACTTGTGCTATAAACATCGAAAATACCACACGATAAATCGCGATTAACTAATTTGAACTTTCTACAAGGTTCCTTAACACTTTTATGTCCACAATACGCCCTAATTGTCAAATGATTTTTAAGAATATCATATCCCTTAATATTTATTAAACATCCACTTAATTTTGTCAAATATTGAGAAATTATTGAACTATAAAAAAATGGAACTAATTTTCTATCCCTAATAGAATACATCTTAATCCAAATATCATTCGGGATAGCAATCTGATTATCTAATTTTATAAATTTGTTATTATTGGCTCCTCGGTTTATAATTATTTCAGAATCATTCCCTACTTTATCTGAACTTTCTTCATTTATCAAATCAGCAGCATCTATCCTATCTTCATTAACAATGTCAATATTATCTACTAAGTTGCAATTAATAGGTTTTATAACAAGTTCGTCAGACTCCGGTACTTCTTCAACCATTAATTTATTTGGAGAAATGCGTTCAGCAGAAGGACTACTAATCCTAACATCTATATCAACTGGATTTTTATTTAATAAGGTAACAATATGATAATCCGTTGTATTTGAAAAATCAGAAGCGACTATATCATCTGCATCTAAAATATAAATATTCTCCACCATATTTTCATCGAGAGGTTCTATAAGCAGTTCGCTACACTCTAGCGCATCTTCTAAGCAAGTGTTCTTTAAAGAAAGAGGCTCTTCGGCAAAACGATTAACTCCAAAACTAGTTTGAACGGAATAAGTATTTAATTGGGGAACCGTATGTTGTAATATTTCAAGCCCAGTTTCGTTATTAACAAGGATTTCATCAGTTTGTGGGAGTGGGCCTATTTTATTCGAATTCAAGTCTACGCAACGATCAAAATCATTTTTCAAATGACGCCGATAAATATTAAAAATCCTATCTCGATTAACTTTATTATAAGTTGCGCCAAGCTCAAAACATATTTTTTTCATGTAAACCGTATCAGACTTTGTTATTTTGTCATCTTTATGTTGCAATACACGTAACGCGGCTTTTAATGTATTGGCATTGATAAGATTTCGATTAAGTTTATAATTATAATTTAAAAAGGATTGATTTTGGAAAACCATGGTGGTTCTCATAAGATTTAATTAACAAATATTACAAACAAATTTTACAAAGAAATTTCGGCAAACCTATATTATTAAGCTACCTAAGCCACGAATGAATAATATATGTAAGGAAACACTAACATATAAAATGTGTATTATGTATAAAATAGAGTTCAATGTTGGCACGAAATAAAAAGCGGGAAATATTTTATATAATGGCCCCTGTGGTCGGGGGGCACTCACATGTCTCGTAAATCTAAATTGCACGAACATGTTTCCTAAGAATACCACCACAGTATCCTTTGCTTGTCGTAGGAGGCGACTAAACGGTTGGATCGCTGGGACGACCCGCATCCGTAAAAAAAAATCAACTGTTTATAAAATCAACAAAAAGAAAAATGGATACCGCCAAAACAACACCGGACCCCCGCTCAAGTACCCGGATACGAGATTTAGGATCGGCACGTGGAACGTGCAATCACTTAGAAAACCAGGAGCGTTGGAGGGTCTAATCACGTGCATGAAAGAGTATCGGCTGGAACTCGTTGCTCTTCAAGAAACTCGCTGGCCTCAAAGTGGAGACCATGTGTCCCAGGGCTATACGTTGTTCTACAGTGGAGATGACCTCGGAAATCTTGGAGCTGGATTTCTTCTTGGGCCGCAGGTAAAGAAGGCTGTTTTGGATTTTCAAGCAGTCAATAACCGATTGTGTATGCTTCGCTTGCGCATGAAGTTAGCTAATCTGTCGATAATTTGTGTACATGCGCCCACAGAAGTCAGCCAGCCCCAAGATAAAGACTCATTTTACAATGACTTGGACGATCTGATGGGATCTATACCCGAACACGATGTTAGAATGGTAATTGGGGACTTTAATGCTAGAGCTGGCAGAGATCAGGCCGACTTGTGTGAAAACATAGGTCCGTACTCCCGACACGAAACTGCGACCGATAATGGTGAGAGAATGATGTACTTTGCAATTGCTCATGATCTTAGAGTAGCAAGCACATTCTTCCCTCACAAACAGATACACCTAGAGACATGGACACATCCTCGCAAAACATCCCGGAGCCAAATTGACCATGTGTTAATTTCAAAAGGGAGAGCTCGGGTTGTGCAGGATGTGAGAACTTATCGGTCAGCAACCAAATACGTAGGCAGCGATCATTATTTGGTCGCTGCAAAGCTACGGTGGAAGTTTTCATACAGGTCGGGGAACACAGCGAAACGGATGGAACGTTTCGACTGTGAAGGTCTGATAAATGAAGATCAAAGGAAACGATATCAGGATCTTGTCAGCGACAACATTGAGGGAGCTAATTACCAGTCTGACTGCGTGAACTCTGTCTGGGAGGTACTGAAAACTTCGGTTGTCAGTGCTGCTCAACAGACTTTACGTATAGTGAAAGTCAGACCCAAGAATGATTGGTTTGATGACGAGTGTCGTCTTGCAGTTGAGCAACAAAATATAGCCCATAATGAAGTGCAACAACGTCTCACAATCGCAAGGAAAAACAAGGCAGCCCTTGCAAGAAGGGCAGCTAAGCGGATTTGTAGACGGAAGAAGCGAGAATGGTGGAAGGCCGAGGTTCTGAAAGTACAACAACTCAGCAATGAGCGTAGTTCACGTAATTTCTTTAAAGGAATTACTGGATTGCACCATACTTTCAGGCCTTCGTCAACCGCCATTCGGGACCGGGATGGAAACCTCTGTGTCAACATCGACGCAGTACTTGACGCATGGAGTGGACACTTTACTGAGCTGCTTGATGTTCATCATGCGTCACAGACTGTTGTTGAGCCACCTCTAAAACAGTCTGCGGAGATTTGCACTGAGGAGCCATCCCATGAGGAATTCACTAAGGCCATGCAGAGAATGAAACGAAACCGCTCACCTGGAGTGGACTGCATTAATTCGGAGCTCTTGATATTCGGAGGGGATACTTTGTGGAACTGTCTTTTCGACCTTATTCGATTAGTATGGCGAACCGAAGTTATGCCTGATGAATGGAAAGTGGCCGCGATATGCCCCATCTTCAAGAAGGGAGACCGCTTGAAGTGTGAGAATTATCGCGGTATAGCTCTCCTTTGCGCAGCATACAAGTTACTGTCATACATTTTATTGGATAGAATCACTCCTCTGGCGGAGGGCTTGGTTGGTGACTATCAGGGAGGATTTCGTCCGAATCGATCAGTCACTGATCAGGTCTTTTCGCTGCGGATGATTCTATCTAAATATTATGAGACATCCATCTCCGTACATCAGGTTTTCCTGGATTTCCGGCAGGCCTACGACTCGATCAATCGAGAGAGTTTGTGGTCTGCCCTGGAATACCTAGGAATGCCAACAAAATTGGTACGACTGTGTAGGATGACAGTGACGCAGTCTCAATGCTGTGTTAAAGTTGAGAACAGGCTATCGACAATTTTTGCAGTTAACTCGGGTGTTCGGCAGGGAGATGCTCTGTCCCCGATACTCTTTAATCTCATGTTGGAGTACATCTTTCGTAAAACTGAAACACCTCAGCGCAACATCTTATATCGCCAGTCCAATCAAGTGCTTGCATATGCAGATGACATATGCGTGATTGGACTGAATAGCAACGGAGTGAAAGAAATACTTGATCCGCTTGTAGAGTTTTCAGCTTCTGTTGGACTCCAGATCAATGAGTCCAAAACGAAATACCTGATCTCTGGTTTTAGAGACAATGGCACACCAGATTTTAGTAGTGGCACACGTTTGAGGGAGTGAGGAGGTTCAAATATTTGGGCTCTCTTATCACTCACGATAACAGTGTGGGTGAGGATATTAAAGTGCGGCTGGCAGCTGGCAGTCGTTCTTTGTATCCTCTAAGGCCACTGCTAAAATCTAAACACTTATCAAGTGCCGTTAAGGTGAAGCTTTACAAAGCGTTGATCAGGCCCGTTGTTATGTTTGGATGTGAAAGTTGGGCGCTGACGGATGAGTACGAGAGATGGCTCCTTACATTTAAGAGAAGAATCATGCGTGTGATTTACGGCCCTAAACGCGAAATAGATGGTACATACCGAGCTCTGTACAATTTCGAGATCAGAGATCTGATGAAGATCCCCGATATTGTACATGAAGTTAGATCTCAGCGAGTACGCTGGCTCGGTCACGTTCTGCGTGCTGATCCGGAACGAATTGTGCAGCGATCTCTGAAAGGAGAGCCACCATATGGTAGGCGCAGAGGTCGTTGCAGGCGACGGTGGCTCCACGATGTAGAGAATGACTTGGCCTCTTTAGATTGTCTAAGACAGTATGAAGACCAAGCTCAGGATCGAAACCGTTGGAGCCAGATTGTTGATTCAGTAAGGGGCCAGTAATGGCCTTTAACACTGTTATTATTATTATTATTTTATATAATAATTTATAACTCAACAGACAAAAATTTTCAATGAAACGAAAATGAACGTAATTATAATAATAACGAAAATTTCCACTCACCGAAAACAAACAATCGTCCTCCTTACTTCCACACTTATGAATTGACTTAAAAGTTTTGAAAAAAACTGTTTTATTCACAAAAATTATGAAAATTTAACACAGAAATATATTAAATTCACAAATTTGTATTTAATATTGAATTATATTTTAATTTTAAGTTCTTCTCACATGAAAGATCACAAAATTATGAATCAATAACCAGCACAAATAAACGAGTATAAATGCTAGTGTTACGCCTTCTAAAAATTTCCAAGTTCTTTGGAGATTCGCATACCATATTCATTTTTTTTTTTTTTGCAATTTTAGCTACATTAGTTACATGAGTCTTGTTATGTGTTAGTGTCGGTATATTATATAAACGAGGACCTGTTTATTACTATACAATAATGAACAATAGTAAAAGATTTGGAAAACCGGACGGTAATATAATTTTGGTATTTATTAAAAAATAAAAAGATATTTATTCTTTAAAAAAACAATGAAACATTTTATTCAAATACTTGAACTGTCCTCCCCATAATTCATAAAAAAATGTCTTCCCACCATAACGTTCTAGAAACGTACAGTAAACTATCTTGTTGTGAAGATAGTTCTTTGGTCCTTAAATAATAGAAGGAGTTATAACCTGTCTATACTATATATTGAAACTTCTGTAATAGTAGGTCTAGAACGTGGCATTAACGAAAGGTTTTAAAAAATTTAATATGCGATATAAACTTAAAAATGTATGTACATACTTACATATATGCGTATCTTCTTATAAAACAATATACAAATTTTTGTAAACTAACTACCAAAAAATACTATAATTCAAAACTAATAAGCTATTAATCATATATTTATGTATGTTGATTTATTTTTCTTCTAAATTTTAATTTTTAATTTAAATTTAAATAAAATATTTCACTGTAATCTAAAATTGGGATCTTATAAAATTATTTATAAAGATTATTTTCCGCGCTTTTCGTTTGGTATTACATTATAAATAAAGTAACAGATATTATCAATATTACATACATTTATTATCAATAATTAGTATTATTTAACGATAAATATAATACATTTATGTAAGATTCTTAAAGACACTATAAATTGAAATAGCAATTGGTGTTCTTTTTCTTCCTTTGCTTTCTACAAAACGATAGCCGTCAAAAATAATCCTTATTGTATCAGATTGAAGCCGTATGTATATCTATGCTATACACGTCATTACTATAAAAAAATATTATGATGGATATTGTTTTTCATATTTGTCTTAACACTTTTGTGACACAACGCTAGTCGAAGAGCGTTCGAAAATTTTACGAAAATAGTTAATAAATAAATAATTTGTTCCGAAGATAGACAATAACATAAAAAATTCCGACATTACGTAAAGCGTCTTTATGGTTTAATGAGCGATACAAAAAATGAAAATAGGCATTACCAATAATAAATCATTTCAAAAATACATTTTTTAATGAATTTTTTACCTGTAAAAATTGTAATTGATATTTTACAGAAACATATTTTTAAATAATTTTAAGAAAACAAAGGAACACAAATCAACATAATAGTAAAAATTACTATCCTTGGCTTTTCCCTGCAATCTTAATAAAAAATTACAGTAGTTCACGAAAACATAAACTTTTAGCGCCACTTTAAATCCTACTAGTAATCAGGTGTCAGTCACAAACCTGATGTGATGAGCAATTTTAATGTTTGCAGCTTAAATAGAACAATCTTCAGAAAAGAGGCCATAATAAAAAAATATTATAATAATATAAATAAATTACTACTAAATTTTATTCAAAAATCTGATAAAATACAATTAATTATACACAATAGTTCCATCTATTATAAGTACAAGTCAAATTATATAAAAATTCTATAGGTACAGCAATCACGTATCAGTCGCCACCCTAGGGGGCAATCTCTGTGATCGGCGCTATAGCCGGAATAATATTACCGAATTTCAATAAAAATTAGAAATAGCGTCCAATCAAAAATTCATAAACTTTTAGTTCAACCTGATATAACATATGGTAAATTAAATTAAATTTAAAAAATTAGAAATAGCGTCCAATCAAAAATAAATTCATAAACTTTTAGTTCGACCTGATATAGACATGGGGTAAATTAAATTAAATTTCCAATAGGTACAGCAATCATGTATCAGTCGCCACTCTTGGGGGCAATCTCTGTGATCGGCGCTATAGCCGGAAGAATATTACCAAATTTCAATAAAAATTAGAAATAGCGTCCAATCAAAAATTCATAAACTTTTAGTTCGACCTGATATAGACATGGGGTAAATTAAATTAAATTTCCAATAGGTACAGCAATCATGTATCAGTCGCCACCCTTGGGGGCAATCTCTGTGATCGGCGCTATAGCCGGAAGAACATTACCAAATTTCAATAAAAATTAGAAATAGCGTCCAATCAAAAATTCATAAACTTTTAGTTCGACCTGATATAGACATATGGTAAATTAAATTGAACTTCCAATAGGTACAGCAATCATGTATCAGGAGCCACTCTTGGGGGCAATCTCTGTGATCGGCGCTATAGCCGGAATAATATTACCGAATTTCAATAAAAATTAGAAATAGCGTCCAATCAAAAATTCATAAACTTTTAGTTCGACCTGATATAGACATGGGGTAAATTAAATTAAATTTCCAATAGGTACAGCAATCATGTATCAGTCGCCACTCTTAGGGGCAATCTCTGTGATCGGCGCTATAGCCGGACGAATATTACCAAATTTCAGTAAAAATTAGAAATAGCGTCCAATCAAAAATTCATAAACTTTTAGTTCGATCTGATATAGACATGGGGTAAATTAAATTAAATTTCCAATAGGTACAGCAATCATGTATCAGTCGCCACCTTTGGGGGCAATCTCTGTGATCGGCGCTATAGCCGGAAGAATATTACCAAATTTCAATAAAAATTAGAAATAGCGTCCAATCAAAAATTCATAAACTTTTAGTTCGACCTGATATAGAAATGGGGTAAATTAAATTAAATTTCCAATAGGTACAGCAATCATGTATCAGTCGCCACCCTTGGGGGTAATCTCTGTGATCGGCGCTATAGCCGGAAGAATATTACCAAATTTCAATAAAAATTAGAAATAGCGTCCAATCAAAAATTCATAAACTTTTAGTTCGACCTGATATAGACATGGGGTAAATTAAATTAAATTTCCAATAGGTACAGCAATCATGTATCAGTCGCCACCCTTGGGGGCAATCTCTGTGATCGGCGCTATAGCCGGAAGAATATTACCAAATTTCAATAAAAATTAGAAATAGCGTCCAATCTTTTTCATAAACTTTTAGTTCGACCTGATATAGACATGGGGTAAATTAAATTAAATTTCCAATAGGTACAGCAATCATGTATCAGTCGCCACCCTTGGGGGCAATCTCTGTGATCGGCGCTATAGCCGGAATAATATTACCGAATTTCAATAAAAATTAGAAATAGCGTCCAATCAAAAATTCATAAACTTTTAGTGCGACCTGATATAGACATGGGGTAAATTAAATTAAATTTCTAATAGGTACAGCAATCACGTATCAGTCGCCATTCTTGGGGGCAATCTCTGTGATCGGCGCTATAGCCGGAAGAATATTACCAAATTTCAATAAAAATTAGAAATAGCGTCCAATCAAAAATTCATAAACTTTTAGTTCGACCTGATATAGAAATGGGGTAAATTAAATTAAATTTCCAATAGGTACAGCAATCATGTATCAGGCGCCACCCTTGGGGGCAATCTCTGTGATCGGCGCTATAGCCGGAAGAATATTACCAAATTTCAATAAAAATTAGAAATAGCGTCCAATCAAAAATTCATAAACTTTTAGTTCGACCTGATATAGACATATGGTAAATTAAATTGAACTTCCAATAGGTACAGCAATCATGTATCAGGAGCCACTCTTGGGGGCAATCTCTGTGATCGGCGCTATAGCCGGAATAATATTACCGAATTTCAATAAAAATTAGAAATAGCGTCCAATCAAAAATTCATAAACTTTTAGTTCGACCTGATATAAACATATGGTAAATTAAATTGAACTTCCAATAGGTACAGCAATCATGTATCAGTCGCCACTCTTGGGGGCAATCTCTGTGATCGGCGCTATAGCCGGAAGAATATTACCAAATTTCAATAAAAATTAGAAATAGCGTCCAATCAAAAATTCATAAACTTTTAGTTCGACCTGATATAGACATGGGGTAAATTAAATTAAATTTCCAATAGGTACAGCAATCATGTATCAGTCGCCACCCTTGGGGGCAATCTCTGTGATCGGCGCTATAGCCGGAAGAATATTACCAAATTTCAATAAAAATTAGAAATAGCGTCCAATCAAAAATTCATAAACTTTTAGTTCGACCTGATATAGAAATGGGGTAAATTAAATTAAATTTCCAATAGGTACAGCAATCATGTATCAGTCGCCATCCTTGGGGGCAATCTCTGTGATCGGCGCTATAGCCGGAAGAATATTACCAAATTTCAATAAAAATTATAAATAGCGTCCAATCAAAAATTCATAAACTTTTAGTTCGACCTGATATAGACATGGGGTAAATTAAATTAAATTTCCAATAGCTACAGCAATCATGTATCAGTCGCCACCCTTGGGGGCAATCTCTGTAATCGGCGCTATAGCCGGAAGAATATTACCAAATTTCAATAAAAATTAGAAATAGCGTCCAATCAAAAATTCATAAACTTTTAGTTCGACCTGATATAGACATATGGTAAATTAAATTGAATTTCCAATAGGTACAGCAATCATGTATCAGGAGCCACTCTTGGGGGCAATCTCTGTGATCGGCGCTATAGCCGGAATAATATTACCGAATTTCAATAAAAATTAGAAATAGCGTCCAATCAAAAATTCATAAACTTTTAGTTCGACCTGATATAGACATGGGGTAAATTAAATTAAATTTCCAATAGGTACAGCAATCATGTATCAGTCGCCACTCTTAGGGGCAATCTCTGTGATCGGCGCTATAGCCGGACGAATATTACCAAATTTCAATAAAAATTAGAAATAGCGTCCAATCAAAAATTCATAAACTTTTAGTTCGACCTGATATAGACATGGGGTAAATTAAATTAAATTTCCAATAGGTACAGCAATCATGTATCAGTCGCCACCCTTGGGGGCAATCTCTGTGATCGGCGCTATAGCCGGAAGAATATTACCAAATTTCAATAAAAATTAGAAATAGCGTCCAATCAACAATTCATAAACTTTTAGTTCGACCTGATATAGAAATGGGGTAAATTAAATTAAATTTCCAATAGGTACAGCAATCATGTATCAGTCGCCACCCTTGGGGGCAATCTCTGTGATCGGCGCTATAGCCGGAAGAATATTACCAAATTTCAATAAAAATTAGAAATAGCGTCCAATCAAAAATTCATAAACTTTTAGTTCGACCTGATATAGACATGGGGTAAATTAAATTAAATTTCCAATAGGTACAGCAATCATGTATCAGTCGCCACCCTTGGGGGCAATCTCTGTGATCGGCGCTATAGCCGGAATAATATTACCGAATTTCAATAAAAATTAGAAATAGCGTCCAATCAAAAATTCATAAACTTTTAGTTCGACCTGATATAGACATATGGTAAATTAAATTGAACTTCCAATAGGTACAGCAATCATGTATCAGTCGCCACTCTTAGGGGCAATCTCTGTGATCGGCGCTATAGCCGGACGAATATTACCAAATTTCAATAAAAATTAGAAATAGCGTCCAATCAAAAATTCATAAACTTTTAGTTCGACCTGATATAGACATGGGGTAAATTAAATTAAATTTCCAATAGGTACAGCAATCATGTATCAGTCGCCACCCTTGGGGGCAATCTCTGTGATCGGCGCTATAGCCGGAAGAATATTACCAAATTTCAATAAAAATTAGAAATAGCGTCCAATCAACAATTCATAAACTTTTAGTTCGACCTGATATAGAAATGGGGTAAATTAAATTAAATTTCCAATAGGTACAGCAATCATGTATCAGTCGCCACCCTTGGGGGCAATCTCTGTGATCGGCGCTATAGCCGGAATAATATTACCGAATTTCAATAAAAATTAGAAATAGCGTCCAATCAAAAATTCATAAACTTTTAGTTCGACCTGATATAGACATATGGTAAATTAAATTGAACTTCCAATAGGTACAGCAATCATGTATCAGGAGCCACTCTTGGGGGCAATCTCTGTGATCGGCGCTATAGCCGGAATAATATTACCGAATTTCAATAAAAAATTAGAAATAGCGTCCAATCAAAAATTCATTTATTTTGAAAAAACTACGTTAAAAGTTTAAACAATTTATATTAAAAATTTGTTTATAATCTAATACAATATATGTAATTAGCCAAAAAAATATTATTAATAATATTTTAGCCCGAAAAATTTGTAAAAAAAATTGCTGATATAAATTCTAAATAATTTTTTTTTTTCGGGATGGAATGGTTTCTTACTCTATTTTACGCTGTTTTTCGTGCTGAGAGGCTTTTTATGTATTTAGTGAAGACACAAATATATTATTTTTGAAAAGTCTTTTTTCGGGATGGTTTTCGGGCTAACTTCACATACATGAAACCATCCACGATGTCCTAAAGAGATAATTATATAAACAGCGAAAAACCCGAAAAAATTAGGACATAATTCTTAAACAAAATTAAGAATTAGGCAACTTCCACACAAAAAGACGAAATCTCTTTTGGGTTTATTCGTGAAGATTAATTCAATTGTAGATAAAACTTCGGCAACTTCCAAACAAAAATTCGAAATCTCTTTAAGTTTATTCGTGAATATAAATTTAATTGTAAATACAACCATGTGTTTCGCGGCCAAGGTTGACCAATCCAGAACAATTACAAACATCTAAAATAATTCCTGGATATCGACAATTGATAGAACTAACAGTGAAACATAGTGGCACCCATGTCTACCTCGCAAATTCTGGACTATTGTTTAATCAAAATTTTATAATTAAATAAAACTCATAAATCTTAATAATATGTATTTCATAATTTTAACATAATGTAATATCCACATGAAACTTTAAAACTAGCATATTTAGTTTTTTATGAGTTCAGTGTTTTACTTTTGGTAATTTTGATTACTAGTAAAGCGATCGATTTAATTATATGAAAGACTAAGTTCGCCTAAATATTTACATATGTAGTATGCATTAATTTAAATATACACAAATACATTCAGTTTTTTTTTACTTAGGTATAAGTTTAAAAAAATTTCACAGCTGTCCCATTACTGTTACAAATTGTGTAGAGTGTCCCAAAAAGATTTAACATTTCTTTATTTCTAACTAGCTAAATCTTACAATTTAGCACCATTTTATATGTCTCTTTGGGCTCTAGTATAAATGACCAAATTGTATGTTGAAAGAAAGAAGTTATGATTTTTTCAAGTATGTTCATATGGCAAAAACAAAATATGCAATCCATTGGAACACCCCTTACGAATTATTATAAGTATTATATTACCCGGGGTCTACACTATGCAAATTTGCTGATATTTTCTCTCTTGAATTTATGTTTGTATATGTTTTTTTCAATATATTGTTAAATATTTGTTAAAAAATTATCATAACTGGGCATTTTACTCTCATGATAATTTCTTCGAATGTCAAATAAAATTCGGTGAATACTGTCAGAAAATTAGTTTGTTTTTAAAATCGTGAATATTTTTTTATGCAGCTATGAAAAAAATGAAAACCATAGTGACATTTCGTGAAAATTTCATGATAATTTTTTCGTGAAATAGCCTCCTGATAATTTGCTGAGAATGTCAAAATATGTATAATATACTTACACATACATTGGTAAATTTTATTTCATGAGAGAAAATAACAGCATATTTGCATAGTGTAGACCCCGGGTTAGGAAATATTCTATTAAACTTAATTTTAGGTGCATATAGAATTATATTTTTTTAATATAATAATAATAATACAGTTTTAAAGGCCATTACTGGCGCCTTACTGCGTCAACAATCTGGCTCCGACGGTTTCAATCCTGGGCTTGGTCTTCATACGTTCTAGACAATCTGAAGAAACCAAGGCATTTTCTACACCGTGGAGCCATCGTCGCCTGCAACGACCTCTGCGCCTATCATATGGTGCCTCTCCATTCAGAGATCGCTGCACAATTCGTTCCGGATCAGCACGCAGAAGGTGATCGAGCCAGCGTACTCGCTGAGATCTTATTTGATGCATAATATCGAGGATCTTCATCAGATCTCTGATCCCGAAATTGTACAGAGCTCGGTATGTGCCATCTATTTCGCGTTTTGGGCCGCAAATCATACGAATGACGCGTGGTAATTGCTATTTTGCATTTTTGCAATTCAAGGCCAATTTATTTCCCGGGATAATGAATCCTTTTTGTGCTAGTTGGACGAGGAATTGAATCAGCTATTTCATGTAATATCGTAGTAGGACATAATAATTTACATTTAACGGTGGCATTAAAATTAAAATTAAAAGATTATAACTTTCTGCGTTCAAGTAGACATGCATTTTTGTTTTGACAACTATTTAATGAAAACGGTTATGGAATCGATAAGTTTTATTATTCAAAATAAGATAATTACAGCCGATGAAAAAAAAACTGGATTGTGGTATTTACATTCCTACACATAAAAATATGGGCGTTAGCTAAAATTGGGAATTTGTGAATTTGTTTTAAGTTTTTCCTATATGCAGCTCCGATAGTATATCTAACAGCTCATTAAATTCCTCGTCCAACAAGACTTAAAAAGTACCATTATCCCGAGAAAAAAATTGGCCACACATTTTTTTCTGGAAAGTTTGAGTTTGGCCGAAAATGATAAATGGCCATTAACACCATTTGCCAGAGATTTGGACTCACGTTCCGATCGTACATGCAACAGCAAATTAAATTTCTTGTCCAACCAGACTTAAAAGATTCCATTATTCCGAGAAATAAATTGGGCACGAATTTTTTTTCTGGAAAGAGACTCAGGTTCCGATAATAAATGAAATAGCTCATTAAATTCCTCGTCCAACAAGTTTTGAAAAAATCCATTATCCTCAGAATTAAATTGGCCACGAATTTTTTTCTGAAAAGATCGAGTTTGGCCGAAAATGATAAATGGCCATTTACAGCCTTTGCCAGAGATTTGGACTCAAGTTCCGATAGTTCATGAAATAGCCCATTAAACAAACTCCTCGTCTAACTAACTCAAAACGGATCCATTATCTCGAGAAATAAATGGGCCTTGAATTTTACTCTAAGAAAAAGGAGTTTGACCAAAAATAAAAAATAGCTATTAACACCCCTTACTAGAGATTTGGACTCAGGTCCTGATAGTACATGTAATAGGTCATACGATTTCTCGTCCAACAAGTTCAAACGTAATGCATTATCCCGAAACAAATTGGCCACGAATGTTTTTATCTAAAGTAAAGTTTAATTAAATAATTTATTAAAGATTAACACCCTTTGCCAGAGACTTGAACTAAGGTACCGATAATAGATGAAATAGCTCATTAAACAAAACTTCCAACAAGACTTAAAAGAATCGATTATCCCCAGAAATAAATTGGCCACGTTTTTTTTCTGGAAAGATCGAGTTTGGCCGAAAATCATAAATGGCCATTAACACTCTTTGCCAGAGATTTGGACTCAGGTTCCGATAATACATGTACATGCAATAGCTCATTAAATTCCTCGTCCAACAAGACTAAAAAAAATCCATTATCCCGAGAAATAAATTGGCCCCGATTGTTTTCTGGAAAGTTCGAGTTTGAAAATGATAAATGGATATTAACACCCTTTACCGAAGATTTGAACTCGGGTTCCGATAGTACATGAAACAGCTGATTTAATTTTTCGTCCTACTTTCTTTAAAGGTATCAATTAGCAAGAGAAACAAATTTATGAACATTTTTTTTTTGTGTTTTTGGCTTTGGTTGATGTAAATGACCAGTAACACACCGGTCCAGTTATGTTTCTCTAGTTCTAGTAGTACATGAAACAGTTTATTTGATTCCTCGTCTAATAAGCTCATTAGATACCTTTTACCCGAAAAAATTCCTTTAAATTCATTTGTTTTGTCTAAGTTCGTGTTATATTTTATATTTTAGTACTAAAAATTTCAATAGGAATCATATTTTTTTCTTGTTGGAATTCAACTTAACAGTGTGATACTAACACATATTTAAAATTTGTAAACAACTTCACAAGCATGTGTGTGACGTACGCAGCGCCATGTGTTAATTATGAAATTTTAGTTTCTTTAAGCTAGTAGTTGTTATTGTTTTGAGAATTTTTGACATTTGTTCAAATTCAATACTTATCCTTTCACACTGCCGGATGACAAGTACTCATTAATTGATATTTAAATATAATTTTTAACATATTCTATATTCGAGCATCAATATCCAAAATTCTTTTTTAGCTCAGTCTCGCCACCAAATTGTAGCTGAGGATATGTGACATTAGACTCACTCACGGCGAGAAAAAAGAAATACCAAAATTGAAATACGGTGACGTGGCAGTAACCTTTAAGCCCAGCACAAATGGATTATGGAAAAACTGAAAAATTGCAGACAGCCAATATTGGTTCATTACCGCGATCAACATCTCTGGTATCATCAATTACTTTAATAAATTAAATTACTTGTATGAATAAGAAAAATAATTTTTCAGGTACAAAAAAAATCAGGTACAAATAATAAACGTTATCGTCATAATTCCGACACAAATAAAATAAATTTTTAAAATCAAATATGGAAAAATAAATAAAATGGATAACGAATCATAAAAATTACCGTCTTCGTGACGTATGGTTTAGTTTACGTACTGAGAACAAATTATTTATTTTTGTTTTATTTTCTTATCGCAATTGAAAATCCAAATAAAAACAATTTCCGTATCTCAGTTTTTCATTTTTTCCCAGCAAAACTTACCTCAATTTTATATATTTACAAATTTTTTTATTTTTATTTTTTTTTTTAACTCTATCCTCGTTTTTGTTTGCGCCAATATTGTTGTTGGTGCCTGTGTATGGTATTGCTGGCTGTTTTATTATTTGATTGAAAATTTAAATTTTCATTCAATATCAATCGATTTTATTTCATTACAATTTTCTTATCATCACAATTTGCCTATTTATTGTATACACTAGTACACTTGGATATGTACACACGTATTGGTATATAAGAGAAACCAACGTGAAAAAGATGATTTTCTTTTGTTATTTGGTAGGTGTTTTAAGAAAATAGAAACAATTGAATATTGAATATCTTGTATGTTCAAATACATTGTATATATATTAAGGTTTTCGGTTATTTCGGCTGTTTTTATAAATATCTACGATATGATAAGAAAATCGAAGTTGATTTATGTATCAGTTTATTTAAGAAGTGGAAATAAAAATAAAACAAAAAATCGAAACATTTATGATTTATAATATGTATGGACTGAATGTATCGGCTTTGTATGTTAGTAAGATTTTGAGCAACGAGATAAATGTATTAGGATTTAGGTTGAGTTTTCATTTTGTTGTTGTTTTTGTCGAATATTGAACGCTTTTGTTTTTGACCTTATTATCGTCATACACATACCATAACTCTCGAAGAGATTATACCCAATATATCGGATTGGACTATACGAATACTTCGGTATTTCTGAGAAAAATTTTACCTTTGACCTTTTCAATAAACAAAAAGTTTTTGACTGGTTTTGTGTTCGGTTATTGATGAAATGTTTAGCTTTTCGTTTTGTTTGTGGCCAAAATAAATTGGCACGAAGCATTCTTCGAAATTTACGTACGATAAACTGAAATATGTTTTAGGAAATACATGTATAGGTATATGTATTATATGTTGTATAAAAGATAATATATTTTTTTCACGCACATGTTAACTCGTGATTTTATTCAATTTTCGATGAGTGGATGTTTGATTAAATATAATTCCGGTAAAATTCTTAGAAATGGAATTAATGGTAAATTTATTATTTAGTTAAAACTTATTCGAGAGAAAAGGTTCTGTTTTGTTCTGTTCCTGATTTAGCATTATGTCAAATATTCCATTATTACATCTGGGATTCATGTATTAATAAAACAAAAATGGTATTGTTGAAGATTGTAAAGTGTTTTGTATCGGATCTAAAGGCGCTTTTATGTTTGTGTTCGTTCGTTCTGTTTTTTTTAACCAATCACATTACGCAAAAGTGACGTTTTTTCTTCAGCATTTTTTTTATCAAAGTTGGCTCAATTTCAATATTTTAACTAAATGAACATGGCGAAAAAAAATAGTATGAGATAAATTAAAGAGAGACATACCATTCTAGTGTCATTCGAATGACAATAATGAGAAATCTATCCTCGTACATCAAGTGTTCCTGTATTTCCGGCAGGGCTATTACTCGATCAACCGAGAGATTTTGTGGTCTGCCCTGGTACACCTAGGTATTCCAACAAAATTGATATAGGATGACAGTTACGCAATCTTAATGCTGTGTTAAAGTTGAGAACAGGCTATCTTCAATTTTTACAATTAACTCGGGTGTTCGGCAGGGAGATGCTCTGTCCCCGAAACTCTTCAATCTCATGTTGGAGTACATCAAAATAAAATAACAGAAATAAAATAAAAAATAAGTATCGGTATTTGGAAGTTTTTATCTGTTTAAATTTTTAACATAAAACTAAACATAGGTACTTGTTATTTATTTCTTGCAAGAAATAATATTTTAAGAAAATCAAGGCATTCAATGATTCGAACTTAATTTAGAGTGGATCTTCGTTGCGAAATTAGATGCAACTTAGAACACTCGCTCATTTGCTGTTGGTGCTGGTCTAATAGTCATCAATCCAATAATTGAACCAATAAATCTCCCCTTTTTCTGCTTATAGTTTAAAGCATTCATTTTTATATTACAATTCTCTAAGCTAGTAGAAACATCGCCAATTGAACTAATTGCTCTGTACAATTCTTCATCTAGACTATCACGTTGCATGCTGGAATTTATATTTAGATCGACATCGTTGTCAGATTCAGATCAATTTGAATTTTCGTTGTTTACAGTTCCACTACTATTTGAAAACATTCGATTAATTATATCATTAGCATATGCAATTGTTGCGATATTATTCGAATATTCCAAATATTGATTAGTTTTAGGTATGCTGCCGGTGTGTATGTAAATTATAAGTGTCATTAAGGTTTTGTTCCTGCGTCCGATCATTCTTTTTCTTAAGTTTTCAAATAATCTTTTACCATTGTCACTGCTAGTACTGATTTCCTGAAGTTCACAAAATAACAATTTGAAATCACCCGCAGCTGTTAATTCACTGGACGCATTTTTACTTAATTCTTTTACCGCCACTTTTACTGGTTTCATAATTTTTACCACATAGTTTAACTGTAATATATTTTCGTCGGATAGGAAACGTTGGAAAAGACCTTGTATAGCACTTTTTATGCAATCCTTTAAAAGAATAATTCTATATATCTAAACAGAAGCTTTTTACCTTGTTGTACGATGGCGTATTGATGTAAATATATGTATATATATATAAATAAATATATATAAATTATATATATACATATATATATATATATATATATATATATATATATATATATATATATATATATATATATATATATATATATATATATATATATATATATATATATATATATATATATATATATAATATATATATATATGTATATATATATATATATATATATATATATATATATATATATATATATATATATATATAAATATATATATATATATATATATATATAAAGGGTGATTTTTTTGAGGTTAGGATTTTCATGCATTAGTATTTGACAGATCCCGCGGGATTTCAGACAAGGTGTCAAAGAGAAAGATGCTCAGTATGCTTTAACATTTCATAATGAATAGACTTACTAACGAGCAACGCTTGCAAATAATTGAATTATATTACAAAAATCAGTGTTCGGTTTTTATCGACATTTATCGACAAATTTTGTTCAGCGATGAGGCTCATTTCTGGTTGAATGGCTACGTAAATAAGCAAAATTGCCGCATTTGGAGTGAAGAGCAACCAGAAGCAGTTCAAGAACTGCCCATGCATCCCGAAAAATGCACTGTTTGGTGTGGTTTGTACGCTGGTGGAATCATTGGACCGTATTTTTTCAAAGATGCTGTTGGACGCAACGTTACGGTGAATGGCGATCGCTATCGTTCGATGCTAACAAACTTTTTGTTGCCAAAAATGGAAGAACTGAACTTAGTTGACATGTGGTTTCAACAAGATGGCGCTACATGCCACACAGCTCGCGATTCTATGGCCATTTTGAGGGAAAACTTCGGAGAACAATTCATCTCAAGAAATGGCCCGGTAAGTTGGCCACCAAGATCATGCGATTTGACGCCTTTAGACTATTTTTTGTGGGGCTACGTCAAGTCTAAAGTCTACAGAAATAAGCCAGCAACTATTCCAGTTTTGGAAGACAACGTTTCCGAAGAAATTCGGGCTATTCCGGCCGAAATGCTCGAAAAAGTTGCCCAAAATTGGACTTTCCGAATGGACCACCTAAGACGCAGCCGTGGTCAACATTTAAATGAAATTATCTTCAAAAAGTAAATGTCATGGACCAATCTAACGTTTCAAATAAAGAACCGATGAGATTTTGCAAATTTTATGCGTTTTTTTTTAAAAAAAAGTTCTCAAGCTCTTAAAAAATCACCCTTTATATATATATATATATATATATATATGAGATATAAAAATATTATAAAAATATAAATATAAATTACCAAAACGTACATAAATAAATTAGAGGTAGTTCGGCTAGTGGATTTATTGTCCTTTGAAAGCTAAACAGTATCCCTATTTTGAACACGGCTACAGGTCCGTCTTTTTAATTGGCCATCTGCACACTGGCATAGCTCTATGCTAGCCTGTACTAACATGCACGATAGGTCGGCCCATGAGTTCTACATGCCAACAGAGGGTCATAAACGTTTTCAATTTAATCAACGAACCCGGTACCTCCCGATGCAAACGTCGTAGCTTTAGCCACTGCGCTATTTGCTCAGTAACTTTTATACATATATATATATATATATATATATATATATATATATATATATATATATATATATATATATATATATATAATATATGCGAATATTTCGCATAAATTATATATATATATATATATATAATATATGCGAAATCAGACACCCAACCGGAAGTAAGGTTTCCAATTTTTTTGAAATTCGGGGAAATGGTAGATATAGATTAAAAAAATACAATTTAAGTAATAACTCGGTGGGGTCAAAATACGCGGAGTTCCGTTATAATTTGTTTTTGTCAGAAAATCAAATGTTCACATCTTTAAATTCGTGTATCTGAAGTATTCCTTTTCCGATTTTCACGTGTAATAGCTCGTTAAAAAGACAATTGTACATACTTTCAAGTAACCGGTGTTAATGTACAATATATCGTTTAAATTTAAGTTTTAAATAGTAGTTTTTCCAAAGTATGGTTCAATAAAAAAAATATTTTTGTTGGGTACAACTTGTACAAAAGCTCGATAGAAGGTCAAAATTTCAAACAAATTTCTCTGACAGGAAATCTTATGCAAGTTCACAATTATTCAAAAAACAAAGTATGCAGTTGCTTAACATAAAATGTGAATGTAAGCTTTTTCACTCTTTTTCACGATTGTTACCAATCGACTCTATATTAGTCCTATAATTATTTTTATTTGCTTATTTTAATTTCTTACCTAAAATTTATTTAAATCCAAAACAATAACTTACATAACACAAACGAAAAATTATTTAATCAAAAGTACTAAAGAGTGTTGGTAAGTGAGATTAAGAAAGCCATCAAAATAATTATAGATAGTGTACCTGGACTACGTTTATTTTGGCCCGAATAAAGGACTGGTATGATGCAGAATTAACTCTAATGAATCCAATTCTTCTGCCTTAAGAGAAACGCCGTATTACAAGATCCCAGTCCAAGGCAGCCTGAAAATTAAATTTAGCAGAACCAACATCGGCGATATCTTATACATCATTACCAAGAACAGAATTCAACATCGGCGTTACCAATACATGAAATGTAAATTATACATACACGACGGAATTGGGGGTGCTTTCAAACAAAATGCCACGAAAGCCTACGCTGATCAAATAACGACAGCACAACAACTTTTCGAATGGGCTACAACAAATGAATCAAATATTAATTTTAGATTTTGTACAAATCAAGAGTACAGAAAGGTGACAAGATCACTAATAAAAAAATTTGATTCAGTAAAAGTCATCAGCGAAACTCACGATTATCAGTGCTTTGTTCCCAATGGTAGCAACCACATCACAGCGCATCGATTTTTCAATTCTGATAATTTTTATAATTTTAAATTAAAATAATTTGTAAATAAATTAATTTTATTGAATAAAACTGTAAAAGTAAGAACCAAAACATGAATTTCGTAGTTTAGAATTAATAATTGTACTGAAATGTTAAATTCCACCGTAACTTGTTATGACGTTTTGTTCTATAAAACTCGAGCGCGTTGAGTCTCCATCGTGACAGATGATTTATTTGAAAGGTATTGTCAAGTGCTTTACGATAAAAAATAAAAAAAAATAAAAGGGGAGCATTTCGATTTTTCAGCAAAATACTATTTAAAACTGAAATTTAAACGATATATAGTACACTAACACCAAAGTTTAAAACGCTTACTTGAAAGTATGTACAATTGTCTTTCCAACGAGCTATTATACGTGAATATCGGATATCAAGAAGGATTGTTGAAAAGCCACTCCATCCTCAACGTGTCACAGTCTGGTGCGGTTTTTCGGCTGGCGGTGTGATTGGACGTTACTTTTTCGAAAATGAGGCTGGTGCAACTGTTACGGTGAATGGATTACCCTACCGAGCTAATGATTAATGATTTTTTATGATATTGATGTGGACGACGTTTATTTTCAGCAAGACGGCGCTACGTGCCACACAAGCAACGAAGCAATCGCAATTTTGCAAGAAAAATTTCCTGACCGTGTTACTTCTCGAAGAGGTGATCACAATTGGCCATCGAGATCTTGTGATTTAACACCTTTAGACTTTTTTCTTTGGGGCCATGTAAAAGATTAGGTCAATTCCACAATCAATTCAAGACCTTAAAGATGGAATTCGTGAAGTTATCGAGGACATACAGTCGCAAATGTGCGAATTGGTCATGGAAAATTTCATGAAAAGGATATGGTGTTGCAAGCGTAGCCGTGTCGGCCATTTGGCTGATATCGTTTTCAAATGTTAATGGCATACCTTCCTGTTTACAATGAAATAAACATTCATTGATTTCTCTTAAAAAATACTCGTTCAAAATGAAACTTCTTATTGGAAAATCCTTTACATTAAAATGTATACCAATATTGTGGAGTACCGCTGCACTATTAATACTATAGTTATAGCCTTTTATAGCATTTATATATATGTTACCCAAGGTAACAGTGGATACCCATCATCGCCTGCAACAATAAATTGAAGAAAACATAAACATTCATACCAAGTAATCTTTGTGTTCTGTTGTAGAATTATTTAAAATACTCTGAAGAATCGGTGGATCCCCAAATAAGCGAGTAGTGACTCTACCCTGGATATGTAGCATCTATTGTCAAATTGGTTTAAAGTTTGCCCTAAAATAATCTGCAGAGAATATAATATTATTACTTTTTACTAGATATTTACTATCTCCAATCTTTATCAATCATAAAAAAGAGCAACATTTTAGCAAAACTAAAGTACTAGTCCGAGTGGAGTGTAAACGTATAATTATTAACTTTTTAAAAATAGTATTTTTTTATATTTGCGGAATGAATGCATCCACACATATGTGTGCACTTAAATCAAAAAGATACTGTTTCAAATTATCCAATTTTCCGTTATTTAGATTAAAGAATAATAAGCTTAGAGATTAAAGAAAATAAGCTTAGTTTAATAGAAATATACAAAAAGACTCTTGTGAGATAACATTTTGATACGCCGTCTTCCAAAAATCTTAAGCAATCTGCTAATTTATATTCGGCGATAACGATGTCGATTTCACCTCTGGCGGTAATTTACTTTTAAGTTCATAATATTTTTAATATCGTTTTAATATTTATTTTTTATAAATCTATTAAACAATAATATTTTAAAAGAAATATCTTTCTTTGACAACTGGAATATGTTTTTGGACATATCTTGGACATAGCGCTCCTTGTTCCTTTTCGATTATTTCTTGAAACGTCGGAAAAAGTTAAAAAATGGCTTATTAAATTCATATTTTATATTAAAAATTTTATAGTAAATTTATTTAACATATACGAATGAAAGTCCCCTTCCATCGAATTTAATAATACATAAAATTTTAAATGGGAATCGGATATTATATTCCCGACGAGGTCCCTCGAGGTGCTAATGAAACAATACAAGTTACACTAATAATATTGGTTTGTAATACATAATATCGGCGATGATTGATTTGTCTGGCCCAGTGCTATATTTAGAACAAATTCGACCGTTTAGCTTGTTTCTTGTGTTTAGCAGTATACTAGAAGTAGTACTATTGCTACATTTATTTAAGTATAAAATAAAGTTCACACGTAAAAATAATAAATTACAATTTTAACTCTTCAGTTTTTCGTGTACGATTGTTATGAATTAAAACTGGAAAAAATTCGTCGTGGAATGCTAAACTAAAATTGTCTTTTTCTCCATGTAAAATTACCAAGTTCCGTGAAATTTATTACCACAGAAATTTTTGTTTCACCATTAGTAGAACAAGCTATGATTGTCTTCGATATCTTCGAAATTTTCTTTCTCCGATTTATGTGCGTTCGCATTTTAAATACAATTTCATGCAAATTTCACACTATCCAATTATAATTTTATAAGGAAAAACAATCCAATTATGTATGCACAGTTTTCATCAACCAAATTCTCAAAATCGTTGCATATACGTGAATAAATCAAATTATTATTGTTCTGCTTTATACTGGGTATATAGTGTTAATTCATTCAGTACGACGCGACGGTGTACCACGAATAGTGGATAAATAAAATGTTTAATGTGAAAAATTTTCAGTGGTTTATATAATATGGGGTACCAGTACATATTAACAATTTTATCCACTATAAACATATTTGTTATGTTTGTGTAAATATTATAATAGCGAGAGAAATCATGCACCGTGGAAAACTGGAAACTATTGAAAATATGTGGAACGAATGAATAATTGAATGACTGTATGTGACTATACATACATACATTTATAAATGAATAAAAATGCAAATGAAAATAAATAATAACACGAATAATAGATGATGAATAAAAATAAAACACAAAAGTGGAAAAGCGTGAAAATTCTATTATTTTATTTATTTATCTTTTACCACAAAAAATTTGTTTCTTTGCGCAAATATTGAAAGTATTTTTGTGTAAACCTTTTTTTATTTTTATTTTTTTATTTCGGAAAATAAATTTTAAATTTCATTTTTTAAGACAACAACTTCCACAACGCTTGAAAAGAAAACAATTCGAATACAACAACAATAAAAATGAACATACAATTCAGGGAACACCGAAAAAAAAAAAATTCATTTTCACGGGAAAATAAAAGTTATTGTGGGTTTTTGTATTCTTATCATTTTTTATACAAACACAAGTGTTTTATTTATGTAAAAAAAAATTCATATTTTATCCGTTCTTCTTATATTATATACCTGAAAAGGAATAAAACTGTTGGGTTTCAGTGATAAATTTGTCTGTTATGAATTTGATTCTGGTGTATCCTTTTTTTTGCCTTGTGTTCGTTATTTTGTGAGTATATAAATAAATATAAAGCAGTAGGTTCAATAACCAGCAAAATATGCATATTTAAGTTGGAAGATGATGCGTCAATCTGTAATACAAGTGAAGTAAACGGTAATGGTTAAATATGTTTCAAATATGTTTATGTAGGCATACATAACATTTTCTCCAAAACTTAAAGAAACAAAAATTATTAAAAAATTTATATAAGACCACTCATGCCCAGGGATGGGCGAAGTAGATTACGCCATGTAATCTACGCAGTTGTCGACACGTAAAATGTAACGTAGATTACTTGACAGTGTTTTTTGTCAACGTCGACAATTATAATAATGTATACAATCTCTATTTTAGCGATTTGAAATCGAATGCGGCAGTTCGCGGGAGTATTTTCAAAAAGCGATCATCTAGAGGTCATTTTTTCATTTGTTTCTTTTTGACAAATGACGCATGAATAGTTTCAAACTGTCATCGTGATATTATTTATTAAGTATTGTTTGCCATTTCATCATGGAAAGACTGAGCCCGGGGTAGCGTCTACAAATTGTTCAGTCTTATTACGAAAATCAGCGTTCTGTGAGGAATGTGTTTCGTGCGCTCAGACCAAGTTACAGTTGACATAATCGGCCTGTCGAGACCACTATTTGGAATACCATCGAAAAGTTTGAATCCCAGCTTACAGTATTGGATGATACGCGACTAAATAGATGATTTGTTATGGTTTATGCGCCTATGAAATCATTCGTCCATGTTTCTTCAAAAAAAAAAACGGCCGGGACGTACCTGTGAATGGTGCTATAGTTACTGTGCCATGATACCAGAATATTTGCTGCCTGAAATTGAAGCCCGACCTCGACCACATTTGGTTCCAAGAAGTCAGCGCTATTTGCCATATAGCGTGCGAAGCAATGAACTTATTGAAAAATCATGTTGGCGAGCACTTAATTTCACGATTCGGATCGTTTAATTGGCTATTTAGATCGTGCGATACCTTTAGACTCTTTTCTTTGGGGCTACGCAAAGTCCAAAGTCTATGTGAATAAACCAGCTAGATTCGAGGCATAGCCACCATTACTCGTGTCATTCGCCAATTACCATTCGATATTCTCGAAGGCGTCATCAATGTTGTTTGATGCTCCCTATTTCTGGCATAACTGCCGGTGTGACTTTTGCACTTCAGCACTCTTTCCACTATACCCCTAAAATTTTCGATGCATCGAAAACTTGTGAACTCTTTGAAATAACATTGATTTGATTAATCTCCTGCAAGTTTATTGCTTCTGTTGGAATTAGAATCGTGTGAACGGGCTATATCGCCAAAACTTTACTGCTGAATCGTGTTGAAGAATTAGCGGCAAAATACGTCGTTATGAAAAATGTGACAAAAACCTGGCTCCACAATTGCAAATTGCTGGCCAAATCATAAATTTTTCTGCAAAGATATAACCTTGAAACACTCAAAACCAATTTCATATACGTTTCGTCATCCATCATAACACATCCACTAAATTTTGTGAAAATTGTCATCAGTCTGGCACATATTTTATCGAACAATTGTTGGTTATATCAACGATTTGACTTTTTAATAACTCAGTAGCACTTATAGCTGTCCTGAACTCGAATTCGTTTTACCATGGAGTGGGGTGTGTTAAATTTTATGGCACGGTCATAGTTAAATTTCCCCGGATTATTTTTAATGCAGGTTATAACCTTTTTGTAAAGATTTCTATCGTTGTTCAGCCCAACTTTTAATGGCCGATGGTCGAGTAAGCAGAGTCAATGCTCTTGAAATCGTGGACTCGAGTTCAAGACTCGTCAGCGCCAATACTTTTTTAATTTAAATTCATTTTTAACAGAAGCTGAGTTGAATTAGAAATGTTCCAACATTAGTACCGTTTGAAACTGAACTGATCTGCATAGTGCCAGGTGCAACATTTAATGCGATGACATTCCAAGCAGCGTATTTCGAAGAAGTAAAAATTAATTTAATTCAGAATCTGTTAAATTTTCATTTATATCAATTCAAATGGTGAGTATAAAAGATGGATTTTTCAGTAATGAAATTGTACGGTAAGCAAAGTAATGGGCGTTTGATTAGTGGACGTGAGTTCAAGCGTATTCGGGCTAACCTTTTTTTAATTTAATTTCATCTTATTGTACAAATTAGTTCAACTCAGCTTCTATTAAAATTTTGATTTTTTTCCAATTAATTGCCAAGTATAAATGAGGGATGTAGCAGTAATGAAAATGTACGGCGATGGTCGAATAAGCAAGAGTCCAGAAATATTTTTAGTTATAAAAAAATCGATCAGGTCAGGTATTTTTCCTGGGTCATTTGGCCAATATGTTGGTTTTCCAGGTGAAATGGATTCACATCCATTTTCTTTAATAGCAATCAGTAAGTCTTTTCCTTTAATTGTAGTTAATCTAGAACCCCAGTGAGCGCAATCTACTTTAAGTGAAACAATTCTACTGCGAATTTCAGATATTGTTTTGTTTCTGCACAACTGGGCTTTTTGGTGAACATGGTACTTCACATTAAATCATTAATTTTACCTAGACAGACGACATAAATTGCAGGAGCGTTCTGCAATCTTAGCAAACTGTAAGAGTTTAAACCAAGGAGTGGATACTAATAGTTCTAGGTTCAAAGATCTCCGTTGGAGATGAAGCTTGAAACGTACATGGCCGGTAATAAGTGCGACCAGAATTCTGAGTTGGTTTTCTTTTAGGGATAATACTTATTTAGTGAACCTCAGGTTGGGTTCAATAATGAAATGTTTTGCCTTTCGACAGCTAGGAGTAGAACGCTCCTTCAGCCCCAGTTCAAGTAGAGCGAACGCCTCAATAGCGTCTATACCACCATTGAAGGATTGAGGAATTGCTAGTTCGGGGCGAACAAATTTACTATGCAAATCAGCTTTCGCTAAAAAGTCAGCAACCTCATTTCCCCCAACGCCACAATGAGCAGGCACCTACATGATCCTTACTCTCGTATTAAAGCAAAGGAGATTAATGGAGTGCTTGCAATCTTTGGACACAGTCAAGGGATTAATTAGGGTATTAAGCACGGCTTTACTATCTGTGCAGATAATATTATCCCTCCCTAAACCGCTAAACTTAAACGCCTTAATCGCACTATGCGTAAGTGCAGTTAATTCAGCTTGAAAAACCGTGCAGTGTTTGCCCAGACTACCCGAGAATCTTAGCTCATACTTAGGACAGTAAAATTCAAACCTTGCACTGACTTCCCAACGAGGGCCATCAGCAAAAAAAAACTGTCGACTCAGACAGCTGTTTATAGAAATCCAGAGATAGCCACCATTCTCTCGAAGGAAAAACGGCAGAGAATGAATTGGTGAAGTTAAATTAATGGTGAATGACAAGCAATAGCCTATCATTCACCATTTCCAGCTGCGGAATATATGACTGATACTTATTAAGAATCTGTCTAGGGACTGGTACGGGCAGTCCCGAAGACATTCCATGCCCCAATGCACTTTAGTCGATACGCAGCAGAACACGCTGTACCAAGAATGCGGGACTGCAATTCGGGCAGATGTAGAATAGACTCCATAGCAAAAAGAGGAGCAGACGACATAGCCCCGGTTATAGCCCTACAAGCTGTCATCTGCAATCCATCCAGCCTTGCTACCGAAGACCATAAGGGTAAAACCAGTGATTTATAGATGAACGACATCATTTTGGAGGTCAAGCCTCAGGAATTGCCAAAGGCTCTTCTGCATTGCTAAAAAAATAGCAATGGCCTTTCGCAGCTAATAATCAAAGTGAAACTTCCAGGAGAGTTTACCATCTAGAATGACACCTAGGTGCTTAACGTGCTCTGTCCTTATGATCGCTCTACCAAAGAGAGTGGGAACAGACAGATTACCACTGTCTCTATACGTCTCGTAAAGACAACCAGATCAGTCTTTGAGGGATTGACGTACAACCCCTTTTCAAGATACCAATCATCTACCAAATTAAGAGAGTTCTGCATAAGATTAGATAAGACGTTCAGGTATTTACCAGAAACTGTCAAAACAAGATCATCCGTGTAGCTTTGCACGATAAACCGAGATCGCTGCAATTTATCAAGTAGTTCATCGATAACCATGAACCACAGCAATGGTGAGAGAATCCTACCTTGCGGGCAGCCGTTGCCTACTTTGACGGACACTGATTGTCCATCCAGCTCAGGCTAAATTATCCGAAAGTTAAGCATGGAATCGATGAATTTGAAAATTGTTTGGTCAATACTAAAATTGGTACACGCACTTGTGATCGTCGAAAACGGTGAGCTATCAAAACTCCCGCAATGTACAGGAAGGTGCCTACTAGAAACTCTTTGTAGTTAAGTGATCTTCCGATCCTAGTTACGGGTTCATGGAGAGCAGTTCCGCAGGGCTTGGCAGCTCTGTAGGCTTGTTGCTTGCTACTAAGAGGGGAGATGGTTAAATAATTAACACTAATAAATCTGTCGAGGATGCTCTCTAAACCTTTAAGAAAAGTAGAGGTCAGACTAATGGGCCTAAAACCCTTTGGATCAGTATAATCCGACTTGCCAGCTTTAGGTATGAATACTACTATACTCCTGCTCCAGGCGCGCAGTACAATGCTAAAAACAACATGGCCTAGAACAGATTGAGCAGGTAAGTCCTGATGTGTAGAAAACCATGCTGTAATTCAGCAGGGAAAACTGCTTCCGGATCACTCGATTTGAAAGGTGCAAACGAGAAAACACTCCAGCGTAAAACATTAGTGGTCAGCAGCCTACGGGCTAAGTTCCAATCCGGAGTACCGACAAAGATGTCAGGTGGCTCGGAGGCAACCACATCCGAATCAACAATGTCACACCCAAGAAAGTGGACAGACAATATTAGCTCACCGAATTCTCGACTGCACGAGATTTGTTTGCCGGAAGGTAGATGAAGATTATCGAGTCTACACGTATCATTCTTAGCCAGAGTTTTGTTAAGTCTGGCGACAACAGATAAGCTGTCAATTTCTTCACAGAAGTTTTTCCACGCAGTCCTGTGCGCGCTGAAACGCAAAATCGCCGGAACAAGGGCGCAAAAACGTACTTGCAATTTTTAATGAACATATAGTAGGTTCAAATTATATTTTGCGCCAGATCATATCTAATCTGAAAGGGCCATACATAATTCTCAAAAGAGTCCAACCAGCATAAAAAATTAAATATGTACTCCGGAGGTTCATTTTTTCAAATGAATTCATTTTATTTTTATTACAGAACAACAAATAAAAAAGATTATTGAATGGTTAATTTGGGTCTTTTAACGTAAAAACACACTTAAATTTGTAGATACCTTAATTGATTTGAACCTCAAAATATAAATTTTGATAGGTTTCTGAATTTAGAGCAGGTAAAATTGTTCATACTCATCGACTCATTAAAATCCATAAAAAACCCCAAAACTTGCACTTTTCATTCATCAGACGATGTTATTCTACCAAGCGTACATAAATAAGTTGACTTCTTAGAGAAAACTTTTTGTTCGAAAACAACTTCAATAACTTGGTGAGCTTATAACGATTATTCCGGTTATACTGAATAATCCATATTTCTGATCTACTCTAAATATGTCATTTACCGGGAAATCGATTTTTAAATAAATTTTTCATCTCAAACAGATTGAAATTTTATCAGGTTGTTAAGCAAACTTTTGTTTTACAGAACCATTGATATATCATCAAAGTTTATCATATAAGTAGAAAGTAAAGCTTTTAAAACAGTTACCGTCTAGACAAAAAAATTCCATAAAATTAAAATAATGATATTCATAGAGCAACAAAACCGAAATATATTATTGTTCGTAAAAGTTTTTACCTCACAAATCTGATTAACCAACTATTATACTATTGATACATATGGATTTCTTAATAATCATAACGTGTTATGCTTATGATCCTAGTGCAATGTTTTAGTCAGTATCTAATCCTATATATTATTATACTTTCCATGTAAATTCCAAAAATTAAACTTTTATCTTACGTATCATTCATAACTTAAACTACAAGAATCCAACTCTCTAGAAAATATAAATTTTACAAAAAATTGCTAAAGTTTTAATAACAATTTTTCTCATGACAACTACACAACTACATACTTAGCTTTTGATTTTGATACGAGCATTTACCTTTTATCCATTAAATATTGTTACCAGATTCACTAAATCGATACCATGAAAACGACACATATTCGTACAAATAAAATCACTTCATTCGGTTTAATTCTTTAATTTTTTTTAAAGAAGTATAAATAGGTATGGTCGAGAAAATAACATGTAGCTGAGCGAAATAATGAGCTTCTACTAAGAATTCTATTATAATTCATCCCATTCAATTATTCAATGCTGCTTGTTTTAGTCGTGGCGCTGTTCTTAGAATTTTCATTTATAAAAATCTGTTCATTTCAATATCAAATTATATAATGGCATAAAGCCAAAAAATGTATGTTTCTACATTTTATGTACATCCATATATGTATGTACATCCAAGAAAAAAATGGAGTGGAGAGGTAAACCATATATATATATATATAAGTATACACACACACACTACACAGGAGGAAAATATTATGTACTTTTGAAAGAACAAAATACGAAGAGTTTTCATTTTATATTCCTGTGAAGGAGGTAAAAACATAACAATGTAACACTACATACATACATACCCACCAATTTGCTTTTATTTTAATTTAATTTGGTCGTTGTTGTTGTGATACTACTCTTCTTGTTTGTCTTGTGTTTAAAATTTTTCAAAACAAAAATTCTTTATTTTAATCGAAAAACGTTGAAAAATGTTTTTATTTTGTAAATTATTTTATTTATTTTTATTTTTGTGTTCCAAATGTTGAACAATAAACAGGGCGTTATTTTAGTATAGATTTAGCGAACTTTTCGTTGATAATTTAAGCTCTTAATGGTTTTCTCTGCTATTTGCATGCAGGGGCAGTGGCATTTAGAGTTAAGTTGTATCTTTTTTTTTAAACTTCTGTTTTTCTTTAGTGGTGTCATTGAAACAAATGATTTTTATTATCCATAATACTTATAATGTTTATAATTGTATGTAATAATTGTGTATAGGACGGCAGGACGGCATTTCATTGACCTCATTATATGTAATTTAAAGATAAAATTAAAATTATGTTTGTATATGTATTATAATAAAAATAATAAAATACCGTCTAAAATTATTTCCGTGTTAATAATCGGCACTTGCTCCAAAAGACAGCAAAAGGTGGTTATTCCGATACTATAAGACACAATTCCTAATACCGGTAGCATTCATTCGGAATTTTATCTTAGATTTTAGATATTGAAATAGACATAGATGTCGTTCGACTCCATATACACTCTAGCGGTTGTGACTGTTCGAATACTAAACAGGTCGTCATATGGGTCCTGTCCATTTAACTACCATGTGTAACGGTTTTGTATTTTTCAATATGTACAAATCCACTGAAAACGGCCAATAATTCGGTTTAGTATTACGTTATTTGAAACCCCTAAAATTTATATGGAGTCGGAAGACATTTGGGGGTATCTTCAAAGAAAACGACATATTCTCAATATGCCAAGTAGGTTAGGTTAGGTTAGAGTGGCTGTAATGGCACATATTACTGTGATATATCCCGCACCTTACAGTTTTCGAGATCAGAGAAGGCTGTCTATTAAGCACCTACCCATATGTTTATGTCTTCTGTGTGCTAAAGCCGAACATGAGCATAGGAAGTGAACTAAAGTTTCTTCCTCCTCCTCGTTCATACAACTTCTGCAAAAATCAATTGCTTCTAGACCTAGCCTTTTCGCATACTCTCCAAACAAGCAGTGTCCTGTGAGTATGACCACGACGGTTTTCAATTGACGTCTTCGTAAGGAGATTAGTGTATTTAAGCGTTTCAAGTCCAGCTTTGGCCAGACTTGTCTTGCTACACTACTTGGGGGGTTTGTTAATCCACCTCTCTTTCGCTGAGGTTACTGCCTCTTTTTTAAGTGCTGTCTTCAGCGCCGTGATCGGCCTTCCCAAAATTGCCATTTCCGGTAGCAGGAGAGTTGTATCATGCCTCGCTAGTTCGTCCGCCCTGCTGTTCCCCATGACGTCCGAGTGGACGGGGACTCAGACTATCTGAATGTTGAAATGCTCTCATTTGATTTAGAGACAAGTGGCAAGCCAACGCCAATCTTGATGTCAGAGAAACTGATTCCAGCGACTTGAATACCGCCTGACTGTCCACATAAATTGCGATATCAATCGAGGATACCACATCATGTGTCAACCTCTGCTTGGTACACGTTGCAATAATCAGCCAGACGAACTGATATATCTGTTTTCAATTTATCACAGGAGACTCCAGCTCCTACTTTACTGTGTAGCTTGCAGCCATCCGTAAAGGACAGTAATGCTTCGGTTTCCGATAGCGATCCACTCCTCCAAGAACTTGTTGAAAGGCACGTGGTTCGGAACCCTCTCTCGTAGCATAATGTTGTTGTAACGTATAGTCTAAATTCCCCAGTTCCTTCCTTGGCGATCTGATTATCGTCGAGTGTCCCATTTGAAGGCATTTCCACTGAGATACCGCTAATAGTCGAGTGGCCGTATTCGTCGCCATCTGCTTACCATATGTATCGACAGGGAGAAGGTGAAACATAATCTCTAAGGCGCGTGTTGCTGTTGTCCTCAGCGCCCCGCTTACAAGCTTATCAGTAAAAGCTAGTCCTATGCCGTTTAAGGTAGGTGGGTCCAAAAAAAAAAATTAAAATGGCGGATTACTCCAGCACTCAATGCCACAATGGGCCCACGGTGCATACCCGGACAAACACAAATACTTACACATTAAAAACACCCAACCGTGATTTTAGGTGGGTCTACTACTGGGAATTTATATTTCCTGATAAAGAGTACCAGTTCAGTTTTGGACGAGCTGACTGCCAGTCTTTATCTGATGGCCTACCTCATAATGATTAAGAGGGCATTTTGGACGAGCTCCTTTTGTTGACGAGAGGTCTTGGAGACTTCCTTCATTTTATCACAGAAGAGTCTCCACGACCTCCTCTGTGCCTTCCTTACTGCTTTTTTGTATAATGCTAAGTCCTTCTTATAGGAGTCCCAATCATGGGTCTCTCTCGTACTTTTGGCTCTATTAAAAGCTTTCTTACAAGCGTTTCGATACTTCCTGGGACTAGTAGCAAGTTGGTTTTTGCTTGCCCTTGGGCTTAACTATTAGGTAAGCATAAATGTTATCTTATTCTTTATTATCTTATTCTTGCCCAATATTACAAACTAAAAGGTTAGCATTTATTAAGTACTGAAAAAATAACTCAACCCTGTCGATGATGTCTGTGCTACCCCAGATTGTGTGATGCGCATTACTACCACACCCCAGAATCCCACCAATCTACCTTTTCTGCCAGATATATAGCTGCCGCCAACCTCTAGGCTGACAGCAGTTAAGTCTACATTGCTGTATTGAGAGAGTAGAAACATATTAAAATTATTTTTTCTAAGAATGCAGGATCTGATTTTCCCAGAATTGCTTCAGTATATTAAGTTATACCCCTTCATTCTAAGGCCACAGATCCTGTTACTGTTTGTCTAAGGTTCTTGAATAAGAACCACGCCCTCTTCTTATCAGGTCAGTCTGAGGAGTAAAGTAGCCGACGCCGCCTTTGTATGGTGCTGGTAGATTTGAATGGTATTTAGCATACTATCATGTTGAACCTACTTACCACTTCTCACTCACCGCTGCCGCAGGTTAATGACTATTGGTACCAGTTGATTTGCCGGTGTCGCCCGTATCGCATCCCTTGGTACTTGGTTTCGAGATGCTGGCAGCTCCCTCCTTTCGTTATTCTGACATGTAATCTTTGTCTGACACCAGCGAAAGGCAGCTGCTCATCTCCTCTCCTAGTGCAGCTACCTCGGAAAGCTCCATTGGTTGGATTGTCTCCTCCTTTAGTACATCTGACTTTTGTGAGGACAGGTTGCCGTCTTCTCCAGGTTCCTCTGTAGGCGTCTCAACCTCGTCTTTTTTAAAGGCTCTGAGATTAATTAACCGGAAATCGAACTCAATTACTCCCTTAGTCACAGCAAGACGAGCCAGGGACTCCTTGATATTACCATTGTGGAAAATCTAGAGCCCCCCGTGGCGTCCTCTTGCCTTACTATATTCCAGTTATCGGTTGGAAGACTTGGATTGCTGACCCTAATGATTTTCAGGATCTCGTCTGGGCTAGCCGGTTCGGTTGACAGTCAGCCGCGCGCTCTACCTTCGCTACTGCCTTCTAGTATAGACCCACTGATCTGGATCAAATGGACCTACTATAGTGCTGCTTTGACAAAGGGATGTTGCTCGATCCTGTGTCTGTAGTCCTCAATCCTGTGTCGGTAGTAAGATTTACCTTGCACCATTTAAGAATTTTCATATCTACTACTGTTTTATTCGACATCCATTCACGTCATAAAAACTGTTCCGATTATTTCTAAGTTATCATCTTTCGAGAAAATTACGGAGATGAAATTAAAGAAGCTGTTTAACAACAATAACACTCCCGTGAAGTCGAAGTCGCCTAGACAAGCTCAGAATATACAACAGCTCGTTATGTTCAAACGTTCTATACACAGACAATGGCAAAACAACTATCAGCGGCATTTAAATCAAAACTAAATAAAACTATCAAAATTGGATGAAATGCAATAATAAAGGAACGTGATGTAAGAGTCCAGAGCTGTCTCACCGGCAACGAAAAATACAAAAAACCTACTTTTTCATGCTCTCCGAGTTGCTTCCCTGATGGAAATTCGGCAAGAGTAGCAATATTTGCTCAACACCTCTGCAATATATTTACACCCAATGAACAAATTGGAAACCCAAAATTACTCCATGATAAAAAAAAGCGAACCAATTAAAAACAAATGGCTGCAGTGAACAAAAATGATCAAGAAAAACATAAATCCAACAAAACTACATGTGCATGATTTTATATGTGATAAAATACTCAGAGAACTGCCGAAAAATGCATCAAATTAATAACATGAAATAAAAGTAAACTCTTATCGTCCAATCAGCTTGCTACCAGTACTATCAAAATTATTCGAAAAACCGCTTCTTAAACAACTGAAACAAATTTTGCATGCGGGAAAACAGAATATACCAGACCATCGTTCGGATTAAGAGAGAACCATGGAACCATGGAGCAAGTTCATTTATCTAAAATGAGACATTCGCTAAAAGAAATAAAGTACTGTTTTGCAGCAGCATTTTTATATGTTGCTCAAGCTTTTGATAAAATATTGCATGAAGGATTAATACACAAAATTAGAACACGATTACCAATGAGTTTTTGTTTAATAATTGAAAAAAGTACCTGCTACAGCGAAAATTTTTCGTATAATATAACATTGACTCTAATTTACACGAAAATTAGAGCATTCTTGGGAAGAATATTAGAATTGATATACACATCGGATTTACCACTATTTGCAGATGATACAGCAATAATAGAAACGCCAGAAATAATGTTAAGAAATCTGCAAGAACATTTGCATGCAATTGAAGCTTTGTTAACTAAATGGAGAATTAAGACCTTCGAGTGCAAATCGGTACCTGTTGCATTTACACTTATATTTAGAGGAGTTGCTTGCGCTTCCAACATAATAAAACTGCTAGGAATGTTTGCTAGGGATTCAGTTTCACTGAAAATATAGTGAACGTTTGTGTGACTCAGCTGATTTTTTTTCCACTGGTTTGAAAATTTCTGATTCATACCCATTATATGAACAATAACAGTGTTGTGTGTAAATTGCGCCAATTTATTACAACAAATTTTATAAGTCAAATTTTTTACGTCTATCAGAGATTTGTAGGTTTTCTTTACTGTCTAATAATACAGCTCACCGAGCCCCTACATTATATTATGTTGTATGAACATATACCGAAATAAAAACTCAATTTTAAAATAATTAAAAATTTAACTAAAAAATCTCCATTGTCTAATTAATTTTGTTTTCCTTATTGTTTTACTTGTTTTTTAGAAGCACATATATAAATGAAATACTTCTAAACATGTATATTAAATTACCTAAAAAAAATTTCAATTTAAACCATAATACAAAACATCAACAAAAAAAATCTGGGAAAAACGCCGGAAATGTACAATATATGTATATACACATACATATACTCGTAACAAAACATAAAAAAGGAACACAAACAAAATCATTTTCAAAAAAGTTGTTCTACTGCTTTGTATCCAGAAAAGTTTTCATCTTGTTGTTTTTTTTTTTTTCGTTTGTTGTACTTTATATTTCAATTACACTAATTACAGTTTAATTAAGATTGAAAAAAATAATAATAATTTAAATGAAATAAAATTTATAAGGATTTTTTTTTTATGTATGTACGTTCAAATTATGTATATACGTACATATTATGAATAATTTTTAATTTTAATTTTTTTTGTAGAAACATTAAAAATTAACTTGTCTGACCATAATACACACATTAATAATATGGGAAATGGCAAAATTATACGTTATGTTGTGTATATTATTGTATAGTTAGTCATCAGAAATGAAGAAAATGGCTTGGAAAAAATTAATGGTGTACAAATTAATTTAGTTGTTAAATTAATTCAGGCTACCAAATGCGAGGGACGGAAAATGTTTTAAACACGGTTTTAATAGATTTTTAAATAATTAAGTATACATTTAATTCCATACCGACTAAACAGACAAAATTAAATTAATTAACAATAACTGAATAACTTTTTTCTTTCTGATTTTACTTACGTTGGCATTTATTAAAATTTAGATTTTGGTTTAGAAATATATTCACATTATGTTTTGAAGAAAATATCTTTCTACCTGATGCACTCTTTCCAGAGCATTTTCCATTGGCATACACCTTACTCTTTAGGTAGCCCCAAAGAAAAAATCGGGTGCCATTAAATCGGGCGAACGCGATGGCCAGTTAAAATCAGAAAAACATAACTAGTTAAAAGTTTTTCAAAGTTAATTCTGAAAAAAAAACGAAAAAAATACGTAAACAAAAAATTTGTTCACTAATTAAATAATAACGTTACTTATGCGCCACCCTGTAGATCGAAGACCCTCTTCGATCGAAAATCAATCCTAGATTTCACTTCTCTGCAAAACCCATGTTATGGATCTTGAAGATTTAACTCACATACCTCTCACCTATTGTTTAGTCCCCGTCATCACGCGCCAGTGGCATATCGACGTTTTTCTGATCTTAAGCAAAGAAATAATATTAGGCCCCCTTATTTTTTTAGAATTAGGCACAGTAAAGTAAAGAAAATTTGACATGAGTTTAATAAAAAAATATATTCATTGTCTTTGTACGAAAATATTTGGAGCTAAAATTGGCTTGAATTCAAATTCCTTTTACTTGTTGACAATCCGCCTGGTCACTCTGCTGTGGAACATCCAAATATAAAACTCGAATTTTTGCCTCCGAATACAACTAGGCTGATCCAACCATTAGATCAAGGTAGTATTGCAGCCTTCAAGGATTATTATATAAAACTGGCATTTCAACATATTTTGGATGAAATTGAAGAAAAAAACCTTTCGATCATTGATGCATGGAAAAAATATACGATTATGGATTGTGTTAAAACGCTTCTTTAGCCATAACTCAGTTCAACATTTAAATGCTTGCTGGCCCGCATATGCGTCAAAACTGGAAATTTGGTACCAGAACAAAATATGGGGTGTTCTGAAAATTTTAATATTGGGACAACAAGCAATTGGTGGCGAGGGATTGAAAGTATGCAAATCGAGTCCCCACTAGACAATGAGGACCTAATCGAAATTTTGTCAGTTGATGTTTATAATGAGAACAAAAAAATTGAACATGAAGTTGAAGTACCAGTTCAACAATTGACAGCTAGAGTACTTCGCGAGGGTCTAAATCTAGCTAAAAACATAGAACACCATTTTTTAACGAACGATCCGGATCTAGAACGAACTTTAAAATCACAACGCGACATACAAAGCTGTACAGCTGGGTATCAGGAATTGCCTAAGAAACTGGTAAAACCAAAACCACAATCACTGATAACAGGTTTCCTGATAAAAGACCAATCAAAAATACAGGAAGTGCCTGAAGTCCAACTAGCCCAAAATCAACAATTGATTCAAATTTGTTGGACGTTTTGGATGATGAAAGCAATTTGGGTCCAACACGCCGTAAAAATGCACGCTTATTATTCAGTAGCGACGATTCGGTATATTTAAATCTTATTAATATATTATGATTAAGAAGCATTTAAATTTAATTCTGGTTAAGGTTTTGTCACTTCTTTTATATGATATAATTGTAATTTTTAAGTTAAACCTGAAAGCTACTAATCATTAAATACAGTTTATTAATTGAAAATAATCCTCTTCTGTTAATACAAGATTTCCCGTTTAAATATAACGGTGTTGATAGTTATCGCTTACATTCCATACGGAGCCTCAGCTGATTTATATGGAGAGCTGTCTGCATTTTTCTCAAGCCAACTAGCACTTGCAGCTGATGAATGTGATTCTGTAATGCGTAAGAAACTGCAATGCGTAAGACTCAATTTGTTTACCCGAAAGAACCGGCAATATCCTCGATTAGTGTTCATACCAGTGGAATTACATGACACAACTATTGTTTGTGACGATTTTGTTGGTTTCTGGGGCTATGTTAATCCGTAACGGAACTGTAAAGGTATACCCTAGCAAAAGAGTGTACTTCCGTTTGGTTCAATTTTGAAGAGTGGACAGAGAACGGATATCGAAATTAATCGCGGTATTTCCGTATCTTTTTATTATTCAAAAGTTCCATTTCTGTAAGCCAGCATGGGTTTTATCAAACCCATCTTAATATATAAAGCCTCCATGTTGAGCGATATTTTCAAACGAGCTTGTTTTATTTAACCAAAAAATGTGTAATTTACAAAGAAGTCTATGCAATCCCATGGCAAAACATACAAACTTATTTTGAATTGTTCAACTATTAATAGTGAGAGCTTTTAATATTTTATTACATAAAGTAATAGATAAAGAATTGAATTAGGTGATGGCCAGGGTTATTTTTCGAAATTATATTAATTAAACATAATTTTTATGATTATAAAATTGACATTAATTTAATTTATTTGCGCTTTTAAATTTGTATATACAAATATATATCTGATATATTCTAATACTCTCTTTCAATATACTGCATTCACTCCAACACAGAAATAAAATAGTTCGATTCAAGCCGCGTTCACGATACCAAAAAAAAATTTCTGATGCACAAAAATTCACCACGAAGTTAGCTATCTGAGTTGAAATATTCTCAACTCGAATAAAATTTCACCAGGACAGCCATATTAACAAAACTGAAAATTATACTTGTTTTCCTATTTTGTTGCTTTTTATTTGTAAATAAACAGAGAATTGTCATTTTGAGTATAGTTAAACAAAAGTTTTTACTCAAAATTCATAATATTTTCGTTATTAACAAAGGCTATAGTGATGAAATTATATTTCGAGTAGTGAATATTTCAACTTCATACAGCTAACTTCGTGATGAATTTTTGTGCACCAGAATTTTTTTTTGTATCGTGTACGCACCTTCAAAATCTAAAAAAAAATCTCTACATCAATAAAAATTATGATAACTACGATAAATTAAAATTTAGGAGATTAATCGGATAAACGCTGGGAAATTTCTCATTAAACCAAAATAAAAATATTGATCGTATCGATCAAATAAATGATAAAATGTTGTGTTTTGTTTTGAAGGTTACAAAAGGTTACATAATTTATATACAATATGTCAATTAGGATTAGGAGAGGGACAATTTGATCACGCTCTCAAAATTATTTTTTATGCGATTATATATTGTTGCTATGAAATAAAAAATTGTGTTCATATATTTTTTCTCGTTTTTTGCGTTGTTATATTATGATCATTATGTTTGTTCCATTTTAAAAAAAAAGATTGATGTTTTCTTCTTTTGGTTTATTTGTTTGATGGGAATAAATTATTTTGTTGGTTATGTACACAATGTCCCTTTCTTACAAATTTTTATTCCCTTTCTATTTAAGCTTTATTAGAGAATAAAGTATCTTATTTTCCTTTAATTAATACAATAAAATGGAAAACCCCACGGAAAGATCCTTCAAGTCAGGTGAAAACCAATGTTTATAGTTTCAATTGTTTTCAAAAAATTTTAATTTTGAGTTACTTTTCATTCAAATATTTCTATAAACGAAAATCATGTCTTTCCATATAAAATGTATGAAGAGAGCGATTATTTTCGTCATTTTAGACTCACTAATAAAAGTTCGTTTTGAACATGGAGGCTTGATTTATTAAGATGGCTTTGGTTTTATCCTGAACGATCAACTTAAACATATCTTCTTTTGTTCACAAATTTTATGACCTAAACTTTTTTGATTTTGTTACAGTAGTGTTTATTGATTGCATTTGATAAATCATGAATTTTATCATATTTCACGAACCGATCTGTTTAATTTACAACAGGAATTAAATAGTTTCTGTGAATGGTGTAACTTGAATAAGCTTTGCCTCAGCGTTTCTTAATGTATGGTTATAAAGTTTTCTAGAAAACGAAACGTCGTGATAATATAATATTTTTAAATTGAGTTATGATCGATCGAGTCCATTCTTTTCTAGACTTATTTGTCTTATTTTTTCGAAATTTATCGTTTAGATACCATGTTGACAGATGTCTTAACACGGCTAGTTTCCGGCATCCATTTCCACAAAGAATTTCTTGATCCGTATGCTCTAAAACTCGTTTCCGTTTGTTTACACTTGGAGAATATGTCTCAATTGTCTGGCATTCGTACTATAATAATTCCTCTAACCGTATAGAATAAATTCAGAAGCAATTTCTTTTGTTTGCGGTAAGGCGACTCCCTCGAGAGATAAACGCCCCTAATTATGTGCTACCGCCTATTTAGGCTCTCTAATTCAATATTGAACCATTGCTCGGCTGTATAGACAGGTTTCTTATGCAGTTTTCGGGCGCGAGACTATTATGGGCCGAATTTCTTGTTCACAACTATTTGTATCCAATACGTGCGCCTATGAGATCACTCAGATACCGAGGCTTCGTGATCAATCTGCAGTTCCATTGGTCGAACCTTAGTATGTCGAACCCGGGTTTTAATTCAAGTCGTGTGAGTTTTGATCAATTTTAATCGATCGTCTAGAAAAGAAAGTAAAAGTATTACCAACAATTTTATTATACGAACCAGACATATGTATATGTTAATAATAAATATACCTACGCAAAATTATACGGGGAACAAAATAGTTTTGAAAAAAGTCCTGAAATTTCAAAGGTACTGAAATTAAAAAAATATTATGTCAAATTTTTCCCCATACAAAGAATTAGACCATCGCACGGAACACGGTATACTTAGTTAACAATATATGTAAAAATCTTTTTTTATAGCAGGAAGATTTAAAAAAAAATTCATGTTGAAGAAAAGTGTTTTAACTATTTGTTTTAAAAAGACATAATAATAACAGTGTTAAAGGCCATTACTGGCCGCTTACTGAATCAACAATCTGGCTCCAACGGTTTCGATCCTGAGCTTGGTCTTCATACTGTCTTAGACAATCTGAAGAGGCCAAGTCGTTCTCTACATCGTGGAGCCATCGTCGCCTGCAACGACCTCTGCGCCTACCATATGGTGGCTCTCCTTTCAGAGATCGCGGCACAATTCGTTCCGGATCAGCACGCAGAACGTGACCGAGCCAGCGTACTCGCTGAGATCTAACTTCATGTACAATATCGGGGATCTTCATCAGATCTCTGATCTTGAAATTGTACAGAGCTCGGTATGTACCATCTATTTCGCGTTTAGGGCCATAAATCACACGCATGATTCTTCTCTCAAATGTAAGGAGCCATCTCTCGTACTCATCCGTCAGCGCCCAACTTTCACATCCAAACATAACAACGGGCCTGATCAACGCTTTGTAAAGCTTCAGCCTCACGGCACTTGATAAGTGTTTAGATTTTAGTAGTGGCCTTAGAGGATATAAAGAACGACTGCCAGCTGCCAGCCGCACTTTAATATCCTCACCCACACTGTTATCGTGAATGATAAGAGAGCCCAAATATTTGAACCTCCTCACTCCCTCAAACGTGTGGTGGCCACTACTAAAATCTGGTGTGCTATTGTCTCTAAAACCAGAGATCAGGTATTTCGTTTTGGACTCATTGATCTGGAGTCCAACAGAAGCTGAAAACTCTACAAGCGGATCAAGTATTTCTTTCACTCCGTTGCTATTCAGTCCAATCACGCATATGTCATCTGCATATGCAAGCACTTGATTGGACTGGCGATATAAGATGTTGCGCTGAGATGTTTCAGTTTTACGAAAGATGTACTCCAACATGAGATTAAAGAGTATCGGGGACAGAGCATCTCCCTGCCGAACACCCGAGTTAACTGCAAAAATTGTCGATAGCCTGTTCTCAACTTTAACACAGCATTGAGACTGCGTCACTGTCATCCTACACAGTCGTACCAATTTTGTTGGCATTCCTAGGTATTCCAGGGCAGACCACAAACTCTCTCGATTGATCGAGTCGTAGGCCTGCCGGAAATCCAGGAAAACCTGATGTACGGAGATGGATGTCTCATAATATTTAGATAGAATCATCCGCAGCGAAAAGACCTGATCGATTCGGACGAAATCCTCCCTGATAGTCACCAACCAAGCCCTCCGCCAGAGGAGTGATTCTATCCAATAAAATGTATGACAGTAACTTGTAAGCTGTGCAAAGGAGAGCTATACCGCGATAATTCTCACACTTCAAGCGGTCTCCCTTCTTGAAGATGGGGCATATCGCGGCCACTTTCCATTCATCAGGCATAACTTCGGTTCTCCATACTAATCGAATAAGGTCGAAAAGACAGTTCCACAAAGTATCCCCTCCGAATATCAAGAGCTCCGAATTAATGCAGTCCACTCCAGGTGAGCGGTTTCGTTTCATTCTCTGCATGGCCTTAGTGAATTCCTCATGGGATGGCTCCTCAGTGCAAATCTCCGCAGACTGTTTTAGAGGTGGCTCAACAACAGTCTGTGACGCATGATGAACATCAAGCAGCTCAGTAAAGTGCCCACTCCATGCGTCAAGTACTGCGTCGATGTTGACACAGAGGTTTCCATCCCGGTCCCGAATGGCGGTTGACGAAGGCCTGAAAGTATGGTGCAATCCAGTAATTCCTTTAAAGAAATTACGTGAACTACGCTCATTGCTGAGTTGTTGTACTTTCAGAACCTCGGCCTTCCACCATTCTCGCTTCTTCCGTCTACAAATCCGCTTAGCTGCCCTTCTTGCAAGAGCTGCCTTGTTTTTCCTTGCGATTGTGAGACGTTGTTGCACTTCATTATGGGCTATATTTTGTTGCTCAACTGCAAGACGACACTCGTCATCAAACCAATCATTCTTGGGTCTGACTTTCACTATACCTAAAGTCTGTTGAGCAGCAGTGACAACCGAAGTTTTCAGTACCTCCCAGACAGAGTTCACGCAGTCAGACTGGTAATTAGCTCCCTCAATGTTGTCGCTGACAAGATCCTGATATCGTTTCTTTTGATCTTCATTTATCAGACCTTCACAGTCGAAACAGACCTTTAAAAAGACATACTTATGTTCTGAAACTGCCCTTAACTAATCAATTCATGCGAATCACTAGCGAATGAAAATACAGTTCTAATTTTATAACCTGTGCTGGGATGTTCTACGCTACCATCACATTTTCGATAATCGATAGACATTTGTATCTCTTTTTTCACGAATAAAATTGTGCGCAATTGCGTTTTTTCAATTATGTTTTTTCTATTACGATCTCAGTCTATTAGAATAAATTTGAAAACTATCTCCTCATCCTCTTTTCAATGAATTTATCGAATGAATTTATAGAAATAGAATCGAGTAAGCCATGATCACAATATAAATTGCGTAATTGATTATGAAATAGAATACAATTTGGTTCGTGAAAAAAGAGATACAAATGTCTATCGATTATCGAAAATGTCATGGTAGAACATCCCAGCACTGTTCGCATAATAATAAAATATGTATTCGCATGGGCATGGATTATTTATTTAGGTGGATCATTTTTCCATGTGCCAATTGTTGATTATATTTATGTTTAATCTAAATTTAAGCCAGATTTTGTTTAATGTTTTTATTATTTTTATTATGAAAAAAATCAACGCTCTATTTTTTATCATCATCCATTTTTAAATCAGATACAACTTGAAATTTTGGTAAAAATTATTCTAACTGTTTATAACATATAAATTCGAACATCAAATTAATTAACAAATCAAATTGATTAAATTTAGAAAGATAACGGTATCCTACGTCAAAAAACATTGTTTTTACATAAATTACGCGTATTAAATCCGCAAGTGAAGAGACTGTTTCGAAGGCCCTAATTAAAACCAAATCTAATTTTTTATTGACGGGTTTCCGTTTATGTTTGGATAATATTATCTTAAACGTTGTAATTTCAACTCAATGTGAAACATTATTATACAGCTACATCACTAACAAGCTCAGTTTTACCTTCCAAACTAATGCCACTCAAACCATTATGCGACCTACTGGGAATCGATTTGCTTATCAAAATTAAATCATTCCGGGAGGGAAATACATTAATGCTAAAATTAGGACCCCCCAACTTGGAAACTAAATTGGAACCCCTATTGCAGATTCGGATTCTACGGCTAAAAGTACGTAGGATTTCTTTGAAACTTTTTTTTCGCTACATGATAGATGGCGCTGTACTAGACGATATTAAATTTTTTTCGATTTCTCCTACTGAGAACATTATGCAAACGATTCTGCAATATGTTTGCATTAAAATTAACACGTTTTCAATGTAAATACTCGAAATTAGTTATCTATCATGAATCGAAAAAATGTTTCAAGTAAATCCTACGTACTTTTAGCCAAAGAATCCGAATCTGCAACAAAATATAGGGGTTCCTATTTTAGTTCCCAAGTTGCCCCTCCCCCTCCTCTTACAAGGAGGGGCGGGGTTCCTAATTATAGCACTAATGTATTTCCCTCCCGGAATGATTTAATTTTGAATATGGTCATTTTTATCGTAGAGGGTTTATTTTCCGAGATATTTGAAAGTTTCAGCTTAAAAAAAACACTAGGTATATATTATGTATATGTATGTATATAATAACATATGCATGGCACGAAAGCCAGCCTTCAGCGACCATACTCCTGATCAAATAACGACAGCACAACAACTTTTCGATTGGGCTACAAAAAATGAATCAACATTACTTTTAGATTTTGTACAAATCAAGAGTACAGAAGGGTGGCACGATCACTAGCAAAAAAATTTGATTCAGTAAAAGCCATCAGAGGAACTTACGATTATCGCGTCGGTTTCCCAATTCTGATAATTTTAAATTAAAATAATTCGTAAATAAATTAACTTTATTGGATAAAACTGTAAAAGTAAGAACCAAAATAAATAAATTTCGTAGTTTAGAATTAATAATTGTACTGAAATGTTAAATTCCACCCTAACTTGTTATCACGTTTTGTTCTATAAAACTCGAACGCGTTGAGTCTCTATCGTGAAAGATAGGTTATTGGAAAGGTATTGTCAAGTGCTTTACGAAAAAAAAAAAAAATGAAAAGCAGTTCGATTTTTCAGCAAAATACTATTTAAAACTGAAATTTAAACGATATATTGAACATTAACACCAAAGTTTAAAACGGTTACTTGAAAGTATGTACAATTGTCTTTCCAACGAGCTACACGTGAAAATCGGACAAGGAATACTTAAGATACACGAATTTTAAGATGTGAACATTGGAGCTTCCGACAAAAAACAATTATAACGAAACTCCGCGAATTTTGACCCCACCGAGTTTTTACTCAAATTATATCTTTTTTTATCTAGATCTACCATCTCGCCGAATTTCAAAAAAATTGGACACCTTGCCTCCGGATGGGTGTCTGATTTCGCGTGGAATGGCTGTATATATATATATATGTATATATATATATATATATATATATATATATATATATATTTATATATATATATATATATATATATATATATACATATATATATATATATATATATATATATATATATATATATATATATATATATATATATATATATATATATATATATATATATATATATATATATACATATATATATATATATATACATATATATATATATATACATATATATATATATAAATATATATATATATATATATATATATATATATATATATATATATATATATATATATATATATATATATATATATATATATATATATATATATATATATATATATATATATATATATATATATATATATATATATATATATATATATATATATATATATATATATATATATATATATATATATATATATATATATATATATATATATATATATATATATATATATATATATATATATAGATAGATATATAGTACCAGTACCGCTTAAATATGCAATTCCTTACTAAAACGTCAACTAAAAATCGATAAGGTGCAAGTGGCAGCGATCCAAAACAATAAGGGTACTACAGTATATATAGCCACCAACCAATTTAATAACAGAATTATAATAAAACAATTTATTTTTAAACATTACAAAAAGTTGATTTATGTTCTTTTTCCTAAAAATATCCAAGGCTAACTACCACTTATTCTCTTGCCTTTACCGAGGTGATTGGATTCCTGAATTGTGAAGTAGGCAGTAGGCACCGTCAACAACATGAAATTTGGCTAAATCAATTTTAATTTTAAGCTCTAGTAGGACAATGCTGTACCTGACAAATATGTTCTGTAACACAAAGCATATATTATACAAATATATATATTAATTAACACACTTCACAAGAGTTGGCAAGCAGCAAAAACATCTCTCTCTCGACAACTGAAACGCTCTTTAAGCACCCCAATACAACTATCTATAGAACAACTAACCCCAATATTTTAGTCTTCGTACAATTAAATAAGTAATGCGCTATATTTACCTAGCAATCAAAAGATCCTTTTAAACCTTTTGATACAACGCAAATCGGTGTAATTACATATAGAAAGAACGATTTCGAATTATGGAAAGAACGATTTTGTTTCCAACGAAACATATTGTATTCAATAGTTCATCAAATCAAAAATATATAACACATTCACTATTTGAATGTTTTTCGAAGAATCACCTTTTCTGCAAACATATATGTATGCTCGCTGTCTTTTAGTTGGTTGCTTTTTAAGCACACACGTTCCGTCAATGCACCCTACAACGCCAGAAAAACCATGTTGTTGGTAAAATCTAAAATAAAATCATATTATGGTGTAAGCATATTTAGTCGCATCCAAGTATTTTGTGCTAAATACGTTGTATGCATTTTTCTGATAGATGGCATTACTGTTCTTCCTGATGCAGCAACTAACAGATATATGGCTCATTAATTGCAAGGGGAAATCCATCACCAACAATTTGTTATTAATATCCTAAAATATTATAAGTATAGTAAGTATTATAAGGAACATTTATAGAACATAATTAATAAATTCTTACCAGTCGCATAAAATCTAAGAGCCATTCAAATTCTTAAAATGCACGGGGAACCCATCTATTGTTTGACGTATATTTAAATCTGTAGCTAAATATTTCGGGAATGAAAATAATTGCAGAAATCTATCATCAGAAATAATGAGTGGTTTGAAACCATATTCGCGTAATTCTCAATAAGCACATTATTTTTTGTTTCCGTCTGTTTACTATCAGAAATAGTCTGAGGTCAAAGCCACGCGGTGAACCTCTCATTCTGGCGATCTACTATACATATTTAAATAATTTGTTATTGTTGTTTTCACATGAATGTGTGAACATATATTACAATAATACAAATATTCAGGCGAATTTATATGAAAATATTTGTTCAAAAAACAAAATAGTCACCATTAAGCCACTTTACATTGTTTAATTTCATTTCGAAGTACCAAATGGTAACAAATAAAAAATTGCATTCGAATTCAATTCGCAATTAAACAAATTTTCCATTGTTTAATTGCAAATTGAATTGAATTTTAAAATAAAAAGTAATAAAGGAAAAGAAAAACAAATTGTAAGAAAACAAATAAAACAAATCAATTTTGTTTTCACAGAAATGTGTATTATAAAAAATATATATAAACCTGTACTTACTCGCTCGAACATTTTGCACATCGCCGATGTTATTAATAAATAAATTCATTTTAACAAACCCATACAGTCTATTGTATCTCTAACCGCCTATTATAAAGTTATCACGTAAAACGCCATCGGCCGTGTAAACGATACAGCCTACTACTGATTTTTTTTACTGGATTTTGAATTTAAAAAATAAATAATAATTAATGTTAGTTACAAAATTACACATTTTTCAAAATACGACTGAACGCATATTCACTTTATTTTTGATGTTGTTTTACGGTAATTAATGCCTATTACGTTTTATAGTTGCAAGATAAAATTTTGTTTTTAGACAATGTGTAAATATTTGTCTCGTTTCTTTTCTCTTTCCCTATAAACTATGTCGGAGTGGAGATATTTGTGTTGCAACGTTTTCAAGCAAAATGATATTCGAGATTATTTTTTTAAACTGCTGACTTTCATATGTAAATTTGCCATTGGATGAATAAATTGAAATAATAAATTTATGTTCGGATTTTGTTTTTTGAATCCGCTGATTGTCATAGGTAAATTTTCCGTAAGAATAATAAATTGAAACAATCAATTTACAATGTCGAGGTGCTATATGCTTGCCATCAAGGGTACCTAAACAGTATTCGTCGGAGATTTTTAACTACTATTGTTGTGTGGTTGGAAAGTAGAATAAAATAATTAACTATTGTTAATATTAGTAATTAAAGAATTAATTTTCTTTCCATGGATACAAAATAAAATTAATTTATATTTATATTTACAGATGAGAAATACCATACTGTTATAGTTGCAAAACCGAGCATTGGACGTTCTGGAATTTACGAATAGTTTGTGGAGAATCCGTCAGTATAGGAAGAATTAACTAGACAGGACATTTTTTCCAGTACCTTAAACTAGAAATCATGCAACTAGTGGCAAGTAAAATTAAAATGGAGAAAAGTTATTTTATTTTAAATTCATATACAGAATCGTTTGAGGAAGGATTTGAACAATACGAAAAATAAAATTCCACAACAACAAACGCACCTATACCACCCAAAAGGTCTTTAGCAACCGCAACCACAACTAATGATAAGCCACAAAACTTTATAAAATATTCAACACAGGAAAACTTTTGTCCTAATTTATATAAAGAATCGTCCCATCAAATCAGCAAGATGAAATACAGCAAGATTTCGATTATTTTGAACCAACAACATCCTCAAATTTTACTCCGCTAAATTACTTCAAAATGCTTCAAACGTAAACGTACGTTTACAGCATTTTGAAGTAATTTAAAGGATTATAAAAAAAGTAGAAATTTTGGAGAATAATTTAATAATAGAAGCAAATGATAAAACCGCAACAACATCAAATTCCTCTTCTTTATTTGGTTCTATTGCAGTTGTCAATAATAAGGAAGTAACAGCTGATCACGCCATATTCTCGACAAATTATTCTTCAAGATAATTGCATTATTTTGATTTTTAAAATTCATTTTGATGAATTTAACTTCGCATTACCAGGGGAGGCTAATTAAAACTGGAGGTGGTCTGGTAATCCAGAGTTTGCATATTAGAAATTAGTTGAACCACTAACCATCCATCTCTTGTTATATGCTGTTCCAACGTGGTTTGGTGATTTTTTCAAGGTTTTCACCTTTAGCGCAGTATTTTGGCACAGAGTTATATACTGGATACCATGTTCAGGATTTTAAGAATTTTTAAAAATCTATTTTTAATAAATCAACAATTTTTGCAAAGTTTTGAGTTGTCATTGCAATGTAAATAGCGACGGATCTTTTCAAATCTGTTTCTTCTGATAACCTCTCTATTTGGCTGTAATGATCGTTGTGGACAAATATGTAATGATATCTTTCTGGGCAGTTCACTCTATCTAGGCAACGTACGCTTTTTGCACCACGTTGGGCGCCGTTGTAAAGAAACCCAAGTGGAAGGTTTTGTGGTTTTCAGCATGCTTGAATGGTGATGATCTTGCCCGTTTCTCCCTCAGAAAATAATTAATTAATTTCAGAACCCGCAGTCAATTTTAACGCGACTAAATCTCAGGAGTGATAGGGTCGGGTTTTCAAGGTGTAAACTTAATCTTTCTAGATTTTTGAACCTGACCGTGCCGGAAAAGAAACAAACAAAAAATTTCAAACAATGTACGGAAAAAGTAAAAAAATAGGTGGGAAATTAGTGTCAGTGCCATTACTGACCTTGGCCTGGTTCATGTTGGTTCGAATTGTAACTGGAATATTGGCCCGTTGGAGCTTAAATCACCAGAGTGTCATTTTCAATATCTAGTATCGACGCAGGTAATGAAAGCGCTGTGGCGGACACTCTTTCGAGAATGCACATGGATTCAATTGAGGATGTAACATCACCGATTGATCTGTACTCTCCTCACTTTTTTTCTGTGGAATATTCAACAATAAAAAACTCCACGATAAATGCAATTTATGTACTGTTGAAAAATTTATATAAATCTCACACCGAATTTTTGTGCTTTACAGGAGGTTGAAAATTCTTTATGGAAACTGATTGTTCCAGAACTATTACAACAGGGGCTAACTGACTCTGGTAATTTCCCAACAAGCGGACATCATGGTATAAGTAGGACATCTGAGCTAACCATAAGACATTTTCATTCATGTCGATTATACAACTCGCTAGTTGAATTGCGGAGGGAGTTTCATTCTCTTTTGGCGTTTTACGTATTATCGAATACGCCGTATAGAAAATGAACGAATGTCTGTAATGAAGTTTCAAAAAGAGCTATTATGGAATTGGGTGAAACGCACTCTGTAGTAAAAGTGTCGTTTTAAAATTCGTATATCAAATTCACTGCGGATGGAAAACTGTAGTATTTAGGTTTTTTGTCATGGAGAATAGTTAAGTGTAAGACTTGCATTATAGATAAACAAATTAATTTAATTTAAAATTAATTTAAATTATTAAACAAATAAAACTGATTCTTTATAGAAAACGTACGACCAACAGTTTAAAACGATGGTGAGCCTCATGACGCAAAAACTACATAATGAATTAAATGCACCGGGACCACCTATTAAAGAAACTGCAGAGTGGGAGAAGGTTAGGTTATGTGCTTAAGTTAACTAGAAATATTTAAATTTTTTAATTTCCGATTTTAGGTTTGGAGTGATCATAAATCCTCTTTGCGCAAAATATTTCCGCATAATAAACGAGAATTTAAAACTACTGGTGGCGGTGTCAACTTGTCAAACCAATTGGTTTTCACGTTTGGAGGAGGAACTGATTCGCTTAGTTTGTCTTCGGGATTGTGTTGATGATGGTGTCGCAAATTCAAAAAGCGAACAGTCATTTAACGAGGCTAACATTGAAAATCTGGTAGATGAAAACAGTTTTGGGTTTGACTGCAGAAATAGATGAATCGGTATCATTATTATATGACGGCATCGAATACGAAACGGCCGACATTGAAATTGAAACTCTTACTTCTTCAAGAACCAAAGGATCAAAAACATCGCCGGTTTTGAAAAAGCAAATAAACATCCAGCAAACATTTTTCATTATTTATGAAAAATAATGATGAGCGTTCGAAGGAAGCCAACGCGAATCTATAAAAATGTGCAGGGCTAGCGATACACTATGTGAACGTCAAAAACAAACATCAAATGTCATTTTGCAGGGCCAACTAATTGAAAATAAACGGCATGAGAGGATGGGGCACTTGGCTCTAGAAAGGAATAAAACAAAATTGCGAATACTCGAAATAGAATTAAGAAAATCCGAATATCCTGAAATCTAGAAAGTAGTGATAGACGATATATTTGTGCTAAACCAAACAATTTTAAGCTGAATAATTTTAATTTTTTTTTATTAGATGTAAGTTCCAAATGAAATATAAATAAAATAATTTTATGAAGTATAAAACGAAATAATTTAATTTTAAGCAAAAAATGGTAACTGTCAAAAAGGCTTACATTTTTGTAATAATACAATAAACGGTTTGAATTAAACAAATTTTTATTTTTATTTTAGAAATTAAATAAAACTGTGATCAGGTACTTCAACCTCCTCTTGGAATTGATCTTGAATCAATAGGTCCTCGAAATCCGGTACATTGAAGTGGATTCCAATATTATGAAGGGCGGCTGCAACATTAATAATCCCAGATTTTTCCGCTGTATAGTGGAAATGCCGGCTACACCAAGAAGGCACCTGCACCAGTTCTTCCAAACACCTATTGTGCGCTCGATTACATTACGGCCTGCACTGCGGCTTTTGTTAAATCTGCGTTTAGGTATACATTACGGCCTGCACTGCGGCTTTTGTTAAATCTGCTTTTAGGTATATAACTCCGGCACTGGTGTAATAAGCCAAGGTGCCAGTGGATACCCAGCGAAAGATTTTTAAAATAAATTAAATATTTAGCAAGAAAATTAATTTTTAAGAAGAAAATGCATCCTTACCAAGTAATCTTTGCTTTCTATCCCCATTGGTGTACAAAAAATATTCTGGAAAATCGCTGTTTCCCCAAATGCACGAGTCATGACTCGCCCCTGGATTTGTAGCATCCACACACCGGATCCTTTGTTTATGGCCACAGATCTTAAAAATAAATTATTTTTTACAGCAACAAATAATAAATAATGGAAGCTAATACTTACTATCAGGTACTTCAACCTCAATGGCATTCAAACTATAAAATCCTTTACGATTGTAATATAGGTGCGTATTATTACCTATCGGCTTGGCGATTTTTATATGAGTACCATCTACACACATAACGATACCTGTGATTTTGCTTTTGGCAAGAAAATATAGCCTTGCTTCGGTTTTCTATTCCTCGCTCATCTTTGACGATATCCATTTTGCACATACCGCTTCTTCCAAAATTTGAAATACCTCAGATAGTACGACTGAGACTATTAGTTGTGCCATCCCAACGAAACATTTTTGGCCAACACCGTTCTGGTATCCACCTTCAGCCAAAAAAACGTTAAGTAACCGCCAATTTTAATTTCGGTGTAAGATAAGACGAGTTTACCAGTGTTGTTAATCTGGATTTTAGTTCTTTGAGAACGTATTTGAATGCTGCTTTATTCAGCCTAAAGTTTTTAATAAATCTAAATAATAACAGTGTTGTAATAAAAGCCGTAAAGAAAAATATTGAACTCACTGTATGTTTGATAACTGGAACATGTCATTGCACATATTTCTTATCGCTTTTTGGGTTTGCTTTCTATTATGCGGCAGCTTTTTATCGTATAAATTTAGATAAAGGCTTACTGTACCCATAATTAAAACACTTCTTTTAAATTTTGGACTATAAATATTCAATTTTGTGTTTTATAATGAAAATTTAATAGAATAAAACCACTAAGTTCAATGTTCAATTATCAATATTTTAATTTAAAATTTCGATCAAATGCGGATTGAAAATCCGACGAGTTGTATAATCGACGTGATTGACTATCTAAAGTGGGATGTAAACAATTTAGTCAACAAGTGCTTGGATTGCGAATGAAATGTGGCAATTAACTATACTCCTCGTCTCCCATTGTAATCGTTTCGAATCACTTCGCTTCTTTGGCAGAGCATCTACCTAGATTGTCTTGTACCTATGTTTTGATTCTTATGGATCTTTTTTATGTTTGTACGCTAAGAAACAAACTTTCAGCGCTACTAGGCTCGAACATAACATTTACATATTTATAGAAGGACATATTTCCAACATATGTATGGTTATATATCCCTTTTGAGCTTAAACTATATGTATTGTGAATTTGGTTAAAATATTTGCTTGACCATAAAGATTAATTTCATTTGCAATGTGTTGGAAATCATCATTGTTTCTACATATAAACATTTGTACTAAATCTGCTGGTTGTTCAGATGAAGGTGCTTCTTTCGCCACAAGATGTTAAGGATTTTTGATCCTTTGGTTCGCCACAAGATGTTAAGGATTTTTGAAATTAAGGTGTCACTTCGTTAACTTTCGGATTCTTTGATTGCGTGAAGCCTGGTGGTTCGACTGAATTTTGAATTGTAGCATCTAAACATTATGTCATATTTTTTATAGAATATAGTCTATGCTGTATTCGGAAATGTGGCGCTGAACATTATAGTATCGGAGTGTTATCATATTCTATTAAATTAAGCAGTCAGTCATAGACTTCACCTAACCCACCAAAGAGATATCGTGAATTTTACGTCGATCCATATCTGATTTGACGCAAATTATTAGTAATTTTAGTTTATAAGAATTGCAGAAAATATTGTTAGTTTCATTTACAGAGAAATTCAAAGCTAAAGTCAGTGGCAGTAGTATTAAAAAAACGAAACCACTGTGATTAATGCCTTGATCTCATCACAGAGTAATTATATTATGTATTTTTTTTTAGAATAAAAACAAATTGATTTTTTTTCAACCTGAAGTACTCATAAAAATATTTTCGTTGGCCAGTGGTTAAATCAAAAAGAAGAAATCGTACACAAAATAAACTCATTTTGGGCATATCATTGTTCAATACAAGAAAATGCAATTTAGCTTTCCAACAACAGTTTGAGCATGTTAAATAAATAGTTATTGTAATAATAAAATTGTTTGGAAATCTCAAAAATACCATTCGTGGCCAATTTAAGAAAAACAGTTTAATTATTTTATTGCTAAACCTGTTACGTATTTTAAAAATAACCAATTCGTTATAATTTTCATACCAACAATATCCTTTGTACCTTTTTTCGTAAAAATCAATATTATTTTGGTGTAATCTAATTTATAACGAAAGACTTCTTAATTCTACATATTTTATTTCTCTCTGTACAGTATGCACGTGATATATATGTAGTTATATTCTTTATAACATCTTCAAATAATATTAATTATGTAATGCGCCCAATATTCAAACTATTTTGGTTTTTTATTTCATAGTAATTTGTACATTTACCCTATACAGACCGAAGTCTATCTAAAAAAAGGAATTTAATTTAGACGTTTGATCGAAATTTAAATGTTTATCTTTTAAAGGTGCGATTCTTGAAATAAAAATACAGGTATATCAGCAACTAGCAACTAGAATATTATACTCAATTTATCTTATTTCATCTAACAGTTTGAAAGCATAATGATTATGATGATTATAATAATAATAATAATAATAACAATAACGATAATAATATTGATAATGGGAAAGGTAACTGAAATTGAAAAAGCATCCGCCTTCTATTCTCTCGCAACAACATCGACGACTCGTGTATATACCTATATATGGGGTTGTTATCACATATTTTTTTAAATTAAATTTTGTTGTTATCTTTTTATGGTACACACATTCATATAAATCATATGTGTTTTGTCAACAACTTATATGACTGCGCGATATTTAAACTGTAGGTACATTATTTTCCCCGTTCATATTACATACATATAAGAGAGTTGAGCCACATTTTATGTACATACATGCCGAAACGTGTTATGTACCCATTTCCCAACAATAATTGAATATGGCACTATAACCACAAACAATTTTTGTATTTTGTATTTTTTTTTGTACCGACAAGTTCGATTGAGTTGAACTCAATGTAAAAGTTAACGAAATGACAACATTAATTCAGAAATTGATCAAATCATGCAAATGATATAAATATATATGTACATACAAACACACATACATATATAATAAAAAATTATATATTAATAAACAAAAGGAATTTGTTAGTCTGTTGCCTGACAAAAAAAGATAAATAAATAAAAAGCTGTTACGTTCACGTTCGTTTTTTGGAAATATAATTAAAAAGCTAAAACAATGATATATTTTTGTTTTGTTTTGTTGAATAATAATGAATAAATTAATTAATAATTAATTAGTAGTTACTATGTAGTGTATAGTAAATGAGTAAAGTCATTGTATTTCTTTTGATATGTTCCTTTTTTTAGACCATAACAATTCTTAATAACTTGCTTTGTACTTTACTCATGATAACATTATTTGTTCATGTTTTGGATATTAGTATTAAAATTATGAAGTTAGGCTGCGTGCCATACTCAAGGTAAATGGCATTTTTGGTAAATTGTTTAGTAAATGGAAATACTGTACTAAAAAGCTCGGTAAATCGATAGAAAAACAATACATAATTTAATTACCTTTTTTCCTATTAATTAACCCAGTTCTTAGTACAGTTTACTAAAAGATTTACCAAAAATATCATTTACCTTGGTGTTATACCTGTATAAACCTTTCGAAATTATTACCAGTATCGATAGGTTAGTATGATTGAAAAACTATTAAATTAATTTAGTTTAATGTTATATGAGAAGGGCGTGAAAGAGATCTAATCGCCTATATAAGCGCACTATTCATTTTGAATACCTAGGTGCTACATTTGAGAGAAAATGAAAACATTAATGTGGGTGAAATTTAACAAATTTTCAAAATCTAATACTCTGATATTTTATAGACGTAAATAGTAAAAATACAATTTAGTTGGTTACGTCAACCAGTGTTATAATTATAGATTCATTTCCCAGACACATTGCCCTAATAGATTCCAACGTTCTCAAAAAATATAATGAATTTCTGAAAATAATTACAAGAGAGTTACTGTGATGATTATGATGTAGACATAAATATATCTATACCGGAATACAAATAAAACTGTGAAATCTTTTGTCATTTTATTGTGTCCAAATAATGACCTTAGTAGAATAATGTCGAAATGAGAAATTTATCAAGGCATTGGAAAGAAAACATTGGTGGAATAAAAAAAATTGTGCGATAAAAAATTCATTTAATTCATTTTTTCTCGAGAAAATTAAACAGACGATTTCATCTAATCACGCATAGCTTTTGAGATATTATTATTATTATTAAAATTGGCCGGAACCCACGAGGATTCCGCACTCAATGACATAAAGGCCCATGGTGCAAACCCAGGATTCTATCCCAATTCGCAAACGCGCACTGCTGCCTTCGCAAACTGAACAAGTTTAGACCAAGGCAGAGAGGACAACTGATCTAAATTCAAAGACGAAAAGTTGAATACCCTAACTCGTATAGAGCTGAATGCAGGACAACTGCACACAAAGTGGAGGGAGTCATCATCCTCCTCAAGGCAGTCCTCGCAAATAACATCATGCGCTAAACGCATACGATGTAGATGATCATTAAAACGGCCATGTCCCGTAAGAATCGCTACCAAGACACTTAACTGGCTCTTTTTTAAAGATAAAGCATACTTCGTGGACCTCAAATTGGGCTCCTTAATGAAGTACTTCGCCTTACGACAACCAAAAGTCGCAAGCCACTGAGACCTTAAGTCTTTCAAAGCGTAATCCTTAATAACTTTCTTCCCGTAGTTGAAAGATATAGGAGTAGCTGGTTCAGGACCAATTAAAGTTGATTGGGAGCCAGCTTTGGCTAAACAATCCGCGATCTCATTGCCTATGATGTCACAATGAGCCGGAACCCACATGACCGTAACTTTATTGTTAGAACAAAGAAGGTTCATGAATTGTTTGCATTCCTTGACGAGTTTAGAAACAGTCAAGGGATTTCTTAAAGAGTTAAGTACAGCTTTACTATCTGTACACAGTAGAATACTTTTGTGTTTAACAGCAAAATTCAAAGCCTCAATAACACTACGTGTCAGCGCTATTAGTTCCGCCTGAAAAACAGTACAATGCGAACCAAGACAACCGCAAAGTCTCAAATCCGTCCAAGGACAGTAGATTCCAAAGCCTGCACTGAGGTTAGAACGAGAACCATCGGAATAAAAGACAATGGACTCATCTAATTTATTAAGAAAAACATGCGAACTCCACAAATCTCTCGAGGGATAAGCCACCGAGAATAGATTTGAGAAATGGAATTCGGGTAGTAGTCTGTCGTTAACCATATCGATTTCTGGTAAACATGAAGAATAATTACTAAAAATTTGTCGATGTCCCACGATAGAACCGAAGAGATTCCATGCCCCAATGCACCTCAGACGATAAGCTGCAGAACAGGCTGTTCCTAGAATAAAGGTGCGTAACTGAGGCAAGGAAAGAATGGATTCCATAGCGAGAAGTGGAGTCGAGGACATAGCCCCCGTTATGGCTCTGCAAGCAAGGTTTTGTAGACCATTAAGCTTGGCTACAGCAGCCCTCAGGTCAACTACTGGCCACCACACAATAGAGGCATACGATAGTAGCGGTAGGACCAGTGATTTATAGATAAAAGAAAGCATCCTAGGGCTTAAGCCTCAGGATTTCCCAAAGGCTCTTCTACATTGCCAAAAAATGGCAGTAGCTTTTTGAAGCTTGTAGTCCAGGTGATTCTTCCAGGAAAGTTTACTATCCAGGATAACACCAAGGTGCTTGACGTGGTCACATTTTTTTATCGTTCTCCCAAAAAGGGAGGGAACAGAAAATTCAAGAGTATTCCTCTTCTTTGTAAAGACAATTAAATCAGTTTTAGAAGGGTTGAAGTGAAGACCCTTCTCAACACACCATGCCTCCACAATAGTCAAAGTATGTTGAGTTAGGTCGGATAAGACACTGAGATGTTTGCCTGAGACAGTCAGAACAAGATCATCAGCGTAGCTCTGAGCAATGTAGCCAGATTGCTGCAGCTTCACAAGCAATTCGTCAATGACCAAAAGCCACAGCAGAGGTGAGAGCACACCTCCCTGAGGACAGCCTTTGGTGACCTTAACAGAAACTAACACACCATCCAGCTCCGCCTCCACAGTGCGAGACTTAAGCATGGATTCAATCCATAGGATAATGGTGCGATCAATACCAAAATTGGTACAGGCAGTAGTGATCGTAGCAAACGAAGTACTATCGAAAGCTCCCGCAATATCCAGGAAAGTACCCACAAGAAACTCTTTATTATACAAGTTCATGTAGGGCGGTTTCACAGGACTTACCGACTCTATAAGCATGCTGCATGTTACTGAGTGGGGATGTGATTAGAAAATGATCTCTAATGAATCTATCGACAATTCCTTCCAGAGCTTTAAGAAAAGTTGAGGATAGACTAATAGGCCGAAAGGACTTAGGATCCGTATAATCGGACTTACCAGCTTTCTGGATAAAAACAACTCTACTTCTGCTCCAAGAATTTGGAACAGTGCTAAAAGCAATGCACGCTTGAAAAAGGTGGAGCAAATGATCTCATGAATTGAGATATTAACATTTCAATGTTGTACTTATTGAAAAAAAAATTGTTATAAGTTGTTTTAGGTAAAACATTTATTGAAAGATTTGCGCTTCACAAACAATTTTCAAAATGATTTCTATTTTGTAACAAGCATGGTTCGAGCCGTCTTCTAATTTCAGCCGTGTTAAAATTTTCTAAGCTTTCTTTTGTTTTATTGCCTGCATTATTGATTTGAGTTACCAACTTCTACCTGAAATTTTTTTGTGTAAACATCTCCTTTCAAATATCCACATTAATAAAAATGTAATGTTATTAAATTTGAAAATCTAAGCTATACAGTTCACTGCGACCAATCTAGCACAGTGGGAGCTGTTTCATTAAGAAATTGAAGATAATTTGCGAGTTCATTCATTGACACGATAAAATAATTTCGAATTATACCACATCATACATTAAAACGAAAACGTCTTTGAAATGATGATTAACGTGTAGATTTTTCTGGTTGTCCCTCATGAAGCTTGTGGAGGTTTGCTACTTCATCCGTCGTAAATGTCGATTCGTCTGTCTATAGAATGGTTGGCAAATATGAAGAATTAGATTGATTGTGGTTTCTTCGAAATACCTTCTAGTCATCAAGCGTAGAATTTGGCAAAGATTTTCTCATAATCTTCTGTGAACCGTTTCAAACATTCTATGATTTTGTAGTGATCTATCTGGATAACGGTTGTTTCAGTTTGGCCATTTCCCTTACACAAACCATAAATGAAATGGTTACTGGCGAGGTCTTTGAATGTGTAGCATTTTATTATTGCTGATTACTAACGTGCAAACATATTATTTTAAAAAAGGTTAACAATGATTTCAACAATACGTTTACTAACAATTAAAAGGTACAAATGATAAATTGTCCAAATTATTATTTTTTGTTTAAATACGTTCAAACACGATTGTTTTGGTTTTTCATAATACATTTTTTACTATTAACAAATTATAACAATTTTATTTAATATACCTAAATGAGGGGTATGGGCAGCGGTTCAATTGTTCACGATATACCAGCCCAAATGTTAATCACACTTGCCCGTGGTGCACCCTGCTAGTGAACTATATCCGACCACCGAGAACCTAGTACAATGATGTTCTGCTGACCCACTACAGTACTAAAAAAGGAAAATAATACCTGCTGAAAAGCTGCGAAATCCACCCTCTATGGAGGCTGGTCCAATGGATTCTAGGGTGAGCCATTCATTGTATAACCCTTTTGAACGAAGTTCCAAGGTACTAGTGAGGTTTTCCAGTTTGACAAAGAAAATTTTGAACTCCGAACTAAGCTAAGCGAAATTGTGAACTTTACTGATCATCTAAGTAATGCAGTTAAAATGCGAAGAAAGAAAATAAACACCTTAAAAAGGCTTTACAAGCCTAGAGGCACTGGATTAGCCGCAGACTCTCAATCATGACGACAAGAATCAGTTTTTTACTGACGACGAAGAACTGGTAAGAGAAACAGAGCACTCTCCAGAAATGGCAGTGATCGCAATCAATATCCAATGAAAGCTCGGGCAATCAACAAAAACAACAACAGGTAAAACAACTTGTCATACCTAATGAGATAACACCACGACCAATCAATATTATTGGGGTAACCAAATATGCCAAGGTAAACAAAAATGTGTGCAAAATCAATACACCAGACTCTGAAAGTTATAGAGCTTTGGATACGAAACTGAATACAGAAGAGATCGAGTAGTACACAATTGAAGATAAAAAATAACCGCCCATTTAAGGTTATAGCAATAGGTCTTCACCCAACCTGCTCAAAGAAAGAGGATTGGAGGACCTACAACGAAAAGGACTGCAAATAGAAGATGCGGCAAATATTATCAAAAGAGAAAAAATAGAGAATGAACAAGGAGTTAAAATAAATAAAAAGGGCCTGTCAATTTTAATGCTCCATTTAATAATTACAAAAAGATTGAAAACATCTACAATATGAAGACTATCCTTAACATGAGAGTTACAATAGAGCCATTCAAAAAAACACCACCGGCTTGATACCGCAATGCAAAAAACGATTCAATTGCGTCAGGAGCTTAGATCCGTAAAATGTGCTAAGAAACACACTGTGAACACATGTCCTATAAGTAAAAATATCCCTCCTAAATATATCAACTATAAAAGACAACATCAACTATAAAAGACAACATCTGGCAAATACCACAAAATCTTAGAATACCGCTAGGAAGGAAACCTATTAAAAACCAAAATCGCAAACAAAATAGGTAAACGAAAAATATACTGACAAATAATCCAACAGGAACCAGTAGCTAGGCAAAACAGAAGTCCAAAAGCCGTAAATTAAATATAATGCACAGATCACTAAGAATTGCCACCTGGTCTGCAAATGTACTATTGCAACATATTCCAGAACTAGAAACCTTTCCAGCCTTCCACGTTTTAATTTAAATAAAATTGGTTATGTCACGACTCACAATTCGCAAAGGGAAAGAGTTTTGAAGCAGCACGAATGTCCAGTTGTGAATTTCATTCCGGGAGTAAACCAACATACTGGCCCGTCGTCAGATCACTCACCTGCCATCGTGACTCTCAATGCAACGATTGTTAATAAAGGAAACCGGCATAGGTTAACAAATAATAAAACTAACTGGGAACAATTCCGTAAGCTAATTGATGACAACACCAATTTACAGTTGGAAGACGAACTAGACCTCCTTATAAATAATATTCAAATCACAGTGTGGAGTAGTTCTATCCATTGGAAGTCAAAGAATTAATTAAAGAAAAACGTAAAGTACGAAAAACCTGGCAGAGGAATCCACAAAGCAAGAGAATACCTAGTCATCTATGCAATAAATTAAAATTGTAATCAAGGAAGTTAAAAACAAATCAATTAACAACAAGTAGCATTACTGGCCAAAAAGACAACGATTACTCTCTTTGGAAAGCGACAAAAGAATTAAAACGACCAAAAATGCAAACAGCACATCTTGAAGGTACTTTCTAACTCCTACCTCGGCAAACAAGGGATGAAAATATAACACCAGTAATTAAAGTGGATGAACATAATATAACAATGTAACCCTACAAGAGTTAAAATATGAAATAATCAATAATAACCTAAGTACAAAATAATCTCCAGGATATGACTTAATTACACGACAAATAATTAGGGCGTTACCCGTAAAAGGTTTACAGAAACTACTTCATATAATCAAAAAAGTGTTCAGACTGAAACATGCCCCACATCAATGGAAGGTAGCAGAAGTAATAATGATACCAAAACTAACTAAATCACCACAAAATTCCGATCCCGTTGCTCCCAACAATATCAAAAACATGGAAAAAACTACTACTCAAAAGACTCAAACCAATAACAAGAAAAAGAAATTGCATTCCACCTCACCAATTTAGATTTAAAGAAAATCACTCCACTATAGCGGAAGTGCACAGAATTACAAATATAATTGGAGATGTACTTGAAAACAAAACGACATGCTCTAGTATCTTCTTGGATGCTTTCAGCTCAAGCATTTGACAAGATATGGCATCAAGGACTAGAATATAAACTACATCAGAAGAATACCTTTAATTAAAAAAAATATCAGTAGAAATACCACACGGGTTCAATCTTAAATTTGTTAGTTCAAAAAATTTGGTAAAAATTCATTATTTAGTTTTGCTTATATCCATATGTACGAGTATATAAAACAAAAATAAAATAAAACCTGAATTAAACTTTGAAAATTTGATAAAAAACTAAAATTAAATTTTGTTAAATGTTTTAAAAATCGAAAAATTTGTTAACAATTCGTAATTGGATTTTCACTTAGGTACATATTATTCTTATTAAATTAAATAAAAACAATGTTTCTTAAACCTTCTTAGAAAATACATATTTTATAAAATTTTATTTTAAATTGCAGGGTTAGAAATTTTGCTAAACAATTCATAATTTGAACTTGAATTGCACGTTCAAACTAACTACATCAAAAAATAGTGAGCATTTGCAAAATAAAATAATTTTATAAAATTTTGGAAGATATCATTAATAAAGTTTTAGAATTTTATTAAAAATATTATAAATCGAAAAATTTGGTAACAATTTGTAATTTACTGTGTAAATGTCTTGGGTAAGCGAAGCAATCCTGAAAAAGTGTGAATAATCCATAAAATGTAGCAGTATCACGAAAATAATTAGAACTCGTAGATTGTAAGCTAATTGAGCAAAATGCACCAAGTGATAAATATGGCTAAGAAACAACTACTCAATATTCCTACCAGTTGCCGTATTCTGATTTTCCCAGCGAATTGGGAATTTTTTACGTTTCTCTAGCAGTTGGGAACTATATTTTCTGAAAGTGTATTCTGGTGATTGGGAATTTTTAAAATAATTATAAATTATTTTTTACGATTTTCAAATATTAAAATAAAAAAAAGATAATATTTGTTAAATTATAATTCTTAAATATACGAAATGGCGATTACAAACAGAGTAAGCACAATAAACTTGAGTTATAAAACATATAATAAATTGTTGGTGCTATTTTACGACAAAAGATCAAATGTTGACCTACAAATGCTGAATCTCTTATGATAATTTTTAGAGTAAAAACATATATAGAGAGCAAAAGGAGATGATTGTCACCATTATGGAAGGTGATTTTGATTTGGCGATTGATAGGTATATGTCACAAACAGTTTCTCTAGAGACATAAAATGTATATACACTCAACGAAACATTTATAATGCCAGGAGTAGTCGGGACACCTGGGGCGGTCTTTTTTTGTGACCTTGATTAACACTTGGGTGGTCTACTTTTTTGACCTTGAATTTTACCGGAAGTAGGTTAAATAATAAAAAATGAAAGTAGATCGAATAATGAATGAGATAGTGTAAATATTTGGTCGATGGAAAAGTGAAATCATCCGTTTAAATAATAAAAAGTAAAAGTGTTCATCATCACTATAAAATAAACACGATCACAATTAAATGGTATGGAACGTTCAATTATAAATTAAATTACTTCTGTCAAAACAAATAAATTGCTTTCAACGACCCCGTTGGTGCCAATTCAGGATTTTCCAATCGGAAAATCGAGCTTTGAGGAGTTTTCCTTCATCAAAGCTCAATTGCAGTAGTGTGATCTGTGATGAAACAGATACTTTTAAGCTCCTAACTTCTTTGTCAAATTTGTAAAATCCTAAGTCCCGAATTCTAATTAAAGGTTGCATTTTAGACGATTTTTGTTGCTGTCAAAATAAAAGATTTTATAATAATTAAATAGCTAATATTAAAATATTACCAATGCACTCTTAAGTTTAAACTTAAGTTAGCTAAATATTTAAGATCAATTATGTAAGTAAATGTAAGAGCTGATTAGTTGTATTTTCCAAGATGTTGTTATTGCCGTGTTAATAATTTATCAGGATGATATCAAGGAGTGGTTACGGTTAGAACGTGGCTGAAGCTCTAGTGGTATTACTGACTGGTGTTTGAAAAAATTACGTTATTAAAAAAAATAATCAATGTTAAAAAAATAGCAAATAGGGAATTCAATGTCTCTAACATTACTTACAATTACAACGAAGATCAACAATACTAAGATTGAGAGTCTTTGTTCTGTATTTGTTTTTGTGTTTTACAGCCCAAAGCTAACATTTTTTTATTAATCATTTTCTAAGTTAGCCAATATCATGGTTTGATTATCGGGAAGGAACCAAAGTAAATGGAAATTAGAGCTGAGGTACTGTTGACTAGTTTCCTTCCTTCAACTGGCCAATTACTCCAGCGGTCTAACGAGATCCATCCATGGCAATAGAAGGTGTAAAAACAGATATAGAACCAATATATTCTCATACTCATGACTTCCAGTCATGTTACATGAGATTTGTTGGCCACCACTGTGCTAGCGTTGATAATGTTTTGACAGTTGTAATTTCCGCTGTATAAATAAATGTGGCACTTTTGCCGTACAAAATGTATGTGCCAAACAAAGCTAAAATCGAAAAAAAAACGTATGGCCAAGTTTTTGTATGGAAGGCCATTTTTTCACAAGAGTGAGTTGATACCTTGTTGACCATCACATGATAACTTGTTAATGTACTCGTGCTAAAGTTCGCAAAGGCGACAGATTTAAATATATTGCGGAAATTCCAACGGTGAAAAATTTATAAACGTTGGTGGCCAAAATGGTCCTTAACTCAATCGGTATGAGAAAATAGCCATTCCTACAAAAGCTTGCCCATACAATTTTGCTTTTCGATATTAATTTTCTTTGAAATGTTGGCAAAGGCGACACATTTATGCAGAATGCGGCAACTGCAAAGGCCCAAAAGTTTTCAAAGCTGGCGTAATAGTTGCTTACATTAAGACAATGCGCCAACGAATTACACTTCGAATTGCTTCCACATCCGCCATATTCTCCAGACTTAGCCCCCTGCGACTATTTCCTGTTTCCGAACTTGAAGAAATGCCTCAGCGAACAGAGATTCGGCGCTAATGAGGAGATCATCCATGCAACAATCGCCTATTTTGGAGGGTTGGAGAAATTATATTATTCGGAAGGGATCGAAAAATTGGAAAAACGTAGGATAAGGGTATCGAGCTATAAGACGACGACGTTGATAAATAAATTTGTTTTTTGGCCGAAAATATTATTCCATGTTTTCTTTTTACCACACTTCATACTCCGCCCTCGTATAAATCCTGGGATGAACCAACTATATAAATTATATACATATATGAATATTTTAAATGTCTGGATTATTTACACTTGTGTTATCGGAGGGATTTTTAAAAAAATCCTGGGATAACTTCAAGGGAGTCACTATCCCATATCCTCTATATTCATGTTTTGCGAACAATCAGAACAGAACTTTATTTACAGTATGGCGTCGTAAATAATTGTTGTCTAACATTTTCATTCGGTGTTTAGTCGAGTGAAAATTTTTTAAATCGGTCTTGTAACTAAACTTGGCTGATCAGTATCAGTATCACATAATTGCGTGTCTTAATCACTTGTTTAAGTCTTTTCGGAGTTTGTATTGGAACAACATTACACGATCTGTCTATTTATTAAGTGTATAGTTTCTTTTGATTGATTTTAATTACAAAACTATATTTATTTATTTTTTATTAGTTATAATCAGTGCTCTCGAAATTACTACTAAGGGAGTAAAAGTACTACTTTCATTACTGTCGTACTACTATACTCCGCAAATCATATTTACACTCCCCTGCTGGATAATCTAAAACATAACACAGCCACACACATAACTATTCATAATAAAACAAACATTTTTAAATTTTCTTCGTTTTGTATTTGCATTTTAAACACACACATACACAATTATATAAAAAAAAATGTTTATGTTACTCTTCTACTACATGCTTTTGTCTCAGTTCCTATAATTTGAACATCATTGCATTGCATTTAACAATCTTGTGAAAAGAAGAAAATAACAAAAACAAAATAAAATATAGATCGAAAACCCTTTTCGAACTTCCTCTTCTAATTCACTTTTAAATGTATAAATTTTTTGATTTTGTCTTTTTCTACATTTGTTTTACTAACGAAATTACACGTGAAACGTGTGTCTTAGGATAGTACATTGCATTTCCATATTAAAACGCATTTAGTTTGTGATTTCGCATTGAAATGCAATTATTTCGATGAGTTTAGTAAAAATAGTTAAACTTTTACGATAAAAAGATGGATAAATATCTAATTAAATATAGAAAAAATACAAATGTGAATGTTAGTGTCGAAATTGAAAATATCGCTGGTTCATCATCATCTGAAAAAATACCGGTAAAATCAAGAGAATCATCACCATCAAATTCTAAAAAACGAAGAGCTGTTGATGATGGAATCGAAAGTGAATGTAATTCTGTAAACTTAAGAAGGGTGCTTCAAGATGATAAAAACAGTTTAGCCGACAATGGAGAAAAAATAAACGTATCAAAATCAATAAAAAGACAAAAGTTTCGCTCAGTTTGGATGAAAACATATAATTGGTTGGAAAAATCGATTGGGTCAGACGGGCTAGAAAAACCTATATGTAAGTTTTGTAAAAAACTTTTAACTAATAATATAGTGCATATTTCTAGACACGGCAATTCTGATTATCATAAAAATTGCATAAAATCGTTAAAAAATCAACCAGCCATTTTTAATTCTGAAGAATCTAGAGCTTTTACAAAAAGAATAACACAAACCAAAATTGCCGAGTTACGAATAATTATGTTTATTCTTCAGCATAATTTGGCTTTTACCTTAATTACTCCGCTGATTTTACTAATCAAATCCGTAGCATCAGATTCAGTAATAGTAAAAGATATTAAATGTAGTACAACCAAAGCGACCGAAACTACAAATACACATATTTTAGAAGAAGGCCTCAATAATGTAGCAATTCATTTAAAAAATCAAAATTTTTCACTGATCATCGACGAAACCACAGACATTAGTGTAAATAAATGTTTAGTGTTAGTTGTACGGTATTTTGATTTTACTATAGGCAAAGTGCGAGACAGATTCTTTGGTTTACTGAAATTAAATAATTCAGATGCAAAATCGATTTATTCTGAAATTTTAAAATATTTTGAGATGACTGAAGTGCCAATAAAGAATATGATCGGCTTTGCAGCAGATAATGCATCTGTAATGATGGGAAATAAAGGTGGTGTAAAAAAATTGTTAAAAAATCTGCAACCTAATTTGTATGTCATGGGATGCGTATGCCATTCATTACATTTGTGCTCATCGGCAGCTGCAAAAAAAATTCCACAAAATTTAGAAAATTTGGCTCGCAACATATATTAGTTTTTTGCGCATAGCTCAAAGCGTCAAATGTAATTCAAAGAGTTTCAATTATATTTTAATATTGAAACACATAAAATTTTAAAAGTGTCTGGAACTAGATGGTTATCTTTGGAAGCTGTCACATCAAGAATCCTCGAGCAATGGGTTGCTTTAAAACATTTCTTTTTATCTTATCAGCTGGAATCAAATGCTGATATGGCCCAAAAAATCTATTCGAAAATGAACGATGAAAACTTTATTTACTTTAATTTTATTTCATATATTTTAAAACTCACAAATAAGATTAATATTGAATATCAGTCTGAGACGCCGCGAATCCATGTTTTACTTCCTACAATCAAAGGTTACTTCAAAACCATTTTATCTAACTTTGTGAAACCGAATGTTATTAACGATAATTCCTTAGATAAAACAGATATTTTAAATACAGATAATATTTTAGATATCGAAACTATTTATATTGGAGCAAAGGCCAATACAATTATAATTGAAGGAAGAATTTCGCCAGGCACAGTAAAGGAGATAAAACGGTCTTGCTGTGCCTATTACATCGAATTGTGTAAGCAAATCAGCAGTCGAATTAAATTCGAGGACGAGGTGTTGGTGGCGGTCCAGTGCTTAGATCCCAAGCAAAAAGCAGCAACACTCACCCCGCTGATTCAGTTATTCCCCAATTTAATAGATGAAACAAATATACAGGATTTAGATGAGGAATGGCGTAATTTAATTAATCAACAGTGTTGACATTCAGCAAAACTTCGAGGAATTTTGGCGATCTATTTTCAACATGAAAAACGCTAAGGGAGAAGTAATGTATCCATATCTTCGAATTTTCGTGGGATCTATTTTAAGCTTTCCACACAGCAGCGCAACTGCAGAGCGAATATTTTCGCAGGTTAACTTGATTAAAGATAAAAAAAGAAACTCATTGTTGACGACGACGGTAAATGCAATTCTAATGGCTCGAGAGTTGCTAGAAGGAACTAATGCTAGTCAGTGGAATCCTTCCGTAGAATTAATTAATAAATTTCATAAATAATATTTCATTTTATTATAAAATTTTATTTAAATATTTGAAATATGTTCCTATTTTTAATTTTTTTTAATTTAGTACAATGAATGTATATTTTATTTATCCAAATATGTGAAGAACTATAAAACTGTAAACGTATGTGATTTTTAATTTTCCTTTTAAATAATTACATATGAAAATAACCACATTTTTTTTTTTTTTTTTTATAATACTCCTCTTTTTGCAAAATACTCCTCTGGTAATAATATGCTTGCTACTCTTAAAATTTTATAAACGAGAGCCCTGGTTATAATATTTTATTTAAATATTAATTTATTAATTTTGTTTGAATTAGATTGACATAACAAAACAGTTTTAGAGATGATGATTATTTGGCAATTACTTGTTGTCGACTGGTTACAATTTTTATAAAATTTCATCTTTACAAGAATACAGTAATTCACACTAATACAATGTAAAACAAATGAATACAATAGAAATTACTAAACTTGATTACAATTATTACAATGGTATTTTACATTGTTACCACCACAGTACTCCCCCACTAGACTGGTGTTACCTATATCTTAGAGGTATGACGACTGTTCTTCCAGTTCTAGTAGTAACGCCAGTTGATGGTTGATGTATAGCCGGTGGTGGTAAATTATGTTGTGCAGATGATGATGTCATATCAGTGTTACTTTTTTCTAAAGATGTTGAACTTGACGGTATATTTGTTTTATTCCAAACTATGGACGGTTCCTGTGGTACTGTAAGGAATGCCGGTTTAATACGATCAATTGAAACTTTCGTAGGCTTTTGTGATCGCAAAATCGTGAAATATTTTGAGTTTTTCTTGAGCACTTTAAATGGCCCTTCATATGGTTGAGATAGGGCCGGTCGCAATGCGTCTACACGTACAAAAACATGCGTACTATCCCATATATCTTTATGGATAAATACATTTTCTTTCGTGTTATGATTTGACGCTGGAACTGGTTGTAATTGCTGCATTGCACGTCGAAATCCATCCACAAATTCGGATTGCAAAATATTTTTACTTGATATAAATAATTCACCTGGTAATCTCAATGTTGTACCATATACCAATTCTGCTGGTGTTGCTTCAATGTCCTCTTTGTAAATTGATCGGAGTCCTAGTAAAATGGTTGGTAATAATTCTGATCATTTTGGTGATTGATGGCACATTATTGATGATTTAAGACTGCGATGCCATCTCTCAATCATTCCGTTGGCTTGTGGATGGTAGCTCGTAGTTTTTAAATGATTGATGCCAGTAGGCGAGATAGTTCTTGAAACAATGTAGATTCAAATTGTCTGCCTAAATCTGATGTTATTCGAAGCGGTGTACCATAACGTGAAATCCATCCAGAAATTAAATTTTTGGCTACTGTCTCAGCTGTTTGGTCTGCGATTGGTATTGCTTCCGGCCATCTAGTGAATCTGTCGATTATCGTCAAACAGTAACGGTAATCATTTGATGGCGGTATAGGACCAATCACATCGATGTTTATATGCTCGAATCGCTGGTTTGGTTGGATTGTCGTTAGTATTTTTGAATGGTTGTGCCTATGAATTTTCGATCGTTGACACTGGAGACATGACTTTACAAATTGTGCACATTCTCTGTTTATGCCAGGCCATACGAATTTTTGAGTAATAAGCCTGGTAGTCGCTTTAATGCCTGGATGAGCTAGATCGTGCAATTTTTTTATAGTTATTGATCGAAATGGTTTTGTGATGAAAGGACGAATTAATCCGTTGACAATATCGCAATATATTTTTGCTGATGTTCCAGGAATAGAAAGCTTCTGAAGTTTTAATGAATATTTTCCGCTATTTTGCAATATGAATTTTAACTCTTCGTCTTGTTGCTGGTGTTGAGCAATCTCTTCAAAATTGATGGAAAATTTCTCGATTGAGTCGACTCGTGATAGTAAATCGGCTGTTATATTCTCTTTACCAGCAATATGGCGTATATCGGTTGTGTATTGGCTGATAAAGTCAAGTTGACGAATTTGACGTGGTGCTGATTTATCCAATTTTTGCTTAAATGCATAGATCAATGGTTTGTGATCGGTGAGAATATAAAATTGCCTGCCTTCAATCATATTTTGGAAATATTTAACTGCTTGATACATTGCGGTCAATTCCCGGTCGTATGTGCTATATTTTCGCTGTGTCAGTGAATTTTTTTGAATAAAATCCGAGTGGTAGAGTTTCTTGATTAATGGACTGATGAAGTACTGCACCCATTGCAAAATCCGATGCATCGACGCAAAGCGATAATTCGGCGTCTTTTGCTTGATATGCTAATAAGGTGTTTTCGGCTAAATCCAGTTTGCACTGTTTGAAGTAACTAATTGTTTCGTCGTTCCACTCGATTTTTGTGTTATCATTTTTTTTATTGCCTTTGATGAGTTTTTGCAAATGCATTTGATTATTAAGTAGATCATCGCCAATATTTGGTTTCAATTTCCTCAAATCATTAAGTAGGTGTGATGGCTTACGGTCACCTAACTGTAGACCGGATACTAATTTCTGAATTCTCTTTTGCTCGGAATCAGAAAAGTTTTTGATAATTGCAAGCTTAATATTTTCATATTTATTTGCATCTGGTGGATTGTGTACCGCATCATGAATTTGTGTCAATAATCTATTGTCGACCGTCGCAACTATGGTGTTGAATTTATTTAAATCCGATCTGATTGATTGTATTGAGAACCACGATTCCAATTGAAGAAAATATGTCTCAATATTTTCATAGTTAATTCGTGGAATCGGCACTCTAGAATATATTGGATTCAATTCATTACCCGATTTTTCCTCATTAGCACTCGTATTTGATGTATTGCTTTCATCCGCTTTTCCATTTGTCATTGTGTTTGAGTGTACACGTTATGTTGCAAAATGTTGACGCTGTGCTTGGTTTATAATAGTCGTGTGTTTGTACCGTTAAATTGAGTACTTCAAGTTAATGTTAATTTATTGGCAAATATGTTTTCAATATCAATGACACGTGTGTATACGCACACGAATTTAATTACACTGCACTTTTTTAACCGACTATAATTTATTAATAATCAATCTATAGTTTCAATTTAATTTGACACAAATATAACACGATTTTGTCACATTGACTGTGTATTTTAAACTGTTATGTACTCGTATGTTATAAATTGTTAATTGTTATGTATTACAGTTCGGTAAATCACGTCGGGGTCACCATTTATAGTTTCTTTTGATTGATTTTAATTACAAAACTATATTTATTTATTTTTTATTAGTTATAATATTTTATTTAAATATTAATTTATTAATTTTGTTTGAATTAGATTGACATAACAAAACAGTTTTAGAGATGATGATTATTTGGCAATTACTTGTTGTCGACTGGTTACAATTTTTATAAAATTTCATCTTTACAAGAATACAGTAATTCACACTAATACAATGTAAAACAAATGAATACAATAGAAATTACTAAACTTGATTACAATTATTACAAATGGTATTTTACATTGTTGCCACCACAAGTGTATAAATATTTGTAAAACCTAGAGAAGTTTTTAGAGAAATAAAAAAATAAAATTCGTCGATTTATTAAAAAAACACAATGAAACTATTTATTTATTAGTTTTAGTAAATTTAATAATTTTATTATTTAATTCAGTTTCATAAATTTACAGATTTTTTAATTACAAAATAAATGTTAAATTATACGTACATATATCATTTAGTTTTTTTTAAATTCTAAGTGGTTGCTAAGCTACTCAATTAAGTTACTCGTTGCTATTAATGTCCAATGATCTTAACAGCAAATGAACATCAGTATGTATGATTTCATCTTTCAGCTGAATTTTCTAAAAATAGAGTTGGATAAATTGAAAAACCTTATGGCATGCTTCTGGGTATTTTAAATTAAATTTAAAAAAAAAATTTGAAGACCAGCTTGCACCGAAGAAGTTATGTATTCTATTTCGTCAAACAAACTAATTAAATTACAAAAAAATTACAATACTTCAAAACATTATATTTCCATTTAAACTAAAATTTGGCATGTCTTAAATTAAAATTGGATTTTAAAATGAATCTTGATTAAAATTCTGGAATAAGGTAAAATAATGAAATTTATAACTATTCGTTACAACCGTATGAGGGACATACGATTCTAAAATAATTATTGCGGATATTGTTCTGGATTATAACCAATTTGTAAAGAATGCTATTTCTTTACCTATATGTATTGATAGAATTTTCGTTAAAAATATACGTCACTAAGAGTCAGTTAAAGTGATTAGTTCATTGTGATGTAGAAAATAAATCTCTTATAAATAAATTGTTTGCGGTTTCTGAGTCTTCACATTATTTACTATTACACAGATATACAAATTTCACTGTTCAGTCTAATCGAAAATGAAGCTCGAGATCTGTAAAATCAGCTAGCTAATATAAAGCGTCAAGATGGGAACATAGTATATTGATGTCAAATAGCTCTCGGCAACAGATTGGGATTGGAGGTGGATGTGCTCTGCAAATAAAACTTTTACTTTATCGCGTTAATATTATTGTTATGTGTACAAAGCAAATTATTACAATTATAACACCTACAATTCTTTTAATAGAAAATTATAAATATTACGAAATCCTTTTGATCATCCGAATTAATTATTTATTATAGAAAATAAATTCAGTATAACTAGTCTTTATGGACATAAAATGTATAAATATTATTCAATTGAATTTACTTGATCCAAATAGTGACAATGTACTCGTACCATGAGCCGTTAGATAAATTGAAATTTATAATTCTAGGGATTACCTACATATATATGTAGATATGTACATATATGGTTGTTGACAAAATTAAAAATTTATCAAAACGAAATGTAAATTTTCATATACTCGTACATATTATGTACATTACATAGAAATTTAATTAATTTTGCGCTCTCTCTCTATCTCCTACTAACAAATCAATCTACATCTCAATAAACAATTATATTTAAAATATTAGAATCAATCACTCATCGATATTGACAAAAGCTTTATAAAAATTAATTTTAGAAATACGTAAATAATATTCCTTACAAACCAAAATTCTTTTTGATGTTTTTCTTTTATATTTTGTTCAATCAAAGCGCAAACATCATTTTCAAGGGAATCTTTAAATTATATTAATATTTAATCATTAATTATTTATAAAGAAATGTAAATAAAGAATATTGCTATGTTAGACGTTATTTGTGTGATGGTGGAATTTTTATGGTTGGGCATATTTTCAAATGAAATCTTTATCTCGGCATGACGCCGAAATGTTTGTAGTTCATACGCCTTTTCTTTTCTATGCTTAACCTCTTTCCTAAGACAGTTGCCAACTATATAGCCAGGGTGTGCGGCTAGACGTCTGAATATGAATAGCCATTGTGAATATTACATTGCGCGATCATTAATAATTATAAAAATGAAACTAATAATTATTAGCGATAAATATTGGTCGGGAGACTTCCTTAAGGACGATTTCACATGACGTGATAGTCATTTATTTATTTATATGGAGATAAATCTACTATTAAGAAAATTATAAATATAAAAAAAAACTATAATAAAATCAGGTTAAAGTAAAATGGTGTTTTAACCAACGTTTAAAGCTATCTTTATTTATATACAAAAGTCAAAAAGAGTTTTGTTAAAGCTTTTAACCATCATGTTTACAGGCTCAGCATCACCATAATTTGTTCTGTAGACATCCAGATGTAGCAATTGATCTCGTAAGTTTCTGTTAGGACCTGTAATTTAATAGATTCCAGTATGGATGTCGTTATTTTATAGGTTTCACATCCAGCTAAATATGATGGTAGTCGTTTCACATTTAGACAATAGGGTATCTCTTGGTTGTACGACCAATCGTCTTTCCAGGACATAGGCAAAATACAGGATTTTAATTGTCTCTATATCATCAATATCACAGATTCACCGTTCAGAATACTTTTTGTAAATTGGTACTGTTTTTCAGCACGATTTACTTTGCGGTAGAATATGGTCTTACATTTGTTGATATTCAGGTAAAGCAGGTTGGATTTACACAAGGTTACCAAATTATCAATGTCGTTTTGCAGGCTGATGAAAATAGTGAAGATGCAAGGGCCAATTTGGGAACCTTGTGGTACGCCAAAACAAACTTCAATTAATTTGGATCTTTGATTTCCGATTTCAACATATTGAGTACGGTTGCTCAGGTCAGATTTAAATCAATCCACGAAATTGCTGGGAAATGTTTTGGAGTGATTGATCAAGTCAAAGGTTTATACCAAGTCTGTATACACAACATCAACCTGCTTGTGATTTTCAATCTCCTTAATAGTGTTGCTATGTTGTAGTGTTCCTACATTTATTTCTCGGTGGCGTTACTTATGTCCGCCACCGTTGCATATGATGCGATATTTTTTCTATGTACTGTATCATTCACAAATTAGAACAACCATTTAACATAATGAATTTTTATTAATTATTGGGAACAATATGATTTATTTATTGCACTTATTAACTAGTACAATCATTATTTTAGGTACACATAGATTTATAAAATACAAATTTGGTATTAATTAATTATTATTATTATTACAGAATTTGATGTACACTAAATTAAGTTATTGTTGTTGTTCTTCGACTGGTTGTTCCTTATCGTGTGTATCTTTCTGTACTGCCGAAAATGCATTTTTGATTTTTTTTAATTGCAATATGCAAATCATCATGTTACGGTGCGTAATGATTAGATACTGCGTGAACGGGTGCGTTCCTATTTGTAAACGTTTGTAGAGATGTTGAGTCGCTACAAACTCAATAAGGTTGGCATAGTGATATGTGTCTACGGACCACCGCTATAAATGAATTGCATATTACCCATTTAAATAATTAGGGAATTGATAAAATTGACGTTATACTTCTATAACATGAAATATCATTCCTTGCTCCAGTTTTAAATGTTGAAGTCACACTGGTTCTTTTTACGGGGATTTTGACCACATCCATATCCGAATGTTTCTAGACCTAAATGAATGTCCTCTGCCGCAATCTGCAGTGTCTCTCTATCGATACGTTGTAATGGTCATCTCTTGGTTTGGTATATTTATCGACGTCTTCCGGCTTGTAAACTGATTGTAAAAAAAATTCTACAAACATGTTTGATATGCATAGTTTGGTGATCACATTGAATGTCATATTTGCGGGGTAACCGTTAATTTCAAGTTTTGATCTAAAATAGCTCCAAGAGTGTTTGGGGTAATTTCTTATTTTTCCTAGAAAAGAAAAAATGTAATTCTGATGCTTTGTTCGGTAGTAACTTTTGAAATTTAGGTTGCAAATTGTCAATTTATCCTTCGTAGCCTCAGAGTAGTATTTGAATTAATCTTTGTTAATCTTATTCTTTTTATTCTTCAAGTTAACTAGTTTATCATCATACCACAAAAAATAGAGGTTAGGTTTGTTCAACGCAAAACAAAACTACCACATGATTTGTAAAAAATAATACCAATGTGACCGTTATCGGTATTACTGATATCCCTATATTCAGGATAGCTCGTGTTCTCACAATTATTTAAATATATTGTATCTCGTGTCTTTATACTAAAGATAGTGTTTATAATAACTTACCTTTGATGCCTTAACATAATGGAATCTATTATTTAAACATAAAAGACTAATTATTGTTACTTATTCATTAACAACAAATAATTACAACCAGAAAAAAAATATCCTCGTATTATTGGATAAATGCTCTAATCTTGCTCCAAAAATAATGTTTTTGTAAACCACTTAAGCGAAGCTTTAGTGAGGGAATTTCCCGCAATAGAAAAAACTCTCCCACTATCGGTGGATGTTGATTTTAGTGGTTTTAAAGCTGATAATAAATTGGTTAGATTAGACGTTATTTTGCGGGTGCGTTCGTAAATGTTTGACTCTTTTTAGACTGACTTGCCATCATTTCTCACTGGCATTGATAGCATGGTTGTATCAATAGCATTCGCCATTTCCGTTGCCATAAACATGACTAAAACGACGTTAATTTTGGAAAGAGGAGATTAACATGAAAAAAATGTAAATAAAAAACCAGGTGAAATGACCCAAACCATATAATCATTTAATTTTAATTAAAAATATATCCCGGTAATTTCTGTGAGAATGTAATTGTTATAAATACAAATCCCAAGAAATCCCGTTTCGGGAAATAGCGGGAATGACTCCTGTATTATTGACTATGTTATCTTTTTTGCCTCTAGTCCCGAATGTGGAAGTTTAGTAAAATAATTTCCATCCCTATAAGTGTATAGTAATCCTTCTTCTATGCGATTTTTGATTTATAAGTATTTTCAGTTCTTTCGCCGTTAAAAATCAAATCTCGATTCCAATATTTTATTCAATCTTTATCAATCTGGGTTTAGAAAGTCCCAGGCACTATTACTGCGTTATTGAACGTCTATGATGATATTCGGCGCAGTATGAGTGGTAGAGATGTCGAAATATATTTTAACTTAGATCAGATTTTGGTCGAAAAACTAACCATGAGAGTAGGAAAACCGCCAATTAATGGTATTGATAAACCTGTGAATGTTATGTCGAGTATTTATAAATTGAATGTGTCTTTAAAATCAACGAGATTATTCCATTCCAATATTATGATAGAAAAATCAAGACAAGATGATTACTTACGCGACACACTCGACCCGTTAAACATTTGCGACCGTTAGTAAATGAAATGTGTAGTGGATTTATTTTAATATCGATTAATAATCAATTTATTTATTTTCCAGTTACAAATAATTTTTATGATAATTTTTATTACAGCGGGACACATCAGCGTCATGTCGGCTTGGATGATTTTTTGGTGATGAGCCATGCAAAAACCTCACACAGTACAGAGCGGATTAGTGAAATTATTGGATTGAAATTGCTTCGAAATTATGTAAATTTGCCAAAACACTTACCTGAATCAAAATTAATATACAAGACAACCATTCATGGCTATTTGGTGAATTACGTTATTAAAATATTATTTTAAAACAACTCTTATCAAGCGAAACATTATATACGTTTTACAGGTGACAGCGGTTATGCTTTAAAACCATACATGATAGTACCATATATGGGAACCAGCAACAAATGTTCAACTTAATTACAACAATATCCACTCGAAAATACGAAGCGGTGCTTGGCATGGATAAGGATTTAAAAGATCATATGAAGAAAAAGCAGATCATATTCCTTCCATCTTCTGCGTTAGATGTTATTAGTCAAAAAAGAACCAACATCATGGATGAATGTTCTTTATACGGAGAATTACTTGCGAAGAAACTCAGAGCGCTTAGCCTAAGTGCGGAATCCTCGTGGGTTCCAGCCAATTTTAATAATAATAGCCTAAGGACGCGAAAAATTCTTACTAATAAAATCGACAATACAGTATTCGAAATAGAGATGAAGGAGCTAGATGGAAATGAAACAGCAAAATGGCAAAATGTACCGAAGCCATCCACTTCTCATTCCCATTTCGTTAAAACCAACAGAAATTCCTTCAGAATCAAACATTAATCTCCTTTCGAGAAAAATAACTAACATCAGTAGCCTAATTCTATAACGAATAAGTTAACGTGAAAATGCGAAAACGAGTACTTTACACGTTCTCATACCAAAATGGTATTCTATAACTTTACACCAAGATAAATTAAAAAATCGGTAAGATATTAAACGTCAATAAACTACACATACAATTTATCATGTGTAGTTCGTTTTCACGGATAAAACTTTAAAATTTAAAACTAAAATTTCACGAAGAAGGCAGGCTAGTGCCGAACAAAAAAAACATGTTTGTCCTTGTTACTCTTTATATTATATTATGAAATGAAACACTAGCAAAACGTCAAAGTGGTTTTAGACACGATAAAATTATTCAGCAAGAAAAAATTTACACGCTGACTACTTTGTTTTATAGAATACCATTTAACCTAAATAAGATAGAAATTGTGTAAATTTTTTTTGTGTAAACTTTTTCAATGTTTCGTTTTTTCACATTATCTTGTTTTTACAGAATTAGACCACAGTGGTCTAATTCTGTAAAAACAAGAAAATGTGAAAAAACGAAACATTGAAAAAGTTTACACAAAAAAAATTTACACAATTTCTATCTTATTTAGGTTAAATGGTATTCTATAAAACAAAGTAGTCAGCGTGTAAATTTTTTCTTGCTGAATAATTTTATCGTGTCTAAAACCACTTTGACGTTTCGTTAGTGTTTCGTTTCATAATATAATATAAAGAGTAACAAGGACAAACATGGGTTTTTTTGTTCGGCATTAGCCCGCCTTCTTCGTGAAATTTTAGTTTTAAATTTTAAATTTTTAACCGTGAAAACGAACTACACAAGATAAATTGTTTATGTAATTTATTGACGTTTAATATCTTAGCCATTTTTTAATTTATCTTGGTGTAAAGTTATAGAATACCATTTTGGTATGAAAACGTGTAAAGTACTCGTTTTCGCGTTTTCACGTTATCTTATTCGTTATATAATTAGGCTACAGGAACCGATATCCACTCGAATTGCGTATTCTAATCCAAATATAGATCACTTTATTGACGAGACAGACGAAATAGAGCCCAACAATATAATAGCTAAAAGCCCATTTGATTTTACTAGTGGCACACTCCAATCTCCATTTAAAAACATTATAAAACCTGTGACATTCACGACGTACTCGTATTCTATATCTAATAGCAAGCACACTAAAAGCCGTTCAAGGACATCTCATCAAAATACGTATCCTATCCACAATACAGAAAAATTAATCGATGAGGTACACTCAATACCGCCCAATAATATAAGATCTCTTAATCCATCAAATAACTCCAATCGGTCTATATCCATATCACCTTATACTCAAAACATTATATACAGCTCAAGGCCATCCACATCCAATTCTATAGCGTATAGCTCTTCAGATAACTACAGTCCTCTTAATCCTCCTCTGCCATTTGTGCAAGAAATGATAGACGAACCTGAAATTGAAAGCCCAAATGTTATTGTTGATTAGCATGCAGTTTTATTAAAGGAGTACTTTTCAAAACCCAAACCAGTAAAATCATACAAATCAATAGAATTAAATAATTGAAATTTAAACACAATACTATTGTGAATTTTTTATGAAATATTAAGCTCCCATGAAATATTCACCAAATTCTCCACGAATATGTTTGGCTTCCAGAGTAGCTCGTTTACCCATTTTTTTACATGGGAAAAAAGAATTTAAATTATTATCTCTGGTGGTGTTTATTCTGACATTCCTGGTGGTGTATATATTAAACTTGATGTTTTACTACTACGTAAAAATTATGTAATAAAACGCAAGCCATTGTAATCATTGGCACTTTTTCCTGACTCATGTGAATTGGCATTCGAAAAATTCGAAAAACTGAAGACATGATGCCAAACGTATTCTCCACGATTCTGCGTGCCCTTGAAAGCCTATAATTAAATATACGCTCTGTACTATCTAGCGGATAAACACCAGGATGTGGTTTCATAATTCTATTTCCGAAAGGGAATGCATCCATCACCCACAAATACAAATTTCATAGGTTTCGCTCTTCCGGGGAGTACTTGATTCGGAGGTAACATTAACTAATGGTTCTCTAACTATTAATTGGAGCTTGGATAACGATATGTTTCCCGTCAAACGCAATTGGGAAAATTTCACTTTTCATTGAATTGTTCTGCGATTACATACCAGCCTTGTTGTGTTTTTGGTGTCTAAAAATATAATGAAATGGGAATTACGGTGCAAAAACGTATTCTATGTTTTTATATAACATAAAACCTTCCAATTAATACCTTCACTTTGTCTTTCAGCTCATCAATCAACCCATGTTAACATAATTTTATTAAGTCACATGAGACAATCCAGCTGTTGGTGCAATACTGTCCTGTAAATTTTGGCGATGCGAGATTGGCAAATGACGAAACGCTGGAAGGCCAATGGAGGGATGAAATGAGATCAACCTTTAGATTCTGTTAAACGATTAGGGCAAAATTGATCAGCGAATGTTCCCTACAAACTTCGATACGATTTAAAAGAATACTTTAATGCAGTTGGAGCTTTACCATGGGAAGCAGCCATTTTAATCAAATAATTCGATCTGAGACTGTGTCCAAAACCTGTAATAAATATTTTTAAGTACAGAATTTTGACATTTATATGCAAAAAGCTCATACACCCAAATTATTATAGTCTATCGCTATCATAATTTTTGACAGATCCATGCAAATAAATTATATCATTGTGTTGTGAGCCGAGCAATATAATAAATTGTGTATACATGTAAAATGGCGGATGGATCGGAATTTTATGATGTTTTTGGCGGGATGATACTATGTTATATACATATTTATATGAACACACATGAATGACACACACGACACACACTGAATTAATGTAAAATGAAATAATTAAAAGATAAATAAAAATAATTAAAACTTCGAATTTAAACTTAAATCCAATTTTTTTATTTTATTTTTCATAAACTATCCCATTCTCTGCCTAAAGGAACAGACATTTTCCTTAATAACTTCGTTTAGATGTTGATGAATTTCTGGTTCCGGTTCTTCCGGATATCGTTTGCGGTACACTAATGAACACACAGCATTCAATCACGGTCTTTACGCAATTTTCATTTTGACGTTTCAAAAAAAAACATATATTGTGAGGAAAAGGCATTTGAGATCGGGAGATTTATTACACATTTCCATAGTGTCTGATAAATTGAATTAAACCACATTGTTATTGTGGATTTTAGATCAGCATTACGCTGTTTACACTAGCAATTACACCAGCTCAAAAGGTTTAGTTCGTTTGAGCCTGCGTACAATATCTGTGTTGTTCTCACTGCATTTTTTTGGATTTCCTTTGAAACAGTGTCCACTTTAAGGTCCCTATGGAGGTCTCTGTTTCTAACATACCATGGTGCATCAACGATGTTCCTTAATACTTTGTTTTGAAATTTTTGGATGATTTTCACGTTGCTCTGTTTGGTACAACCCCAAAGTTGGGTACCTTAAGTTCAAACCGGTTTTAATATTTGTTTATATAATAGAAGTTTGTTGTATGTTGATAGAGCGGAGCTCCTTCCTATCAGCCAATACATCTTTCTATGTTTAAGCCCCAGTTCTTCACTTTTCATTTTGACGTGTGCTTTCCATCGTAGTTTTGCATCTAGTGCCATGCCAAGATACTTAGCCGTGTTGGCATACGGTATTATTTCTTGATTAATTGTAACCGGAATATGTTCGAGTCGTTTGTTTGTAAAATTGATGTGAACTGATTTAGTTTCGTTAAGTTTAATTCGCCATCTTTTGGTCCAGTTATGTACTTGACTAATAGCTAACTGTAAACTCTGAGTTGATTCTTCGTTGCTATCTCCAACAGCTAAGATTACCGTGTCATCAGCAAATATCGCCACAGTGTTGTTTTCTAATACAGGGAGATCATTAGTGTACAATAGGTATAGCGGTACTCCTGCCTTGATTTCTTTCAATTCCGAATAGGAATCGTCTAATTTTACTCTAAAGAATCTATCTTTCAAGTATAATTCTAATATTGTAGTGAATTCCATTGGTAGTACAATTCTTAACTTATAGTTAAGTCCTTCGTGCCAAACTGTATCAAAGGCTTGTGCAACGTCTACGAATATCGTTGAGCAGACTTTTTTCTCCTCTAATGCTCTTTCAATAATATTAGTTATTCTGTGTACTTGATCTAATGTTGAGTGTTGGTTGCGAAAACCGAACTGATGATTTGGAATCAGGTTTTTCCTCTCAATTATCGGATTTAGCCTTTTTACTAATAATTTCTCAAAGAGTTTAGACATAACTGGTGATAGTGATATTGGCCTGTAAGATCCAGTTTTGTGTGGTGGTTTCCCAGGTTTAGGAATCATAATTACTTCTGCAATTTTCCAGAGGCTGGGTACATATTTCATTCGAAAGGCGGCATTTATAATATTGGTGAACTTTAATAATGTTTTCCTTGGTAGTTCTTTTAAAATTTCTGCTGTGATAAGGTCATACCCGGCGCTTTTCTCGGATTCATATTTGTTTTTATCTCATACATGACTTCTTTTGGTGTTTCTCGTAGGATTTCTTCACTTTCCTGTACAACCTTCCAGTTAATCTTTCGGCTTAAAATGATTGGTCATCATGTGGTTCAAATATTTTTGCCGGGTATTCAGCAAAATTTCGTACTTTATCTTCGTAATTTCTGGTTCATTTGTTATCTTCTGTTCTGATTGGAGGAATCTGCAATATTGGCCTTTTAATTCTTCTGGTTGCTCTCCAGAGCGAATACTCAGTACTAGTAGCATTAGATAATTTTCTGAGGTAGTTACTGATAGATTCGTCTTTCAAATCTTTGATTTCCCCTTTAAGTAGCTGAGTCAGATTGTTTAGCTTAGTTTTATCTTGAGGGGCTCTAGTTTGTTGCCATATTCTCCTTGCCCTTCTTTTTTCTGCCAAAAGCTCTCTAATTTCTCTAGGGTTGTTGTTTCCCTTAATTTTCTTTTTAACTTCAGGAGCGTTTTCCCAAGCTAACTGCTGAATGTCACATATGAACTTGTGAACTTCTTTTTCTTATTGCTCCTCACTCCTTAGCGGAATTATTAAGTTAATTTTTCTTTCTAAAGACAGTCTAAAGTATTCCCAATTTGAGTGCTTATTTACTAAACTAGGATAGCTTTCTTTTTGAATGATCCTTTCACTTAATGTCAAAAGTATTGGGGAGTGATCAGAGCTTAAGTCAAGACTTTCAGCTATATGTATATAATTTACAGATATATATTTCACTATAAAGAAATCAATCAAATCTGGTATTTTATTTGGATCAGTTGGCCAGTAGGTCGGTTTACCATTTGATAAGGCTTTACAACCGTATTTTCTGATAGCATTGAGGAGTTCTTACCCTTTGGTTGTTGTTAGTACCCCAGTGGATATTTTTTGCACTAAAATCTCCTCCAATTACAAATCTTTCCCCTAGTTTACTGAAAAATTCAAGATAATCTTTTTCTTTTAGAGAGTATTTCGGTGGGCAGTAAATTCCAATAACACTAATAGAGTTATTTTTGGTCTTGATATTAACAGCTGTTGCTTGTATTTGTTCTGTATCATATTTTAATTCCTCGAAGTGATTAATACTATTTCTAATTATAACAGCACTACCTCCCTTGCAAGTATTTCCCGGATGAATAGTGTGATATGTTTTATAATTTCTAAATTTGATAATTGATTGCCTAGTGAAGTGAGTTTCAGAGATGAGACAGACATCGATTTTCTCTGCGTCCAGAACCATTTGCAATTCCTGTTGGTGTTGCTGGAGTCCATTGGCATTCCAGCATAAAATTCTTAAGTCGTTAGACATGGTTTTGTTTAGGGATGGCTCCCTTAGTACAGTATTCTAGTTTCTGTAATCGCTGATCAAAAGTATTAAGTTTGCTTAATATCAGCTTAAGCATTTGATTTATGTCGTCTGTTTGAGGAGTTTTTTGTTTGTTTTCGTTACTTATCATTACTTGAGCGTAAGTTTTTTTGCCCACTTCTGCTTGAGAGGCTATCAACGCTTTAAGCCTTAACTCTCCTTTGAATGGTTCAGGCCTGTTTATTCCAACAGTTTGCTTCTTTATTACATTTGCATTTTTAGCATGCATGTTTTTATTATTGATGTTTTGAAATTTAATAGCAACACTGCATCCTCTGTAGTTAGCTGGATGGTTTTCTCCACAATGTCCGCATCTAGGCTGTACATCTGTGGGTTTGACACAATCTCTAGTATGGTGTTTACCTGGACATTTTTTACATTGTGGTATAAGCCTAGATCATCTTAGGGGCTCAATATTGACTTTGCATCCCAAGATGTACTTGATTTGATGTATTTTTTCAATATCATCATCTTCGCTGAATGTCAGCATATACATGTTCAGAGGCTCTTTACTTCTCCGTTTTAGCTTAATTGATGCTTCAGTTGCATTAAAACCTTTTCCTTTCAGGTCCTCAATTATTTTTTCTGGTTTACATGTAGAGTGCAGATTTTTAACCATTACCCTAATTGGTCTGATTTGTTTGTTTTCAAACGTATGCCAGGAATGTCCCCCTTCGCTTAATATTTTGTCATTTCTCTGTAGGTTTCACCATCTGCTAAGTTTATTTTGATGTTGTTTCCACTCATCAATTTGGTATTAAACTTTTAGTTACTGTTTTAATTTTCTGGTACAGTAGATCATAGTTTTTAACTCCATTTATAACTATTGGGGGTGGTGGAGGTAATTTTTTTTGGATTGTTTTGGATTATTTTAGGAATTGTCTCTTTTAGTTGAGGAGGAGTAGGTGTATCATTCCTATTCCTTATTTTTCTCTGGCTTTTGACTCTAATCCACTCAGTTTCGTGAGGTAATTCTTCTTCATCCGTATGGTATTCTTGTTCCATTACTTTTTGGGTAGGAGGAGAATCAACGTTTTCCTTTGCTTTAAGGGCTTTAACTTCGTTTTCAAGAATCCTTATATGTTCCTGCATACAAGCAATTATATCATTTAATTGCTTATTTAAATTATTAGATTCAACCAATGCAGCTTTGGCGTTACGCAATTGATACAGCATTTCTTCTTTTTTAGAACAATTATTGTCCTCTGGAAAAGCATTTCTCGGTAACTCCACAAGTTCTGTAGGTATTATTTTGTTAATCTTCGTGGTGAACGTGCTACAGGCTCTCGTAGGAGACCTCGGTAGAACCTGACTTTTTTGGAAAGGATCGATATTATCCATTTCTGCTTCACTCATTCGTGTATTACAATTCCTCAACGTATCTTGGGATTTTTTCTGATTAGAGCGCGTATGGAAAGAAAATGGTTCCTCGTCGTCACTCATTTGACCGACCGGATTTTATGTTCCCCATCGACCCAATAATTTTTGCCGGGAGTGTATATAAAATAAATTTAAAAAGAAACTACTATCACTGCACTTTTTGATTCTTTTTATTTTATCGCTTACTTCACCGATTCCACGTCCAAATCCCACAACGATTTGAAAAAGAATAAAAATTCTGTACTAAACAAATATTTATTCCAGGTTTCGGACACAGCCTTAGAGAAATTTCTCTGTGGAATTCCATTCCTTTAAAAATTAAAAGTATTTGTAGACTATATAAAAGCTTTTTAGGGGTTGCGTGCTTGAGTCACGTAGAGTAGAGTTCTTTATTATTATTATTATTTTTATATTTAACTATTATATTATTCACAACATGATGTACACTTTAGTATGAATGAGTTGACGATCACAATAAGTTGTGCATTAGTAGATGATTTGCAGTTAATAACACTAATCACTAGATACGGAAAATGATTACGCTGTTTCTGTTATGGTGTTAATGTAGTATAGTTGGATATCTAAATTAATGTGCTCTAACTAAAATACAATATTGTAGTTTATTCAAATTTAAAACATTGTACACAATATACGATTTTGACGTTATTCTAGTTATAACTGAACTATATAGAATATTAGTTGCTGGGTTGCTGGTAACAGGAAATTATGACCTAAATAAAATTAAATTATATTATGTATTTTGTATAGAAGCACATGAGCAAACAATTTTCATTTAATATTTTAATACAAAATATGAGTTTAAATTTCATCCACACACAACCAAACTATACATTTTTGAGAACAATTTATAATGTGTTTGATACAATTTATAAAAAAAAAATATATTGTTAAACTCTATTACTGTAAATATATAAGAAGAGATGTACATCAGCAACAAAGTTTATGCGGTATTGAAAGCTCAAACTTTTTTTTTATTTAATTACGAAACTTTATAAAATATTTTTTCACTTGTATACTGCAAAGTGCATACGTCTTATACAATGTAAAACTTTACTGATTGTGTGCAATATGTATTCAAAATTAGAATTTTGTGCTACACAAAAAAAAACTAGATACATGACACAACCGCAGTTATGTTATATTAAATATAATATCTTGTTAGACAATTATTATAAGACTTTGTTGTCTAAAAGTTTTTCGACACATTCAGCTTAGCGGGGGAAAATGTGGCTTTTTGTATATATAAATATATCATCTGATCAAACCAAAGTGATTTAAAAACTTTATCAGCGGATAGATTGCAAAAACATATAAAAGTTCCTTTCTGGTAGACCCTACTAAATTAAGCTTTAAGATAAGACACCAAATTATCCGGGTTCGGGTATAGTAACAACAACTACAGAAAATACTATAGAATTTTGAAATCTGAACTTACGGTTCGCTTGTTTTGTTTCTATAATAATAATCCGATTCATAATTTAAAATATTTGTCTAGACACTATAGACAAATATGTCAATACAGTTCACAAAATTTTAATACGTTTCTTAACGGATTGGCAAGATATTTCATAACCATTACGATTTTGACACATGAACAAAAAGCGTATAATGAATTAGTATTAACAAAAAATGTATAAATATATATGTATATAAATGTTTAGTGTATTGTGGTCAATCTATTAAATGGGTGTGAAAGAAAATCGAACGGTTACGTACATAAAGAAAATAACAAAAAATGTTTAGAAATTAATTATAATACATTTTTTTCGACATCAGAATTCAAAGATTTGAAACTGATACCAATCCAATGTCAAAATGAAGTTGATCCTTAGGTTATAAATTACACTATGCAAGCTGATAAATATGAAAGTATTTGTAATATCATCCATTTTCTTCATTCTAATAGCACCAGCAGCAGACAGTAAAGTCTTGAATAATAATGACCAATGTAATCATTACTCTAATCTCCCAATAATCAAGACTATGCAATGGATTATTATCATGTTTCAATGTTCATACATACCTATATGTACATACTTACATCTACGGGAACATTATTTCGGAACAAAACAATGCAAGCAAAATATCGATTAAACTTGTCAAGAAAACCATTTAAATTTTGTATGGAAAACTTGAATGAATGTTATCATACATATTACACACACACACATACACAAAACAAAAAATAGATTTCGAAAATTGGGAAAATAAAATCAATTTAATGGAATTCCTTTTAATGCTGCTCTTCCAAAAACAAAAAGCTAGGTACATATACCATATAAGTGTTATATACTATTATTTAAAATAAAATTGTCGCTGCAGGGATTGTTAACTCTATAAAGCTGAACTATAAAATACAGTTTATTTTATAAAAAAAAATATATTTTCAAACAAAGCTATACGTAAAATAATTGTATTTCATGTTTGAAAGAACTTCGTGCAGTAATAATAATACTATACGAATATGCAATGTAAATCGTCTTTCAAATGTTTAGCAGAGAAGATGTTAAAAACACGTAATTTAACGTAAAACCTTAATATAAAATCGAAACACTTGTTTGATCTGCCACCGCTGAATCAAATGGAACAAATAAATCAAAATTAGAATGCATAAACATTGCATTTTGTTTTATGTATTTTTTATTTGCCAAATTGAAATTTATAAACAATAAACAAGGTCCTTGGAAATAAATCGATCTGCATTCAACACTTTAGCTATAACGGCTAAATAAATCACACCATAAGTTGAACGTTTCACTAAAGGCTTGTTATCACAATAGTGATGTTCGAAACTACTCTAACCAAATACTTTTAACCTGATACTCAAATTGTCCGGTTTTTCAAATGAGTACTTTCCAAAATATCAGGTTAAAATATCGATATACGTATACACCAAAATCAAATGATGAAAAATAGAGTATTGAGAGTTTAATTTAGTTTTCACTTTGCAAGAAAAGTATAAAATATACAATTTGCTGTGCATCAGAAATAGACGACTATATATGTATGTATTGCAAGAAAAAGCCAATGTATAAACAATATATAATTGGCTATGAATCGAAGATAGACGAGTATACGAACGAATTTATATTATACGAAAACTTTACGAATAGTTGGAGGCAAGTATATATTCATATGACATGGTTGAGCAATAAACCGATGTTTTTGAGTTATCGGTTTTGTTAATAATTCTAGTTACCGAAAAGAATGTGAGTTTTAACCGAATTGACATTCGAATGAATTGGTATTTTCTATTTCATTCAAATTTCAAACTGATTTCTGCTGTTATAGTGACTAGTGAAATATCTAATTTAAATAATTTCTGATTCGATTTAAATTCTAATCTTTATTTTCAATCTAAATTATCTTAGTTTAATTTATATAATAATTTTCTAAAAAATTTAATAAAATAACCATATTTGACCACTATAATTTAAAACCGTTTGCAAGAAACTTAAAAAAATATGGCACCAAAAAAACGAAGCGAGGTATGGTTACACCTTCACACCATTAGATGAAAAAAAAGCGAAGTGTGACCTTTGTAAAAGTATATTTTCTTACCAAGGTGGGGGTACAACCAACCTTAAAAGGCATTTGGAGTCACGGCACCCAACGGTGTTATATAATTAACATAGTTTAACAAAAATAGCAAAAATAGTTTAACCAATCCAAGAAATGAGACCACTATTGCAAATAACAGTCTATCAACAACTCTACAATTAGCCGTGCCGGTCACAGCTAATACAATGCAACCATTGCCAATGGCTACTGTTACTGAAGTAGTACAATCGAATACTACTGTGACTACGTCCCGTAGGCAATCGCAGCAAGACACACTAGTACAGTATGTAACACAACCTGCATCAATTTCCAGATGAGGATCAAGGTTTCCGCAATTATTCGAGGGCACTTGATCCTTCATATGATTGGTCGCTTCTACCACAGCAATACGACACGTGCTTGATAAATGTTAAGGCATTTATTGACCAAGCGTCAAGCGTCGCTATTACGACGACACGTGAACTTCTGTTAATAACGAAAACTATATGGTCATTACTGGCCATATAATAACAAAATAGTGGCAAATTGGTAGTGTTTTGTTACACTGCATAGATGTATCTGCATCGAGGCACACAGCAGAATACTTAAAACAGACACTAGTGGCATCTTTCCAAGATTTTAATATAGACAAAAAAATCAGTGCTGTTGTAACGGACAACGCTGCCAATATATCGGCGGCTATTCGCTTATCACAGTACGAGCATATGAGGTGTGTTTTCCACACCATCAATTTAATTGTGCAGGATGGGGTGAAGGAAATTTTAGATATTCAAAGGAAAGTAAAATGTATTGTGGAGTATTTCCACCGAAGCCCGCTAGGTAATAGTAAGCTAAAGCAAATACAGGTTCAAATTAGTAGCACCACCACCCCATTAAAATTGATAAACGATGTCGTGACACGGTGTAACGGTAACTAACATTGTAAATAATTTTGAGTTACAGATTCTCTCTATTGCGTGAGTCGATTGAGGCTACTTTAGCTGTGCTTCATGTCGAGCAAATATCCATGCTGACCAATTCAGAAATGATTGTGTTAAATAAGATATGCACTATTTTAAAACCGTTTGATACGCTTACAATAGAATTAAGTGGCGAAAACCGCCTAACGTCTTCAAAAATATTGGTTCTTATTGAAGGAGTCAAACATTTGTCACTGAAAATGCAAATAAAAACTCCTGAGGCAATATCATTATTACGCAATATCATTATTAATAAATTACACGAACGATTCCAAAACGCAGAAAAAAGCTTTATTCTTCAGCTGGCCACCTATCTGGATCCTCGCTTTAAAGGACGAATATTATCCGAATCCGTTCTGAAGCAGGTCAAAGATAGACTGACATGGTTGGTGACAGAATTGATTCCAAAGGAGGCTGGGTCAATACTAAAGAATAGATGTAAATGAACAAAATGCACCGAATTCACTTTGGAGCTTTTTTGATAATAATCAACCAACGAAAACATCGAACTCACCTACTGCTATGGGGATGATTGAGCTTCGGCAGTATTCCCTAGGAGATGTTATTCATCGTAGAGAAGACCCGTTGAAATGGTGGCTATAAGGGTTCTCGCTATATCAGCTTCCTCGGTTTCGTCTGAAAGAATCTTTTCGAAAACTGGTTTGATACTAACAGAACGAAGAAACCGATTAAAGCCGAAAAATTTAAAATTAATCGTTTTTATAAACGTAAATTTTAAATTTTCCCACTAGGTAGCTCTAATAGATTTAATTTAACGTTGTATATATATATTTAGATTTTTTATTGAAATTTTATTTTATGATTTTCTTATTTACTTTAGTTTAGTCAATTGAATTTATTTTATGATTTTAGGATACACTAAGTGCAATTATAATTTATTTTAATTTAAATAAAATAATTTGAAGTCAAATAGCAATAAAAATTTTATTTAGTCACGCTTCAGTCATTCGAAATTTCGTGTTAATGATTATTTCTTTGGCTAAGAAATCAAAAGTGGTTCTCATTTAACTGAAATTCAAGCCAGAAAAATTATGGTAGATACAATTTCCATTCCATGCCCAATAACTCATTATTTCCTGTCGTTATAGTTTGAACTAATAATAAAACTGTTGAGCTATATTTTCTGCGGAACAATTCCCCATCTTCAGGACAACTTTAAACAATGATTACGTCAAAACATGAGTTTGATTAACTATTAAACCTAAAATGAAATTAAAATAAAAAAATTTCCAAAGATTGTACTTAATATTAATAGTGTATTTTATTGTAAAACATAGTACGCACATAATTATACCTAATAAAACAATGTTCCAACCAGAATATGCGGGTAAGCGATTCCATTAAAACAGGTAGATTAAAACAATAAGCATATTATAATTCCGATAGTTTCTTTATATCAGGTAACCGTTCTAGTAATAAATAATACACACACGCAAGAACGCAATCCACTCTAGGTAGTCTCCAATAAATATACATAATCTATCCAAGTTGCACTTTCTTAAGATTTGTCATATAATTTTGTCAGATTTGTCGTTTACTATTGACTGACCCTTCTCAATCATTATGTCCGGTGATTATTTTATTATAATATAACCTAAAAAAAAGTTTTTATTTAATTTTTAATGTATGTATGTACAGTAACAGCTGATTTTAAAGGAATGTTTTATTTACCTAATCGAATGAATTACATCAAATTAGCTCAAGTAATGAGCTAATCAATGAATGAGTGCAAGGAGATAATGAATTAAACCGGGTAATCCCATATTATACATTTTAACTATGCAAATTGTAATTTACTTATTTATTTATAAGATAAGAAATGATGTGATGGTGTGGTAGCACAACTAATTAAACAAAAATAATTTTATTGGAGTCACCGTTTGTTTATAAAAAAATAACTAATTGCATTTTATACCGGGTTTCCATCGTCAATAGCATAATAGTATAATAGTATTATACTATCATTCATAGTCGGGTTTCTATCATATAGTGTTAAGTAAGCTGTATAATTATGTTTGATTATTGAAAGTTGTATTTTAATGTTTTATACAAATTTCATCTCAATATTCGAATCACAATAACTATTTATGTAAATTAAAAACGTATAGTTATATGAAAATGCCACAAAAAAAACTTCAAACGAATCGAAATTGTAATAAAAAAGTACACTGTCATGAAATATATTGTTAAAAATCTAATTTGATACCTACTTTAATTTTGATAGATAGTATTGACGATTGTAAAAGTAGGCTAAGCTCCTCCCTCGGAAAAAATGATTATTAAAAAGAACGATCCATTTGAAGTTTGTGTTGTTGTTTTTGTATTCGAAATTAGGCGGCTGTGTGTTTTTAAACGACAATGGATATATAGTTTTATTTTAAACGTCAAGTTTTATTTTTATTTTAAACCTCAATGGGTAGAAAGTTTTATTTTAGAAAAATTCCGCTAGTCGTAGTCGTAGTATAATAGTATAATACTATTAAACTATTATACTATCACGATGGAAACCCGGTATTAAACAAATTAATTTAGAAAAAACTTTCAGTTTGGACAAAAACACAAAAAAATATAACTTTCAGTTTGACATTTGAAATGAATTAAAACAAGATACAATTATTTCTTTATTTCGTTAAAAGAGATAGATATATATGTACATACAATTACAAGTGTTAATTTTGTTTCTTTCTAATCGGATAATAATTTGCAAAAATGAGTAAAATATAGTTTAAAGAAGAACGAACAAAACAAAATACATATGATATGAATATATGATAGGTAAATACCTATTAACAATATACATAGGTATCAGTTTAATACCTTAAAACACCGAATTGATATTGTAATAAAAGTATCGAATTCGCCCATCACTATATCACAATGAATTTCAGAGCAGATTTGTTTGAGATAGACGTTTTTTGTGTCTCTCGTGGTAATTGTTAATTAGTCAGCAAATTCTATTATTTATACCTTGTATGAATTAGTTACAAAAATGGTTAAAAATTAAAATTTTTACAAGAAAATCAAATTTTTCGATTAATTCATTCACAATTATGAACAAACAAAAATTAATTTTTTAAATTTTCTCCCAAAATTTTAATTTTGATATTTTTATTTAATTTTGTTTTATATTACAAATGAGACTGCGCTCATCTAGCAATTTATCTTTCAAAAACCACATTTACATTTCCTTAAAACTTCTCATTTGTTGGAGTGTAATCCAATCGTTATCCCCATAATTGATTAAACCTGTTTACTAATTTTAATTTGGTAAGTTCACTAGGTCAAGTGGCCTCATTCTTTGGAGTCTTCTTTCAACGATAGGGTTATCTATCATATATAGCGAATATCGGGGTTTCCATGTTCCTGGAGCCCTATTTCGTGTTTGGCGGCATGCATTATTTAATCTTAATGTATTCCATCCGTAGGTTCCTGTGAAGGTCTTAATTTCTTGGGTACCACGGACCATTTAGTCAGTTACGATGCTACGAAGACCCTGCTATTGAAACGTCTGTATCATTTTGGCGTTTATTGCTAAGAGCCTGTACCAATGAGCCAATACATTTGTCTGAACTTTATGTTAAGTTCTTCATTTTTGTTATTTACATGCTCTCTCAAATTTAAGCTTGGCATCGAGGGTCACTCCAAGGTATTTGGAAACTGTGTTTGCATATGGCGCCGGCCGTGAGTTAATTTCTATCGGTAGATGGTAAGCCTTTTGATATGTTAAGCTAATGTGTGTGGATTTCGTGTCATTAAGTTTGATTCGCCAACGTTTTGTCCAGTTACAAACCGCAATGGTAATCTTCTGGAGTTTGCTCGTTGCCTCGGCGACATTACTTCCCATTAGGCCCATAATTGATGAAACTAGTTTGCTAATTTTAATTTGGTAAGTTCACTAGGTCAAGTGGCCTCGTTCTTTGGAGTCTTCTCTATTATATGGCGAATATAGGGGTTTCCCTGTTCCTAGAGCCTTATTTCGTGTTTGGCGGCATGCATTTTTATTTCATCTTTTATGTATTCTATCCGAAGGTCTTCATTTCTTGTTTTCAGAACCTTGTTTTGAAACGTCTGTACCGTTTTGGCATTTGTTTGCTTGGTACATCCCCAGAGTTTTTTTTTAAATAAAGTCTGTCTTTTTAATTAGCCATCTGCACACTTCATAGCTCCTTGCTAGCATGTACCAACATGAACGATGGGTCGGCCCATGAGTTCTACTTTCCAACAGAGGGTCATAGATGTTTTCAATTTAATCACCGATCGTAATCGGGAGATGATAAATCCCTTTTGCATCCCGCCTCTGTTGGGATTCGAACCTGGTACCTCCCGATCCAAACGTCGCAGCTTTAACCATACTGCGCTATTTTCTCAGTTGGATACCATAGCAGTAGCTTGTTGTGAATTGTAAACTTGATTCGCCAACGTTTTATCCAGTTACAAAACTCATTGGTTCATCTTCTGGAGTTTGCTCGTTTCATCGACGACATTACTTCTAATCGCCATAATTGCTGCCTCATCTGCAAAGGTGGCTACGATGCCTTCATTTGTGGTTGGTAAATCCCTCGTACGAGTATATAGTAAATACTGGATTGGTCCTAAGACACTCTCCTTCAGGACACCGGCAGATCTCCACTATACAGCTTGTATTCCAGACTACTGTACCAAACTTTATCCAATTGAGCATACTTTTTTACGTTCTAACGTTCTTTCAATTATGTTTGTGATTCTATGCACCTGTTCAATTTTAGAATGGGAGAATCTTTTCTCTGAATCCAAATTGATGTGGAGGAATTAGTTGCCAGTCTTCAATTATTTGGTTTAAGTCTCTTAGTTTTTGACATAATTAATAAATAAATAGTTTTATAAATAGTTTTTGACATAATTGGCAGCAAAGAAATTGGACTGTATGATTTTTTATCGTTAGGCGGTTTATCAGGTTTTAACATATTTTAACCGAAAGGTTGCATTTATTATATGTAATACCTTATGAAATCCTTTATCAAGTGGAGCCTTGATAATTTAATCAAGTCGTACCCTGGGGCATTTTTAACATTCATGTTGTTTGTTTAAAAAGGACTTGGCATAGACACTTTTACGGTCCATAGCCTCACCTTACATTCACACAACATTCATACAATCCATTCATTCATCCCATTCACACAAGTACAGTATACCACCTGCGCATTGCATAGCTCCATGTCACCCTGTAGAGTGACATGGAAGATGGGTCGGCCCATGAGTTCTACATTCCAACAGAGGGTCATAGATGTTGTAACGGTATTGTTGGTCATACCAACATGTGGTGAATTTTCACTTTGCGCGGGGTAGCATCTTCCGGGAAGGGAGTTCTTGGTTCACCACGCTAAGCTGCCACCATTTTCAGATCACAAACGTGAGACGATATTTGGGTCACTCACACCAAAAAAAAACAAACTATTAATTTACCATTTTTACAAACTTAATGTATTTATAAATTTTTAATTCAACTGGATTTAAAAAAAAAACTTCCACCGATTTTTACCCCAAAACAAAAAAAAACTTATTCTAAACTTAACTAACTTAATGAGAAAAAAAATATGTACAATTATGTTATAAGAATGTATGTATATATACCGGTTTAGGTTTTATATCTGTAATCGCAGCGTTGCGGATCCGATTATTGGTTTCCGTTGGTAGTAACAGCTGATCTGATGAGCTCCGAGTATATGTATTTGTCTTTCATAACGTGGTTATTTATTAATACTGCTTTTTTATTTTTATATGAATGATATTAAAGTGACTCATGCCGCTTTTCTTTGTTATTAAATTTTATTCAATATTTATGTTTTAATATTATTGAACACGCTTCACGCAAAAAAAGAAGTAGTGTTTTTCATATATTTTTTTTTTTTTGTATCATACAACATTTGAAAACTTAACTTAAATTTAATAAATAAATTTTTTTTTTTTTGTAAACTTATAATTTTATTTATTAAGACTTAATAGTTTATTTCAATTTTATTATTTTTTCACATTATATAACTAAACTATGATTACTTTAACTTAAATTTTATTTATCAAACAATTATTTCAAGTTTATGTATCTTATTATTATTATTGATTTTTTTCTCGATTTTTAACAAAACCGATCGACGTCCAAAAATCGACTGACCAAAAAAAAATTTATCGGAAAAAACAATGACAGCGAATTTCGTCATCGATCATATTATTTATTTATTTTCATGTTGCCATATTGCAGTGTGCAATGCACGATCGTTACAATGTTTTCAATTTAATCACCGATCGTAATCGGGAGATGAAAAATCCCTTTTGCATCCCGCCTCTGTTGGGATTCGAACACGGTACCTCCCGATCCAAACGTCGCAGCTTTAACCACTGCGCTATTTGCTCGGTAACATTCATGTTACTTTTCACTTCTTCTGTTAATTCTTTGAGAGTTGATGGGCGTATGTGAAACACATCTAGCTTGTGAATTAACATTAAATTTTCGTGGCACTTTGTCTTGGTAGTGATTGGAAGGGTTCTTGGAGAAACTCAGCAAAAAGATCAGCCTTCTCTTTGGGACCTCATCCTCATTTCATCATTCATTTTAAGAGGAGGCACTTGCATTTTGGGTCTTTTGAGTTCTTTCGTGGTCTTCCACAGTGAGTAATCAGAATTTTTTTCATCAGTTAGGCTAACTGAATGATGCATTTTGAACTTCTTTAAGAAGGGATTTAAGACTGTTACATAAATTGTTAGGAATTGTTTTTCTGATGTTCTATGTTTTAACAGCTCTCCAACCTCCATTGGGTAGGACATGTTAAACGTTTTCTAATTTTGTATAATGGGGGTGTTAGCTAAAGCAGCATAGTGAATTGTTTCATTTAGTTGTCCTAATTCGTCTCCCAACTGTTGAGAATTTCTTATCGGTACCTGGAGATTGATTTTTTCTTTCTTTTAATTCACGAAAGAGTACCCAGATTGTTCTTGAATTGGTTAATCTGGGTGCATTTTCCCCTTGAATTACCGTTTCACTGACTGTCATAATAACCGGTGAGTGATCCAATACTGGAGAATTGCTGTTTCAATGTGGATTGTAGTTCTGAGATATACCTCTTGCTATACATAAAAGTCCGGCACCTTAGCTTCGTCATTGGGCCAGTGTGTTGGGGAACCACCTTAGATCCCCAATAGGTGTTTTTCGGATTCCGTTCGGTGTAACCACATGACCAAGATATTTTATTTCTTGGCTTAAGAACTGGCGCTTTGAAAGGTTTAATTTCAAATTATATTGTCGAAATCGTTTTAGTACATTCTTTAATCCATTATTATGCCCAATGAGTTTGGCACCAAAGATCACGACAACATCTAAACAAACAAGATATTTTCTATTGTTTAATCCTCTAAAGACACTATTAATCATGAGTTGGCGAGTCGCAGGTTCACCTTTGAGTCCAAATGGCATAGACAGAAACTCATAATGACCATCGTCAGTACTGAACGCAGTTTTTTGGTGTCTGAAGGAGAAAGTTTTGCTTGACGATATTCACATAATTAAAGATCGAGAGTGCAAAAATATTGTGCATTTCCAAATCTGCCCAAGATGTCTGCTATATTAGGGAATAGAAATGTGTCGTCAAGTGTAATTTGATTAAGTCGACGGTAATCAACCACTACTCTCTACTTCTTTTCCTCCGTTATAAATTTTTTTGTCACTATATCATATCAACATTGGGAAATTCCAAGGGCTCATACCATCTTTTACTAAATTTGGATTTACCATCCCATTTACTTTCCGCTGTATTTCAATTTTTGGAGAGTGGGCTTGACGAAAACGACAGACGTGAATTTGGGAGAGTATATGTATTTTATATTTTAAAACGTCTGAAGTGAATTTAACTTCTCATTATTTAAATGGTCTAGGTTGGTCGAGGATTCCAGAATTGATATATACGCTGATTTTACTTCATTGTTATTTTACTGGAGTCTAAACATTTCGTAATTATTAATTGGCCAATGTGGAATTTTAAATATTGAGTACGATTAGGTTCATCTGATTAATTGACAATTGGAAGAGTTATGTATTTCCCAAGAACTTTCTGGATTGTATTACCTATGAATACTGATGTATGATTCTGAAAGACAAATGCATTCTGAATCATTTGGAAGACTCACAGGTAATGTAATTATGTTTTCGCAACGAGGCGGAATTTCAATATTTTCCATGGCCCCGATTACAATATTTGGTAACAATTTTAGTGACCAATTATAACCAATAAGCAATAATTAAAGTTTTCATCGAACTGTGGTTCCATTTTAATTTACGTGCAATTCTGATGATTTTTTTGTAACCAAAATTCAGTATCTGGTGCAAATGGATTCCATTTTTAGTTTGCATTCATTATGCAGTTGGAGAATCTATAGTTAATATTATCAATGTTGATGACAAATGATATACATATAAAAAATTAGAATTTCGATATATGTACGAGTATAAAACATGAAAATGGAGTAATAACAAATTTTGAATAAATCTGGTAACGACATTGATGTGAAACAAAATGTACTATAGTGGCATTATCGCAAGGTGAATAACTTGTCTGATTCAAGAACAATCGTGATATACGTAATGTTTATGACATTTCCGATGACAGGAAATGATCTTAATTTATAATGTGTGCTATTATTTATGATAACAGAGAGAAGCTCAGTATATGCATGCATACACCTTTTCAAATTGCTTTCCGTTGTATTCTGTATATACGAAATCGAATTATTTAAAAATGCAAAAACATTGCGGGTAAAATAGCGGAAAAATGAAATAAATTATCGTTTTTGTTTTTTGTAAAGAAAATTTTCTAATCTAATTTCGCTTTTTGTTTCGATTTTCCACAACAACGCAAGTTTAACAAAGCACATAATTTAAAATAACAACAATAAAAATCGAATAGATTAGAATCGGTTTTTTCCGTGTATTTTTATTTATTGTTTGGGTCATAATTTTGTATGTGTTCGAAACTCAGTTTTGCTCAATGTTTAGTGTATTTTCCAACTGGAATAAAACAATTATCATTTGTGGAAAATGTGGTATATGCGTGGTAGAAACTGAATTGGAAATTATTAAATTGTGATAATTCATGTTGTGTGGGCACTATAACAATAATTGATGAACATTTTTATAGTAACTGTTATTGTAATTTAAAAAAAAATTCAAATTTTTTAGATTTTAGATTATCGCACCACTATACACATGTATACCGTGAAATGCATTAAATTGTATTTTGTTGTTATCACAGCTTTAATTTTTATTGTCCTGTAATTTATTTAATTCGCTTTTATTTTTTTATTGTTTTGTCTTGATCTAAAATTGTAAATTTTATAATTTATGTGAAATCTGATAACTGTGCTTGTGTGCATCGAAATGAATACCACACTTTGTACTATATACGTAGCGAAGCTATAAAATAATTGAATTGGAACGTTGGGTTTTGTGTAGAACTTTAAAATTCTGTTTATCTACATATATACAATCGACATGAATAAAAACGTTTCCCGCACGATACGAATTTCAACAATTACTGTAGACTGTAACACTCAGACGTGTGGCTCGTGTTAAGTCGGCAATAGTGGCTTACTGAACGTTAGGCACGTATAGCTAGCTGTAAAAATGGTCATTTCAATTATGCATTGTGTGGTTGGTTATCAAAATACATATATAGTATGTGTAAATGGATGTGAAGTGTTTCACATTTTTCCACAGTAATATGTATATGTCATATTGCCACAAGTTAACATATACAGATACCTCATCATGTCTAACTATTTATCGACAATCGTGTAAGTAAAATAAAAAGTATTGATGCGTCACCCCATGTCTGTGCTAAGATATAAATCATTACTATTTTTCTGCTTACCGCAAATGTGCGTAAATATATCCTAACATTGTTCCACCTTTAGAAACGATACATATAACAATATTGTTATTTTATTATTTTGAAATCATCAATCCGATTGATCATGGATTTTTTTTTTTTTAATTTTTGGATTAAGCTGTACTGGATAAAATTCATTGTGAATAACCGAGAATCGATGGTAGCCAAGCCGACAAGCATTCCGTAACCTCATTCGATTCGTGCAAGTTATAGGTTTCTGTAGTAATGATTGCTGATAAGTAATTAGCATTTATGAAATTGTGATGAGATGATGAACAATTATACAGGTCGGAAAAGTCAACCTGAAAACAATATTATCATTATATGAGTAGTACGGAAGTTAGCTTCTACTCTAATGAAGAGAATTGGGTTGTTGTACTATATGTAAATGTCGTGACTTATGTATGTATGAGCCATATACAACGTAAAATAAGTCATCCCGGACTTTCATACCACAAAGCTTAAAAATATATATCAGATAATACAAGTGAAAGTATCTATACCATAACTCTTGCAAATAACAATTAAACCAATAATTGTAAAACAATTTTAAATTACAAATAGCTTTATGATTAATACTTAATAAGTCAACAAGTTGGCTGAATAATCCTAAAATTTCATTCATACAACGGAAAGTCCTTTATTTGATATATTTTTCACTTGTGTAATTGCCTAATAGCCCTAATTGTGTAAAAGAAAAAGTGTTGGACTTTGTGTTCGAATGATTTTTCAACTTGCATCACTAACACCATCATTTCAAGTTCCTTTCAAGAAATTTAAACGATCGCGCTAGTGAGGCAAACTTCTGAGATACGGTAAGATACGGTAATTAATGGACCCATACTATTTCTAAGCCGATTGAAAATTATCAATTAGAATAAAATATAAATACATGTACATTTTTTTTCAAATAAAGTTTTGGCTTTACTTAACCAGGGTTTGGTTTGTCCTTGCATGGTTTTTCTCACTACGTAAATAACATTACTACAGAACGATTTCCATCTCACCTAAAAACTATTTTGTACTTACTGAAATAAATTTGATGTTTGTTTTTCAGTTGGTTTGTTCTAATTAAAACAAAAATATTTCACTTATTATTATATTAAGAACTTAAATTAACGGCAGACCAAATATTATTACAGAATCATAGAGACATTCAATTGATCGCACATTTGTTTGATTGCTAGAGAAACCATTACCATCTCGTTCAAGCAATACTGAGGCCCTTACGCCACGTCAAGGCTGTAATCCTGAAAGGGTTTGTACACAGTATACTTATCAATAAAACGATTATAAATCTATTATAAATTATAAATAAAATAGCTGTAACCCTTTTATAAATTTGACATAATTTTCGTTGGGTGAAATTACCTTCAAATTTTGTAAGAAATTTAACGATCTTTCTAAATATATATAAATTTTGTTGTCTTTGCTTATATGGTGATTTTGACGAGAAATGGCGGGAATTGAGGCAATCAAAAATATTGTTGAAAGCCTCCACCTTATTTGCTGTTGGAATTGCATTTTCTTAGAATAATCCAAAGGTTGTTGGCGAAACCTGTAACCAAAAAACGAGTATAAAAAAATAAAATTTTAAGTAAATTACATTTATGAAGTAACACATTTGTATAGTGTATATATACATGGTGTTAACATTTTTTTTATTTTTACTTTGAGCGTAGTTCTAATAGCACTTGCAACTGTATTACTTAATAATTGAGCCACTAACTTTACATTCTTTTTTTGAAAACTGTTGGGTTGAATATGAGCATCAGTTAATTTTGGCATCATCCTCATTTTTTGATGTTTTTCTTTGTCGTATATTGAACAAATAACGTTGCTATCACTTATGCCTTGTTCAGAATGTACTATTTTATTATGTAGAAAAGCGTTACGAACTGATTTTATCAAATGACGAGTTTCATATTGAGCAAAAATTTGTTATTCATTATGTAAAAAATATGGCTTATCTGGCACAACTCCAAGAATTTTGTATGCGGCAATATTTGTTGTAGATTGGTCACATGTTGTTATAACAACATTTAGATTTAACCTTCTTTCTTCACAAATATTTATATACTTTTTAATTAAGTACGCCAATTGTTATTCGTTCTCGACCCGTTAAGTAAAACATATCCTAAGGTAGGATTCCAACCTCCAATGAGAAATTCAACTAGAAAAAATAGTGCCGCAGTTGCATATTTTTTTATAATATCACCATCGTCGCAAAAACCATCAATTTTGCCTGTTAAAATTTTAAGGATTAAGGATTAATTAAGAATTAATAATTATATTAAGTTTTTTTTAATTAAATTTCGTGAAAACTTAACACGCATAATTTCGATTCTTTTGTCATAGTTTGAAATAGATTTTTTAATTGATTTATTAAAAGTTCGCTTACGCCAGGTGGGATAAACTGTATCGGAGACCAATTGTGAGGGGACGACACGGCAGGTAGCTTTAAAGAAGGAGTATTTCTTAAATATTTGTACGTAGCTGCTGACTTATAGTAGAGACACTGTGCGAACATTTTATCATTGCTATTGTAATAATAATCCTCTTTGAGTAGTAGCTTGCACACATTTTCAATAGTTTCATCAATGGTTGTTTGTTTTTTAGCACCGTATTCTGATTTTAGCAGCTGAACATTTCTTTTAACCCTTTGAATTTGATATTTTAATAATTTTATGTTTTTTTGAGCTTTATTGAATTTCAGTTTTGTATGCTTTTGATTTCTGTTTTGCTTTTTGTAGTTCTTGCACTTGAAATTTCTATTGCAATTTGATTAACAATGATGACAACTTATTTCATTAATAATTTGCAAAACTCCTCATCCTTATCAATTGTCAAAAATATAATAATAAATAAATCGTTCTGAATTTTAGATTAAATCAAATTTGTTCTTTTGTCGGACATTACTTAGTACATTTCTTTAATTTACTGAAAATTTCTGTTACAAGCATATTTTAATCTTTGAATCAATTTTCCGCTGTTTTCCATTCATATTGAAAATCAAATTAAATCCGCACGGAATTATATTTATCGGCGAAGTTAGTTTAGTTTCCAAACAATGAAACATACAAAAACACTGAACTTAATTCAAAATTTGCCGAATTAAGTAATTCATAATTAATAAATACACACATCACGATCCTTCTTATGGTACATACATATATTATATTTAGCTGATGTGAATGTACAATTTTAAGCATAAATATTTTCATGATTTCATTTCATTAAAGATTTGTTTATAAAAATAATTCGTAATGGAGAAATAAAACACATGATCTACATATTCAATCGAGTAATATTCGAGTAAGATGTAAATGATATACGAATGGAAATCACTTTCGGCCACTATTATAATGCCGCTTGAATTTTTAATTTAATTTAATTTTTACTGTTCACACTCAAATTTTGTAAACGAATGACTGAGTGACCACGACAGTATTATTGCTCATCAGCTGTTAAAATTTAAATTTCCCAAGCCGGGCAATTATAACAAAGAACAAGTTATTTGTACTAAATTGTTTTATAAGTATGAGTAATACAGGCTGTCATACAAGTAGACCAACGTTACAGTATTACAAAAATTTTTTTAATCATAATGCTGTAGGAAGAAAAGAGATAATTAATTTTGGCACGATAAATATAGGCTTTTCGTTCGAGTTATAAAATTTCCCCTACAAATTCTGCGTATTTTATTTCTCCTACAATTCTTTACATAGAAACTTGTTCATCTGGTTAAGTAATTATTTGTGCTAAAAGCATGAACTTTAATACGGTTTTATTGTCTCCGGCACATGGATTGGTCTCATTATAAAAATTACAACGAATACAATGTTTATAAATAGTATCTTTGAGATTTCTAATTTCAGGATGATTTTTAAAGATACGTGCAAACAAATGAATTTGAGCTTGGCAAATTCTGTAGAATAATTCAGTTGGAAATTTTAGCTTACCCTAAGTCATTTTCTAAACAATAATTTTTATTGTGAATTAAATATACTGATGGTACTTTTTTTTTTTTTTTTTTTTTTAAAAAGGACTTGGCATAGACACTTTTACGGTCCATAGCCTTACCTTACATTCACACAACATTCATTCAATCCATTCATTCATCCCATTCACACAAGTATACAGTATACCATCTGCGCATTGCATAGCTCCATGTCATCCTGTACAGTGACATGAAAGATGGGTCGGCCCATGAGTTCTACATTCCAACAGAGGGTCATAGATGTTTTCAATTTAATCACCGATCGTAATCGGGAGATGAAAAATCCCTTTTGCATCCCGCCTCTGTTGGGATTCGAACCCGGTACCTCCCGATCCAAACGTCGCAGCTTTAACCACTGCGCTATTTGCTCGGTATGACTGATGGTACTTCTATAGTGATTGATCTGTTTTCATTCACGTTTCAACGCAATGATGATAAGCCAATTTTTTTGAAATTTTAAATGCTACGTATCCCACAAAATATCTAATAGAAGCTTCTTGTAATGTCATGTTTAAATTAAAAAAGTTATCCGATATATCGGAAATATCATGAATCATCATCAAATGTCACCTCCGTGGATATACAATTTTCGTTAATCTCAATGGTATTATTATTATTGTTAGAAGAAGAAAATTCTGTTAAACATTCATCTGAGTCTTCTTCACAATTTAAAAAATTGAAAAATTTTTGTTATATTTTGAATTATAATTGAGACAGTCCAAGATTTTGTCGAAATTTCAATAAAGTTATAATCCGAAATGGCTGTTCCCATATTTTCTGGCGTTTATTATTTAATTGTGTGGCAGTTTTTATCCCAGAAACTACATATCCACTAAAAACTTGTGTAGCTTCACCCGCATTTTTTCGAACTGATTGGGATATTCATGTTTTCCCCTAATATTTGGACAACACTTGGTGATAGAATTTTTTTCCAAATTATACAATTGCCCTATTACTCTTCAGGTAACCACACCATCTGAGCACTTTAAAACCGATTTAAGCAGAACATTTCGAACAGATTTTATCAAATGAGGAGCATCGTGTATAAGAAAAATTCTTTCATTGTTAAATTGAAAATATGGATTTTCACTGGTTACACTAAATAGCTTTAGGGCTTTTTGTTACTAGGACCTTGACCACAGATAATAGCTTAAGTTTTTCAGATGGTATTCCATTCTGGGATACCAAATAGCTGAGCACAAATTTCCAATTTGATGAAAAACCTCTGATCATGAAATAACCTATTAGGTTACCAATTAAATTTTCGCGTTCGACACCGAAATCAACAAAACCATCAATCAAGTTTTAATGTATATTTCATCAAATAACAAAACTGCTTCTTTCGACCCACTTGGCATAATCAAGTAACTTTTGTTTGATTTTTAGCAACAAATTTTCGTTAAAGCCGGCTTACAAATATTTAATAGGTTACCAACGAGGATTGGGAAGGTAAACTCGTATTTATACATTCCGGAAGAATCATAAAATTTATTTTGAGCAACGGCTCGCTGCTCATCTGGCCATTTTGTGACTTAGAGCGATTATTAACTAAAATTTTACAAAACTTTTTAGCATTTTCATTAATTTCCAATAGATTAATATGATTGCCTATTTTGAACACTGGCCAATGTTGAGATAAAAATGTAATTTTAACGCGCTTTAGTAGTTTCTACACTTTCGAGTTAAATTCACAATCTCTTTAAAGTCATTAAAAGTTTAAATTATTTTAAGCGATAAAATGATTCATGTTTGTTAAGCAATTTCTACACATTACATTGCTGGGTGATTCATTAACCTTCATTGCTCGTTCCATAATATATAAACTATCCTGATTTTGTATATATTTATTATTCGATTCAAAAGTGGCATCTGAACGAATGTATGTTTTTTCAGGTATGTTTACACTTAAACGGTTATTAATTTGTTCAGCACTGCTTACACTACTTTCACACGGTAAAATTGTTACCAGTGATGAACTATTTCAACTATTTGCGAAAATTACTTAATGCAATTTTCAAATCAACACAAGCTACAAATAATATTAAATAAGAAACTTTTGCACCGCTAGTCAAAATTGAATTGTTCAAAATTGCGTGAGTTCATTTAAATACCAGATAAGGGTAGTATTTGAACTTGGTTGTCTAGGAATGTAGTCATCTACCCAATGTATTATCAGAAACTGAGTTCAATAAAGGCTCATTAATAACTTTATTCGCAATCGCAATATAAGCTTCCCGATTAATTTATTCTTGGGGGTAAGAGATAGTTTTTGGGCTTAGTGGATTAGGAATATAGTAACCTACCTAGTATATTATCAGAACCTGTATCCAAATCACTGGGTGGAGGTGTTAATGGCTCATTAATAATTTTATTCGAAATAGCAATATAGGCGTCCAGATTAATTGATTCTTGGTGACATTATTTATTTTGGGCATAATGGATTAGGAATATAGTCGTCTACCTAGTGTACTATTAGAACTTGAGTCCAGATCTTTTTCAAAAAGTGTTAACACATTTAGCCTAGATCCCAAAATTATAAATTTCATTATGGTCTAAACTTGTCTCTGGGCATATAGCGTATAAATTTTCCGCGGTAAATAGACTTCAAATCTTAAACAAAAGCAATATTTTTGGTTTTTTTCATTAATTTATTATAATTTAGAAATTATAATTTTATTAAATTTATAGAGTTCATAATAATAAGTAAACACTGTTTTAGTAAACGTATTTCAGACATAAACCAAATAAAGTACATATTTTAGTACCAAAGAACTTGTATTGACTATCTAAACAGCGCAATCTAACTGTTATATAGGTATAGTACTAAATACTGTTTAAATACGCATGCTTACTCGCATTGTGTAGGGTACATCAAAAGTACCATTATAGCAAAGATGACTTACGATATTAAGATGTAAAAATAAAAACAAAATAATTAATACACCCAGTTTTTGGTTTATAAATAATTATTTTGTAACTCTACCACCTATTGGTAGAGTTATAATTATTTTTAACGATTCAACCTAATAAAATTGAAGCACTTTAAATTTTCGAGCCTCTGTTTTATTAATGTTTTGTATTAGGACCGGGTACGTGATTGAAAGTGTTTGTGTAAGCTAATATTTTAAACTTAAAATTAAATTAATAATTTTTTTGTAACTAATAATTTAAAGAAAACCACTGGCCTTATAGTGAAATGCAAGAAGTGCCAAGGTTTTAACCATACCCCAAATATACTGCAATAGAGAACCAATATGTGTAAAATGCCTTGGAAGGCATCTTGCTCAGGCGTGTCCACTAAATAGAAATTACCCTCCAACATGTGTGAACTGCAAAGAGCGACATCCTACAAGCTACAGAGGCTGCATAGTAATTAAAGAACTAGAAACAATTAGAGACAAATCACGGCAAGGTCCATCATATTTTACATTAAAGTAACTGATTGCAAGTCGACCCCACACAAATCAGTAAATTTCAAAGACTCCAAAGATACATCTATGCTTGAAAAAATATTTAAAAGCATCGAAGCGCTAAATACACTAATAAAACAAGAGAGATCCATAGATGCTTTAAAAAGGCGACTAGACAGCCGAGAAACAGTGGATGAAATAACATCCATATTATACTAAACTAATATGATAAATAAAACATTAAGAATTGTAATCTGGAATGCAGATGGAATAATCCAACATATTCCAGAGTTAGAAACCTTTTGAAATACTGAAAAAATTGATATATGTTTAATGTCAGAAAGCAAATACAGAAAGGAAATATTCAACATCACGAGAGAATAAGAATTGTAGAGGAAAGTATGCAAGTAGGTACTATCTGCATTCAACTTAACAACAACAAAAATATTCAATGTCTGTTCAATTTATTGTCCCCCAGACATAATTTTAATAAAGAGAATTATAAAAAGTTATTGAACCTAGGATTTAATTTTATCCTTTAAGGGGGGTCAAGATTAACAACATCAAAGGGTAGAGAACTATACGCCGCAGGTCGAGCTTACAATTGTGAATTTCTTTCAGGAGCAAAACCAACGTACTGCCCTACTGACTACCAACGTACTGACAAGGAATCTCCAGATCTGATTGATTTCTACATCAGAAGAGGTATATCCGAAAACCATATTTTTCTAGAAAATAGTGAAAATCTCTCATCGGACCACTCGCCCGTCATTATGACACCACGTGGCGGTAACACCACGATTGTTAAGACGGAGAATCCACCTAAACTAACAAATAACAAAACCAATTGGGAATTATTTAGAGAATTGGTTGAAGACAACACCAATCTTCTTACTCCAATCAAGCATCCGGTTCAATTACAAAATGGAGTGGAACTATTAATCAATAATATACAACAAGCAGCACGGGATAGCACCTCTGAAATCCAAAACAAGGAGCGTAATAATTTCAAACGGAGTCAAACGGTTAATGCAAAACGGAAAGCAAGAAAAACATGGCAGAGAAACCGAACACCATAAGGCAAAATAATTTTTATCTAACTCTTCAGTAAGCTTAAGCAAAGAATTAGAGAACTGGAAAATAAATCGGTCACCCGTTATCTTTATAGTCTTACAGACGAGAAAAAAAGTTAGTATTCTCTATGGAAAGCTACAGAACCATTAAAAAGACCAAATTATCAAATACCAGAAATGTTGAGGGAAATTGTGTAACAAGTGCCAAATACTATTCGCATCTCATCTTGAAGAAACGTTCCAACCATATGCTAGACAATCCAGTAACTCTACGAGAGTTGAAAGATAAAATTAACAATAACATAAATACGAAAAAATCTCCTGGCTATGGCTAACCATGTAATCATAAAAAGTCATATAGGCCAATTTTTCTGCTGCCAGTAGTTTCGAAAATTTTTGAAAAACTATTATACATAAGGATTACATCTTTAATAATGGAGAAAAAATAGCTAATACCACCACATCAGTTCGGTTTTTCGAAAAAGCCACTCCACCATACAGCAATATCACCGGGTTACAAGTATTATGGAAGATGCACTTGAAAGTAAAAAATATTCTTATCAATATTTCTGGATGGACAAGCCTTCGATAAAGTATGGCATCCTGGATTGGAATATAAACTGCATCAAGATTTGCCAAAAGAATACTTTCAGATGTTGAAATCTTATATTGCTTATATTTTCGCGTTAGATATGAAGAAGAATTTTCCGAGCTAAAGAGGGTATCTGCGGGGGTTCCCAAAGGTAGCGTGTTAGGGCCAGTCTTATATTTACTTTACACATGCGACTTGCCAAACACAAGCGGGACAACAATAGCAACATTCACGGGCGATACTGGTTATAAAATAGACGAAGCAACCAACTGCACCGGGCTACGAACCAACTAAGTAACTGGACCAAAAAATGGCGCATTAAACTAAATGAAGAAAAATCAACGCATGTTGACTTTACCAATCAAATAGTTAACTGGATACCAATAGAACTAAATTCTAAACAAGTTCCTTATGCCAACACAGCCAAATATCTTGGCATGGAAAGAGCACATTAAAAAGAAAATGGAGAAACTTAACATTAAATATAGAAATATGTTTTGACTAATTGGAAGATATTCAGAGCTGTCATTGCCTAATAAAAAGTTGCTACTATACCAACAAATTGTAAAACCTATATGGACTTATGGTATTCAGCTTTGGAGCTGTACTAAAAAAACAATATTAAAATAATACAAACTTTTTAAAATAAACTGTTACGTGGAATAGTGAACGGTCCTTGGTACATAAGACGCGCAAACCTACGAGTACATAGGGACCTCCGGATGGAATACGTCAGCGAAGAGATAACCATTCATGCAAAGAAACACAACGGCTTGGTCAACATCAAAATGTTGAGTTACGTGGTATGCTGAGTAGCACAAATGGAGTACGAAGGCTCCTAAGAAGGAAACCGTTGGAATTACGAAGACCACCATAGGGTGTAAAAGCAAAAGTATAAATGTTTGGTCTGGCTATATAGCAAGCTATATAGATAGCCAGAGATTTAGTCTCAGGTTCTGTTAGTGCACTAGGTAGATGACTATATTCCGAATTCATTATGCCCAAAACTGCCCCCTATACTCCCAGAAATAAATGAATCGGGAAGCTTATATTGCGATCTCTAATAAAATGAGCTATTACCACCTTTTTGGATTTTTATCTGGACTGGTGCTTTATCTATCATCAGCGTTAATTTTTATCCGATTGATTTTTGTACTAAATATTTAAATAGGAATTATCATTTCTCCAAATGGATTTCATGTTAACTGTGTTAAACTAACACTTATTTAAAACCTGGAGTTTGTGGGCCCATGTGTGTGAAACGTTCGCATACGTTATTTATCGCCTGATAAAGTATCGCGTTGCGCATTTCATAACTATTTAATACCAATATTATTGTGTCTGACTAACTATTTGAGACTGCTATTCATAATATGATAAAACTCTAAAATTTAATCTCATTAAAAAAAATTATTTTAGCAACAATACTTTGTTTTTCTGCTCTTAAGTGATACTCGTATGTGATAAACTTGAATTTAAAATGTTTATATAATAATCTCTAAAAAGGCTTAAAATTAATAAAAATATGATATATCTACTAATGATATTATGTTGTATTCTATTTATGTCGTTTATGTTTACAATATGTAAGGATAAAAAGCTTTCAAAAGTTTAAAGCAATTTTGAAATAAAAGAATGACAACGTTATTCTACGAATATGATAGATTATTCCTTGCGGTTATTAATTCGATTGGAATGAGCAAAAAATTAATTTAAATCAAGGAACACAATTCTCAAATGATTGAGTTAATAGATTTGTATTCCTTAACGTTATTACAATTTGATTTCTTGCTAAAGTTGTTTGCGGAACGTTTATGAGAATTATAATTTATTATTCCTTATGATCGGTAAAGGTTCAACACACTTTATCGAGCTGCTGATTTTTTGTGCCTTAGAATTACAAACAAATATAAATTATTTCAAAATTTCTCCAGGATATTTTAGATTCAAACAAAACACGGAAATTCTAAATACAAGCCTTATAAAATTAACAAATCGAATTTGCCAATATTGGAGAATTTTATCTATAAATTGAATAAATATATCTCATTCCAATTCCAATGGCAAAGAGTATTGTTTAGAAGTGTTTGAAAGTGTTCAGTGGTGGTTTCAGTGTAAAATACCTTTGTTTTAGTACAATTGTTTTAAACTGTTAAAATAAAGTTGCATAATGTAGGTATCCATTGTAACATCAAATAAAGGTAAACCTAAATTTATTGTGGTTGGATATTTGTATCAATTAGAATGGAAAAATAATATAGGGCGGGCCATTTAAAAATGCAATAAAGTAAAATCGGTTTGAAATTTTGCCAAATTTATTTTTTTGTTGTGAAGTACAATTGTTCCGATTAGAGATGGAATATTATTTCATTCATATGGCTGCCACGGCTGGCCTCACAGTACCCCATTACACAACCATTACGGACAATGAAGACGCGTATCGCACCATGATAACCGATTTTTTTGCGCCCGCCCTTCATGGTATTGATGTGAACGATGTTTGGTTTCAACAGGATGGTGCAACTTGCCACACGTCTCATGCCTCAATCGATTTATAGCGTCAAACGTTTGATGACCGTTTAATTAACCGGTGAATGGTGATGTTAATTGGCTGGCAAGAAGCTGCGATTTAACACAATTGGACTATTTTTATATTTTCTGTGGGGCGCCGTTAAAGACTGAATGCCGACAAACCAGAGAAAATTGAGCCTTTGGGCAACATTCATGATGCCATCGCCTAGATACGACCCCATACACTCGAAAAAGTGCTCGAAAATTGGTCCGATCGAATTGGGTACTGTGAGGCCAGCCGCGGCAGCCATATGAATGAAATAATATTCCATCTCTAATCGGAACAAGTGTACTTCACAATAAAAAATCAAGAGTAGTAATAGTTCAGATTGATGCAAATCAAGAGTAGTAAAAGTTTGTCAAGATGGTCTGCATAAAATAAAAAAGGGACCTTCTAATCATTCCCACGATACGTCCACTTTTGAAAAATCAAATACCGATTTAAAAACAGGAACAGCAAAATCTACACAGCTACCTTCATAAATAATAATAAGTTGCGTGGTTAATGATCCGGTGAATCGAGTTTGTTTCTCGAAAAACAAGGCTCAAAAGCAAAAAATAAATCGAGTAAGATCTAGTGATATAAAGCAACCGGACAGCATTATTAATATTGAAATTCCGGAAGTATTAAAATTTCTTGAAGGAGAATAATTTGTGCTGTCCGAAAAATCTTTTTCTGGAGAGTAAAATATACTCCTTGGAACACCATCGATTTTTAAACTTCTGAGTGAGGCCGAATTTTGGTTAATGGACGTGAACGTTTAATGGACTGCCAAGTTTTATGCGACAGCTGTTTACCATGCACGGTAAAATGGTAATGAAGTGGTACCATTGCATTTTGGTGTAATGAGTTCCAAAAGTCAAGATGCCTATTTTGAATTATTCTACGAAGTAGGCCCAAGGATGTACAGCTAAATATGGTAATAATGAACATTTTAGCCTACAAATTCGTATGCTAAAAAATTTTGCATTCGTTCCACCCGATGATGTCTCAGTGTATTATAAGGAACTAGCAAAAACCTTCGATCCGCAAGCTAGGTAAATTGGAAAATGGTTTGAAAAGAACTACGTGACAGGGACAAGAAACCAAACTAAAGAGAAAACACAACTAAAACTCCAAAATTTTCCCAGTTTTTGGACGGTTTCGGATAATACCCAAAACGCAAAATTCGTTAGAAAGTTGGCATCGGCGATTGAATGTTATAGTTGGCAAACCATATTTTGATCTTTACGATCTTATTGCAGAGTTCGGGTTAATTAAGAGTTAATTTGTGCCAAATACCGAATAGTTCAAATGCGCTCCGGAACTTCATTAACAGTAAACAAAACCTACGAACGATACAAAAAGATTAGCAATAATGACAAACCCTTTCCACCATCCAGGAAGAGGAAGGCTTAAATGCGTTTTTCGTATAGGGGCATCCCCAATTAAATCAGGTCTAATCCCCTTTTGTAAAATAAAGCTATGGCTAATCGTGTGGTGGTTGCTCTTGGTGTGGTTTGGATTAGCGGTGTAGGTCCAGGATTTGGAAGGCTTGGCTATTCGACTGTATGTTAAGTCCTTCCTCGGTTTCTTCACCAAATGACTCACTATAGAGTCCAATTCATCAAGTGCACAGTTTTCATTGGACGCTTGCCTTAATTCAGTACGTAGCGGGAGCAATATCTCCCATTCTATATGAGGGCTAACAAAGTAACATAAATCCTGTCTTAGTGAGTCATTCTAGGTGTAACAGGAGCGTTCCAACTTTCTGGGACCGGTAATGTAGGAGGACGCTTCTCTAAGCAGGTGGGTGGGATTCATACGATGGATGTGTCTCCAATAATTAATTCGGTGTACCATGATTTTTTTGGTAATAGTCTTACCATGTAAGATTTCCTTGATTTTACGTGAGCGAGGATGGTAAGGATAGAACTAGAGTAGTTTCTTTAGAAAAAAAACTCGTATTTCCTTAGCCGGCGTCGGTTTGCAAAGGTTAGAGCAGCTGTCTGTAAACCATATGTCAACACAGGGGATATAACGGAGGATATAATGATGCTGAGGGATCTCGGATCAGAGCGGTGCTTTTATGGGGGTTCAATTCTATAAGCCCGCTAATTTTAAGGCACCTAGTAATTCATCCAGTATGGGTCCTAATGCTCTGATGTCTCGTGCGATGAGTATAATGGGATCTGTTTAGGCGAGTATGAAAGGAAGTTGCAACTCAGCACACTGATCTAGTTTCAACTCAGGCGATTGGTCGGCCCTAGTTAGTAAAACCTCATTCAGGATGAAATTAAATAAACGGGGAGATATGGGGTATCCCTCCTTTACTTTTCTTGACTTTTTCTGTACAAATATTGAACCATTTAACAGTATAAACTAATTATCATTCATTACAGTGTCTATCACAGCTCAAATATATGGAATTAATAATAATAAATTGAACTTAATTACGGGATCGCCAGATAAACTTAAATTTAAATTAATTAATTAAAGGTTGGAATGCAGAATAAAATAAATCGTAACTAATTTGAGTTGAATTTTCAGGAGTATCTCATAAGTCTGATCCAAACTAATAATTTTATTTCAGAGCCCAGTGATGCTGAAAAAATTATAAAAGTAGATTAGAACTGTATCGTCTTGTGTTACTATCTATTGGCTATACCAGGTGTCTGTAACCGAGTCAATTTCTATCATACTAACTGAACCTACCAAACCCTCTTTATGTTATGTGTAAACGGGTCTTCGGTGAGGCCCGGCCATATCCGGGAGATCCTGCTTAATGATTGGTCGAACATTCCAATCAAATCAAATCAAAATATATCTCATTCCAAATACAAAACTTGAAAAAAAAATCAGCGGTTAGACCCCATATTACATTTTCAAGCAACTTCTCATGACCTGTCACGTTGATAGAACAAAAAAATTTGTTATACAATCAAATCTGAACGTAACCTCGTATTTGAAGCTAGTCTAAGTATATGCTACCCAAAATTTCGACCAATAATACCTTTAAAACGCCTTTACATTGTTAAATAAACCGGCTCTATAATCTATATAATTCCAGTGTATTCGTATAATTCTTACCAGGTTGTTATACAACACAAAAAAGTTTAGTCCTTTTCTTACGTCTAAATCACTAGAGAATCAACATAAATTTTAAAACAGAAAAGAAAACTTTTCTTTGCAAATGGGAAAACGTCAAGTAGAGCAACAACAACAAAAATTATTATGTATTATGCAAATAATGATGACGACGTTGATGATGGGGATGATGATGATGATGATCATGTGAAGGATGAAATATGAAAAACAAAAAAAAAAAAAAATTATGTAAAATAAAGTGGATGGCTGCGAAAGTAGGAAATGAGAACAGAAAGTATTACATTATATTAAATGAAAAATATATTATAATACACACAGTAAAATAACAGAATATTCTGTTACACTTTGCATCGTCGTTATCTTTACCTGTTAAACGTAAGATGAAGAACAGAAACAGAATTGCTTTTTTCCTTTAATACCAAAAAAACTGAAATTATAAGCCTTGGGAATTTATTTGCATAGAAATTTGTTGAAAGTTTAATTTGCTATTCGTTTTGTTCGCACTATTCATTCAAAAATGCCTTATTCTCAAAGATGATTCATTTTTGTTTGTCAGCTCCTTTCAAATCAGAGTTTATTATAATAATATGTTGGTTGGTGTTGGTGAATGTAAATTGAAAGGACAAATAGACATGTTATATGCGTCTATGTAAATTAAGTACATATTATGTTTGATGTTAAATTAAAATTAAACTGTATTAAATTTACAGTCAACTTAAAAGTTTCTTGATTCGTAATAATATTCCTTCTCTTCTTTTGCCGAAGGGTATGCCGAATGGTCATAACCTAAGAAGCAACAAGGGATAATAATATACCACCCTTAAAATAGGTATAAAATTTAAATCCAGGCGCGACGGTCAATAGTGGGCGGCTTCCTGGTCAGCGTCTGTTCTTCAGGAGGAGCGGCTGCATAAAATGTCGTGGCAGTAGGCAAAAAATCCTAAGGGCGGTTCCCTGAAAACAAATAACCGAAATGTTTTCGCAACAGGAGAATAAGACTACGGTGCAGGGATTCGTAACCCCAGTACCGGCGACTTAAGGGAGCGAGGAAGCGGGCTCCCAGTAGTCGAAATCCAACGACCGCCTTGTTCCAGCAGTAGGAAACTTGGCTGTCGGAACTAGAAATATTACAAGTCCATTTAGTGTTAAACCAGTGAGTGGGACTACAGGAGTTTTTAACCCATTCAAGAGCAGTGGAAGGCTACAGAGATCGCCTACGCGCAGTGAAATATTTGAGGCTTATCGCTTCCTAACATAGCTGCATCACTCGAGAAAGAAATGGCTTGTGAGCCAGTTACGAAGGTTTCCAAGTTGATTACAAATAAAAAACACATTAGTGATCTCGTGGACTTCGTGAAGGATCGCAACAATGTGCACGGAGAAAATAAGAGGATGATACGCATGATTAAACTATCATATAATGATATTTGGGCATCAGACTATTCAAAAAAAGCGGCTATTCTTTGGTCTTGTGGTAACCGCCCCTTTCTGGAGAAGCCCAGCGGCGGAGAATCTGGCTTTGTAAGAGTGAAGATCGATGGTATTCACATTTATAGCTGTTATGCTCACCGTTAACATGTGGCAGCAGCGTTGGGACAGCTCGGGAAAAGGTTGGTGGACACATCGGTTAGTCCCTTCGGTAGTTAAATGGCTAGATAGGAAACATGGAGAGATTGACTTCTATTTATGCCAATTTCTGACGGGCCATGGTTGTTTTCGCGCTTATTTACATAAATTTAAGCAAGATGATTCCCCTTATTGCCCAATGTGCGAAGGAAAGCTGGAGAACGTCGAGCATGTATTTTTTGACTGCCCGCGCTTCGAAGAAGAAAGATTGGAACTATATAGGTCTGTCGGAAATGACCTATCACCGTTAGCAGTTTTGGATTATATGCTGCAGTCCGCATAAATTTGGGAAGTGGTGTGTAAAATGAGTGCAAGGATTATTAAGAAACTGAGAAGTCTAGAAAAAATAGACAAAGACAACAAAGTTAGATGGCAGCTAAGGCTGAGCCTGTTCTGGCGAAGTAATACATAACAGTAGTTCCACGAGACAACTATAGGCATAAGAATTTGGGGGTTAGGGTTTAGTCGGTAGGAATCCGACACTCTTACATGTTTATGGATTAGGCCCACATGTGAGGTCTTATGAAGATTCCCCCCTCCACCACAAAAAAAAACACACACCACATACACACACAAATATCAAAACTTGGCCATTTGTACGGTACGCCATTTGTAGACTCTTTAAGAAATAGAAATAGAAGTGAAAATTTATAAAAAAGTATGGTCAAACATGAATTTTATGCGCCGAGGGTTCTGTGAGCAGTGTTCTTAAAATAATAATTTGTATTTTTAAATTATATTCGTTTGTTTTAAATTATAGACAAAAATTTGGGTGAACCAAACTATTCGGGATCTAATCCATAATTGCATATACCATCTATACTAGTCATGATCCCCGTTGTGCATCACCATTAAGTTGAGATATCAATCCTTTATTTTGAAAATATGTGGATATGTGATTATTAGGATGTTTAACGAAATCTACATTGAGGTCCCGTATCACGATAACTGATGTTAGAGAAGTCGTTTTATTGAATACGAAAAGTACATTTTCAAAAAATTAATACTCGTGTCCATCATAGCTTGTACATGAGTAGTAGACTAACTTCAGATATCTGTATCTCAATTCATTCACAATGGCTACCATTTGAACATGTTAGCACGACTCGATCTGATTGATCCTCCCCCGAGGATTAGCTTCAGTTGTTGAAGGCCCGTTACCTTTCGATTTTTCCGAAAACCCAGTCAAACAAAGATTATCTTGATGACAGTTGCGGGCAAAGAGTGCAACGTGCCATATTTTTATAAACACAATGATTCCTTACCGCAAAACGTGGATTATCTACGGTTATAAATGAGATATACAATGTAATAACATATATTTTTTGTAAAAACTGATGACCGTTTTTAGACCTGAAATTTTATTAAAACCATTCATTTTTAACCCATTTTTTGAGCTTTTATTTATACCCGGTAACAAATATTGAACACTTCAATTTCTCTATATAGTTTTCCTTTAATATTTACCGCCTTATACACAAAAGATAAAGGGAGGAACACACATGTAAAGCTAATTCATTTTCATATTTTTAGAATTGTCAAAGTTTGACCTTTCAAATGATAATACACAAACCACATGAATTAAATGTGAAAATTATTGGTACTTACATTTAATTATTAATTAAATAATTAAATTAATCTTTTTTCTCAAAAACAGATAAATTGTCTGTGGATTAAATTACTTAACGGGCATGCAACATTTCCACTCGTTACGAATGGTAGTTCATAAGTTATGAGCTTGTGACAGACTAGACAGACAGACAACGCAGTGAGACTATAACGGGTCCGTTTTACATTTTATGTACGGAACCGTAAAAACTACGCTGTACGTTTAAGAAGGCGTGTTGCCTTATTGGCAATAAATAAAAAAAGTCGTTTTAAATAAAATGAGAAAGAATAAAAGCATCTTCGCATATTATTATACTTATATGATCTATAAGATATGAATTTCAGTTATCTTCGTCGCGATTATACCAGAAATAGAATCAATTGTACCCAAATAATTCAACTTGCATTTTGCATTGTTCTGCAAATAGTTGTATTCTATTTCTAATTATTATTATTTCAGATTTAGGCTGCAACGACCTCTGCGCCTACCATACAGTGACTTTTATTTCAGAGACCGTTGCACAATTTGTTCCGGATCTGCACGCAGATCGTGACCGGGCCAGCGGACACGCCGAGTTCTTACTTCATGTACAATCTCTAGGATCTCTCGTGACCGTCAGCGTCCAACTTTCACATCCATACATAACAACGGGCCTGATCAACGCTCTGTAAAGCTACAGACAGCTTCACTCTTTCACTTGTGGTAGATGTTTAGGTTTTATCAGGTGCCCTAGAGGAGACAAAGTACGACTGCCTTCTAATATACTCACACTATTATCGTGAGTGATATTTGTTTTATTAGATCCATACGTATGTGCATCATTCTTTTGTGACGCGTCTTTCTTTGGTTCTGGTCTGATGTTTTCAGTAATGTTTAACGTTGACAATTTAGCTTCTATAATGGAGTAATTTTAATATACCTGGCACGTATAAAATGAGTTTTTCCATAAACACGCGTAATCCATAAAAAAACGCATGATTTATCCTTTTCTTGTTGGGTTTACCTCCGCCAAATTCATAGGTGCATACATAGTTTATATTACTAGCAACACTTCTGCACAAATCGTTCTGCTGTGAGCTGATTAATTTCTTTATAAATTGTTTTCATATTATGTAGGTATACATGTGCTACAACATTTAGGGTTTTTTTATTGAACAACAATAAAATCTAGAGCTGTAAACGGAAGTTGAATTTGTCTTTACGGCTGAACTTATCGCGATAATGGAAGTCATGTACTGGCTGAAGTATAATGTAATATCCATAAGGGATATTCGAATTTTTATTTATTTGTATTAAAACGGTTGGCACCTACAGAGGTTCCGCCCTCAATGCCACAATGGGCCCACGGTGCAAACCAACAGGATCTATCCAAAATCGCAGGAGCGTACTGCAATCTTAGCAAACTGTAAAAGTTTGAACCAAGGAATGGATACTAACTGATCTGCGTTCAAAGATCAGGAAGAGAATACTTGGGATCTAGCTCTGACAAAGGCCGAACAGCTGCAGAGTTAGTGTAAGCAGTCCTCCACTTCCTCTAGGCAGTCATCACAAAGAGCATCCTGTGCTAGTCCCATGCATTCTGAGTTGGTTCTTTTTTAAAGATAATACATATATTTAGTGAACCTCAGGTTGGGTTCAATAACGAAATGTTTCGCCTTTCGACAGCTAGGAGTAGAACGCCACTTCAGTCCTAGTTCAAGTAGAGCGAACTTCTTAATAGCGTCTTTACCACCATTGAAGAATATAGGAATTGCTGGTTGAGGACAAACAAATTTACTACGCGAACTAGCGTTCACTAAAAAGACAGCAACCTCATTTCCCTTAACGCCACAATGAGCAGGCACCCACAATATCCTTACTCTTGTATTAGAGCAAAGGAGATTAATGTAGTACTTGCAATTTTTGACTATGTTTGGACAGAGTCAAAGGATTAATGAGGGTATTAAGCATGGCTTTACTATCTGTGCAGATAATAATATCCCTCCCTAAATCGCTAAACTTAAAAGCCTCAATCGCATTATGGGTAAGTGCAATTCATTCAGTTTAAAAAACACCATGCAGTGTTTGCCCAGACTACCCGAAAATCTTACCTCATACTAAGGACAGTAAAATCCAAACCCTGCACTGACTTCCGAACGAAAGCCATCTGCAAAAAAAACTATCGGCACAGACAGCTGTCTATAGAAATCCTGAGATAGCCACCATTCTCTCGAAGGGAAAACGATGGAGAAAGAATTGGTAAAGTTTAATTCAGGCAATAGCCTATCATTCACAATTTCCAGCTCTGGAATATGTGAATTATACTTATTAAGAATTTGTCTATGCCCCGAACAAGTCCCGAAGACATTCCATGCCCCAATGTACTTAAGTTGGTATGCAGCAGAACACGCTGTACCACGAATATAGGACTGCAATTCGGGCAGATGTAGAATAGACTCCATAGAAAGAAGAGGAGCAGACGACATAACCCCGGTTATAGCCTAACGGGTCATTGCAACCATTCCAGCCTTGCTACCGAAGACGTCAGTTTCACAACAGGCCGTCATACAACTGAAGCATCCGATAGTAAGGGTAAAACTAGTGATTTATTTATTATATTGGCTATTCTGCATTGCCAAAAAGAGCAATGACCTTTGGCAGCTGAAACTTCCAGGAGAGTTTACTACCTAGAATGACACCTATGTGCTTACCGTGCTCTGTCCTTGTGATCGTTCTACCAAAGAGAGTAAGGACATATAGATTAGCACTGTCTCTACTTCTCGTAAAGACAACCAGATCAGTCTTTCATGGATTAACGTACAGCCCCTTTTCAAAGCACCACAAATCTACCATATTAAGGGCGTTCTGCGTCAGATCAGATAAGACGTTAGGTATTTACCATAAACTGTCAAAACAAGATATCCGCCTAGCTTTGCTCGATAAACCCTGATCGCTGCAACTTATCAAGTAGTTCATCGAAAGCCATGAGCCACAGCAAGGGTGAAAGAAGCTCTTCTTTGGGGCAGCCCTTGGCTACTTTGACGGACACAGATGAGCCATCCAGCACAGTCTCAATTATCCGAGATCAATATTAATATTGGTACACGCACTTGTGATCAAAAGTAGAGGTCAGGCTAATGGGCCTGAAAGCCTTTGGGTCAGTATAATTCGACTTGCCAGTTTTAGGTAAGAATACTACTCTACTCCTGCTCCAGGCCGCGCGGTATAGTGCTAAAAGCAACGCAGGCCTGGAACAGATTGAGCAGGTAAGTGCTGATATGTAGAAAGCCATGCTGTAATTCAGCAGGGAAAACACCGTCCGGACCACTCAATTTGAAAGAGGCAAACGAGAAAACACTCCAGCGTAAAACATCAGTAGTGATCATCCTACGGGCTAAGCTGCAATCCGGAGTACCGCCAAAAATGTCAGGTGGCTCGGAGGCAACTAAATCCGAATCAACAATGTCACACCCAGGAAAGTGGACAGACAATTATAGCTCACCGACTTCTCGTCTGCACGAGGTTAGTTTGTCGGATTAGTCTACACGTATCAATCTTAGCCAGAGTTTTGTTAAATCTGGCGGCAACAGATAAGCTGTCAATTTCTTCACAGAAGTTTCTCTACGCAGTCCTGTTCGCGGGTCTTAAGCTTTTTCATAAGCCTTTTGCGCTTTTAAAAATCGATTCCAATCCAAAATGGGATTCGTTGTTTTGGCTTTATTTTTAATTTTACGCACACTCTTCCTTATCTGTTTAAGTGCAGAACACCAGAAAGGTGTTAAGCTTTTTCTGGTTGTTAATAAGAGGGTATGACTTTTCAACAGCAGTCGAGATCGATTTCGTTAGTGCAGTTGCCTGTAAATCAAGATCTGCGATAGACCTTATCTGGTTAGTCAAATCTAGTAGTGAAACGAGGTCAGAGGAGAAAGTATCCCAATTCGTAAGTTTCCTATTGCAATATGATTTAACCAAAGGTCTTTTAAAGTTAATATTAAAAGAGATGCACCTGTTATCAGAGATGAGAATATCATCCGTCACTCTCCAAGTTAGAATCAGGTCAACGATGGACATAGAGCACACACTAATATCAATCACTTCTTTGCGAACCGAGTTGATAAAAGTTGGCTCATAACCAACATTGAGAACCTCTAACTCAGAAGAGTAAATGTAATTGAACAGTGACGATCCTCTATTATTAGTATTGCGACTGCCCCAAATGGTATGATGAGCGTTAGCATCACAACCAATCACTAGAGGTAGTTTATTGACCCTACACCACATTACAAGATTCACCATTTCCTCTGAAGGAAGGGGTGAGGTGAAATCATAGGGTAGATAGGCAATGACAAGTTTGAAACTTGAGTCAGCATTCACGAGAGTGATCAGCACTGCCGTAAGATCAGCAGTGCTATATTCATTAATCAATAGCATTAGAAATATAACTGCACGCTCTAGTTTTAGGGACAGTGGACTTATGAAAGATCCTGCCAAACTTTGAGTTCAAACCAGAAACAGTACCATCAATAAGGTACGGTTCCTGGATTAGACAAAAATCTGTATGCGATATAACAAGCAGTTTCCTCAATTCATAATAAGCTGCAAGCATGGACGTAATCATGAAGACCAGCTATAAACAAAATATAATATTAAATAAATAATAAAATAAATTCCTACGACCCTGAGATAATCCTGAAATGGATGCTCTCAAGAACATATTGAATCGATTGGCAGTTAGCCTCTCGCTTGTATCGGATAACCTTTCATCATGTAGTCGAAACATTGGATTCATAATGCCGATGTTAGTAATAATTTCACTCGGATTCTCGGATGACCCAGGAATCCATGAGTGAAGTATAAGCGGTTTCGGAGGTTCATCAACCGAAAGTTGGCAACACTCCCAGACGTCCTTGATTCTGTCGATCTCTCCACAGAACCAAACGTACGTCTCATCATTGCTTGTTTTGCAGATGATAACCCCATCAGCCAGGTAGCAACCTAGCAATTGCGGCACAAAGCCAGAAGATTTAGCCACGCCGAGAATACGACGACCAAGCTTTTTCCGGAAAAGTTGCAATTTTTCCTCATTCAAAGCGATGGTCCGGTTCATTTCTCGCACGCATAATACTTTTACGGTATTGTTGGCTACTGTTTCAGCGTAAGTGCGCGCTTTTTTAGAGGCCATTTCTAGCGTAGTGCCCGATACTGAGCTTGGCCTTTTGGGTGTGCCGGATTCGCTACTACACGGCTACTCGGAAATTGCATTCAGAGGCAGCCCACACAGTTTTTTTTGTAAGCGAACTGACGCCAACGTTTGCCAAGTCGCTTAGTCTTGAAACGATGGTTTAAACCCGCATTTTTATTAGTCAGGCTGTTATTAATACGCTACAATCACACTTCCTTACATCGAAAGTAGCCCAGAATTCAGTTCAACAAGCGCTTGTCGTGGGTGCCAGAACATTTCAATATTGCAGGAAATGAAAAGGCAGATGAGATTACCCGTCAGAACACAGCACGTCTCATCTCACAAAGCAGGCTGGATGTCAAGATACACCGTGCTTCTTAATTATTCTGACGAATCAGTGTCGCCGTTATAACTTACCTTTACATTATCTTTAGGTGATTGATTTCTCACAGTTTTGTTCACTTCCTGAAAAGTCAAAACTAAAACCATGTGAAATTCATTTTGCATTTTTTGTTTTATAATTCGATGTTACAATGAACTGTATTTTTTAATTTTTTATTTTTTGGGTTTTATAATTAATTTACATTATAATTTAAATCACTAAATTTTACCGGAAACAGTTTTTTCTGTATAAATTAAAAACCGATTAATTTAATAAAAATAAAATAATTAAAATATTTCGGTATTTAAATATAAAAAATAAATTATTCGTAAATATAATTTTATAATTTAAAACAAATTTAAAATAAACATACAAAATTTAAATACATATATGTTGTTTTTTTTTTTAAATTTAGAGAAATTTAAGTTTATAACAAAATTAATATAATTTTATTTGTATTAGTTTATTTATGTACAGTGATTTTGTTTTTCATTTAATAATGTCTTTGTTTAATTTAATATTTATATATTTAAATTTATTTATTATATATTATATATTTTATTGATTTATTTTCATTTAAATTTCTAAATTAATTTATTTGTTAAAAATTTATTTTTATTCATTTATATTGTTTTTTGCTTTGTTTTATTATGTTTCTTTTTTATATTAAATTACTATATACAATTGTATTGTTTATTTTCAGTTACACAAAAATAATAATAATAATAATACATGTATATGTACATAGAGTAATGATTTTAAAAATTGAATTTCAATAAAAATAATATTTTGTTTTTAATTCGTTTTAAAAGCATTTTAGCTAAAATAACATAAATATTAAATATCGAAGCGTAAAATGTGCAACCATTCTGATAATATTAAAATAATATTTTTTTAACTTAATTGAAAACAGAAAAATATTTTTATAATTTTTGTTTTGGCCAGAACGTCCACCATGCAATAATACATATTTACACATTTCAAATTACATGGACTTTATTCACTAAATTAAAACATAAATCTGTAGCGTTCGTCTTGACGGACCATTGAATCTTATTTTGTAAATAAAAAATTATGTATTTAAAATAATAAATAGGAAAACATAAAACAAAAACTTTATAAACAAGCAACGATAAACTTATCTCTTAAAAAATGGACAAGCAAACTATTTCTAAAAAACTTGAAGGAACTTTAAGAAACTTGGCAAAAGCAAAACAAAAAATCGTTTCTCGTGTTATTTATTCGGGTTAAGCAAAAAATTTATAAATAAAATAGCGATTTAAGGGCGAAAAGATTTATGTGGGTGACTTATTTGTTTCCTTTGCTTTTTTTTAGAATTTACACTTCTAGAAGAGAGATTGTAGATAGATAAATTTGTTATTTATGGCAACACCATAATCATATGTACAACAAATACACTTATTAGACATTTATTACTTGGACTCAGCGGTCGTATTGTTTTTATGTTTAGCACAGAATTGAAAAACAAAGTTTCAAAACAGATCGTTACATAAACCAAAAACATGACGACTCAAAGTTTACAATATAATCAATTGGGAGCAAACGGATGCTGCTAAAAATATGTCAAAAGATTTTCATTACCTAAAAAAATTAAGGAATTATTCAGTCGCTCTGCCGTTATTTTGGCCGTTATTTAACTATAACCTTTGCCTGAATACATTTGGGTAACCGGTTCTGATTTGAAATCAATACATTTTTCAATATCATAATATCGTATTTAATGTGAATTTTTAGTCTGCATGTGTGGTTTTCACAAAATGTCCTTAACATATGGCCGGTGGTCGATGGTTTTGTGAAAAATTGAAATAATTTTAATTTTCATTCGGTATTATTTAAAAATTGCATAAAACCTGCAAATAAATGTGTATATATACATACATTATGCACATATGTTGGTATCCACGTGACCTCTACAAATTTTATTGGAAAACTAAACAACAAATAAAAAAAATCTGTTCTCTTAAAAACGACCAAATATAAAAATAATTTAATAAAAAATTAAAATTCATTAGTTTTCATTCAATGTCCGGTTTTTTTGTGTTCGGTTTAAATTAATTAATTTATTTATTGTTTTACATTGCTATTAAATTCATATAATTTCGTTTTAATTAAATTATTTTTTCTTTTATCTTGTTTTAAAAATATTTTTATTAATATTTTTTGTTTGTTTGTGGAAAATTCAAATTTAATTAAAATAAATAAAAACAAATCTTTTGTAAATTTAAATTATAATTTAATTAAAATATTATATATATATATATATATATATATATTATATATATATATATATATATATATATATATATATATATATATATATATATATATATATATATATATATATATATATGTATATATATATATACATAATACATAAATATTACGTTAAAACATATCAATTGGATTGAATAGAAATATTCTTTAAAAAAATTATATTTTTCGTTTCTAAATTTAGTTTTTAAACAACTTATAAAATGTTACTTTAATTAATTATAGTCTATTAATATAAATCCTTATTATGTATTTATTTGTATATGTAAAAAAAATCTTTTATAATTATAGAAATATAATTCGTTTTATTTAAACTAAATGTTTATCATCTGTGGGTTGAAATATTACATTTATTTATGAAAAATTTTAAATTAACAATATTATTTAAAAATATTATAATTAACATAAATATTATGTGATATCGACTATTTGATATACCCGCCGAACCTGTTTGCATCGCCTCCGGATGTTCACCTGAAATTAGAGGGCGAACTAAAATTGAGTTACAAATTATGTTATTGAACTAAATGTGATAGTTTTAAGAATTTAATTGTAGTAAAGAATTCTCAAAACAAAATTTTGTATGGCACAGAATAATGTTCCATCCTAAGATGATCTTTGAATTGAGCCTCGGATTGTAAAAAAAAGAAAGGCACATTATTTTCCTTTCTCAATAGTTATAGAGTCTAGCGGAAGTACACAGATTCAAAATTTTTTGATCTCACGTTTCCATAACAAAAATATGTGTATTTGTGAAATGATGGATTCATTTGGCTCGATAAATGGTTGAAACTCCCAAGTGCGACATTGGTGGAGTCTCGTGTCTGTTCGATAGCCAAGGCACCGAAAATCCGATTTTATTTTTTTTTGCCGCTGTTTTAAGCGAAAAGAAAAACTAACATGCTATGTGGAGAGGTATAATTTTATCGGAGTAAAGTTTATGCCAATTCAACAAATTATACACTAATCCATTCATACGATTGTACCACAGCACAAGTTTTAAATGATTCAATGCAGTATGATTCAAAAAAATGCGATAGGATGAGAAATGATCCATCAGTAAAACGCTGTAGAAAAAATCACACAGCAAATTACAGAGGTTAGTTAACCATTGTATCTGGAATTGAAGCGTAAGACAAAGTCGCGATCTGAGCTATAACTGCTTAAGTCACGTGACAATCAAAGAAATATGGTAGTAGATGGTCGACTTGAGTCGACCTCATTTTTAAGGTCAATTAAGATGACCTTGCTTGTCTCTTGACCTTAAATAATATTGTATGATCGTAGACGTAGACGCGTGTAAAGTGTATGGTTTTTCTATCGAACTTGATTATATTGTTTATGATCGTAGACGCGTGTATTGTTTTCTTATCCTATCGACCTTAATTAATTTCTATTATTTCTTGACCGATAATCGGTGTGGGCTTCCTTATTTTTGTTTTGTTTGGTTTTATTTCGTCTAAATCGTCCGATTGACTCAAGGCGCGTGTATTAATTTTTCATATCTTTGTTTCCGATGAACTTGGGGATTTCGCTGGATATAGAAGTTGCAGAACACAGACAGTTGAAAATCTGCCTTTTTTAACACTGTATTTTTTTTGCACTGCATTTCCTTTTTATGGATTAGCAAAACTATCGGGCGGGAATCGAACTCGAGACCGCAAGATCTAAAGTAAATCGTCTTAACCACTAGACTATGAGCACTATTGTAGATAGTGAATAGTTAATGCTTTATAAAAACATAAATTGTTGGGTAGTAATAATGATTAGTTGACACATCTATTATGTTTTCACACAAAAATCACGATCACTTAAACAAAAGTGGAAATTGGTAAAGAATGTGACAGATACAACCGAATGTAAACTAATCATTACATATAACATTTACAGTGAATGAAACTTACATGTCCAGCGGTGAAATTTAACAATAACACGAACCCTCAACAAACAAACGTCAAATCCTAGAATGTTCATCTTGATAAAAGGTTGACATGGAGAACGCACATTGAATCAAAGCGCAAAAAATTAAAAATAAAATTTTCATAAATGTACTGGCTCATTGGAAGAAAATCAAAACTTTTCCTAGAATACAAAGCGATCAAATATAGATCTTTTGTAACGAACGCAATCAAAAATACTTTGCTGTATGATAAATGCCCCGTATGGTATATCCGAAATCACAATATCTACAAAGACCTTAGTATAGAACAATCGGCTACAGAAGCTTTGTGGGGTTATGCGAAATATCAAACACTATACTCTAGTTTTTGTGCAACATAACATAATTAACGAATCTGAATATCAACTATTGAGAGATCTTAAGTGTTAAGAACATTGCTCCATATGATTACGAAATATTTTTCTGCAAAACTAGCGCTAAAGTTCATAGTAGAAAATGACCGATATGGTTCCATCTTGAATTGAGATATCAAAATGGACAATGGAAATTCAATAGCATTAAATATTTTTTTGCATTTTACATGGAAACATAAATATTTCCTATAGATTAAATAATTCAAAATATTAACTGTCGGTTAAATATTTAACTATAAAAATGCGGCCGGTTGATTTTTACTGGAGAATCCTACATTACCAATGCGGTCACATACATTATTGTGACAGGCCGATTAACAATAGATTGGATCTTAAGTTTAACGTTTAAAATTTTATCTAGCTTTTTAATGTTTTAAGTTCGTCATGAAATAGGTAAAATCTTAAAATTTTCTATGAATTTAAAAATTTATTTTGCAAAAAACTAGCAAAATTCGAAGTAACGCTATCTTTCAAATTTTACACTTTTATTCAGATTTCAGGAAAAATTTAGTTTAAAAGAAGTAAAATATTTCCCAAATAACAAAAAAATATGCATGACTATCCATAGAAAATTTGAAGTGGTCAATCCGTAGGGTGGGCGATATAAATAACGTGCAATATACATCGGGAATGTTGCAACAAAATTGAATGAAGAAATCTGATAAACAAAAATCGGAAGATTGACAAGCGGGTAGGTGCTTTGGATAGTCCATTGTATAGACTTTCCATAAAAAATTTGAAGTGGTCAATCCCTGGGGTTGGCGATATACATAAATACGTGCAAAATATATTGAGAATGTTGCAGCTAGATTAAATAAAGAAATCTGTTAAACAATAATCAGAAGATTGACATTCGGGTAGATGCTTCGGATAGTCCATTGTATAGACTTTCCAAAGAAAGTTTGAAGTGGTCAATCCGTGGGGTCGGCGATAAACGTGCAATATACATTGAGAATGTTGCAACTAGATTAAATGAAAAAATCTGTTAAACAAAAATCAGAAGATTGACAAGTGGGTGGGTAGGTGTTTCGGATAGTCCATTGTATAGACTTTCCATAGAAAATTTGAGGTGGTTAATCCCTGGGGTCGGCGATATAATTCATGTGCAATATATATCGGGAACGTTGCAACAACATTGAATGAAGAAACCTGTTAAACAAAAATCAGAAGATTGACATGCGAGTAGGTGCTTTAGTCCATTGTATAGACTTTCCATAGAAAATTTGAAGTGGTCAATCCCTGGGGTCGGTGATATAAATAACGTGCAATATATATTGGGAATGTTACAACAAGATTGAATGAAGAAATCTGTTAAACAAAAATTAGAAGATTGACATGTGGATAGGTGCTTCGGATAGTCCACTGAATAGACTTTCCATAGAAAATTTGAAGTGGTCACTCCCTGGGGTCGGCGATATAAAAAAACGTGCAATATACATTGAGAATGTTGCAACTAGATTGAATGAAAAAATCTGTTAAACAAAAATCAGAAGATTGACAATCAAGAAATTTGTAGTCGTCAATCACTGTCAAAAGATTTAAAGAATGTTGCAGCAAGTTTAAATGAAGATATCGATCAATTAAACGGTTCAGTCGATCCTTATTCATCTACAATTGAATGTTTCAAAATAAGTAGTGAGGAGTATATAGTTCCCAGATGCATTTTAGCCTGCAATATCACATTTGTGATATTGTAGTTACCAGTGGTCACATCGAGGACGTAATGCATACAGTTGATAATGCCCTTAATAAAGCCAAAATCCCGACCTCAATGGTAAGTCAAAATTGACTTTGGCTGTTATTGAATGAACAATTTTTTTTGTGAAGAATTTCACAGACATTTTAAAAGTCACGCAGAAATGTTTTAGTATTACGATCCTCGTTGATGATAACTTTACCTTGATGTTTCGACCCCGGACAATTTATAAGATATGTTACATATAATCACTGTGAAGAACCTTTTAATATATTTATATATGTACGTATTTATTAAAAGGATACCATCTTTATTTGCATTTTTGTTTAGGGATATAATAAAAATGGAGTTATATTTATGCTGTGGCACTGTAGTTTTAGGTTGATACCACTAAAGTTCCGTAATCTTAAATTTAAACTTGAAGATAACTGGAAATAGTGTGTCACGAAAATTAAATATAAGAAAAATTAGCACAAACTATGTATGTATACCATTCTCAAAAAATCACAAAAAGTCTAACCGCAGCAATAAGCTCAAATCCAATTTTTAACCAATTCGATGGATTTTTACATACCAAATTTTGATATTCTTTTTTCTCTAAAAAAAAAAACAACCTTAAGATATGAAAATACGTATGTTCTAGAGGTTTTCTGTTATTTTTTGTTGTTGCAGTAGCAATTTATTTTATATACCTTTTGTTGGTAATATCACACGGATCACAAAAGATAAAAAAAATACCACGTCAAAAAGCGCACAATATGATAGGATTGTGTGTACATGAAAGTATAAAAGTCCTTAACACATTTTTTTTATTTTGTTGTTGTATGCCTTGCCAACTGCCATGCCACCATTCACCATGTTTAACGAACAACGAATATTTTTTTCCTTACATATCTTAAGCTGCAAAAATAAATTATTAAACGAAACAAAAAAATCACGTCACAAATTTACGTAGATTCTTGAGCTTTATTATATTTATCATTATTACTACTACTATCATTTTTGTTTTTGTGTTCGTACATAATATCGTGTATGTAGTGTAATATTATGTACGTACGTACATATTATATATAGTCATATACTCTGGTGACGGAGGATAATATAATAACAGAGTTATATACAATATATATTTTTTTGATATGACATTTAATTTCACTTCTATATATACAACAATCTTTTCATAATATTCAAATTAAATTAATTTTTCTCTTGTTGTTGGATTCAAACACAGCAGTGCTATTTTCCGGTGACCTCGGTTCTCTCTAATATGCTTTCATGTGGAAAAATGTATTTTGTGTATTAAAATGGAAATATGTTGAAAAATAATTAGACCCGTGATTGGCAATGTAATTTATTTTCTCGGTCCTGATTGTTGCCCTTTTTTTTTAAATATACGTATTCGTGCTTTTGGGTTTTTGGATTAACATTGAAAAGCTTTTCCTTTTCGATTTAATTCTTTAAGCATTAATTCAGGTTTTCGTGTTTTTCAGTTTTAATTTCAAAGAATTTTTTTGGATCTATTTGGATTTGGTTACATTTTTGATCGCGTTTTATACATATACATACATACATACATATATGTACATATATGGAAATTTAGTCAAATACAATTTATAAGTTAAAGGGTAACTTTTGCTATAATGTTTAAAAATTCATCTGAATAAATCTCATATGAGTAAAAACCAATTACGACTGGTAGCAGAATTCGTTGTGTTTTTTTTTGTAGGGTTTTATATTGGTGGCCAATATAATATCACCCTTATTGAATATCCATTCGCCAAAATTACAGCAAAGCACCATTGTGTGTAGTATTAAGATTATTTATAGTTGGGATCATATTAGCGCGACCCTCTGGGGTAAGTTAACAATTTTATAAGAAACACCCTTCACAAAGAAAGTATAGTAGGATATTTGATGACCTTTAACAAGTAATGCTAGAGATGTTTAGATGAATATGAGTTTGCCATCTCATTGTGTGTTATCGATTTTATAAGAAACACACTTTACAATGAAAGTGTAGGAGGATATTTGATGGTCATTAACAGGAAATCCTAGAGATGTCTAGATAAATTTGAGTATGCCATCTTATTGTGTGTACTTTCAAGATAGTTTATGGTTGCGATTGAAGTACCGCGACGCTCAGGGGGTAAGTTATCGATTTTATAAGAAACACCCTTCACAAAGAAAATGTAAAATATCCTCCTACACTTTCTTTGTAAAGGGTGTTTCCTATCAAATATCAACCTACACTTTCATAGTAAAGGTATTTCATATAAAATCGATCACTTATCCTCTGAGGGTCGCGGTAATACGACTCCAACCATAAATAATCTTAAAAGTACCCACAATAAGATGGCATAGTCAGATTTATGTAGACATCTCTAGCATTACCTGTTAATGGCCATCAAATATCCTCCTACACTTTCATAATAAAGGGTATTTCTTATAAAATCGATAACTTACCCCCTGAGAGTCGCGCTAATATGATCCCAACCATAAATAATCTTAAAAGTACACACAATGAAATGGCATACTCAAATTCATCTTGACATCTCTAGGATACACTTTCATAGTAACGGTATTTCATATAAAATCGATCACTTATCCTCTGAGGGTCGCGGTAATACGACTCCAACCATAAATAATCTTGAAAGTACACAGAAAATCCTCTTTGTAAGCGAATTGAAAATGTATAACTAAACTTTGGAAAAGCTTTAAGGGTTGATAGTAATAGATAACCGTATTAAAATCTTTGTGATTATTTCTAGCTAGCATTTAATTATTATTAAAAATTACGTCATATTAGATTTGCACAAACGCATCTTTTCATTTGAAAATAATTTTTTTTTTCATTACAATCGTAATACTCGTACATATAATTTATTATGTTAAATTTTTTTGAGGATAGCTACACTTTTTGTTAAGTACGTTATTTGTTATATTGTGTAGTTACACTTTTGTTATTTGTGGAAAACTTCACACCGGTTTTTTTGATATCTGGTTCGAGATAGAGGTAACCTATTTGGTTCCAAATAATATCACCATGAGAAATTTCCATGAGGCCGGCCAAAACTTTCAGCAGAATATTTTTTTCTCTATTGAACGATAAAGTCTGCGATGAGTTAGTTTATACCAATTCTAAACTTTGTACATGACAAAAGAGTCTGGGATAAATATATTTTTTTTAAAATCTATGTTAAATCGTTTACACTTGAAATTTACACTAGATTCAATGATCCTGGTTTAAACAAAATAACTAAAGTTGTACTCATGCTTCAATAAAATAGTGGTAACTGTTCTTAATAAACTGTAAGGCTTACTGAATTTAACTGACTAATTTCATAATATAATGCTCATCGCATTGTTAAATAGTATATAAGTTGGATATTAGATTGTTATGGCAATTGGAATTTGACAGAATGTTATTTATTGAATATTGAATTTGTCATTTCTCACTACCATCATATAAACCAGAGAAGGCGAACCATGGGCGCGCGTGTTAATATCTTGCGCTTTCTTAAAAAGCTATGATAGTGAAGTGAAGCGGGTCCGATAATTGGTGAAAAAAAAATATTTGGAAACCTTGAATAACTTTAAGTAACCTTGGGTTTTCAGTTACAGCTTCCAGGCTATAAAATTATAGTTTTTTAAGTTTTTGAAATAGCCTGTAAGTAGTATCAGAGCCACCTATATATAAAGAGCCCTAAGGTTAAAAATTGAGCTTTTTCTAGAGGAACTAAAATTGACGAAAAAAACATTTTTTCCATACAAAACATATGAAAAATTAAATTTTTTTCGGTGCGATATTTTTCAATGAAAATGTCGATGGATTAAGTATTTTAACATTGAAATAGAATCTACAATTATCATTTTATAATTGATTTCAAGCTTGATCAAAGAAGTTGTTTAATTTTTGATATATTTATTAATAAAATTTATAGAAAAAAAAAAGCATTTCTCCATTGAATTGATATAAATACACGCAAATACCAACGCAATAAAATTAAACTGCAAGACGAAAAGAGAAAATAGTAAAAGTGTGGTTATGTTTCCTTTTGAATTATATTTTTGTGAATAAAATAAAATACTTAAAGGGTATTTCAATAAAAGCTGCATGATTTTGTTTGAATAAATATCAAACTAATTTCACTTCAATTTCAACGTAAATTTTGGATTTTAGATTATAAATGGAACACCATGACTATCACAGTTCTTCTGGCACGGTTCCATTTTATTTTGGTAAAGTTTTGTTACCCATTTGTGCATAATTATGGTTCTAAATTAATTGTGCAGCTGTTATTGGAACTCCCTATGACATGTTGTAAGTTGTCAATATCACAGATTTTTTCTATCGATCGATGTTTATGTTCTCTTTTTAAATTTTACGCTATTTCATGAATTCAATTTTGATTTTTTTCTATTGCGATCTCAGCCTATTGGAATAATTTTGCACTCTATCCCTTTTCGCTACAAGGTAATGAAATAGAAACATATGGTGATACATTTTCAAATGTATAAAAGGAAACAGAATAATGCTTTATACGAGCATGCTGCGATCGCAATAGAAAAAGCGAAATTAAAAAAAAAATGTGAGATTTAATTCTTAAAAAAGAGACAAAATCATCGATCGAAAGGATGACAATATATGTTTTATTTATTTATTTTACCTACACATTCAAATAAATTCATGTTTACATAATTATGATAAATTCATATTTAATTTTGATTTAATGTTTATTAAATTAATAAAAGGTTTAAGGTTCTGACTTTCAGATATATGCTGCTTCAATATAGAATCAATTCCACAAAATGTTTATCGAAATGAAAGATTTAACTTTTCATTGATGAAAAGTAATTCGAAAATGGTCATTTTTACATTGATTCTTATGGGATAATGCAAAAAGTAGTTCCTCTAGAAAAAGCTCGACAAAAAAAATGGCTGATCCTTACGGCTCTGTATATATAGGTGGCTCTGGTAGTATTCGAAAAAACATTAATCTTTTGTTTGAGGTAGAAACTTTTTTGAAAACAAAACTAAGTAGTCTCAGTATTTCTGTTTTTGTTCCATTGTCTTTTTGTTTTTTGTCTTTGCTTTATTATTCGTTTCTCATTTGAAGCTGTCAGTCGTTAATGCTGAAAACAGACGTGCATAATTCCACATCAAGAGAAATTCGAATACACTAGTTTATATGGAATAATATACAAGTATTCTTCACGAATCACGCTATGCAAAATTCTGCAATTTGTAGAAGATTACTTTGAAATATATTTTCTCTTTCTATCCAGCAGAAAAAAATTTTGTCGATCAAGATTTTTATTGTTGAATAGAAAAGCTGAAGACTTGAGATAGTTTGCATTTTAAAAGTCAGTGTTTTTTTATGTCTGCAGATGGATCGTTTTGAAAACAGATATCACTAAACATTTGTTTTAGCCAAATTTGCACGTTTGGGGCCTGGAAAACTTTGGTTGTTAATGAGATGTTTCAAAAAATTAAAATAAACCAACATTTTCCCAACTTCCTTCACATGAAACGTACACTAAAATTATTATTTAAGTATTTCAAAAAATGTATCTCCAGACATAACACTCTATAGAGGCTGATTTCATACAAAAGTTTAATTACGTGTGATTTCGGAAAATAAAAATCAAATTCACAATCATGTAAGTGTATTTTATTTTATTAAGTGTATACATATAACGGGTGGGCCATTTAAAAGTGTAAATTTAAAAATGCAATAAAACAAAAACAGTTTGAAATTTTGCCAAATTTATTTTTTTGTTGTAAAGTACAATTGTTCCGATTAGAGATGGAATATTATTTCATTCATATGGCTTCCGCGGCTGGCGGAACAGTACCCCATTCGATCGGATCAATTTTCGAGCACTTTTTCGAGTGTATGGTACGACCCCATCTCGGCGATGGCATCACGAATGTTGGCCTTCAAATGCTCAATTGTCTCTGGCTTGTCGGCATAACACTTGTCTTCAACGAGCACTTTTTCGAGTGTATGGGGTCGTATCTCGGCAATGGCATCACGAATGTTGGCCTTCAAATGCTCAATTGTCTCTGGCTTGTCGGCATAACACTTGTCTTCAACGGCGGCCCACAGAAAATAGTCCAATGGTGTTAAATCGTAGCTTCTTGCCGGCCAATTAACATCTCCATTTCGGCTAATTAAACGGCCATCAAACGTTTGACGCAATAAATCGATAAACAGTCACTCGTAATGAGTGCATTGGCTTCTGTAAGACCACGTGTGGGCTTTTTGAACCCCAAATACGGCATATTTACACATTTAAATTTTTTTTTTACACTCGAAATTTCTAAATATTAGGACAATTCATTAAACATTTTCAAGTCCTTTGTTCGTAAAAAATATTATGGGATCCCCTAGCTTGATCATTTTGAAATTTTAATATAAATATGGCCACTTGAGCTAAAAAGGATACACATTATCTGACTTCCAACTGTATTCTACTCTAAATGGCGGAGTCAGAAGCAAAGGGAGAGAAGAGAGAGGAGAGGCAAGGAAGGTCGCATTGGTCCAGCTCAGAAAATGAGTTATATCAGTTTAAATATGTATTTGTATTTTAGGTAACATTTTTTGAAATTCCAGTAATTTTTTAATTGAGCTTTAATATATTAGGATTCTAATATTATGTTGTAAATTGCCCGATCGATATTCAAAAATATATACAATGTATTGTTACGATCGTGGCAACAGCTCTAAAACTATTATAAAGTAAAAAAGTAGATGTGTCTAGACTAATCTAGACACTCTCGAATATTGTGGATATTTCTAGAAAGGTTAGAATATTTGGTATATATATACGCGATAAACATTTGGGAGTAAATTAGTTGTGTTTGAACCGTGAGTGTGCTAATAGTAATAAAAAGGAAAAAGTGAAATTAAGTGTTTATAAAGTAAAATACAGTATTGAAAAGTATAAATAAAGTAAATATTGTGAAGTTAAATAATTAAATGAATTAATTAAATTAGTGTTTATTGTAATTATTCGGAGATAAATAAATTTAGTGTGTTCTAGAATTTACATCGTTTGTTTTATTCAAAATCCAGTAAACCTTTTTGACCGGGCAACAACGTAACAATTGGTGAAAGCGGATTGTGAATTAAAAGAGATGATTCTAGATTTCCGATTTAAAGGAGGAGTTGGAGCGGCGTGGTTTGTCAACGGCCGGCTCGAAAAATGTACACACCAGATTTTAGTAGTGGCCACTACACGTTTGAAGGAGTAAGGAGGTTCAAATATTTGGGCTTTCTTAATACTCACGACAACAGTGTGGGTGAGGATATTAAAGTGCGGCTGGCAGGTGGCAGCCGTGCTTTGTCTCCTCTATCCACCTATCAAGTGCTGTGAAGCTGAAGCTTTACAAAGCGTTGATCAGGCCCGTTTGAGATGGCTCCTTATATTACTCTCCTTACAGAGAAGAATCATGCGTGTGATTTACGGCCCAAAACGTGAAATAGATGGCACATACCGAGCTCTGTACAATATCGAGATCAGAGATCTGATGAAGGTCCCCGATATTGTGCATGAAATAAGATCTCAGCGAGTATGCTGGCTCGGTCACGTTCTGCGTGCTGATCCAGAACGAATTGTGCAGCGATCTCTGAAAGGAGAGCCACCATATGGTAGGCGCAGAGGTCGTTGCAGGCGACGGTGGCTCCACGGTGTAAGAGAATAACTTGGCTTCTTCAGATTGTCTAAGACAGTATGAACACCAATTCCAGGATCGAACCCGTTGGAGCCAAATTATTGGCGTAGTAAGGGACCAGAAATGACCTTTAAACACTGTTTTTATTTATATACATACATATTGGCGGTAGCCCAAAAATTTTATTCACAATAGATAGGCTCAACAATATGTAGTTGAAGTTTGGAGTTGGATGAACACAAACAATATACATTATTTTTGGTCAATGAGAAGAATCATATATACTAGGGATATTGTTTTCGTTCTTCTACCAACAACAAATAATTTCGCCTTTTTACAACAAAATTTCAAACCTATAAATTCTATATAACAGTCATTCTGCATTAAATTAATGCTTTTATGATAATAGAACGTTCAAAATTCTGGGAATTTAATAGCGAAATAACAATTAATTAAACAACACATTCAAATCATCCGCCATTAAATCCATATTCCAATTAGTAAATTCTTCACCTTGACACATCCGGTAACAAACACATAGCGTCAATTCTCTGAATTTCATAAAACAAAATATTAAATTGTTTAATAAATGTGACATTCAGGACTTATCCCTATTTTATTGTAAATTTGAATTGCTCAAAATGTTTTTCCGAAAAATCATACAATGTCATAGGTATAGAAAACATATCAAAGTAGAAATTTTAATATGTATAAGCAGTTCTATTTTGATCTTGTTGCGTCTACTATACATATCCACAAGCTATGCTATCCAATTTTAATGGAAAATAATTCAAATCATTTTCATTTACATTCCCCAATTTATATAATATGAATGTACATACAAAAAACATGAAATAAATAAAAAACAAATTCCATGAATACTCTAATTGTACACTTTTTCATGTGTCTCGCGTGTCCCAAAATAAAGTATTATCAAATCTTGTTGTATTCACTGGCCATGAGATTTTTAAGAATTTTTAAATAATAGGAAGTGGGACAAATAAATGCTTTCTCTTAAACTGCGACAAATAAATCTTTGAAATATGTTTGGTGGGGATTTTGATTTATTGGTGGCAGAAAATTTATTACGGACACGCAGACGCATCTACAGACATTTGAAAACAATAAAATATGAGAAATTATTTTTTGTTTCGATTACATTACTTTGTCTATATAGTATATGATTAATGAAAAGAACGTCAACATGTACATATGTATGTCACTGTACATTTTCATTGCTATTTTATTTGTTTTCATCAGATTTTTTATTTTTGTACTTATTCCTGATTATTACATATAATGTTTTTCTTTTTAGGGGTTATTACTGTTTTGTTTTGTGAATCAAAGGTAGGAAAACAGCACAACAAGAAAGGGTCAACATAAATAGTATTATACCGAAGATTATTTATATTTTTCCAAAACGTAAAACATAAATTATACATATTTTATAGGATTGTTGGAATTTTTATTATTTTCAAATTGCTTTAATGTCTTTATTATTTATTTTTTGTTTGAATTTTTATTTTTCGGTAAAATGTAAATAAAATATTATAAAAGGTATATACATATGTGTGTACATATAGGAAGAAACAAAGTCGTTTTTATTATGTCTTTTCCCAAGGAAGATATTATACAATACAAAACTGGGGACAGATTTTTATTATTTTTTTTTTATATTTTGTTTGATTTAATAACACTTTCAGGCTTGTTCATTTTATGAACTATGGGCATGGACTTGATGAATAGTTAATAAAGATACTAAAAACTTTCAATAAGGGATTACATTTGGAATGTTTTAGTGTAAACTAAAATCGAAAACTACGAGTATATAAAAACTATAGGATCTTTAATATAAACGGCTTAAATTATTTTTTGGGTCCTTTTATAGTTGGAGAAATAATATCCTTTAAGGATTATAAACTATCATTAATTTAAGTTTCAATTTATTCTGGTTTGAAAAGGTTCAGTATATTTGTATGTGTTTAAAAATTTGTAATAAGATTTTGTTCTCATTCTCCGTTTGTTAAGGGTAAAGCAAAAATTATTTTAATTTGGAAAATTCGTAACTTTATTGTTAAACCAATGATTCAAAAAAATTTAAATCTGCCTGAGAGAGTCAACCAATAAGTTCAGTCAATTCTGATGTTTGTAAAGTCTTTCATCATTAAATCATTTATAAATATTTAGAATGATGTATGGGATCCAATATATGTAGAATAACAGGTTACTAAGACACAATAGCCTCAACAGTAGCTAAGTTTGGTGCATGTGAGAATATGGATGAAAAGAATTATATATACCGTTTTTGGTCAGTGGTAAAAATCTCATTAGAAACCGCAACGCCATAAACCATATTCATTATCATCGTCCTATACTACCAACGACAAATAATAACAAATTTGACCAACGGCAAATAAATAATTTCGTCTTCTTAAAATAAAATTCAAAATCTACATTCTATATATTCTATATACGAGTATATATTTTATGTATTCTATATGCTCATATATTCTAATGCTATTATGATAAGAGGGCGTACAAATTTCTAGGAATCTAATATCGAAACAATAATTAATTAAACAACACATTAAAATCATCCGCCAATTTGTGATATTAAAAACAATAAAAATTTACAAATTATTAGTAAATAAGTATACTGGCGTAAATATTTACTGAAATTTTTGATTTCACTATGTAATTCATTTAGGCTAAACCCATAAAAAAAATTATGTATTGTATATACGAATACATTGAAATATAAAAATTAATCTCAAGGGATGAGAATCAGATGACAATCAGTTGGAGTTGGATTCTTAAACGAACCACAATGGTAATTTTACTAATTCATGAAATAAAAGTTACATATAAGAGATTTTTTATAATACCGAGGGTGATAGAAGCAGAGGCAGATTTTGCCTTGTTTATAGATGTATCAAAATCGAAATTATCTGGCTTAGCGTATGATTTAGTGAAATACAAAGATTATAACAAGTGGAGTGAACTAAAAAGTAATTTAAAATTAAAGATCCCCGATCAACATTTACAAGTCGAAAGGGTGCAAGCTACAAAATTACAATCCGACGATATAAGAACTATTACAACCCGAATAGAAACTCAATTGTCTATAACCTGAATAACGTTTATATATAGAGCGAGAACGAAAAATTGCCGGAAAACAAATTCTGAGTCTTAAAAATACGACAGTGTTGCGTTCCTTATCCAAGGTGACTTAATTGATCCACTGAGAATAATTATTAAGTAATGCCGCTTTACCAAAGATGCTGTTGCTAAAGCCTTGAAGAAGAAACTTCTATTCGCGAAACTAATAATTATATCCCTAGGTACCCTCAGCCTATTTAGATAGTTCCAAAAGGTCAAATATGCCATAAAATGGAAAATACTTCAAATGTTTGCTACTCTTTGAATCGATGTCGATAAATTCCTATATCCACACACTCCTCCTCAATTCTGCAATCAATCATTTAGTGAAAACGTTACAGTTCGTCTATTTTCAATTGTTTGCGCATATTGTTAAAATGCATGTTATAGCCAAGTCAATGTAGTCAATGTAAGTCAATGTAGAAAGAAAAAATTTTATGATATGGTTCCATTTATCAAGGTAAACCAATCCAATCATCTCCATCTAAACTATCGGAAAAGCAATTGGTACTCGAAAAGTAAGACTCAGACAAAATGAAAATTCTGATTCTAAATCAATTAATGCAAATTTTTCTTCTCAAATGTTTAAAGAAGTATCATCCCAATTTTCATTAAGTGTTGATACAGGAAAAGCGTATTCTTAATTTATACCTCAGCATCGCGAATAAGAAGTTTCTTTCCAGATTTTTAAATTATTATTACCAACAATTTTATTATTTGTCATGAGTTCCACATAACTCCAAAATGCACACCTATTAGGACTAGATTTCCTGAATAAATTCAGATGTGATAAAAATTTTGTTTGGAATCATACATATTACCGCGATTTCAAGCACTTGTCCAATAGTATTAATAAACACAAGACACAGTCAATCCGCGTTTAAAAACTATTGGATTTGAAAATGTTCATATACATAAATATTAAAAGTGTAATTAATAGTGAGGTTATGATGCTTAATTTCGTATAGATACAACGAAGCGGTCACTGAAAATCGTATGATTCTCAGTAGAATTTTAGATACTTTAAAATTTTATGGAGGTCATAATTTCGCTCTCCAAGCTCATTACAAAAGTAGTGAATCAATTAATCCCGGGATTTTTGTACATCTTCCTTCCTATACAAGACAAAATGATTTTGATTTTAACGAATTTAAAAAAAAATACAACGATTGTGCAAAATAGAAAAAAATGATTCAAAATGAGTTGTTTTTGAATAGTATCAAACAAATTTTGAAGCTATTCAAGTAGACGAAACCACTGACGTTTCTTGCAAATCGTATAATTAGGCATTACATAACGATTAAAAATATTGCACCAGTCGAGCGGTTTATAGGTTTTTTGATATTCATGATATATCAGCAAAAGATTTTACTGAGGTAATCCGCAGTGCTATTAAAATTTACGCATTAAAATATAAATTAATTCCCCAAAGTTATGACGGCGCTGCTGTTATGAGGGGTTCTGAACACCTCCTTGAAGTAACCCCAGGATTTTTAAAAATACCTCTGACAACACAAGCGTAAACAATCCATCCCAGACTTTTTTTAAATATTTAATTTATACAGTTATATCCCAGGATTTTTTACAGTTGGCTCATCGCAGACTTTTCATCATATACAAAGAATACAATTGGTATAAAAAAACTCTTCCCAGAATTTTTTAAGTAAGTAAAATTTAAATAGTGTGAAAAAGTTTGTGATGGGATATTGTGGATCTTACTTAATAAAAAAGTCTGGGATGGATTTTTTACGCTTGTATTGTCAGAGGTATTTTTGAAAAATTCTGGAATGAAATCCTGGGTTAACTTAAAGGGGGTCTCTGATTGACGTGGTGTGCAAACAATTTTTAGGCGAGAGTAGTGCTGCCAGATTGCAAGATTTATATATTTTTGCAAGATTTTTGAACCCTGAAAAAGATTTTCAAAATTCACCCAAAAAAAAATAGAAGGTTTTCTTCGAATTACAAGATTTTAAAATTTTCTTGTAGTAAAATATTTGGTCTTTAACAATAAAACTTTTATGTTATCTAAATATATGTTATTTATTTCTAAAAAGATTTATCGAATCCCTTGTGTATAGGGCAATGTAGGACTGTAGGTTTGTCAATGTAGGATTTAATCATTTTTTCCCCTAACGTCGTCAGTCAAGACAATTATCAAAATATCGATATGAATGGAGAGAGATTAGGGTGTTAAATTTTGAACCACACTACTTTGGACTTAAAGGGTTGCGATGGTAATTTATGTTTTAAACATCTCAAAAAAGTGATTATGGAAATGTTGACCATATAAAAATCATATTTTTATTGATTTCATCGTCTTTTGCCCTAGTTTTACAAATGTCAGACACTTTGCGTCACCAGATGTCAGACACTTTTCGTTAAAAGGCGAATAAAAAAGATTTTTGAGCCCAAAAAAAGATTTTTTTTTTAATTTGGCAAGATAAAATATAAAATAACCTGGCAGCACGAAACTATCAATATGCACATTTTGTTCATTGTTACTCATATCTTTCAGTGTTTTCAACTTCTTCAAAGCGGAAAGATTTCCTTTTCGATGTTTACCAACTAAAAAACTTTCTGAGAACCGTAGAAACTCGATGGGATTTTAAATAACGCCTGATTCAATCGATTTTTGAAAGTAAAGAAAATTTAAAACAAGCACTCCAAATAATGCAGCTGGAAAAGCGAGACAATCATCCGAGAAGCACATCATTTAAATTACTTAACGATGACGAATTCAAGTATTTTATAAAATGTTTGCACTCGTCGATTAATATGAATTTTTTAATATTTTACAATCCTGGAACTGCGTGCAGGTGGATATAAAGGAAATAAGTATATTAGTTCGATTAATAGGATTAGAAATAATATAATTGTATCCGATCAAAAAAGTTTGATTCCACGAAACGAGTTCGGACTTCTCGGTTTCGTTTGAACTTTTTGCGGTAGATATTTGCGACATAATTACTAATCAAATAGTCGCTCAATTTTCTGAATATGACTTTATTTACGTGACTGATTTTATGAAGAATTTGTTATACCGTTTTATTTTCGTTATATTTTTTTGCTATTTTGTTTGTAATATTAATTTATATGTACATTTCTATGTAGATTAGATATTATGGATATGCATGGAATTTAATTAGAATGCATCGTTGGCCTTGAATTACTTTTTTATAAACGTATACGGGGAAAAACTGTCTCTTAAATCCAACTAACGCTTTTAGTGCGATATTTCGGTACTTTCTATTGAATTTAATTAAAAGGACTATAATACAGGGTGTCCACAACTGGCTGTATTATATTGAATGATTTGATTTCAAACTTATTACTTTTTTGTTCAAATCAACTACCAACTAAACATTTATTACAAAGTGGAAATATTTCTTAAGCGATTGTGGCCAAAATTGGATTCATTTTTTTAAATTTTAACGGTTTATAACAGACACCTAAACTGACTGGTTCTATCTTACTCTCATAGTTTGATTACTGCTTTGCGTAATTAATCAAATTCTGAAATAAAATTTTTAAAACAAATTTTTTTATGTTTTCTCCAAATTTAAAAATCAGGGAAATCGTAAAACTTTAATTATCGATGGAATTTCTAAATCTGAATTACGATTTGTCCGATTTGTAGATACTCAAAAGCTAAAGTTACCATTTTTTTAAATTATGGAAGTTTGAAAATGCTCTGGTTTCCATGATTTATAATAAGACAAATCGTTTTGGAATGAGATTTAGAAAAATTAGAAAAATTCCAAACTAATCTGAATTATGATGAGTTTTCAAAATGTATCTAAAGCTCCGGACCAATTCACGGGTAAAAGTCGACTTTTCGGTAAATTCATTTACCCTATCAAAAAGTAGGGTAAAGCGAGTACACAAAAGTAAATATTTAAGGTTTAGGTTGTTCATTTTTTAATGATCTACGAATTGAGTAAGCTGAAAATAAACAAAATCACGTATTTCAATGAAATAAAAATACTAAAAATCGACTTTTACCTTAGTAATTGGTTTACCCGTGGATTGGTCCGCAGCCTAAATCGTGAAAACTTTAAATGTATGTGAATATTCCTCTGTAACATGTAACGTCATCACGTATTCCGGATTAAAAGATAGGTGTTGCCTTAGAGACTTTCTATTTTTCCGGAATCACACCAGTGGTTAAGGACTGATTGAACAGTTTGTATAACGAATTTACTAAAATACTTGCAACCGTTTTTAATTGAAAAAAAGCCGGAAACATGTCCGCATTTCCTTGGCGTTCGAAGTGCTGATACTGTTATATAAGTCATGTTGGAAGGGAACCCCTCGATTTCACGTTTAGATCTGAAGTATTTCCAGAACTGTTTTGGATTTATTCTAATATTTTCTTGGACGCCATCCAAATAGGCCTTGTACTTAAATTTGAAATAAACATCAAATCCCTCGCTGTGTTGTAAAAAGAGCCGCTTGTCAGCCTCCAGACTTGATTTCATCATTTTAGTATATGCCTTTACATACGATTTTTTAAATATGTAAGCTGGTCATCGAACCAAGGATGGTGAACACCTGGTGCTTTGTTATAATTATTTGTAATTGGTACACGGAAGTTCAAAGCTTTGGTATATGATTTCATAAAATTTGTCGTCATTTTCATTCACATCCTTTGCATTTAGAATTTCATCCCAATTCACTACTTCTAAGTAAACTTGCAGACCAGTTTTATTTGTCTTCTTAAAGAGTTATTTGATTTGTTGGTTGTGTTTCGGTTTAGGCAAACAGCCGCTAGTCTCAAATACAATATCCAAAGGTTTGTGATTGACAATATCCAAAGGGTTGTGGTTCAGAAATTAAATTCCAAATCAAAATTCCAGATGGTATTTGGAAGATTGAAGTCACCAAGTACAAGGATTAAATCGGATAAATTTGATGTGTCAATTACTTCTTCAACCGAATCGACACATGCAGCATAATAATAACTGTTTGAAGTAGGAGGTATGTACACTGTGTATAGATAAACTTATAACGTTGATTAATTTTAATCTTCACGCAAATCTGCTCTACTCATGATTGGACTAATGTTATTGCAGCACTCATTAGTTTAGAATGCACGGCAAGAATGATTACGCCACCGCCCGATTTTTTAGAGCTAGTTTCAAGATTGCGGTCACATCTATTAATAAAATAGTTGTGACCAAAATATACAGAACTATTGATACCTGGATTGGAGTTGCTTTCACCGATTATATAAATCAGATAGTTTGTTTGTAGCACAAAGCGGTAAAATTTGGATGCTTTTGAAGCCATTTTGTTAACATTCTGATAATATATTGAGCACAACGTACATCTGTCAATGTATGGAATTTGATTTTTATCCCCAAGAAGATATATTTTTGAACATTTACTGAGTATGACCACAAGTCATACAAGTATCATAATTTCGGGTTCCATTAATTTGGTAATGCGAACACCTTGAACGGAAATAACTGAAGGCCGCTTGATGTTGTCTTTATTAAAAACGGTATTAAAATGGTTGTACGTTAGGTGATCGAGCATAAGTTCAGTGCGCGCCGAGCAAAAAATGTATTAACGTGTTGTCAAAAAAGAATTGGTAGTCTCCCAAAATTTGACTAGCTTTACACCATCAAATCCAACCTGATGATTAATAGTAGCCTCCTCAAGGTATTTATTGTTTGGATTGTCAATATTAAAGACAAAGATGCGAAGGGCATAAGGTGAATGTATTTGTTGTAGTAGTTTTATAGGTGGCTCTTAATGATACTTTCAGAGTACTTCATGTAAAATATTATTTCGAATAATGAAATCTTGTGGTAAAAATCGGCAGATGTATCAGCATAAAATAAAGGATATGCGACTGGAGTAGTCTTCAAAAATTTGGAGGGTTCACCGGGTATCCAACGTGATGATAAATCTCTTTCATGATACGTTGACATGTTGAACGGAAAGTGTAAAACCCATTAGATGTTGGAACATCACCAGTTTGTAATATAATCCAAGACCAACTTTGACTTGTCTACATAGCAATTGTGGTCCAGAGTCAGGATAAACGATTCACTTTTCCGTTGTAAATTCGATATTTTATAAAATACTGCACACGACTTGCAAATTCAATTTTTGACAATTCATTGGTGTGTAAACCGTGTAATATAAACAATTTAAAACCGAAAGTCTCAGAAAAGGTATTATAACTCTCCTATGAAATTACTAAATTAATTTAATGTTTCCAGATAAATTTTTTATTGTAAATATATTATGTTTGTTAGTAATATTTATTATAACTATATAATTATTATTTTTTTGCTTTATATTGTGTTGTTAATAATATTAAAAAATTTAATTCAATACAAAACCAAACTGAAGATCGGCTGGTTTATATCTGCTACCATTATGTAATTGAAGTTACGTTTTTAGGTAAACTGGGCTCTAAAAATTTAAATTAAATAGAGACTAATGAATTAATCACAAATAAATGGAATTTATTTAAAAAAATTAATATGCCAACTATTTACTGGGGTTTATTTACACCATTTTAAAGAGTAAAATTTGAACTTTACATTTAACCTCAGGTTACAATTAACCTCAACAAATTGAATACAGAAATCTTACAAAAATATCGTCGTCTAAATTATTATAAGGTATGCGCATATTATCTATATTCGATGGGTGGAATGTAATGCTATATCTAATTTATTCAAAACATAAAAATGAAATAATTCTAAGAAATTTATATTTTTAAAACTCCAAACAACATCGTCTTATATTTAAGAAATTTGAGACAGCTAATTGAATTGTGTTTATCAACAAAAGATACCGTGATATAAAATTCTTCCATATCCACGATAAAAAAAATTTTTTGTTACCAGATATGTACATTCCATTAAAAGTTATGGATTTTTAATTACACAGTAATAAATACCTTATTATCCTATGAAATGTTGGAAAATCTTAGAAAATTCGTTTCCTCCGCAAATTATGATCATTAAATATATGTATGTACAACAACCTTAATTACAGGATACTTCACATAAATGAAAATGATTTATATCGCATAATATTCATTAAAAAAAACACATTTCTAATTGTTCTTTAAAGATAAAATAAATCAACCAACCAACCGTTTACTATAATACTGTTGTACTCGTCCTATATATTATTACCAACCACGGAAGATACTCAGGCAATAAAATCCACATTTTATCTTTCGCCATATACAATATGACAGTATATTATGTATATTACCGTATACATATATGTATAGCAAGAGTAATACCAACATAAGAAATATCTATCATCTTTTCATTTTCCATATACTCACCAATTAAAACATGTACCCGCACATAGGCAACATCTGCATTTGATGGTGCACACGAATATCGTCCAGAATCCGCTAAATCAGCATTTTTTATAAATAAATACGATGTCGTTATGTCGCCCTTATCGGTTATAATTGAAACACCGCCACGTGTTGAATCGTAACTTATCACCTGGAAAACCATTAAAACAAACCAAAAACCATTAGTAAAATATTTTTATGCGCTACGGTTTAATTAAAATACATAAATTTAAAATATTAATGTTTTCAGGTCTGTTATATTATCATAATCTGTTATCATTATACTCTCTGCTCGCATATCTAAACATACATACACGTATACATATTATTATGTATCTCGAAATACATAAGAAAATGTACGAAAGAATTTCAATTTTTTATTTTTGTGTCATCATCGGTATATGATGCTGCTTTACTACTATAAATAATATATATATATATATAAATCTTTAAATACATCTTAATTAGATTTAATTAAATGTAAATTATATATGTATGTATTAGTTAGGTATAGATTTAATAACATTTGTATATGGGTATGTATCGATGTAAGTATAAAACTAAACGAGAAAATTATATTTATTTTCCAAATCATTTGTAATCAATTGGATAACCATTAGTTTTAATTATCTTCAATAAAATGAAAATGTTATCAAATCAGTAGGAGGGCATAGAAATTTATTTAGAATAGTTTAAAAATATATTTAAAATTTTCTATATACGAGATTTGTGGTGTTTATTGGAAACGACAAATGTGTACATAGATGACATATTTTAACAGATTATTGTGTTTTTATATCGAATGAATATTAGCCAGCCTTGTTCTAACCATGGTCAATTTTAATTTTATTTATTGTCAACATTAACACAGCCTTGTCACCATTTAAAATTAAAAATATTTAATAAATATTTGTGGCCGATTTAGTTAGTTTTTTATGTATTTCATACCGATATATTTGTTCAGTACTTCAAATAAAAAAACTATTAGGGTGTGTTGAGAAGGCTCTCGTCAACCCTTATAAAATTGATTTAATTGTCTTTAAAAGGAAGAGGAATACTCTTGAGTTATCTGTTCCCTCCCTTTTTGGGAGAATGATCACTAAATGTGACCACGTCAAGCACCTTGGTGTTGTCCTGGATAGTAAACTTTCCTGGAAGAATCACCTGGACTGCAAGCTTCAAAAAGCTGTCGTATTTTTTTGGCAATGTAGAAGAGCTTTTGGGAAATCCTGGGGCTGAAGCCCTAGGCTGCTTTATTATTAAATCACTGTGGTTGACCTAAAGAATTCTGTAGGCAAGCTTAATGGTCTACAAAATCTAGCTTGCAGAGGCATAACTGGGGCTATGTCCGACTCCACTTCTTGCTATGGAATCCATTCTTTCCTTGTCTTAGTTACGCACCTTTATTTTAAGAACAGGCTGTTCTGCAGCATATCGTCGGAGGTGCATTGGGATATGGAATGTTTTCGGTTCTATCGTGGGACATCGACAAATTTTTAAAAATTATCTTCATGTTTACCAGAAATCGATATGGTTAATGACAGACTACTACCCGAATTCCATTTCTCAAATCTGTTCTCGGTGGCTTATCCTTCGAGAGATTTGTGGAGTTCGCAGGGTTTTCTTATCAAATTAGATGAGTCCATAGTCTTTTATTCTGATGGCTCTGGTTCTAACCTCAGACGGATCTGAGACTTTTTGGTAGTCTTGGTTCGCAAGGCGGAACTAATAGCGCTGACACGTAGTGTTATTGAGGCTTTGAATTTTGCTGTTAAAAACATATGTATTCTACTGTATACAGATAGCAAAGCTGTACTTAGCTCTTTAAGAAATCCGTTGACTGTTTCTAAACTCGTCAAGGAATGCAAACAATTCATGAACCTTCTTTGTTCTAACAATAAAGTTACGGTCATATGTGTACCGGCTTATTGTGACAATCAGATCGCGGATTGTTTAGCCAAAGCTGACTACCAATTAACTTTAATTGGTCCTGTACCAGCGGCTCCTGTATCTTTCAACTACGGGAACAAAGTTATAAAGGAGCCCTTTCATTAAGGAGCCCAATTTGAGGTCCATGAAGTATGCTTTATCTTTAAAAAAAGAACCAGCTAAGAATCTTGGTAGCGATTCTTACGGGACATGGCCGTTTGATCTTTAAAAAAGATCATTTATATCGTATGTGTTCAGCTCATGATGTTATTTGCGAGGACTGCCTTCACTTCGTGAGCAGTTGTCCTGCGTTCAGTTCTATACGAGTTCAGGTATTCAACTTTAGGTCATTGAATTTACATCAGATGTCCTCTCTGCCTTGGTTTAAACTTGTTCAGTTGGTGAAGGCAGCACTGCGCGTTTGTGAATTGGGATAGAATTCTGGGTTTGCACCATGGGCCTTTGTGGCATTGAGTGCGGAATCCTCGTGGGTTCCAGCCAATTTTAATAATAATAATAATAATAACAGCTTAGGAAATAAAAACAGGGCTCCATATAAACTTGTAGATAATTCCAATAAACATTTAACTAATATTCTGTTGTTCCCTATACTTCGGCACAACTTTTCAGAAAACTCCTCACCTCTCTGTGTTGAGCAAAAAAATATAATGGTACTTTAGTTTCATTATTTCACTATTTATATTAGAGTATGCGGAATCATCTGAGTATTAATTATCCATGATAATTATCCTCATTCCGGGTTTCTTTTTGGTGTTTGAAAAAAAGGACCTCTCTAATATTTTAAGGGTTATTTTCAGTAAAGCAAACCGGTTTCAGAATTATACGAACATTTTTTGTTACCTGTGTGCTACCAGATTTTTAAATGTGAGCGATTCAAGCGAATTATGTGTGATACCGCGTGGATTATAAACCGAACAATATTGTTCGATTCTATATATAGGTGTGGATTCAGGGCAATATTATTCAGTGTAATTTTGAATATCACAGAGTAAAGTTGTCAGAACCTTCAAATTCAAGAACTATCCTGTATCTTTGTTGTAAACGTAATGACGCATGAGGAAGTATCGTCAATACACGGATTGGTGGGTCAATTAATTTGTGAACACAAAATGCGCGATATCATCTGAAATGCTACTGCAAATTTAGAGAAGTGACCACTAATCCGTCCAGAGGAAAAACTCATAAATTACAACTGTCGTGCAGGTTTTGTAGCTTTGTGTGCCCTCAAAACAAAGTAATGAAGGTCAATTAGCATTACGCGATCTGAATGAAAAACTAAGGGAATTCAACGGCAATGATGTAGATTTGTGCGGTAACTACTACTTGATGGACCTATTTATAACTCATTTTAAAACAAATTTACCGAGCAAATAGTGCAGTGGTTAAAGCTGCGACGTTTGGATCGATAGGTACCGGGTTCAAATCCCAACAAAGGCGGGATTACAAAAGGGATTTTTCGTCTTCCGATTACGATTGATGATTAAATTGAAAACATCTACCATGTCATTGTACAGGGTGACATGGAGCTATGCAATGCGCAGGTGGTATACTGTAAGATCACAATGATATTGTGTGAATGGGATGAATGGGTTGAATGAATGTGTGTGAATGTCGTGAGAATGTAAGGCAAGGCCAATAAAGACTCTATGTCACGTCCTTCCTAAAAAAAACAACAAAAAAAACAAATAAAAAACGCGTTGTAACTATTAAAGAAGCAGCAGCAAGTATCAAAGAAGACATCCAGTACCCAAATTTATGATACAACAGTATATAAAACATTCGATGATATCAAAAATGGTGGTGAAGAGTTTGTCCTAGCGACTTTAAAGATATTTACGGAAACCTTTATAAAAAACGAAACTCTTCATCGAAAACAATGCAGTCATTTCATCGAATTGTTTGTGTCGTCAAAAGTCCGAAAGAGTTGCAGTCCTATTTTAAATATGAATTGGCTTCGGTTCCACCTTTCCTTTTCAACGACGTTCTCCTACGAAAGGGAACAAAATCGAGCATCAAAACCATATTTAAAAAGGATGACAATTTTCCAACAAATTGCAAATATCTTGAAGATGGAGGCCATCTGGTTCACTCGGTAGTATGGCCAAAGCCAGTGACATATGGCGTGAATCTAAAATTGTATGGTGATTATGTTTTAAAACATTATGGCAGAAACACAACGGTAATGTTTGATGGTTATCCGGACTTTCCCACCACGAAAGGAGAAGAACAAAAGAGAAGGGCCATTGCCAAAATTTCAGCAAACATCGAAGTAGAGAGCAATACGAAGTGCATAATTTCTCAAAGCGAATTTCTCGCAAACACCCATTATAAGTCGAAATTCATCGACGCAGATACCTCTATCGCAAATATAGCTGTGAGCTTTGCAAATCGTGGGAATCAGGTGATGGTTGCTGCAGAGGACTCGGACATCCCCATGATGCTTGTGTTTTTATGTTCACCAGCACGTCAAACAGTTTGGCTTCTTTGCCCCAAATCGAAGACTCTGTATGATATAGCAGAAGAGAGAACACGGCTGTCTTCATTAAGCAACCTGTTTCCAGTTCTTCGTGGTTTTACTGGATGCGATACAGCCTCAGCATTGTACAGGAAAGGAAAACTAAAAACATTCATGCTTTTGCAGGCCAATGCAGAACTGAGGACCGACGTGCAAGTGTTCTTGCAAACGAGTGCCACGAAGGAGAATATTGCAGCCAGTGGAGCGCTTTTAATATGTGGACTATATAATATCACCAAAGAGACTCCACTAGAAGAAGCAAGATATGTTGGTTACAACAGAGTAATTGAAAATCTGCAGGTACATTCTAAATTCGATTTAGCTTGTCTCCCACCAACAAAAGCAGCTGCAGATCAGCATTCATTTCGCGTATACTATCAAGTTCAAGCATGGCTGGGAAATGCTTTGCTACCAACAGAACATCTGCTCAAGTTGATATCTTGCAACTGTTGTACGCAATGCACAACAAGATGCGATTGTAAGCGGTCAGGGATGCTGTGCTCAGCAATATGTGGAAATTGCCAGGGTACATCATGCAACAATACTACAATCGAAGAAGATGATATTGAACGAAATACTAAGCTACAATGCAATTTTAATTTATAAATGCCCTTATAATTAATATTTAAATAGAAATAAAAATGAAAAAACTGATGTATTACAAATAATAGAATAAATAATAGTTTTAAGTAATAAAATATTGACATTTAATTAATATTTTAATTTGTTTATCATTTGTTTATCAATTTTTTGAAGATTGATTTTTTAATAAAATTAAGTTATTTCGTAAACGGTATATCGCTAACTGTTCTATTTTTACAATTAAACTCCAAAAATTTACTTGCTATTAACATTTACCTCAAATTTGACCAACTTAACGGTCATAAATTAAAAAATAATGTTACACAATAGTGTGCACTGTTAAATTCTCCGTTATTTGAACCATTTTTCGAGTTTGTGCTGAGTACCGTAAGTTATTTTCATTTTTCTAAACACCTAAAATTGGTTATTCCAGCCCTAATTGCAGGGTTGGCTCAACCTTTAGAGGTGGGGATTTTTTCTAAAATACTGTCTTCAAGTAGTACTACGACCCTGTAAGATTCTATAGGAATTATTTACTACTTTTGCTTTAAATTCCTGCACTATAAAGAGACAAATGTAAGGAAAAGAAAACACACGCGTACAAAATACTTGAATTATTTATTTTCATTAGTCAACCAGTTATTGATAATTAATATAAAATTCACAGAATTCAATGATTTAAAAACTATTTTAGTAAATTAATAAAGTTTTAGTTTCCAAATAATTTTTAAAAATACTCAGAAAAAAAATAATAATTAGAATTTGATATCCTTTTGTAAGTTGGATTTAAAAAATGTTGGATTCTCATACGGTTTAGAAAGCAATACCTTAAATTTCGAGGAAGGTTTCAAGAATTCAACATAATTAGAATGTTCAGAAAACCCCTTTTTCTGACATTATTCTAAGAATTAAAAGTTTATTGTTTTTTAAATCAAAACTTTCGATTGAATGGATACTGAAAATTATACGTTAAGATGGATAACTATAAAATGGTAACTATGCATAACATAAAATTGTGAAATTTGCGGCCCTTGGTTGAAAACAAAAAAAAAATTAAAACTATCGGTTTCATTTTAATTGTATAAGTTACTTACGGTTGGCTTTTAATACCATTAAGTTTTAAGGTAAAATAATTGTAATTAAATAAAATTTTTTGTATTGAAAGCTCTTTAAAATAAAAGATGAAATTCAAATACTGTGCTTTGAAAAGCAAATCGTTTTACCGTGAACATCACATTCACATGTAAAAAAATAATTACAAATGTCATTTACAAATGTAAAATTAATTTTATTGAGAATAAAAGCAGAATCACAATTTTAGACTTAATATTACTTTTACTTATAACAAAGTTTTGCACTAGATCACGTACTATAATTTAGATTTAATTAAATTTTTAGAAAATTTATTGGCGTCAAAAATGTTTTAAAATATAATTGAAAGGATTGTGAAATTAAGAAACATCTTTAAACAGCGATCAGTTGTATTGGGCAAGGTGGGTATTGTCCACACCATTCATTTAGAGGTTTCACCGCTCATTTCACAATCCAACAAAAAAATTATTTTTCAAAAATATTATTAATTTAATTTTAGAAAAAAAAAAAAATTTGATAGCAACTTTTATTTGACCCTGCCAAGCACTTACATAATGAAACACACGAAAAAAATTGTCTAGCACCGATGCAAGTCAATATTTCGTGTATTTTATTATTTGAGTGCTTGGATACGTCGGATAAAAATTGATATCGAGAATTTTTTTTAATTTTATTATTAATTGTAAATTATAGAAAGTAGAAAAAAATGTCGATGCTAAATTATAGTCAACCCCAAGCACACACATAGTAAAATACACGAAAAATCATTTTGCATTGATAGAAGACAATTATTTGGGTGTTTCACTATGTGAGTACTTGGAATATTACTTAAAATTTGGTATCGAATTTTTATTTATGATTGACGACTGTTAAATGGTAATTTTTTTATTGTAGCTTGTTATACAATATTAAAAGTTTCCGCTAAACCATTTTCAAACGTCCCGTGATTACTGGCATATAGAGAAAACTCATGTTATCCGTCATGAATTTAAATTATATATTTTAATTAATTAATTTCCAGTTATTATATTTATGTTTCTTGCAATAATCCAGTTTTAAAACTGAAGCTGCTCTCATACGAATGATCGTAAGCTTTAACATTGTTTTGTTGGCTTCGTCTTGAGTTCGGATCGAAAAAACATCAGGTTCATTCGTATGAGAGCGGCTTGAATGTTAAAATCCAAAAATGTAAAATCTAAAACCGCATATCGATTGAATTTCATTCTTCGATTTTAATATCTAATATGGTTACTAGAAAATATACGGATGAATGAGATTTTGGTTGTAAGGGTTCTATAGGGTGCGCCAAAAACGTAATTTTGTTGTTGTTGCAGGTTATGTAGAATTTTATGAAGATTAGTAATTTCTAAGTACAAAGTGCAACAACGTGTCGCAGATTAATTAAATTAACTTATTTTTTTAATCTTCTGAACGCATTTTTATTTTAACTCAAGAAAAGTATCGAGAGCAATTTAATGTACTAAACTTTGAGCATGATTGAACTTAATCTCTCGTTTTGAGGAAGTTTCCAAATAATATTCAACTGGCAGAATAGACTAATAAAAAAATTGGGGATATTGTGGTACCAAAAACCCACGAGAATTGCATCAGTATCAGCTGTATCCTCCCAGATGCACAGTTTTATGTGCTGTCATGTCAATATTTCACCCATATTACATCGAAAATAATTAACGTAACCCACTAGATCTTCCCCATGAAAATATTGAAGGACGATTTATCGCAATGAATTCATATTTTCCCTCCTGAATAATGCTTGTGTGGTAAAATCAACATCAGTTCAACAAAAAATGCTGACATCCATGTTGAAATTAGAAATTAGACGCGAGAAACTTAGCAGAATTCGTTAGAACAAATCATAATGTTTTAAAAGTTTTTGTAAACATTTGTTATGGTTTCGTGTTCTACGAATATCTATTGGCCCGGTAGTCTATTTGGTCGGGGGGCACTCACGTGTTTCGTAAACATAAATTGCACGAACATGTTTCCCAAGAATACCACCGCAGTATCCTTTGCTTGTCCTAGGAGGCGACTAAACGGTTGGATCGCTGGGCTGACGACCCGCATCCGTAAAAAAAATCAACTGTTTATAAAATCAACAAAAAGAAAAATGGATACCGCCAAAACAACACCGGACCCCCGCTCAAGTACCCGGACACGAGATTTAGGATCGGCACGTGGAACGTGCAGTCACTTAGAAAACCAGGAGCGTTGGAGGGCCTAATCACGTACATGAAGAAGTATCGGCTGAAACTCGTTGGTCTTCAAGAAACTCGCTGGCCTAAAAGTGGAGAACATGTGTCCCAGGGCTATACGTTGGTCTACAGTGGAGATGACCTCGGAAATCTTGGAGGTGGATTTCTTCTTAGGCCGCAGGTAAAGAAAGCTCTTTTAGATTTCCAAGCAGTCAATAATCGATTGTGTAAGCTTCGCTTGCGCATGAAGTTAGCCAACCTGTCGATAATTTATGTACATGCGCCCACAGAAGTCAGCCAGCCCGAAGATAAAGACTCATTTTACAATGAATTGGACGATCTGATGGGATATACCCGAACACGATGTTAGAATGGTAATTGGGGACTTTAATGCTAGAGCTGACAGAAATCAGACCGACTTGTGTGAAAACATAGGTCCGTACTCCCGAAACAAAACTGCTACCGATAATGGTGAGAGAATGATGTACTTTGCAATTGCTCATGATCTTAGAGTAGCAAGCACATTCTTCCCTCGAAAAACACATACATCTAGAGACATGGACACATCCTCGCGGAACTTCCCGCAGCCAAATTGACCATGTGTTAGTTTCTAAAGGACGGGCTAGAGTTATACAGGATGTGAGAACTTATCGGTCAGCAACCAAATACGTAGCCAGCGATCATCAGTTGGTCACTGCAAAGCTACAATGGAAGTGTACGTACAAGTCTGGGAACACAGCGAAACGCATGATACGTTTCGACTGTAAAGGTCTGATAAATGAAGATCAAAAGAAACGTTATCAGGATCTTGTCAGCGACAACATTAATGAAGCTAATTGCCAGTATGACTGCGTGAACTCTGTCTGGGAGGTACTGAAAACTTCGGTTGTCAGTGCTGCTCAACAGACTTTAGGTATAGTGAAAGTCAGACCCACGAATGTTTGGTTTGATGCTGAGTGTCGTCTTGCAGTTGAGCAACAAAATATAGCCCATAGTGAAGTGCAACAACGTCTCACAATCGCGAGGAAAAACAAGGCTGCTCTTGCAAGAAGAGCAGCTAAGCGGATTTGTAGACGAAAGAAACCAGAATGGTGGAAGGCCGAGGTTCTGAAAGTACAACACCTTAGCAATGAGCGCAGTTCACGTAATTTCTTTAAAGGAATTACTGAACTGCACCATACTTTCAGGCCTACGTCAACCGCCATTCGGGACCGGGATGAAAACCTCTGTGTCAACATCGATGCAGTACTTGACGCATGGAGTGAATACATTACTGACCAGCTTGATGTCCATCATGCGTCACAGACTGTTGTTGAGCCACCTCTAATACAGACTGCGGAGATTTACACTGAGGAGCAATCCCATGATTAATTCACTAAAGCCATGCAGAGATTGAAACGAAACCGCTCACCTGGAGTGGACTGCATTAATTCGGAGCTCTTGATATTCGGAGGGGATACTTTGTGGAACTGTCTTTTCGACCTTATTCGATTAGTATGGCGAACCGAAGTTATGCCTGACAAATGGAAAGTGGCCGCGATATGCCCCATCTTCAAGAAGGGAGACCGCTTGAAGTGTGAGAATTATCGCGGTATAGCTCTCCTTTGCACAGCATACAAGTTACTGTCATACATTGTATTGGATAGAATTACTCTTCTAGCGGAGGGTTTGGTTGGTGACTATCAAGGAGGATTTCGTCCGAATCGCGATCAGTCACTAATCAGGTTATTTCGCTTTCGAGTGATTCTATCTAAATATTATGAGACATCCATTCCCGTACATCAGGTGTTCCTGGATTTCCGGCAGGCCTTCCAACAAAATTGGTACGACTATGTAGGATGACAATAACGCAGTCTCAATGCTGTGTTAAAGTTGAGAACCGGCTATCGACAATTTTTGCAGTTAACTCCGGTTGTCGGCAGGGAGATGTCCCCGGTACTCTTTAATCTCATATTGGAGCACATCTTTCGTAAAACTGAAACACCGCAGCGTAACATCTTATATCGCCAGTCCAATCAGGTGCTTGCATATGCAGATGACATATGCGTGATTGAACTGAATAGCAACGGAGTGAAAGAAATACTTGATCCGCTTGTAGAGTTTTCAGCTTCAGTTGGACTTCAGATCAATGAGTCCAAAACGAAATACCAGATCTCTTGTTTTAGGGACAATGGCACACCAGATTTTAGTAGTGGCCACCACACGTTTGAGGGAGAGAGGAGGTTCAAATATTTGGGTTCTCTTATCACTCACGATAACAGTGTTGGTGAGGATATTAAAGTGCGGCTGGCAGCTGGCAGTCGTTCTTTATATGCTCTAAGGTCACTGCTAAAATCGAAACAGCTATCAGGTGAAGTGAAGCTGAAGCTTTACAGAGCGTTGATCAGGCCCGTTGTTATGTTTGGATGTGAAAGTTGGGCGCTGACGGATGAGTACGAGAGATGGCTCCTTACATTTGAGAGAAGAGTCATGCGTGTGATTTACGGCCCAAAACATGAAATAGGTGGTACGTACCGATCTCTGTACAATTTCTAGATCAGAGATCTGATGAAGATCCCCGATATTTTCATTTCATTTCATTCATTATGTCGCTTTGATCGAAGAAGCTGTTCCCAGGAGGTCGTGCCTTTAACAACTCCAACGCGGACTTACAATTTTTATTATAAAACTACTAAATCGGTATGCTTAGCCAGGTTTGCCCTGTTACCGTCCCTGCCATCGAGGAGGCGCATACTCGTCTACTTATAACTAGCATTTAACATTAATTTACTTGAGATAAAAATCTGGTGTACTATTCTCTGTCTATCTACCGCTTAAAACGGTATCACAGAACTTCTTGAAAGAGTTGAGGTTGATTGGCAGCATTAGAGTTAGTTTACTTGCTGGCCACTCAACTCTTGTGTCTATTATTAGTTGTTCTCTAGCTTCTTGAGCTAGATCACAGTCATAGAGGATGTGTTCTATTGTATCCTCGCCCTGTCCACATTCACAGGTGCTTGAGTCCGCTAGATTCAGTCGGTGCATATAGGAAGCCATTCTACCATGTCCTGTTAACATTTGGGTGAACCATACGCTTAGAGGAATCTTTGTCTCTAATCTCGCCGCAATGTTAGGCAGATAACTATATGTTATTCTGCCATCCACTGAGTGCGACCATCTGTCCTGCCATATTGCTATTGACGCTTTTCTCGTTTTCCTCTTGAGCAAGCCCACGAGGTTCGGCCGAATTTGATCGCCTTCTATTATCACGTTTCCATAACTCACATTTTGTCTTTTCCTAATTTTGTAGTTGGCAATTCTTTCATTTAACAGTATATCAATGGGTATCATGCCGGCCAAGACAGGAACGGCGTCAGTTGACACCGTTCTGTAAGCCTTGGTTATTCCGAGCAAGATACTTCTTTGGGCACAGCGAAAACCTTTTTACTATTTTCCGCGACTCTTTTGACATGTGAAGTGACTCCAAGTCGTTCATCAAAGTCAACTCCCAGCCATTTGACAGTTTTAACCATCTTAATTCTTTGGCCATTTACGGAAACCAATGGTGGTCTCCTAATGTCCAGCGAACCTTTAAGTTGGATCATGACTGTCTTTTCTGAGGAAAGCTCCATTTTGTAGCTTTTTGCACCAGTCCACCATCCTGTCTATGGCAAGTTGCGCTTTTTCTTGGATACTTTGTCTTGAATTTCCCGCAAAAAGCATTACCTTATCATCCGCGAATGCTACTTCTTGGACTTCCTGGTTCATGCTTCCGTTGAAGACTATATTCCAGAGATGTGGACCAAGGATGGAACCTTGCGGACAACCTTTGTTGACCATTTTTTCAAGTGTTCCATGACTTGAGATAACAGTTGCCTTTCTTTCAGAAAAATAATTGTTTAGGATGTTGTAGAGATTGCTTGGGCAATTGAATCTCTTTAGCTCCAACATAATGCTGGGCCTCCACAGGTTGTCGAACGCACCAGATACATCTAGGAATACTCCAAGATTGTACTTTTGGTCCGACTCTTTGACCATATTGATCAACTCGATCATTGCGTCCCCGATATTGTACATGAAGTAAGATCTCAGTGAGTACGCTGGCTCGATCACGTTCTGCGTGCTAATCCGGAACGAATTGTGCAGCGATCTTTGAAAGGAGAGCCGCCATATGGTAGGCGCAGATGTCGTTGAAGGCGACGATGGCTGCACGGTTTAGAGAATGACTTGGCTTCTTCAGGTTGTCTAGGACAGTATGAAGATCAAGCTCAGGATCGAAACCGTTGGAGCCAGATTGTTGTCTCAGTAAGGGGCCTGTAATGGCCTTTAAATACTGCTTATTATTATTATTATTATTATTCTACGAATATCTACGATTTATCGTCATATCAGATTTTAATTTATTAAAAAATAAAAAAATTTAAAAATAACATTTTAATTATTTTTTCCTGGAATTTTATTATATCCAGAAATTTGAAATACACAAAAATTAATAAACAAGTATTATTCACATCATGTAAACAGCAAAACTGACATTTAGCTGTATGTACATATGTATAACGTTCCCATTGTTTGAATTTAAGTACTCGTATTTAAATATTTAATATACTAGAGAAAACAAATTTGACTGAAACCCCAAAAAAGCATATACATAATACCCACATAAACCCTACAATTCAATTGGATGGTTTGTAATCTGTAAAGTAAGAAAAAATAGATGGTACGTTAAAATTATTTACGGCGATTACTGTTCTTGAAAGTAATTTAATTCCAAATAAAGATGGGAAAGTTCAGTGAATTTGACGTCTAATTTGTTACGTATCATACACTTAATTATTTTATGAATCATATTAGTTTCTATTAGTCTAAATAACCATAAAAGTACAGGTCATAATTTAATCGAACGGTGCTGTAATTGTAATGCACTAAATTTTGTGGTAGTTTTAGTGTTATGGAGAGATGGCAAGAATGTAGGAGGATTTTGTCATGCCATTGCCCAATACTATTTTCAGTATCAAGTGCGTGAAGTTTATGTACTTACTTTTCCTAAAAATTGCAAAAAGCAAAATTGATTGGGTATTGGGATTTGTATTATAGGGTTGGTGGTAAAACCACTCATTTGAACGAACACAATAAAATGTATACATTTGCTTAGGTACGTATTTAATAAATCAGCCATAGATACACTTCCTAGATTGTTACCAACAGCTTTATAGATATCGTCATGGCGGTACGTCTCAAGAAAGATGTATACTGTTCCATGAATTCCTAATGGGTATGACTCTTCTTTGAGCTTGTGCTAATGGGTATGACTGTGCTTTGAAAAATTAAAATTCTTAATCCTGCCTTGGGTCATAGTTATAATTTGCATAGTTAAGTTTCATACCTTTGCGAATGATCGGAGCCCATTCTTATATTTGATCAAATTAATAAGTATGTTTTTTGGTTAATTTGATTTCCAAATTCCGCTCGATCCTAACCATTTTCTTTACTATAACAGTGTTTTTTTTAAACAATGTCACTGTATTGCCGGGTTTCCAGCAAAGAGACAACTTAAAAAAGTAAAACCATGATCAAAATTGCTTGTCTTTGAAAAACCAACTCGATATGGTAATTGTGTTTTGTTTAATAAAACCTCGACCAAAAGGTTTTCAGAACTGTTCAATTTTTACAATAAACTCTATTTGTTGTGAAAAACAGTTTTTATTTTTTGTTTTGGGCGTTTGGTGGAAATTTGGCATAAGGAAACATAGTAAAATCAAACACCAAACCATATCGAAAATTTTACGACATTTAAAATTCGTGACACAAAAGGGGAATGGTAAAACCATTTGACACACATTAGTTGTCTATCTGTGTTTGTTGTGATTGTTTAGACAATTTATAGATGCCTACGAATATCGGACATATGCTTTTGATAAAACACGAAGTAAAATGAATTATGGTTTTCTAGAATATGCCAAATATTTGCAGAAGATAGGTTCCGAAATTGTGTTTTTAGCAAAACTACAGAAACGTAAAAAAATTTAGTGAAGTAACATAAAGACAAGAAATTCAAATAATAAATAATAAAGAAACATTTAAATAAAACTGGTTTCCATTACAGACTGAGTCAAAATAGTGTAAAGGTTACTTGGCAGTTGGAGGTACACGGTTTTCTGTTTCAAACTATTTGCTTATATAAGTCTGTTGAACAGCTATTTTCCTTAAATCAATAAAAAAGTTCTTTTTAGCAATTTAGGCCATCAGCTACTGCTTGCGCCAATTTGCACCTTCCTATGCATGAAAGAATCGATTTTTTTTTATTTGATAGGTTCATCAATTAAAGTCTGTTATACCTCGTTCTTCAGATATATACAGCAAACATTTTTTAGAAACGCTAAAGTGAAATACCCATAAAATGACATAACACATGTAAATATAATATAAACATTTCTTGTATCTGAACTCAAGTAATTTTTTTCTGAAATAACATTTGTGCATTACAACAGTTCTGGATTAAATGGCTTAATGACCATGCAAATTTCCCCTCGTTAGGAATGATAGTTCAATAATTATGGTGAACCAGTGCCAGATAATGGACAACGGAACCATGCCATAAGGGTTCCGTTTTACATTGTACGTACGAATTCAATTTTTAATTGAATAACATAGATAGTAAATCGAACTTTTCGAAACTTGTAAGATTTTGGCATACGAAATTTGACTATTGAATTCGGCATATTACGTTGACATTTAATAATTCGATTACTCGAATACGATGTAATAATTATGATGATAATTTACTACGATATCACGAAGGAATTTACTTCTTATAAAAGATTATAAATTCATATTTTCAAACTATGCCTAGGTGTATGTACATATGTACTTATTTGAAATTTATTGAAATTTTAAATTAATTAGAAAAATATCCAAAACTTTTCAAAATTAATAAACAGTTTAAATTGATTAGCTTCTATAAGGTGTGAGTAAATCAAGATAATCAAAATTTTCAAAATTACGACATGAAAATTGAATTATAATTTCAAAAATTTGATTGCCTAATTTAAAATGTATAATTTACTTAAATGAATTTAAAAAATTGAGAAACAAATGAAAATCCTGAATTTCTGCTTGAACTGTACTTTAACATCTGAAATTCAACATTTCAAATGATTTATAATTTCCAAAATTCAAATTGTAATTTCAAATTCTGAATTTAGCGCGTAAGATTCCTAATAAAGAAAAATCGCTTTTCAATTTGAATTTTCAAAATTGTTGATCCTTGGATATGGTACCAGGAACTTTTTAATAGTTGAGTAAAAGTTCCAGGAACTTTTTAATAGTTGAATATCGTTCAAACCGCTTTTTTAGAGTAGTTTTGGTTGTACGGCGGATGTCAAGAGTGTACGAGACTTGCTATAGTTATAATAGTTTTTCGTTAGAAATTTGATAGTTCTTTCGCTAAGATAGTTGGAAAAAGTTAGTGTAAAGTATAAAAGCTCTCAATTTTTAATTTTAATTTTCTGATGAATTACACCTTCCCATTAAACGTTCAAAAACATTTCAATTATATTTTTTCCATAGCACAGAAACGAGCGTTTCGCCATTTCATTACCTAACTATAAAACAATCTTAAAATTCTACATTAAAAATATACCATACCTCCCGTATTAATGTTCATTTTCCAGAAATTTCTTCTCTCCACGAACGAGTGGAATTCTATTTAAATCTAATTGAAATATTAGACTGATTATAAGAATAACCTTTAAAAATTGTAAATCTCTGTAAGCATTGAATTTTTCAACTAATTAAACAAAAATAACTTAATAGCTAGATAATTAAATTTAACTCACATCAGCATTAACAATTCATAGGATTTCTCGAAAAAAAATTCTATCAAAAGAGTATTAAAAGAGGAGCATTAAAGCTTTTACGATTTAAGCGTCCGTTAAATTGATGACGCACGATTTAGTTTTATAAATCAGAAATTTATTGAAAGAATTTATAATAAAAAAATGTCATTATGTATATGTAAATATTATTTGCAAGAACTGTTATGTGTGGATCAAAGATGCCTCCATAAAACTGGTACTTTTAATTAATTTATGAACGAATTAAAAAACATCGTTCCAAGTATGGTTAGTAATTCGCTAAACAAAATATTTTAATTTTGGTGATTTTTTAGGGTAAATATTTGGGAATGCTTTTTATGAGCAGTATATTTCAAAGCGGATAATTTAAGTACCAAATCCGATAATTACATTTACTTTTGTTACAATTTAAATGTAACAACATTGCTTAAATGTATTAATAAAAAAGCTAATTTCTAATCAAATTCTATAGGTAGAATTTCAAATTCAAGTATTTTTGCAAGGGAATTGTATTGCCTTGAATTTCTTCACTCTGGAAACAAATAATAAATTCATCGTTTCAATAAAATTATTATTTGTTAAATTGTTTCTTTGGTTTTTACTTATTTGAACAGCATACAAGCACGACACATCAGTTGCTAGATTAAAATAGATACCTTTTTTGTTATTGTAAATAACACATCGCCTCGATGATTACATTACGATTTTCATTCTCAAAAAATCTCAGCTACTCCGAAGCTTTTGGTTTTTCGAAGAATTTCGTAAACAATTTCAATTAATCTTACTAGTAATATTGAATAACAAGTTAACACAGGTATTATCCTTGCCTAGCAGGGATGCTAATTTAGCACTTTCAGTGCCAGGTTTAGCACTATCCAATTTATTTTAGCCCCATAAAAATCAGTTTTGCACCCAAGTGCAATTTGGCACTATATAAATCTGTTTAGCACTAATTCTATCACTTTCAAATTTTTTTATAAAATGTATAGGCCCATTATCGAGATTAATTTTTCATTTCTATAGTTTATTCTTTTTTTTACGAGTCATAATTTCGAGGGAATAAACCCACCTCATTCGAATAAGTATGCTAAAAAATCTACTACATTTTTCTACATTTTCAACAAATGTACGAGTACAGTTAAACTTAACGTTTTTAAGTAATGTATAATTCATCATTCAATATGGATTTTTATGCGAGCGAAGGTGATATCGACATAAAATATCGACATAATGAGCGAATTGTTTTTCGTCGAGTAAAGTAAACTCAATAGTTCAAACTTCGAATCAATATCGGTTATAACTTTCCAATATATGTAGACCAAAATATTTGAATAGAGTTGAATAAAGCATTTTAATAGATTCTGATCCGACATAAAAGTTCTATTTTAAAAAATTGAGCTTTTGGCAAATAACTTTCACAATTGGAAATTACATTTTTGATATTTTTAAATTATTTGGTCCTTTTAAACGACAAGTGTAAATATTTTAATTGATCCCGATCTAACATTAAAGTTATTTTATTAATAGCTTTTTGATAAAAAATTTGACCACTTGTCCCCTACCAATTGAAATTTAAATTTTTCATATTTATAACTAACTCCGACTTTAATTAGAGAATATTTATTGTAAATATTTTATTTTTGATGGCAAAAATCTCATTTTCAGAAAAAAAAAGTTTTGAAAAAATTTTCATCTGTCGTTGAACGTTTGTTTTACTTATGATAAGATGAACTTTTTAAGAAAGTTTCTACAATTGTCCTAAAAGTAATTTGTAATCATGTGCTTCTATAATTACAAAACGAGTGTTAATATTTTATTTCACTCTGATCTGACATAAAAGCTATGTCTTGAAAAATTAAGTTTATTTAAAGAGAACCAATATTAGTTTCCGATCCAACATAAAAGTTATCTTATGACATAATGAGCTTTTTGAAAAAAGTTTCATGCCTGCCCTTCAAATTGAATATTAAATGTTTAATAATCATAATGATATGCTTATAAATTTAAGAACAAACGTAACTGATTTCGCTGCAACATAAAAAATATTTATTTGCAGAGCTTTTTGAAAAAAGTGGCCCTTCCACTTCGAAATCTTTAATATTTGTTGATCATCTCCTTTTGTAAATAAATAATACGTGTACATTTTTTATTCAATTGGGTCGTACTAAAAGCTCGTTTATGAAAAAAAGTACTTGAAGAAATATTTTGCAGTGTTTCTATTAAAAAACCTGTTTCTCGAAATTAAATGATAAATGTATTTATTTTATTTTAATTGATTCCAATTCGACATAACAATTTTTTTAATGAAAATCTAAGCTTTTTACGAATATAGGTTCCAATTGGAAATTTAAATTAAAACATAACGGTAAACATTTTAATTGATTCCGATCCAACATGCACGTTCTATTCTGAAAATATGAGCTTTTTTAATTATAAGCTTCTTTTAATAAAAGTAAAGAGTAAAAAAAAATTGTTTGTTAAATCAAAACCATCTTAATATATAAAGCCTCCATGTTGAGCGATATTTTCAAACGAGCTTTTTTTAGTTAACCAAAAAATGTGTAATTTACAAAGAAGTCTATGCAATCCCATGGCAAAACATACAAACTTATTTTGAATTTTTCAACTATTAATAGTGAGAGCTTTTAATATTTTATTATATAAAGTAATAGATAAAGAATTGAATTAGGTGATGGCCAGGGTAATTTTTCGAAATTGTATTAATTAAACATAATTTTTATGATTCTAAAATTGTCATTAATTTAATTTATTTGCGCTTTTAAATTTGTATATACAAATATATATCTGATATATTCTAATACTCCCTTTCAATATACTGCATTCACTCCAACACAGAAATAAAATAGTTCGATTCAAAATCTAAACATCGAAAAATATGTATAAAAATTATGATAACTACGATAAATTAAAATTTAGGAGATTAATCGGATAAACGCTGGGAAATTTCTCATTAAACCAAAATAAAAATATGGATCGTATCGATCAAATAAATGATAAAATGTTGTGTTTTGTTTTGAAGGTTACAAAAGGTTACATAATTTATATACAATATGTCAATTAGGATTAGGAGAGGGACAATTTGATCACGCTCTCAATATTATTTTTTATACGATAATTTTTTGTTGTTGCTATGAAATAAAAAATTGTGTCCATATATTTTTTCTCGTTTTTTGCGTTGTTTTATGATCAATATGTTTGTTCCATTTTTTAAAAATTCATTGATGTTTTCTTCTTTTGGTTTATTTGTTTGATGGGAATAAATTATTTTGTTGGTTATGTACACAATGTCCCTTTCTTACAAATTTTTATTCTATTTCTATTTTTGCTTTATTAGAGAATAAAGTATCTTATTTTCCTTTAATTAATACAATAAAATGGAAAACCCCACGGAAAAATCCTTCAAGTCAGGTGAAAACCAATGTTTATAGTTTCAATTGATTTCAAAAAATTATAATTTTGAGTTACTTTTCATTCAAATATTTCTATAAACGAAAATCATGTCTCTCAATATAAAATGTATGAAGAGAGCGATTATTTTTGTCATTTTAGACTCACTAATAAAAGTTCGTTTTGAACATGGAGGCTTGATTTATTAAGATAGCTTTGGTTAAATAGATTCCAATCCGACAAGTTAAGTTTTTTGAAAATAGGTTTTTCAATATTGTGCCATTAGAAGTACACACGTTTTGATATTTGTAATCACTTATTTAATTAAAACTCACTTCTTTAATTAAAAAAGAAGTGAACATATTTTATTTAACCCTGATTTCCATTAAAAGCTATTTTATGAAAATTTGAGCTTTTTCAAAATAATCTTCACAATATTGTCATTCGAATTGGACATTAAATTCTTGATTTTTGTAATTATCTATAATGTGTTTATAATTAAAAAACAAATATTTGATTCCGATCTGTTATAAAACGTCTTTTATGACAAACGGATCTTTGTGAAAACATTTATTTGTCCTTCCAATAGGAAATTAAAATTTTGATATTTTTAATCATTGGGTTCTTTAATTAAAGAGCAAATGTTTATTATTATATTTTGAATAGTTTTTTTTTATGATGCAAAAATCATAAATTTTACCTTGGCGTGTAATTAAAAATTTAAAATCAAAAATGTATTACTTAAAGTTTATTAATTGGCGAAAGCTCTGCTATATGGACATTTCAAACCATTTTTCAAATGGTTTTTCAACTGTTTGAGGTCCAAAATAGTGATTACACTTTATAGATCAGCTCAAAAAATAGTTTTATGGTACGAAGGAGGTATATATATTATAGCCGCTAATGGCTAGTTATAAGCGAAGAAACTATTTCTACATTCGTATTGTGTCTAAAAATAAGCTCTTCATTTACAAAAATTAATAATTTATGGTGAAAAAGTTATATTCATTCCGAAAAACGTCTTATTCTAATTGCAAAACATTCAATTTGTCAAAGGGTTCGAACAATTTAAAAATAAGAAGCTTCACTTAATTTTGAAAAATGTGTGTTAAACATGGGAAGATAAGTACATAGTAACGTTTTATCTAAAAACCATTTCAATGAAATTAGGGATATAGAATTCATACATTCATACACGAATTGAAATTATTTAGTTAGCACTCTATACTGTCAATTTAGCACTATCTTGACATCAATCTAGCACCCACAAAAATAATAATTGGGAACACTGTTGCCTAGGTATTCATGAGGCCCTAAATAAAATCTATATATATAGCCTGGAATCATGTTTTCTGCTTATATTCAGATAATTTTTGAAAATAGTATGAAACCTAAAATTACTTTATTCTGCCGGACATTCAGTCAGGCTTTCAGAAAATAAAAACAATTACTAACAGTTCAATTCAAGTTTTTTGTTGCATTTACATATATTCATTCAAATAAAGTCAGCTTATTTTATTAGAAACATTTTTTATAGACGCCGGTGTTGGATGTGAAATTTATTTTAACAAATCATTGGTACGATGAGTGTTTACTTTATTAAAATTTAGTTTAGTTTGGAGTTAGTTTTTGCTTAGGACTGACTTAGGTATAGATTCAAAATTAACTCTGCCGCTAACATCTAATAGTTTTGTCAGTTCTAAATAATAACTATGTAATACCTAAAAATTATGTAGTATCTACCAAATATCTTAAATAATAATTTTTGAGCGAGTTACTCTTAGTAAAAAAGTTTTAAACAAAAGTAATTAAAAGTAAATTGCTTAAGTTCACCAAAGAAACTCGATAGCCCAAATTATGTAACAAAAAATTTGCTTATTCAAAATTAGGAAACACAAACACATATACGCCCCGTCTATAAAAGGCAATATCATATACACATAGTCCCTTTGCGTCATAGATCATTAGCTATGAATTATTTTATTTTGGTTTTTATGTATCTACAACAATAGGAATTAATATGAAATGAACATCATTTAATATAGTTTTACGAGCAATTTTATTTTTTAAAACCTATAAAACTTTAATTACTGTTTTATAATATGTACAATGAATGAGATTTAGTTTTTTCGTATTTTTTTTGGTGCTTAAAATATAAATCTGTTGTATTTCCCAGATACTGAGTGTGTGTATGTATTGGGATTAGGAAGCAAAAAAATATATACGTATATGTAATAAAATATTCACCACAAGTACCTCATGTACTTAAAGAATTACTTTGATTAAATTATAAATTATATTATTATTTATATATATATATATATATATATATATATATATATATATATATATATATATATATATATATATGTATATATATATATATATATATATATATATATATATATATATATATATATATATACATATATACATATATATACATATATTTATATGTATGTATAGATAATATCGTATCGTATGTGTTGAAAATTATTATTTTTAAATTTAATTTAATTTTTTTATAGCCGTATAGAAAAAGCATTGTTAATTAAATTTGCAAGTTGGTAACTTATGCCAGTAGCAAAAGGTGCTTAAACTTATCTACATACATATTTGTATATGTACGTAATAAATTTAATTTCCATCAACCTCATCATATTTTTTATTGTTTTTAGTTTTTGCTCACTCACAAAACAAAGAAGAATATGTAGGGTAAATATTTTTAATTCAGATATGTTACTGAAATTAAACGTAAACAAATGTTATGCTGGTTTATGTTCTATAGATATACCACGCCAATATGGTATTTGTTCTATGCTATACAATTTTCATAAATAATTTGAAGTAATCATTGATTTACAACAATATGCAATCATCTTGTTTGTCAATAATTGTATATGCCTGACACGAGCACATTCCCACTAAAAAAAGTAAACATCTCACATCTGACTTGTAAGATACAAAATATCTCACATAAAAAATGTAGATAGTCTCACTGGTAAGATGAGGCAAAAAATTATTCGCTATATTTGAGTAGGTATTTTTAGTACAAGATAATAACATGGTATAGTACAAGAACTTAGTGGTAATGATTGCCGCCATCGTCAATTATTTTGCGAAGCAATGGAACAATAAATTCGAAACATCGATTATTCCAAAGAAATTAATTTTTCCGATAAATGAGTCCACATTTCATTTGAATAGCAACGTTAATCGCTATAATTGTGGGTATGCATTCTTCTAAATTAATATCAGCAATTGCATACATGTTATTCATAAAACCTAATGGATTGACCCATAAACTTCCAAAATCTATAGTCCGGGCCAGAATCCTGGGAGAAAAGATAATAAACCTGCTATAATAAAATTGTTATAACAGAAAGACTGGTAGCTGGAATTTTAAAATATTACAATAATTTGAAAGATTCAAGAATTTCTTTTTTCAAAAAATATGTTACTCTATAGGAAGCTTTCATAATTAAAATTAAAATTTAGAAATCAGATATGAAAACTCCGGTTTCATAAAATTAAAATAAAAAAAATTAGTTCTTCATTTTCTGTTCTGAATTCCACATACATTACCTATGTATTCAATATTTCAAACGATTTATAATTTGTAAAATCCGAATTTAAATTTCAAATTTGAATTTTAGACATTTGGTTTTAAAAATCAAAAATCGCTTTTCAATTTAAATTTCGATGTCCAGAAGTAACGTTAAAATAAATGAAATAAAATTTAAAATGTTTAAAACCGTTAAACTCAAAATTTAAAAATTCGGTTAACTCAAATTTTATTCCCAAGATTTGAGATAAAAGTTCGCTTTTAACATACTATCGAAATTTAATAATTTGAAACTAAAAAAAAATTCGAAAACTGGCACAGTTTCTGTTGAGTTCTACATTGAATTCAGAATTTATTTTATTCGAATTCTTCATTTCAAAAGATATATTATTTTGAAAATTCTGAAACTTATACATAAAAAATCAAAATTCAATTTGAATTTTGTAAATCGTAGATACATATATCAAAATGTCGAAGATCTTTAAAAAAGTTGAATGTCGCTAAGAACAAGCTTTCTAAAGCTCAAAAATTTTCAAATTGGAACTTAGAATTTAGATTTGCCAGTTTCAAATGTTTAACTTTTGATAAATTCAAACTTTATTCCCAGAATTTTCAAAATATGAGTTTAAAATTTAAAATTTACATATTTTTAAAATTTCTTATCTCATTGGAATTCTTAAGAACTTATTACATTTAACCCCCGCTTTACACGGTACTCGCATTACATGGTTTTGCTATAGCAAAGCTATGAAATGTGCAAACCTTTGAATAGCACGATTCGTTTAACACGGTTTTCGCTTTACGGTCGTGAAAGTGACTCGTTTAATACGATTTCAATTTTACCATAAAATCCTTAATCAATTTCCGTTAACGTACATATGAATGTACTAACAAAATTTCGGTGAATAACCGAGTTTTATTAAATTCTGCTGTTTATTTTACGAATGTAATGTAAATGAATGTGTTGGTGATAAAAAGTAAAAATAATAATTTTAACGCACAATACCAAAACCAATGTGTACAACTAAAACTAAATACATAGTTTCACATTAAACTTATACAAACTGCATTTCTAATTTTGGTACAAACGCGAATCAATGAATAAAAAAACTAAGTGCAACGTGTTTAAGAGAAAGACAATTTCTTTGGGAGAGAAAGTGGTTATTTTAGATCGGCTTCAAAAAGGACAGGGTGCAACCCTGTAACATTATTATGTTACAATGAAGCAACATTAATGACGATTAAAAACTACATCATCAACCAGTTCAAAAAAAACCTCTCGTACGCTTGACGCAAATATGGAAATCATGACAAGAGCGTTAGTGATTTGGATCGAGGACAACACACAAAAGAGGATGCTAAAAGGATGTTAAAGAATCAAGCATCAAGTCAACCATCCACCTCTACAGCAGACGTTCCGGAATATTAGGGCAGTAAGGAGTGGTTTGAGCGGTTTAAAAAGCGTTTCTCTTTGCATAATGTTAAACTTCAAAGAGAAGTTGCTTCGGCAGATAAGGCTGCCGCTGACAAATTTCCGCAGAGCCAGCGCAAATTATCCAAGAAAATGACTATATTGTAGACCAAGTTTTTAACGCAGACGAGACAGGTCTTTTCTGGAAAAAAAATGCCAAACCGTACGTATATTGCGAAAAACGAAAAAGTGGCTCATCGATTCAAAGCAGCCAAAGACAGGCTCGCACTGCTGTTTTGTAGTACTGCGCCGGGTGATTTAATGACTAAGCCATAGCTTATTTATAGATCATTGAGCTCTAGAGCCTTGAAAAAATTGACAAAACCAAACTACCTGTATATTGGCGAGCCAACAGAAAAGCTTGGATGATAGCTAATCTCTTTAGAAATTGGTTTTTTGATTGCTTCGCTCCAGAGGTGGAACGATATTTATCAAAAAAACCTTACTTTTAAGGTGTTTCTTCTTTTAGACAGCGCTCCTGGACACCCTCAGGATTTAAAGCACCCAAATATTCAGGTAGTTTATCTACCACCAAACACTACGTCGCTCATTCAGCCGTTGGATCAGGGGGCAATTTGAACCTTCAAGGCCTACTATATCAGAAGAACTTTTCAGCATATTATGGATTTAATGGATAGTGATACTGACCTTACAGTTTCTCAGGTATGCAACTAATGAATTAAAATCATCCACTTTAAACGGCTGCTGGAAACCAATATGGCGGGAAATTGCTTCTAAGGACGTTGAAATTCCAGCAGTGAATGAAGAATATCAACAAATCGTTGACCTGTCACATGCTATAGGAGGAGAAGGATTTGAGGACTTAACAATTGACGATATTCACGAGCTGGTAACTCAAGAAAATTATTTGACTGAACAAGATCTTTTGATGAAACCGCCAACTCCAAATTTTACATTGACAGCAATTAAAACAATATTCGAGCTTGCTGAAAAATTAAAAAACAAATTTTAGAGAACGACCAATCCATGGAGCGGAGTTTAAAGTTTGAATGGGAATTGGAAAATTCTTTAGCACCATACAAGGAAACTCAGAAAGAACTCGACAGCAAAAAAGGTAGCCTCTGATTACGGAATTTATAAAAATCGGTAAAATAAAATAAAATTCGACCTCCAAAGTTGCTCCAGTGAAGAAAACCTTAATTTTAAAAGGAAACTTACTCAAGCTATACCATCACACAGTTCCTTCGCAGAGATAGGATTGAAAATGAAAATGTCGAATGTAGCAGCGATTGGGGTGAAATGTGCTAATTTTTACCCACACTACATACATAAATGAATTTTACATGTAGATTTTGTATTTTAATAAAGTTTAAGATTCCTGAAACATTTGTATACCAAATTTGAATTCTTTAAAGTTTTTTATTATAGTTTATATTTTATAATTATAATTATAATTTAATTTTTATGAATTAAGCGGTTTATGTACTTTCTAAAAAATAAAAATCCTTACAGCATAAAATCAATGTTTTAATATTTTATGAAGAATTTGGTATATTTGAGAACCAAACCACATTAATTGTATGATACTGAGTATCGCTTAACACGATTTGACATTACACGGCATTTATATGGAACCAAACTACCGTGTTAAGCGGAGGTTACCTGGATTTAAATTTCCAAATATTTTCACAGAAGTTTTTAGATTATTCATCTTAAAGGCAAAAGGTTTCATTGCGCTTATGAACTGTTGGATTTCTCAACCATAACGCTCTATTGACTTTAACGTTTTGAAAATTCGCAACCCTTTGAACAGATCGATATTTTAGAATATCAAACCAGTTTCAGAAACTAAAAGAGTTTTATGTTTATTCTACGTAAAAAATTTATCTTAACTTCTTTAATATCAAATAGAGAATCTTAAATAGTTGTTTCTGGAAACCATTTTAATCGTATGGACATGTTTATTTATGTGAAAAAGTTTCAAATGGAATAGTATTATTAGGAAGGAAAATTTAAAAATTGCAAGGAAAAATTAAAAATTATTTCTAGAAATTACGTACAATTGAAATCCAGTCACAAAGCATTTCTGGGAATATAGTGATCCTGTATGTAATATTCGATAAAGCTCCCACGTCTCCTACGTTATAACATATATTATGTTAAATTAATAAAAAAAAAATCCCACATCCACTCTAATAATAAATATTTTCACCCGGATTCTGTTCAAACCAGCCTCCCACACACAGAATATAATATTTCCGTGAAATATGTTATCATTGTATTGAAATCTAATTAATTTCTGCTCCTGTTATACATATATGTAATATACATTTTTGTTGTTTTACCGACAGCTAAAAATAATCGTTAACGAATCACATAAAAAATATGTTTTTTTTTATTTTCATGAATGTAACATTAATTTCTTGTAGTACAATGTTTTTTCTTTTTTTTTTTTTTTGTTCTCGTTAGATTAAAGCAATTACAAACAGAAAAACGTAATTATCATTGTAATTACAGATGGAACGGAACACAAAAAAACAAGCAAAAAATTATAATAAATTTTTTACAAGTCGTTATATAAATTTTTTTTTCCAATTACAAAAAATTTATAATTATGTCGGTAATAAATTTTACAAAATTTCTAAATTTTTTTATATTATTTTGCCGCTTTTGTATTCCTAACATTGTTCGATGAGAGTTAATGGCTTATCGTCTTGAATTTTAAATTTTTTTAACGTTTATGGAAAAGGGAAGGAAACAACAATTTTCAGAAAAATGTTATGGAGTTTTTCAATAAAATCTGTTTAAATCTGATTTCTTGGAAAATTGGATTTTCCAATAAGAATAACGATTTCAAAGTTTAGACGAACATGTAATATTGGTATTGGATTAGGAATTCTCACCACACAGAGCATTGGTCAAACTATGGCTTTAAAATTGAGATGAACCGAATTTCAAATGCAAATGTTCTGGAATTTAAAATTTCTTGAGTAGAGATTGTTGATAGTGGTATCTAATTTTTAATTGCTATGAAAGGCTAATAGATGTAATGCAATATATTCGGCGAATGAGTTTAGAGAAAATCTAAGCTAGATTAGCTGCTGAAGATGGTTTTATAATCAGACAAAAAAACAAATCCGAAAACAATGTTATTAAATTTATTTTAAATTTTGCAAAAAACATAATAAATGAGTACGAAGAGACATTAAACGCCAAAAAATTCAATTCATTTTCTGCCACTTTCGATGAGTGGACAAGATTCCCTCCTAAATGTATTAGGGACTTGAATCTTCACTACTTTGAAATAAAGTTTACCAATTTGGCCTTGATACGCATACATGTAAACTGTGATTCTCTGAAATCGAGACAATCAATTGAACAACTTCGACAAGCATTTGGATTGGTGATAAAAAATGGGCCATAATATGTTCAAACATGTGATGGATCATCAGTTAATATAAAATTTGATACAGTCTAAAGAAGAAACCGTTCTGTGCATGAGTCACGATATACATTTGGTTATGACAGATGTTCTGTATAAAAAAATCCTCCGTAATGACACCAATTGTCGATTTTGCATCTATGCATCAACCTAGCACTAAATTAATTACAGCAAATTTGCATGCTCAAAAGTTTCCGTTAAAATAGTTAGAAATATACGAGCACGTACATCGGTACAATAATAACGGCAGATGAAACATTTTCTGCTTTCAATTCCTTCTCACTAATTACCTTTCCCCCAGAAAAGGATCAACTTATCGTAGAATAATAAATATCCCATAATCTAAAACCAAAAACATTACTAATTCATTCTTGAATCAATTTGAATTCTACTGGAGGTATCCAAATTTGATATTTTTTTAAAATTATTTCTTTCGAAATCAAGTATGTAAACTAGGATTATCCCTAAACTCAGTCATTGATTACGGTTTCGGTTTTGCGTACATTAAGCATTTATAATGAATAGGGTCCGGATTTTTAGGTTCTAAAAAATCGTAAATATGTACCTAAAATATGTTATTAAACCTAAAAAATATTTTTTTAAAATCAGAAAATATATCTTTAAAATAAATAAAATAAAAAATTTAATAATACATCGGTTTATTAATGCTTTATATTTATAAAATTAAAATTTTGGCGGTTAGGTCTTAAAACATTTTTGTACATCGAAAAGCTTCTTTCTACGTCTACAGATGTAAAATATTAGGATATTTAAAAGATGCAATTTCAGAAGAAGTAAAGTTGCGAATATCTACCGTATCGCCAGGACGTTCCAAAACAGTTTTAATTGCTTAAATCACATTCAGTCCATTGTTTTTGGCTAAAATATTATTGAATTTAAGCGCAATTTTTTTCCAATTCTACCGTCTACGTTGATGATCTGGTTACCCAAAGATTTATTAGAAGATTCCAATACTTCAATCGCATCTACCAAATGAATATAATTGGCCGTAATAAATGCTAAATCGTTTCTGATATTAAATTTACTCATACACTCCTTTGCGATTTTAATACTGTTTGATTCCTCTTCATCTAAGAGTTTGATTATTTTTAACAATTTATCTAAATAATTTCTGTAATATTTAACGGCACTCAACCAACTTCCCCATCGGGCTATAATCGACTGAGGTGGTAGATCTGAATTTGGTTCCGTAGTTCTGAATTCGCGATGGTGCTTTTAGAAAAATGTTTTTAACACTTGATATCAATCGATTATCGTCACTAAAGTGGGATCGAATGGCCTCTGTGAAACCAGTGAACAATATGACGTAATATGAATCAATTTCGGATAAAAAAGGTTAATAGATATTACATCTGAAATAAATAATAAAATTCGATCTCTTTTAAAATTGTCTCCTAACAATGTAAATTTTATCGATTCATCAAACAATATCGATATCGTAGAATGATTTTTCCAGTTCGGCCAAATTTAAAAGATATTTTTTTTTCGAAATTATCGGATCACTATCTAAAATTCCTAAAATAACGTTGGCAATATATCTGCCGGTACTGTATGTTGTCTCGTCAATAGAAAACCAAACGTATTTGTTTCGAACTGTTTCTTTAACTTAATCCATTTGTCGATATACGAACAGCTGTTTCACATATTTTTTTCTTAATGTAGATTCATCCGGAACGGTTTCAGTGGTGTATTTTTTCAAAAATGACTTTAAATGGGGATTACCAAGTTTTTTTAGTTGGATATCAACAGCTACAATTTAAGATTTTATCCGTATAGCGTTTTTCAAGTTGGCAGTGTTTGGCACTGTTTAAATGGTGATCCAATTGCGATTTTTGTTGCACAATAACGGCTTTTTCGCAATATTTGCAAAATAATACTGACCCATCTGTTTTAAACACATCGTTATGTTCAGTCACTATCATTTTTAATTTTCCGCTTAAACTTGTTCTTGGACATTTTAAATTAAAAATAAATTTATAACTGAAAATATTGTTAAATAACGATACAATATTGGGTATGTTTATGTCTTGTAAGTTCATGCAAGATCAGCTGTCCAACCAAATTAAATTTATAGAGAAAATTGAACAACAAAACTAAACAACGAAAAACAGAACAAGTAATTTTTTTTTATATGGAAGAGTGTTTTTTCGAAATGGTTTGTTGAATTTCGAAAAATAAGTCGTAACTCGCTGTGCGAAAAAAATATCGCAAAAAAATAGGATGACATGCAGAAAATAATATATAATATGTAGAAAAATCGAAAATATGCAAAAATATGTAATTATACCAGAATATGCAAAAAGATGGGGCAACAAATAGGGGTCATCCGCTTTTAAAGGGTTTTCCAATAAGAGGTTTCTGTCAATTTTGAAGCTGTCATCTTTTGACATTTGACAAGTAAAAACTACGCCATTACTAAAAATGGTACGATACACGCTTCAACAATGCATTGAAATTGTTAAAATTTCGCAAAACTAAAGCACTTTTTGGCCGTCGTGAAGTACCGTGTGATTGGACCTTACTTTTTCGAAAATTAGGGTGGTGCAACTGTTACGGTGATTGCGCTACCGAGCTATGATTAATGATTTTTTTATGGGGAAATTGGAAGATATTGGTGTGGACGCCGTTTATTTTCAGCAACACGTCGCTACGTGCCACACATGCAACGAAACAATCGTCATTTTGTAAGAAAAATTTCCTGACCGTGTTATTTCTCGAAGAGGTGATCACAATTGCCCACCGAGATCTTGTGATTTAAAACCTTTAGACTTTTTTCTTTGGGGCCACGTGAAAGATAAGGTCTATGCCTATATGATCCACAACCGATTCAAGACCTTAAAGATGGAATTCGTGAAGTTATCGAGGACATACAGCGTCATGGCAAATTTCATGAATAGGATATGGTGCTGCAAGCGTAGCCGTGGCGGACATTTGGCTGATATCGTTTTCAAATGTTAATGGCATATTCATTGATTTCTCTAAAAAGTACTCGTTTTTTAAATATCAAAATTAAACCGCTTATTGGAAAACCCTTAATTTGTTCTGAAACACACAGATATCCTACCAATTTCTACTTTGAAGTTCTTAAAAAAAAATTTCTTTACCTCAAAATCCGGACCCTAATAATGAGTAATGTTACTGAAATTTTATAAATTTGGCTTTAAGTTCATTTTATTAATAGTTTTCTTAAATATTATTTTTATCATGAATATCGAACTATTGGAATTTGCTGATTTCCAGCTTCAGTGTCTTGTACATTTCATTAAAAAATATTTGTAAAAACAGAGTTAATCATAAAATACCAAGGGATCCTAGGATTACAATCCCTACCAGAATAATCTTTTCAAAATATATTTAGTTTGTAGCAAGTTGCGAGTTGTGACCAAATTTCAATTTTTTAATGCCATTTGACTTTCACATTTCGTATGCAGATGTTTGTTGTACTAATTTTTCGAACTCCATTTTTGCAGGTTCTGAGTATTTTTTCTAATTTGTTTGATTGAATTTTTGTAGTTTGCGCGACGATTTTGTGCATTTTTGTAATATTCGCATATTTTTGACATCGAAATAAATTTAAATATTCATTTACTTTAATTTTTTCAGGACTTTACTACTGTATTCTTCAAATCTCTTTTAGTTATTTATAAGTAGACATGTATAATCATTTTTACTAAGTTATTATTTTTGATTTGCTTACCAGGTGCACAATAATTAGTTGAACAACTAAATATTTCAATAACAGAAATCGGAAAAAAAGATTCATTAATAGTATTTTCATCATACAAAAAGAATGCACTGCCACAGACACCAGATGATTGATTAACGATTACGTGCCTTTGTATTGCTGTAACTATTCTTATAAAAAAATTATTGAATATATCTGCGATTGGTAATGGATAATTGACGAGCAAATTATCATCATTATTTTTTTGTTTTCACATTTTTTGTTACAATTACGTTTGTCAATCACTTTGATAAGCTAACTTGCATTTTTATGAGTTCTATAGCAAATATAATTTCAATCCGCACACATTTTTGTTATAGCAAAAACATGCATTGTATATTCATCATCTCACAACCTATATCCAATAAACTTTCTAATTCATTATAATCAGGACTTCTAAAATACCTATAATAGCTTGTGTTTTTGCTTCTATATAGGAAACTAATTACAACAGTAAAAGGCATAAGCAAAATGATAAAACACTTTAAAGTCCTATACACTCTAGTGTGATATGAAAAGCAATATTTATCGGATACGAGTATATTGACCTAATTTGATTAGTATTAGTAATACGAATAATTCAGTTATTACAAATTTCACTCCATTTACAGTTAATGTTTAATTCAAGACATTTTTTAGGTATTCGAAAAATAATATATGAATGCATGTAATATTCACAAACATAACATACATTGACATTTGAACTTTTAAAATATAATTTTTGTACCATCGACGTTTTTAAATTCTCAATTTAAAAAATAATTGGGCAAATTAAATTCATGTTATCATCTACATATCATGTAGGTATCAAAATTTGTTATTTGAAAGAATGGAAGAAAATACCCTAATTCGAACTTGCAATGTAATTTTAATGCATAATTGAATTGTAAATCTATATTTAAAATTACCAAATAATTAAATCCAAAATCTGAAAAATTGGAAATCGATAATTTTACTAAACCATTCAATAGTATAATGCACTGCGGCGTATATGTATAACATAACGTTTAATAAATTTAGTGGAGAATCTTCCAAAATATATTGCCGCGGGCAGAAAAATAGATTGGGGATAATAAAACACTTAAATAAAACCCTGCCAACTTAAGAAATTAAATTTAAATCGAAATTGTAAACCAAATTATTTTCTGAAATAAAACCTAAAGCCGGACCAAAAATCGAACAAATGTATATATTTAAATTGTGTTTCAATTTTTTTAATTTGCTGTTCTTCTCATTTTTCTTATTACAAAAAAGGCAATTTTGTCTTAGGGGTAAAAGGAAATATATTCATGTTAAATGTATTCCGCAATTATCTGCTTATAGGCTTAAACAAATTTCTTGTTAAATTCATTTTTTGCCTTATTTGTCAATCAGAATCGATATGAAAATATACAGTATAACAACAAGTAATGGAGCAGAAATGGTGAAAGCAAGTGCACTTGGGGAAGAACAATGTTACCACGACGTAATTCAAATTAAGTTAGAAGGCGAAAGGAACAATGACTTTATATTATGACGAGGAATATGACGCATTTGATAAAGAGCACACGGATATATGACCTTACCAACGAATTCTCAATTGGTCTGGTGATTTGATTTGAATGGAAATGCAGGTAGCAGATGGTCATAAGCATTTTCATTATATTATACGGCACATCATGCCGTACATTCGCGAATACTATAAACTGTAAACCATCGGCCCTTTGTGGCATTGAGTGCGGAACCTTAATGGGAGCTTGTTGTGAACTTCTTTCTGTTTTGGAGTTATGAAGGTTAGGTGTAATCATAAATTCTCAACTTTCTACAAAATATCGAAAATGTTTAACCGCTAAGTATATAGCGTATAATTCTTTGTCAAATGCTGAAAATTTCGTTTCGCATGGTTGCAACTTTTTGGAAAAATATTCTAGAGTATCCCTATCCATTTTTGAGTTGCTGCAAGACGGCTCCGACTGCGGTATTCGATGCATCAGTAGTAACATGACCTAAAGTATGACCCAAAATTCTTTCTCTTCTGATCAAGCAAAATTTCTTACAGTGTTTGGCTTTCTATGAGTAACAAAACTAGATGTGCATTAATCGGGGATAACAATAATTATAACCATGCCAATAAATTGTTGAATCTGTCTTGAAAAACGCGTTTTAAAGTTTTGATATTGATCGCATAATCTGCAAACATTAGTTGCAAATGCGATTTGTGCTCTTCTTCTGATTCCGTGGCTACAATAGTATCATCTATATATGCAAAAACGAAATCCAGTCTTACAACTGCCTCGTTCATGAACCTTGTCTAAGCAGCGTTGCGTAAACCAAAAGGCACTCGATCGAATTCAAATAAGCCAAAAGCAATGGTAATTACTATGTCTTAGTCTATTGTCTCACCACGTGTTAAATGATATCAGGGCATATCTAAGTCAATTTTAGAGAATCTATAGTACAATCGGTTCAGTTCGTAGAAAAATGTTGTATGTCGGGTATAGGGTAACATACCAATTCATTGTGCCTTTAGAGTACTGTAAGCTATGGCTAACTCAGTAAAAGATTTCTGTGCAGGTTTAGTATACAATTTTTTTACTAAAATAAAAATTATAGTGACAATTTCATTTGGGCATTCAACACAATATTTTAAATTAATCGTTGAAAGAACAAAACAATTGACTGTAATGTAGTTTAGTCGATTTCTACTAAACTTGCATAGAATCCACGTCATTGAGGAGAATGTAATAAAACCGAGTCTTGAGTCCACAATTGTTTAATACATTTTTACTGTTAAAACCGATTTTAACGACGCTTTGCAGACAATGCAGATTAAAAAGATTTTTTTTTTTATTTCTAGATTAAAATGCATTGAAGGCGCAATTCTATAAACTTGTCGTCTTCCCGTATCACATTGATTCTAATAATATTTGGTCACCGTAGTTTAGAATTAAATTATAAAAACACTCTAGTAATTGTCTACGTTATCGACGTTGTTGATGTTGTCTACGAGTTGTCGATACGTCGACGTAGAAAACAATAGATGATGCGTACTTGCCCAACCCTGATCACAAGGCAAAACTATTAAGTTCCCTCTAGTTATCACCACTTATAAAATTTATTAAAATGCCCCTTTTTTGCATATTCGCCAATGAACATGGTAGATTCGAAATGTATATATTTAGCCAAGACACAATCTAAAACGATTTAAGACGCAGCTTTATGTATGTCGGAGATTAAATTTTATTTGAAAATTTTCAGTTTGGAAAATTGGAAAAAAAATAAGTTAAAAAAAAAAAATTCTTGAGCAACTCGGCCCACACAGAAGACACATGGTTTAAGGTTTTGAAAAGAATAATATGATGTTCAAGAGTAACATTATTACTGATTATTTATTGTTTATTTCAAGTTGCAGTAATGATCAATGCTTGCGACTTGCTTCAAAATATAAGTTGGTGAAGCTGCACCAGCCAAAACAGCCTGCCAGAACGAAACCAAATCCATAATTTATTATAATTAATTATACCAGGTCCCGATTGACCTTCCCGTTCGCGAGAAAAGCGTGGGTGTAGTAACATTAAATTGAATCGGTAACATTTAATTCAAGAGTACAAAGGTAAGTCGCCGAAAAATAAAATGTAATTATTTTGTGTAAAAATCGATTTATTTTAATAGAACTGCCAGCCGCGCTTAACACCCGAGTTAACAGACAAAATATGGTGGCGGTCTGGTGTAATAAATTATTACAGGTGATTTTAATCGACATTTTGTTTTTTTTTTCTTTGAATTTCAGTAAGTTGATTTTTGCACAAAATAATTACACTTCATGTTTCGGTGTTTTACCAGTGCACTGTAATTAATTTGTAATAAATTCTGGCCCAAGTTTTATCTCGATATCACAATTACATCAAAAGTTATAAAGTGGCGGTATAGGTTCAATTTGATGTTACTCCAACCACGTTTTTCTCGTGAACGGCAAGTGTAATAAAATTGGGACCTGGTGTAATAAATTGTAATAAATTATTGGCTAGGTCTTGTTATATAAACTATAAACCATCGGCGATGTTTTACATAAATGCATGTTTAAAGGAACTTTAACAAAGGCCGGTGGTTAAAAAACGTCCTTCTCACTGTACTAAATCTAGTTAATGCTAAAATGTTAAATGACATATAACATGCCTGTACAAGTACATAAAGGCATTCTATGAAAAATTTACAAATAAAGCACATTTACTTTCAATTTATGTTTACGCGTAAAGAAATATATTTAAGTAAATTTAAAGGTAAAATTAACGACTGTACAGCAACACCTCGATATAGTTAAATGTCTGGTATATAACACACTCTGTTTTTCGAAATTATCCAGCCTTTCGATAACATAAAATTGTTTCCTGCAAACAGTAATATCATTGGTTTTTGGGCAAATCATCTAGATACTGAATTAAAACTAAATAATTACTAAAATAGTCTTAGCCGATCAATTTACACAGGTAATCGAGACAACTATAAATAGGGTTTGTTCTACTTTAAAACTCTTTATGTCTGATTAAAGAGATAACTTAGATGCGACCCTCATTAAAGATATTTTATTAATCCTGCATTACTAAACTCTGAAGCGATCGACCCAATTTTGTTTCCCTTCAGCAAATCCCCTCAGACCCAGATTGTTAAACAGGTAATATTTTATTTTATAATATGGACATACATATGTTATATATAGAATGTGCAAATATGAACGAGAAGAATCAAGACAGAATTGGATAGTGAGGAATAGTCGATTGACCTTGGCAGATGCAGAACATGAAGACAATGTAGAAATAAGAAATGAATTAAGGAAGGAAAAAGATTTGCAAAATTTGAGGAACGGCCTTTGTTTGTTTACGATAATACCAGGTCTGAGACAAACCGTAATAAAAATGTGGAAACTCCAGAACAGATTGGGAAGCTTTTTCACATTGTCGATCTATACAAATGAAAAATGCGCGGCTAACGAATAATTTTACGTTGTCCATTTTATTTCTTGTGATATATTTATGTAGTTTGCTTAAATGATCCTACGGTATATGGGCTTAAGATGGCACTGGGTTGGGAATATAACTCGCTACCATGAGCTTCAATTTTTAATAAAATCCATACGTTTACGTTTTGATAACGAAGAAACACGTGCACAACGGTATGAATTTGATTTGAAATTAGGACTCATTCGTGTAATTTTTAATATAGTAAACGTTACGTGACCGTTGACGAAAAGTTGAATTTGCGAGATCGCTTCAGCTTCCATTCCAAATAAGCCAGCTATGGCAATAAAATATGTAGGCAGTTAAATCCACTACGTTTTATACATCAAAACTAGAAATCTATTGGGGCCCGCAGGACCACTGCAATCAACTGAAATCAATTGTATACCTGCCCCTAACCTGACTTGATGTTAGCTGAACATTTGTGACAAAAAAATTTTTAATCAGTTTTAAATAAAAATGTATATTTGGTTATAAATGAAATGCGATTATTTGGTTGTATACGTTCCGAAGAACAACAAGTCTGTTTTATTGCTTTCACCACTTCACAGGTATGGTAATATTACCAGTGCGCAAAAAAAATTGCAAGAACAATTGAGGTTTATAATAAAACAAAAAGAGAAATCGATACTACTGATTAATTGGGCGCAATGTACAACACTGCCAGAAATTCTCGAAAGATTGTATTATATTATTAAGTATTATATTAAATCGATCACCCACCACTACATCACAATGAGTTTCATGCAAGCTCAAACCCTTAAACCCAGCAAGTCTAGGTCATTGACTACTTATTTAAAATGCAGCTATACAAAAATTTGTCAAGAACAAATTAATAAATATTAGAAATGAAATTATACAAAGTAACTCATGCTTGAGTTCAATCAAACCTTACTAGAAAAATATGCTTTATAGAAGAAAATGACGTATATTAACGATTTTTTGTGTATCATTTCAATTTAGAATAACTTTATTAATAATTTTAATTTAGAGGCTAAATTTCATCAAAGAGTGAATTTAAAATTGTTACACACAATATGGCTAGTAAATTTGTAATGAAAATAGGGGTCAATAATTTAAGTTGCATGTTTTCAATAAAGTGAAAATAAATTAACTGATTTTTATATGAAATAAGGTATATTGAATTTTGAGTTTATTTTTCTCGAACCAAACCCAGGACTAAAACTAATTAGCTTTGAATCAAAACCTAACCAAAATCGGAACACAAAATGTAATCTAAATATGAAAGAAAACCACACCAACCTTAAACATTCTTTGGTTTCCAGCTCAGAATGTTTTCCAAAAATGCACTATCGTTCCTAACAGCTTTTGGAGATGGGAAGTTTTATAAACCAATGGTAATTGAAAAGCATTGGTTTCCCAGACAAAATTGCTTGTTCATAGTTGTGCTGTCTAAATTTATCTAATGCACATGATATTTTTAATGTATGCAAGAAAATGTATGGTAAATATAATCTATATATCTGTTTAAAAAGATGTCGCCACCAGACGATGAATAATCAATAATTTAATTTAAGGAGGTTTTAATTTATTTTGAGTAGATTGATTATTTTGTTGTCTTCCTATCATAATGTTCTGGGATTTTCTGTATACTTTCGTTTGAAGTGTCTACAGTATACAAAATGAAAAATGCTGCCAGATTCAATAAGACAGACGAAGACTTGAATTGTGTCATTAAAAACACAAAAAATAAGAATTTTACTATTAATGAAGTATGCAAACAATATAAAATTCCGGCTCTTGCGTTATGGTGACATTTAAAAATGCAAACAATTCATTCATGTTTCATATTAAACAATTACAAGCCCATGGCTTTGCTCCTACAAGAGATGAGGTATATTGTATGGCTTTTAAATTAACCAAAAAGTCACACCAAACACAATTTTAATTTGCCAATTAATAAAGCAGGAACTTACTCTATTTATGAAACGCCACCAAGAATTATCTGTAAGAAATGTAACTCTAAAAACATAACTGCAATAACATTGGATGGGAAAGACGGAGCAATTAATGTTATTACATACTGCACAGGAGAAGGCAATATGCTTCCCTCGGCGTGCTTTTTTAAAGGGAACACAAAGTAGTTTTGATACTAGATTAATATTTACCTCACTGTAACAACATCGAAATGCTAAAATATGTAACAGACCACACAATTTTTGTCCATTAGAAAGAGCATTTTTCAAATTGTAATATTATATTGAAGCATGTAATTTATTCATGATAACAAAATATTTGATCATTTATTGTCTAAAGCTTGGAGTTAATGAGCAGATACCAATAATGGTTTTTTCAGGCACCGGTATTTTTGTATTTAATCCCGACATAATACCTGATTATACTTTAATTCAAAGTATCCAACAAATTCTATGTTCAACGATAAATGAAGGGCGGTGTGACATAACGCATATTAAAGAAATCGAAAGATAAATGACTACGGTAATCAAAATTATGCCTGAGAGGGAAATCAAGGAATCCATTATTCCGTCACAACAATAGTTGGAAACTACCAAACTCACAATATTAAGCAATATTACCCCGCAGGGAAGCTGTTGGAGTCAATTTCGCTAGTCCTTTCAACCTTAAAAGCTTCAGGAAGTGTTAACTTGCTACACCAACACGCAAGAGCCGTGAATTTGATTGCAAATTTAAATAAAGTAAAATAATAAAAAATTAAAAAGAAACATAAGCCAAAACAAGAAAAATGAAGGAAACCTATATATATAAAAAGGAAAAGAAACATTAACATCTAATATGTCCCCCTCAGAAGAAGAGTATTCAATTCAAAGAGTATTGTCCGATTGAATTAAATGCGACGAAATTGAATGCAAAAATTAAATTCTAGCGACGCTAAAAAAAAAAGACTTTTATGAAGGGCCGTTTAAAGGATTTATTCTGCAAAATTCCTTTTAATTAATATGTTATGCAATTTAATCTAAGTTTATGAATATAATTGTTTCAATTACCATATATTCATGAAAACACATCAAACAAATTATCTTCCCATTAAGTTTAAAGTAATTTCCGCGCGTTTTTATCTAAATGACATTATAATCAAATTCAACTATTTAAATTTGTCACATGAGAATAATTTGAACGTACCTAAAAAATACATAAGTACATACAGTAAAAAAAATGTTTTTCCAGGAAAATTTATACGTTTTTTGATATTAAAACCCAATACACATAATAAATGTACGTATATGAATATGTATATCTATATAAATATGAACATCCCAAACATAAAATTTCAGACTCATCAAGAATGTATGAAGTGAATAAGTGACGCTCACGTTTTCCTTCTGTTTATTTTGTTCGTTGTCATTTTTTGTCGTTTGATATTTAGCACAAAGTTAGTTTTTGACAAAAAAAAAAAAAAACGCACAAAAAAAATCCCCATCAAAGAAAAATAATTATGTATAGAAATGGTATAAAAACTGTACAGTTTTTGTTCTTGATATCATCAAAAGCACGAATACAATATTTTTACATTAATTAATTAAGCAGCATAAATTAGACAGACTATTCACTTCTGTGTTCCACAGCCGTACTGTTTATTAATTTTACGCTTTTGCAATTTATGTTATTGAAAAAGCTTTTCGGGAGATATTTTTTCCTCATATTTACTTTTGAAACCCGCACATGTATACATATAACCAACTAACCGACATACAGATACACAACAAATGGTATAACGCAGACAAAATGAAAAAAAGGAAAAGGAAATGAAAGGATCATCTACTAATTATGTTTATGAATTTAACGGTATTTTTAATGCTTTTTCAATGTTTACCATGAACATGTTGTACGAATATATGTGTACAAGTACATATATGTACATAGGTATTTCGGTTGAAACCAACATTACACATGAATTAGGTATGTGCCGTATATTATGTTATTCACAATGTGTATATAAATATATATATATGTGGTGGAAAAGACAGGTAGAAAATTTTCGGAAAATGTACACACAATTGTACGTACTAAATATTAAGTCTCATTAATATTATAACAGCGAAATTTTTCATTTTGAAAATTGAAATAGGAATGACATTATTACGAGTCGTTTATCACAGACTTATAATTAATTAAAAACTATTAGATAAATATCAGAGTTGTGGTTTTATTGTTTGCCTATATAATTTATACTCGTCAGCGTATACATACCGTTCATGGTATATATTTTATGATGCCTGTAGAATATATACATTCATTGTCAAATAAAGCAGACATTAGACAGATAGGGAAGTGCTAAGAAATATTATTGGAATTTATGTCACCCGTATTCGTTTAGTATTTTATTTTGATCGTTAATAATAAGAATTGTGCGAGAAATATTTTCCCTTACCTCATCGTGATGATACCAAAATATATACGCTGGTGGCTCTGGACTATATTTTACTGTACACGTTAAATTTATTGTGCTTCCTTTATCTACATGTAAATCTGGACCCCCTAATATTGTTGCTGTTGGAACTGTAAATATAAAAAATAATAATTTGATTATAAATATGGATGAAAGCAAAAGTAAATAAAATTATACTGGAAACAGACAATTGCGCATCTCCGAGGTAGGCTACAATACATAAAATAATTTTGTTTCAAAGAAATTTTCTTTACTTATTTTTTGTATAAAATGAATTTACTTTAGCTTTCAATAGCATCTACTGCTCAGCGAAATTAGGTATAGCGGCATCTTGCAGGATTCTACATAGATTGCACAATGCATTTACATATTTCATATCAATACAATAGTGTACTCTGAATTTCTGATGCACCTGCAAAAAGATTTCTGTACATCTGTTTCGAGCATAACGCAAAACTTTCGATAAAAGATAAGCGCCAAATGGTGCTGTTCCAATTTTAATAAAATAAAATAATTTGTGCTTAAATTAATTTAAATTTCAAATTTTACTGTCTTAGTCTCAGGGCCGGTTCAAGACACTTCAGTGCTATGTGTAATTTTAAACTCTCACACCCCTAAATTTGTAATTTCCACGTTTTCCGCGTTACGACTTTATCACATTTTTTCACGCAAGCAAACATATAATATTTTCTTCAATAAAAAAAACAAGTAAAACATTTTTCAGTCTTTACTAATAATGAAATTTGCCCATTATTCCGGGTGTTTCGTTGATATAAAGGATTCCATCCGTTTTACGTACATTACAGTACCATAAACAATTGAAGTCCTACCAATGTCTCTAGGAAACAAAAAATTGTTGTTTGTATTGACAGTACTGCAGGTTAACTAGTTCCCATTATCATATAGGAATTCAGACGTACCTACTAAACATGTATTTCTACATAGAGCCCAATTAAGTGCGCAGTAACGCATATGCTCTAATAGAAGAATCTCACACACAATCACTAAGTAATTGGTTATTGATGTGGAAGAGATCCAGTTCCCTTGATCCCAACGTTTTTGTTGCTGATTGTTCAAATCCCTAAAGTTCTACTAAATGCCGTTGAGTTAACATATGCAAAATTAGAAAACGTAAATCAATATGCAGATTTTTTAAAAACTGCAAATAAGGCAATAACAGTATTATGATAAATGTTTCACATACATTAAAAAAGTATGCAGAGTTTTTTAGGTGTACCAAAAAAAATATCGAAACTTTACACATACTTGGCATCTATTGGCAAAATAATATTGAAGGACCCTATAGAAGGCTGTATGGATTTAATAAAAGAGCTACTAATTATTAGGTTAGCGGAAACGAGTGGCCAAAAGTCTGATGGTAGCAATATCATGTGTCTACAATTAAAACTACAGATAAATACTATAATGTACATATATGTATAAAAAAAAGTCTGACCAAATAACGAGTGGATAAAGTGGGCAAAACAATTGAGATGTTCGATCACAGTTTCTCTAGATAAAGAGGTTATTGGACAAAGTGAAAATGCTTACTTTAATAAAGATTCAGCCGATTATTTAATTAAATATTAAGCGTTCCTTCCTTTAAGCAAAAACCCTTTGCATATCAAATTATCATTCCTGTCCTAAAAATGGAGCATTTTCAACCAGCGTCATTGAAAACGAACATAATAAATTAAAGAATTTAATTTTAAAAAACAAGAATTACCCTTCCGTGCCTTTATATTTCTAGAGAAACATATTAATTATCTTCGAGGAGACTTTAATTATAAAATCGAAAATAATTGAGCAGCACAATTATACAAATATAAACGAAAATATTAATACACATATCACGGATGACAATGAAATTATTGAAATTGAATCAGAAATATCATCACAGATTAGTACAGATTTAGGATATAGATCATTTCAGAGAGACTTGAATTCAAATTATACCAGTTGCAATTTCAAAAATTTTAATGCGATCTAGTTTCAAAGTGTTCATCGTGCAAAAATTATTTTGGAGCAGCACACATTTGCTAAATATGCAACACTTATGTGCACGCACTTGTCATGTGTTTAGCGCCTTACGATAACAAAAAAATAAGTTGCGACTTGTAACAAGAAAATAAGTCGCGACTATCAAACAGACGAGGCCCGTCATATTGGTCTAGATGGACAGTGCCCTCTCCACTTATTTAGTGCCCACAGTGTTTATTTCACTACATCCAACTTTTAGTTATAAAAAGATAGATCCATCGACATCAAACAAATATTTATAAGTCTTAGTTGTACTGCAAATTTAGATTAATATTTTTATGTTATTATGTATAAATTAGAGTAAATGGAATTTTACAAAACCCAATGGTTGCGCCATTAAATTGTGTAAATATATTTATTTAATTAAGATTTGGAAAATATTAATAATAATAATAAGTTGTTCCCTACAACGTGGAGCCATCGTCACCTGCAACGACCACTGTGCCTACCATTTGTGGCTCTCCTTTCAGAGACCGCTGCACAATTATTATTATTAAAATTGGCCGGAACCCACGAGGATTCCGCACTCAATGCCACAAAGGCCCATGAAACCACAAAGGCCCATGCTGCACAATTCGTGGTCGAGCCAGCGTTCTCGCTGAGATCTAACAAAATCGGGGATCTTCATCAGATCTCTGATCTCGATATTGTAAATAGCTCAGTTCACCCCCAGGTAAACGGTTTCGTTTTAGTCTTTGCATGGCCCTAGTGAATTCCTCATGAAATGGTTCTGTATATGAAGTGACTTTACTACAGTCTGTGACGCATGATGTACACTCTATGCATTGAGTACGGCGTCGATGTTTACTGAGGTTTTCATTTCGGTCCCGAATGGCGGTTGACGCAAGGTTGTAAAAATATTAATAGTTAATATTAAAATGTTTTAACCATAATAAGCCAAAAATCCAACCTTTACGGGATATTTTAAGACTGTCACTAAGACGAAGGATACACTGCAAAAAGGAAGTTTCGAACATCGACGAATCGGAAAATGAATTACATCAAAGACACGAATCTGAAGTACAACTAAAACCACTCCATCCTTTGATAAGTGATATCAATGAAGTTGAAGTTGACGAAGTTGAAGTTGGCGAATCAAATGATTTTCTAGAAACCCTTTCAGAAATGGAAGATGATGATGATAATGACAGAAATACAACATGTGATAGTGAAATCCCTACCATTGCTGATTTCCTACACCAATGGGCAAAATACAACATTAAGGCAAATGCAATAAATGAGCTTTTGAAGTTGGCCTTAATCTACCAGTAGATAGTAGAACTCTTTTGAAGACTCCTCAACATAGAGAAGTGTTAGATTACCCTCCAGGTAAATACGTCCATATAGGGTTTAAGTCAAACTTAGATAATCTATTAGACAAACATAAAAGCATATCACCAAAATCACGTGTGTTTGAATTAGATATTAATATAGATGGACTTCCTATTTCAAAAAGTAATAGAAGTTGTTTTTGGCCAGTACTAGGCACAGAGTATGGAATTTAGATAAGAGGTCCGTTTTTGTGATTGATTTTTATCATGGTTTTAATAAACCTGATTACTTCAATATATATTTACACCCACTGGTGAGTGAGTTAAAGAATTTGACGAAAAATGGATATGTTTATACAGAATTAGCGTGACTATTCAAATTAGGTCTTTTATTTGTGATGCACCTGCCAGATCTGCTTTACTAGGAACAAAATCACATTCTGGCTATTTTGGTTGCCTTAAATGTACAGAAGAAGGGAAATTCATTAAAAATAGAATGTGTTCCCAATTGAAAATAATTGTGAAATTCGAACTAATAATTCGTTTAGACAACGAATAGATATATGGTTAGGCAATTTCCGTTAGAATATTTGCATTTAGTGTGTTTAGGTGTCATGAAAAAACCAATACAAATGTGGTTAAGTGGAGATTCAAAATCTCTTTTTTCAAGTTTTGAAATTTCACAGATTTCTATAAATCTAAACACAATATCTCTTCACAACCTTGTGATTTTCAACGGAGCATTGTACCATTAAATTTGCATTTTTTAAAGGTTCAGAATTAAGAGTATGTTTGCATATATTCTGGTCCATTTATATTAAAAGATATAATTTCTATTGAGAAATATAATCATTTCATGTTATTACATGTCGGAATCTTGTTATTATGCCATACTGAGTATTCTAAAACTAAACTAGAACTCGCTGATAAAATGTTGATACAGTTTGTAAATGCAAATTATTCTATTTACGGACGACATCACTTAACATATAACTTAATTAGGAGATTTAGATATATTTTCTGCCTATCCATTTGAAAGTTTTATGTCTGTTATCAAATGCCTTTTGAAGAAACCGAATCAACCACTAGCTCAAATATGTAATAAGATATTTGAAATTAATAATGCAAAAATTGAAAATTCCAAATCATTTGACCCGCAGATAAATCATATCCCATATTTAAAAAAAATATATTTTAAGCATGTTAGGATGTTCTACAATCGAATTGAATTTAACAATTTTGAAATTAGAAATGAGAATTGCAATTACTGGATGTTGACGAAATCGAAATTAATTGTGAAATTCTCGTTCGTGGAAGTTACTAAAAGCGAGATATACATTTGGGGTAAACCAGCATTGGATTTGACAGATTTGTATAAGTTTCCTATTGCGTGAAGTAAACTTAATATTTTTGAAGAAAAATTTTTGATCTTTTTAAACGTTTCATGATCCACCTGAAGAACGATATTATTACAAAGAAATTGAAAAAAAGATGTTTGCAATGAAGCATTCGAAAATGAAAATATTGGTGTTTTTCCAATACTTCATTCATAAGTAATAGGTGATTTTAGAAAAATTTCACTCATTTTAAATCAAGTTATGTTTTGAAATATATAAAACAGAAATAATACATATGTATGAATGTGAAGTTTCTAACAAAAAAATAACAACAATATGTATATGAATCCAATAAGAATAATCCAGAAAAATGTATGTGTTAGTTTTTACACTGTTAAACATAGTGCAGAAAGAGATAGATGAACGAAATTAGAAAGAGATAGAACTCCCGCCATGTTTTTTCATATAGGAATTAAATACAAAAATTATTTCATCTCTTTCTAATGTTAATCTGCTCACTTGCTATATTCATATTGGATTTCCATTTAAATGTTGAGTTGCATAGTAAAGCGAGTGATTAATTATAAATTTTAAAACGTAAATTAAATTTGTAATGTTTGTTTATTAAAATCAACACTACTAAAAATATTTCATCTGCAGTATGATACAAATTCTTAATAGCTATTTACATTAAGAAATCTAATTTCGCATCTCCAGAGATTGAAAAAAAAGCTCGATGATAATGCAATCCCCCCCACACCCTACAATTGACAATGAAATGACGCTGTACGCTAAATACTCAAATTCCATTAGAGGCCCATTACATTTGCGAGCTAAACCTTTCAAATAGCATAAGCTTGGTTTCTAAACGTAGAGGTTACGATAGATTTTTTTGAGTAAAACTTATTGAGCGCTTTAATAGATTTTCAGTGGTCCACATTAAAAGGCCAATAACAAGACATCGCAGAGCTTTACCAAAATGCCACTATAATCGGATGATTGCTATGAGTTTAACCTATCAAATGGCCTAGGTTTGTTTTCCAAACGGAGGGGTTACGATAGATTTTTTTTGAGCGTATTAATAGAGTTGGAGTGGTCTACATTAAACGGTAAATAAAAAGACATCACAGAGTTTTCCAAAAATGCCACTATTTATGGAGTAGGTCAATCTAAATAGGCTGGCAAGATGAGTTAAGAATGTTCGTTTACAAAAAAATCTATCGTAACCCCTCCGTTTGGTAAACAAACTTATGTCATTTGATAGGTTAAGCCCATATCAATCATCTGATATTAGTGGCATTCTGGTAAAAACTCTGCGCTGTCTTGTTATTGACCATTTAATGTAGACCACTCAAACTCAATTGAAGCGCTCAATAAGTTTTACTCAAAAAAATCTATCGTAACCCCTCCGTTTGGTAAACAAACTTATGTCATTTGATAGGTTAAGCCCATAGCAATCATCTGATATTAGTGGCATTCTGGTAAAAACTCTGCGCTGTCTTGTTATTGACCATTTAGTGTAGACCACTCAAACTCTATTGAAGCGCTCAATAAGTATTACTGAAAAAAATCTATCGTAACCCCTCCGTTTGGAAAACAAACCTAGGTAATTTGATAGGTTAAGCCAATAGCAAACACCTGATATTAGTGGCATTCTGGTAAAAACTCTGCGATGTCTTGTTATTGACCATTTAATGTAGATCACTCATACTCTATTGAAGCGCTCAATAAGTTTTACTCAAGAAAATCTATGGTAACCCATCCGTTTGGAAAACAAACCTAGGCCATTTGATAGGTTAAGCCAATAGCAAACACCTGATATTAGTGGCATTCTGGTAAAAACTCTGCGATGTCTTGTTATTGACCATTTAATGTAGACCACTCAAACTCTATTGAAGCGCTCAATAAGTTTTACTCAAAAAAATATATCGTAACCCCTCCGTTTGGTAAACAAACTTATGTCATTTGATAGGTTAAGCCCATAGCAATCATCTGATATTAGTGGCATTCTGGTAAAATCTCTGCGCTGTCTTGTTATTGACCATTTAGTGTAGACCACTCAAACTCTATTGAAGCGCTCAATAAGTTTTACTCAAAAAAATTTATGGCAACCCCTCCGTTTGATAAACAAACTTATGTCATTTGATAGGTTAAGCCCATAGCAAACACCTGATATTAGTGGCATTCTGGTAAAAACTCTGCGATGTCTTGTTATTTGCCTTTTAATGTAGACCACTGAAACTCTTAATACGCTAAATTAATTTTTTAGTCAAAAATCGTTTGGTACCTATTAGTTCTGGAATATCACCAATGACATTTGAAATGTTAAGGGTATTGGTGTTAATATGAAACTTTGGTACAAACTTTTTAATGTATTGTTATTTGTTGTTTGTGATTTTGGGTGTGCCACTCAAAGAAATCAATGAATGAGTTTTGTATAAATATTTAAATGGAAATGAAATATCAGGTAACCGATTTGGGTGGTGATAATGTAAATAATTGTAGAAGAGCGATGTGTTGTTTTATAAATCTAGTAAGAATTAAACTTTATTTATATTCATGAGTTCTTTTTCATTTCACTCAAGATTCTTATAAGAAATATTTTAACAGTGTATATACTAATAGACATCTATTTTTGTTAATTGTTAGAAACGGCACAGTCATACATATGTATATTATTTTATATCTTTTAGAAAATGTATGCAGTCGCAGAAACCACTACAAATGATGGTGAGAAGGAAGTATCCATTGTTTTAGATAAGTGACTTAGAGAAAATTTTGTGTTTTGGCCATCTAATTATAAAAAAGCATTAGCAAATAAATTAAATATCGATGGATGCTGGACTAAATTTGAATTTTAAAACGAAATTTAAGCACTTTTGGTGAAGCAAAACAAATGGAAAAACATTTTGAAGTTAACTCAACTTCGGACAATGAGAACTTTGCATCCCGAAAACGGAAACCATTTGCATTTGGATTTTTCTTTTCTTTTTAATGTTTATAAATTTTAGTAAATGAAATTTTATAGAAAAATAATATTTCGATACCACATTTTAGTTTACCTTGCCAAGAACTCACATAGTAAAACACACCAAATATTGTCGATCACTGATACAAGACTATTTGTCATGTGTTTTACTATACTACTTGGAAAAGTTGAGTAAAATTTGGTATCTATGATATTTAATTGTATAGTTTTAAGTGGTATTGTAAAAGAAAAATGTAACATCAATTGGTGATTTGGTTTGACTTCGAGTCATAACTAGGTCGTAATACTTGTTTGTCCTTCTGTAATTTGGACTTGTTTACATGCTATATTTAATTCTTGTTTCTATAAATATAGGGATGCGTCGTATTTGTGAGTCCAGTGTCATTAATTAGTTTCGAAATTATACTTCTCGTCACCACAAGGTCAATGGTCCGGACAGGGTATCTCTTTATAATTTCCTCTCTATTTTCATATTCATATATTGCAATTAATGTTATTCATGAAATCCACTTATTTGCTTTAGTTTACTGAATTGACTTGAGTGCGGTTTCGATTTGCGATGGCCGTTGGTTATAGTATAGTACTTTGTGCTCTGGATTTAATAATACTTATGTCACATCCGAAAATCCCATCATTAAATCTCGTCTTAATAAACATAGTTTTGAAAGGAATTATTATAGTGCCACCTAAACGCGATCAATCGAAATTCCAGTTTTGTTTTATTAACTAGCTAAACACTTAAATTAATAAAATGTCTATTAACGGTAAAATTTAATAACTTTTTGTTGAAATAACATTCGATGTGAAAAAATTGTTGGTTGGTGTAGTTTATAATAATCTTAAGAATACTAAAATCAATCAACCGATTTTAAAAATATGTTGTCATTTGATTTAAATATTGTTTCGACCTTGCCAACTTATTTTTCTTCATTTCATCATTCTGCTTCAGTGCTAGTGATACTCACTTGCGATAAAAAAAATTGAATTTTCATAAAATAAGTCTCTATAACTTGGATCACAATGTTCTGTATGTCTCGTATTCGCTTAAAATGAGTTCTAGTAATAGCACCACTATGTACTACCGTGATACATTGATTATCTGAGACTTATCGGCGACTTGACTATGTTTACATGGGAACGGATTTATACGATGAGTGATATGAACGAGCAGGTTGATCTCTTTAATGCGCTAGCCCTCGTAATTCGAAAAACATGTTCTATTCAAAGTAAATACACCAAAATACGATCAACTATCAAGTTTATACACGCAAAGCTAAATACAAATTTACCATTAAAAAATGTTTCGAATAATATACGAACCTCTGGTCTAGGCCTGATAAAAATATCGTAGCTGATCAGTTCTCATTTAAGAAAATGATTACATATGTTTCCACTACGTTTCCACGTTTCGATTTCTAATACCAGCACAAAGCCTTCATTGTCAACGTTCTTCTTCCATAATGTAACTGCTGTTGAGGTTCACAAGGCTATATGTTCAGTTAAATCTAACGGTATCGGTCAGTGACATTCTTAATAATTATTTTGCCGGATATCGTTGTGTATACAATACATAAAATGAACACTTATTTCGTATCTTTTATTTTTCCTCTTGGCTGGAAAATTAGAAAGATCATATCCATCGCTCGATGTTCGAATCTATAACTCTTGACCCACCTTCGTCCTAACAGCCTTCTGCCTTGCTTCTTTGTTTCGTCCGAAATATAGCACTAGTAATGCAGTCATTAAAATTACTGATGATATTTATTATGTGATATATAATGGTCTAACTACTGGAGCGGAATTTCTGAACTTTTCGAAAACTTTCGATATGATTGATCTGAACATACTAATTGGAAAATTTATAGTCAGTACAAACTTGGAAGTTCCACTATTTTACTTATGCAAAGCTAACTCACTAGTCGAAACCACTTTGTTGAAGGCATAATGAAATTACATCAACAATTACTAATGTTTTGAGAGGTGTGCCTCAGGACTGTAGCTTCAGTTTTAAACTTTGTGACTTATCTACAGCGATCTTACAACTTAACTCAGATCTTAAACATATAATGCACATATCATTATTTTGCTTAAATGTATATATGTATGTAGTTGTTCTCATATGTAGTTGAATTTATATTTGTTTTTTTTTAAATTGGTTAGAGCCTAGTGTTAAACAAATAAATATTACCTATATAACTGATTGCCAAAATTGGATAATACCTTTTGAATATCTAAGCTGTATATGAAAACCAATCGGTATTGTTCACAAGGACCAATTATAACACGAGAATTTATATTGAAAAATAAATGGTCTACTCTCCAATAAATAGGAACTATGTTAAAACATTTATCAGTCCCAAATTTTCCACTAGTTTTAATGGTTGGTAAAATCTTAAAATTTAAATCGTTAAATTGATTTTTTCTAATACTGCCCTCAATACCCAAAGCTGAATAATGTGCCGGCATCGGACATTTTATGTATTAATTTGCTAAAATTTCTTGAGTAATTAGTTTGTAATTTTTTTTTATCGTATTGAAACGTTAATAACTATACCAAAGTTTTGCCACTTGAAAGTTCTATTTTTTATAAGAAAGTTAAAAGACGAGATAAATTTTGTTTTCTTAAAAAAATAAGCAAGTTTTATAACAAGCCCAACAATTATATACCATAAATAATCTTACCAACAACATCTAAATTAACGAAATAACTCCTCACGGGTTGCGTTGATATTTGACACTCATACATTCCTGCATCACGATTTTGTGCCCATTTTATATGTAACGTCCAATCTTCTGTATCTCTATGATGTGTTGCTTGAAATCGTTGATCCGATGTGTATGTATAAGAACCAACTGTTAAAATATGTAAATCTCTATGTCGTATCCATGCGACCTGAAAATATACGAAATATAGCATAAAAAATTGTGTACATGAATATGAAGTATACGAGTATGTACAAATACATAACAGGCCAAATAAAATTTATTGATAGCAAACAAATAAACATCCAAACCAAAAAAATGAATTCATTTATCCGAAATTGTGAAAATAATTTTTTTTTTAGGTTAATCTCGCACAACAAAAATAATAATAATACAGATACAGCAACAAAAAACTATTTGGAAAAACACTGTTCACACCTTTTCGCACCGCTAGGTAGTCATATCTCTCTACTCGGTTAACATATCATCAAACAAAAAAAATAAAAAAGTTCATTCGTTTTCCAGGGGTATATAATGACATTCGCATCATCATATAGGATGGTGGCTGTAGTATATGTATTTTAATAATATAAATATTATGTGTGTATAGTATACGTATCGTACGTACGAAATACAAAATACAACATAATTCAACGAATGTGGATTAAATGAATACTTATAATAAAACGGATGATGATGAATGATAAAATATTTGTGGCGAAGGATTCAGTTCATACACGTACATAATACATACAGACACATATGTATACATCTGTTCGTCTATATATATACGAGTAGATACAATTATTCACATATAGATAAATGTATGACTTTATTAAGGATTCACAGAATTCGTATATATGTACACGAGTAAACAAAACAAAAATGTACCTTGCGATTTGGACAGGATGATAAATTATATTTGTATATTTAAGCACTTCCACTACCGCACTTTAGATGGTTATTATGTTCGTAATGAGATTTTGGAAATAAAGTTTCCGTTTGGATAATGGATTAAAATGAAAAATAGATCATTTTTGATAATTGGTGTTGAATGATGATTATTTAACTTCCAAATTTGTATTTTGGGTGCATGTTTGAATTGGATGTGTGACACATCAACTAAAAGCTACTTAATTGCACTACTGAACAAGAAATGGTATGATCATTAAAATTAATAAATTATTACATCAAAATAATTTTTTTATAAAATGAGATTAATCTTCGGTTAACTTGATATAAATTTAAGTATCAACTTACTAAAACCATTAAGTTGGTTCGCCTTAATATTTGAGTTCACACCCGATTTAAAAAAAAGTAATCTAACAAAATCCAACGATGTAGGTTCCATTAAACTTATATACTTTTAAACTTCGCTCAGACATATGAAGACGATACGCCGGGTTAAGAGATTCTCTAGCACAAATTTAGCTGTTTGGTTTAAACCAAGGGCTTGGAAAGTCAGAGAAGCTAGATAGTAATGAAATGGTGTCGACAGCAAAAGTTTTTCTTGATAAGCAATGAAATTAACGTATAGTAGGTAACAACTTACTTCGAACACATCAACAAAATTATACAAGACGCGGATATTTTAAACATTTACTTTGTCAGATGTCATGTCGCCATGTAAAGTTAGTTGGGATATCACGATGCTATAATTTCTAATGCGTTTGGTCATCATGGTAATAAATGAATCGAGAAATGTTGTTGCTCAAGGTACGAATTGTAATAATTCTTGTACGGTGCATCACCAGATCTATACTATTGATCGCGCTTGTTGTTTTTTTAGCTAATTTCTAATCTCTTGTTGAAAAAAAGAGACACACATTATTGTTTACTTAATTTGAAAATACAAATTATAAATATTTTTATTTATCTGATAAACTAAAAATCTAAAATTCAATACAGGTTTAATTGCGATTCAAATGATGTTGCAACGTTTTCTTCGATATAAGGTTTGTAATTAAATTGATTACCAGATTATTACTTAAAAGGTGTAACCGAAGAAATTTTGAATTTGTTTTTTCAGAAAAATGGAATAACAGAAATGACTATATTTGTATCACCGGCTGAAAATTTGGTACCTTCTATATTGAAGAACCTTCAGTTTCAGCTTCAAACGATAATAATGAAAATAATCAATTTTCAAAAGGCCATTACTGGCCCCTTATTGAGTCAACTATTTGGCTTCTACGGTTTCGATCCTGAGCATGGTCTTCATACTTTATAAGACAATCTGAAGAGGCCAAGTGGTTCTCTACATCGTGGAGCCATCGTCGCCTGCAACGACCTCTGCGCCTACCATCTGGTGGCTCTTCTTTCAGAGATCGTTGTACAATTCGTTCCGGATCAGCACGCAGAAGGTGACCGAGCCAGCATACTCGCTGCGATCTTATTTCATGTACAGTATCGGGGATCTTCATCAGATCTCTGATCCCGACATTGTACAGAGCACGGTATGTATCATCTATTTCGTGTTTTGGGCCGCAAATCAAGAGCATGATTCTTCTCTCAAATGTAAGGCGAGCCATCTCTCGTATCCATCCGTCAGCGCCTAACTTTCACTTCCAAACATAACTACGGGCCTGATCAACGCTTTATAAAGCTTCACTTTCACGGCACTTGATAAGTGTTTGGATTTTAGCAGTGGCCTTAGAGGATACAAAGACGACTGCCAGCTACCAGCCGCACTTTAATATCCTCACCCACCCTGTTATCGTGAGTGATAAGAGAACCCAAATATTTGAACCTTCTCTGGTGTGCCATTGTTCCTATAACCAGAGATCATGTAGGTCAGTAATGTGTCCACTCCATGCGTCAAGTATGCTGACACAGCGGTTTCACCGCAGTTTTCAGTACCTCCCAGATAGAGTTCACGCAGTCAGACTGGTAATTTCTCAATGTTGCGCTGACAAGATCCTGATATAGTTTCTGTTGATCTTCATTTATCAGGACGACCTTCACAGTCGAAATATTCCATGCGTTTCGCTGTGTTCCCAGACTTGTACGAAAACTTCCATCGTAGCTTTGCAGCGACCAAATGATGATCCCTGCCTACGTGAGAACCAAACGTTGCTAACCGATAAGTTCTCACATCCTCCACAACCCTTTCCCGTTGTTTAGAAACTACCACACGGTCAATACGGCTGCGGGAAGTTCCGCGAGGATTTGTCCACTTCTCTAGATGTATCCGTTTGTGAGGGAAGAACGTACTTGCTACTCTAAGATCATTAGCAATCGCGAAGAAGATTATTCTACGGGAGTACGGACCTATGTTTTCACACAAGTTGGCCTGATTTCTTCCAGCTCTAGCATTAAAGTTCCCAATTACCATTCTAACATCGTGTTCGGGTATAGATCCCTTCAAACGATACGAAGTGTAGATAAAAAGTATAGACAAAAAAAGTCTAAAGAAATCTAGTGTAGAAAAAAAACAGTTGGGAGTGTACCATCAACGTTCAAAGGCAGCACATCTTTACCATCTACAATCAGTTGTTTACAAATGCCTTATATTTTTCAAATATTTTTTGATGATAACTTGTTAATTAAAAAGAGTCTAAGATATAGCGCTACAGAAAATACTGACAAACCCTTCATGTATTGGAACGAGCACGTCGCAATTGCCTTAGATCAAATACGAGGAGCCAAAATTTTTCGGTATATAGATTCTATCGATTCTACATACACTTCAAAGATAATGCAGTCATAACAAATGATAAATTACATAAGCTAAGGCTTGTTATTGATTCATTAACATTCATTAACTAATACATTGATAGCTAATTTAGGAAACAATAGCATTCATTCACTTGGAACGGTCAGGTGAAACTGGGTACCTTGATGTAGCCCACCGACAAAATCCGAAGGCAAAAAAATTAAAAGAAGGACAACTAGTGAATTTGTGATTGGCTATCAGCTGGATATAACCAACGTATATTGCAAAGATAATAAAAATGTAACTTTATTATCTTCGTTTGTGGGGTTAGAACCATTTAGATGCATTTAGTGGATAGCAATAAAAATACTTTGCTCTGCTATCATAAGCAAAACAATCAGCACATAGGAGGAGTGGATTTATTATATAGTATTATAGGCAGAAATAGAATCAAATTGAGATCACATTAGTGTTACATTCAGCTCTTTTATCATCTTCTAGATCTCCTTCAGGTGTTAAAGTTTTTTTTAATTTATATAACATCCCTGTGTTAAAATGCAGATCTGATCGATAGAAATTTACCCAAGAAATCTCGAGATATTCCATATCGACCTACAATAAAATTGTTTAATTAGAATTTTATTTGACAAGTATTTGGAGTTTTGTAGAACTGGATTGTTTAGTAAAAAACCATCTGGACCACAGATGGATCAAAATTTGGGTTTTTTCATGACTGTAAAATTTCAAATGAAATGTATTTTTATAAGCAATATAATGATATACATTTATTTGATCAGTAATGAAAATTATTAATTAAATATTAATATGTATTTTCTATTTGAAAATTAAGTTAAGATAAGATTTTAAAGAGATAAAATAAAAAGGCTAAAGGGGGTTCTAAATTACGGTCGTTTTTTAGAAATTTAAATTATTCTCAATTGCTAGTTTCGATGGCTCTAAAAAATTCACATTTGACATAGAGTAATTGTCTATTAATAATCCTGAGATATTTGCTGAGCAACGAAAATTAACTCCTTGTATAGACACGTTTGTGTGACAAAGTCATGTGATCAGAATTTTTATTTTATTTCTTGGTTAGAAGGTTTGTCTCGGCTACAAATTGGCAACCCCGTATCATGTTTTACTCGGCTTAAAGTTGGCAATTTTGTTGTTCATCGACGAAATTTTCAGTTCTAGTAACCAGAGAGGAGCGAAAATTGATATCAATTATTTCATTTATGAATTATTGAATGTTACTGATTGAAAGTTTGTATGCAAAAGTTATTAATAGACAACTGTCGAAGCACATTTCCATCGAGTGACTAACTTATATTCACAGCCCACATGACACTGACTTATATTTTTGTTAAACCAACAGAAAGATGATAACTGAAAATCTATTTTATTTTCTTGTGAGCCTATCGAAATCATATCTGATTCTAACTCTATATATCTGAATCTATTTATACCGTTATACAGATGAACTGAATAAGGCCATAAAGAATTATTTAATTTTTTCTGTCCACCGCATCTATATTTATGACTCTCCAACTTTTGCCTCAGACACAGTAATTTAGATGAAAAAAAAATCGAATTCATGACAAACTATAAAAATGTATACCAAAAACTGAAAATCTTATAGAAATCCATATTATTTCATAAAGTAAAATATGTTTCAACACCAATTACATTAATCCCAGAATTCGGAAATTTTAATTAATTTTTAATCCCGAGATTTAAAATTATGTCCACTTGCTGATGTTTAAATTAAGATGGTTAAATTCACAACGCAGTTTATTAATTAAATAAAGAATTTTCGAATCTTCGAACTCTGAAATTATTGGCTCGCATTGTAGAGATCAATATTTCGTGCCACTTATCAAACTGATTTATAAATACTGATTATAAAAACTTGTAACAATTTCAAGTTGATCGCTTGTGTTAAACAACTATTTTCTTAATTGCCTATACATCTTAAAATATTAATTTTTGAAATGGAATTTCTAAAATCTTCAACTCGTTAACTTCGAATTGAATTTTGAATATTTACAAAATTCGAATTTTATAGTTTTAAATTTTAACATTTCTCTATTCGCTTTATCCAAATTACCACGTAATACTATATAGTATATACTATAGGCAATATTACCATATTAAATAGAACTACCATCAAATTGTGTAGTGGTCGTATGAGATATATACGATACCAAGCGATTGTTCCATTTTTAACAGTTTTTAACTTAAATTGGGATTCGCCAATGCTCTAGCCAGTTTTAAATTTATGAAGCAAGTTTAAACAAATCTTAAAATTTGTTAGGCATAATTATACTTGAATATTCTTACTGTACTAATATGTTAACCCCAATATTTCTTCAGCACATTTTTTAATGTCACCCCGTTCGATTTCAGGAGTTTGATTGAAATTTGGAAGCCATTAATTGTGTTTTTACGATTGTACTTTTTTTTGCATCCATCACAATTTATCGAAGTATACATATTGAAAATTGAATTTACATAGCATTAAAATAAATTCCATTATAGACAGAATTAAGCTTTTTGAAATCATTAGTTGAACTAAATGTAAGACATTATGTCACCATAGAGTATGGATCCATGTCGAAATATGTACAATACTGAAAATGATAATTTGTGGAAATATACTTGTTCACATGTTTTATGAGTTTTTTGCTAAACATACAGTCATACGAAATTTTACATTTTGGGCACATGTATGTAAAGGGTGTTTTTCTAAGCCTGATAGAACTTGAAATTGTAAAAAGTAAAACAAAAAATTAAATTGTTTTAAAAAATATACTCTGGCAAATCATCATGAATAGTCTCACGCTTGAACAACGCTACGAAATTATTAAAATTTACTTTGAAAATCAATTGTCGATTCGTGCAACTTATAGACAACTTCTTGATTTTTATGGCGCACATAATCGTCCATCTGAGCAAGCCATCCGTTGAACTGTGGATAGATTTCGTATCACATACTATCTAGAGGATGCAATGACATCAACACGTCGGAGGAATGTGCGTACTGAAGAGAATATCGCCGCTGTAAACGAAAGTGTGGAAGATAATCCAAATTTTTCCAATCGTCGTAGTTCGCAGGAATTGGGGCTCAATGAATGATTTTTTGTTTGAAAATATGGATGACATTGATCTGGACGAGATATGGTTTCAACAGGATGGTGCTACGTGCCATACGGCGACCGCAACCATCGACTTATTAAAATCAAAATTTGGCGATAAATGATTTCGAGAAATGGACTTATCAATTGGCTTCCAAGGTCGTGCGATTTGACACCTCTCGATTATTTCCTGTGGGGCTTCGTGATGTCATTGGTTTATGCTGATAAACCAGTAACAATTGACCAATAACAGCTCGAAAAAGTGACCCAAAATTTGACGTCCATAATGCGCTTCCTCAAGAACAGCTGCGGTGCTCTATGTCCGAAATCATTTTCAAATATTAATACCATGTATTGATCTTTCGAATAAAAAAAAATGTTTGATTACAATTTAATTTTTTGTGTTATTTTTTACAAATTCAAGTACTATCGGGCTTAAAAAAACACACTTTATATGCTGTATTTTTAAAGAATCTCATAATTAAACGGAACAAAATTGTGGTGTGTGCGGCGCACGAATTTATCATACATACGTGTATATATGTAGAAATTGATTTTTCATGGCTCAGCAAATAACTCAGAATCTACTTGAGGTAACTACAATCTATAATAACATTCGAACAATTAACAATACATACTTTCAAACGTTAGAATATAAATTGTTTACTAAAAAATAGTAAATGTAATCAATAATTATAAAAAAAATAAAATTTCATTAATAATTTACGTAATTGTGATCTAATAAATAGCTTTTTTACAAAACTTTCTATTCTGTAATCCATTCGTAGTTTGTACATAACTCCACGAATATTTATGAAATTAAATTCCATTCATTCGTTTTTTTCCTGTATGAAGGTTTATGTTGGTATCTGATAATTCGAGTATTCTTTGGTAGGTTTTTAACTCACAGACATTTTTCATAAATTTGTGTTCAGAAGACATTAAGTATGGCAAGCAAACTAAATTTGAGGAAAAATTATTATACATAAAATTATCAGAGTTGACATTTCATTGAAAACCTTAATACTTACACCTAAATATAATTGAGTGCAATGTTTCAACAATATACTTTTACATATACATATAGGTATGTGGATTTGGGAATGTCTTATTTTTTACTAAACGAATATCGAACTATTGCTACTAGCTAGTGCAAAAAGGTCCAAATATTCCGCTAACACAAATAGTTTAAAATCCATAATGAAGATGAGTGTGAAAAAGATATAAAACACCAATTAAATGTAATTTATTTACAGTCATAGTCATATGTAGTTTAGTAAAATAATTGCAAGTTGAAAGTTATATATGCTAAATTTGACACATCCTTCTATAAAATCTAGGTGTATGCAACTAGGTTCTGGTATATATTTACTGTTTCTAACCTAATAATCAGCACCCGCATTTATTACATTTGTAAACATAAATTTTATGTAAATCACGTAATTTTTGTTCACATACATACCTTTGTTAATCATGATTTTTTTCCTATTTTCTAATATAAATACCTTCTGTATTTTATTCATTGTCCTGAAATTAACGACCGATAATTTATCACTATATACCAACATTTTGTTTATAACAATAATAATACCCCACCACTCCTTTATATATACTATACACATACTATATACTAACTAAATACCAATTATTTATATTGTTAAATTTCCAACCTTATATACGTTGTAGCACTGTGTGTGCGAGCTAAAACAATGTCAATGGTTTTACATTAAAATAATTAAAATTTCTGTAATAAATTATTGTCCCAGGTTAAGTTAATACATATATCTGTAGCAGTTTCAAACTTTGTATACAATTTTTATTTTCATTTATTTTTATTTCGGATCTTCGATAGTTTCTGAATACAACAACACAATGGTTATATTATTACAATTTTCATTTTAAGATTGGTATCGTTGAAGTTGAGCCAAAATACGAAAAATTAAATAAAGATATTATAATTTTTTTTAATGATTTATTTTGAATGAATAATTTTAAAAAATGGAGAGATAAAATAATGGATTCCAAAACAACAAACTATATATAATATATATAGTGAATTATATTATGTACATATTTGACATTGTAATGAAAAATAAACCAACTAAAAAATAATACATAACAATTTTATAAATTTATGGAACTTAATCATTTAAAAAATTAACCGCATATATTGTTATAATATATAATGGTCATGTACATGGAATTTATATTATATGGCAGCAGCATAATAGTGAATTGCTATTTGCCATACACAGGTACATATTTATATTTTCATATAAGGGATTCGTTTTAATATAATTTTTCCTTATTACGGAAATTGTTTAGATGAAAAATCGTAGATTAGAATAATGACCATTATATACCTATATATATACTCTATTTTTATATTTGTACACATTTTACAAATCATTTGATGACGTTAACTATATTTTTATGGTTGAATAATGAAATGACTTACCGTTTTATTTCCTAAATTCCTAACACGACAACTTAAATATGCTGATTTGCCCGCTAGGGCAGTTATATTCTGCGGTGTCATTGGATCAAAGTATGGTTCACTCCAACGGCTGACATAATAATTATTAGACTGTGCTGAATCACTACCAGATGATTGAATTTGTTGCGTTGTGTATTCATCAAATGAGTTATAACCGTCCATCGGTCCTGATACATCGCAGTTTATCAATTCTGGAACAAAACAAAGAAACGAGAAATTATGGTAAATAGATAAAATAAAAAGAAGACGTTATCACCTAGAAAATTAAAAATCCCCTTATTATATAAATTTGAATATCGTGATAAAACTAATTATTTAGCTAATAATTTACGACATCTGTAGAGAGAAAATGAACACCGAAAATTAGAAAACTTTTTCGGTTTCAATTTTTCGCGCCTACGATTTTTTTTTCATTATATTCAAACTAAACAAAAGAAAAATTTAACTTTAAGCTGGATAATTTATTATTTCTAAATGAAATACATTCACAAATTCTACATTTTCTAAAAAACAACGCCAACAAATGTTCTTAATTTTATTTTTATTTATTTAAATTTAAAGCTTAAAATAATAATAATGAGTAAGAACAACTGTAATGAAAGTCGGTGTAAGAAAAGTTTTAAGCAACTAAAAACAAAAAAAAAATGTACCAAACAAATTTTCAGCTTTAATAGCTTTGCGGTAGATTTATGTAATGTTGTTGTACATATCTATATGTATGTATGTTTTTATGTAAAAGTCAAAATACAGCAACGCTATAACAAAGAAATAGCAAAATTTTCTAATAAACAACCAAATAAAAAGCTTTTGAAGTGCTTTTTTCTTATATTGATTATTTTCTTTTATTTTTGCTATTCTCTTATGTACTATGCCAAAAAATGAGAGAATTTTCATTGAAAATATCACCATCAACAAACAAAATGCACTGGTTTCAAAATAAAGTAAGCTTTTTAGAAAATGAAGCAAGACGAAAAATATATTAAGCTGCTAATATAATACGTATACATTATTGGATTATGTTGGTGTTGTATTTGCACAACAAAAAATTAAATTAAAAAATCCTCGACAATTTTTGAGCGTGGAATTGGTAGATTTGATTGACGCAGAACTTAATGTTGAGAATACTCTTAATTAGACCTTATGTTTATATCTATGGAAATATTAAATTAAAAAACTTAATTCTAATTACCTACGATATTTTCAAATTACAATTTTATTTATGAAAGCTTCAATAAAGAAAAACCTCATTTCAAGGTTTTCATTCGACGTTGATTTTTCATTAAAATTCTGATTGATATGCTACTGTCAAAAAAGTAAAAATATGTAGACGTTTAAACTATAGCTTTAAAATATAAAAAGTCCCCTTAGGCCTTACCAAAAAAAAGGAAATAAGATTTGTTAATGAATAATAATCATAACCTTAATATTTCAATCATCATCTTTACAATATAAAGTTAGTGGGGATGTAAAGGAATGCATTTAATTAAACACAAAGACTTACACGAAACTATTGCAAAATTGACTTTTAAATAGATCAAGCTTAATTTATCTTTACGGGAGTTACCGATTCAATATGGCAAGGTTATCCACTGAAACGAAAAAATTGACTCTACACAAACTTATGTTTTTTGCTAAATTCCATACGTTGTACATAACGCGCTTTAAAAGTTTTTTTTTTTTTTGGAATCGCAGCATTTAAGATTTACTAGTTGTAGCACCAGTTTTTGCAATAATTGTTGACGAGGCATTGTTTATATCGGACTTGATTAAAATTTTGTCCTTTAACTTAAATATTTTTGAGGATAAAAACCACATCTAACTTTTACCACATCTAACTTCAAAAATTATTGTGAAATATGTAACTAAAAACTAACTGCAAAATATTTTATGTGTTTAAACCAATGAAGCTCAGTACATAACTGCGGGAGTTAGTCGAAAAAATAATCACACTTCACTCTCTACCAATCAAAGTACGCCATTTTGACATAAGCTCCTCCTTTTTCATCACACTCGAGTTGAAACTCAGTACATAACTGCGGGAGTGCGGGAGTGCAGGAGTCCGAGTAAGAAAATTTTCAACTCGAGTGTGATGAAAAAGGAGGAGCTTATGTCAAAATGGCGTACTTTGATTGGTAGAGAGTGAATTGTGATTAGTTTTTCGACTGACTCCCGCAGTTATGTACTGAGCTTGAACATTTTCTTACTCGGACTCCTGCACTCCCGCATTCCCGCAGTTATGTACTGAGCTTGATTCAAATCAAAATATACGATTTATAGGAATTAAAATTAAAAAACAAAATTCCATAAACGCAGCCAACCATGTTTTTTTTTTAAATTAATGATTTTTACTTTTTCACTAAAATTTTAGAATAGTAAAAAAAACGTGGTTCATCTATGGCTCAAAGAGGGAGAAAAAAAGTATTTAATCTTCAAAAATCGCTGAGTTTACTCAAATGATGTGTAGTAATTTTTTAGTCATACATATAATTACAAAACAAAATCATTAATAAATGGCATACCATCAAAATGTTCAAAATAAAGCAAGTCTTTGTGCTTAATAAAAACATTTACTCGTTTACTATAAATTAATACTATACTAACCGTTATCTATTTTCAAAGTATAGTTATTTTAGTGTTCTTGTTCGATTCATAGTTTTAGGTTGTCTTGAACAGTTCTAAATTTGAATTTTTCGTCACGAGTTATTCAAACCATGGTGATTATTTTTAATCTTCTCTATTGTATTATGAACAAAATAAGATTTTTATATTTTGGAGCAGTTACAATAACGAAAATTCATCATAAAAGGACATTGATTGTGTAATTTAGGTGAATGTGTTTCATAGTCTTGTTAATTGTATTTTGATCGCAACACCTTCGCGACCTGCATTAAAACGATCTATTATGTAATAACAGAATTTTCTTTAATATCGAGATTATGGAACTCGGATTTAAACTTTGTAACAGACCAAATTTTTAGTAGTTGTGATCATCATAAACTAAATATTTTAAATTCTAACTAATGGTTTAAAAATCCTGATATAAAAGAAAAGCATAGTTTAAATAGGACTATTAATTTGGACTATTTGGAGATATGATTTCATATACAATATTGGGGATCTTCATCAGATCTCTGATCTCGATATTGTGCAGAGTTCAGTATGTTCACACGCATGATTCTTCTCTATAATGTAAGGAGCCATCTCTCGTACTCATCCGTCAGCGTTCAACTTTTACATCCAAACATAACAACGGGCCAGATCAACGGTTTGTAAAGCGTCAGCTTCACAGCACTTGATAAGTGTTTAGATTTTAGCAGTGGCCTTAGAGGATACAAAGAACGACTGCCAGCTGCTAGCCGCACTTTAATATCCTCACCCACACTGTTATCGTGAGTGATAAGAGAACCCAAATATTTGAACCTCCTCACTTCCTCAAACGTGTGGTGGCCACTACTAAAATCTGGTGTGCCATTGTCTCTAAAACCAGAGATCAGGTATTTCGTTTTGGATTCATTGTCCTGAAGTCCAACTGAAGCTGAAAACTCTACAAGCGGATCAAGTATTTCTTTCACTCCGTTGCTATTCAGCCCAATCACGCATGTGTCATCTGCATATGCAAGCACCTGATTGGACTGGCGATATAAGATGTTACGCTGCGGTGTTTCAGTTTGACGAAAGATGTACTCCAACATGAGATTAAAGTGGTTCGGGGACAGAGCATCTCCCTGCCGAAGACCCGAGTTAACTACAAAAATTGTCGATAGCCTGTTCTCAACTTTAACACAGCATTGAGACTGCGTCACTGTCATCCTACATAGTCGTACCAGTTTTGTTGGCATCCCTAGGTATTCTAGGGCAGACCACAAACTCTCTCGATTGATCGAGTCATAGGCCTGCCGGAAATCCAGGAACACCTGATGTACGGGGATGGATGTTTCATAATATTTAGATAGAATCATCCGCAGCGAAAAGACCTGATCGGTGACTGATCGATTCGGACGAAATCCTCCTTGATAGTCACCAACCAAGCCCTCCGCTAGAAGAGTGATTCTATCCAATACAATGTATGACAGTAACTTGTATGATGTGCAAAGGAAAGCTATACCGCGATAATTCTCACACTTCAAGCGATCTCCCTTCTTGAAGATGGGGCATATCGCGGTCACTTTCCATTCGTCAGGCATAACTTCGGTTCGCCATACTAATCAAATAAGGTCGAAACGACAGTTCCACAAAGTATCCCCTCCGAATATCAAAAGCTCCGAATTAATGCAGTCCACTCCAGGTGCACGGTTTCGTTTCAATCTCTGCATGGCTTTAGTGAATTCCTCATGGGATGGCTCCTCAGTTCAAATCTCCGCAGTCTGTATTAGAGGTGGCTCAACAACAGTCTGCGACGCATGATTGACATCAAGCAGGTCAGTAAAGTGTCCACTCCATGCGTCAAGTACTGCGTCGATGTTGACACAGAGGTTTCCATCCCGGCCCCGAATGGCGGTTGACGTAAGCCTGAAAGTATGGTACAGTCCAGTAATTCCTTTAAATAAATGACGTGAACTGCGCTCATTGCTGAGTTGTTGTACGTTCAGAACCTCGGCCTTCCACCATTCTCGCTTCTTCCGTCTACAAATCCGCTTAGCTGCCCTTCTTGCAAGAGCAGCCTTGCTTTTCCTCGCGATTGTGAGACGTTGTTGCACTTCATTATCGGCTATATTTTGTTGCTCAACTGCAAGACGACACTCGTCATCAAACCAATCATTCTTGGGTCTGACTTTCACTATACCTAAAGTCTGTTGAGCAGGACTGACAACCGAAGTTTTCAGTACCTCCCAGACAGAGTTCACGCAGTCAGACTGGTAATTAGCTTCATTAATGTTGTCGCTGACATATCGTTTCTTTTGATCTTTATTTATTAGACCTTCACAGTCGAAACGTACCATGCGTTTCGCTGTGTTCCCAGACTTGTACGAAAACTTCCATCGTAGCGTTGCAGCGACCAAATGATGATCGCTGCCTACGTATTTGGTTGCTGACCAGTAAGTTCTCACATCCTGCACAACCTGAGCCCGTCCTTTAGAAACTAACACATGGTCAATTTGGCTGCGGGAAGTTCCGCGAGGATGTGTCCATGTCTCTAGATGTATGTGTCTGTGAGGGAAGAATGTGCTTGCTACTCTAAGATCATGAGCAACCGCAAAGTACATCATTCTCTCACCATTATCGGTCGCAGTTTCATGTCGGGAGTACGGACCTATGTTTTCACATGATCTGAGGTCTGGTCTGATTTCTGCCAGCTCTAGCATTAAGTCCCCAATTACCATTCTAACACGTGTTCGGGTCTAGATCCCATCAGATCGTCCAAGTCATTGTAAAATGAGTATCTTGGGGCTGGCTAACTTCTGTGGGCGCATGTACACAAATTATCGACAGGTTAGCTAACTTCATGCGCAAGCGAAGCTTACACAATCGGTTATTGACTGCTTGGAAATCCAAAACAGCCTTCTTTACCTGCGGCCCAAGAAGAAATCCAGCTCCAAGATTTCCGAGGTCATCTCCACTGTAGAGCAAAGTATAGCCCTGGGACACATGGTCTCCACTTTTAGGCCAGCGAGTTTCTTGAAGAGCAACGAGTTCCAGCCGATACTCCTTCATGTACGTGATTATGCCCTCTAACGCTCCTGGTTTTTTTAGTGATTGCACGTTCCACGTGCCGATCCTAAATCTCGTGTCCGGGTACTTGAGCGGGGGTCCAGTGTTGTTTTGGCGGTATCCATTTTTCTTTTTGTTGACTTTATAAACACTTTATTTTTTTTACGGATGCGGGTTGTCAGCCAGCGATTCAACCGTTTAGTGGCCTCCTACGACAAGCAAAGGATACTGTGGTGGTATTTTTGGGAAACATGTTCGTGCAATTTTGATTTACGAGACATGTGAGTGCCCCCCGACCACAGGGGTTATATTCTAAATATAAATACATTTATTCGATCTATTTACGGTATGGAAAGCTCTATACTTAATTTATGGATATTCGTTTTTAAGCCTGATAATTCATCTGAAATGAAGGAAATTGTCACAAAAGTGTTGTCCATTCCTATTAGCAATTCGTTTGGGGAAAAAGCCTTAAAATTTTAATACTTTGCCTTGTGCAAAGCAATTTTAACATTTGAAAAGACAAAAGTCTGTTCAAATATCAGTTCTTATCGAGTAGGTTAGGTTAGGTAAGGGTGGCTGTCCTAAAAGACTAGCATAGACACAAAATTGGTTCGTAGCTGTACCACATTCGAGTTTCCTCCTCTTCACTCGCTAAACTATCCTGAGCTTACCAAGAAGCGTTTAATGTCCCGGATCCCGATCTTCCTAAGATCCGTGAGGTCGATCAAAGGGGAAGTTCCCATAAATTTTGTTCTGCTGTACGCTAGACTAGGACAGGTACAGAGCACATTTTCCTCCTCCTCATCACCAGAGCTGCGGCAGAAATCGTGGGCTGGGACACCCAGTCTTCACGCATGTATCCCAATGAGACAATGTCCCGTTATAGCTCCCACGACCATACCAATATGGTGCCGTCGAAGCGATATCAGTTGGGCTGATCTGGACCGGTCAAGTACAGGCCAGATCTGCCTGGTTATTGCACACGAACTGGCGTTAGACCATCTGTCGTTCGGTTCTTTTGTGGCTGCTTCCTGAAGCAGCAGTTTACATGAAGCAAGCGGTATCTTTATATCCCGCCTGCCTTTGGTTATTAGGCGTGCTGTACCCTTGCGGGCCAACTCATCTGCCTTTACATTCCCTGCGATATTGAAATGCTCTGGCACCCACGTCAAGCGGATGTTGAACTGATCAGCCATCTCATTTAAAGATGTCAGACAGTTCTGGGCTACCTTCGACGTCAGGGAGTATGATTGTAGCGTTTTAATAGCAGCCAGGCTGTCCGTAAAAATGCGAATATCCCTCGTAGATATTACATTATACTTCAACCAGTCCATGACTTCCATTATCGCGGTAAGTTCAGCTTGAAAAACGCTGCAAAAGTCGGGAAGACGAAAAGAGAGGTTAACCCCTAGTGCCTCACAGAATACCCCGCAACCAACCCCTCTATTACTTTTTGAGCCATCCGTGAAGAAGCTAAGCGGCTCATTGTCCATAACCGTTTCGTTCACCCAGTCCTGTCTGGTGGGAAACTCAATTTGGAATCTCTTATCGAGTAACCTTCAATATGTTTTTTACACTTTACTGTTTAGACATTGATTTAAAATATGTATATATACATGATAGCCTTAAATTTTAGATAGTCTTAAATTTAGATTTTACGCGATCTTATTTTTCAGAATTGACTCGCCTTTTCGATTTGCCATTCAACTTTGTGGTTGTTCGTGAATTCTTTCAGCCACGACATCATTGTATTCTCAATTGATAAATTATGTAAATCTCTTGCTGCATCAAATTTACATCCGAAATTACACAATCCCCTCTTCCGCATCCGCACCACTTTTGTTTATGGTGAACGGCAGAAAATGTTCCTAAAGTCTTTCAATCATCACATCCTATATTGTGCATAATATACGTATAACTAACTACCTACAATAAAAAAACAAAATACTAAATATTTTATAAGGAAATCCATCTTTCTGTGTATAAATTATATAATATTATATTATCGCCGTGCTTCACTCCTAAAGACATTTCAAAAAAGTCTTATTTAGTCATTTCCTACGTTTTCATAATTTTTCCAAAATTATATGTAAGCGAAAAGTAAAAAAAAAAAACATCTTTAAAAAAAGGAAGACGGTAAAAAAGGATAATAATACTAAGATAAAATACAAACAATAATAATAAACTGGAAAATATATAGGTTGACAACACATTTTCATGAATTATGAAGCTTCTTTTACTACTTTATTATCATTATTATTATTTTTCATTATATATTTTCCATGATAACGATTTATGTAATACGATTATGGTTTTAACTAAAACGGAAATATTTTTTTTGCTCGAAATATACTCGTACTGTACATATGAAAAACGAAAAATATGAAGTTAAACCGTTTTTTTTTTATTTGGTAAACATCCTTCATAAAAAAGTTAAAATATACATACACATATAGAAAGTTCTTAGAATATTCATAAAACATATTTTATGTTAGTAAAATTTTTTTATTTTCTATGTACCTATCTATCTATATGTATACTCTCGGTGGGCGAAAAATCGTAGTAGAAAATTTGTTATGATAGTGCGGTTTTTTGTTTTTAAATCTTTATGAAATTTAATATTTACACAGATATCCTTGATTTAATAGATTTCATGTCCTTCTATAAAAGACCAGATTTAAAATACACTTTTAATACTTTAAAACTATTAAACGGATGTATGCATGCAATATCACCGATAAAACCAAGTCGTTGAGATTTAATCTACAATGTTTTTCGTGTGCTGTGAAAATGTATTTACCTAAAATTATACAATGAATTATGACAGGGAAGTTCATACTTAAAAAATAACAAAACCCCACACTATTTAATTTGATTATTCTTCCAATTGGAATTAGAATTTGCGGTGCTTTGTAAAGTTTTTGACGCCGATCTTAGAGATGCTCACTAGAGATTTTTGAGATTAAATTTTGATAGGCTTTAACTAATATTATTACAAAATTTACAAGTAACGTAACTTTGAACGAATTTTAAAACGTGGTACCGCCAATCCTAGCTAGAGATGTCCACCAGCATTCGTTTATGTTGTCGAATAGTTTGAACCATTTAGAATCATTGTGGTCACGCAAATTAAATTCTGATTTTTTATTCTATCCTCGAGTTGTCTATGGGTATTATTCTATATAATCGTATAGCTTATCCAAGCCCCTGTCTTGATGCTGAGCGGGACTCAATTCTGAATGAAATTTACTAGTTTTGCAGAATTTAGAATTTTAGATGTTTTGAATAATTTTTATTAGTTTTCGCCCACCACAAGAGGTTATGTAATAACCACTTTCCAATCGATTGGAACGCTAAAATTGGATGAATATGACCTAAAAATCGTATATGCCATTATGCCAACATTTTTCGGCACCTCAATTAAAACTTAAAAAGAAAATCATTTTTGGGAATCAGTTTTAAGTAATTTGGAGGCTATATGAACATTTTATCAAGCATATGTGTGTCTCTTTACCATAAACGCTAGACTGAATGGAGCTCGGGTTTGTTGGTAGTAGTCCGTATTCTCCAAAATGAATAATTCTTTGTTTAGTTTCAAATATTACAAATGGAAATTGATTTTGTTAAATTCATTAAAATCACTGTCGGTGTTTCTGGATCAAGATGGAATAGTACGGCGTGAGTGATCGTTTACAACAACCAACGCTGCCTACCAAAATGGACAAATACTTGTAACTGGCTATCGAATTACGTGCAATCATTGTGACGTTACGTGTGACGTATGGTACTCATATACATAAATTGCTAAGAAACTCAAAATGTCTAAGTCTACCGTGAATTACAAGCTACAGCGATTTAATCAAACTGACCAGAACACAACCAAACTTCGACGTAGGCGATTTTAATTCACCACGACATTAGAATCTTATCTAAGCGCAACAGAAAGTTGTAGGCATCTCAGAGATTATCGGAAATAAAAAGAAGTGAAAACTATGTTATCATTGGTTTCAGTGAAAACGTGCCTCAAAGATCAAGGACTAATTGGCAGATGTGCTGTGAAAAAACAACTGCTTTCGAAGACAAACCGCCAAAAACGAGTCAATTAGTCAGTGTGTCACGAGAAATGATAAATTTCGGAATGGAGAAAAGTTCATTAGTAAGACGACCTCCCAGAGAAAAAATCCTCCCAGGCCATGTTATTCCTACAGGCAGGCATGGAGATGATGATATGGGGCTACTTTTGTGACGATATGGTAGGAGATTTGATAGAAATGAAGAAAGTTTCGACTATCTCTCGATCTTGAAGAACCGTGCTGTGCCATTAATAGGTCGAAGATTTATTTATCAGTTCGATAATGATTCAAAACATTCATCTAATGAGTGTAAGGAAGATAAATAATTTCGCCACCAAAAGCAAATTTAATGGGTTAACCGCCACACTCGCCTGATCGAGTATTAACTCGATCGAGCTATTGTAGGATTAGTTAGTTCGAAAAACGGTTTGTACCCACAAGAGGATTCTGTCTAGTTATTTACAAAATTATTATCTAAAAATCGTATATGCTGTAATCATTTGTCAACACGTTTTTGTCGATGCTGCGATTCGATAGGGACAATAAAAAACGCAAAATAACAGATTAAAACCAAATTATTTTGGCAGGAAGATTGGACATTTTAATGAGTACAAATAAGTTATAGAATGCCACAAAAGCTAATTACGTCTAAGTAAAGAGGTGTGCGCTATGAAGAACATATAAAATTTCGAACGATCGAGGCAGTGGCGGAAGCTCATCAAGAGTCATATTTATGGAATCAATGGATTAGAACTCGCCTAATAATATCTTCAACACACGACAGAACTACTGGCGGACTCTTCACCTCAACTTCTCTTGTTCATTTGGATCATGGCATGCTGGGCTTATTTATTGATCGTTTAATTGAAATCAATTAAAACACAAAGATCAATGATTGTAGCTATTTATTTTTTAATTTGTACTTACTTACATATAGTATACAAGGACGAATTAAAAAATAAATCGCACTCATCGCAGAGGGGTCATAGATGTTTTCAATTTAATCACCGATCGTAATCGGGAGATGAAAAATCCCATTTGCATCCCCCGCCTCTGTTGGGATTCGAACCCGGTACCTCCCGATCCAAACGTCGCAGCTTTAACCACTGCGCTATTTGCTCGGTATTGCAATACATACAACATCAAACCAAAAAAAATTCAAATACCCACAACTGTTGTGCTACGCTTATCGCGTGATGAAAATTTTAATTGAATCAACTCAATCATGACTATGAATTCCAAAAATATAAAATATTGTATACCTCGAAGGTTTGTTCGTTCATTTTAATAATTTTAGTATTAGAATATGTCTCTAACACCAATAAATACTTATGTATGTACATACACATGCTAGTACATCTACATTGATAGAATATACATATACGAGTAGATTCCACTTAAATATTCGTTTCATGTTTTTCGAATCAACAACTTTATTATTCAAATATTCTGATTTCTATTTAATTTGATGTAAAGTCTTAATTTTGGAAAAAAAAAATACAATTTTTTTTTATTGTTTTTGATTTATTGGGTTTTATTTTTCATTTTCCTCTCGATTTTTATTTTCCTAACAAAACAAATTTTCATTATTTTGCTTTTTTTTTGCTCTGTGCTTCTTCTATACATGTACGAGAAGAACAAAAAAGATTTAAATTTTATTTCTAATCTAAAAAAAAAATAAACTCAAAAACAGAGAATAATTTCATTTTTTTTCTTTGGTAATTTGAATTTTATTAAATTCAAATGAAAATTTTGTAATAAAGTTTTTTCATCGGATTTTATTTATTTATTTATTGTTTATTTATATTTTACGGTGATTTCCTTCATATAAGTCTTTTATTGGTACATTAATGAAATGCTATGAGCAAAATTTGAATATCAATTTGAAAGGTTTTTTTGTTATACCGTGCTTATTTGATATATGCGTGATTGAGAATTTTATATCGCCTTTTATTTGGTAAATTATTGACAAAGTGGATTTTTTAAGTAAGCATGTTATTGTTTAGTTTTAAGAAATCGCAATTGGATTTGATCTTAAAAATTATATGCTAATAAAAGGACAATTAAATGAAAAATTAGTGATCCTCACTGGCAAATACTCTATTGGTCCACTAAAATATAATTAATTATGTATATGTACTCAAACGCCTTTGAAAAATTTCTCGAGTCCAATAAATTTGATTAAAATAGGGCATAGACAATGACATATACGACATCCAAATGAATATGTTCGAATTGACCAGGTGGAATTGCGAATTGTCCAAGAGGCGATTTTGTGTGTCGCTGGACTTTCGATTTTTGGCAGGATAAACAGGCTTGTGCCCAATGGGTCACATCTTTGTTTATGCTTGGCCAAAAGTATCGAGCAGTAATCAATTTACGAGTTGCGCGGACACCAGGATGTGAGATACCGTGTAGTGGGTGGAAGATGGTTCGACGTAGTTGCTCTGCGATGTACGGGCGATTTGCACCCGTAGATGTTTCGCAGTAGATTTCGAGGCCATGTAGTGTGAAAAGCTCCAGTTTCAGTGATGAACTGGCGTGACAAGCAGAACCAGAAAGTAAATTCTGAAGTTCCAAGTCTGCTTTTTGCGCTTGTGCGATCTTGTTGCAGTCGAAGTGAGTCTCGACTGTGGCCGTTTCGTTTGATGTTGTGCACGAAAGTGTATCCGCGACAACGTTGTCGGTACCTTGAACATGCTGGATGTCCGTGGTAAATTGACTAATGTAATCCAAGTGGCGTGCTTGCCTTGGATTGCGTTCAGTTTTAGACTGAATTGCTCGAGTGTGTGGCAAATACCACTTTTAAAAATATAAAATAATTTAAAAATTCCTGTACTAAAATAAAAAACGATAATTTGTATAATTGTTTCCATGAGTGTAATTGACCATTATCTATGTATAGGCACACAAACATTGTATTTTTAAAATTGTAATTCTGTATATTATGTATTAAATTATGTATTGATTTTGGATATAGATTATGTATAGATTTATGAGAGATGAAAAAAATAAGAAAAAAGAAAAAGTTAGTTGGTTGGTGATGGACTGTTAAAGTGGTCAAAAAAATAACAAAAACAGACACAGTTGTGAATTGCAGTGAATGTGAAAAAAAAAATCACTTGCAATTTTTTTTTTCTCGTACTTTGAAGTAAAAAAAAAAAAAAAAACATAAAGGATATTAATAAAAAAATGTTAAAACTATAATAATGATAAAATAATAATAATAATACGTATATTAAGTTAGTAAAATTATAAGTGAATTGTATAAAATTGTTATAAGTGAATTGTATTATGTATAAATTTAAGAATTGTTAAAGAAAAAAATTTATATAAAAACTGGTGTTAATTATAATTATCTGACTGATACTAACGCTAAAGTGATTTATGATTCAATTATAAAGATTATATGGAACTGTGAAATAAATAATATAAGATAATAATAGTATGAACTAAGATTTGCTAACTAATAATTAAAAATATGTATATATATAATAATAATAGTAATAATAAGAATAAAAAAAAATGGGAACGTGGTCGAAAACTGTTAATAAATTAATTTATCATATCGGATCCGCAACGAAGGTTACGAAATTTTGTTTATAAAATGTACATTTAGTTTTAGTTTTTCTTTTTGCATAGTTTTTTTTATATAGATTTAAGTTTTCGGTGAAGGGTTAATAAATTTTTTTTTTGTTTTAAGAATTATATTACATATAAATAAATTACATTTTTTTTTTTGCATATACATAGATAATTACGATATACATAAATTTATTACATTTAAATATATTTCTTTTGAATAAATTAATTTTTATATATAGATTATATTTTTAATAGTGAAATTCTGTTTTTTTTGTTAACATGAGGTGCTAAACGCACAAAAATATATTGGTGATGAAGCTTTGATCTTTTGACCTTCACGAATAACATCTGATCATTATATTTTAACAGCATTTTTCAAGCTTTCTAGTGATCCAGAAGACTACCCCCCCCAACCACTGCAACCTAGCCGGCTGAAATAATGCTGTCTGGAAAATCACTAGAAAGTCTGTGACGAGTTTTTGAGTTTGTTGAAAACTGTTACAGTGGCGCCCAAACAAATACGGTATATTTAAATAATATTTTGAAGACTTAAATTTTAAGATGGTTTAGTGAATTTTTTTTGTATGGTTAATATATTAACGGGTATCGCGCATTTTTTTTTCTGTCCTTACGGATATTTTGATTACAATGTAAGATAACGTATACCTTTTAAATATTAAATTCAATTTTTTTTGTTAACTTTCAAGTTCGGTTTTAGAGTTCAAAGCTTATTATAATATATTGATTCCATTGTAACAATGTTATAAAAAAAAAAACAGGAACATGTGTTCTGAATTTTTTTTTTCTCGATTCAATATATTAGGTAGCTTAAATTTATTTTTATTAATTTAGTCAACAGTGATAATCGAATAAGTTTTCTGCTTTAAGCATTAATCAAACATAATTTTTGATATTTGAGTTACTTGTTTGGTATTATATCTATATTACTGAAATTTCAGCCTCATCTTATTTCTTAAATGAACATTTATACCAGCTACTTATTGGCTGTTTGAATTAAGACATATTTGTTTATTGAAATAATAACGTAGGTTAAATTTCTCCTCCTTTCTTTTTCTAATTTTAATTTTTTTTTACTATAACCATCTTCAAATGAATATTCAACGTTAAGGTCCTGGGATTGCTGCATTCATCACCAATATGTTTAAATTTTAGATATTCATACACATACTTTAGATATATATGTATATATAACCTATATCTACATATACACACATATACTTTTTGTTATTAGCAAATTGTTTTTTTTGTCAAAATATTTTTTTTTTTTTTTTATGTTTCAATTCTTATAACTTTCTTTTGAACTTCAATTAAGAATTTAATTAATAATTAGCTTGTTATACCCTAAGTCAACTTTCCAATTTTATTACCGTTCTATCACAATGGATCCAAATTGCTTAAGTGTCGATGAAATAGACATCGAATGTGTCGTACGAAACATTTCGGGATCATTGATGGATCAAGTAAGACTGCTTCAAGAGTCATTACAACAGGAATCGGCAAATTTAAAAAGTGCACCTGAAAAAACTCACAACGCCGCTCGCAAATCTCCTCAAAGGGAGCTCGATTTATGTTCCAATAAGTTAAAAGAATTAAAGCCTCAGGTAGCTGCTATTGCAGAAACCGAGCTTAACCAACGTAACGATAAATTAAAAGTTCTTCATTCAAAAATTTTACATATTACCGGGCGTTTTCTTCGGCTCGGTTTTACATCGCCTAGTTGCCGTAAGCAATCCATTCACATGGTATCTGCATGTGACAAGGTGTTAGAAGCCATTAATTCGTTGTTGGAATCAAAGTGCACCTGTACTTCGGAATGCCGACTTTACAAAACATTTTTACATCCAATGTGATGCCAGTAATTGTGGAATTGGGAGTGTTTTGTTCCAGCGTAACGATGATGGTACTGAATATCCAATTGCGTATTATTCCCATAAATTGAATTCAGCTCAACGCAAATACAGCGTTACTGAGCTTGAGTGCTTATCAGCTGTAATGAGCGTAAAAAAGTTTAGACCATATGTGGAGGGCTATTCCTTCACAATAATAACTGATCATTCAAGTCTCCGTTGGTTGATGGACCAACGAGATCTATCAGGGCGGCTTGCAAGATGGAGCCTTAAGCTACAGGGGTTTAATTTTAATATCGAGTATCGAAAAGGAACTCTAAATGTCGTTCCCGACGCTCTGTCTAGAATTCATCTTGAACCCCTCGATAAACTGGATGTAGCCAATGATGGTGGCGCTAGCTTATCCCCTTTGCATGTGGATTTAGATGACGAGGCATTTAATGATAATGCTTATGCTGGTAGGGTGAAGGCCTTACAAGAAAATTCGAAAGAGAAGACCAATTATCGAGAAGTCAATGGTAAATTATATATTTTACTTAATGGTAGCCGAGACGAATTTTCTGATCTCTCACCTTGGAAACTAGTAATTCCAGATACATTAGTGTTAAGTCTCTTACAGCAAGCACATAATGCGCCAACCAGTGCTCATCATGGATATGAAAAAACGTTAGAAGTACTACAGCGTCAGTTTTATTGGCCTTCCATGGCACGTGATGTTCGTAATTATGTGAAAAACTGCGAAACCTGCAAGAAAATAAAACCAACAAACTATAGTACGCAGCCTGAAATGGGAAATTATCGAGAAGTACATCGTCCGTTTCAAAGACTATTTATTGACTTTTTAGGTCCATATCCCCGAAGTACAAATGGGAATACATTTCTATTAATTCTTTTAGATCATTACACTAAATTTGTTCTTTTAGAACCCCTTAAGAATGCCACTGCGAAGGATGTGGTTTCCTTTTTAAAGAAACGAGTTTTTAATATATTTGGGATTCCAGAATACATAGTATCCGATAATGGGAAACAGTTCCAGTCTAATTTATTAGGCGATTTTCTCAAATCGTACGGTGTCAGGCAACAATTTACCCCAAAGTACTCTCCGCAGGCAAATGCGTCAGAGAGGGTAAATCGTACAATTATAGCCGCGATCCGAGCGTACATAGTAGATAACCATAAGCATTGGGACATGTATTTAAATGAAATTGGTTCCGCCTTAAGAAATGTAAATCATTCTTCAACCGGATTCTCTCCTTATTTCCTCACTTTCGGGCAACATATGATGAGCCATGGGTCCTCTTATCGTTTAATGAGGGAACTTAATTTATTGAATGATCGTTACTTCACCACAAATGATAATGTTAATCGGTTGTCTAATGCGCAGGAACTAGTTCTATCCCACCTGAGACACGCTTATAATCGAAATGTTAGTAATTACAATCTTAAAAGTAAACCGCGCACCTTTTTACCCGGGCAACAAGTTTTTGTTCGAAACTTCGTACAAAGTCACGCTGGAAGTAATTTTTGTGCTAAATTGGCCTCAAAGTTTGTTAAAGCTACCGTAATACGGAAAATCGGTAATGTCTCGTACGAACTTCGTGGAACGAATGGAAAGATCTTAGGTGTATATCACGCGAAAGACATAAGATGAACTAACACGAATTTCCAATTTCTAATATACTCAAATTTAATTAATTTATATTTAGATTACTAGTCTGTATATAGTGATATGTGTAATTATATTTATTGTTTTGATAATTTTTAGTAGCGCGTTATTGGTGAAAATTTTATACTTGTAATTAAATGCCCGGCTGTGAGACTATCTCATGGGTGTTGGGTCTGCCCCACGATTTGTGGCAAATACCACTTTTAAAAATATAAAATAATTTAAAAATTCCTGTACTAAAATAAAAAACGATAATTTGTATAATTGTTTCCATGAGTGTAATTGACCATTATCTATGTATAGGCACACAAACATTGTATTTTTAAAATTGTAATTCTGTATATTATGTATTAAATTATGTATTGATTTTGGATATAGATTATGTATAGATTTATGAGAGATGAAAAAAATAAGAAAAAAGAAAAAGTTAGTTGGTTGGTGATGGACTGTTAAAGTGGTCAAAAAAATAACAAAAACAGACACAGTTGTGAATTGCAGTGAATGTGAAAAAAAAAATCACTTGCAATTTTTTTTTCTCGTACTTTGAAAAAAAAAAAAAAAAACATAAAGGATATTAATAAAAAAATGTTAAAACTATAATAATGATAAAATAATAATAATAATACGTATATTAAGTTAGTAAAATTATAAGTGAATTGTATAAAATTGTTATAAGTGAATTGTATTATGTATAAATTTAAGAATTGTTAAAGAAAAAAATTTATATAAAAACTGGTGTTAATTATAATTATCTGACTGATACTAACGCTAAAGTGATTTATGATTCAATTATAAAGATTATATGGAACTGTGAAATAAATAATATAAGATAATAATAGTATGAACTAAGATTTGCTAACTAATAATTAAAAATATGTATATATATAATAATAATAGTAATAATAAGAATAAAAAAAAATGGGAACGTGGTCGAAAACTGTTAATAAATTAATTTATCATATCGGATCCGCAACGAAGGTTACGAAATTTTGTTTATAAAATGTACATTTAGTTTTAGTTTTTCTTTTTGCATAGTTTTTTTTATATAGATTTAAGTTTTCGGTGAAGGGTTAATAAATTTTTTTTTTGTTTTAAGAATTATATTACATATAAATAAATTACATTTTTTTTTTGCATATACATAGATAATTACGATATACATAAATTTATTACATTTAAATATATTTCTTTTGAATAAATTAATTTTTATATATAGATTATATTTTTAATAGTGAAATTCTGTTTTTTTTGTTAACATGAGGTGCTAAACGCACAAAAATATATTGGTGATGAAGCTTTGATCTTTTGACCTTCACGAATAACATCTGATCATTATATTTTAACAGCATTTTTCAAGCTTTCTAGTGATCCAGAAGACTACCCCCCCCAACCACTGCAACCTAGCCGGCTGAAATAATGCTGTCTGGAAAATCACTAGAAAGTCTGTGACGAGTTTTTGAGTTTGTTGAAAACTGTTACAGTGGCGCCCAAGCAAATACGGTATATTTAAATAATATTTTTAAGACTTAAATTTTAAGATGGTTTAGTGAATTTTTTTTGTATGGTTAATATATTAACGGGTATCGCGCATTTTTTTTTCTGTCCTTACGGATATTTTGATTACAATGTAAGATAACGTATACCTTTTAAATATTAAATTCAATTTTTTTTGTTAACTTTCAAGTTCGGTTTTAGAGTTCAAAGCTTATTATAATATATTGATTCCATTGTAACAATGTTATAAAAAAAAAAACAGGAACATGTGTTCTGAATTTTTTTTTTCTCGATTCAATATATTAGGTAGCTTAAATTTATTTTTATTAATTTAGTCAACAGTGATAATCGAATAAGTTTTCTGCTTTAAGCATTAATCAAACATAATTTTTGATATTTGAGTTACTTGTTTGGTATTATATCTATATTACTGAAATTTCAGCCTCATCTTATTTCTTAAATGAACATTTATACCAGCTACTTATTGGCTGTTTGAATTAAGACATATTTGTTTATTGAAATAATAACGTAGGTTAAATTTCTCCTCCTTTCTTTTTCTAATTTTAATTTTTTTTTACTATAACCATCTTCAAATGAATATTCAACGTTAAGGTCCTGGGATTGCTGCATTCATCACCAATATGTTTAAATTTTAGATATTCATACACATACTTTAGATATATATGTATATATAACCTATATCTACATATACACACATATACTTTTTGTTATTAGCAAATTGTTTTTTTTGTCAAAATATTTTTTTTTTTTTTTTATGTTTCAATTCTTATAACTTTCTTTTGAACTTCAATTAAGAATTTAATTAATAATTAGCTTGTTATACCCTAAGTCAACTTTCCAATTTTATTACCGTTCTATCACAATGGATCCAAATTGCTTAAGTGTCGATGAAATAGACATCGAATGTGTCGTACGAAACATTTCGGGATCATTGATGGATCAAGTAAGACTGCTTCAAGAGTCATTACAACAGGAATCGGCAAATTTAAAAAGTGCACCTGAAAAAACTCACAACGCCGCTCGCAAATCTCCTCAAAGGGAGCTCGATTTATGTTCCAATAAGTTAAAAGAATTAAAGCCTCAGGTAGCTGCTATTGCAGAAACCGAGCTTAACCAACGTAACGATAAATTAAAAGTTCTTCATTCAAAAATTTTACATATTACCGGGCGTTTTCTTCGGCTCGGTTTTACATCGCCTAGTTGCCGTAAGCAATCCATTCACATGGTATCTGCATGTGACAAGGTGTTAGAAGCCATTAATTCGTTGTTGGAATCAAAGTTATCGATAGACGCTTTCGAAAAATCTGTGTCAGAGGCGTTAGAGAATTCTCCGCCACATTCCGATATGCAAAATGTTTCAAGTTCAGAAATGACCGATTCAGGGTCTGACGAAGGAACGTCCAGAACGGTTAAGCCAGGTACAGCAGATTCTGTTATAAGAAAAGAGTCGAGGGAAGTGCAAAATAATCCTTACCAATCATTGGAATCTAACCCAAGTCAGCCTAGTTCGTCGACTAACATACATCAAAATCAAAATATTGATCATCATGGTATTGCTGTTAAAACTGATGCAATACCAATGGCCATATCCAAACCGGTTGTAAATCCCGTTTCCGCAGAAGAGCTTGCTCATTTTGTAGAATTGGCTCGGAAGGTTAACTTGATTAATCATAACTCACCCTTAACGGGCATTTCAAATCAAGTAAATCCAATTAAGGGTAGTACTTCCGAGACAAAGTATTCTAATAATCAAATTTTACCTCCATTTGAGCCTGAAGGTAACTTTCGAAACCAGCCGTATCAAAGACCGGCACAATCCAATCCCCATTATGACTTCCACTCAGCGCTTCTTCCAATCCATAAATGGAATATAACATTCGACGGATCACCCAGTGGTCCACCTATAGAACGATTTTTATACAGGGTAGAACATCTAGCCAGGTCCAATAAAATTCCGTTTACTAAATTGGTAAACGATTTACATATGTTATTAAGGAAAAACGCGTTGGAATGGTATTGGTCCTATTTAGAGCGAAATGGATTTACACAATGGGAAGAGTTAACTAAAGACATGCGAAGTCGATTCCAAGACAGACGAACAGATTTTGAAATTCGGCAATCCATTGTGGCTAGGAAACAGAAGCCGCGAGAAAATTTTATGGATTTTTACTCCGAGTTGCTAGATTCAACACTATCTCTCAATCAGCCGTTACCAGAATCCGAAATTTTCTTCATATTACGCCAAAACATGAGCTCTGATTTACAATTGAAGTTAGCCGGACGAAAAATATCATCGGTTCCCGATCTCGTAAACCAATGTGTCGATATTGAGGACACTTGGAAACGAGTACACCAATACCATGAAGCACACCGTAAATTCGTGCATGAGGTATCCGATATTTCCATGCCATCGGCGTCCTCAAGCTGGGTAAATCCGCCTTTAAATTTGAAAACGGTAGCTCCGGTGTTCACTAACCAGCAACATCCATATTACACATGGGATGAAAACAAAACGCCTCCTTTAGTCAATGCCATAACTAATGATCATGATGTCTGTCAGTCAATTTCATCTATGTATAGAACACCACCACCAAATCTAAGTTCCAATTTACCGTCTCGATATGGGTCGTCAACCCGACCTGGAAATGTTGGTCCTTTAGGTCCAACGAAATACTGCTATGGTTGTGGGGCACCAAATGTTTTGAAACCTCATTGTCAAAACTGTAATTCAGCAAATACGGGAAACCGACAGAGGGAAATGAATCATCCTGGAGTTCATTTTGCCCAAGAAACGCAAACTCCCAGGAACACTTCCGAGGAAAAGGCCTCCAATACTTGTCCGGAGCTTTATCGCCGACGGACTTAAACATTGCAGGTCTTGATAATCACGTTTTTACTCCGCTAGAATCACATAATATTTCGTCTAACCGTTTACCATACTTATATAACCATTCCGTTAATAAATCGGATCCAAAACCTAAATTTAATCATGAGTCAACTCAAACTATAACAACTTTTGGAAAAACTAAACAGAAATCGAATCGCTCTATTCGTTACTGGTTATTAAGGAAACAAATCAAAAATATGATTTCCGAATCCGTCTTTAATGTGCAGGAAGATAAAAGGCCTTACGCTCAGGTTCTAATCGATGGCACGCCCTATATTGGTTTGTTAGATAGTGGGGCTAATGTCAGCGTTCTAGGAGCCGGATCGGAACAATTTTTAGAGCAAACAAAACTAAAAGTTCATCGCCTATCATCTTTCTTGCAAACGGCAAGTGGCGAAAAACAACCAATTATTGGACATGTCGTACTTCCCGTGTCTTACAATGGTACAGTAAAGCGTCTACGCTTACATATAGCTCCTAGTTTGGTACAACCTTTGTATCTCGGAATAGATTTCTGGGATTCCTTTGGACTTTTACCTATTAAGGTAAATTCATTAGACTTACCAGAATGTGTAGATATGCCAAGTAACCGCCATGAACTGTCACCTGATCATGAAAATCAACTTAGAAAAATTATAGAATTGTTTCCCTGTTCAACCAAAAACGGGTTAGGAAGAACGAATCTCGTTTCTCATGTTATTGATATCCAAGACGCTGTGCCTATAAAGCAGCGATACTACCAAGTGTCACCGGCAGTTCAAGCCGATATAGATAAGGAATTAGATAGAATGTTGGAGTTGGGGGTTATAGAAGAATGTCAAAGTGCATGGTGCTCACCTATTACCACTGTTCGAAGGAGTACTGGTAAGGTGAGGCTATGCCTTGATGCCCGAAAAGTTAATGCGGTCACTGTCAAAGATGCTTATCCCTTGCCTTTAATAGCCGGACTGTTAAGCAGATTAGACCATACAAAGTACATCTCGTCTATAGATCTAAGGGAATTTGCCAAAAGGCGTCCTTCAGATCTAAAGTGAAGGGTTAATAAATTTTTTTTTTGTTTTAAGAATTATATTACATATAAATAAATTACATTTTTTTTTTGCATATACATAGATAATTACGATATACATAAATTTATTACATTTAAATATATTTCTTTTGAATAAATTAATTTTTATATATAGATTATATTTTTAATAGTGAAATTCTGTTTTTTTTGTTAACATGAGGTGCTAAACGCACAAAAATATATTGGTGATGAAGCTTTGATCTTTTGACCTTCACGAATAACATCTGATCATTATATTTTAACAGCATTTTTCAAGCTTTCTAGTGATCCAGAAGACTACCCCCCCCAACCACTGCAACCTAGCCGGCTGAAATAATGCTGTCTGGAAAATCACTAGAAAGTCTGTGACGAGTTTTTGAGTTTGTTGAAAACTGTTACAGTGGCAAGTAAAAACCCTTCATTATAGATCTAAAGGACGCCTTTTGGCAAATTCCCTTAGACCCAAAATCAAGGGATAAAACCGCATTCACTGTTTCTGGCCGACCTCTATACCAATTTACCGTAATGCCCTTCGGTCTGTGCAATGCACCGCAGACGATGTGTCGGTTGATGCATCGGGTTATCCCGTATCATTTGCATGACAGGGTTTTCGTTTACCTGGACGACTTACTTATAGTCTCAGCAGATCTTGAGGAACACTTCTCTCTTTTGTCAGAAGTTGCTCGTTTGCTTAAAGCTGCAAATTTAACTATTAACGTGGAGAAAAGTAAGTTTGTCTTGAAGGAAACGAAATACCTTGGGCATGTGATTGGTAACGGTGTAATTAGAATGGATCCCGAAAAAGTGGCATCGATAACGGACTATCCAACTCCAACAACTATCCGGCAGCTGCGACGATTCCTTGGAATGGCAGGGTGGTATCACCGTTTTATTTCCAACTTCGCCTCGATATGTTCTCCACTCACTGACTTACTTAAACGTAATCAAAAATTAATGTGGAATGAACAAGCTCAACAGGCGTTTGAAAGCCTTAAGATATCCTTAACAACGGCACCTGTACTTCGGAATGCCGACTTTACAAAACATTTTTACATCCAATGTGATGCCAGTAATTGTGGAATTGGGAGTGTTTTGTTCCAGCGTAACGATGATGGTACTGAATATCCAATTGCGTATTATTCCCATAAATTGAATTCAGCTCAACGCAAATACAGCGTTACTGAGCTTGAGTGCTTATCAGCTGTAATGAGCGTAAAAAAGTTTAGACCATATGTGGAGGGCTATTCCTTCACAATAATAACTGATCATTCAAGTCTCCGTTGGTTGATGGACCAACGAGATCTATCAGGGCGGCTTGCAAGATGGAGCCTTAAGCTACAGGGGTTTAATTTTAATATCGAGTATCGAAAAGGAACTCTAAATGTCGTTCCCGACGCTCTGTCTAGAATTCATCTTGAACCCCTCGATAAACTGGATGTAGCCAATGATGGTGGCGCTAGCTTATCCCCTTTGCATGTGGATTTAGATGACGAGGCATTTAATGATAATGCTTATGCTGGTAGGGTGAAGGCCTTACAAGAAAATTCGAAAGAGAAGACCAATTATCGAGAAGTCAATGGTAAATTATATATTTTACTTAATGGTAGCCGAGACGAATTTTCTGATCTCTCACCTTGGAAACTAGTAATTCCAGATACATTAGTGTTAAGTCTCTTACAGCAAGCACATAATGCGCCAACCAGTGCTCATCATGGATATGAAAAAACGTGGCACATAGGCATATAGGCACACAAACATTGTATTTTTAAAATTGTAATTCTGTATATTATGTATTAAATTATGTATTGATTTTGGATATAGATTATGTATAGATTTATGAGAGATGAAAAAAATAAGAAAAAAGAAAAAGTTAGTTGGTTGGTGATGGACTGTTAAAGTGGTCAAAAAAATAACAAAAACAGACACAGTTGTGAATTGCAGTGAATGTGAAAAAAAAAATCACTTGCAATTTTTTTTTTCTCGTACTTTGAAGTAAAAAAAAAAAAAAAAACATAAAGGATATTAATAAAAAAATGTTAAAACTATAATAATGATAAAATAATAATAATAATACGTATATTAAGTTAGTAAAATTATAAGTGAATTGTATAAAATTGTTATAAGTGAATTGTATTATGTATAAATTTAAGAATTGTTAAAGAAAAAAATTTATATAAAAACTGGTGTTAATTATAATTATCTGACTGATACTAACGCTAAAGTGATTTATGATTCAATTATAAAGATTATATGGAACTGTGAAATAAATAATATAAGATAATAATAGTATGAACTAAGATTTGCTAACTAATAATTAAAAATATGTATATATATAATAATAATAGTAATAATAAGAATAAAAAAAAATGGGAACGTGGTCGAAAACTGTTAATAAATTAATTTATCATATCGGATCCGCAACGAAGGTTACGAAATTTTGTTTATAAAATGTACATTTAGTTTTAGTTTTTCTTTTTGCATAGTTTTTTTTATATAGATTTAAGTTTTCGGTGAAGGGTTAATAAATTTTTTTTTTGTTTTAAGAATTATATTACATATAAATAAATTACATTTTTTTTTTTGCATATACATAGATAATTACGATATACATAAATTTATTACATTTAAATATATTTCTTTTGAATAAATTAATTTTTATATATAGATTATATTTTTAATAGTGAAATTCTGTTTTTTTTGTTAACATGAGGTGCTAAACGCACAAAAATATATTGGTGATGAAGCTTTGATCTTTTGACCTTCACGAATAACATCTGATCATTATATTTTAACAGCATTTTTCAAGCTTTCTAGTGATCCAGAAGACTACCCCCCCCAACCACTGCAACCTAGCCGGCTGAAATAATGCTGTCTGGAAAATCACTAGAAAGTCTGTGACGAGTTTTTGAGTTTGTTGAAAACTGTTACAAGTGAGAGGTTTGTGGTCGGTGTAAATTGTGAAGTCCCGACCCTCGACAAAATATCTGAAGTGTTTGATTGCTAGATATATTGCGAGTAATTCCTGATCGAATGCAGAGTATTTCTTTTCGGCATCCGAGAGCTTCTTTGAGAAGAATCCCAGGGGCTCCCAACACTTGTCGTTGTACTATTGCATGGCTGCTCCGACAGCAGTGTTTGATGCATCAGTAGTTATGCTGAGCTTTGAGTCGCTCAGTGGATGTGACAAGAGTGTTGTGCGTTCCAATTCAGCCTTTAGTGACGTGAATGCGTGTTGACATTCGTCAGGCCAAGAGAAGTTCTTGGCGGTTTTGGGCTTACGTAGTAGTACTGTCAAGTGGCTGTGAATTGGGTTGAGTATTTCAGCGAGCTTTGGTATGAATCGGTGGTAGTAGTTGACCATGCCGATGAATCGCTGAATACTCTTGATTGAGGTTGGAGCTGGGAATTCTTTAATGGCATTGATTCGTTCTTGTGAAGGAAGGGTGCCATTAGCGGTAATCTTGTGGCTGAGGAAATCAAGAGTGGATGCGCCAAAGACGCATTTTGAGCTCTTGATGTGTATATCAAACTCGACAAGTCGTTGGAAAAGTGTTTCCAGATGGAGTTTGTGTTGTTCCTCAGTTTGAGATGCCACAAGAATGTCGTCTATGTAGACGAAAACGAAGTCGAGATCTCGAACGACTTCGTTCATGAAGCGCTGAAACGTTTGCGCGGCATTGCGTAATCCAAATGGCATTCGGGTGTATTCGAAGAGGCCAAATGGTGTGGTGATTGCCGTTTTGAAAACGTCTTCAGGTGCCACGGGAATGTGGTGATAACCTCTGATGAGATCAAGTTTGGAGAAAACTTTACAGCCATGTAAGTGCATGGAGAAGTTTTGAATGTGGGGTATCGGGTAGCGATCTGGTATCGTAACCGTGTTTAAACGTCGATAGTCCCCACATGGCCTCCAGTCTTAATCTTTCTTCTTGACCATGTGTAATGGACAAGAAGCGGAAGATGTCGATGTTCGACAAATTCCTAATTCCACCATATGCTGAAATTCTGCTTGTGCAGCTTTGTGACGCACCGGATCTAGTCTGCGTGGTCTCGACACGGGAAGATGGCCTTCTGTGACGATGTGATGAACCACGTTGTGTCGGACTGGCATTTTGTAGTTCGGCTCTGCTGTAAGTAGTGGGTACTTTTTGAGCAGAGTGCCGTAGCCGTTGTCGATGTTAAAATGGATCGGTGTTGGTGTGTTAACACGAACCATTGTGGCGTTTATTGACAGCTTCGTAGTTGGATCAATCAGCCGTTTGTTCTTCACATCAACAAGAAGTCCGAATTTGCTTAGAAAATCGGCCCCAATGATCGGACGGTTCACTGCAGCTAGTATGAAAGCGTGCGTGAAGGTCCGTTTGAGTCCGATATCCACGTTAAGCAATTTTGTGCCGTACGTGTGGATGATTGAACCATTGGCAGCCGATAAGACTAGATCAGAATTTCTGTTTGATAAAGAATAATTCAATTTATAATTCATTGCTGGAATAACCGAAAGGTCAGCGCCAGTGTCGACTAAGTAAGTTAGTCGGTTTGTTCGATCGTAAACGAACAAACGAGACGTATATTGGTTTTGCGATGTATAGGGTAAATTGTGACTTATAGGTGTTGGAGACTTGTTATAATTAGGCAACGTATTAGACGTGCAGGTCTCTACCTGGTGGTTTAAATGTTTTTTGAATCCACTTCCATCTTGGAATCGGATGATGTGGTTTGATTGGTTTGCGGTGCTCTTTTGAAATTACATAGGGGACTTCATTTGTAGGCATTAGCGCCGAATCTGGCATGATACCAACATTTCCCATGTTGGGTGTTTGTGGTGGTATCCCTGCCAGGGGTGCGTAAGCGGTTGCGTTGATACGATTGGCGTCCCCGCGAGCGACTACGCCTCCTAAACAAACCATCGAGTTTTGATTCAATTGTCTTTATTCTGTTTTCTATTGAAGTGCATGCTTGATCTTGTGTACGGCCTCTATTATATTGCGGCTGTTGTGATTGAATAGCTGGTCTGAAAGAATGTGCCATTGTGCTAACCTCCTACTGTTGCGGGTTAAGATGTTCCGACATTTTGTCCGCTATGCTTGCTAGAGTTTCAATATCTACACTTTCTGGCTGGGCCACTAAAGCTATCTTAATTAGTGGTGGCAATCGGCGTATCCAAATGGAGCGTACCATTCTGTCTGGGAACTCGCTGCCGGCAAGAGTGCGGATGTGTCGCAATGCTTCGGATGGTTTCCTATCTCCTAATTGCTGCATATTTTATTTAAGCAGCACGCGGAGCAGCCGATAAATCGGATATTATATTATTATTAGGTTTATATTGATATTTATATACACCCGTTGATTTTTGATAGCATTTAAATTCATTGTTCTCAATGTTAAATCAAAAAAAAAATTTACTTTAGCAAATTTTATTGTAAACTTTAAAATCAATATTAAACAATGTTGAATCATATAAAACACAATTTTAAATATACAGTTGAGACTGATATGAGTTAAGTTTGAGACTGTTAAATCATAAAGATTAAAAGTTAATTTAGGGAATTGCTTGTAAACTTTAAAATCATTAATAAACATCGTTGAATCATATAGAAACACTTTTAAATATTCTGAATTTTTTGTTTTAATTTTGAAATAGTAAAATCATTAACGTTTCACGATAAATTCATTAACAAATATTAATGATTTTTTTAATAACGTGCTTTAATGAATTAACATTTGTTGCCTATGATATTACTAGCATATTTTTCTCTCAGTGTAGAATGTAAGTGTGTGAAGTTATCCTAGGATTCCATCCCAGAAAAATTAAAAATGTTAATTTGGTAAAACTATTCTCATCCCATTGCAAACGGCGTGTTAGCTTATACATTCTTGTCTTAAGAAGTAATTGTCACAATAGGTTCAGGAATTCATATGAATATGGCCAGTTACATACAATTAGGAGTTTAACTACTGGTTCTCAAGAACCATGATTGCCGGAAAAACTTTCCTTGGTTGTGGACTTGACATAATGTCCACTTGCTGTGATAAATCGTTGAACACCAGCTGTATATTGTAATTGGCGCTATGGGCTCTTATGTCTATGGCCCCATATAAGAAATACGGATTTTAATTAATGGTTCCCGAGGACCATGAGTGCCGGAAAAAGTTTCCTTGGTTTTCGACTTGACATAATATCCAAGTGTTATGAAAAATCGTTGAACACCAGCCGTATGTTGTAATTGGCACAATGAGCTCATATGTTTTCGACTTTTTTTTCGGCACTCATGGTTCTGGAGAACCATTAATTAAAATCCGTATTTCTTATAGGGGGCAATATTCATATGAATTTCTGAACCTTTTGTACCAATTACTTCTTACGTCAAGAATGTATAAACGTCGTTTGAAATTTTTAAAATGATGATATCAAATTTGGGATGATTTTTAAAATCCTGGGGTGGGATGAGAATAGTATTGCCTGATGCACATTTTTAATATTTCTGGGATGGAATCCTGGTATAACTTCACACACTTATAGAATGTGACATTACATTGGTATTCGAATTAGAACAATATGTATATCGATTTAAATTGTATGTATATCAAATTGCACTGAGATTCACATCTATCTGAATTAAAGTTTACCTCCTTAACATTGTGTAACGCTTTCACCCTAATTGGGTTAACTTAAGCAAAAATAAAAAATTAAATATTATGCTTCATGTGCACCAAATTATCAAAAACCCAATTTGAGGTGCATCGTCAGTAAATGATTTATATACTAATCAATATAGCAATATAGATGAGTCAAAAAATATCAATAACAAATGAAATGAAGAAATAAAACCTTGTACAAAATGGTATGGAAATATATGTTACTGTGTAGTATAAGAGAAAATAGAATCGAAATCAGTTGATAACACTAGGTAAATAAATTCACTAAGTTAGCCTCAGAAACTATATTATCATTAGGCCATATTTTTTAGAATCCAATCTAGATCGAATTAGGAATGAAGAAAAATAGCCGGTAGAACGAAACCCGTAAAGCCGCCTTCAGTTTTGGAGAAAAGAATCAAATAGAGAAGTAGCTTTTGTAATCGAAATAAATGACTAAAACTTTAACATTACCGGCGTCAAAAGGCGAAACATAAAAGAACCCAAAATTGAACCTGTTTGTATGGATGTTAATGTTATTGCCGCGCTCTGTATCCCATCGTTGATTGAACATATAGAGATATTTATTTCATCTTTCACATTGTTAAAGAAGAGCTTGTACAATTCACGTAAGGTTAAAGAAGAACTGAGTAAGGGTTTCATTATAATGATGCAATTAGAAAAGAACACACAGTTTTTCTATTTTGATTTGCTTTTTAATAAACAACACTAAAACAATATTCCTTATAAAAAATCATTAAGTCATCAGATGGTTGCAGGTATACATTTTTATTGTGCTCAGACGTTAAATTTAAAAGATAATCGTTATTTTATTTTCAATATGGCAATGCCATATTGTTCATATTTGAATTGTTTAAACAATAAATCCTATGGGATTCCAAGGTTTTTGATTCCTCAAGATGATAGACGTGATATATGGATAATAAATTCTGGTAATAAGTCCCTATATGCATGTTCGAAAAAAAAAAATGTTTATTTATGTGCCGATCATTTCGAACCAAAATTTATAAATAAAAGTGAATTTAACACTAGACTTAGTTTTATTGCCATACATTATTTAAGTGGTGAAATGGAAATTTTACATGTTGAAATTAATATATGTGAAATTGAATTACAGTAATCATCTAAGTGAACAAACATAAAAACAATTTTGTAAAGACAATTACGAATCGCTTGCAGTTTATAAAGAAAATATGCCCAAAACATATGGAAATCCATTTAAAGAGTTATCGTCAGCAAATAACAGACGTACATGAATCTCAGTTTCCTCTATACCTGAAATTCTAGATATATCTACTTGTTCTACCAACTTTCTACAAACCGATCAGTATGAAATTTCTACTGAACTATTATTACGTTCACCACGAAAAAAAAATTAAAACCTAACCAAATTTTAAAAAACTACACTGAAGGTCTTCTCAATAAAATAATGGAAGGAAGAAGTGCAAGCGTAAAAACATTTATAAAGGCTCAAACCATACATACGGTAAACTCAAAATGAACTTCAGAAGAAAAGGATCTGGAAGCTTTCATACATTTTTATTAAAAGTAGGATTTACATTTCCAAGCCCAAGTACCATAATAAGATGGGAAAATACTATTGACTTAATTTTTTTAAAAATCGAATTTTTAAATTTTTAAATCGACCCTAAATATTTTGATTAAAAATCAAATAATCATACACGCTATAATTAACGATCAAGGATCGCCAAATAGGACTGCATACAAACAACTAGGTGTTGGTAGTTTTCAACCTTGTGTGAAAATACTGAACAAAAATTTTTTCTATTTTTATGATGTTGTCCATCTTTTTAAAAGTTTCCGAAACAATCTTTTAAATTCAAATTTTCTGATTGGTGAGAATGAAGAGCCATGGAGTATTTTAGTTAAACTGTTTAATAGTAAACGTGAAAATCGCCATATTTCACTTTTAGTAAATGTATAACAATTTATTATAAATTATATGAATTTAATTATCAATTTCTTAATTTAAACTATAGGAAATATACTTCTCGACTCGAGGCAGCAGGGCGAGATCGACGATGAAATAAATTATTGAGAATATAATGTTTCTGGTTTCGAAGATGAAATTGAACACAATGTAGACTCTCACTCTCAAAAAGCATCAGAAGTAAATCTAAGTCAAACAGTTAACAGTATGTCAATGTCATATTTCAGCGGTTATATAGGTCATGCTTGTTTAAAACAATTTCAATGTGCAAGTTGCGAAAATTTAATGATTTGCCAAAATTCTGAAGAAGCTTCAACCCCCAATTTATTAATAGACTCATCACAGACTGAAAATATTGTAAATAGTGGTTTGGTGTAAAGTACCAAATGCTTTGTTTGTCAAAATAATAACAAAAACAATAGTGGACATTTTGACCGATAATTTCGATAAATACTGTTTCCAAAAAGGACTTCTACAAAAATTATTTGGTATGTGCAATTAAATTAAAGTAGCATGCACAGATAGTCTGCATAGAGATTATAATCCGTTATATCTTGAAAGTATTGATCCGAGCAAAAATTAAAATCATTAATGCAAAAGCCAAAAATGCCAAAAAAAAAATTAAAAAAATTCGATATTATAAATCATTTTTAATCTAAATTAATTTTAATAGTTTCAATAGCAATTTTAAATTTCATATATTACCATTCATGAAATAAATAAATTAAAATAAATTTCAAGTTGCTCACAAAAATGATTTATAACAATTTTTTGTTTGTTTTAATATTTATTTAGGTAGGTCAATAAACTCTACTCGTAAAAATACTTAGTTAACAATCAAAAACACAAAAATCAAAAGCAGCCAAAAATGTAAATGAAAGTAAAGTATTTTTATCAAATTTATTACGAAAATACAAATTTTAGTATTTGCATGTTGCTAGAAGAGTTAAGCTAATGCCAACGAATTTTTTCTCTATTTTAAGCGACAATGGAGACATTACTCGATCGAAGTGGTTAAACTCGCAGTGATATTATCTTAAATATATTCAATCAACGATCCCATGTACATATATTCAAGTTAATAAGACTTTTGAAATCCAACTATAGAAATTTAAATTATAATTATTTATTGCACCAAAATGATGATGACTTGCTAGCTTGATAGTTCGGTTTTAATACACCGCAATAATTGACTTGAGTCGGATGACATCTGCATTTCAACGGTATATACATAAGATTTTAAATTCATTTATTTAATAGTAGCGACATACCTTTGAAACTAGGTACTACCTAACGCAAATTTAGCTGATCGTTTCATTTATGATAACAATTAGTGTTAGCTGTCAATGTAGGAAATAAATTATAGAAGTTTTTTTGATGATGTGAAATATCATTCCACGAATAGGTCGTGTTATTAAAGATAAGTATAAATAAAAGGCTAACAAATATTACTTAATTCTATTGGGTTTCATTTCAGGATTACGATTTAATCGTTCAATTCATAGTCAATACAACTCCTGAATATTGACGGGTATAAAACATTAATAAACTACATATTTTGACCATGTTGGTAAGTACTACAACTATACCAGCTTAGAAGTTAAAAAGAATTGGGATTCAAGGGATTGAGAGGTTTGGAAAGGGATTAAATGTTTCGGTTCACATATTAAAATGCCAAACCTATTATAAACCTTAAGTAGAGATAAAATACCCCGATAAATGTTTCGAATAGAAAAAACATTTCAAAACAAATACCCCGATAAATGTTTCGAATAGAAAAAACATTTCGAATTCATATACAGTATAATATGCTTCATTGTAAAATAGCTGTTAAGGAACCCATAAAAAAAAATTAAACCCGTGCATTGCGTGGAATGCCGAATGTGGTTTATATTTGCGGTGAACTTTACGATTCAAAGCAGTGTAATAAGAAGGTGACTACTTGGTGCTGAAAGGGAAGACGAATGTTTAAACTATATTCCAAATTTTGTTTAAAGTGGCAAATGCAAATAACAACTTTCATCCACCCCTCTCAGTCTCAACACACTAGCAATAATGTAGAAGCTGGAAACAAAATAATATTTTAAAAACAAAAGTAATCAGGAAAAGCAAAAAATTCGACGGCATACAGCAATAGTCGCCATTACTAAAGTGGGTTGATCATGAACGAAGAGGAAAATCAACATATTCTCTCTGTTCGAATAACAATAACTCCATAAACCAAGAAAAAGATCTAGCTAATAACTTATATCTTCAACGCGGTCATGTGAACAATATTATCTTATTATTTACCATTGTATGGAATCTCATTTCCATTAATTTTTGACGAAGATAAGCTGCTTCCTTGCAGGACTGTGGTAATGCCATATACACAGCTTCGGTAGTGCTTAATGCCACTGATGTTTGCTTCTTACTTTCCCATGAAAATGCGGACCCAGCAATGTAAAAAACGTATCCAGTATACGATTTCCGATCATCAATATTTGCTCCCCAATCAGCTCGACGTACCCGTATAGTTGTTTGCCAGTGCATTTCTTTGTAAATTTTGATTTGCTGGTGTTTTTTAGATAACGTAGCAAATGCTTCGCTGCAACCATATGTTCAACATGAGGCGATTTATTGAACTGCGTTAATTTGCTGACGGAGTGCAAGATGTCAGGTCTAGTTGATATTGCCAAATACATAAGTGATCCGACTAATGATTGATAATCAATTTCATTGATTTTCACACAACTTTCATTGTCACATTTCGTTAGTTTTGTACCTGAATTCAAAGGGGTATAACAAATGTTATAATCCAACATGTCCATCTTGTTTAACAACTGCATTGTGTGTTTCGTCTGATGGATACTAATTGCACCACGTTGCGTCTAATTGCGTCACCTTCCCTGTCTATTTCGATGACAATAGTGAATTTTTCCTCTGTCCACTATTTCGAATTGTTGCCGTAAATGCTTTTTATCCGATTCATAAATTCTTGACTAACACATGCAATTATTAAATCGTCTACGTAAACTGCGACAATACAAATTATGCTCGTATTATTGTTCATCGTGTAAACCCATTTATCACCATTGCATAAATCCAAACGCTTTCAATACAGAATCTAATTTATTATTCCAGATTTGGAACACCCATTTACAGCCAATTGCTTTGCGCTTCGCCGGTAAGTCTACCAATTCCCACGTACCATTACGGAATAATGCATCATACTCTTGCTGGTCAGAATCCGGACGGGCAAAGCATCTTCTACCAGTACTGGATCATCATATTGGCTTAACGTTGCAATAAAATTAGTAGACTATTCCTTACCGCTTCTTAACGGTTTTTTTATTTACCTCTGTTTATTGTTCAGGTCGGCACTAGTTTCATTTTTGCCTTCCTCCTCCACTGTCACTACTGGAACTTCTTCCGTTGCAGGCTCTGTCTTATCAGGTTCTACAATAATACTATCAGTAAAAACACCATCTGATTGTTTATTTACCTGTTCCATGAATATAACGTTCCGACTTTTGATTATTGTTCTCGTTCCTGGCTTATACAACCGGTAGGCCTTTAACTCTTCTGAGCCAACCATAACACACTCTTCCCCCTTCGGCAAAAGCTTTACTGCCGAAATTTTGCGGGCCATTCACCAGCGGTTTCTGTTTAAACCACAGTTCATATGGCGTTATGTTGTTTAATATTTTAGTGGGTGAGCGATTCCGTAGATACACCGCAGTGTTAACAGTTTCTGCCCAAAGCATCTCTGGAAGTCCTGATTCTAGTATCATGCACGGTCAGTTACGCCATTTTGTTGAGCGGTGTACTCAACTGAAAGTTGTCGTTGAATTCCATTTTCTTTCAAATACTTGGTAAACTCATTACTCAAATATTATTTTCCGTTGTCACTTCGAAGCATTTTTAATTTGTGTCCCGTTTGCAGTTCCGCGCGATTCTTAAATTTGCATCCCTTGTTTTCATAAAATGCACATGTATTTGTCGTGAAAAATCATCGATGAATGTTACGATATAACGGGCTCCTCCAACAGGCTGAGTTCGCATAGAGCCGCATATATCGGTATATGCACCAGACTTAGAATCTCATCAGTCCTTGAAGACGATTGTTTGGGAAACGCCTTAACATTGATTTTTGATTTAAAGCATGTCATACAATTTAAATATTTTGGAGTATCCTTCAAATTCAAGCCAATAACCATCTTATTTTCATACAGCTGAAGCAATGATTTGATATTTAAGTAACCGTACCGCTGGTGCCACTTCAAGAGAGTATTTTCTGCTTGATTCTCATGTAAATTTCCATTAAATGCAGTTGCGTTGGTTTATTGTAGCATTCAAATAATAAACAAATCATTACATTAGTTTTTCGGCTTTCAAAATGATTTCATTACACGAATTCACCACATCAATAAAAAAATACACTGTTATTGATAGATACAGCTTTGCTAACGGACACAAAATTTCCACGAAGTGCCGGTACATATAAAACATCATTCAAAGTAATTTCTCTGCCGTTCACTGTAAATTTGACAATGCCTATTCCACTAGCATTCACCGACTTATCAGCTGCCAATTGCACTGGGTGAGACAGAATTGGTTTTAATTTGGTAAAGTAATTTCTATTACATGACATATGCGACGTTGCACCACTATCCAACCACCACTCATTGTTACCAAAAATACAATTCAAACTTGATTAATACAATGCTGATGAGCTACGCGTTTTCTCTTCATTCGCTTTCTTATGTAGACAACTGTTTGCAAAGTGGCCTCGTTTTCCGCAATTATAACACTTGAATCGGTGTTTGTCAACTTGTTTCGGCTTTCACTTAACCTCTAACACATGCCTCGAATATCTTTTTCACCTCGTCGTTGTTCTTCTTCCAAAATCTTCATTTTTACCGTACTTAATTTTGGTAGTTCATCTCTGGATTCAATTGCGACTATACAATTTTCATAACTGTCGGGCTAACTACACAATAGCATAAATGGTTAGAACCTCCTCCGGTATGACAATATCCATTTCTTCTAATTTCTCGATGACATTGAAAAAATTGCATACTTAATCGATTGACCGCTTCCTATTTTTGTATGAATTAGTTCCTTAAATAATGCAACTTTACCGTACCGGTCCCTTAGGTTGGTATATGCCTTCTAATTTAAACCATGCTTCGGATGACGTTACACAATTTCGAATATGTATTAACTGCACCGGTTTTATGTGAAGCGTAATTAACACCAACGCCTTGGAATCTATATTTCCGTTTTTCTTTTTCCTCCCCTGTTTCATATTTCACAAAACCACTTGTATAAGGCCACAATTCTTTAAAATGAGTGTATCAAAATGCTTTTCATTTGCATTTTCCAGCCATCATAATCCAACTTATCAATTTGAAAATTAGCCATTATACAAAACTAACATTTACTTTTAAAATTTCACAATTAATAAAACTGGGCCCATAACCTGTTGGGACTCAAAAAATGGAGTAAACAAATAAAATGTGCAGTTTTATTTAATGCTTATATTTATTATGATATCTGTATTTCACAGAAGTTGGCAAAGTATTAATGAAATATACGAACGAAAAACCGTTCTGTAGACCAGCTAATAGATACATAGATGATTCTACTATACGTGTAAAGATAATAATTGACATATACATACATACACCAACTCGTATATAAATGTACTATAAAATAAATAACAATTCACAATATGTATGTAATTTAAATATGGATATACTTCCAACAATTGTTAACTGCAGCAGGCATTCTAAAATGTTTATTTAAAAATCTTCGGGCCAATAATTCGAAAAATCTGTCAAATGAAATAAATAATCAAATCGCCAAACGTAGGGACAAACAAATTATTTCATTAATTAGATTTTTACAAAATCCTATAGTAAAAGCCGAAGAAGATGCTTTTTTTCCTAGCAGTTGTGAAATAGAAATAATTAAAACCGCAAAAGCAATCTGGAGGCGGTTAGTTAAAGCCTCTGATAATGATGATAAGGATGCTATGGATGAATCTCTTACAGCAACAACAGTATCAATATCAGAACAAGAAGTAGAAGAGAATGAGTGTAATTCTGATGATGAGGAACTGGAAAACTCCATAAGCGATAGCTTAAATTGCAGCCAGTTACCGATGATAGCAGAATTACCAGTAATCTTGCGATGCTCAAAATGGTGTTATTAATGATAAAACCGACATCTACTCAAAACGAGAGGAACTTTTCTAATTCGAAAAATTCTTGCAGTAAGCGCAGAGGACTGCCTATCGTTTTTAAAACAGTACATTTTAAACTGCAAAAATTAAAGTTTAAAAATTCCAATTGAATTATTAATTAATGTTTTCCTTTTAATGTGATATATACTCGTATGATTTAATGAAAATGTTGAATTTTCTTATTTTTTGAATATTGATGATGAATGACTGATTTTTCGTAATATGTATTTTATTGAATTTAATATATGTTGTTGAACTAAAAATGAAATAAATTAATATAGATTCTCGAGAATATTTACTAGAATTGTGTTCTCGAGAGTAAAAATTTGAAACATATTCGAGATTCTCGGATCTCGAGAACTGGAAAACCTCGGGAAAACAAAAACTCTATAAGGCATGACATTTTACATAATTCATTAAACAATACCGTTAATACCTTGATAGTAAACATTACAAATAACCTCCTTAGTATTTTAAATTTGTGTGATATCTGCGCCTTTAAATTTAACAACTGTAAAATGTTGTTAAATTTAAAGTAACAGTGGTTACAATTTGGGTGGTTTTAAAGATTTTCAGTAGTTTGAACATTTTTCAATAACACATATAACTTTAAAATACCTTATTATGATGTAGTAAATTTATTGAACAAAACAAATATCAAATCTCTATAGATGAGGAGAAATTTTGAGGTGGAATTACATTGAGAGCGTAATTCTTTTGAACGACCAGAAACATTTGAATTAATAATATTTTTTAAATCAATATTTTCGAATTACATACGAGTACTTATAGAACTGTAAATCATATTTTTATAATATGCACCGTAAGAAAAACGGAAAATAAAATTACAAAGCGTAATCTTTCAAACATTATACACATAAAAGAAAATATACATAAATATTTACCCAATAATTAAATATAAATGTAAAGAAACATTAATGTAACAAGAATAAAAACAATCTGTTATAGAAAAAAAAAATCCTTGACAAGCTTAAATATTGTTAGCTTCCAGTTTTTGTTAATTTTTACACCATTCCTTTTAAAATATGCATAGTTTATATATTTAGATTACGGATAATGTTGGGAAAATTACTTATTTTCACCTGCTTTTTCCTATATTTTTTTTTTAAAGATATTTTTTCAAATATGTACAAACATTGAAAATATGTGTATATGCCATGTTATTTTTATGTATATATGGTTATGGTATGTACTATATATACATAATATAAAGTATTATGTAACAATATATTCCGGGATTATTTTATTGAAAAAATATTTAAATATGCAAATTTTCATTTTATGTATACGAATATGTGAAGTGAAAAATAATAATAATTTAATCTTGATTTGATGCGTTTAAATTAAATTTTCGGATATACACACCGAATACATGCTCGTATATACCATGCACGGATAATTTAATTTTTTCGATTTAAATTCATTTTTAAATAATGCAAATTTGATTTAATAAATAAAACAAAATTATATTAGTAATTTCCGGATTAATGACTTTTTTCCGAAATATCTCGTCTAATAATTCATACATTTTTCAAATAGTGCATATTATGGTAAGGTTATGCTCATCAAATTATAAAAATTAAATTTAGATTTTTTATTGTTGTTGAATTAAATCATATGGTGTATAGCTAAATAATTCACCTGTATCATTATATGGTTGAATGTACAAAACAAAATAATCAATAATTATTAACCAACCGATAATAATAACAATGTAATGAACAATTTATAATTATATTCAATTAGCGTTGATTTATTTATTTTATTATTGTTTGTGTGTAAAAAAATAACTTATAAGTATCTTTTTTTTAAAACATACGTTAACAATGTATATATATTTAATTATAAATTAAAAATAATTTTAATAATTAATTAATTATTGCTTTTAATTAATTAAAATGATACTTTATATTTATTTTATATATAATTTTTTTATATGCAAATTATGCCTTTCGCATCAATTATATTAATGATAAGCGTAATACAAAATAATTAATATTGAAGAATTTATTTTAAATCAAACAAAATTTTAATATTGTATGGTATTTAATAAAATTGTATATAAGTGTACATATTTGAATTTAAAAATTAAAATAATTCATAAATTATTATAAAAAGTAAAACCTATATTTTCAGCTGCATATGTTTTTACTTTTGTCCTATAATTTAATACCAGAGTCATTTGTTAATGACACATCTAGGGGTGTGTACATTTTTTGCAGTGTATTCATCAACATTGTTCGAAAAATTTGTATGTATATGGTCGCGGTACATAAACAATAATATTAACTTAATAAAATTAGTAGCGTAGCTAATTTCGATGAACATCGTAAAGGTAATATTAGTTCTTACAAAAGATTATATGTACATATGTCTACATATGGTCGGTAGTATTTCTGAATAGTAGGCACTTCGACCATACATTATACAACTTGTTGTACAACTTGGCTATGTTTATAGATAAGTTTCACCGTGTATGGTGTGGTTTTTCAACCAATTTGACGGTTGTTTAATCGGTTGTAGTAAAATCAAAACGTTTTGATTTTAAGTAGGCGGAGCTATTGGTTGTTCAACAAGTTGAACTGTGTATGGAAGAGTTTATAAACTAACAATAGAAATTGACATCTAAAATGCCAAATATAAACTAATTTACATTGAACCCATATGCTTGTATGTTTTAATCAAAATTAAAAGTAAAAAAATAAAACAAAAAATGACGATACCTAATACTCAAGAATGGCGGAGTTTTTTTGATAAATTTAAAGAAAAGTCAATGTTATGGCAAAGCAGCAGTGAACATTACAAAAATAAATTCCTTAAAATGAAAGCGTGGAATGAATTATTGGTAGAATACAGATCCAGGAGCAACAGTGGAACAATTAAAGCGTAAAATAACTAATATTAGAGCTTGTTACCGTAGAGAAAGGAAAAAAATAAATTCAAGTGAAAAATCAAGAGCAGGGTTTGACGATATAGACACACCATCATTATGGTATTTTGATAAATTACATTTCCTAAAAGATCAAGAAATGCCAGTAGCGGAAAAATCATCAATGGATTCTAATACGGAAAATTCTATTTTGGTAATTCAAGAATTACAAAAGTAATTATTTAAATATTAATGTATCATCTTTATATTACATTTGTTTAGTCTGAATCTGTCGCAGAACCAGCACCAATACATCATAAAAGACTCCATAACACTAGAGATCAGTTTTACATAGAGCTGTGGATTATTTGGACACGGCTAAAATTTCTAGTGGCAATTTACATAGAAACAGATGAATCGACCATATTTTCTGAAGGATGGGCTTATAGTTATAGAAAATTAAATGCTGAACAGCAAATTTTCACAAAAAAATTAATTGATGAAATATTATTACTAGCTCAATTAAAAAAACTTTCATTGTCAAATACTGTATCCACGCGAGAAACCCTATGTATGTCTCCACCAGCCAGGTCGGAAACTCCATACAGGAATAGATCATCAACTCTGCTGCAGTATTCCGACCGTACTCATATAAGACAACCACAATTTTTTTTATCTGATCATTCGAATATAGTAACAACATTACCAACGCAAATTAGTTGTTCATCAACTATGTCAGAAATTTTTTATGTATTGAGTAATTTTAAAACTTCCATAAATTTATTTCTTACCGCTTCACCAAGTCTGGCCTTAGTGAGAATGCATGGTCGCCATCAAAAACAAATGGTAGAATATGGGCATCAAGAAATCGAGCTGAGGGATATGGTAAACCAATTTCTCTATTATTTAGTTTTTTGAAACATTTTTTGTTTAACAAAACTCCTATGTCGGAAATTCTTACATTTGTTCCAACGTCCACCATTAGGAACTCAGACTTGGCGTTAACTACTGCCATCAGAACTACATTAAATGTCCTTTTATAATGGAAATAATAAAAGATCCTGATTTTGACGGCTTTTTAATGTGGATATGTTTGCCATCTATGGCTCCTAGGCAGTTCAGGAATCCAGTTTTAAAAAAAAAATATGGATATCATCCATCTGCTAGCAGTGATTAATCATTAATCAATCAATTAATATATCAGTACCATCGTTTCTCTCCTGGTTAGAGTCGCAGCTACAGAGCATGCTGTGGTAGCGATCGATGGTTCAATCCTGACGAGGACATTTATAGTTTTTATGATGGTGGTTCTTTGAGTCGACGACCGATGTTGATGGGCGATGAGTTGCAAAGGTAGTATGATCATTATTATTTTTCAATAAAATATAGAGGAGAAATGAACAAGGGCGATTTTGAATGTGCAAATTACAATGATTACGTCACAGAATTCTCTCGAATCAACACATGCATACTTGAGCTAGTGATATAGTAAAGTGCTCTAAAGTGAACCACCGAGATTGTGAAGAGCTGAAAAAACAAGTGGTGTCAATTTTTTATCGAATAAATTGTACAAGTGTTTACAAATAGTTAGGTGGTTTGTTGCAAAATCATTTATGAATTGTTGGAAGAGCCCGAAATTCGTAGCAATATGATGTTATTTTCATTATAATGATAGGAAGGAAAGAAATGCAAAGAAGGAAGGATATATGAATGCAAATTCTTTCTCGGAATCCGTTTTGTTGGTGTATTGTACTGAATTATCCATAAAATATAATCCCTCGACAAATGTGGTCACATTATTCATATTATCCATAAAATATAATCCCTCGACAAATGTGGTCACATTAATACATAACCTTAAAAGTACGATAAACATACATCATGGAATAAATATAGAAAATTATATGAAATTAAAAGCATTGCTAAAACGAAAACGTGAAGGTTTGCAACTTTATAAATCTAGGACTTTTCCCTCAAAAAATATGAATGATTTTCGTACTTATGCATGTGATAATAAATAACTGGCAACAAAGGTAAGTTTTGACTAATTAGTTCCAAATATTAAGTATAAATTCTTTCTTTCTTTAACGTTGCGTTAATAATGGGTGCTTGTTGAGCTTGCAAAATCTTGGAAGGGTTTTTTTAGTAAATGTGTCCAACACCAAGACAAAAATTACTCGAAAAATTATAGTCAGCAACAAATTTTACCAATTATGTAAAAAAGACATCAGTAAGCGGCCATATATTTTATTTTTTAAATTATCAAATCGGTAAAAGCACGACTTAAAGAATCGGAATTAACAAATTCACCAAAATGGGAAAAGGATTGCTTACTTTTTACAATTACCGAAACCCGAAAAATATTCTAGGCACAGTTTTCGTATTTCTTCTACAAAGCTTCTTGTTGCTCAGTTGGGAACACTACGGCCTTAAAACAAAATGGCGGATGGAAATCGGCGACAATAGCGGAAAGTTACATAGATGAATCTATGAAAAATAAAACCAACACAGCTAAAAAAATATCAAGCTCAATCCAATCTTACCAAACACATGAATGCAATCAAAGTGCCAATGCTATTCTTGCAATTATTCAGCGAACAATACCGTTGAAAATAATTTCGAAGACTATGAATGAAAAAATAAATTTTTCAAACTAACCAGAATATTGATTTTGATGATAGTTCTTTCCCTGTTATCAACTTCACAAATTATTCAAATATTACTTTTAAAAGTAATTTGAATACAAAACCGGTTAAATAAAAACACGAATCTCAGAGATACCTACGTATTGCTAGTATTTCTGAATAGTGGGCACTTAGACTTTTCCAAATTGATACGAGTATCAAGTATGGGTTTAACAATGGCTCCACTAACAAAATTCAAAATATTAAAACTATTAACAAAAAATGTCATTTAGATCAGTTTTCTACAGAAAGTCACTGTGTATTGTTGACCATTAAAAATTGGTTTCAAGTATAGGGGTAAAAAGGGTTGCGCTCTTCTGGTAAAATTAGAAATATTGAAAAAGTATTGCTAAATTACGAACAAAAAGTCGCTCTAAAGAGGATTGAGCTCCTCCTACAAAATTCTAAGTATTGACAAAAACCTGGAACAAAATGATCGTTCACATTAGGGCTTCAGGCCAATTAACATGAATCTAAAAGTTTCTACATATGGACAGTCGCTATAGTATTTCCAAAAAATAGACCGTCAGACTCTCAAAATAGTTATCAAGTATTGAAATATAGGTGTAAAAGGGGTTGCGCCCCACGAATATAATTCGAAATATTGATAAAAATCAATTACAAAAGAATCGTTTACATTAAGTAATTTAACACAAATCTCATAGTTTTCTACATATCGTCAATAAAATTTATGAATAGTCGACGCTTAGACCTTTCTAAATTGGCATCAAGTAACGAACAAAATGTCGTTCACATCAGGCCAATTCACACGAATCCCAAAGTTTTCTATACATAAATGGTCGCGAGTATTTCTGAATAATTGCCGCCTAGACCTTATGAAATAAGGGTCAACTGTCAAGTATGGGTATAAAAGGGTTAGGAATAGGATCCAAAATTGAAAATGTTGGCAAAAACTATAAACAAACGAATTGTTCAGATTAGCCCAATTTATTAATTACACATTTATGCTAGTGTAGTTTTTTTAAACAGGCCCTTAAATCACACGTATGGTTCTTCTCTAAATTGTAAGAAGCCACCTCCCGTACTGGTCCGTCAGCGCCCAACTTTCACATTCATACCTAACAAGTGACCTGATCAACACTTTGTAAAGCTTCAGGTTCAAGGCACTTGATAGGTGTTTAGATTTTAGCAGCGGCCTTAGATGATACAAAGCACGACTTACTGCTGACTTACTGCTGAAAGTGATAATTGTTTGTGCAACAATTCACAATAATTCATATTCAAAAGGGATTATAATTTGCCAATCGGCAATTATCATAGTATGATAAAGAAACAGATAATGGAGATCTATTCATGGTATATGTATAACTGATCCCAATTTGGATTACTTTTGCGAAGTAATCAACTATAGATATTTTGGTTTTGACCAGTTTATAAAAGGTTTTTATTAATTATTAACAAAATTAGTTAAATTAACTAGGTATAATAAAAATAACACATTGCTTTAAAAGCGCACATACATATATAGTATTTTTGATTTTCAAAATCAAATATTCAAACTTTCAAATAAATGTTTTTTGAACAAAAGTGACAAAAAAAAATCAAAGTGATAAGTGCAAGGTTGCTAAGTATGATGAAAAGTAATCTGTTTTTTACTGTAATAATTATTACTTGTTCAGCCTACAGTATATAGGTCTGTTCCAGTGAATCTGAACTAATGGATAGTGAATTCGAATTGGACCTTACTCCACCCATTATAAAAGAATCTGCCAATATTACATGTTCCAATTCAAAACTGAAAATATCCAAAGAAAACTACACAACTGTGTATAATTTATTAATCGATTGGCGTAAAATCCAAAAAAACGACATCATTTTCCGAGAATTCATTTGTTTTTTTAATATGTAATGTAAACATTTGACCTTGAGTAACATTGAAGTTACATTTAAATTGTCATCTGTTATCTTTTATCACATTAATTCTACCTACCCAGCACTTTTTAAAATTTGCCACACAACAAAATACATAAATAATAATTTTGATATTTACAAGACTTAACAAAAAAATAAAAGCTCCAAGGCTGATAGTCGATCCAAATCTCACGACATTTATTCTTCTTAAATTAAATTAAATTCTTTTTAATTTTATTTATTAATTTGAAATCCATTTACGGCACGCACGGTACATCTTGATTAATTTGAATTTAATATTAAATATTACGACTAAATCAAATCCCCAGACGACACTTTTTATACAGAAGGCGATATATTATATTTTAATATATGTATGTATGTAGATATCTCGAGCGTTTTTCATCAAAAATTGCTTGTATCGTTTACGTTGGTAATTTGCTAAAATAATTTTTAACTATGAACGTTCATTTTTCGAATGTGTATGGAACAGGTAAGCGGAATAATGCACGAGCGGAAAGACAAATCGCGATGTATTTCCATCCTGGAAATCTATTTCGGCGACAAATTTAAAATAACGAAAAACGAAAGTTTCTCGATTACAATACTTACCAATTAATAACTTTTTTATTAGCGGGAAAAGTAAAAAGACAGCTATGTAAATTAGAGAAAACCGTATATCTGTGTTCCCCTACACAGATCTACAGTTTTCGATATTTGCATAAATACGATAAACGAAAAAAGCAGCTAAAATAAAAATAAAAATGCTTTACCCAACTTTTAAAAAAAAATATATAATACGAATGCTCTACAGGAAAACAACTAAAATCATTGCGTTGTCATTCATTGTTGTCATTGAATTTATTTAAATTTATTTTCCACGACATTGAAATTTTCAGGTGAAATAGGATAGAACAGTGAGAACAAAAACACAATATACGAGTACATATAACACAAATTTCCATTTATTGTACATAAACATATACGAGTATATACATCTTTGGAAAAAGTGAGTTTTCCCTTTTTACTGCTTTATTCTTAGTACACACATACATACGTACAAATAAACTTTTCCGCGTTGTTTTTATTTTTTGTTTTACCGTTACAAAGTAAAATCGTGATTGAATACGATGAAGTTAGAGAATGATTTTCTTTCGTTGCTTATTTTTTCATTTTGTCTTTTTGTATTTTATGGTGCGTGTATATTCGGTAATGGAATAAATTTTCATAATTTTAATTCATTTTATTCGTTTTGTGTTCTGCTTACATCTAAATTGACTTTAAAATTATTAATAAAATTTCTTTTGTTTCATTCAATGAAAAAAAAAAAGTGAAAAGAAAATTGATTTTAAAATATTGATTTTTTCTTCAACATTTTTAAGTAGATATTCATCAGGTATGGGAGTTCAAATCGTGCAAATATTCTATTGAATGCTGTAGAGAATATAATTTTTTTAAAGAAAACTAGTGTGCTGGAAAATGATAGAATCTGGAATACAAAAAAGAATGCATTCAATAATGTGTTTAAATAGAGAGCAACTATATCACATGTGTGAACGTGTGAACTAATTTATTAGCTGAAATGTGCAGTGCGTCAAGCTAGCGAGCTAAACTAAACTATAGTAAAATATGTTTTCTCGCTCAGTTTAGTTGAAATGTACAACGGGCCTTAACCTAACAATAACTTATAAAGCTTAGCTTGAACTAAAATATAAAATTAGTGAAAAAAACACACCACACATAGATAAAATTGAAAATTATCAAAAAAAATCATTTAAATAATACGTTTAGGGGCCCTTAGAAAATTCGGACCAATGTTGTTGGACCAATTAAATTTAATTACTCTTACTAGTAATCTTGGTTGTGACACGAAGAGGATATAGAACGTTTCCTATCATTGAAGCGCCCAGTTGTTTTCTTCTATTGTGGCAATTTGATAATTATGGCACCTTTCGAGGTAAGGTGGTAGACCGCTAATATTATCTTAGTATGGTAAGCTTCTGTCATAATTCCATCCATCTTTCCGGGCGATGTATAGTAAATATTTCTTTTGTACTCTTTCAATGCGACTAATATGCATTTCTGGATTGGGAAACCACACAGAAACAGCGAATTCTAGTTGGGAGCGGTCATAGCCAAAATAAAGATTAAATAGACGTTTTATGTCGGTTAGCTCCCATGACCAATGTTTAATCAACCCTAACATACAGTTGGCTTTGGCGATGAATCGCGAATTTCATTAGTTCTATGAAGAATTGTGCTGTTAATATGATATTCAAACTGTAATGGTTTCTTTTTTCTAAAGAAAGAGATACTTTTACATTTATTTGCTTTATTTATTTATTGGCTTTGCACCACCTACCAACTCTGTTATTAAATCATCTTGCAGTTCAGATGCATCGTCAAGATTTCTGATAACTTTGAATATTTTTATATCGTCGGCATATATTAAAACAACAGAGTTTTAGATAACCCTGGTTACGTCGATGATGAAGATATTCAAAATCCATGGTCCTATAGATGAGAGCCTTGTGGTATCCCGGTATGTGCTATAATGGTACTTGATTTTTCACCACCAATTTCAATATATTGTTGTCTGTTGCATAAGTAAAATGATATCCATTTGACATCCATTTATCCATTAAAAGAGCAGATATAGTGGTTCAACTAGTTCGGGTTCTAAAATTGCTGATGGTATTTTATCAGAACCAAATCCATCACCAAACGAATTATTCGCTTGAAGTATATCTACCATTGTGATAAAAGGTATATGTATATCCAGATTAGATTATATACCTAAGCCACTTGTCAAGGTTGAATTGTTTTTGTGGTAAACGGATTGAAAAAATGCAGCAAACATGTTAACGATACACTACTATTCACTTAAGTGTTTATTATTGTAATACATTATGGCGGGATAGCCTTTTGTCTGGCGTTTTGAATTAAAAAAATGTCAAATATACTTTCGATCGTTCTTGTAGTGTTGCGAGATACGTTCTGTATTTTAGTTCAAAGTACTCCTCGTATAAGATCGTATCGCTAATGTTCATTCGTGCTTTATTCTTCTTATTTTTCAGGTTGATAAGAACGTGGTCATACCACGGTGGATGATTGATTTTGGATACCCTGGACAAAGGAACATAATTCTCGAACGCTTGGGTAATCAGCTGATAAAAAATTTCTATGTTCACGTCTAGGTCATGTTTAGATAGTTCATCCTGCCAGATGATATTATTGAGTGAGTTTTTCAATTCTGGTAGGTTAGCTTTCTTGAAACTAAAGGCGGTTTCACGTCTGTATGATCTATACATTGTGAGAGTACTGCCGAGTTCCAAGATATTTCCATTGCTTTATGATGGTCGTCATTTATCAATAAAATATATTTAAGAATCAGATTTTACAACGAAAGGAATATTACAGTTGATTTCGGGATCAAAACACCAGGAAGTGTTGCAATAAGGAATATATCACGTGGATTATTAAGGTTGATTAGTTCGTCTATGGTATCACAGAAAGTGATATATTTTTCCTGAGTGGAATGAGGAGGGATATGTAAGCTGACACTATAGTGATGTTTGTTTTAGACAAGCACAATCTAACATATACACACCCCAATGATAATTGTGAAACCATAGCAATTTGATTCGGGACCGATGCTTTGACTGCAATAAGAACTCCTCCTCCTGAAGTTTTAGTGCTAGTATATATGGATCTGTGACATCTATATACAATGTAATCGTCGAGGAAAAATTTTGTGCTTAGGATGTTGCTATTAAATGATGTTTCACAGATGATATATACGCGTCAAAATTGGTTTTTTCAATAAAATTGAAAATTTTGGCAGCTTTAGATGACATCCTGTTAACGTTCATCCTGTTAATTAGTTACATTGTTATTTTTAGTGATGGAATGAATATGAATTGCTGACGGGTTGGTTAAGAAAAGGTTTTGGCTGCAGTACAAATATTCCGAAAATTTTGACGACGTGTTCTCCATACAAATTATTTGACCAGAAGTCCAAGTGGTCACATTTTGGAATATAGAATATTGCTGATTTCTTCGTCCGACACACTAATTCGAAATGAGGTTTGATTGTATTTTAGGCCGTTTTCTCAGTTAGGAGGCGTTTCAACACAGGCTGCTCCATCCAATTTCATTCTCGATTTGAAAAAATTTTCGAAATGGTGTTTCGATGTGGTTTCTGCGATCCTGCTCACAAAGAGCCATCGTCTCGGAGCAACTACTTTGATGTCAAGTGATACGGATTTGTTCAAGTTTTCCGTAGTTTTCAAGTTATCTTCTTTAGTTAACACCAGGAGGCTATCGGAACATGTGGTATTAAATTTGTTGTTACATCCACTTGCGCGTCAGGTATTGATATCTCTTTCATCTTTGATACCTGATACCGTAACCTCATCAACCATGGTTGATTTATTAGATGATTTGCAACTAACTTCCGGCGGTTGAGAATGGGCAACAGTTTTTGATTGCTCGGTCTGTGGTGTGGATAATGCTACATCAGGTGGTTGAAAATCAGGAACAGCTGTTGATAGCCCTACTTGGGATAACTTAATTGTTGGCGATGCTGCAGCTGTTGAAATTGGTTTTGTTACTGGTGGTGTTTTAGTTTGTAGCAGTTTTAGTCAACTTGAACTTTGGATTGTGATCGTGTAACTCTATGATCCACCATTACTTTAGGAGTTTTGGTCAATGCCTGTATTCCATCATTCAATGACTCGTTAGATTTAATTATTGTGTTAACTGCGGTATCTAATTTAGAGTGCCATTGATTCATATTGATCTTACATGCAGGTCAGAACCAACTTAGCCCAGGTAATCGATCAAATATGTGTTTCATAGCGCTCTTAACATCTTTAGGAAATTTATTAATTATTTTTTGTGACGTAGCGCAAGTGTAGCTAATGACTTTATCTGGTTAGAAACCACTCATCCACCATGAGAACAGCGCACTCAAGAGACTTTTTTTCCACCGACATATTAACAGAAAATAGCACACCGTATTACACAATTAAATTTCCAATTTTTTGTTAGTATAGCACACAATTATCGATACTGTTTTATTTGTTTATTTATTACTGCTACAAATGAACTTTAATTTTTAAAACTGGCACAGCACTACTATATTCAGGTACAATTTATTAGAACGGACAAAACTAAATAAAATAAAATAAAAAAACAATTTTTAAAATATTGTTGAGATTAACATTAAACAAAACAAGTCCAATTTGAACGACTGTTGAGTTTTGAATTTCAAGATAGTTCATCCTGCCAGATTATGTTATTGAAATAGTTCTTTAACTCAGTTACTTTAGCTTTCTTGAAATTGAAGCGATTTTGAACGTCAGTGATTGGTAAACATGGCAAGGTTTCAACTATGTTCAATGAAATTTCCATTACTTTGTGGGGGTGGGCATTTCTAACGAATGGAATCATTGAATCAGTCGAAGAGCTACTGCCTTGATTTCATAGAATGAAGACTACGTTGGTTATTACAATGGATCCTTACTTACTGCAAGCAATGTTACTGCTATGATAGTTCTGTAACATTTGGTAACATTGGGTAACATTTTAATTGCTGCATTTGCTTGTGTGATAGCTGGTATTGTTTGAGAAAATACCGCGAATGCAAAAATCGAACTTTGAAAGCTGTAATTCTAGATATGGTGTTAGGGTTTTGATAAATTTTAGTGCCGCAAATGAACATTCGTTGTCATTGTGGATTTTTATCCTGCTTATTCTTGATACGTAATTAGAAATTATGGGCAATTTCTAAGCTTATATATTACTCGTGATTGACAATCGGATCCCAAAAATTCGTAACTGGATACTATTAATACAAAGAAGTTTGAGATAAAAAATTAAACCAACCATTCTTAAATTTTCATAATTTTTATTAAAATAAAATTAAAATGAAAAAGTGCATATATGTACATCTGTACAAATATGTAATTTTAATTACTTAAACTATTAGTCAAATAATTAAACTATTAGTTAATTTAGATCATTAAATTGTCACAGTTTCATTGAATAACCAAATTTAACTCTGTCTGGATATTTAGGTTCCAATTTAATGGAAATTATAAGTAAACCCTATAAAATAATAATGTGTTTAAAGGCCATTACTGGCCCATTACTGCGTCAACAATCTGGCTCCAACGGTTACGATCCTGGGCTTGGTCTTTATACTGGCCTAGACAACCTGAGAAAGCCAAGTCATTCTCTACATCGTGGAGCCATAGTAGCCTGAACGACCTTTGCGCCTTCTTTGGCTACGGTGGCTCTCCTTTTAGAGATTTCTCCACAATTCGTTCCGGATCAGCAGGCAGAACGTGACCGAGCCAGCATACTCGCTGAGATCTTATTTCATGCACAATATCGGGGATCTTCATCAGATCTTTAATTTCGATATTGTACAGAGCTCGGTATGCTCTTCTCTCAAATCGAAAGGAGCCATCTCTCGCACTCATCAGTCGCGCCCAACTTTAACATTCCAACATAACAACAGGCCTGATCAACGCTTTGTAAAGCTTCAGCTTCACGGAATTTGATAGGTGTTTAGATTTTAGCAGTGGCCGTAGAGGACGCCAGCTGTCAGTCGCACTTTAATATCCCCACCCACACTGTTATCGTGAGTGATAAGAGAGCCCAACTATTTTAACCTATTCACTCCTTCAAACGTGTAGTGGTCACTACTAAAATCTGGTGTGCCATTGTCCCTATAACCTGCGAAATATGTATTCCGTTTTGGACTCATTGATCTGGAGTCCAACAGAAGCTGAAAACTCTACAAGCGTAATGAGTATTTCCTTCATTCCGTTGCTATTCCGTACAGTCACGCGTATGTCATCTGCATATGCAAGCACCTGATTGGATTGGCGATATAAGATGTTGCACTGAGGGTGTTTTCGTTTTACGAAAGATGTACTCCAACATGAGATTGAAGAATATCGGGGACAGAGCATCTCCCTGCCGAACACCCGAGCTAACTGCAAAAATTCTTGAAACCCTGTTCTCAACTTTAACACATCTTTGAGACTGTGTCACCACCGTTCTACACAATCGTACCATTTTTGTTGACATACCTAGATATTCCAGCGCAGACCACAAACTCTCTCGATTGATAGTCATAGGCCTGCTGGAAATCCAGGAATACCTGATGTACGAGGATGGATGTCTCGAAATATTTAGATAAAATCATCCACAGCGAAAAGACCTGATCAGTGACTGATCGATTCGGACGAAATCCTCCTTGATATTCATCAACCAGGCTGGCCTTCCACCATTCTCGCTTCTTCCGTCTACAAATCCGCTTAGCTGCTCTCCCTGTAAGAGTAGCATTGTTTTTCTTCGCGATTGTGAGACGTTGTTGCACTTCACTATGGGCGTTATTTTGTTGCTCAACTGAAAGACGATACTCGTCACCAAACCTTAAATAATAGTATTAAAAACTGCAGATTCGAGGTTGGCTCCCTTTATGTTTATGTTACGTACCACAAATAAATGGAGTGTTACGGTTTCACTTTTCAAGTAATCTGACACAACCATCTGGTTCAGAATATATATTGACAGTATCGTTTGTTATTTGTTTAAAAATAACCAATATTTGACCATTTGAATTGATTTAAAATTAAATTCTAATAAGTCGGTATAAGATAGGCGTCGAGCGTGGCACGTTAATAGAATTTGGCTTGAAATTCTGATCGGTTCGGCAACATTTTCGAATTTTCCAATTTAAATTTTTGGTATGTAACTTTCTGTGCATATTTGGATGAATTTGACAACTTGAAATTTGAACTTAAATTTATCGTCGTAGAATGACACACTTCAATATTAAAAAATTTGATTTAGAATTTCATTAAAATGTATCTGAGAATTTCCATCCAAATTTGTCTATTTGTCTTTGAAATCCAGTTAAAACTAACTTAGAAGTAGAACAACAATACATTATGGTTTAAAATTTGTTAGTGAAACTGCCTGGAAATTCAGATTACCTTTCAGATTTGAATCAATTTTCATTTAAAATATCTGTTATAGAATTGTAAAATTCATCAATATGGTTCTACATCTTTTTTTATTATTTCTTCATGATTGTCAAGTGAATTGTATAGGTGTTGTAATTGGATTAATATATGTCACCTCTTAGTTAATGGGTATTTTTAACTGATGTAATTGCAATTTGAGGGTTGCAGCCATAAAACAACGATAAAATAACTTGCATATAAAACAATAAATAACTATTTTATGTTTACGATGTGGAAATACTTAAATCAAATATTAATTTAAAAGTTTAGTTGTGTTTAACATTAAAACTAATAAAAAAAAATACCATTAAAAAAACTTCCTCCTTATTAGAATGGAGCTTAAGAAAACTTCTTTTTATATTCACAAAAAATTAAATTAATTATGTGAAATTAACTTTCAACACCTAATTCCAAGTAAAAATATCTGTTATGTTAACGATTTTAATTTTTTGTCGAAAACTAATTTTTATTTTTATATTAAATTAGAGAAAATGTCATCCAACCAACAATTCCAGATTCCAGTAGAAGGAAAGCACAGTAGTTAAATTTGTTTTTAAAACAAACATTAAAAAAATTCAATTAATAATTGTGACACAATCAAAAAGTTTTATGCCAAAAACATTTTTAAAAAATGTTGTGTTTATAGTTTTTGATAACAGAAAATATTCGAAAAGATTATATAACAAATGATAACAACAATATTTACTGCCGAGAATTTTTAGAAAATTAACTTTCAATTAAGCAAAATCGATTTTCTCGTACATGAGCGGAAAGGGCATTTGGTTTTCCTCGGTTTGTTGTTTTTTTTACTGTTACTATATTTTTGTGTCATTTTATATCGAACACCAACAAAAAATAAAAGTTTTTTAAATTATTATTTCAGAGTTTAATTTTCTTGTTTTACAAATGAAAAAAAAACAGTTTGCTTTCTATTTTTCAAAGCAAAATATATTTTAAAAACTTTTCTTTTTCAAAATATTATTTTCAATTAAAGTTTTTTGTACAAATTCACATAACGCATAGTGCTGGTGGTAGAACTGAATACATATACATATACATATATATTATTAGTAAAATCTTGTAAATTATAAAAGTTAAAATATTTTGTGGAAAAAAACCTTTCGCGGTTTGTATGATTGAAAAAGGTTAAACATCATGATGTAATTATTGGTTTGGGTAAACATTTTTACTGGAGTGATTTAGGAAACAATTTTTAATGGACTTTTAAAACAGTGTTATTTTTGTTGTTTTTGACCTTTTTAAATATCTGTTATATATGTGCTATGTACATACCAGGAAATATTACGCAACTGTTACGATTCCGTCCATTATAAGTTAAGAATTTTGTTTAGTTTAATTATGGCGTTGTTTATTTTAGAACCGCTTTCAGAGAATTGAAAATTCCAATCATCGTAGAAATTTATTTTCAAATTAAATATTTTGCAAAATCCCACATAGCGATTGTGTAATAAAAGACCAAAAATAATTCTGTCGAAATTGTAACATGATTTCGGACATTCATTATATCTTATACAGGTACATTGTATATACCTGTACTTGAAAATCATAAAATTAAAGCATTCAATGGGTATTTTAATATTGGCCATTAATTATTATTAAGTTTGTACGTACATAGGACGTGAAATATGATCTGTATTTAAAAGGTCAATTACATTAATTTCCTGTTTTAATTTAAACATCATTTATTTTGAAAATTAAAAATTTTCTCAGTTAATAACAAATAGTGTAACCCAATCACACGCATTTTTTCAAAGGGGAAGCTTTAAGCAAACAAATCGTACACGCCGTTTCTTTTTTAACCTCTGTTATGTCAATTTTTTATACATTAAATGTTCACTCAATAAGAGGCCAATAATGGCCTTTATATAAACTGGTAACTGATACAATAATAATAACATAAACTAAAATCATTTCTGAGATGGCCAAAACACAGATTTGAACTAATAAACACCCGTCCCATTTCCAATTCCATTCGCTTGTCCAAATAAAATACAACTTATATTGAATTGGAATCATTGGGATCATTCAGATGTTGACGTTGGAAATTTACTACTGACTATTGGCAATATATTAAGTAACTAGAACCTGCTGAATTCTGATACAAAGAATAATTACATGAAAATGCGATTCGCAAGGCTGGATGATAGTATGCTCCAAAGAGACCCGGACCCCAGGGCCCGGATATCAAACAGATTTTAATATAAAATTTGATGAAAAGTTATTTACACAAAATCAAAGAAATAAGCATCGAAGTACATAAATCGAATTATCTGTCCAGTTTTCAATGATTTTACATATTTGTATATACAAAACGAGCATTTACCTCTGGTACATACATGGTTATCATAAAGATGTACATAAATACGTACTTATGATTTGGACGTGGTTGGTTTTGTGGCATGAGAAGTTATAAAAAATGTTGCTTTTGTAAATTTTGACATCTTATCACATTATGAAAGAAAGTTTTTAAATCTCTTAATTAAATTTTATTAATTTCGGAAGTTATTTTCAGTAATTTTCTGAATATCATTCGAATGATAAAAAATTGAAATAAAATTTTGGGGAATTAACCAATTATTGAAGTCACCAATTATTTAAAAAAAAAATCCGAATTAATACTGTCACGTGCCTAAAACTCGATAAATTTTCAAAAATTCATCAAAATTTATTTTAGAACTTCTTAGAGTAACTTAACTACGGATTTTGGAGTACTTTTCAAATTCGAATTATGCAGAATTCATGTCTCGAACATCATTCATATCAGTAGATAATAGTATGGAACTATATAAAGTGCCAATTAATCGAAGCGTGTGTCCTTCATTTTGCTGGTAATGGCGTAAGGCTAAAAAGCAAAAATGCAAGGTGCGAAAGACTTGAAGGAGCCGTGAACCTTAGAACAAGTAGAATACCAATTCAAGAAAAAAATTTGTTACGAGGCCCTTTATTTAATACTGGACCCAGGGCCCAAGGTAACCATAATCCAGCACTGGCGATAGTCTTCAAAATATCGATTGTTTTTAAGAAACGAATACTTTCAAAGTGACATAAATTTCTTTATTATAAATTTAAAGAAATCCAGTTAGCTCCGTGCAATGATACTAAGCTGACAATCTATTACTTTTTTCCTGTTAAAAAATTCAAATAAGAGAAAAAAAATTCTTATTGGAAAATTTATTATTATTTTATTATTAAAGCTATATATGTACCTCAAAAATATAATCTAAATAAACCAATACTACGAAACAAAATATGCTGCGCAAGATATTGTTTGATTCGGAGAAGGAAACCTACCAAAAAATAAGCAATGGCCATAGTTGGCCAATTAAAATTTGACATCGAAAATGAACATCAAATTTTTTCTTGCATTCTTATTGATCAGGTAATTTAGTGATTCGTTTAATGTACTAGCCAGAGATTAGTCAACATCTCAGGGACCGAAAATTTAAGTCTGAATAAACAAACAATATCATAACAAAAAATTTACTCGATTTTAAACAATTTATTCAATTGGAGAGAGAGATTGAAAAAAATATTTGTACCACTGTATATATTGGGTGTTAAAAAAATGCAATGCCTTTTCCTCGTATACGGTGCTAGGAGAGATATAGTAGAAAAATACTTATTGAAAATTGATTAGTGTCCTAGTATGCCATCTAGTGGGGTGTTGAAATCCATTTGTTTACTTGATATACACTAAACTTATTTGATATACACTAAAATGGCTTTTATTGGCCGTCTAAAATGTGTTGGTGATGTGTTTGTGTGTAACGTATCTTCTTGCTTACAAAACATGGTTCTTCCTAAAATAAACCATTTAAAACACAAAATGCCAAATGAATTTTCTACACATTTCCTAGCTCTGCTTAATCGATTCTTTTTTCATCGATTATCCTAGCTAATGTCTTTTTCGTGTGGTGCTTGATAATGTCTTTCTCGTGTAGGTCTTCCCTAAAGTAATTTAGGAGAATTCGCCATGTAAGCATTTTGCATTCAAAAAGAAACTCCGTGTAGCCTTGAGGAATAGTTTTCAGGAAACGCTAATAAATCTTTCCCAAATTTAAAACTTTAATAGAATAAAACCAAAATCGCAAAGAGGCAAAAAGACAATAACTAACCAACAATGTTTATGTTTATAGATTTCTCCTTGACTTGCTAGCGGTTTTATTTGCCACTCCAAAATTGTGATAGTAATCTTTTCATTTATAAAAAAAATCGAAATAATATTATTTTATATTCCAATTTGCATCCACAGCATATTTTGGGGGATGATCAAAACCGTCATATAGATCAGATGTGCATTTTTGATCTTCAATATAAAATAATTTATTTTAATTGTGATAGACGATTAAAACCAGTGTGGTTGGTGTTGATATAAAGGTGAAGTATTGTAGTATAAAATGTTAAATAAAATATATAAATATATCGTGGAAATAACAACAAAATAAGTAAAATATATGAGGGGAAGAAACAACAACAACAACAACTAAATATACATGCAGAATGCATACAAAATTGCGTATAACAGCAGAGACGCAAACCATCATATTCACCACCATATTTTATATTTTATTGAGCGAAAAATATATGGGCTGCAATACCAACCCAGGTAAATGTAAAATGAAGGGAAATGGTAAAGAAGACGAATTAGAATACGTCAAACGAAATTGAGTTAGGTTAGATCTTAATTCATTAGATGATCCGTATGAACTAATTTTTTCCAGCTGCAGCTGATGTATCACGGCATTGAAAAGGAAATTACCATCGCCGCGTATCGGATGACTTCCATTAGAATTACCTAATAGCTTTATCTAACACAATAATTAAATTAATTTATCTATATTTAATTTAAACTTGAACTTATATATCACTCTTCTAACAAACGCTTTGTAGTTTTTTTTAAATCACATAAAAGCAACAACAAAACTAATGTAAAAAATTTAACGAGGAATAATTTCAACTAAGAGATAACTAAAAGATGAGAGACATCTGTTGGGGATGATCGCCAACTATTGACGCCAACAGTAGCTTTACTGTTAAAGTTTGGTCTAGTGGTAGTTAATTGTTAGTTGTATGGTAGGGAAGAAGAAAGTGGGTTGGCTGAATAGGTATGAAGTACAAATGACTTCTAGTAAGACGGGGGGGATTGCTGCAGATTTGAGTATCAAAATATATCAGTTTATCGTAGATAGTTTATATTAACTAGATGGCACTTCTGGCAAATAAACGCTATGTTACCATTGTTATATTTACATCATACATTTATCGTAAAAATGCGAAGCGATAATTTGACGTTTCATGATTTTCATAGTGTAATATGTTGAATCAATGATGAAATTAAAATGTCTGAATTCAAATTTTCTAAAAAAAAAAAAATTGTTCAAATTTTAAATTCATACAGGCGTATTAGGCAGTAAAATCCGCGAAGAAAAATTAATGCAACAATAATATTTTAAAATAAATTGTTCTTTCTTTAATTGCCGTTAGCATACCACTGATGATTATTGCCCCGGCTAAATTATCTACTCATAACTTCACTTGCTAGTTTTTCATGTGTAGTTAGAAAGGATTGCTCAATTTGACCGAATATTAATTTTTTTTAAATAAAAGATATGATCTCAAAATATTTGAAAAATACTTTTTGAGCTGATGAATTTACAATGGTTAAACGAAAGAGCAGATTTCTTTTGTGATATAACACAGCACTTTAACAAGCTTAATAAGAAGCCGCAAAGACGTGAACAAATTGCATTAACTATGTATGAAAACATTAAATCGTTTGTTTTAAAATTGGATAAATTTATAAATGATTTGAATATAAAAACTTTGAAATCCACGTTTGCTTAAACAATTAAAACTGCTGCAAATTTAGGGAATAGTATTGAGGTTAACAAGAATATAATCAATAAGTCAGTAACCATGTATCAATTATTGAAGAATTCAAATAATCTTTTAAAAACAAATTTAATCAATTTAACTACGAGTAGTTTACAATTATCATGTATTCTCATAAAATTTAATTTTAAAATTTGGAATTAGAGTTCTTTAATTGTTTGGACATTAAGAACATAGAAATAGAATTAGTAAAATTTTAAAATAGTTGTTCATGGAGAAACAAATTTGAAGGTTTGATTGAAAAAAAAACAATTAAATAATTTCCAATTTTAGCAAATACTAAGTTCGGACCGTTTTATTTCTGAGAGCAACTATTTTCAACAATGAATTATATAAAGTTTTCGGAAATACATTGACTCGGAAAAGAGATGTGTGGTGCATGTGTGAGTTTAAGGACAGCAGTTTATAAACCAGATATACAAAAATTATCAACTCAAAACTATCCGCCAATTTCAGATAAGTTTTAATTTTATTTAATTTTTATTATATGTGTTTACTGAAGATTTTGTAATTTTTGTTTTCTAAATTTTATAATATCATAAATTAATATTGACCAACCAGCAAAACAGATTCGCCATCATTGGTACATTTCATGTACCGCTTTGTTGTGATTGTCAAATAAAATATTGCTATTGTATAAATTTATATTAAATTGAAACTATTTTATGTCAACATGATATTTAGGTTATGTTTTCTTTTCATTCATTTTGTGTGTTCTAGTTGTCTATATAGCAAGGACTAGCGGAACTAGCGGTTGGTCAACCCGAAAGCAACCATTATGTATTTATTTTTGTTTGTCGACCAAATGAAACAGTTTAAAACAGAGTAAATCATTTTGCTTTAGTGAATATCGATTTTTGCACATACTTACAAAAAAATTTTGTGAGCAAAAAATATTTATTTTTATCTGCTTAATTTTTTTTAAACTGCCAATGGCTCTATCTTGAATCTTTCTTTACATGAAACTAACAAGAAGTGTGCAAAGCTTACAATCTAAAAACGATATTATCTAAGTCTATGTTAAATACTTGTTATTAGTATCCATGACTAATTTAAATATTTGTTAGCTGAAATATGAAGTTAAATTAAATTTATCAATATCCATATCCGTCTATATTTCGGTTGCCTTTCTACTTCATTTGTGAGTTTCCAGTTTCGAAAGGTACTTCAAACTGTGTGCTTGTTTATTCTTAGAAATATCTTTGACCATTTTAATCATTCCCTATGGATGTTGCAATTTCGGATATACCACGGACCATTTGTAATACAGCGAAGTATTTTTGATTGCGTTCGTTGTAAAAGATCTATATTTGATGCGTTTGTCTGCCCCATACCTGAATTCCATATGTCCATTTCGCATAGTAGAACCTTGCGTTCTAGGGAAAGTTTTGATTTTTTTCCAATCAGCCAGTACATATTTGAGAATTTTATTTTTATTTGGTTGCGCTTTGTTTTAATGTGTTTTCTCCATGTCAATCTTCTATCAAGATCTTGCGATTCTCTTGATGCACTTGGAGGATTTGTGTGTGAAAATATGATAGCTGGGTTATCTGCAAATGTTGGTGTGACAACCTTATCAGTTGTTGGTAGATCGGCAGTATACAACAAATGCGATACTGGCCCCAGTACGCTGCCTTGTGGAACTCCAGCGTTTATGTCATTTAGTTCAGTTGTCGCTGAATTGTGTATAACCTGGCATTTTCTTTGAAACAAGTAGCTCTCAAGAGTGCATGGAATTTTTTTGGTGCTTGTTTTAATTTTATATATAAGTCCCTCATGGCATACTTTGCCGAAAGTTTGCGCACTGTCTAGAAAAACTGCCGAACAATATTTCTTCTCTTCTAATGCAGATTAAACTGTGTTAATCTGCTTTACAGTACCACGTTGGTCGCGAAACCCAAATTGGTGGTCTGGTATAATCTGTCCTTCAGATAATATTGGTTTTAATTTTTGTAATATCATTTTTTCAAATAGTTTAGAAATCATCGGAAGTATACTTGTTGGCCTGTACGATGCGACTTGTGTTTCATCTTTTCCTAGTTTTGGAATCATTGTAATTAGCGATATTTTCCAATTTTTAGGAACCTACATCTCATAATCGCATTGAAGATAAAAGTTTTTAGTTTTATGAATTTATCAGGTAATTCTCTGATCATTTTTCCGGTTAGAAAATCGTGTCCTGAGGTTTTCTTTGGGTTTATACAATTTTTATGGTATTTTTAACTTTTTCCCACTTAAATTTTAAAGGAATTGGTGTCGAAGGCTCCTCCGTAAACTTTGGTGTTTCACTGTTGTTAGTTTTATCGTTTTCTACGTCACTTCTGGCCCAACGTCCACCTGGTTGCCTAATGGGTGGATTCGATAATGTTGACCACTTTAGCCTTCCATAGTGAATAGTCTATTCTCTCGGTCGCCGAGAGTTCAGTAAGGTAACTCTGGATTCCTGAGTCTTCTTCTATTCTCAATGCTCGCTTAAGGTCTATAATAGCCCTATTCAATTTTCATTTTAGCAATGGAGATTTTTGCTGCTGCCATAGCCACCGTATTGTCTGTTTTTCTTGGATTAACTACAGTATATTAGGTGAAGCCTTATTAACTTTTTCGAGTTGTTAATAACAGGGGTGGTCTCTTCAGCTGCTATCCCCAATATATGTGTTAAATCATTCGCCGCCGCATCAACATCTTCCAGGGTGCAAAGTTGGATATCCAATTGGCAGTTTTGTTCAATTATATTTCTATACAGGGCCCATTTAGTTAATTTATTTGTTAGACGTTGAGGTGGTTCTGCTTTTAAAGATCTGGTACTTAGAGTTATTATTATTGGTGAGTGATCGGATGATAAGACATAGCAATGTTATGACCAGTATGTTGGGTGACCAGAAGATAAATAATCTAGATTTTTTCGGTTCATTGCTTCATATTGTTGCTTTCCTTTAAGTGTTGTTAATCTCGAACCCCATTGCAGATGTATAGCATTGTAGTCGCCCCAAATTTAATACACAGCTGATTAAAATAATCGATAAATTGATGATTTTTCATTGCGTGTCGGTGGACAGTAAACCGCCGATATTACAAAATTTCCAGACCATTCCTCTAGGCAGATATTAGTTGCTTGGATGTGATCTATATCATATTTGTTGAGTTCATAAAGATTTATTCTTCGTTTGGTGCTCTTCCATTTCCGGAATATCCGTTGATTTTAAAAAATATAATTTTTGTAAAGTGAGTTTCTGATATTAGCATGATGTCTATATTTTGATCAATAAGAAAGGTTTGGACCTCAGTGTGTTCATATTTTGCATCATCATGCGTCTTTCCATCATCATCATTAAACTTTGAATAATTAATTCTTCTTCGTAGAAATGAACTTTCGTTTTTGAGGTGGTACCTTTTAGGATGTTGGCATAGGAAACTCCTTGTTGTGGAATACTACTTGTAACATTCTCCAGGTCATTTTGTGTGTTTAAGTGTGCATTTGCTTGTTGGGCAATTGTACTTCTTCGTCATGTTTTTTTGATTGTAACGTGACTTAAGCATTCGTTGCTCAAATCGCAACTTTGGATTGGTCTTACCAATCCCACCATTATTATTATTATCGCATTTTTTGGAATCCTGAAGTTCGCTACAAATTACGCAAACTTCACTCAACGTGTAATAAGCTTTTGTGTGCCCGTATTCTTGGCACTTGATGCATTGTACTGGTCCGGTTTGCTTTTTGGGCTCCTCTAAAGTGATTTTGCGATGCAGTAAATATGTCAAGTTATATATACTGTGGTTTCCTTTGTTTTTCTCATATGGCTCTAAATATATGCGAAACATCGGTTGGGGAACCTTCTCCCGATTTAAAATGTTTGCAATAGATTTGGCATGGAATGTTTGCGCGGCTAGAGTAGCATGAATGTCGGGTCACCTCTAGGGTGCGCTCCATTCCTTTTAAACAACAGTCATCCCCTTTTGACTTTTCAGCTGGTAAGTGAAATATCGCTTTCCAGTTTGATCGAAATGGCTTACAAGTGCTCTGAAACCATCAATTTCCAAATGCTGGATTTTTGTTCTTTGATATTGCCTCAATTAAGCGGGGCAATATAAAATTTTGAGTCAGTTATAACTTGTCGACTATATATTGACGAGTTCATTATTTGACGCCTCTCTTAAATAAAGTGGTGGCGGCTTTTCGGTCTTTTTAGCTGTTGTACCATCGGTGTCATCCATCTCCAAGCTAGAAAATCTATTGCAGAGAGGTATTTGATCAGCACTATGTTCTAATCTATACGTTTTCGTTTTCCTACCTAATTGCGCTGATTTCGAACTTCTTTTTCGTTTGGACTGAACAGTTATATTATATATTTGTCCATTCCGGTTTACACAAAATTTTCTTTATTTAAGTAACCTATCTCACTAATTAAATTAATATCGTAAGTGAGAATCACATTCCAGTCTGCGTGTTGCATTGACCAACATTTTATCGTGTGATTCTATAATCATTACAGCTCTAGAAGCTATTGCTAATGATTTTGGTTTGTATTTCTTCAATATTGTTCATGATTTGAGGATGTCGATTAGGTTGGTATGGTGATTTGTCTGCATTTAACTATATATAGTGATGCTACCATCTCAGAGAATTTGTTTATTAATCCAGTGGATGTTACGGAAATTTTAGGTATTGTAAATGATCTTAAACCTAGTAATGGGATGGATATGCTTCACATGAGTTCAATCGTGTTTCAAATAAATGTGTCCTATTCTGATAAATTATCGACCCATTTCATTACAGCCTTCAATTTTGAAAATTATGGAGAACGCATTAAAATTCTAAAGTGATTGTCAGTCTGGCTTTAGGACTGGCAAAAATACTGGAGACAGACTGCGCTGATAGAGTTTTGAAATAGGGTTCATTATAATATTAAAAAAATTAATTGGTGCAGTATTTATTGACATAAGAAGAGCATTTGATATGGTTAATCACGGTTGATTTATATAAATTCTATTTTTAGTCTGAATTAGAAAGGTAAAATTATTACTTTCGCTGACTATATGGCTTAAGCTACTATGGACCAAATGTCTCTGAAATTACGTCTCAGATTAATCACGATATGAATTTGTTAAGAACTTGGTTTGATAGTCATTCTATGATTCTAAGGGAGAAAACAAAGATTATGTAGTTTAGAATAGCATAGAATCCATACTTGAGTTATGCTCCAGAGATTATTTATCATACTCAGAATTGAAGATTCGTAAATTGTAGCAGTTTTTGTATTAATAATGAACCTGTTTATAATTTTAAGTATCTCAATGCTAATCTAAATTGGAAACTTCACTTTCTAAAACAAAAAAAGTAAATTAAACTACTCTTTGCGTGCAATGTACTTTCTGCGTCCTTTTTGAACGTCATCAGTGTTATTGAATTATTACCACGCATGTGTGAAATCTAGACTCGGCTACGGACTTCCTTGTTCAGGTATGGGGCTTATATTAACAACCTGGATCCATTATACGTTTTGAATAAGTATATTATGCGTGTTATATTTTTAAACGACGTCTGGATCATGCCTAGTCTATTTTTGTGTCTTCTAAAATATTACCATTCCGACATCTTAATAGTTTTAAAGCCTTGAAGTTATTATATCCAGGAGTGGACACTGTCTGTTAAGGTTGTGAGGTGCATTATCGTTAATTTTTTGTACACCGGCTTTTCGAAAGTATATTTTGGTCCCATCGCTTTAATGTTTTTAATCGTCTTAAACGTCCCACTGCATCATACATTTGGAATTAAACAAGAAGACTAGGCTGATTTTAATTAAAGATTGGTTGCTTGTCATTTTAAATTTTCTAATGTGTATTTGTATATTTATTTATTCATTTTATATAACTTTATTTTCAATAAAAACACGAAACAGGTTATGAGTAATAATAGATAAATAAATTAAAAAAATGTGCACCACGAGCACGAGTTCGATCCTTTAGTCGAATTGCGCTCTATCTCCCGAATGACGCGTTTTATATTGTTTTTGAGGCCTTTTATTGTTATTCTCATAAACCTTATCTTTCACGTAGCCCCATACAAAATAATCCAAAGGTGTTAGGTTCTTGGTGGCCAACTAAAATTACCTATTCGCGAAATTAATCAAATATATTTTTTTTTTAAACAATCAACTTGTAGAAAGATTTAAGCTGCTAATTGTAAGCTGCACGTTGTCTATTTGGTCGCATACGCATATCATCCAATTCTGTAAATTAGGATTCAAACTTTTCGAGAGTATTTCAAATAGTGGTCTTGTTAGGCCGATTATCTCGACCATAGCTAATTATATAAAATCATTCCTCACAGAACGATGATTTAGGTGGTATCACTAAATTTGTTAAATCTGAAGTCGACGCACTTTTTTTCATTTTGCGTAATTATATTTTTTGTTTGGGCTATGTTCAACTTTACCCATTGCGGATGTATTCACTTCATTATTCTGATTCAAAGCTGGTATCGACTGTGTTCGTTGAACAGATATTGTTTTTTGGAGGAACCTAACCTAACCTAACCTAACTATTATTTGTAAAGTATATGCACAGTAATAAAATATAAAAATAATTAAAAAGAACTGACAATGCACTTTTTTTATTTTAATTATATTCCACGCACATTGATTTTACGGCGAAATTGCAAGGCGATAAAAATCATTTTGCTTAATTAATGCAGTCAAAAGTAAGTTCTAATTCAAAAAACAAACCTTAGTTTCAAGATCATTCCAGATTTTCACTAGACGAACACCGTTTCCGGGATAAAAGAGTTATACTTTTTAAGAGCTCATCCTGTATTATACTAATTATGCATAGTAAATTCTCAAATTGCATATTCACAGCTCCAGTCCGAGGTATTATTTTTTTTTTAAATTTAACGTTGTTATAGCTCCCAAGATTTGTTTATTCTAACCTTCATGATTTGCTTGTACATAAGCACGTATGCACTATATGTACGAGACTAAGTTCATTCACAACGAGATTTGTTTATTTATATTTAAATCACTTATATTATAGCGTAATACAAACGATTTTTGTTGTGTTTTTTGAGAAGAAATTGTTTGTGTTCGTTATCTTGGAACGCAGAATTTGTTTTTGTTGGGGATCCAGTATTTTTTCTATTTATTTATAATAATAACTATTATAGTTATGCAATATATAACAAAGGTTTTTTACTTTGTATTCACATATTTTCTAAGAGATTATAATATTTATTCAATAATAATAATAATAATAGCATCATGAGGAAGAGATCCATTATACATATATGATGCTGGTTTATTTTCTGTTCCATTGTGTTGTAGATTGTATTATATGGAATAATTTCATGAATTCAAGAATATCTTTATTAAACAAAGTACCATTTTTGTGTACATAGATTTATATAGTAACAGAATGATATGAATCATCTCATATACATGTGCATAAGAAATTTGATATTTTATTGTTTAGATTTTGTATAATAAATTCTCTTGACAAAATAAATATTTTAGTAAACACTTAATTATGCAAATAAAGAACAGAAAAATTCACCAATTCCCTGTAAACAATCTATACGTATTTTCAGAACAAATAATAAAACTGATGTTCACAATTTAGTAAGTTCTCTGAAATCAATGATCTAAAAGCAAGATTTGGAGCACATACCTTTTCCCATGATAAATTGAATATTTTTAATTTGGCTTACCTGAAACAAAAAAAAAATTAAAAATATTAGTTACAATATTTTAAAAATTGTTATGACGAACAAAATAAAATGTGTACGAATATCTGTTGCTTTGGAAATTTATCAATTCTCAATTATCATTTTCACAAGAAAATTCGTCTCCCACAACTACAAACTACGTATACTATACATATAATGGATTTATTAAAAACCGACTTTTTGTCATAACAAACAAACGAAAATCCTTCGTAACTCATACTTGAGAGTATTATATTTTAGTTTGGAAATGAACTTGAAAGAAGGAGGTGGGATGATCCCTTCTAGAGAAATATTTTAGATTTAATATAATGAACAAAGGAATTTTTAAAATATCTTGTGAAGTTCCTATATCCTATCCTGCCATATAACATAACAAAACTTAATAAAACTTATGGTGTTACAAATATTTTGGTGTAAAACCACAACATCGTATTATATAAATATACTTTTCTATTATATATAGACAATTTGAAAATTTCAAATATTTATTAAGGACGCCACATATTTTACAGGCAGTTGAATGTTTTTGACATTTTATTGATTTTATATAATGGATTTGTGATTGGTGGGTGTTACTTTAAATGTTTTGAATCGTGATAAATTATATATGATGTTATCTGAGTAGGAGATATTTATCGTGTGATTTGCTGGGAAAGAAATAAAATTTTACAAAATTATTAAATTATTTGGTTATGTGCTAGATTCCTCGCGTTCTACAAAAATTAGAACTATTCTCGTTCATTTATAATTAAAAAGTAAAAATTGGCATTATAAATGTTCGGGAGGACATATTCGTTTTTTTTATAGTGGAGGGAGAACCTAACTCCAAGTCACCATTATTATAGTCATGTCATGGATTTTAGAATGATTAAAATTATCGTTTTGATTTGTAAAATTTTTAAATTTTTAAGTTGTTGGGCAGTTCTTTTTCCCAAACGGTACTAAATAGTTTGGTAAGTATTGAAATCTAACATTCAAAATTAAATATTTGTACTATGATAGTTATTTATGATTTAACAGTTTTTCTTACAGGCATACAATGTCAATGCTCTTGAAATCGTGGACTCGAGTTCAAGACTCGTCAGCGCTAATACTTTTTAATTTAATTTCTACTGTAAAATTGGTTCAACACAGCCTCTGTTGAAATCTACATTCAATTTCTGCAAGTATAAGAGCCATCTCTTGTAATGAAAATATACGGTGATGGTCAAATAAGCATAGTCCATTTTTGTTGCTAAAATTTTCAATTTTCACTATTGAATTGGCAAACATAAAATTTTTGGTTATAGTATCATTATATACGCCGGTGGTTGAGTAAGTAGAGTCATTGCATTTGAAATTGTGAACATGAGTTCAAGCCTCCGTTTGGCATTAAAAGTTTTTTAATTTAATTTATTTAATTTCTCCCTTCAATTGGCAAATATAAAGGCTGAGTATATATGGAAATGATGAGATGGTAAAGTATGCGGTGTCATAGGATTTAGAATCGTTCATGTTGTGCAGTGTTCAAACCTCGATTAAGGGTAAAAAAATTTAGCGTGAATCCACACATTTCTCATTAAATTTAAAAAAAAAACGTTTTTTGCTTTAAAAATGACCAATTTGCAATTAAATAAAAAAAATATATATTGAGGCTTGAACTAGTTATGCTTATGATCCAATCACACAGCTTTTTTTACCACCGAGCTACCACCATATATATATATATATAAATTGTGATATTCCTATACCATTTATAGCTACCATTTGAATAAAAAAATTGCAAATTTTACCAACGGAAATGGACTCTGCTTATTTGACCATCACCGTACAATTTCATACCCATACCCATTTTTATACTTGCCCCTATTACATGGAGAATATTGAAGTTTTGAACAGAAGCTGAGTTGGATTTGAGTAATTTTTTTCACCATCACCAATTCGACAGGAGAAATTAAATCAAAAAAATTTTGGCTCGATCGAGAATCCAAATTAGATCCATAAATCAAAAATCACTGACTTTGATCACTGGACCACCGCCGCATATAAATTCCATGCTAAACAAATCATTACATCGCTATATACCTATCTTGTATACATGCCACTACTTGAAAAATATGAAAAAGTTTAACAGAAGCTGTGTGTTGAACCAATTTGAATACAGAAGAAATTAAATTAAAATACTTGGTCCAGGAATCCAACGTCAATCACTCTACTACCTCGCCCAAACGCTTTATACTTTAAAATTGAATTGAGAAATTTGGGGAAATTTTTTAACAAAAGCTGAGTTGAACCAAAAATGTCCCAACATTAATATCGTTTGAAACTTAACTAAAATGCATAGTTCCAGTGTATTTCGACGAAGTTAAAAAACTGACAAGCTATTCTTCCTTATGTTCTTAAAAATTATAAAACTTCCGTTCCAGTCAATGATGATTGATGCGATTTTTGATATTGACCACTTACCATACAAGTTTTAAGTTTAAGTCAGTACATGAATAACGTGAAAATAAAAAATGTTCCTATACAAACTGAAAGTATAACAAATAGGTATAGCTGAGTTTAAGTCTCGATTAGGGCTAAAAAAAATTAATTTAATTTTTTACAAATTAATTCAATTCAGATTCTGTTAAAATTTTTACAATTGCCAAGTATAAAAGAGGGATGTAGCAGCAATAAAATATACGGCGATGGTGAAACAAGCAGAGTCCGGAAATATTTTTAGTTATAAAAAAATCGATCAGGTCAGGTATTTTTCTGGGTCAGCTGGCCAATATGTTGGTTTGCCAGTTGAAATGAATTCACATCCATTTTGTTTATTGGAAATCATTAATTCTTTTCCTTTAGTTGTAGTTAATCTAGAACCCCAGGAGTGTGTACATAAACTCGACATTGTAACAATAAAATTTCCCCTTATTGTTACAAACGTAATTACCAACTCTACTCGGTACTGCCTTTCTATACGTCAAAATGACAGTCGTAACAATATTGTAACAATATTGTTACAATGTCGAGTTTATGAACACACTCCAGTAAGTATTCTTCGCATTGAAGTCATCACCTATAATATGACACTGATGTATAGATTGATGGTATTTGAGCACGATTAGTTTTAAATTCCGCTCTTTTTGAAAAGGGATTTAAATTCATTGACGAAAATTCTATAAAACTAATTGACAAAACCACTCTAGGATTTATCTTGACGTTATCTACGGGTTGTCGACACGTCAATGTAGAAAATAATAGATGAAGCGTAAACGCCCATCCCTGATTACAATGTGAAGATTCGATTGGGGACATAGTTTACGACGACGTCAAATTGGCTTTAAACACAATCGCAATTTTCAACATTATCTCAGAGATCATTTTACTAATCTTCGTCATTCGCTTTACCGTGAGGCACATCACATTAATAAAAATCCCACAATTGTAAATTCCTGTGGATCAGTGATGGTAACATTCTGTTTCGGAAAGTAGAGGGACTCGCAGACTTATCAAAATCCAGTGAAGGACCGATTTCATCAAAATCACTAATAAAGGGTGTTTTTTTAGAGGTTCACAACATTGAGTTGCTTTATTTGAAGACCCATTTAACAGCTGATAGTTGCTTTTTGTTTAGTTTGATTTGACATTTCATTATGTATAGACTTACATCACAGCAACGCTTGCAAATTGTTGATTTCTTTTTATCAAAATAATGGTTCTTTTCGTCAAACTTATCGTACACTTCGTCTATTCTATGGCGTACATAATCGTCCTTCAGAGCGGCTAATTCGAATAACAATATAAAGCGTTTTCGGACCACGTTTACACTTAATGACAATGTGCATCCCATGAGACGCCGAACAGTGCGCACTGAAGAAGTTGCAGCCGCTGTACAGGAAAGCAATGAAGAAGATCCAAATCAATCAATTCGTCGCCGTTCTCAGCAACTAGGGTTGTGTCCTTCCACTTTATGGAAGATTTTACGAAAGTATCTTGACTTAAAATCTTTCAAGACCTGAACGTTTCCAAAATTGATAATATATTTTCTGAATTTGATTAGATTTAAAAATAATTAGAAAAATAATCGGAAATTTTGGATTTTACTACGAAGTAGAATTCCAATTCATAGTTGTATTAATCCTCCTACAATTATCGAATTTTACAAATTTGTATGAATTGATAATTGCAAAATATTAAATAACAAATTTTAAAATAACGTTTTAGTCTAAATTTCACAATATAACTTCTACATTTTTCTCATCCCCCCTAATCTCGATTCCATGTCATTTTGTAAATATTAGAATTTGAATAATGATGCTCACAGTTAACTCCGTAAATTTTGGAATTCTAAATTTTTTATTGAATTTTGGAATTTTTTTAACGTTTTTAGTTAATTCTGAATGTCCACTATTTTCAAACTTTAAAGTAAAAATTGTATTTTTAGTTTTATTATTAAGTCTATTTTACGTATAAAATTCAGATTTTGGAATTTGAATTTTGAAAATAATGAAATTTATTTTTCCAGTTTATTAAATTTCGATAAAAACTAAATATTGAGAATATTTTATCTAACATTTTAGTCAAATTTATTGACAATTCAAGTTAACTTTTGAAAGCGAATTTTACAATTCTAAATTTTAAATTTAATTATCAGAATTTGAAATATTTTTTTAAATATTAAATTTCACCGTCAGATGATAATTTTTAAAATATGTATAAAGGAGTTAACCAATTTAAAAAATTTAATGATTAAAATATCAATTCCAGGAATTGAATCGACTGATTCCTTACCGTTGTTTCGGGGTTAACAGAGTTATTAAATTTCGATGTAACAATTATGCGAATTCAACAATTTTAAAAATCGCCGCACATTACAGCTAATTTTAGCACCTTGAAGTTAGCCCAAGATTTAATCCTAGGATTTTATACAGTCAGCTCATCCCAGACTTTTTTATTAAGTAAAATTTAAATAGCTATACATAAAAAATTATTATTCTGGCCAAAGTTTTGCCTACCTGAAAATTAGTCACGTCGAATTCCCGCGATATCCTATCCCAAATTTTTTCACACGTACATAAGTTAAATATAGTTATATTCAAAAGGAATTATTCTGGTCAAAATGTTGGCAGGCTGGAAAGTTTTCATCGGAATATTATTTGGGGCTATGATTTGATCAATCAAGAGAGTTGAAGGTCAGCCTTAGAATTCCTAGGGATGCCAACAAAATTTATCTTACGTAGAAAAAAGCCTGGGGTAGGAATTACGTGTATTTGACCAGACAGATTTATTTCATGCTGGGCTCAAAAGTGGCCAAAGAATCCCAAATAATATCTCGATGAGAAATTTTCAAGCCGGTTAAAACTTTGCCCAGAGTCATTTTTTTTATGTATAACTACATATTTAAATTTAACTTAATAAAAAAGTTTGGGATTAGTTTTTGATATACCAACTGTATTCTTTGTATATGGCGAAAAGTATGGGACGAGCCGACTGTATAAAATCCTGGGATAAACCAACTGTATAAATTAAATATTTTTTAAAAGTCTGAGTTGTATATTTTACGCATGTGTTGTCAGATTTTGAATTAAAAATAAATTTTATTTTTATTAAATTTGGATAACAGCTAAATATTGAAAATTTTTATCTCAAATTTATTTATAATTCAATTTAAATTTTGAAATCGAATTTTACAATTCCTAATTCTAAATGTCAATTTGAATTGTTAAATTTTGAGAATTACATTTAATATGTACTTTTAAAAGTCTATATACTCTTTAGAAAATTAGGTTTGAACCATATTTAAGATTTGTATGGTTGGATTATCTGGCTACAATAACAATGTATCTTTTTCGAAATTGAGCATATAAAATGAAAAAAATAATTTTTGAAAATAATAAACCTTTAAAACTTCGAATTTCGCATATTTTTAAAAATTATAATTCTGAATTGAACTAGCTTCATTTAAACCCAAAATTTATTATATTGAAATTTTATGAATTGTTGGAGCTAAAATATTAATTTATCGAATCTTGAACTTTTGAAACCGAATTTTACAATTCTAAATTTTAAATTTAATTATCAGAATTTGAAATATTTTTTTAAATATTACATTTCGACGTAAGTTGATAATTTTTAAAATATGTTTAAATATCTGCAGGATTTAAAAAGTTTAAGGATCAAATCTTTAATCTAATGGTTCCTTACCGTAGTTTGGGGGTTAACCGAGTTATTAAATTTCGATGTAACAATTACGCGAATTCCCAAATTTTAAAAATCGCCACTCAATCGTGCTAATTTTAACACCTTGAAGTTAACCCCAGATTTCATCCTAGGATTTTATACAGTCAGCTCATCCCCGAATTTCCGTCATATATATATATTGAATATGAAAAACAACTCATCCCAGACTTTTTATTAAGTAAACTGTAAATAGTTATATACCGGGTGTTTTTTTTAAACTGAGACGATCAAATATCTCGAAAAATAGCCACTCTACGGAAAAAATGTCCATAATCAAAATTTAATCATACCGCGGGGGAAATACATTAGTGCAAAAAAAAAAGTCCCCCCACCCCCGCTTTGTAGGTGGGGCGGGGGTAACTTTTAAACTAAGATAGGAAGCCATATTTTTTATTGCAGATACGGATTCTACGACTAAAAGTACGTATTTGCATAAAATATTTTATTCGGTTCATGATAGATGGCGTTGTAATCGACGAAATTCAATTTTTTCAATTTCTTCTACTTAGAACACACGCATTCGATTCTGCAATACGTTTGAAATAAAAAACATCACGTTTTCATTGGAAATACTCGAAATTCGTCATCAAAACAATTTATTCAGTTTTGTAAATCACATTTAACGTTTGTGTTATTTCTTATCTTCATGTTTTTCGTAATTGCAAAATAAACGACAAAATACTTTAGAATGGAGCGTTTAACTGTGCCAGAGAAAATTGAAATGGTTTTGGTTTATGGAGAAGCTGGCAGAAATCTTGAAAATGCTGTTGCTATTTACGCTCAACGTTTTCCGGATAGGATTCGTTCACGTGCTTCATTTGGCCGTACTATCAAACAATTTATTACTGATGGAAATGTTCAACCGAAAAAGAGGACCCGTAGAGCAACAGTCACTGGAGAAAATAATGAAATTGCTGTATTGGCAGCAGTGGCTCATAATCATCATATTAGTACACGAGAAATAGTTCGCGATTCCGGATTGTCCCTCACCAGTGTTTGGAATATTTTAAAACGGCACAAGTATCATCCATATCATGTGTCTTTACACCAAGATCTTCATGGCGTTGATTTCCAAAATCGGGTAACTTTTTGTCAATGGGCACGTGAACAAATACAACAAAACACCAATTTTTTTCGTTGCGTAATGTTCTCCGACAAATCATCTTTTACAAACCATGGAACGGTTAATCGACACAACATGCATTATTGGAGTGTTACAAATCCGCACTGGCTTCGTCAAGTTGAACATCAGCGTCCTTGGACTGTCAACGTGTGGTGTGGAATAATTGGCAACAAACTCATAGGCCCCCACATTATTGAAAGCAACTTGAATGGTCAAATGTACCGAAACATTTTGGAAAATGAACTGCCAATATTACTTGAAAATTTGAGCTTAGAAGTGAGACGGAACATGTGGTTTCAACATGATGGTTGTCCTGCACACTATTCATTGATGGCACGTGAAATACTTGATCGTGATTTCAATGGTCGCTGGATCGGTAGAGCTGGTCCGATAAATTGGCCCGCCAGATCACCAGATCTTACTGCGCCAGATTTTTTTTTGTGGGGCTACCTCAAAAACAAAGTTTACACACAAAAACCCACAACACGTGAGAACATGATTGAGCGAATCAGAAATGCGTGTTCTGAAATTCAACCAGACACACTTCTCAGTTGTGTACAATCATTTGAAATGCGGATTAATAAGTGCATTGAAGTCGCAGGCCATCATTTTGAACACTTATTTTAGATTTACAAAACTGAATAAATTGTTTTGATGACGAATTTCGAGTTTTTTCAATGAAAACGTGATGTTTTTTATTTCAAACGTATTGCAGAATCGAATGCGTGTGTTCTAAGTAGAAGAAATTGAAAAAATTGAATTTCGTCGATTACAACGCCATCTATCATGAACCGAATAAAATATTTTATGCAAATCATACGTACTTTTAGTCGTAGAATCCGTATCTGCAATAAAAAATATGGCTTCCTATCTTAGTTTAAAAGTTACCCCCGCCCCACCTACAAAGCGGGGGTGGGGGGACTTTTTTTTTTGCACTAATGTATTTCCCCCGCGGTATGATTAAATTTTGATTATGGACATTTTTTCCGTAGAGTGGCTATTTTTCGAGATATTTGATCGTCTCAGTTTAAAAAAAACACCCGGTATATAAAAAATTATTATTCTGACCAAAGTTTTGGCCTGCCTGAAAATTACTCTTCTGGATATTATTTGGGGCTCTATAGGCTACTTCTGCGAACCAAGTATGAACATTCTGCCGCGTCAAATTCCCGCGATATCCCATCCCACTCTTAAGAGTCCCAAATAATATTCCCGATGACAAATTTTCAGGCCGGTTAAAACTTTGACCGAATAATTTTTTTTATTTATAACTATTTAAATTTTACTTAATAAAAATGTTTGGGATGATTTTTTTATACCAACTGTATTCTTTCTAAATGGCAAAAAGTATGGGAAGAGCCGACTGTATAAAATCCTAGGATAATCCAACTATATAAATTAAATATTTTTAAAAAGTCTGAGATGGATTTTTTACGCTTGTGTTGTCAGAGGTAATTTAAAATATTATTAGTTTGACGAAGTTTATGATATTGTTCAATTAACTTTTGGACTAATTTGACGTCACACTTTCTGTTTTACATAATATAAAAGCACAAATTAATTTCTCATTAAATTTTTTTATTCCAGATGTCGTTTACTTTGTTTTACCTAATTGATATCTATAGCCATATAGAATGAAAACAAAGACGTATAGTCCCATGTAAAAATGGGATCTACGTCAAAATATAAACGGAATTATTAAAACATTATGGATGATATATTCTAAACTTGTAAGCGTTTAAAAATAACAAGTGACAGAATCTGGATTTTATTTGTAACAATTGACAAAATATTCCAACGAAGATGTCGAGGATTTATATCCTTATGTCGTCTATGTGAATATTTATATCGTGAGTGTGGTTATGTAAAAATGAGCAGTATGCTAATCCAAATCCAATATGACTGAAACATAAACCATATGAGAGTTAAAAACAAAAAGCGGCTATCCTTTTATCCTGTATTGTTTGTGCATACCAAATTCTAAGAATGAATGAATTCTGGATGAAACGCTTATGAACACACGACATGACATTTAAGGCAAAGTTCTAAATGAACAGCAATTAGAAGTAATGAGGTTTTAACTTTAATCTCACTTCAATTGCTCATAAATAAAATATGAGTGTAGTTGTGTATTATATAGTAATTAATTGACTTTTAATTAATTTGTGTATGCCAAAAAATTAATATATTTAAATTTTTAACTATGGAAAAAAAATTTTCTCGTGTGACAGGTCATATAATCGTAAACTAATCAATAAAATTGGTATGTTATGAAAATAAATAATTAACTTAAGCCTGTTTCTTAATCATATGGCTATAGTACTGTACGAACACATAAATGTTATTTACGTATTAATGATTCTGTAACATAAGGATATCACAAGAGAGTTTTGATTAAAAATTACAGGAATATCTATAAAACTAATTAAATTATTTATTATGTTACAATATTCAGAATATGTATAACAGTAGTATATAAAGATTTCCTTAATCATAATCTCAACTGTGTATTTTGTATTACTGTAAATACAGTATACACTAACTAATCCTCATTATTTAACCTTTTAGCTTCTTACCAAATAATAGTCCAATGTAAATACATATATATGTTTATTAAGATTCGATCATTTCAAATCCTATATATTTTTATCTACTTTTTGTAATAGTATGTTCTATGTAAGTTCTTCCAAGCGCATAAAACGAAAAACAAATTTTCTGGCATAATTTTAAGACCAATTTTCTGGCTTCCGAAAGAAAAAAAATGTAAATGTAAATAATTTTCAATATATGTACGTATGTAGGTACAGTTAAACTAATTTTTGTCTAATATTTTATATTTTTTTTTTACTAAATAAATAAAGTATATAACTGAATTAGGACAGACCGACAGACGGAAAATCTATGTACATATTTAGATACAGATAGAAAATAAACAAATTTATTCAATAAAATTATTCATTTGGAAAAATTTGTTTTGAGGAAAACAGAGATATTTTACATTACCCGTTCGACTTCTTAGTACAGTATCTCTACATTATATAAGTATGTATGTAATATTGTTGCTACTTCTTTGTTGTTGAATAAATCAAAGATAAATAGAAGCACAAGTAGAAAAAAAGGTTACAAATAAAATAATATAGTTTTCCGAACACAAATATACAAAAAAGGATATCTCTACTTCTAATAGAATTTTGAACTCCGAGATAGAAAAGATTTTTTTTATTTTTTTTTTGCTAGAGGTACTGTTGTAATGTTATTATAATAGTCGATCGGAAATGAAAATACAACAATAACAAAAAAGTTACATCTGCTTGCCATATATGTACGTATATGTACATACGAACATACTATATATACGATTCTTATTCAATTTGACGTAGGTTGGAAAATGTTCGAAATTAAAATATTGCTTGTGTACTATACTTCAAACACAATACATATGTGAACTGTTAAAGAAGGCGTAAATTTGTTAACAGGAAATAGAGCATATCTGATATCCCATTTCTTTAAATATCAAGTCATATTGACTTGTTTACGTGTTTTATATGTATATATATATTGATTAGCTGCTAAAATTAAAAGTCAATATTATTATTTTCTGTGAAGAATCAAATGATTTGCTAATTGAATGAGCTAAATTTTTATTTTATTCTAAATTAATAAAATACTTCGTAGAAAAATATACGTAGTTTAGAGTTGTTATGCTATTTTGATTAATTCTTTGAAACGATTACACCACAAAGTCATGTGGGTATTATTATTTTTGAAAATAAGACGACTAAAAATAATTGGATCTACCTACTATATCACACTATATACCAAAAATCATGTTAGACGATTTTAAACTTATACAGAAGATTCATAAATTGGTGGTTATATACATAGATATTGTAAAAGTAATGATAAAAGGTAGTTAATTAAATTTAAAACACCCTATTCCCTGATTCGTGTCACTTGTCACTTGTATCAACATTCATTATCGGTGCCTCAACTAACATTAAACTAGACTAACTATAAATGTCATATTTGCATGCTTTGATGTTTATTTTATATCGCGGTATAAATCAAAAGTCATGGAAATGTAACCTTGTAAATTGAGTTGGCTCCTATAAGACATTAGTAGAGGCTTCAATTTTCTTTTAGTTTAGTTAGTTTAGTCGATTGAGGTACACACACACAGCATTAATTATTTGAAAAGTTAGCCGTCACCTGAAATTACATTATTCGTCGCATGTATTTAAAATACAATAAGTAAATATTTTAGTAAACCAAAATATAATAAATAAAAATATTTTTAAAATTTCAAACTATAAACAATTTCAGCGTTGATGGACAAATATTGAAATATTTAGCTAACTAAAGGATTTTTTATACATATTTCATTTTGAAACTTTCACCAAATTACTATTGTGGTACCCTACCTTGTGTATCAAGGTGTGTAAAGTTTATTTTGGAAAATACTGAATTTACATTTTTTTTTTGCTTCACTTTTGTCATATTATCAGTATGCTATGGATTGTGTAATTGATTTTGATTGTATATATTGGTATTACTTCCGGTTTTTGTTTTTTTTATTTAAGTTATTTTAGAATATTTTGGGTTTTGATTTTTTTTGGTATTGAAAGATGAGATGCGGTAGCGACTAGTCAGTTTAAAAAAAAAATATATAAAATTGAAACAAAAAAAAAAATTTAAATAAATACAATTTTAAACATTGAGTTCGCATGTTCGAAAAAACGCGAACAAATTTGATTTTTTTTTGTCTAATGTTGTTAATGAACATTTCATTACTGTTTTATAAATTTTTATAATGTCAAATATACAATACCACATTCAATTAGTTATGAATTAACCGATAATTATGTGTTGGTGTTAGTTAAAATGGAAGAAAAAATCGACATTTCCATTTTTTAATGGGCATCACGGTCTTTGTCCCGAAAGAACATGAAAATGCAATTACCGTTAAAATTTGTTGATTATATATCAATTTAATTGGCCCGAAAGAATTCGACATACATAAGAGAATACCAATTTATGAGACAATTTATGAAGTGATGTGACATAAGTCATGTCGAATAAAGAGTCGCAACTAAGTTATATAGTCCAATTTGGCTTACCATATAATACCGATCGAAAATTTAAATTCACCGGTATATTCGGTAATCTTTGTTAAAGAAATGTGATAAGAAACTCTGGGTGGTCATTCTGTGGTGCTATCTCACACTTGGCGATAAAATACTGTGAGATAATAAATTGTCGTAGCTTACGTGAATGAATAACGTCACGTCGCTTATTGATGTTAATGAAAAAGACCACAATATTCTTCGGATCTGCTTTGACTGGTGGCAAAGCCAAAGAAGAAAAATAGTTCAATCCCATTTTGGTAAAAACGAAACAATCAGTAATGAGATTATTTTCATAGGGAGAGGTTATGTTTCTGTGTACTATTGGATTTATATGGCGTCTATATACGTAATTTTATTAAGAAAATCATGACACAAAAGGAATCTATTTATATATTTTATTTTATTTTAATTAGACTGCAATTATCTTTTCAATTAAATTTTAAATCCAAAAATTCCTTAAAATAAGCAAATAAGGAACATCCGCACATAATTTTGTGACGTTATTAAACAAATACATATGCCAATTTTCAATTTTATCTTATTTAAAAGTTTTTTTTTGCCATAATTGGTTTCATAAATATATAAGTGGTAATTATATTTTGTATATGTATATATAATTACTCATAGAGTAGAGCATCAACAGAATTCTCGATAGAATGTAGTCTATGTATTTCATCCTCCATGTGATGATGTGCACTTAAAAACATTCGACCAATTTTGAACGCATTTTGAACTTCTGTCACTGAAACTATCACCTCAGAACTATCAGAAACTACAACTTCAGAGTCGGAATCAGTGTGGATCATTGTATTGGGTTGTACCATTGCCACCTTTATACACTGGCCTATGACTACACACAATTTTTGTCAATGACGTCATATTATGTCTCCTACCGATAGACGGGGTAAAGTTAAATAAAAAAATTTATTTTTGCTTTATGTTTCGAAAATTCGTCTTTATTTTTTTTAGTCTTCTTCCTTACGTCGAAGTGAGAAGATATTTGCTTTTCGTCTAAAGGAAATAAAATGCGCTGTTTTATGTATTTTTTTTTAGATAACTAGTACTTTAATAATAATAAACAAAACTAAAATAAACGAGACGGATATCTTCCCACCTTGGCATAATGAAACAGACTAAAAAAAAAACAATAACGTTATCCACAAAAAGGAAAAAAAATATTTTTTCTTAACTTTACCCCATCTGCAGATAGAGACATAATTTTACGTCATTATTTGTAATCATAGGCCAGTGTATAAAGGAGGCAATCGTTGTACCATATCTATAATATGGTTTGTAAGATTAACAATTGCTGAATTTGACCAATGGGCCTGTATCGTGTTTCCATCGCCATCAACAATTAATTCAGTACATTGGTCTGATTCTGTAGCTAAGTAAAATCCAGCTTAATGAAAACAATTTTTAACTATCTCAGGCTTTACTCGATCCCATGCCTTTTTCACAAAATAATAAGATTTCTGGCCGTTAATTGTGAATTTTGATCTATTCGGTTGATAATTTCTTGACCGCCATTTCACGATAACATAATTTAAATTTTTTAATTATTCCTTCTACTTTATTCCTTGAGGCTGAGCTAAAGCGGTTGTATTTGGTGGTAAATACACGTTCCCAATGTTCCTGCATTATTAATAATGAACACAACATGCATATTTTTTATTTTAAACTTTACTTCCATATATTTGACGTATTTTTCGCATTCCGATGAAATCCATGCCTTCTTATTTGAAGAATGCAATACTGGGAGCGTTTTAACGTTTATGAATACTCGAGGTTTTGCGTATTCCACAATAACAAGAATTGGTAATTTTTGTGAACCATCCGAATTAGACCCTAATAGAATAGTTACCCGTTCTTTACTTAATTTACCATCACTACACGGTTCATTTTTAAATGAAAATGTTTCATTTGGCAATTTAAAAAAATAGCGATGTTTCGTCCAAATTAAAAACATTTCGGTGCCCATACTTTTCTAACATACGCGGCAATTTATATTTAATCCAGTCAGTGTAAATTTCTGGAGAAACAGATGTACTTTCACCGACTGTATTAAGCGGAGGTTTTTTATAAACAGGGTTTGTTATACCGAGATTTCACTGTATGTAGTTTGGAAGTAGCGGTTTTATTAAAAAAATATTTTTTTTCAAATATTTAACTGAAGGAATATATGAGGTATCCCGTAATCTTTTCCTCTGTATGCTAGCCAACGTGTTTTGTCTTTCTCAAAACAAGACACAATTATTATTTAAATTTACGATTTATTTTTTATAATTTTAGAATCAATCTCTGCATGAAAAAATATTTTGGTTGATAACTTGAAGGTCTCTACAGCGGTTTGGTGTATGGTATCGAAATTCACATGAATAATCCTAACTTATTAGTACGTATGCCAGAATTAACCATAGGAAAGCTGTGCGGTAGGAAAAACAGCTTGTAAAAATTATGACAATATGGAAAAAAAAAAAATAATAATAATCAGTTTCAACATTGATGAAGCTAATTACCAGTCAGACTGCGTGAACTCTGTCTGGGAGGTACTTAAAACTTCGGTTGTCAGTGCTGCTCAACAGACTTTAGGTATAGTGAAAGTCAGACCCAAGAATGATTGGTTTGATGACGAGTGTCGACTTGCAGTTGAGCAACAAAATATAGCCCATAATAAAGTACAACAAAGTCTCACAATCGCGAGGAAAAACAAGGCTGCTCTTGCACGATTACTGGCCCCTTACTGAGTCAACAATTTGGCTCCAACGGTTTCGATCCTGAGCATGGTCTTCATACTGTCTAAGATAATCTGAAGAGGCCAAGTCGTTCTCTACATCGTGGAGCCATCGTCGCCTGCAACGGCCTCTGCGCCTACCATATGATGGCTATGAGCCAGCGTACTCGCTGCGATCTTATTTTTTGTACAATATAGGGGATCTTCAACAGATCTCTGATCTCGATATTGTACAGAGCTCGCTATGTACCATCTATTTCATGTTTTGGGCCGTAAATCACACGCATGATTCTTCTCTAAAATGTAAGGAGCCATCTCTCGTACTCATCCGTCAGCGCCCAACTTTCACATCCAAACATAACAACGGGCCTGAACGCTTTGTAAAGCTTCAGCTTCACGGCACTTGATAAGTGTTTAGATTTTAGCAGTGGCCTTTGAGGATACAAGGCACGACTGCCAGCTGCCAGCCGCACCTTAATATCCTCACCCACACTGTTATCGTGAGTGATAACAGAGCCCAAATATTTGAACCTCCTCGACCCGCTGATAAACTCTTAGTAGAAATCGAGATATTCATAAATCTCTAAGTGAACCGTATTTTTATAAGCAATCACATTTTTGTTCAATTATAACAATTATTAATGGAATTTTAATTGGAATAGTGGTTAAATAGTTCAACTATTCATGGACATAATGTCTTAGAGCCAAAGTTTTATACTTTTTTAAAAGTTTAATGATCAAATACCACTTAGTTTATTGATTTTTTTGATTAAACTACCTAACTTTTAGTTATTAATGTTTGAATTGTGGTGTCCTATAAATGGGACAATTTATCTTAAATAAATTGGTTCATTTTATGGGATAAATGCGGCGACCTTCAATTACATATATGCAGCACAAAAAGATGAAAAAGGACTTAAAGTACGAATTCCGCTATACTTCGGAGATCGATAAATGTTCTCATTTGCGGAATAATTTGCATCTCGTCGCAATAACATAGAAATGTGAAGAGACATTTTTTAAGGTTCACCCAGTAATATTCCACCATTATTGTTTCAGTAGGTGTTCTGTAATTCAATTTGGAGAGAAGCTTATGTATTGATGAGCAAATAATACCATACAAAAGCCATAATACATCTAAACAGTATAATTATGAAAGTAAGCCACTGTGTTACATTTGTGCCAAAAAATAACCAAATCAGAGCACAATTTATATTTTGATAATTTCTTTTCGTCATATCAATTATATGAGATATTAAAGCAGATAAAGATCAACGTTGCTGGAACAATAAAAATGAATTGCTTTAATCAGCCGCCATTAATTGATGATAAAGAAATTAAAGGTTTCAGCGACGGAGTAACGAGTAAGCGATTGGAATGGTAATGTAATATTCGTAAAGTGGCTTGACAATCGATCAATCCATCGCGCTGCCAACTTTGTTGGTAGAGTTGAAGAAAAGGATGTAATGACCTGGGAGAAATCAGACATCATGTACCGGTAAACAACCCGAAATCGTACACCTTTTCAATTATGGGATGAGCTGACTAGATCAATTGTTAAGCTATTATTGTATTTTTATTAAATCGAAGAAATAGCTTCTAAGATTTAATTCCATTTTGTGGATTTGGGATTTGGAGGTTTGTTCGATTTGGTTTAATTATATAAGAATGCTAAAGAATGGAGAGCTTCAAGAGTTTTTTTATTCTCTCAGTTGCAAGATAACCGTAGTTCAGGCTTGCATTGAAAATAATCACAGTAATCGGAGGAAACGCAGGAGGCACCAAAAATCTTGGTCATTGGCACTACCCACAAAAGTGTTGATGTGTAATATATAAAATATTTTTAACGCATTTAGAATACCATAACGCCATTTTAAATAAAAATTCCATTATGCAACTTGTAGATTAAATTTAGAAAAATTTGACTGTACAATTTTTCAAAGGTTTTACCGTTATTTAATTTATCTCTCTCGAATCACAGTTGCACGATTTTAAAATAAAATTAGAAGCTTACAAGTTAAACTGTATGCCCAACGAGTATATAACGGAGTCTTTAATCTACAAATATACATCAGATATTATATGGATAATGTATGACATAATTGAGATTGGAAATGTTTGTACCATAATGTCGCATATTTCTGGCATTCATGTTAAGCAGGTTTAAAATGTAACTTTTTATAAAATAAATTACCGTGTCAATAATATGGTGAATATGCTATTCTAGTTATGTGGCAATAGGATCATTAGATTTAATATCTTCAAATTAATTTTTTTTATTGTTTCATTATAGGAATATCTATACTTAATGTTTGTTATCATTTTTACTTGGTTTTGCTAACAAAATTAAATAATTTGATGATTTTTGTAAATAAGTTGCCTTGTAAAAACAAACGTAAATACCAATTTTACTAAAATACTAAATAAGGCGGAAACCGAACGTTAAATAAGTAATGGAAATTGTGGTACATATGTATGTTCTATTTAATTTTTAAGACTGTAATAAGATCAATCCACACCACACTGAAACAGAAACAAAAACAAATGTTGTATTTTACATTGTCTACGAAATATGTATCTACATTTTATCATGCAGATGTAGGCAGTCCCAAAACAAGCGTAGTCACACGACAATGCAGTCACATAAAACTGACTTTAGTTCGGGTTACCATTAGTTAAGCTAATGTTCTTTGCATAAATCAAATAATTATACATAAAAATAATTCTCATTAAGCTTTGGTACAACGGTACATGTATAAAGTACCAAAAAAAAAGCAAAACATTTAAGCTGTTAAATTTTCTATACTTATACAATTTAAAGTTACAAAACAAACGAGAAAAAGAGAAAGAACATTTCTAAATTCTAAGATGTAAGTACCGTATTTACTCATTTATGTATGTTTAGTCATAAATATATATACATAAAAAAAAGATTTCTTTTTACAAAACAAATATTACAAATTTATCAAAGAACAAAAAATGAAAACATTAAAAAACTTGTTTGTGCTTTTTTGTACGAAAACAACAAAAACAGAAACATGAAATTTTCTTCTTCATTATTCGTTGGAAATTTATGTTTAAAAATTAAATGTAGCGGAAAAATGAAAATCGAAAATAAGAAGTATGTGTTACAGAGAGAAAAAGATGATGAATATACATATTATAACAAATCGAGGGAAATGTAAGGGTTGAAATGAACAAAACAGTAAAACTTTGTAAAATTTATATTAAATAAAGAAGAATTAGATTTGTTAAAAGAAAACTTTCAAAAATTAAATGGAAAAAGGGAAAAACAAACAAAATGTGTTTGGTAAGGTTGAATATATGTAAGTATTGTTTAAAAAAATATTTAATTTTTTTGGAAGGTTGGGCATATTATTTACAAATAGTATATTAACGAAATACATATATAACAGGTAGAAGAAAGGTTCGGGTTTAATGAAAAAACATTACACAAGGTTTTGGGATTATATGAATTATTTGAGCATGTACAAATTATTATTACCCCGAGCGATTTGGTATACTATACCCACTAATCCACTGCAGTGAATTATTCGCTTATTATTTTCCAAATAATATAAGTATGTATTCCTTTGAGAGAAAACTATGCCTAATAAAACATTAATTTTGTTTTGTTGTACCCTATAGTTTTAATTTAACTCTATTAAACCAAATCATTTTCACCCAGACATCCTGATTTTATTCTGTTATACCAGAACTTATATTTTATCAACAGGAAATTAATTTTGTTTTTTTCCAACTCTCTGGTTTTGTTATTATTTTACTATTACATATGATTAATAGTATAATAAACCTTATTAAAATGTTACTCTTTTATTAATACACATTTTTTTGTTGAGGTTTACATATACTGTTCAATTTGTGTATTATAAAATAATAATAAAAATTTAATTATAGTATTGTGTATATTTATGTACGGAGTAGTATGTCGAGGGAAGTTTAAACAAATGGAACGGAAATTACAAAAAGAAATTACTAACGTTGGTTGTTTTTATTTTATTCACCATATTGTGTTTGTATCTGTTTCCGTTTTGAAAAATTATAAATATTAATTCTATTATGGGGACCCCAAAATTTATAATTGGTATTTAATCAATTTTGTATGAATTGAATTAATTGTAATTATTCTAATTCCAAAATATCTCTCGTTAATGTGGTTTTCATCCAAAAACATAAATCCCCAGAAATAAAATCACAAAGGTTTTGAACAATATTCAAATTTACTATCTTCAAACAAAAAAAGGTATAATATGCATAATGCGCTAATTAATATATGGGTTTAATTAATAATATATAAAATGATTTTATCTTGCACAGAATTTCTATTTCTTAGACCTGTTATACCCATTACATATTTCTTCTGCCTCAACAAACTTTGAAATTTAAATTCCATTTTACTGAGTTATACTAGGTGAACACTGTACTTCATAGATAGCATTAGATAAACTATTTAATCCAAAATAACTTAGACTTAGAAAAGTAAATAATATTTAATAAAATAAAAATATTCGGTAGCAGATTTTAGCCACCCTTGGCAAGCACTCAAACAATAAAACACGCGAAAATTTCTCTAGCACTGGTCCAAGACAATTTTTCAATTGTGTTTAACTATGAAAGTCGTTGAAAAGTTTGACTAAAATTTGGTGTCAAGAAATTTTAATATTTTGTTTATTATTATTGTATTGTTTGTATTGTTGTGTATCGTTTTGGGTACTTGGGTACTGTGCTTCTTCTATTCAGGATATTACAGTCAGAGTAGACCAGTTTTTGATTTGTATTTTTCAATCTGATTGATAAAATAATTTTTTAAAAATCAATAATTATTTTAAATTTTTTTTCTGAAAAATATAATTTTCGTTATTTATAATAAACTTTAGATTTTGTTACGGCAATTTTTTTTATTTGCCATTTCATCATGTAAAGATGGAGTCCAGCACAGCGTTTACAAATTGTTCAGTTTAATTACGAAAAGCAGCGCTTAGACCAAGTTATGGTTAACATGATCGGCCTGTCAAGACCACTTTTCGAAATTCCAGTTTGAATCCCAATTTACGGTATTGGATGATACTGATACGCGACCAAGTAGACAACGTCCAGTTCGTAGTGAAGAAAGTACAGCGGCAGCTTGGCAATGTAGAAAAACAGTTTTTGGATTTTTGAAATGGAATACAATTCGAGTTAATTTAGTTTCATTTACACTAATCTTATAATCAATGCTTTGCAGTAAGAATCAAATACCTTCGAATATGAGGAGATGTGTTCATAAACTCGACATCTTTAAAATCTGGTTACAACTGTCATTATTTAAATGACGTATATAGACACAACGATATTCCAGTAAATGTCAAAGTATCAAGCCGAATGTCATAATGCAAGAAGCATAAAAATGACTTATTAGTGCTTGCTTCATTAATAAATGACGGAAAAACACTTATCGATACTAAACTAGTTTAACCCTTTACATAGGTACGTCAGTTCTCGATTAAAAGTTATACATATTTCTTAATTATTCTGCTTTTTTGGCCGAAATGACAACCTTTAAAAGTGAAGAAATAAAATAAAACACCATTTTTGAGTTATTTACTGTGCAATTGTTGTTGTAAAAATAACTCCAAACAGACCAAATAGTATATTACACACCAAGTTTGAAAAGTATGCTATTATAGCCCGAGCGAGTTTATATAGTAAGCAAGGGCAATAATAGCACTTCTCAAGCGTGGTGTATATACTATTTTTTCCACTACTATAGGAAACACTTGCTCTTTAATTATATTAACTATGTCAAAGTAGTCCGAATTTTTTACTAAATTGTAGTAAGCGTAAATTTAAAATGACACTGCATTTTGTTTTGTTATTTGAAGTTTTAATTTTGTTGAGTCAAATTGGTATTCAACTAAAAAAAATGGAGAATGATGATTTAATCGGCACGCCATCTGTAATATGTGAGATAGTCGAATATATCATAGTCCAGCTGCTGCCCCTAAAATCGAGCGATACTTATATAAAAACATATGAAAAATTTAAATTTTGGTGTAATAATAAAAGTGTTAATAAAATTTCGGAAAATATACTTTTGGGATATTTTCAAGAGTATTCAGTTAATAAAAAGGCCTCCTCTTTATGGACCTATTATTCTTATACACTTATGAGCCTGCTGAACTGACGAATTTTGCAATATGCTTGTGGTCAAAATAACAAGCAAGGGGGAAATTTTTCTTATTAAGATTCCTAATAATAAAAATTGTACATCTAGAAAGTTTGTTATTATTGAAGCACTTAGATATTTAAAATTGAGACCGATTCCAGACATTCCAAAAATTTACATTTGTATAAAAAATGGCAAACCTATTAGACAAAATATAGGCCATCATACTATATCGCAAATGCCACAAAAAATTGCAAGGTACCTAAATTTAGAAAATTCCGTTCTTATACAGGGCACAATTTTCGAAGAACTTCAGTTACCTTATTAGCTGAGAGTGGGGTAATCTACTTCAACTTAAGCAACATGGTGGATGGAAATCTTCCAATGTTGCCGAGGGATATATAAAAGATTCTATATCAGGAACAAAAAATATAGCTCACATGGTGAATACGAGTAAGATCCTAACATGTTTAAATCTGTTTATTCAAAGGAAAAATAAGAAGTTGAACTCGCTCTTAAGGTGAGACTGCTTGAGCCGAAGGAAAAACCATCACGCATTACTTGATACTTCGTAGATGTGGTAAACCACTATGATGATACGCAATTTGAACAAAATTTTCGATTGAAGCGGGTAGTTGAATTAATTTCAATTAATATTATAAAAGGTCGAGGTAAGCCGTAAATTGAATTAAAACCACCAAACTTGTAGCTGTACTTTGGCTTTTGTACTTTGGCAACACCGGATTCGTATATAGGTAAATATTTCTTTACTGTAATATACATATATGATTTATTCATTACAGATGTAAACGATATAATGTGAGTTGTTAAATGTTTTATTCGAATTATCAATATACTAAATGCAATTATGGGTCAAATTATAAAATGACCCATTGATAACAATTTACAAGCCATAAAACTGAAATTGGAACATAAGCGCATATGTAAAGGATTACTTAAGGGTCGTAGATGGAACTTACGTTCAGCTCTTAGTATTCTGAGAAAAGATATCAGCGCTTATACGAATCGTACATGCTTTACGTCAATGTTCCAGATATAAGGGTGTGTTTAAAAATTCTCATATATATCAAAGAGTGGAAGAAAATAGCTATCCTTCTTCCCTAATGAGGAATGTGTTTTAGGTGACAAAGCCTATCTATTACAAGAACGGTGTATTCCACTATATATGGAACGCGGTCATAATACGTCCCAAGGGCAGTTGAATTTTAATAGAGATGGATCCTTACATTATATTTCTTATTATTGTTTAATAATTAAGTAAAATTATAGTAGACCAAAACCAATTTAAAGAATTTAATTCAGCTTCATTGTTGAAGAAAATTAGAAAGTTTGCAAATATGTTAAGTTTACATATTATATAGACCATTATAACGTATTTTGGATATAAATTAAATAAGATAATAAATTTAATATACAATTTTTCATTAAAAATGATTATCTGAAAAAATTGGAAAGTCATATTAAAAAAGTTTATCTATGAATAAAATGTTTAAAAACAATCAGTTCAATTAATTTTAAATGGAAATTGTGTCGAATTAAACAATGCCTTTTTAGATTCCAATTTAAAGAATATTTTAAAAAGTAGCTTTTTATCTTCATAATTTGTTTTATCCATATTGGAAATATGTATGCAAAAAAAAAATTTGAAGGATTAGACTTGACAAAAGTTTCTGCAGCCTAAAACATACTTACATTCATCAACAAGATATATTCCATTTAAGCGTCTACTATTTCTTCAGCACATTAATGAATATTGGATACAAATAAAATAATTTCGAATCTATATCTACACGCACCATTTTGAAACGAAATAAAAACAGTTTTCGAACAAAACTTCATTGTAGTGTTATCATCCGAATTTGGAAATAAATATATTTTTTCAATATAAATAATCCTGTATAAATACTTTATACAAAACAGTGTTCATACTATGTACATAGCTATGCATAGTTCCCATAGACAATACAAAAATAACAATATTCATTCTTCTGTTCTTTATGCCCTAGCAGAGCTTCAGCTATAGAGATATATTTTTTCCATAAAATATTTTTGTATCTTCGTTTTTATATATTTACCAAAGCTTTCACCGTTGATATACACGGTATACATTTATTTAGATTCCAAAACTTTTAAAGCTTTTTCCAATGTCGTTTTATTCATATAATTTTTTAAAATGTTGAATTTATTTTTTGTTTTTGCTCTCGTTCGTTATATATTGAAGCATTCCAAAAAAAACGGTTTTAAATATTTAACAAGTTCAAAAAGCACAAAGAATTTTCTTCGTTATTCTGATTACATATACATATATATATATATATATATATATATATATATATATATATATATATATATATATATACAAAAAGAACTCTAGAACAAGAAGTTTGATATAGACAAAATTATACATATTCAACATCCTGAAGTTGGTTTTGTTTATACATAACATTTTGCCGAAACCCATATTTTATTTGAGTTTTCTCGTAATCGAAGCCGAATTGAGAACAATGCCATATGAATTTGGAGCTTAGTTTGTTTCCCAAACAATGTTTTTCCCTCTAAATTTGGGACACCCTGTATAATATGTATACATATTTGTAACAGATAAGAAATGTTGTCATCTTAATTTTATATTTTTGTGTCAGTTTTGCTTTAAACTTTATCCGAGAAAAAAGCTGTCATGTCATCTAAATAAAAATATCAGGGTAGCATTATTGTAGTTTTTTGTATTCGTGTATTCGTGAATGATGTGGGAGGATAATATTGTTTATCCAGTCTTTTTGTTTTAAACTTGTTTTTTGCATAAAAATATTAAAATATCTACTGTAGATTATATATGCTTAATTCATAAATAAGTATATCGTTTGTTAAGGTTGTGTACCAAAAAGTTGTTTGAAACTGACAATATTCATGCAAACACAGTCACTGAAGCACATATGGATGACATAAATATATTTATTCCCAATCGACGTATCTCGAATATTTTTTTTTTTTGTACTGTACGTTGTGAATTTTTACTCAGAGAATATGAAAAATTTATTATTAACAACATAAAAATATTATCTTGCCCTCTATATCCCCCTTTCATGTAATCACTCCAGTGAATCGAGTCCTCGTGTGCTGTAAATATTGAACTGTTTTCTGTTTTGAATTCATATAATATATACATATGTATATAGTACACAACAACATACTGTTATAATAAATCAATGACATTGATTTTTTTATTCTTCGATTTCGAGCTTAGAAACAATTTGTCACATCAAATATTGTGAAATATTAAAAAATATAAATAACCCAAGAAAGAAACAATGCTCTTCAATTCGGAATTTATATATGTCAAATCAATAATTCTTGTAAAGTACTCGTTATTTATTATATTTATATTTTTGGTGTACAAAGCCATAAGTGTATGACACATCACGCGAATGTTTTAAAGAGATTTTAAAGTTATAGCTGTTATTTATCATCACTCGGAGTATAAAAAAATGGAATTTTTTTCGCAATAAAGTGCTTGACTTTATTTAACAAATATGAATTGATGTCGATTTGGAATACTATTAATCTTTGTTGTAACCTATAACTTATGCCCCGATTTAAATTTAATAGAATGATGATTTTTAAAATACTTAATTGGCCAAGTTGATTTTAATTAATGGGTGCCAAGGCCTGCTTTGAACAAAAATTGTATTTAAATTTATGTGACCAAACGACAAAACCAAGATTAAACTATTATGGCAAGATGATCAAATTATATCATTTGCCGATTTTATCTAAAAAGATGGTGGGGAAAAGCACAAAACTATTTTAATTTAATTATTAATTTTTAAAATATTTTTTATTTTAAATTACGTTTTCCAAAAAATATTGGGGAAATAAATATTTTCATAAAGTATATAATACCCCTATTATAGTTCTTACTTCACCACTTCAAGTCGAATGAGTTCAAATTTGGTTTTATGATTATCGCTTCCATTGTTAGAATTGTTGTTGTGAAAATTCAGTGTGGGTTCTTGTTTGCTAAAGTTGCGGAAAGCAAAATTTAATTACCAACACATTAAACAGTACCAAGTCGATAGTTTTTTTGCGGATGGTTTCTTTTGTCCAACGTATGGGCTCAGATTCTCGGGTAGTCTGGGCAAACACTGCATGGGTTTTCAAGCTGAATTAATTGCACTTACCCATAGTTCAATTGAGGCGTTTAAGTTTAGTGATTTAGGAAAGGATATTATTAGATGCACGGATAGTAAAGACGTGCGCTCAATACCATTAAAAACCCTTTGACTACATCTAAACTGATCAAAGATTGCACCCACTTCATTAATCTCTTTTGCTCTAATTCGAGAGTAAAGGTCATGTGGCTGCCTGCTCATTGGGCCGTTGTGGGAAATGAGGTTGCTGAATTTTTAGCGAAAGCTGGATCGCATAGTAAATTTTGTAGTCCCGAGCCAGCAACTCCTCTATCCTCCAACGGTGGTAAGAAGTTCGATTTAGCTGTCGAAAGGGAAATCGGTCCATCATCGAACCCAACGTGAGGGTCGCTAAATATGTGTTATCCTTAAAAAAGAGCCAACTCAGAATTCTGGTGCACTTATTACGGGCCATGGACGTTTCAAGGGTCATCTCCAACGCATGGGACTACCTCAGAATGATCTTTGTGACGATTGTCTGGATGAAGTGGACGACTGTTTACACTATCTTTGCAGCTATCCGGCCTTTTTCGAAGCTAGAACCCAAGTGTACTCGTACGGATCTTTGAACGTAGATTAGTTATTATCCATCTCTTGGTTCAAACTTTGCTAAGGCTGCAGTTCGCTTATGCGAGTTAGGATAGATTCTCTAAGTTTGCACCATGGGCCCATTGTGGCATTGAGTGCGGGACAAAATTCGCAGCAGAAGCCAGTTCAGCCACATCTTAATTATCATCAATATCCATTTCTGGTGCATTCTTATTCCGACAATCTGGCTATAACGTTTTCCAAACGCCATTCATACATGTAGGTTTTAGTTCATCCCAAGAAGAGGGTATATTTTGAACAGCGTTCGCGACATTATAAAAACGCCTTCATTCTCATATTAAAATCTAACTCGGTGATATCAAGAAGTTGTTTCAATGTTCGTTCTTAAATAATTCCATCATACAATACCTTTTTATCTCTGGAATGCAGCAGTTTTCAGCCCAATCGTCGAATAAAGTAGCTGTCATCCATGCTTTTTTCTTCGCTCGCTAATAAACCGACAGATCGTGTTTCGACATCTCTTTCAAGGCCCTTGAATTTTCCGAATGATAGATTAACAGAGGCTTGTATTTGGAATCCCCATGCACAACACCCCAAATGAGTAGGGTATTCTGTTCTTTAGCCGCTTTATAGCCTTGAGCCCATTTTTCAGATTTTGAAATAAAAGTCCTAGATGGTAGTCGCTTGCAGAAGAAAGTTTTGAACTGTTGAAGGTATTCTCGATTTTTTCGAATTTGGACACAGCACTAGTGGAAGCGTTTTCATTGCACGATAAATTTTTAGCCAAGACTTGATATACAATTTTAGCTTTTGCTTGTAAAATGGTTTGACTTAAAGGCATTTTTCTTTGAGTTTGAATTTCAATCCGATTGGTAAGTAAACATTTCATTTTCATTAACAAAGGATTTCTGATCCGAGTTAATGTTTTAGAACCAGAGCTTCATGAGGCACTCACAGCAGTTTTAATTTTTTCAGCGTCCTATTCACAAATAATTCGGACAGTCAGCGGGGCCTAAAATAATTGTTTTTCTTATGAAAGCCAACTTGTCACCATTACAAAATAGTTTAAGTAAAAATCAAGTGAAAAAAGAACTGTTGTTTTTTTAAATTAACGCAAAACATGTCTTTTCCAGACATAACACTCTAGGGGCTGATTTTATAAATAAATTTAAATATTCATCTTTAGTGGATATCAAAATTACCCGGAATCCTTACATGAAACTTGGACTAAACTAATTTTCAAGTGATAGCTATTAGCTATCTTTTCAAAAAAGTCGTTTCCATAGACATAACACTCAAGAGGAAAAACTTGCCGTCTCCAGCCAGACATGATTTAAAAAAAAAATTCTGATGTTTCGCGAGCAACATATATTAATTTTGGAAAATTAGTTCAATATATTTTAGATAGTTCGTTTTGCGATTTAAGTTTCAATTTTCGCATAGGTGAAAGTACTGTTGAGGAAATTAGTGAATCGGTTTATATTGGCCATATGACTTGAACATGCAACAAAAAGAAATGCCAGAGTCAGATGAAGCATTTTGGCGAGAAAAACCTAACGAGTTTAATACAATGGCACTTTCCAAATTGCATTTCGGCTGTTGATGTAATACAAGTAGTGATTCGAAAGCTGATAAATTCTGGAACTTTTCAATAGTACCCATGGCTGCAGTAGATAATGTTTAATTATCGGCTTTCCACGATGGAGGATGTATAAAAAAACTATTTGAAGCTAGCTTTAGGAAAGTGGATAAAATAATTAAAGCTACTTTCCTACAAACCACACATTATTTTACAATCCAGAACATGCAAGATGACGAATAAATGATGTTATAGTAAAATGTATAGTAAAATGAACTTTGATCGTAATTAATTTTTTGTTTGTGAATGGTATGACCGTTGATTCCGCGTATTATCGGTATCTGTAAAACTGTAGTGGGACCATGAAACTTGCCCATCATTAAACATTTGGTACAGTAACGAATTGAGCAACTCCGAAATTATTATTTAAACCCAAAATATTTATATTCTTTATTTCTTTTAGCATATCATGCAAAAGAATAAATGTTACTAAAATTAAATACATATATGTACATACATTTATTAGAGATGGCTAGGTAATGAATTTATTGTGCTTCGAAAGCTGAACGGTAGCAATTTTTTGAAAATGAGTACAGGTTCATCTTTGAGTTACTGATCAAAAAGAATAACTGTAGAAGCATGGAGTTTGGTAATCACTGATAAACGCTGGTGTATTCCTTACACTTGGTGCTTTATAGGAGTTAAACATACTGGCGTCAACCCTGATGATATTGAAAGACTGTATAGTTCAAGACTATAACTGCTCTTACAATCGAAGCGATGGCAAAGCTGTCGGACATCGCATTTGCGAAGAGAACATTATTTGTTTTGGCAGCGGTGACTATTAAAAAACAATAAATAAGTAGATATTTGATTGATAGATTTTTGGTATTATCGTGGAATGGAAAAATGTAAGGAAACGAATGTATTGTTTAGTGATTTTTTTAACCCCACTTATTAATTGTAACGTTGAAATTTTTTTTAAAGGACTACTAACCAAAAGCAATTCGAAATTTTAGTGGAATTTATAAAGGACAACAAGGGGTTAGCAAAAAACTTGCTAAATTCAACTGAATACCAAAATAAATTGAATATGTTGTGGTCTGACCTTAAAGATAGATTAAATATCATTAGTTTGTAGTTACATGTCTGAAATAAAATAAACATTTTTATTCTAAAGAAAATTATATATTTTTAAACATGTTTACAGCCACCAGATGCTATGGTTTCCCTTCCGGTTGTAAAAAAGATGTTCATTATTGGAAGGGCGAATGATATTGATGATACCAATGATTCATTCATGTTGTTTGAATTTCTGTTTTTCTTCGTGTGTTTGGTCGAAATGTATGAAAAATGCAGAAAAAGATTCTAAAATTGTAAGCACCTCATCCATTTCCACAGAAACTGTCGGCTGGACCATTGCTATATAATAGTCTTGGCCAACCAAACGCTAGTATGACCCGTTATGATTGGTGGAATAGCTCTACTGTTTCTGGCCATTTTCGGTTTTATTTCATCTAATAAAAATGAAAAAATTTCTTTAGAAAGCCTGAAAAGACTTCTACACCTTAAATAGAAATCAATAGTTAAAAATTACAATGCTACAAAATGTGGACAAATAGTTCTAAAGGACAAGATGTGTTTCTTAATAAATTTCTCTTGAAGAATGACGTGTCACCGCCTTCTTCGTCCTTATAATTTGTAAGGAAGTATAAAGCGACACAACCCATTGAATGTTATTTTATTTGTTTATGTAAATGCTCAATTTACAATGCAAATCGTTTTTCAAGGTTAAAAATATTGACAGAAAATATTGTATTTTGACGTAAAGAAAATTTCCCCCAAAAAAATGTCCTAGTAGGAAATGCGATAAACGAAAATCATATTTGATAATACACACATACAAAGCGAAGGGCATCCGTAAAATCGCCAAAAATGCAAAAAGCGATCCGTTTCATTATAGGGCCCCTGGGTTCGCTTGCCGAGTTTGTTCGAGAATTAGTTTTTTAATTTACCTTGCTCTTCGGTTCTTTTTGTGTTACATTTTATAAGTCTGTGTTACATTTTATACGTCTTCCTTTGATTTTCTTTTCATTTTATTCCTGTCGAATTTTTGACTTCCCTTGTGCCTTGTGTATCTTCTGAGATGTTGCTTTGTGTAGTATACGCTTTACCATAAATTTCTCAAAAAATGGCATTGTGTTATGAATTCACCATTTTTAAACATTTGAATTAACATACCTGCCCATGTTTTGATTGTAATCGTTTATTTGGTTCTTTATGAGAATCTTTAAGGTTTCCATTAGTTTTTTTCTTGAGAACTTCCAAATTAGCAAGCTACAGCAACTTCATTAAATGTAGTTCGTGTTAATTGTGACACACAAATACGCTATTTAACTAAGAAATAATCGACTTTAATAATTAAACCTGTATTAGGTATTTATAAAATAATTTAATGGAACAAAATTGCATTTGGTATAGTAACTTTAAAAATGCTCAATGTATATATGAGCGATGTCGCAGTTTTGTATCGTTCAACAAAAAACACATATTTCGCATAGCTTAGTTCAAGTGTGCAACACGTTTATTTATTTTAATTGGATTGGTATATAACTCTGTACACATTTCAAAATTCAGTAATTATATAAATTATTTTTATTAAATTAAATTCGGCTTTAGCAAAGTTCTTGCGGCGGACATATACGTAATTAAGAACCTGCTATATTTCAAGGTGTCTATTGAACCACCAAAAAAGTTAACAGGTATACCTCAGTATAGAAATTGCTAACAGTTAGGACATACTGTAACGTCCCTACATATACAATAATAGCCTGGAATGCTAACGAGCTTCATGCAAGAGCCCAAGAACTAGATGTATTTAATATTAATAATCATTAAAATTAATTCATAACTTTATGAAAATTATTTGATATAAAGCCTATTGGACATTGCACCCCAGTGTTCGTGCTCGAGGAAGGACCATCTTAATCAAACAAAGCATCGTACATTTCCAACAAGAGGAAAGATTAACCAGGTATTTTCAAGCGCAAAAGAGTACAACATTTAAATATTTCAAATTTACAAAATTTAAATATTTAAATACGTTCTAATTCTAATTAAGCAACAAACATTTTTTACAGTTCATCCACCCAGACAATTATTTCTGGACTGTATGAACTGTAAAACTTGCAGTTATATAATCAGTCCCTCATTTTGTTTCAAAGCTTTCATATTCTTTAAATTTTAACATTTTAATTCTTTTTCAAATTAAACAAATGTTCCACATTTAGATTTAATAAAATTCCATTTCAAAATTTAACGAATTACACATCGGTATTTGATTTTAGAAATTTGGCAATTTTACATTTTAGAACCGGGGAGAATACAAAAAATTGTTTTTCAAAATTCAATATTTGATCTACTACATCGAACTGTCGAATTTTGAAATTGGATTCAAGTTTCATACAGGTACCAAGTACCAATTAATCTATATAACTGATGGCCACTTCCCAAATAAAACAGTCTTAAAACTTCAAAAATACAAAGATGGTGTAAAGGTAAAATAAGTCACAAAAATACGCCAGGTGTGATCACGACAACTTTTGAAAAAGATGACACGAAGAATATACTTTTGCAGGATGAAGAGTGGCTCGAGAGTATTCATGTACACCCCACCCCAGCAAGATAGCCCATAGCCCAAGCGAGATTCAACACAAGCATAATAAAAATTAATCAAAACGTGGGAAGGGCAGAGTTTGCGTGTAATGGAATGGCTCGTAAAGCAGATATGTAAGTAGCACGTAAAGCAGAATTGAGTTGTTCTTTTAATTTTTGACAATGATTTTTAAAGTTTAAGTTGGAGTCAAGATACAAACCTAAATACTTGAATGATGTAATAAATTCTATTTGTATACAATGCTGCAATTAACTAAATCACAATTTTTAATGTGGTAAAAGACTTCAGGAATATAACTTCGATATGGATTACCCAGTACTTTAAAGAACATAACTTTGGTTTTTTCACTTAGTAACATACTTAGTAACATACAAGCCGGATCATTAGCATTGCAGTAAGTTAAAGCGATATCATCAGTAAATGCGGTAATTGTGCCAGAAAGGTTTAGAGAAAATAACGAATTTATATAAATTAAGAACAGTCAAACGTCAAACATATTGACGAATTGGACATTTATTTGTAAATTTTGGTTACCGTTTTAAACTGTCGGCCTAAACAAAGTACACGCCCGTGACGCGGGTCTACACGGTTAGAAATTTGGGTATAATTATTTATACTTTTTTTCATATTAAACTTATTAATATACAATTTATCATATTATTTTAATATTTTACTTAAATATTGATAATCTTTATACAACTTTAAATATAAAATAAATATGTAATAGGTATAAAAACCACCCCATTGATATTAATTTAATACCAGAACTATATTAAAAAAATTTATAGATGCAATTTATCTTATATTGATACAAAAGAGCATATGTACATAGCAGCGTACTTAGGTAACTACTTGATTTTGTCATGGAGTTCATACCATTTTAAACCATGTAGATATAAAACTCATATATACTAAATTATTGTTTTCATATATTAAATCATATTAATCTTATACATGTCGAGTATAATATTTTATAGTGTTAACAGTTAGAACATTTATACCTAAAATGTATCAAATTAATAAAAATACAACTGAAAAGGACACACAAAAGTATCATTTTCATAATTAAATGGTATTAAATATATATTCAATTTGTTGTAGACTCAAAAATTTGTTTAGTAGACAGTGAAATTTAGCTGTGTGAAGTCGTTAATTATTATTTGATCTGTGATTTAGAAATTATTGTTAAAGCTATTTCTATGTGAAAATGAGTGGATTTTTTGTAACAGTGGAAATTGTAAATCAAAGAAAATGTGGAAATACTTAAGTATGGTACATCAACAAATTTTGAATATACCGATTATGTCTATTCAGGTAAGTTTCATTATTCAATATTGTTCTGGTTTAATTGTAAATACATAAGTAGATATTGTTAATTTTTATCAACGTGAATTTGACTAATATAATACATACCAAATTAATTAAATTTGTATACATATTACAGCACTCCATGATAGTGAAATAATGTTAGATGATTTCGATGGTTTCCTTGACGTGCATGGGGCACGCATTGAAAAGGAAATTTTAGTACGATATATGGAACCATTTACAAGCACCCGTTGTGCTTGTTTAATTCTTAAAGTGAAAACAAAATTAGTATTAGATATTGATGTAGATATACCAATTTTTTCGGCGGAATTAAATACTTCCTCAGAATTTCCTAATACATTAAAAACATCTGATGTTGTAATGCCACCATACGCAATTAAAGGAGCATTGAAAAGAACAAATGCCGCTATGGGTTTAAGCCTTTTTATAACTTCGGAAGTAAAATTTTAATTTTTCTAAGTTTAGTGTATTATATAATATAAATTGATAAAACATATTTCTTCTTTATAAAATATATAGTCTATTAAAGCATACATTGGTACGAAGGCTTGTGGATCGAAAATTTTGTTACATTTCGAGGAAACTGGTTATATTAAAGACGCACATCGCAGACAAATTGTTTCATATCCAGCAGCTTTTATACAAGAACATTTCGGGTTTACCCCATCAAAGGAAGAAAAATTAACCGTTGCTGAAGCATGCACTAAGTTATTTCCTTGTATAAAACTAATTCGTATACAGTTTATTTGTTACTGAATAATTTGTAACATTTATTCTATACTAATCAATAAATTTTAATTTTCTGTAGGAAGTGCTTATTTATTCCAATAACAAGCGAAAATTCGGAAAAAATCTCGAGACAGCACCAAATTTACCAACGCCAATTAATATTCCTGCAATAGATCCCGCAACATTTTAAAGAGATTTACAAATTTTGAAATCTGCTCCACTGCTTGAAGAAATCTAACTATCTAAGGAAAAATTAAAATCAACATTAGAACACTCAGGAACTCACTAAGGAAATCACTATAAGGCAAATTTCTCAATATACGAGGATTGTCGATATTTATTTGTTTGTGTGTCCGGAATTAGTGAGTAAAATATGTTGAAATAAATTATTATAATTTTAATGTGTAATTTTTCTGGTAGATTACTTATGACTTTAAGCTACGATTTAATGAAACACCAAATATAGCAATTGCTTGTGAATGGTACCAGAACAACATTTTTACAATTGTAAAAAATTCCGGGAATACCGTGTTATATACCGAAGTTGATAGAAATATTGGTAATTCTATACTTACTTAGATACCTTATTTTATAATTTTTTGTATGTTTTTTTAGATTGGAACACGCAGACCCTTTCTTTCATTAACTTAATACTTCTTCTACCACCATCTTCGGCTGGGCGTATCAAATTTAAGCGAAAGATATACGAGCTTGCGGCGAGCAATCTAGTGTTTCATAAACAGGTAAGCTATACAATTTACAAGTATTTTAAACCGAAAATAGTTTGGTAAGATTTGCACAATTCTTTTAGAATATATTATAATTTTACATATAATTGCAACAATAATTTGATCTCTTTTGGGATTGTCTGAAATAAGGTTAATAGCTTGCTATTTGTAATATGTATTTCAGAAGAGATAAAACCACAAAATTATTTTAAATTTTGCAGTGTCGTTAAATCTGATTATTCTTTTTCAAAAAACGGTAATAAAAAATTGAAATTTATAAAATCTATCATCGTCCAGTTTTATTATCATTCCTAATATTGAAATTAGTTCACTGATTTTGTCCAGTTTAATACAATTTATTTATAAATCTATCACCTATTAATCTAGTTTTTACTACTGTATTTTTTACTAATGTATGTTTTATAAATATATTTCAGATCGGATTACTAAACAAGGAATATCTTGACAATTCCAAAGGAAAAGTGCCATACACTATTGCGATTGGCAAATCAAAATCAGAAGTAGACCAATACCTGATAGTTATCGACAAAACTTTATTACCACTCCCAAATAATTTTAAATTTATTGATGCATTGGATTTGGTTTATAAATTGCACTTTCTCTGCAACATCAAAAACGACAACAGTTTACGTTTGTTCTGGTGTTTCTTACAAAACTATTTATATAACATGCATTAAATTATTCTACCAGCGACCATACAGGATTTTTTTGGAAAATTTAACTGAAGTGCGTAGTATGTCTAATAATTATTTGTAAGTTATATTTTACCATTTATTTAAACTTATGGTGAGCTATTGTTTACATGTAATGAATTATTAAAAATGAATTCAAGTAAAGAGTCACACATATGTTTTATTTGTAAAAAAAACTCAAATATTTTCAAAAATGGTAACACACTAAAAAATATTAAAGTGACTACTTTTGCTTAATATATATATATATAATATATCAACTAATAGTTTTTATACTGTTTCTTTACAATTAGAATCTGCTTTTTATATTCAAGAACAAACTTAGTCTAGTTTTAATGTTATTTATGTATATATACTCGTATATATGGATTTTGTATAAATAAAGCAAATATGAAATCTTAAGCGTAACTTTGTTTTATTGGTAATTAAATCAACTGCTATTAATGTTATAACAATATTTATATAATTATAATATAACTTCCTATTTACAAACACAAATTAATAATTAATTAAATTATATAATGCTAAACTAAAGGAATTATAACTATATATATAATGAGTATTGATTTAATACAATTTCTGTAGTATTAATTGTTAATACAAAAAATTGTATTAAATTAATACCTGCAATATATTAAAACACTTAATACACAGAATGTATTAAATTGAATATTTTATAAGTATCAACTCGCTTAATACATCGTCTTATCAGAATCATATTATAATAATATAAAAATATTCCATACCACTTTAGTATTAGTTTAATAGTTTTGTCTTATTAGATATTTAACATGATATGATATTTCAAATTAATAAGCTGGGGTATACAATTTCATACATAGCGAATATATTGATTTAATACTATCGATTGCGTGGACCTATATGAATACCAAAATTTAATCAATTTTATACCCTTTTTTTCAACCGTGTACGCTTGTATATGTATATATGTATTTTACTTTTGGATTCTCCATTCTAAATTCATATGACCGCGATCAAATATTTTAGTGCAACACAACACAAGTACATTGAATTTCTAACCTTAGGCTAGTTAATATTTCTTTTAATTGTTAAAACAGTCGAATTTTGAAATAAAAATATTTTTAAATCTAAATCCGAAAATTCCATTCTAATCATCGATCTATGAAATTGTTGGATTAACACTAATATTCTTGTACTAACAAACCTATTAAATTCAAATTCAGAATTTTCAGAAAGGTGTATACAATTTTTTAAAATTTTTCAAATGTTGATTCGATTAAATGTTTGTTTGAATTTCGAAATCATAATATAATAAAGTAAATCAGTCAGTTCTATGCCATTGACTTATTTCTACCTACACTTATACTACTTCCAATGGTAGCGAATATTTTTATTATGCAAAAAAGTTTCTAAGAAACTACATTATACAAAAATACAAGGTATCGCAAAACATTAACATTATAAAACTACTTTTCGATTCATATATACCTATATAACATTTAAATGGCTTCATTATACGAGTACGTATTTAAATTAAATTTTCTGAAATGGAACGAAAATTTTAACATTCCTTTAAAGAACACAAAACTCTATCTTGTAACAAAAATGTAAATCTTCCTTACAAAAATAAATTATTCAGCACCTTTGGATTATGTGCATACGACTACAGGATAGAATATTTATATAAAGTTTACTCGTTTTTTTTAAGACAATCCTTAATAGGATAATCCTTTACATCATACTTCATGTACGAGTGAATATAATATGTACAACACAATGTGTTCATTTGACTGACTAAGCAGACACGTTTTTATTTTCCGATACTTCCATTATAGACAAAAGGAAATCATATGATTTGGATTTCTTCATTTTTTCATTTGAAAATTACCATAGGATAGGATTTGTTGAAATTTCAAGTAAAAGGAGACATATATGTAGATACGATAAAAACGAATTGGATAAATCTTAAACCTGATTAGTTTAAAATTGAATTTATTCCATATATGTATTTAGAGCGGATCTAATTTGAATATGAATAATCTCTCGTTCAATATGGCAAAATCCTAATTTTTGTTAATGTCGTTGTTTACATGTAAAAATGATTATACTGTGAGTGATGTGCCCTGTTCTACAAAAATTTATAAAATTCAAATTTTTTTTACCAATACCGGTTCGAATTTTCTAGTGGCTTTAGGAAATTTATTAGTCTGACATTTTAGCAAAGCTTATAAATTGGTTAAAAAAAAAAACACTGTAAAATTTGCCACATTAAAATGTTACCGAGACAAAAATACTGTCGATAAACCCAAAAATGTCGACGAAGCAATACGCGTGCTTGTACCTAAACTTTTTATTTAAGTTCATCTTTAATGTAAACTGGAACATTTATACGTTCTTGTTATAATTTTGCTTTCAATGAAAACAAATATAACGAAATTCAAATAAATTTCGAGAAGAAGCGCACAACAAGCAAAAAAGTAGCAAAAACATTTACGACATATACCAACAAGAATCATTAATTTTTCTGTATCAAAAGTTCAACCTAAATTGGAGTTTTTGGAATTGGAAAAATCGTATGATTATGTAACACTAACTAGAATGCGTGTATTTGTTCAAAGTTTTTCTTTGCGTGTGTGATATGATATGATCGATTTCACTTTTTGATCTGTATTATGGAAATTTTTTATCTCTTGTTTACTGTAATATTATATTTTCACATATATATATATGTATATATATATATATATATATATATATATATATATATATATATATATATATATATATATATATATATATATATATATATATATATATATATATATATATATATATATATATATATATATATATATATATATATATATATATATATATATATATATATATATATATATATATATATATATATATATATATGTACAAGAGTACGAGAAAAGTCGTTAACCCCAGATAAACAAGATTTTTCTAATGGAAATGTCTTCAAGATAAAAATAAACAAACAAAGTATAAAACATATTTTTGCCAATAATTTGGTACACACACACACACAAAGTCATTACACAAATGAAATAAAAAATAAACTTCATTGATCACGTATCCCATTTGATAATGGCTAACATCATTGCTAATGGTTTCTGTTCTACGACAGTTTTCGGTCGAAAAAAACAAACAAAAAAGCGGAAAACTTTTTTTGTTTGCCTTGAACTTTTGAATTGGACACAAAACAATTATTTTTTAACAAAATTTACAGCCGTATACTAATTAAAAGTTGTATTTGTTTAAAATGTCACGTACTTTTAAAATTGTTTGAGATTTTTTGCGTTGAGCTTTTTATTTTTAAACATATATTTATGAGTTCGTTCTGCAAAATTTTAACGTTTTTTGGAAATTTTCCAAACTACATAGTCGATACAATAAACTTTATTAAAACAAAAACAAATAACATTCAAATTTGCGTAATGTTGGAAAACTTTTCCAGCTTAATTGAATACAGGGTGTAAATTTTGAACGGCTTTGGATTGCATGGACACCGGATATTAATGCTTGGACACCAAATATTTGCAATTGTGAGACAAAATCCACCGTGACTAGATTAGTTCCAATTATTATGGTTGGAGCTTTATCGAGCTTATTCAAATAATTCAATTTAATTTTTGTTTGAAGGAAATTCTGAATGTTTTTCAAGTTTAAAAATTTATTTGATACTGTCAAGAACATATTATTAACAGATGGTTTAACCAATATTTATTTATCAAAACCAGTGAATTTAACAAATACCAAACTGAACTGCCACTATTTTTTTAAACTATTGAAATATTGTCAATAATGATTGGTGGATTTAAATTCAAAGCTTTTAGATTGATTGAATTTATTCAAACAATAGATTAAGATTAAAATTGAAAGCAACGATGGAATGCCCGATTCAATGATGGATCCGCAAATTTTGCATGATGGCGGTCAATCAGAATTAAATTATGTTTATTTATATAGTGCATTGGCGCCATTATTAAAAATGGTATGATACCCGTTTCAACAACGCATTGAAATTGTTAAAATTAACTCCAAAAATGGTGAAAATTTTGCAGTGACAGTTCGCAAAACTAAAGCATTTTTTGGTCGTCGTGAAGGCAATAGTGAAACTGGTGGAAAATATGAGCTGTTGGGACAAGTTAGTGATGTGAAAAATCGACACCGTGTGCGTCGCACAAGAACAACTGAGAGTATTGCTGCTATAGCCCTTCGTGTTGAAAAAGCCCAGGTGTGTCGATTCCTCTTGGATCTTTGGAATTAGACATTCCACAAACGACATTACACCGTATTTTACATAAAGACATAGGTTTTGAGGCTTTTAAAGTTCAGTTAACACAAGAACTCAAGCCGGTCGATCACTATAAACGTCGTATCTTCACTGATTGAGTGCTTCAAATGCACCAAAATGATTCGGTGAAAAAATCATCTTCAGTGATGAGGTCCATTTTCACCTCGGAGGCTACGTTAATAAGCAAAATTGTTGCATTTGAGCCTCAAAAAATCCAAGAATGATTGTTGAGAAGCCTCTCCATCCTCTATGTGTCACTGTTTCGTGAGGTTTTTGGGCTGGTGGTGTGATTAGACCTTACTTTTTCGAAAATGAGGCTGAGAAAAGCCTCAGTAAATTAAAAATTCCAAGGCTGTCGAAATTTATCTCTGGTGCTCATTATTTATGTAGGTAGCTAAAACTGTTTCTCAAGAAATTTAACTAAACAATTTTGCATTTTAATTAATAATTTTCAATTTGGAATTTGATTCTCTGTTTGAGAACCTAAAACTTTTAAATTTATTTGAACATTTTATAATTTAGTCACGCAATATGAATGTATATTTCGAATCGTCATTATTGATTTCATAGGTTGATATAGGATGGGATCGTGAAGTCTTGATGTCTTGAAGTGGAAATTTGAAATTTTGAATCCATTATCTATATATTACTTTTACTCTCTAATGAATATTAAATTTTCAAATTAAGATTTGTTTGTTATTTAAATTTCAAAAATTTCAAAAATTACGTTTGTGATAAATGTTATGCTCTGAGGGTTAATTTGTTAACTGAAACTTACATATCTTGATATCAAAGAAGCATAACTCGGCATCATGTCTATTTTTTGAGATGATTTTTTTCAGATATATGCCCCTGCCGACAGCGTCTATATACCTGTTAGTATTCAAGCTATACTATCATTTATAGTTTTCTAGGGTTTCACGGATCGCTCAAAGTAGAATTCACACAACATTTGAAAGTGTTGACTTCAAGATGAAAAGTTTCTAAAGATGATAGATTGTTTTGAATAAGAGAAGTGTGATAAAAATGTTTGTCCCACATATAAGACTGGGTTGAAGGTATGATCACTTGAGTTTCTGTGATATGTAGTATTCGGGTTGTTGGTTAGATATAGTTTATGAGCGCTCATATTAAGTTTAAGCAATTCGTACAAAATGGAGTCTGCGGGACACTACAACTACTCCTGTAGCCAGTGATCAGATATATATACAGCTAGGCGATAGAAACCTAGTTTAACCTAGTGTACGTTGCTTAGAACAAGATGTCAGTGACACTTGTTTCTTTTTTAATTGGTTTTATTAATTTCAGAGACCAATCCAAAAAAATGTATAACAAAAATTTATCCTTGATTGTATAAACCAAAAAATATAAAAAATGGGGCGGATAGCTCTGGCACTCAATGCCACAAACGGGCCCACGGTGCAATACCCGGACAACACATATAATTACACATTAAAAACACCCATCCATGAGTTTATATCACCACCGGTAATGAAACCCGAGGCCCTCGAGTAACAAAGCAACAACGCTACTTACTGTGCCAACAAAGGCGGCTAAAATACAGGGGATTGTATAAGTATTTTATACGTAATTCACATATCACACATAATTTGAAAGCCAATAAATAATGCAATACACTAAAGCCTCCAGTTGCATCGATTCGACTTGCGACGGTTCAACTTGCGTCACTAAGAGTTTTAATTCCACAACTTTGAGTTAAATCACTTTTTTCGACCCTACTGGATTTTTTATGTTTCTGCTTCTATTAATGTAAAAATCAGCTCTTTGAGTACGATTCTGATAAGAATTGATTTCATTAGCAATTAAATTGATAAACGCTTTTCAGTTTACCTAAGAATATTTTTTATTATCATCAGAACTGCTGATTTATGATTTTGATTGGTAAAACTGAGCTGGAGTAAATAAAATTGGTAAAGGTTAAGATAGGTAATTAGTTTAAGATAGATTAATGGACATTTGTTTAGCAAGTGGTCCAAGCAAGGAGCCTTCAGGAAAACCAGGGGCGCTACTATGACTTTCGACTACGATTTTCGACGACGGTCGTTTTCCTATAGTAGGCAAAGGAAGAAAAAGGTAAACAATATTATCAATTTACTATTGTTTACCTTTTTCTTCCTTTGCCTACTATAGGAAAAAGACCGTCGTCGAGAATCGTAGTCGAAAGTCATAGTAGGGCCTCAGTTTTAAATTTCGCGACCATGCTTCTTTCGTTGCTTACAATTGTAAATTATGATCGCTCAGTACAATAATTGGCCGCTCGACATTTGTCGCAAATTCCAAGGTTTTTAGCTTTAATACAATATTAAATGCTTTCTGTATATATCAATAAAAAGAATCGAAACATATAAATTTTTGTCAAGAGATGTATACACAGAATTCATTATACTATTTGGCGCTAACTCTGTGCTGGAGAATTTTACAATGCTAAATTGATTATCATGGATGATTTTATTATGAATGAAGAAATGTTCTAATTGAATTAGTATAAAAGATTTAAACATTTTGGAAAAATAACTTCAAACGCAAACAGGTTTAATCAATTTATTAACATTTTAAAAGCCAGTTTAAATATTATGATTAACAATATAAGAATTTAGAATAAGAGTATTTTTGATTTTTATTAAAACTTTCAAGGTTATTCATGTTTTTTGGTTGCTCCTTTATTCAATGAGCATGATATTGTTTAGAGAATCGAAACTACTATAGCTGAACTCGAAGTGTGGCAAGATTTTATAATTTAAATAGTTTGACAAATGATGAATCAAAAGAGTGCACTTGTGAATGGGCTTAACTAAGTTCTCAGCATTTCCTAAGCGTTATCCTTCATCTCCGCTAATTGATGATTGTAATATTGTATTTTTAATTTGAATCTTTTGTTGAGGCCTTTTTATAATGTAAGTAGGTTTAATAGCTAGACTATGTAAATAAGGAATAAGCTCCTCAAAACTACTTGGGTTGATGTAGGTATTAAATAAATCCACTTAAATTACAATTTTACGAATTAAACATGATGTTGTACAAAATCGATGGATTGTTAGAAAGGCGTATGAAGTACGTCATACTTTTATTATATATAATATAGCGCAACGTTGGTTGCTAAAATGTAATTCAACCATGATATCTTTAAGTCCCACTCATTCAAAAGTTTAATGTTGGGATCACCCATTACAAAAATATGTCTTTTATATGTCAGCATTTGTCCTGTAGATACCAGCCACGTGAATATCAAGTGTAGGAAGATACAGTAATAAAAAACTAGCATCTTCAATAACTAAAGAAAAATGCTTTAATCACCTCATCAGAATTAATATGTATTGTAAATATTAGTTCTGATGAGGCGAATTTCTATTGTTTTCGTACGAAAGTACGAATTGCGATGAATCGTTGATAATAATTGATTTAGAATCATCTTTTAACTTTTTTAGCAAATATGGGTTCATTAAACCATACTTTTTCAGTTTGCGGGCGGTAACAGATTAAAGTAAAATTTACTCAAACGATGACTAGTAATTACTGGATGTCATTGAATCTTGATGCTTTGGTATAACTTATTGCACAGCTATAGGTCCCTTCATTATTAGAGAAGACAATACGACATTTTTAGTTGATTGATGTTTAATAACCAGATGGTCATTCTTATTGTTATAACCTTGCACGATTTTTGTGAAATAGCTGTCGATACTATCAGTTTTTTGATTAAAAGCCTCGATAATTTTATTGACAACAAGTCGGTGTTTGGTAAATCAGAGTTTACGATGTCCTTCGAAAATAATTGTTACAAGAGATATTCGTTTTCAGCCTCAATCTTTGAAAGTCTAGTTTTCACAAATTACGATGTAAGATCATCAGTAATTCGTTGTAGAGTTTGAATTGAATGATTCAACTTCAAGAATAAAGAATAAAGATGTACTATTCGAGAACAAATAGACAGTGAATATCCTTCTAGAAATGTACAAGAAAAAAAAAGAAACATTGTAAATTCCAAGACTAAATGGCCAAGTAAAAAAAAATGCCTAAAAACATCAGACTAGTACCAATTAAAGGAAGGATGTACATCGTACATTTATGCGGTTTGAAAATAATTTGAACCAATTAAAAATGACAACAAAATTGCGAAATTGTGCAAATGTGAAGAGTCGCAAATCCGAAACAGAGCCCTACTATAAAGTTTGCGAATAGCGATTTGTAGTATTCCACAACTTTTTCTTTATAAGCTATTTCTGTATAGTTACAGCTATAGAATTTTTACATTTTGCGAATCGAGGCATTAGTTTTAATTTAAGAAGAAAATAAATAATTCAAGGTATTGCGAAATCCCATTAGAAATGATAAAGCCTTGTTAGCAACCTAACCTTATCTCTGATAACAGGAGTGTAAAATAACATCTTAGACTTTTTAAAAATATTAATGGGATGAATTAATCCCAGAGTTAAAGTTGAGTTTTTTAAATATCTATACGGTTTCACATTTAATTAGAGATCTGCTACTAATGTTTAAGCATAATAATTAAGCAGTAAGATAGGGAAACAAGTAAGGAAGTATATATGTACATACGTCTGTATTTAAATTAAGCATTACTCAATTAAAGAACAGATTAATAAAGTAGTAGTTTAAATTAGGACTTGAGCGCTTCTTGTCCCCGATAAAAATATTCGGACACTTTGATATATGTATTTCAGTTTTGTTATTATGAACTAAAAAAGTCCAATCTTAAGTACCTAAAAGCCTATATTTTTGGAAAATCTGAGAGGTTTTCCGTTAAACCAGAACCCCACCCATTCAAATAGTTTTCGAATATGATAGCCCCTTATTAGAAATACTCGAAAAAATTCGGACACTTCCCTTTATGTATGTATTTCAGTTTACTAATCCTAAGTACGTGAAAGCCTATATTTTGGGAAATTTCAGTAGTTTTCCATTAGACCAGGGCCCTATTGCACCAACTACTTATCACTTATTACTTATCAACTTATCATAATTTTTGGAGAATTTTCTGTTGCACCAAATCAAAATTTGATAAGTGCTCAATTGAGTTATAATAAGTGATTAGCACTCACTTATCAAAATTAAGTTGCACCAATTCGCGAAATGATAATTGATAAGTAACATTTTGATAAGCGATAAGTTTGAGGATTTTGATAAATTTTTCGTATAGTTCTGTTGCACTAAAAGTTTTAACTTATCAATAATCGACTAGACTTTAATGATAACTTATCTAAAATATCAATAAGAAAAATTTCGCTAATGCGTCGGTTCGAAAGATTGTTCGGGGATGAAAACGAAAGAAGAAATCGTGTAGTGAAAGCCAGAACCAATTATTCTATGGACTCCGGAGTGTTTGAAAAATTTTCGTTTGTCGCACATGAATAAATTGAGCATGTTAATAGAAAACTCTACAGCTACTAACAAAACTGCATTGGTTAGGAAATGGCGGGCAATACAATGAGATTACCAATATGCACGGACTCAATAAATGAACTGTGCGTAGGGTCATTCATCGGGCAGCAGATACCATCATCGATAAAATGATGTCGAAAACCGTGTGTTGGCCCGAAAATGTCCAGGATATCCCATTGAAGTTTATTGAAATGGGTGGTATACCTCAGGTAGCTGATTGCATCGATGGAACAATGATTAATTATCAAAATTAAGTATCTTCCACTAATTGCAAACACGCTAATTTGTTTTCTTTATTTATGCACCTATTATGGTTCTCACCTCTCCGAAGAATACGTCATAAATGTGACTTGAACTCACTACTTTGAAATTTTAGTGTCAAAAATACTGGACCAACAATTTGGTCGTGGTTTAGTGGTCGCTTTGGTCGGAGGTTGGAATTTTAATAGGAGGAACCACAAAATTGTTCATTCTTAATTCGATCGGTAATGAACCATCCAATGGACTCGTTAGAGTCCAAGACTCGGCTTTTTACTACTTTTGTGATATATAGCAAACGATTGACTTTTTGTTGTTGAGATAGCATAGGTATTTGCAAAGTTATGCGTCAAGCAGATTTATATATGTACATACATCTGGGACCTTATTCGCGTGCTATTTGTAATTTAAAAATTTGTAGCACCAATACAAATAAAATACCGTATATACAACTATAGGAGATCATCATAATATGTAAAGCCCCCTCCCTCCCATCCATTTTGTCATAAGTCTCAGCAATGTTATGAAACCCTCACTATCAGTCTCATCATTTACTGGGAAAACCTAAGACATTTTGTATTGGCGATATATTAGGTATTACACACATGATCCTGTATTCCTGTATAATGAGCCGAAACTTACTTTAGAGTTATTCATTGTTTTATGTATATAATTATATGGCCAACAAAAATGGCCGAATATACGATTTACAAGAAAGTAAAATTTTCAAAAATGGAAATGTCATAACAATATTGCCTACTTAACCACCAATGTAATCTATCAAAATTATTAAACAGCGCACATCTCCCATCAAAATTAAAGCGAGAATCAAAATACTAAATTTGAACTGACACGACTTGAAGTGGAGAGGTGAGTCGTTTGGTGAGGTGAGAACCATAACAGGGGTATTATTGAATGGGCCATCTTAAAACAAACTTTACTAATATAGGTACACTAATGAAAACAAATTGGTAACGTTTAAAAAAAAAAATTAAAGTTGGGTGGATTACTCCAGCAATGAATGCCACAAATGGGCCCACAGTACAATACTCAGACAATCACACATACTTTATCGTTAAAAACACCCAACCGTGATTTGGATTTTTGGCCACCACCGCGAATCGAACTTGCCTCCGGATGGGTGTCTGATTTCGCGTGGAATGGCTGTATATACATGCAAAATTTATGTTGTTATTAAATTAAAATACTGGTACATATAGGTACAAAACCATTGTTTAACATATAAAATGTGCGGAAAGCACATTATTTTGCAAACTTACCACATTTATAGTAATTTTATATATGTTGATCATTACAACTTGTCATACAAATTTGTCAATTGATAAATTTTGGATATTTTGATGTGCAACGCTTATCACTTATCATTATCAAAATTTGATGTTTTCAAATTGGTAAGTGAGTGAAATGTTGTTACTTATGGTGAAACACTTATCATATTTATCATTATCAAAAAAGTAACTTATGATAAGTTGATAAGTAATAAGTGATAAGTAGTTGGTACAATAGGGCTCATATCCGAAAAATGATTGAATAGGTGTGGATCTGGTCTAATGGAAAACCACTCAGATTTCCGGAAATATAGGTTTTCAGGTACTTAGGACAGGAGATTTTAAATTCTAAGTATAACAAAACTGAAATACATACATATATCGAAGTTTCCGAATTTTTTCGAGTGTGCCTAATAAGTGGTCATTTGAAGTGGGCATGAATCGAATATTTTCAAATTCAAATATTACCGACGAATATAGAATACCTTATATGTTAACCAAGTTTCGAGGAATGCTACTTATTTTGTTTAAATATCAGTAGATCTTTAATTAACATTAAATTTAATTTAAAAATGAAACCGGTTACTTATAGTTAGTAAAACCACTAATTTCTCTTAGTTAGATAATTCACAATAAAAATATAAAAATTCGTTATAACGAAACTTTTATTTTACATTCACAGTCACACACATGCATAATAATTTGTTGTTGTTGCTTTTAGGACAGATTTAGGACAAATTTTACATTCGTTCCCATTTCTTATAATTTACCTAAACAACATTGGTCTAATTTCACATTGGAGCCAAAGAACATACACACATATATACATACATACATAATTCAATTTTGACGTAATTCTTGTACTTGAAATCTTAAAAACGACGTATTAGCACCTAACAGCAATTATTGATTTTATATGTAGGAAAAATTTTTCTTTTAATTTTTGTTGTATATATTATACCGTTACCACTATATGGACATTTTTATAATCCACAAAAGGATTATTACATAACCATATCCCTAGATCATAAAACTTTTAATTCACCTGAACTCGAATGATTATTTCGATTAAACTAAAAACCGCATTAAATTTACAGGTATAGAGAGATAAAATTCAATTCCAAAATTATAAAATAAAAAAAAATAACTTAATTTTCTCGAACTCGATTTTCTGCTACCTTTAAAGTACATAAATGTACGTATATGTATATACATATACATATTACATCGAGTTTATTTTTTACATCTTTTTCATCTTTTAAAAAATACATTTCGACAAAATAATGTACAGAATTTATCTTACTTCAGGGAAAGTTTGGTGGTTCTATTTACTCGGCTGTACATTTATCGTATATAAGACATATAATATTCCAAACCAACATACTCATATAACAAACCAACATAAAAAAATTGGATCATGTCCAATTAATTTTTTCTATTACAATCCCTTTTCGCCTCTGACCAAATCAATGTGATTTAAAAAAAAAAAAAATTTCTGGAAGGATTGAATTGATAGGATATTTAACAAATCAGGCTTTGGGGACAATGGCAATGGTTATTTGTTTACGGTTTCCGTTATAGACTCTCTATTTTGGAATATGTATAAAAAATGTTATTTAATTCATTTACAAAGTTTGAAAAAAAAAAGTTGAATGTAATTAGAGTGGATTCTAAATTTACTATACCTAAATCATATGTACATAAGTAATTAGTGGTTTAATTACTCGTGCATGCACATTGGTGTATATGTATGTATTTACATAATTAAATTATATCGTATCCAGTGAGTATTAAAAATTAATCCAAACATGTTTTATCCATTTCGATTCACTACTCCATACAAGACTCTTCAAATCACTTAGATTTTTTTATAAATCTTGATAACATTATTTTAAATAATAGCAAAATAAAAAACCGAAATAAATCTTTTTGTATTTATGTTCATATATAATTCTGTAGCAGTATCACCACCAGTACCAACAACACTACCACTGAAATAAATTGGTTTTAAACTAATTTTCTAAATTTCATCCCATTTAAATGTATTTCAAATGTTCTTGTGGTTTGGCATTAAATTAAATCTTTCAAAATAGACGAGTCTATAGTAGTTGTTAGTTGAATATATTATGTATATGTAGTATAATAGACACTATAGACTATATGCATATGTATAGATACTATTTGTGTTTTTATCATTTTAATCGATTCGATAAGGATATGGTTAGCAGGTTAGTGATATAATTTTCGAAATTGGTGTTGCCAATATTCATTTCGAAAAGGTTACTTTTATACATTGGGGATAAAACTTAATAATCAATTTAAAAGCGGAAATAAGTTGGGTGTAAAGGTTGAGGTTGTCGCAAGAGGGAAAATTTCTTAACCAATATGTATATGTACACAATTGTAATGTTACACAAACATCATATACAAATGATAGAAAACTTGAAAATACGGTTTGAAATCTTGACAAATAAGTGCGGTTACATAAAGACGTCAATACCATGGTGTTGCTATAAGAGACGTTTAAAATGCAGAAAGAATAAAATAAAATAAATAAATAGACAACCGAATGCGTTTCGACCCATTAACTGGCCCGACAAAAATGAAGTTGTGGCTCTACAAGAGTGCAAATGCACTGCCACTCCTTGTAGCAAAATGGATTGTATCTCTTGGAAGGAAAATTCTGTTTTATAATTTGGATACAGAGGCTTCCATGTAGCTCAAAAATTAACGTCGACTGCTGGTTTTAACTTTTTTCCTGTTGGACGGGTGTGAAGTTAGCCCGGAGAACCATCCATTCAAATATTTGTGCTAAAATCAGAATCGCCAAACATGCGGCTCAATATAATAGCTTAGGTATGCGACCCAGCGAAGATTGAAAACTTTGTATTGTAACTGCTGTTTTTATTATTATTATTAAAATTGGCTGGAACCCACGAGGATTCCGCACTCAAAGCCACAAAGGCCCATGGTGCAAACCTAGGATTCTATCCCAATTCGCAAACGCACACTGCTGCCTTCGCAAACTGAACAAGTTAAGACCAAGGCAGAAAGGTCAACTGATCTAAATTTAAATACCTAAAGTTGAATACCTGAATTCGTATAGGACTGAAAGCAGGACAACTGCTCCCGAAGTGGAGGCAGTCATCATCTTCCTCAAGGCAGTCCTCGCAAATCACATCATGAGCTAAACACATTCGATGTAGACGATCTTTAAAACTGCCATGTCACGTAAGAATCGCTACGAAGATTCTTAAGTGGTTCTTTTTTAAAGATAAAGCATACTTCGTTGACCTCAAATTAGGCTCCTTAATGAAGTACTTTTGGTACCCACATGACCGTAACTTTATTGTTAGAACAAAGAAGGTTCATGAAATGTTTACATTCCTTGACGAGTTTAGAAACAGTCAAGTAATTTCTTAAAGAGTTAAGTACAGCTTTACTATCTGTACACATTTAAGTACAGGTTTACTATCTGTCCAAGGACAGTAGATTCTAAAACCTGCACTGAGGTTAGAACGAGAGCCAACAGAAAAAAAGTCTATGGACTCATCTAATTCGTTAAGAAAATCCTGCGCATTCCACAAATCTCTCGAAGGATAAGCCACCGACAAAAAATTTGAGAAATGGAATTCGGGTAGTAGTCTGTCATTAACCATATCGATTTCTAGTAAACATATGAAGAATAATTTTTTAAAATTTGTCGACGTACCACGATAGAACCGAAAACATTCCAATGGATTCCATGGCAAGAAGTGGGGTCGAGGACATATCCCCAGTTATTGCTCTGCAATCAAGATTTTGTAGACCATTAAGCTTGGCTACAGAAGCCTTCAGGTCAACCACTGGCCACCACACAATAGAAGCGTACGATTGTAGCGGTAGGACCAGTGAAATTGAAGAAACTCCTTATTATTTAGAGATTTTTCAATCCTGATTACAAGTTCATGTATAGGGCGGTTTCACAGGACTTACCGACTCTGTAAGCATGTTGCATGTTACTGAGTGGGGAAGTGATTAGAAAATGATCTCTAAATTCACAGTCAATTCCAAAATCCTCTTTGTGTTTTAGGATGTTCTTAAAAAAATTTTTATTTTTATAATGCGTGACTGCACCATCGGTAATATAATAAATTTTAGATAAACTGGTTATTTTAGTTTTCAAGAACTGTGGTGAAGACAATCCGATATTATAACGAAGGTGTGGTGATATAATTTGCATTCTCAATTTTGGTAAATCCAAATGGATGAATAATCGCTTGATTATTAATCTAATAAAACTCTTGTGTGGCATTTTGCATTATAAATGCATAATTTTCTGCAAAATCATATAAAACTATCACCTCCGTAAACTTCAGCAACATTTTTTTATTTTTCAAGAAGCTGGACTGCTGAAGTGAAATGAAGCAATGAGGCAACAGATTCTTCATCTTATTTATGAAATAATCCAGAAATACATCTAACGGTTGTGAAAAAGTTTCCAATTTGCATCTGTCGGTAGAAACCCACTGACTAAACTTTAACTCAGCATCCTCGCAGCCATGTTCCAGAAATGAATTTTTCAAATATTGTATAAAGTTATCCAGTCCTGGGCAACTTTCACATTTTAGAAGGTAACATGGTGGTATAGGCTCATCACATAATGTAGATGAAATACAATCCCGGTAGTGTGCTAACTTTCCGTTGGTAATAGTTTCCATTTTGGCGCCATAAATAAATAATTTTACATTTTGATGTATGGTACACACGTAGCCTGTATGCGTTCCACTGTTACCTGGTTGTACACAGTATTTAGGACGAAGCAGTGAATATTTGGAAAATCCAATTTTGTTTGACTCGTCGCTCTGGTGCAACGACTTATATACCTCGTAGTATTCTTTATGCGTACACATCATTATCCGCTTTTGAACTTTTGCTTTATCGATAGTTAAACTATCGTTTTACCTGGCATTATCCGACTAACATCATTATCAGTGTAATAAGATAATACTGCTTGCTTCAGCTCATTACTTATTCGCTTTACTTGAAATTTGAAGAAGAAGAAATGAGCCTAAATTCATAAGTATCGGACAATTATTTTTCTTTTTATTGCCATAACTGCATAATCAATATCATTTTTCTCAAAGTTTGACACCCTGTATCTTTAACAACAACAACAAAAAAACAAAGCATATCAAAATTTCTTTTTTAATGCATTCAAACATAAAAATCATAAAATTCAAATATGACTCACAAAAATTTCTGATTTCACGTATTTTTCACCGCGCTGGTCCGATAAATTGGCCCGCCAGATCACCACTGAGCTGGTCCGATAAATTGGCCCGCCAGATCACCAGGTCTTACTGCGCCAGATTTTTTTTTGTGGGGCTACCTCAAAAACAAAGTTTACACACAAGAACCAACAACACGTGAGAACATGATTGAGCGAATCAGAAATGCATGTGCTGAAATTCAACCAGACACACTTCTCAGTTGTGTACAATCATTTGAAATGCGCACTAATAAGTGCATTGAAGTCGCAGACCATCATTTTGAACACTTATTTTAGATTTACAAAACTGAATAAATTGTTTTGATGACGAATTTCGAGTATTTCCAATGAAAACGTGATGTTTTTTATTTCAAACGTATTGCAGAATCGAATGCGTGTGTTCTAAGAAGGAGAAATTGAAAAAATTGAATTTCGTAGATTACAACGCCATC